>CM057453.1:367702500-368952500 GCA_016271365.2 Neoceratodus forsteri | reverse complement strand
ATAAGGTGACCACACTTGGACACAATACTCCAAATAAGGCCTAACCAAAGCACCATAAAGTGGTATCAGAACTTCCTTCTCCCTACTGGAGATATGTCTCAGAATGAAATTTAAATTTTGGTTAGCCTTTTTTATCTGGTCATTACAGTGTGAATTAAATTTTAGATCGTTAGTAATCTTGACTCCCAGGTCTCTTTCCTCATGTGTCACAGTACGTGGATCTGTTCCCAGTTTAGAAACTATTTCATTATAATGTCTACCTAAGTGCATTATTTTGCATTTAGATATGTTCAACTCAAGTTTGTTTGCCCTGGTCTACAGTATTTTAAAATTTCATTTATTGCTTCTTGCAATCGAGTCCCCTCTATGAAGTTATTAACAACTGACCCTACTCTGCAGTCATCCGCAAACTTGTAGAGCCAAATGTTTGGGTTTTTTGTTTGTAGGGTGGAAATGTAAATACTAAATAAGTATGGCCCAAAAACTGAACCTTGCGGAACCCCACTAGTAATAGGTGCCCAATCTGAAAGTGCCCCTTTTATAATAAGCCTCTGCTTCCTGTCCTGCAACCATTCTGAGATCCAATATACAATATTGGTCTTCAACTTTCTCTCTCTTAGTGTGGCTAATAGCTCTAAGTGAGGTAGTTTATCAAATGCCTTAGCAAAGTCCATAAAGGCAACATCCACTGAACTTCCCCCATCTAATTCTTTGTTAATTTTCTCATAGAAAGAAAGGAGTTTAGTTTGTCAAGACCTTGATTTTGTAAATCCATATTGCAGGGGATCTGTCAACCCTTGTTTCTCAAGAAAGGTTAAAATGTTTTCTTTTAAAATACCCTTCAATAATTTACCCATAATAGAAGTCAGGCTTACAGGCCTGAAATTTGATGGATCTGTTTTAGGCCCCTTTTTCAAAAGTTGTACCACGGTTGCAACTTTCCAATACTCTGGAACCTCCCCACTATCAAGGGAGGATGGAAAAATATGGGTTAGTGGTAGTGATATATGGGCTGCCAACTCATGTAACACCCTAGGGTGAATATTATCTGTTCCTGGTGACTTATTAACATTCACCCTACGTGATCTCTCCAGGACCTCATCTGGGTCTATTACTATTTGTCCAGGGAGTGGGCTGTTATTCATTATGAATGGGAAGGAGCTTTTTTATTAAAAACTGAGCAAAAGTATCCATTCTGGATGTCCGCCATTTCTTTATCTGACATTGCCAGTCCATTATTATTCTTAAAGGCACCTACTGCACTTGGACTACATTTTAACTTATTAATATGGTTAAAAAGGATTTTTTGTTGTCCTTGATCTTAGTTGCTAAAATGATCTCCTGTTGGGCTTTTGCCTTCCTGATGACCATTTTCCCTTTCTTTGTGAAATCCTTAAGGGCCTGATAATTCACCTCAGATTTATCTTTTTTATACTTTTTGAACAATCTATTCTTTTCATTTATCAGTTTTTTAATTGATGAGTTAAGCCAACTTGGATGCTCTTTCCCTATGGTTTTATATTTCTTAAAACTGGGTATATATTTTTTTGTCAGGTCCTCTACTTTAGTGAGAAACAAGTTCCACATCTCATTTACTGAGAGATCTTTAAAATCCTTATCCCACTCCCAAAGTGAAATGTCACATCTAAACTCATCAAAGTCAGCCCTACTGAAGTTCAACTTTGTTGTAGATCCTTCCTCTGCCAGAACCCGAGAATTCTTGATCCTAAAATGGACTGTATAATGATCACTATTACCAAGTGGAATATCTACCCTGGCATTTTCTATTGTATTTCCCATATTTGCTGATACAATATCGTGGATGTTATTACCTCTTGTAGTATTCAATAACTTCTGCTGTAATACAAGCCGGTCAAAAATATCTAAAAACTCTATGTCCATTTTGTTTGCTCCCTTTAATAACTCTCAGTCTATGCTGGGTAAATTTAGGTTCCCAAGTATAGTTATTCTATCTTGCTGGATCCAGATCCGCTATTTGCTTCTTCAAGGATTTATCATTATCTGATGATATACCAGGTAGTCTGTATATCAACCCCACTATAATTTTGGAACCATTTTGGGGTAGAAGATTAACCCAGAGAGTCTCCAGCTCTGCAACATCTTTTTCCTGATCTATGCTTTTTATTGACTCATGTACATAGATACATAGATGTGTAGACAGTGTCAGCAGATAAGGGCCTACAGCCCACCCAGTCAGCCCATTTGAGCTTGTAAGTTCACTTTATGTTTTCCTAAAAGTCTGTTGCCCCTTACCTCTGACCTACAGAATTCGTTTATGTCTATCCCATGCATTCTTAAATCCTGTGATTGTTTCAGCCCCCACCACTTCCTTTAGCAGGGTGTTCCACTTGTCCACCACCCCTTCTGTGAAGAAATTCTTCCTCATGTTTCCTCTGAATCATCCTCCCTCGAACTTCATCCCATGCCCTCTAGTCCTGGAACATCTTTTTCACTTAAAAATAGTGTATTCCTGCATTCTATTCCTCCCTGTAAGATACTTATATGTCTCTATCATATCTCCTCTCTCCCTCTTCTCCTCCAGGGAGTACATATTCAAGTCCTTCAACTTGTCCTCATAGGACTTGTGATGCAATCCATGTACCATCTTTGTTGCCCTCCTCTGAACCTTCTGTACCCTGTCTATGTCCTTACATAGGTAAGGTTTCCAGAACTGTAAACTGTACTCCAGGTGGGGCCTCACTAGTGTCTTGTATAGTGGAATTATGACCTCCCTTTTCCTGCTGGTGATGCCCCTGCCTATGCATCCCAGCATCCTATTTGCTTTACCTGCTGCCTTGTCACACTGTTTCTCTACCTTGAGGTCATCAGAGATGATAACCCCAAGATCCCTTTCTTGCTTGGTGCATGCTATATCCTCACCCTCCAACTGATATATTGTGCCAGGGTTTTTGTGCCCCATATGCATTATCTTGCACTTCTTTACATTGAATTTCAGCTGCCAAACCCCTGACCATTCTTCAAGTTTCTGCAGGTCCCTTCTCATTCTATCTACACCCTCTGGTATGTCTACTCTGTTACAGAGCTTTGTGTCATCAGCGAACAGGAAAATTCTGCCTTCTAGGTCCTGCACAATGTCACTGATAAGATGTTGAATAGGACCAGTCCCAGCACTGATCCCTGTGGTACCCCACTGGTCACTCTTCCCTCTGTGGAGTGACAGCCATTTACCAAAACCTTCTGTGTCCTGCCACCCAGCCAGTTACCTACCCACCACACTACTGTCCTACACATGCCCATATTCCCCAGTTTGTGTAATAGTCTTCTATGTGGCACAGTGTCAAAGGCCTTGCTGAAGTCCAGATAGGCCATGTCCACTGCCCACCCCTCATCCACATCCCTAGTCACCCAGTCAAAAAATTCAATGAGGTTGATCTGACATGACCTCCCCCTGGTGAAACCATGCTACCTTGGGTCCTGTAGTCCATTGACAATGCCTCCCCCCTTCCTATGTGCCTTGGATTTCAAGTATAAATGACACCCCTGTATAGATTTATCCCAAGTGTCATTTTTATCTCACCAAGTTTCAATGATAAATGCCAGATGGATGTTTTGTGATATTAACAAAAATGTAATCTCCTCAAACTTATTTACCAAAGATCTTTTCATGTTTCATGGGCTTTCACAATTTGAGTGACCCCTGTAATGTTTAGTGTCCCTTTAAGCTGCCGGGGGTAAAACCAAAACAGGGTGAACCTGTGTTAAAAAAATGTAATATGCTACTAAACAGAGTTTAGGTTACATGTCAGACAAAGGATCAGACAGAACAATTGGTTATACCACAAAAGTATAGATCTGAGTTGTTACAGATAGCAAATGATAGTCCTATGACTGGTCACTCAGGGAGGGATCACACACTTACCAGATTGCTGCACAGATTTTATTAGCCTGAAATTCATGAATTTGATGCTACTAATTGCAGTTCTTGTGCTGAGTGTCAGAAAGTAGCCCCAGTGACTAAAAAAAGAAAAAGTGTTCCGGTTGCCCCTTCCCTTGATACATGTGCTTTTTGAGAGAATTGTGATGGATGTGGTTGGCCCCTCAGACAAAAGTAAAAAGGGTAATCAGTTTATTTTGGTAGTACTATGTAACTATGCTACTCGATACACAGAGGCAGTTCCAATACATACTGTCACAGCTCCAAAAGCGGCAGCAGAGCTTGCCAAAATTTTCAGCAGGGTAAGCATACCTAAATAGATTATTACTGATCAGGGTAGTAATTTTGGTGCTGCATTACTGAAGGAGCTGTACTGACTACTAAGTATTACTGCTATAAAACCTCCCCTTATCACCCTCAGACAGACGGTCTTTTTCATCATTTTAATCAAACCCTAAAACACATGTTAAAAATGTTTATAAAAGGGGAAGAGAAAGACTGGGACCGATACTTACCTTACCTGGTTTTGCTTACAAAGGAGTGCCATAGGCATCAACAGGTTTTCACCATTTGAAATGTTGTATGGTAGACAACCTAGAAGGTCACTAGATGTAATAAAAGAAACATGCGAAGATAACCACCATCAGACACAATTAATTACATCTTATATGTGTGTCCTGAGAAAGAAACTGGCAAAATATGATGAAACCACCCATGGTAATCAGGAAGAGGCTCAAAACCAGCACAATATGTATTATGACCATGGGGTAAAAGGAAAAAGTTTTTAGTCAGGTGAAAAGGTCTCGCTACTGTTACCCACTACAGAAAATAAACTGTTAATGAAGCAGCAAGGGCCTTATAAGGTTCTTTGTTGTACAGTACTGGCACAGTTAACAGTGAGATTAAGACCACTGATAGGAAAAATTATGCTAGGATACAGTGTACCATGCTAACCTCCTCAAGAAATGAGTTGAAAAAAACACCAAAATCTGTTTTGCTGATTTTACCAGAAACCGATAAAGAAGATATTGATGTAGCTTATGACAGACTGGAATAAACTGTAACTGCTGATGCTGTAAAGATGAATGTTTCCTTAAGCTCCAAACAAACTGCAGAAATGTGTAACTTGGAAAAGACATTTAACAGTACTTTTACCATAGTGCCAGGCTGAGCAAAAGGGGTCAAGCACATAATAGTGACAAGGAATGCTCACCGTATTAGATAAAAGACATATATATTACCAGAGCAGTTAAGAGCAGATGTGGTTAATGAAATACAAATAATGAAAGAATTTGATATCATAGAAGAGTTGAGAAGTGATTGGTCATCACCAATGGTAACTGTAAACAAAAAAGAAACGGTTGTAAGAATCTGCCTTGATTTTAGGAAACTTAATCAAGTGTCAGAATTTGACAGTTATCCTATGCCCATAATAGACAATTTGGTGGACAGACTTGGGAGTGCCAAATATATCAGTACCCTCAATTTCAAAAAGGGTTACTGGTAAATCCCCCTAGCTAAAGAATCCAGAGACAAAACTGCATTTGCCACTCTTGTTAGATTCTATCAGTTCACCACCATGCTGTTTGGTTTACATGGTGAATCCACTACATTCTGTGGAACATGGATGTAATTTTATCCCCTCACACTGGTTATTCTGCTGTGTATCTGGATGATGTTGTGGTGTACAGTCCTGACTGGAAAAGGCACCTGAACACCTATGAGCAGTTTTTCAGTCGATCAAAAATGCAGGTCTGACAATTAATCCTACCAAGTGTGCATCTGGCATGCAGAAAACCAGATATTTGGGCTATGTTTTGGGAAATGAAGAAATTAAGTCTGAAGGTTTCCAAGATAGAAGCTGTAGCTAACAGCCCTGTCCCCAAAACCAAGAAACATGTCAGGTAATTTTTATGGCTGGCTGGTTATTATCAGAGATTTGTTCACAGCTTTGCTGATTTAGCTACTTCCCTTACTGAACTCACAAAAAAACAGTTCCCGAATAATGTGAAATATACCCCAGAGTATGATAAAGCTTTTTGGGCCATTAAGGATGCATTATGTTCAGCCACTGTTTTAAGAAGCCCAAACTTTGAAAAACAATTTCTGTTACAGACTGATGCATCAGAGGTAGGCCGAGGTGCAGTCCTGAGTCAGCACATAGATGGGAAAGAAAATCCTATTCTATACATAAGTAGGAATTTACATGACAGGGAGAAAAGGTACTCCAACAATGAAAAGGAATGCCTTTTGGCAATGAGGGCCATGGAGTTCCTAAAGTTTTATTTACTAGAAGCTGACTTCATACCTGTAACAGATAACAATGCTCTCTGTTGGCTTAACCAAATGAAGGATACAAATTCTAGAATCACACAGTGGTATCTGGCACTACAGCCATTTAAATGTAAAGTGATGCACAAATCTGGGAAAGAGAATGGCAATACTGATTTTCTGTCACGATATGGATCATGAATTGAGAATTCTGCAGGCTAAAAAAATGTGAGTTGAAACTTTTCTGTTTGTTATTCTGCATAAGCACTGAACTGTAGAAGTAATAAGCTAATGCTAGAAGATAATTAAAAGAAAGTTTTTGAAACCTGTTTTTGTAAAACAGATTCCCTCTTAAAGAGGGGGGTACATGACAGGGTTGAATCAGGCCCTGCCCCATTTGTTATGCAGAAAGAACTAAAACACAAGGGTTTGTTCTATCCTCTCTTTTTCTGTCTCTTCTCTGTCTGGTTGGGCAACCAAATTTTCTTGTGAGATCTAGGAACTGATCACTCCGGCGGTTTCACAATTCTCTGCCTCTCGCTATCTCTCTGCCTTCCCTTGTTATTTCTGTCTTTTCTTTCCCCTTGCATACCTGCAGGCAAAAAATATATATGTGAATCTTTATGTGAAAATGTCACTGATACTGGAATCCCTTTGTTTAAAACTGTATATAGTTACACTGTAGAAATGATTGTAAAAAGCTGTTTGGAACTCACTGGGTTAAACTGAGATGCTGGTGTGCAAACTTTACAGAGCTGTCAACAAGAGGTCAATTCTGGGTCATTATGTTCTTTTTGCTGCAGCTGCAAGAACATTGGAAACTCACAAGAACATTCTGTGGAAAAAACACTGTCTCCTTAACAAGCGGCCTGCAAAGACTTGTTATAAAAAGAGCAGCAAGGTTTTGTGTGTGTAAGAGAGAGAGAGAGAGAGAGAGACTGTGATTTGAAACTGAGAAGAAAAACTCAGGAGGACCATTGTTTCTGTACTGCCTTTGTAAATACTTACACTGATTTTTTTTTTTATTTTACTGGAAAAAATAAAACACTATTTGCAAATTTTGAAACTGCTCCTGGTTTTCTGTGCTTCCTGACCTGTGCCTCAGTGATACCCTGCACAACATTTTGTCACAGGAGAGGCCCTGGTACCTTAGTCCCCACATTTGCAGCAACCACTCCCATACAGAAAACACATGACACATAGGAAGGGTCTGATGCAGGCACCTTTTGGTTAACTCAAGTGACTGCCTGATCCCCAATCCCAATCCTCATTGTATTAATAATAAAGGTTGTTTCCCTCATAGTTTAGTGGCATCTTTCCTCCCCGATCTCCTAGTAAGAATTATTATACTTGTTTCCCTGGTAGTCTAGTGCTGCCCCTCCCAAGCCCTGATCATCCATAATAAAAATTACATTATCCCTGGTGGTCCAGTGGACTGCTACACCCTCAATCTCCCATAAAACACAATTTTTAAATACCTGGTGGTCTACTGGACCCCCATCCCATCCCCAGTGCCCTACCACTCCAGTTCTGCCAACACAGTAACCAAGCTAGTGACTGGCTCAGCCCACCACTAACCTATGTGGCCAGCTGCTGACTGAGCTCTGATTGAGTATGTACTGTACATTGTACGTGCTTAGTGAATTACAGCAGCTGTCATTCACTGTGTGCATACAATATACAGTACGTGCTCATTCAGAGCTCACTTGGGGAATGGTTGCAGATGTGAGTGGTGGGTTGAGTCAGTCACCAGCTCGGTTACTGGGATGAGGAGTGGGGTGGTAGGGCACTGGGAGTTGGGGTTGGGGAACCACTAGACTGCCAGGCAGATTCATTCATGGATGTGAATTGCAAAGTTCCACCCTCAAAGTGCAGAATTTCATCTGTGAAGTGTGGCTTTTCACCCATGAAGGAGGAATTTCACAGCAAATGGCAGAATTTCACCATTTGCAGAACAAAAATCTACCATTATGGGTGAAATTCTGCCATTTGCAGGTGAAATTCCACACTTCACAGTGAAATTCTGCCACAAAAGAAGGCAAAGTCAGATAAGCAAATTTTTAGCTGGGTAGCAAATCTTTCTGGATTGCTCTGCTGAGGTGAATTTCCCAGCTTCACCAGAACTTCAGTGGTGCATTTAAACTTCACTGCATCTCTACTGGGTATACTATGTGTCATACAGCAACTAGTCCCTATTTAGTCTAGTTAGTGGAGAAACTATGAGAGTGGTGTCACTTTGGAGGGCTCTCTTACACCTTGCCTATCAAGGCAATAAACCACTGCTGGGGGTTAGAGATCTTCTGCGGATGCTTTTCACAATTTAGACTTCCTCTATGGGTAAACGGGGGAGGGGCAGGATCAGGACTATGGAATCTAGGAGGTGCCTGGGGAGTAGACCCCAACAGGAAAGGGGTCCTCCTGCCTGGTTTCTACTCTCCAGGCTCCTGAGTTTTTTCAGCAGGTAGTCAATAGACTGGCTGACTCAGTTCCTCCCCTTAGGACAGTTCTTTGCGACATCAGGTCTCTAAGGAATAAAACAGCTGTGATGGAGACTTTCATTGTAGATTTCATGGCAGATTTGGTATGTATCACAGAGACCTATTTGGGGGATGACTCAGCCGTCTGCTTCAAGCATCCACTCTGCCAGGCTTTTCGGTGGTGCATCATCCTTGCAGGAAGCATGGGGAGGTGGGGTAGTCATCTGCTTTAGATCTGCTTTGGAACTGGTGGTGTACCTCACAAGAGAGAACAAGTCATTTGAATGCATGGCAGTAAAAGGTTGGCCAAGTGCAACTTGCAAGATCATGCTCATGTACTGTCCTATTGGGTATGAGTGCAAATTCTTGCTGGAAAGTGAGAGTTTCATTGTTGAACTGGTGGTGGAGTTACCTAGACTTTTGTTCTTGGGTGACTTTATTGCTTGGGTCAACCATGAATAGTCTCTTTTTGGAATGCAGTTCCTCCAGGGGAAGTCATCCTTGGACTTTGTACATGCAGTTACCACTGGTACTAACCAGCACAGCCATGCCTTGGATCTGTTTTTTTTTCATTGGGTTTTGATACTAACACTATCAAGGTTGATTCAGCTGTTTGGTCAGATCATCATGCCATGCAAATTTCTTTATTGGTCTCACTTGACCTCCTTGGTGGAGTTACCACTCTTTTAGAAACTAGGAAACTCAAGAGTCTCATGGTAGTATAGGATGTCTCAGGCTTGGAGACAGTTTATGTGATAGGAACTGAGGTAGCCATAGAGGGTTGCATCGTGGCTCTTATGGCCACAGTTGACTCCCTAATATCTTTCTGCATCCGCCCCTTTATTTCCAACCATAGGTCACCATGGTTTGATGTTGATCTGAGGAGGTTGAAGACAAATGGGTGGAGGTTGGAGTCTTGCTGGCAGAGGTCCCACTCTGAGGAGACTATATTGGCACTGAGAACTCATTATGATGAGTAGCAATGGGAAATTACTCTGAAAACATCAGCATTCCTGTTATAGGTGATTTCTGCTGTAAACAAACAGCTAGCTCAGCTCTTCTATATTTTGGACAGGCTATTAAGTCTAGCCTGTCTGCAGTCCTGCAGAGCACTTTCCACAAATAAGTGTGAGGAGTTTAATTTGTTCCTTCTGGACAAGCTGTTCTCTATTCAGGCTGGAATATCCTTTGGCAGCCTTTTGTTGGCCAAGAGTGCCTCAACTTTGATGGACAAGGATACTTACAAATTTATTGGTGGAGTTTGAGCTGTTGTTGGCAGATGATGTCCTCCTGGTGGTTTCTAGACTGCATCTCACCTTCTGTATATTGGACTGTGTACCAACTTGGCTTCTTTTAGAGTGCTGGGGCTCACTTGGTACAAACTTTGTGGAGATTTTTGAGTGTTCACTTATGGAGGGGATTTTTCCATCAACCCTGAAAAGGGTGGTGGTGAAGCTCTTTCTTAAAAAAAAAATATTTGGACCCTGCCATTTTCTCAAACCACAGGCCCATCTTAAACCTTCCCTTTTTGGTGAAGCTGATAGAGAACATTGAGGTGCAGTTTGAATAACACTTAGATAAATAGGACATCTATGAACCTTTCCAGTCCAGTTCCTGGCCTTGCCATAGTATGGAGAATGCTCTAGTCAAGGGGCAACATGATCTCCTTCTTGTGAGGGAAAGTAGGCATTATGCCATCCTTGTCTAGCTTGACCTTTCTTTGGCCTCTGATATGGTGGATCATGGTGTGCTGTTAGCTCATTTGAGGCACTATTTAGGACTCACAGGGATGGTGGCATGGTGGTTTGAGTACTACTTGTCCAGCAGGGAAAAGCAGCTGTCATGGGGCTCTTTCATCTCTAGCAGTGCTGCTCTCTGTTGCTGTGTGCCTCAGGGAGTGAATTTTGCTCAGATGCTGTTCACTGTGTATATGTTGGAGTTGGTAGAAATTATTAATCACTATGGCTTAGAATTTCATTGCATACAAATGATAACCAATTGCATGTGTTTTGTGCCCCAGACGATGGTGTGTTTGTTTAGGAACTGAGCAAGTACCTTAGGAAAATTCAGAACTGGTTGGTAGCCAACTGGCATAGACTAGAACCATTGAAGGCAGAGGTGCTATAGGAGCCAGGTTTGTTCAGGTCAACAGTCGCGAATGGTAGTGCAATTTTACCAACATTGGATGGCATGACACTTGAAACTGCAGACAAGGTTAGGAATGTGGAGGTGTTATTGTGGACTGCAAGCTGACATCAGTGTATCAGGTGTCAACTGTTGATTGCAGTGGCATTTACAATGTTTGAAACATGTCCCAGATCAAGACCTTTTTTGAACAGACTGACCTAGCAACACTGGTGCACGCCTTAGACACATCAAGATTTTATTAATGTAACAGTCTATACCTGGGTTTATCAGCAAAGTTGTTGAGTCATTTGCAACTAACCCAGAATGCAGCAGCCCAAGCATATCACACCAGTGCTCAGTGCTCTTCACTCATTGCTATTGCAGTAGTGCATCAATTTCAGTATGTTCTTGTTAACCCACAAGGTGCTGCATGATCTGGGTCTGGGCTGCCGGAAAGACCTCCTGACACTGTACACTCCTGTATGTCCTTGTGAGTTGTTAAAGGCAGACCTCTTGTCTTACCAAGATCTCATTTAAAATCTTCCGAAGAAAGAGTGTTCGGAGTGGCTGCCCCAGTGCTTTGGAATGCCATTCTCCTGGAGGTGAGAGGTGCTCCTTCTCTGGTCATGTTCCAACCACACTTGAAAACTCACTTGCTTCCACCGAGATTTGGGACTGCTGCCATTATGTAAAATGTTCCTGCTGTTTTATAGCTTTTGTATTTTTATTGATTTTATTTTAATTTTCTTTTATCAGATTTGTTGAGTATAATGTGAAGTGCCCAGAGGCCCTGGGATTGGGTACCATAAAATTAAATTGCTTTGTCTTTATGGTTTAGGCAAACATAACAATTCAGACATGTACATGGCTGTCTAGCCACCACTCTCTTCTCACACCAACACAGTGTAATTCCCACCTGCACTTTTGGGACATTAACCCCATCCCCACTGCTATGAGTTCAATTAACCTTATTCTCAAGGAGCTCTTGAGAAATCCAGGGTACCCAGTTGTTGGATCCCAGCAGGCTTGATGACATTGCACATGGCTGGCTGCCACTGGCATTCTTATGCAAATAAGCCAAAATATTTGTAATCTTGACTGGATGCAACTGTCCATTAAACAACAACAGTACCAAACTGTGAACCAACTTAAATTTAGCAAGTCTGTGTTGCTGAACCTATAGGCCCTATTATATTAGTCATGGTTACCATCAAGAAGGAAGGCTTGTATTTCCCCCTAACAGTCTGGGCTCCCATGATGCTGTCATGGTACTCTATAAATGCATCCATCAGTTCTCCTCTGCTGGATGTTCTGGTCAGACATCTCTCCCAGATGAGATGCCTTGTCTCTATTAGTCTTTCAGGGTGTATGGCTGAATCACAGTCTCGCTAGATCATCTTTCACAGTGATTCCCCAATGCAGCTTCCAATGTGGTCAGCCACCTGTCTGTGGTACCTGAACCAGTGGGTCCTACACATCTTTCATTCAGCTGCAGTTGCAGACCCCAAGATCGGATTAGGAAATCTCTCCCAGTGGCTGAACTGATGTTTGGATACAGGGCAAATTACACTGACAGCCAGCTGCCTTTTGCTGCAATTTGCAGTGTGTCTTTTGTGATTTACAGTTATCTACCTTTTAGCCATATAAGCACAATCTTCCCCCCAATGCTGCTGTGCAGTGCTGGCTCAAACTCACAGACATACCTCTCATCTGTCCCTAATTACAAGGGATGTCTCTCCTTTTACCTCTCAGAATTAATCTGTTCCTCATCCATCCTTCATGGAAAATGTGCTGCCCCCACACAGCTGCTGTAAACTCAGACTTCAAAGCAGAAATTCAGAACACTCTGTGGTACTAAAGCAAAATTAAACATGTAGAGACACAAGTTTGCATAGTGTCCCAACCTTGTATCTACATTTATGATGGTGTATCCCATATTCTTGGGCTAGTGTCCTTCATTTTTTCCACAATTTATGTGGCATTATCCTACTGTACCTTTCAGTGACACTACAGTAGGATGAGAGGTATGCTCACAGACTGTTAGTCTGCTCTCCTCGTCTGTCTCTAGCAGTCTCCAGCAGACTGAGATTTTGGAAGAAAATTCCTCTCACTTGCCATGAGCAGTTAGCTCTCTGATAGGTAGAATTCCATTGTCAGTCTCAAAGAATGGCCAAGGGAGGGTCTGTCTAGCTGTGTCTTGAATTTGAATTGGTCACCTCACTCCTGGGTGAATTAACAAAGTCCTACAGTGTTCATGAAACCTGTCTAGCTCTCAAACAGATATCTGGAGCCTGATTGGTTGAGCTGTCACCCTCTTACCTTAGTTGCTATGTCCATGGGTTCAAAGACGGTTGAAAAGGTTATCTCCCTTGTGGTCCACAAAGCGACTGTTTCTCAAGGTCCATTTTTCTAAGAGCTCCTGCCCAAATACTTTATTTTGCCTCCAGCGTATTTGTATGTGGAAGCACCACTGTTCTGGTTTGGTCAGTGCATCAGTTTTGTGAATTCCCTCTCATTGTGGGCACCAATTACAATTGCTGTTAGTGACATGGAGAAGCTGTACAATAATGGAGCAGGAAGCACCACAAAATCCTTAACCTCTTTACTTCCTTGAACCCCTTACTTTAGCAGTCTATAGTCTGTGGGGTCAAAACCAAGCACCATGGTGGCAGACTAAAAACCGGCTTGGCTCTGTGGAGCCATAGTTAACCCCACTAAATGGTTGGAGGTAATCATATATTAATTTGTGATACTTGACTCAGTACGGAATTGTAATCATGAATATTACATGATGCACAAATAAAATCTGGCTTTATGATTGGACAGTATGAGGGTGGAACCACATGAAAAAGAGGAGGTTGATCACTGAACAGGGTGGTGAGCATTCATTTGAATGGAAACAGGAGATGGAAGGTGCAAGCCCAGATTCTGGCAGAGTACAGAGCCTGTTGAGCATTGACTGAGAGCCAGATGAAAACCACAGGACACCGAACAGTCAACTAGCCAGGGGGCAGAAGAACCACAGGCATATGGCTACAGTGGGAGAACCCATGGATGTGTCCTAGACATGACAGAGGGTAGCCCCATAACAGTTGATTCCATAACTAGTATCAGAGGGCATATGCTCTTTGCAATATATATGAGTATGAATACGAATGATTAAAGATAAATAGATGCGCAAAACATAATCTTGTATGAAAGTATGACACATCGGAAATCTATGGTAGATGGCTGTATGAAACATAGCTTGTTGAATGTATGATAGGAATTAGAGTAGTTGCATAGTTAATCAAGTAGTAGTAGTAAGCAAATAAACATGGCTGGGTGTTGGTAGTACTGAGATACCAGCACATCCAGAGGCATAGTTAGGTTAGCCTTTGGGTGTGCAGATATCTCAGTGCTACCAACACCCAGCCATGTCATATTGCTTATATAAAATGTGCTCATAGGCAACTTTGATAAAAAAGAACATTCTAAAAGTTTTCAAAGTCACAAAACATATGATAAAATATTGCTAAATAACGTGAAATAGTTTTTTCACAGATGTTTTTCACCTATCAGTCATGACTGATACGTGAAAAACATCTGTGAAAGGACTATTTTACATAATTTAGCATATATATGTCTTTCTTCACACTCAATACATTGTGTGATGGTTTACCATGGAATAGAAGAATTCAAAGCTCTGCATTATTCCTGTAGTAGAATGCTCCCCGCCCCCCCACACACACAATGATAACACAGAATACATGAATTCAACATTCTTCAGAGCTCAACTGGCATACAAACAAAGACACACACACACAGGCCTGAAGTGGAGCCAGAACTGCAGTTTTAACTGTTGCCAGGTAAGGAGCAGGGAGTTCTCTGTCAAAGTGGTAGGGATAGGAGGAGGATTTTTCATGGTCATCAGAGAAACACCAGCAATGGAAACTCTGAATAGTATTTGATTTTTTAAATGTGTGTATGTGTGTAAGGGGGGCTCATGAATGTAAATAACATTTAATTATTTACTTACTTTATTTAATTTAATGGAATTTTTTAGGGCCTACTTGAAGTTTTTCATATTTGAGTAAAGGCTGAAGCCATGTTTGTGATGGAAACTAAGAAATAGGCGGCTTATTAATTCTGTGGGTTGCCCTGGTTGGGAGGGACTTGTTTTAGTCAGTGGTGGTACTCTCTTACTGCAATGGCTAGAACCAAGTCTCAGCCAATCAGAACACAGGGATTTCTTTGCTCATTCTATATGTCTTTTTATTTCTTAGGTGCTCAATCCTGCAGGTTCTGGGTGCCATACAACAGTATAATTAAATAGCAGCACATTAATAAATATACAACAGTATACATTAAAACATGTTGGCACAGTATATCAAGATGGCAGTCATAGAAAGCAAGCTTGACCTAGAGGTAGGTAAATAACTGGCAAGAGAGTTCCCAGTTGAAGTATGAGGGGATACCTGGATGCATGTGAATGCCCATTATGTTGTAAATTTTCCAGTATGGTTTGTTGAGGTATTTCAGAGAAGGACTATAGAGAGGAAGACATAAAAGGTACCAAACGGGAGGACGGCCACAGTCATGCAGCAAGTGATCAGGCAGGGGAGAGAAGCCCCCCCCCCAAGACCAGTAGAGGAATGGGGTTGCAGAGGAAAATGACACCAGGGAGTAAAGAATAAAAGGACCTCAGCAATCCAGGAGCAAACAGAGGAGAGGTTGCACCCCCCCAAGACACCAGGGGACCTGGGTATACACACAGATGCATCAGTACAGTATACAGTTGCCACAAAACATGTGGTCTGATATTTCCAGATATACTGTGATATTTCTAAAGAAATTCTTTCCCAGGCAGAAGGGAATGTCTGTAGACATATCATTGAAATGTCAGGAAGTGTCTGACAATGTAAATTGCTGTAATTGTAGCAAACTATGCCAAGCCCAGGTGCTGGAGGAGTCTTGGCCAGGAAGTACTGTACAGGTGAGGAACTCAAATCAGCTGCAGATAGGGGCAACTTCAAAAAAAACATCAATCCTGCAGAAATAAATGTCCAACCAAGTAAATAAGTACAAAATGGAAAAGGGGTGATCACATTTTAGCATAACTCCTACAGACCTTCTGTTTTCATTCATTAATCCCCCTTCCATTTAGCATGCCTCATCTTCCTGCCCTAATTTCTTATTTTATTATCTCACTCTTTGTGTTATTACTGCGAACAGTTAGATTATATATCTTTTACTTAGAAAGTTCTATTCCCCCCGTACTCCTCAGTTTCTATCTTTTTGATCTCTTTGCAATAATGTGTCTATAAGAAAATAATGAAGTGAAATGTGTTGTATTTATGTAATCATTTATAAAGTTTCTCTGTGCCTTTACATACTGGTATGTATTTGTCATATGTTCGCTGTCCCAATGGACAGTTATATAGACCCATTTGGAGTAAGTTATTTTCTGAAATCTATTTTAGAGAATGATGGGGATTTGACTTGCTACAGTTATTAATGTATTTTGTACTTTTTTATTTCTTGCTTGCACATTTATTGTAATTGTATTGAATGATTTTTCTTGCACTTGGCACTTTAATTTATGATGTCATTGTGATGTGTATACATATGCACAGTGGTGATGTTCTCAAGCCACATCCCCTTGGGAAGGCTTGGTTGCTGAAGTCCTGGGGTCCTGGGTGCAGCTTTGGCTTGCCGAAATAAAGAGCACAGCATTTTACACTTATTTCCTTGTTTGGGCATTTATTTCTGCAGGAGTGCTGGTTCTTTGAAGTTGGTTCATTTTTGGGTTAGCCACCGTCATCAGCACCCTTCCCTTGTGGCTGCATGGCATAATTCTGGACTTTGGTTGCAGACAGGGGCAGAATGATGCAAAACAGCTAAGGTAGTGAGTGAAGAATAAATGAGGAAAGCAAACAGAGGGATGCCTATGGCTGCATCCATGCAGTGGCCACGAGACAAGAGGATGGCAGGAGAAACATCAATTGTGTGGCTATAGAAGTAAATCTGTATCTGAAGCATGCCTGGGCATGCACTGTATTAGTGTTGCTTGGTGAGTGAGGAGCATTGCCCAATGTCCTAATGGACCCCAAGCAAGGTCTGAGGTCAGCCTTTCATTTACAGATGATTCCATCATGCATTAGCAACAGCCGCTTCATAAGGGTTTAGTATTATAGCAGGTGGATGGATGCATAACTGGTTCAGGAAGATTGAAGTTAGTAACATTCTGGTTTAGGGTGTCAGATTCTGAAAGTATTCAAAATTAAGTATTTGGGTGCCATTATGAACTAGATGACAGACTGTTTGAGAGCTACCCCTGCTGAATGGTGACTTTATGCTTGACCAGGGATGTGGAGGCTTGTCATTGTTCTTTAATATGTGATGTAGGGGGTCAGTTTGCTTCTTCAGGTCAAGAATTCATTTTTTTTCATTTTATTTTGTTAACCAGGATAAGGTACTGGAACTAGTCCATTTTCAGGCCCAGCCCGAACAAGGTTTACAAACATAGACATGAAATAAGAACATTAAGAACATTACAATAACAAATAACAGATTACAAAAAGCAATTACAGCTGTTCACACTTATTAAGTATTGTTTAAGATTTGTTTTAAATCACAACAATGAAGTGGATGAGCAAATATTACCAGGCAAAGCATTCCAAAACATAGAAGCAGCCACAGAAAATGACGTAGAACCTGCTTTTGTCTTATGTGCAATTTTTTGCGGAACTGTATTAAGTGAGGCATGTAATGAAACTGAAACATTACGAACAGACACCAAGTCAGCTAAGGGGAATTTTGAAGTAGAAAAACTGGATTTATAAATCTGACATGCAAATATATATGCAAATTTTGATCTTGGAGATAACCATTGCAACTGTGAGGATAACCTACAGTGATGAGTGCGTAATGGGGAATTTGAAACAAAACAAATATTATTATAAGCAACTATTAGGGTATTAAGTTCCTTCTTTCTAAGATTAATATACAGACTTGCACGGTAGTCAAAATGTGGCATCAATGACCCAAGAGCGATAGACATTTGAACAATAGGTGAAAAATAACATTGAACTTTATAGAGTAAAACTTTATAGATTATAACTTTGTTTCTGAGGCACCAACATGATTCCCAATCCCCATCATTGCAACATAGATACATAACAGAACTAGAAAATAACAGCAAGAAGAAAATGAGTAGCAGACTATGCTGCAAACAAAATAGCACTTAAAAAACAAAATTAGTTGTAGAATGATGGGACTGAAAAATAACTTGGGGTGGCAAGGTGTTCAGGAATAGATGACAGAGGGAGATGTTACAATGGATAGGGTAGACAGAAACCAGGGGAGGGCACAAGGTGAAAGGAAAACACTAGGGGAGGCAAGAAGGTTTGTGTCCCTGAATGCCAGAAGCATGGGAAATAAAATGGATGACTTACAAGTGCTGTTGGTGGAGGGTGAGGTGGACAGCATGGCCATCTCAGAGACGTGGACAACAAATCACAATTATTGGGATCTTGAGCTGCCAGGCTACAAGCTATTCAGGAAAAACAGGGAAGCAGGCAAGGAAAGGGGGGGTGTCTCTGTATGTGAGGGAAGAAAGTACCTTCACAAGGGATCAGGAAGTGGAAGGGAAACCTGAAGCCCTGTGGGTTCAAATCCAGTCATCGAGGGGGGAGAAGGTCAGATTGGGAGTGGTCTATAGACTACCATCACAGGGAGCAGAAGAAGACGTGAACCTGGGTGAGCAGATTAGAACTCAGGCAGGTAAAGGCAAAATGGTACTTACTGGTGACTACAACCTACCAAGGGTTAACTGGGATACACTGTCAACAACAAGATCTAGGGAAAGGTTTATCCTGGATGCCTTTCAGGATGGCTTTCTGGAGCAGGGGGATCAGTGACCCTACTAGGGTCATGTGGCATTCAGCCAGTTGACAGATACCACTCTAATTGCTTCAGGGCAAAATATACAAGTACTTCAATCTAAATTGCAAACACATTTCTATGAGGTGGGGGAGTGGTACACCAGGCAAAGGCTCATGATGAATGTCAAAAAGACTAAGTTGCTACATTTTGCACCAAAAAAGAACATTACTCAGATTCAAATTCTTACAAATGAAAAAGAACAACTTGAAATGGTCAACAGTAATTGTTACTTGGGCGTAGCCTTTGACACTCAATTTGCTTTTACTGATCATGTTATCACAACACTAGGAAAGGTAAACAAAAAAGTGAAGAGTTAAGGTGCACAACAAAATGCCTGAATAGGGAAGATAGCAAAAAAGTGTCTGAACATCACATTGTGCCAACCTCAACTTATAGGGATTTAAATACATCGCACAGCTAACAAATACATGTATTTATTGACTCAATTAGACAAAGTGCAGTATACAGTATACTCACTAGATTTGTTCTATGCTGTAATTTTAACACCCACCTCTGCACAATCCTTTCTAGATTAAACTGGCAGCAGTTAGAGGTTGGCCATGCTAAAAACTGGATAAAAACTCTCTGTAAATACCAGATACTATATTCCATTCATTATATCTCCCAAACTGTATTTGGCAGAGAAAGTAAAGTCCTTTGATAACTAAAGAGATCGGTGCATGTAAACAAATTTTGTCTTACTAAAACCAAACATAAATATGGGGTCAAAACTTTGAGTTACTAAGCAGCAAAAGTATGCAGCGACTTACCTTATTCAATAAGAACACCCCCTTCTTTTTTTTTTGCATATAAACATTTTATTGATAGACCAACAACATACAGAAAGCAAGAACAGATTATAACACAGATAACAAGTACTATACATCACCATAATAATAGTTAGTCATAAACCACTAGTTACAATAACAGGCAATAGAACAATAAAACAGTAACATACAATAGCATACAGTTACATCCGTCTTACCCAACTAAACCATAAATCATTCCATGTGCTATATAAAACTTAAGAACGAGCCCCCAAATCCCCAATACTTTTGCCTATAGAGGTCACCCACTTGTCCCATCCCTTAGAAAAGCATGACAGGTCATTTCTCCTCCAATACATCACTTTATAAAAGGAAACTGCCTTAAAGACAGCTTGTTTCCATCTAAGGAGAGAGGGAGCTTCTGGAGATTTCAAGTATAATAACAGGAGCCTTTCAGCTTTCAGTGCAGCTGCAAAAAGGAATCCTTTATAAACTAAAACTTGAGGGTATAAGATTGAGTGGTCATCCAAAATCCCAAAAAGGGGCGAGGTAGGAACTGGGACATGCAGAATGCACTCCAGACAGCAGGTAATATCCTCCCACCAATCCTGTATCAAATGACAATCCCAAAGGATGTGAAAAATTGTCCCGGAAGCTGGAGAGCAGAGCCAGCACAGGTCAGAATCATCCAATACACCCATCCATGCCAGATGAGCCGGAGTATGGTGCCACCTGTCTAGCACCTTCTTTTGAATTAATTGAAGCCTGAGATCTGGAGAAGCCCTGTGTGCTGCCCTCCAGCATCCGGTCCACATATCGTCATCCAAAACAACTCCCAAATCCTCCTCCCATGTTTGTGAGGTATCCAATCAGGTAGAAATCACTTTTTCAGCTCTTCATACAGCATACTTAAGTGTCCCTTAGACACTATAGACCACTGCTGCAAAAACCTAGTGGCCAGAGAGTGAATTAGATGGGAGGTTTGGAAACATTTTGTAGAAAAAAAAATGCGTGTCTTAATTGAAAATATCACCACAAATGAGTAAAGGGTATGCTGAACTTGGCCTGCAGGTCTGCAGAAGAGTCAAAGCAAATTGCATGTGCATCTACCACATCTCCCAAGACTTGAACCCCTTGCAAGACCCATCCCTTCCACAAAGTCTTCTGTCCTCCAACTGTGAACACTGGATTATTCCATAATGGTTCATATTTCCTCAGATAGGAGGAATTCCACCCTAAGGACCTACAGTATCTGCTCTATACCCAGCGAGAGAAAGATGTCGGCAGCGTACACCTCTGGGGAAAGAATCGAGGGTGTGTCAGAAGGACAGCCAGATGCGTGTCCCCTGCCAGCTCATGCTCAATATCAACCCACAGCGGGGATTTCCTAGAGCTGAAGGACACCCATTGCAGTGCTTGCTTAATTCCCAAGGAAAGATGATATGCCCATAACCTGGGCATTTTTCAACTCCCTGCTATTGCAAGAGCCCATAGGGTCTTCCTGCTAAAATGGGGAAGGTGCCCTTCCCAGATAAAGTCTGAAAACAGTTTGCCCAGTTTATCCCACACCCAGTTTTGAATCTGAAAAGGGAGGTTACTGAGCCTGTAAAAAATTTGGGGGAAAGTCATCATCTTAATGGTGGCAATTTTGCCTGGTAAAGATAAGCCTAACTGCTTCCATCTACAAAAATCCAGGCACAACTTTTCCACGACTGTAGAAAGGTTCTGGGAACACATATCCTGAAGGCTGCCTGAAATGAGCATTCCAAGATATTTTATCCCCCCAGGAGCCCAGTGCAAAGTATGAGGCCCTAGGCAGGCCCAGGTAGGCCCAGATAGGGTCCTCCCCATAAAGAGATAACACCTCTGTCTTGCCCAAATTTATCTGGAGACCAGAAATGTCCCCAAAGGGGCCAGTAACCTTTTGTTTCTGTCTCACCGTGATGTCTAGAGTATTTTGGTGCTGGTTAAGAGCTAAATTGAGTGGTTCCATCACCAGAAGAAACAAGAGAGGGCTCAAGGGACACCCCTGTCTAGTACCCTGAAACAACAAAAAATTCTCCGACAGCACCCCATTAACAAGGACCCGAGCCCTAGGTGAGCAATAAAGGCAACTAACCCAGTGTCTACATCTTGAAACAAAGCCGAACTTCCCAAGGACATATTGCAAATATGGCCACTCAATTAAGTCAAATGCCTTTTTGGCATCCAGCCCTATTAACGCAGCAGAATCAGGTCCCCTGACTGCCACCTGAATGAGATCAATAATGGCTCAGAGGTTATCACTGCCCTGCCTATTCTTCATAAAATCTGGTTGGGATCTGCTAATCAGAGATGATAGGACCCTCTCCAATCACAGAGCCAATATCTTTACAAAAACTTTGCAATCTACATTAAGCAAAGAAATCGGCTGATAATTTATACAGCTAGTGGGGTCTTTCACGGGGTTAGGCGGCACAGTGATTGTCGCCTCCCTCAGAGTATCAGGCAACAAACCAACCTGCATAATGGCAGCAAAAACATCTAGCAGGTGACAACCTAGGTATGGTTCAAAGCCTTGATAAAATTCAGCACTGAGCCCATCTGGGCTGGGCGCCTTACCAGGGAACACTGATTGGATGGCCTGCTGTACTTCCTGCAGGAAAAAATCAGCATCTAATGAAGCAACTGCCTCTGTGGAGAGGCATGGAGCTGCAACCCCTGAGAAAAAGTTCTCATACTGGTCAAGGGAGGGTGTACCCGAGGATATATAGAGCTTTGCATAAAAAGCTTGAAACTCCTCGGCCATGCACCGGGCATCTGATATTGTTTCAGCCCTGCTCTCTGAAGATAAGGAACATGGGACTGCATGGATTTTTTCTTTAGCTGTTAGGCTAACAACTTCCTGACTTTATCCCCAGATTGCCAATATGTCTGGTGTGAAAAAAACATTGCTCTGGTCACCTTTTGATGATAAATGTCATTCAGTTGCTCCTTATACTGTGAGAGTTCAACTATGTTTTCTGTCCCTGTCCACCGAAGATGTATAAAGATCTTACTCTAAGGCTCTAATCTTCCCTGTCAGGATATCTATCATCTGGTGTCGCTGTTTATTCACATGAGAGGCAAAGGAGATGATCCGACCCTGGATGAAGGATTTAAAGGCATCCCAAAGAGTAAAATCTGAGATTTCTGAGGATGAGTTAGATTGAAAATAAAAAAGGATCTCACCCTGCAGCCAGGATTTAAAATCTTCCTGGCCTGCAAGTACTGGATTAAACCGCCAATGGGGAGAACATATCACCATTTGCCTCGGTCTCCAAATCAGACCCACTGGGGCATGATCTGAAAGTAGAATGGGTTTGTGCCGCACCTCTAGAACATCAAAGAGGACAGAGGCACTGCATAAAAAATAATCTAATCTGCTGAAGGAGTGGAACCTCGGGGACCTGTAAGCCTAGTCATGGCTATATTGGTGCAGGGATCTCCAGCAGTCTATAAGTTTAAAATCTTTAATAGCCTGGATAAGCTGTGCTCTGGAGTGATGGTGGGAAGGGATTCCATGTTCAACAGCATCCCTATCCAACATCGGATCCAAGACTAAATTAAAGTCGCTCCCCAAAAGCAAAATCATAGGAGGAGAAAACCATTCCAAAACAGACTGGGCCAAACAAGAAAAGAATTCCAGAGAGTCATCACTGGATGGATAAATGTTAACTAACAGAAGGGAAATGTGGTCTATCTTACCCTGTACCAAAACTCACCTACCTTCATTATCTGCCCTCCACCTCTCGACTACTAATGGGCACCCTCACTCAAGCAAAATGGCAACCCCCTCCCTTTTTCTGGAAAAGAAAGAGCTTGAGAATGCCCTACTAGAACAACCATGAGTCAAACAGCCTACATCCTGCTTCAGGAGCTGTGTTTCCTGTAAAAAAAAATAATATCACAGTTAGTAGACCTCAAAAAAGAAAACGTCTTTTTACACTTAACAGGGATGTTTAAACCTTGAACATTCCATGACAGCAATTCCATGTGAGTCAAGTCACAAACCCCAACATATGGTGTATAATGATGCAAAAAATGAAAACACTGAACAAGATTAGACCAGTACCAAGCAGTCAGGTAATGGTGGATGCCCCATAGAAAATTGGTATTAAACCCCTCTTTGCCCCTACCTCCATAGCCCTGAGAAGCCACACCAACCAACATGTATATAGCCCTCCCAGAAAAACCAGTGTGCCTCCCCCACCAACTAGTATGACACACAAAACCACTTCACCTAGGAAGACCCTCTCCCTCATACCCTCTTCCTCCTCCTCCCTCCCAGAGGGTGGGAGCCCCAAATAAACCTTGCACCAAACATTGGTGATATCTTATATTCCCCCTGAACCCACACCTTATCGAGGCATGAAAAGCAGTCAATATCAGGCCAGTGGACCCCACCACCAATGCCCACTCACTCTTCAGATGATGTGGAGGAGGGCAGCATACCCATTAATCCAGCCCTCCTAAGTGATTGTCATCTTGGCCACCCAGGGAGTCCAAAACCCCCAATACTAACCACCCTAAGATTCTAAACATAATTACCCCCAAAGCGTATATCTAAAATCCTAAAACTACAGAGAAAATTACTAGCCCACAAAATCCCCATCTAAACTGTGAGGGGGAACTAACATCATATATCACACAAAACCGACAACTATATAGAGTAATAATAAGTTGAGCTAAGAAAGTCCTCTAAATCTCACTTTTGAGTGTGCCGAGTCAACAAAGTAAAAGAAAATAGTGTACAGTCCAGAGAACTGCCGAAAATGCAGCCGACTGCCTGTAATGCTTATAGTTCAGTCAGAGCATTGCTGATACATCTGCAGCCTTAGGAGTGCTGCTCGAAAATGGAAAGTCCCACCTCATAGAGCAAGACAGGTTCCATGTTATAGGACATAAACACCCATGACAGGGCATCCAGGTAACAGTCCTCAGGTGGCAGCTAGGACCAGAGATTCTTGAGAAACTGGGAGAGGAGATCGCATCGCCACCTCCAGATGTGGAGAATCAGCCAAAGCTGCAGAACCCTGGGTCGCAGCGGCTACGAAGTTTGCAACTGAAGTAGGGTTCAAAGCAGCATTGCAGATCAAAGCAGAAGCATGATTCAATGCAGAAGTTGCAGCATCATCAACTTGGGATGTCACATCTAATTTCTCTTCTCCATAGTCTTCCCAGTCCATGGTGGGTGGAGCCGAAGAGTAATTCTGGGCTAATGGTGAAAGTCAAGGGTGCTTGGGCCCAGGGGTAGGGGACCATTCATTCAGCAACACCGAGGAGCTCATTCTAGTTGTATTGCCAGCCGCTGCACCTGGGGCTACCATAGGGTTTCTCCTTTGATCTCTTTGTCTCTTCGGAAGTGTCCCTCCTGGTCCCCTTTCACCGATTTTTCCACTAGTTTCAGAGGTATATCCCGAGCCAGGAGTGGACATAGTGGGCACAGCAGGGGTTGCCTGATGCAAGACGGAACATGGAAACATAGGCTTTGACAGCAGATAAGGACTGCTTGGCCCACCTAGTCTGC
Source organism: Neoceratodus forsteri (assembly GCA_016271365.2). NCBI lineage: Eukaryota > Metazoa > Chordata > Ceratodontiformes > Ceratodontidae > Neoceratodus > Neoceratodus forsteri. The sequence goes on along the minus strand of CM057453.1, from coordinate 368,927,468 downwards.
CCATTTCCCTACCTACAGGATAGGCCGCAGATCCTAGTTAACCAACAGCCTATTTCTTCCTACTCCCCACAAGAATTGCCTTATGTCAGTCCCATGTATTCTTGAATTCTCCCACAGTTTTAGACCCCACGACCTCCTCAGGAAGGTTGTTCCATGCATCCAGTACCCTCTCTGTGAAAAATTACTTCCTCACATTGCCCCTGAACTGCCCCCCTCTATCTTTAAATTGTGTCCCCTTGTTCTAACATGTCTCTTTTTCTGAAAGATGCTGCCCTCTTGAACTTTGTTGATTCCACTGAGGTACTTAAATGTTTCTGTCATGTCCCCCCCCCTTTCCTCAAGGGTATACATATTAAGCTCTTTTAGTCTCTCCTCATATGGTTTCTATTGCAGACCCTGCACCATTCTAGTTGCCCTCCTCTGGGCTGCCTCTATCCTGTCTATGTCCTTGCAGAGATGGGGTCTCCAGAACTGGATGCAGTACTCCAGATGGGGTCTCACCAACTATCTGTACAGAGGGATATCAACTTCCTGTTTTCTGCTGTTGATGCCTCTCCCTATGCATCCCAGTATACCCCCAGCTCTCCCTACTGCCTTCTCACATTGCTTGCTAACCTTAAGGTCATCTGATATGATTACCCCAGGTCCCTTTCCTTTTTTGGTTTTGTTACTACCTCCTCCCCATTGTGTAATCTTCTCCTTTGTTTTTGTTTCCCAGGTGCATTATTTTGCACTTCTTTGCATTGAATCCTAGCTGCCATACTTCTGACCATTCCTCCAACCTTGCCAAGTCCCTTCTCATCCTTTCCACGCATCCTTGTGTATCAACCCTGTTGCAGATCTTTGTGTCATCTGCAAAGAGGCATACTTTTCCTTTCAGTCCCTCTGCAATGTCACTTATAAAGACATTAAAAAGGACTGGACCCAGTACTGAACCCTGCAGTACCCCACTAGTAACCCCTCTTTCTTCAGAGTGGACTCCATTTACAATTACCTTCTGTGTCCTGTTGTCCAGCCAATGTTTTACACAGGCTACCACCCTGGGACCCACTCCCAAGCTGGTTAAGTTAACTATTAATCTTTTGTGTGGGACTGTGTCAATTGCCTTGCTAAACTCTAGGTAGGCTATGTCCACAGCCCCTCCCTGGTCTACTACTTTGGTAACCCAGTCAAAGAAATCAATTAGATTCATCTGACATGACCTTTATGCTATGAACCCATGCTGCCTTGTGTCCTGTGCCCCACTGGCCTCTAGGTACTCAACAATTCTTTCCTTCAGCAGTGATCCCATCACTTTCCCTACCACAGAGGTCAAACTGACAGGTCTGTATTTTCCTGCCTCTGTCTTGGTCCCACTTTTTTGAAGGGGAATCACATCCACCTTCCTCCAGTCCTTGGGTACCACACCATCCTCCCGTGATTTGTTAAAAAGGGTAGTAGTGGTTCCACTAGTTCTTCCCTTAATTCTTTTAGAATTCTGGGGTGCATTCCATCAGGCCCCATTGCTCTGTCCACCTTCAGTTTTAGTTCTTTCAGAACCCTTTCTTCTGTGGAAGGACTGGGATCAACCCCCCTATCCAGAGTGCTTCTGTTAATTGGATTAGGCACCTCCCCCTTCTCTTTTGTGAATACTGAGCAGAAATATTCGTTCAGTATCTCTGCCTTTTCACTAACCCCCTCTGCCTACCCACCGTTCATTCTATTCAGCTTCACTATCCCTCCCTTTGTCTTTCTACACTCTCTGATGTACCTATAAAAGGTTTTATCCCCCTTCTTAATCAAGTTGGCTATCCTTTCCTCAGTTTGGGCCTTTGCTATTCTGACTTCTCTCCCTGCTTTCTTCTGCTTTAACTGGTACAGCTCTCTGTCCTGCTCCTTCTGTGTTTCCTTATACTTCCTGAATGCTATCTTTTTCTCCCTGACTTTCCCCGCCACCTCTTTTGAGAACCATAGTGGCTTTTTCTTTCATTTTGATTTGTTTATTTGCTTCGCACAAAACCTTGTTGCCTCTATGATGGCAGTTTTGATGATTCCCCATTGTTGCTCCACACCTACTTCTAGCCTGTTTGCTAGTGCTTTTCTGAGGCACTCTCCCATCTTGCCAAAGTCAGCCCTCCTGAAGTCCAGTACCCTCACTTTTGTATGGCTTGACTCTGTAGCTGAGTTTAACGTGAACCACACTGTTTGATGGTCACTTGTTCCCAGATGGCAACCCACTTCTAGATCTGAGATCCTCTCACTGTCCCCATTTGAGAGTATGAGGTCTAAGATTGCTCCATCATGAGTGGGTTCTGAAACTAGCTGTCTGAGGCATGCCACCTGTAGGGCATCGAGAATGGCCCTGCTCTTGGATGTGGCTGCAGCAAAGTGTGCTCCATTTAACATCTGGCATATTCAGGTCTCCCATCAACAGTATCTCCCTTTTCTCTGCCATCCTAAGAATGCCTTCTATCATATCCTTGTCCATTCCCTCCCACTGACTTGGGGGTCTAAATACACCCCTGTGCAGAATGTGGTGCCACTTCCAGTTTCCAAGGTGACCCACAGTGCCTTCTCTCCTCCCTGTTTACTCTTTTGTTCAGTTGCTTTTATCCCTTCCTTTACATAGAGAGCTACTCCTTCCCCTCTTCTCCCCCTCCCTGTCTCTCCTGTAGATTACATACCTTGGTATGTTAACATCCCAGTAATCTTTCTCTGTGTACCATGTTTCTGTGACTGCTAAGATATCCAGGCATCCCTCTTCCATCAAGGCCACCAATTCAGGGAGCTTTTTGCCCAGACTATGGGTATTGGTACTCATTATCCTCCATTTACTGATATCCTAACTCCTTTTTGCCCCATCCCTGTCCTTCTCGCCTTTGTCACTTTCTTCATTTATCCCTGCCCTTCTCCCTATTGACATCTCTATATTGGTGTTTACTGCACTTACTACCATGACTTTTTTGGGGTGGCTAGGATTTCCCTGCTCCTTTCCAGTGCCTCCCCCCCTTGGCTAGTTTAAATACTTGCCAATGAAGCATTTAAACCTATCACCTAGGATCCTGGTTCCCCTCCTGGACAGATGAAGCCCATAATGCCAGTATAGGATTGCAACACTCCAGGTGGACCCCCCCAGTCCCCAATGAAGCCAAATCCCTGAGCTTTGCACCAGTTTTTCAACCACTGATTGAATCTCATGGTGTGGAGCACCCTAGTCTCTCGTACACCATAGGCAGGCAGCACCTCCGAGAAGGCTACTTGTTTAAGGCCCCTCCCCAATTCCACAAACTCTTCCTGCACCACTCTGATCCCTTTCTTGGCCAGGTCATTTGTCCCTAGGTGGACAATGACATCCAGCTCCCTCCCCTGTGCAGCTGCTCCGGCAATACTGAGGATTCACTCCCTGTCCCTCCAAGCCATGGCGCCAGGCAGGCACCTTATCTCCCCTTCCTCTCCGAGTTCTACCTTCCTAACAATGGACTCCCCCACCAAGAGTTGTTTCCTTCTCCTGTGGGGTCCCAAGCTACCCTCCTGTGGGTCTCCTTTGTGGAGGTTCCCAGCATCCTCCTTGGTCTCCACTGTGGGAGCCTCCATAGAGGAACCACACTTTGCCAGAATGGCATAGGAATTATTGAGAGGTACAACTGGAGGGATGTGCCTTTGTTCCACCACCCTCACCCTCCCTGAGCCCACTGTGGTTCAACCACTCCTCTTTCTTGGCAACCTCTGAGGCAATGACAGTGGCCCTGGTGGTCCCTGGATGGAAGAGGAGGTCCACAAATCCTGGCCAACTCAGCCTGGAGATGAGCAACCTCCCCCCTTCAGCCCAGAGAGGTGCCTGCAGATGGCACAACACCGCATCCTCCGGAACGTTTCCCGGAAGACTGCTGCTTCACAGCCACTGCACTTCACCACTCCCATCATGTCTTTTTCTGGCCCCTTCACTATTGTTTGGAATCCTTACTCTTTCCTCTGTTTTTTTTGTTTGTTTCCTTCTCTCTCTGCTTACTTACTGCCTCTGTGCCCTTTAAGCTCCTGATTGTCCTGTTCTGAGACAAGAAGATCCTATATTTCTCAGTTGACCCCTTACTTGCTTAGAGGCAGACCTCCAGCAGCAAGAGGGGGGCTGGAGAGCTACTCTTGCCCTTCTAGGATGGTGCGCCTTTGGTGACTCTGTGATCACTCACTTCCTGCACCCAAACAAGAAGTTCCTGTTGTCAGTCAAATCCTGTGCCTATAAAAGTAGAACTAGCTTTGGGTGGGAGGTTGGAGGGGAAGGAAGGTTGGCAATATAGTTTTTTAGAAGAGTGTATAGAGTAGAAGAGTTCTACTTCTTTAGTCTCAGTAGAGAAGTCCAGTCACACAGCACTCCTTCCTTCTGGTGCCCTCTGCCAAGCCTCTTACAAGGTTGTCTACAACATCCTGCTTTGAAGCAGTCTGCCCCTTGTTAATAATGATCTTAGCAGATTTAGAAATGGAGCAAATAAATTCCATGGCTGCTTGAGGGATTGTGAAGCGAAGCCATTTCTCATCCAATCAGACCTTTAAAATTGCCATATAATGCACACTGAATGTAATTCTCCTGGATGACAAGTCTTTTTTGACCCTCAAAAAAGCCTTCCTCTGCTCGGCCACTAGCTAAGAAAAATCTTGAAAAATATGAATGGTATGCCCATTCCACTTCAAGGGTCCTCACTCCCTGGCCAACTGTAAGATGCATTCTTGTGCAGAAAAATGGAGAAAGTACACCAATATGGGATGAGGAGGGGAGCCACAAGCAGGGCAAGGGCCCAGGGAGTGGTGCGCCCATTCTATCCCCAAGGGCACATTCCAAGTATAATTGAGGATGTGGGGAAAGAATGGTTGTAAAAACTGATACATGTTATCCCCTACTGAACCTTCTGGGAGCCCAATAATGTGTAAATTGTTTCTACAGCCTCAGTTTTCTAGGTCATCAACTTTGATGTTAAGTTGGCGCACCTGTTCTTCTAGGGCTGATATCTTGTCTTGCTGGCGGGTGGCATTGGAGTCAATCTGGATGCAAAATAATTCAGTCCCAGTGATTCACTGTTCCACCTCGTCCATCTGCTCCACCATCTGGGAAATGGAGGTTTTAAGGACAGAATGGCTTGAGTCAAATTTTGCAGCATGGCTCTAATGTTCGAGATGTCCTCCTGCTGAACAACCACTTCGAAGGGCTCCATCTTCAATAGGCCACGCACCCATAGACCCAATGACACACACTGCATGATAGCCAAAACTCTTTATAAAAATCACACACACACTGTTTCTATCAGCAGTATTCGGGTTTAGCCACAGGTAGGGTCTCAGTAGGATTCAGAAAACAGGTAGTAATAGCAATTATGCAGCAATAAATACAGGTGGCCGATGGAGCTCAGACTTCAGGCTGCCATCTTGCAGTCTGCCATTCCGGAAGTCCAGTACATCCCCTTCTTATGGAGTTTTTACTCATGCAGTAAAGGGACTGTATCCATTCACTTGTAAATGCAAATAGAAGCAATAACTGATACCCCTATGTAATTAAGTGTACTTTATGTTGTTATTTAAGTTATTCATATGTACATTGTCTTGCTTTTTTGTCTATATAGTAGATGGTATTTGTTCTTTGTAATGTGTACTTAGCATAACTTATAGGATTTTAACAGAACTGTCTTGCGAATAGGATTGTTTAACCCTAATGACATATTTCCTGTATAAAAATAATGTCGCTATCTATCTGTCTGTGTCTGTCTGTCTGACTATCTATCTATCTATCTATTAGAGTGGATGCAATTCTGGACTTGGTTTCAGCCAATGGAGACCATGTCCATGATATTAGGGTAGAGGATCCACTGGCAGGCAGTGACCACAGGATGGAATGGTTCATTCTGGGATTGAGACATGAAAAATTAAAATCTCACACCAAAGTGATAGACTTCAAAAGGGCAAACTTTAGAAGGATAGGAGAAATCATGAAGGAACTTCTCTCTAGGATTAGTCGGGAGATGGGGTAGAACAGAGGTGGGAAGCAATAAAGGCTGGTATCACAGAGACTGCACAGTCCTGTACCAGAAGCAAGAGCAAAAACACCAGACAAAAAAGGCCTAGCTGGTTCACCACTGAAGCTGCAAACAAGGTGAAAGAGAAAAGAATAGCCTTTTGTTAAATACAAATGAACACAGATGGGTGAGGACAGAGAATTTTATCGGATGAAGTCTAAGGTGTCAATCAGTACTGTCTGGGTGACAAAAGCAAGGAGGGAGCTTCAATTGGCTGAGGGAATCAAGTCAGGGGAAAAGGAATTCTTCCGCTATATGAAGGAAAAGATGCGGCGGAAGGAGGGTATAGTGAGACTGAAGGGAGGGATGGGCGGATAGTTGTGAGGAGCAGGCTGATGTATTAAACCAGTACTTCAGCTCAGTCTTCACAAAGGAAAAAAAGGCACCAGTACCTAGGGGAAGTAGGAAAGCTGATTCAGGGAGAAGGTGGGAACTTGAAGTGCCCATCTCGATAGAGACAGTTTTAAAGGGTCTCAGAAGCATCCGGGTGGACGAAGCACTGGGATCAGACAAGGTGCACCCAAGGGTATTAAAAAAAATGGCCGACACTCTGGCTGGCCCATTGGTGGACCTGTTTACTACCTCGGTTGCCAAGGGACTGGAGGCTGGCACACATGTTATTACTCCACAAGAATGTGCCTGAAGATGACCAGAGGAACTATCGCCCTGTCAGCTTGACCTCCACTGAGGGAAAACTGATGGAGTCCATTCTTAAAGAAAGATTGGTGGCTTATTTGAGGTCATGTGGATTCCAAGACCCTAGACAACACCGTTTCATGTTGAGAAGATTGTGCCAAACAAATCTGGTAGACTTCTTTGACTGGGTCATGAGGGCAGTGGACAGGGGTCAGGCACTGGGTGTGCATTAGTTAGATTTCAGCAAAGCCCCACACAAAAGGCTAATCAGTGAGCTCAAGGGGCTGGGGGTAGGGGGAAGCTAGTGTGTTCGATAAAGAGATGGTTGCAGGCTAGAAGTCAGTATGTGATGGTAGGGGGACAAATCTCAGAGCCTAGGCCGGTCTCCAGCAGGGTACCACAGGGTTATGTTCTTGGCCCTGTGTTATTTATATATCTTTTATGGGGACATTGCAGAAGGAATTAAGTGTAAGATCATCCAATTTGCAGATGATACTAAATTCTGTGGATTGGTGGCTATGGAAGAAGGGAGGAGGGAGCTACATGAGGACCTGGCTAAATTAGAGAGATGGTCAAATACCTGGCAACTGGTTATCAACACCAAAAAGTGCAAGGTTATGCACCATGGCACACAAAACCCATGGGCTGAGTACTAGTTGGGGGGTGGAGAAAGTAGAAGAGACTGAGGAAGTGAGAGACCTAGGGGGTTATCATCACCAATGATTTGAAACAATCTGTGCAGTGCAGCAAAGTGGTGGCTAAAGCTACAAGAATGCTGGGCTGCATTGCAAGGGGGTTCACATCTAGGAGGAGTGAGGCCATAGTACCCCTGTACAGATAACCGGTGAGACTGCAAATTGAGCACGGGGTCCAGTTCTGGTGTCCTCACCTAAAAAAGGATATTAACTTTTTGGAGAGAGTACAGCAGAGGACAACCAAGTTAGTTTAGAGTCTACAACACAAGTCCTATCAGAATAGACTAAAAGTACTCAGCATGTACACACTGGAGGAGAGGAGAGGAGAGGAGAGGAGAGGAGAGGAGAGGAGAGAGAGGGTAGACATGATAGAAACCTTTAAGTACCTTAAGGGCATAAACAAAGTTAACCCTGAGGACTTGTTTAACATAAAGAGTGCAGGGATAACAAGGGGTCATCAGCTGAAGTTGGAAGGGGGATTTATAAGGAGGCATTTCTTCACCAAAAGGGTGGCCTTGGCATGGAATAAGCTTCTGGAGGAGCTGGTGTCAGTAAATACTGTGGGAGGCTTTAAAAAAGGATGGAGAAGCTGATCAAGAAAATCACAATGAGGAAGGGGGATGGTGGAAGCTGAAGGAGGGAGGAAAATTTGGGGTGGGGCAGATCTGCTAGAATCTCACAGCTAAGCTGCAATCTCGAGCAGACTAGATAGATCATAATGGCTTTTATCTGCCAGCAGTTTCATATGTTCATATGTTCATATAATAATGAGGGACAGAACAGTTAATACAGAGATCGTTAAATAGCTGTTTGTTTAAGGGCACCACATTAAGCAGGGTGTGTACTTTTAATCAAAATGAGTGGGGCCATGAAAAGGGCTACATGTAGCAGATGGACTCACTGTTGAAGGATTAGGGGAAACTGAGCAACATGAGCAGCATGGCCTGCAGACTACAGGCATCATGCTGACACTCATATGACATCCTGATACTGAGGTTTTCATGCTGGGATCATGTGAATGGAGATTCAATTTGAAGTGTAAATCCCACCTTCAGGCATTTTCTGGTGCTTTATAGGGCACTTGGCTTCAGGTGACCTTGTTGGTCACAAAGAAACCCTCCAGACATAGGCAGTTCTAGTTGGAGGCAGCTGTGCATTGCAAAGGCTTTTTTCTCACTAACCCCAGGGGTTACACATGCAACTGCTGACATCTAGCACTCATCTAGAGAAACAATTTGGTGTTCCCCTCCAGGAGAGAGGGGGGTTGATCCCTGCCTGAAATGCATTCCTGGCATAAAATAAGGGCTGGATGTAGCATCCCTTGGAACAGAAGAAGGTCCCATTGGAGTGGGGAGGACTGTGCGGCAAGGACCTTACCCCCGCTGACCACATGGATGATTCCTACTACTTCCAGAATCCAGAAGTCCTCTGTAGAAACAGTTAAGTGTGTCCCTCCCATGGAGAGGGTTATATGGCCCACCTCCTGGCCAATTCTTTTACCATGTTGAGCATCTGCAATAGCATGTCCTTTGGGGTCACAGAGAAGCCCTCCAAATAAAGGAAGGTATCATTGGTGGAAGAGGGGTCACTGTGGCAAAGGCCTCACCCTTACTAACCCCAGACGGCTCCTCCTGCTGATATCCAGTGCTTGTTTTATTCCAGGAATCATCTGACTTGTTTGAAGCTGAATAACAGCTATGTTTTAAATTCTTGCTTTACAGTACATATTGAAAGAAATCAAACAATTTGTACAACACAGTTCACGGCTGGTTAAACACTAAAGTCAGACACCTAGTTAGAACAGTATCTACTCCGTTAGTTGTATTCAGACATCAGCCAAGTGTCAAACAATATTTTAAAACAAATAGAGCATAACTAATAAATAATAAATCATCATGCTTTTTGCAACCATTAGGGAAGCAATCTGAGAAGTTAATGTACTCCTGGGCAGTTTGTGCTGACTTCAGGTAATTGAAAGCCAGCCTGTATGAGTTTGAATGGATGTCTTAGAATCTGCCATGATTTTCAATCCTTTCTGAATGATAAATCACTGACCATCCAGAAGCAGCACCACTTTAACATTTTGTAAATTTGAAATACATTTAGTTGTAATAAACATTTGACCAGCCTTTTATAGATTATATACTGCACTTAGACATTAACTCTATTGTTTCATTAAGTGATTTTGTATTTTAAAATCCAAGCCATATGTGTGCACTGTGCATTAAGTAAACTGTAAACAAGTTGCTTCTGTCAAATTAAATCTTGCTTAACAAATTATTGCTAGTGATATAGTATGGAAATATGTTAGTGGGCATTGCAAAACAAGAAGTGTCCAGGCTTCACAACATTTTTATTTATTTTTTTTATATAGAGATTTTTTTGGTGCATTTACAATAAGGTTTTTCTCCCACTTGTCCCCGTCTGAGACCCCCGGCACATGGCTGTACGTGCATGTGGAGGCACACATGCTCAACGGAAGCTAGCTGAGTCCTGTCCGCCTACCTGTACTGGCACTCCCTTCTCACCTATGCTACCCCATTGGACCTCCACCTGGTGGGGGAAGAACTACTAGGGGACAACATCCCTCTCCTACCACTCCTGGGAAAGGAGAGCAGCCTACTGACTTGCTCAATTCCTCTCCTCTTCTCCCTCCCAGCACCATGACAACCCAAGGTCATTCCTGAACCCGGGGTCACCAGCGTAGTGTGAGGTAAGGCATCTAGTGCCTCAGCTCTCAGTGCCACCAGGCTGGCTATAACATTTGTAATAATATATCTAGATTTACTATACTACTGTGTCACTTTAATATACCACACTGTGAATTATACAGTAGGATAAATATAATTATAAAATGGGTTTCAGAAATCATGAAATTAGACTGGTGGAGGGCCATCTTTACCCATATTGTTATCACAGTACAACAGCACTGGATAAAAATCCATAGCATGTTCACAATCAAATTAATACTAACCACACATGCCTGATTGCCATCACAAACATGGCTACTGCTTTTATTCACTAAAAACCTTCAACTAGGCCTTAAAAATAAACTACCTTAAATTAAAAAGAATAATAATTACATGTTAGTTTCCGTCATTCTCTTCTTTCACACACATACTGTACATAGATTAAAAAAATGAAGTACTTACAGTTTTAGTAACTGTTTCTGTTCTTTATTGACCATAAAAAATACACCTCTGAGCTTCATCTACTAACCAAAGAAATTCCAGCCATTTAGTTTCTACAGATAAAACATAAGCCCTAGTTCCATATGAGGCCTTCTGTTGTGTGTAGAGATGGGTGAAGTTGACTAACTTATCTCTGTGAATTAATCCACAAATTTAGCATAAGTCACAAAGTCCAGATTGATCAGCGAAATGCAGAATTTCACTGTGAACTGTGGAATTCTACCCACAAAGTATAGAATTCAATGATTTGAAAGCAAAATTCCACACTTCGTTGTAGAATTTTGCTGCTCACATGGACAAATTCACAATTTCGAGTGAAGTCAAAGTTGCTGAGTGTAGGAAAAGCTTCACGAAACTCCACAGTTGTGAATTTTTCACACTTCAGGCAACTTCACTGGTAAATTAAAATTTCAGCACATCTCTTTTTTTTTTTTAATTTCTTTATTAAAGTTTATCAGACAAACAGAAAAGACATACATATAAACTAAGCTCACCCCGGGCCCACATCCCCAAACTGGCTGTGGCCACTATGTACATCCCCAAAACTATATACATACATACACAGTTTTCATATACTATTCTAGCCATTATCCTGTTGACTTACTAGTGTAGAGTTTAAATCAATCTAGTCTAAGTTGACTAATAACATAGTCAACTTCTCATGTTGACTATCCCCCTTTAGTAGTAAAGTTAAGTTCTAGTCGGCTGTCAGTCAGTTGAACCAGGCTTTTGCAACTGTGTCACTAGGAAAGAGAGAGCATCCACCCTAAACCCACTGGTTTTGCAGACCTAATATAACCATAATAGAAGCTATCTAAAGAAAATAAAGCACATCTCTTAGAAGAGTAAAAAAAAGCAAGAAATTAAAGTCTTGAGTAAAGATCAAAGTCCCTTTTACCTTTTCCTTAACCAAGTATTTCTAGATAATCCCAATCAGACAGACAGATCTGAGTTCGAGTACTCGTGAGTTGTACTGAGTATACAGCCTCTAATGTCCTCCACCTTTTATCATAGATTTTCTTTTTGCCTTCCACTATCATTTGTCTCTTGAATCTATCTAGTGTTTGTAACAGATATCTCACCCACTTATCGTAACTATAGATAAGGTCACTTTTCCAATGTCTTAGGACAAATGCCTTAACCAGGGCAGCCATTAAAGCGACATGATGCTTAGCTGACTCCCTCGAAACCAAGTTCATATCTCCCAAAACACAGATCTCTGGCCTAATATGTTCTGAATAGTTTAGTAAGGGATCCATGTTTTGACCAATATGAACCCTTGATGAATGTATTTTGGGACAATCCCACATCACATGTAACAAATACCCTGGTTTCATTCCACATCTAAAGCACAGATCTGTCTGTCTGAAACTCCTGGAACATAGCTTAGCAGGGGTGTAGTAGATATTTGAGAAAATAAAAAAATGCATAGTCTTGTATTTAGGTATAGGTAGGAATTTAACCCTCTTCCATATCTCTTTCCAGTGAGGCCTCAGGGGGTTTATGCTTTTCTCCTAATATAAAACCTGAGCTGAGGAACCAGAGCTCACAAAATCTAATAACACCTTGTAGACTTTTGAGAGGGGGTGTTGGGAGTAGTTGATCTCCCTCAGATTATCCCAAGTAAATGGGCTCGTCCGGCATCTCTACTACCTCTTAGAAATTGCTGCACCATATTTGTGATCTGAATCTTTAAAAAAAAATCCCAATCCCTAGTCTGCGGTGGGAGGACCTCCTTATCCTCTACTATAAAATCTGCCAAAGTTAGGTCAGATAAGTGCGGAGCCCAATGATTATTGATTATTTGTCCCCCCAAGTGAAGATTAGGGTTTCCCTGTATAGGCTGATCACAAACTCTCATTTGGTCTCTCCTCTGTATGGAATTTTAAAAATTCCACCACGCCAACATTGATTTAAAAATTGGTGTCTGCCTTCCCCTTTTAGGTAAGCCTTCTGGATCTGAGAAAAGCAATGCTGCTAGGGAAAGTTTCAGGTCCTCCAGAATTTGTCTCTCAATTTGCAGCCAGGTTGGGATGTATCCCCCTTCTTCCAGGCCTCTGTACCATCGTTCCATTAAACCTAATTGTCCCGCAACATAATATAAGTGTAGGTCTGGAAGTTTAATACCCCCCATAAGGTGGGGAAGGTGTAAAATAGTATGCTTTCTCCTGGGGGGTTTTGAATTCCACAGGAATGCAGAGATTATCCTCTGAATTTGAATAAACCTTCCTTTAGGAGTATTATAGGGCAATAAATGAATCAGGTATAGCAATCTGGGCAGGAGGTTCATTTTGATCAGTCCCAGTCTGGCAGTGAAATTTAGAGAAAGTTTATTCCACCTTAAAATATCAGTTTTGATTACTGACAAAAGACTATCAATGTTTGTTTCCACCCCATCCTCTAATTTATCCATAATCCATAATCCAGATGCCCAGATATTTGATCTTAATTGGGGCCCAGTTGATTTGCAACTGTGCAAATAAAACTTCAGCACATCTCTAGTTGTGTGATTGTGTGGGGTGATCATTGTGCCAGTAAAAGTGAACACAGATTTTAGTTCTTTTATTTCCTTCGTAGTAAACATTCCATCAATTGAATGTGGAAAAGATAGAAAAAAGGAAGGTGGAGGAAGGGGAGGAGATAACAAAAAGAAGAAGGAGGAATAGGGATGAGCAGGGATGAAACAGATCAATTGGTGTGGGTTGGGGAAAATGGAGGGTTTAAGGGCTAATTAAAAATGAACAGTATTTTGTTGTGCGTAATATTTGTAATTGATATGGCATGCCAATGCTGGGATGTACTGGGACAGTTTTATTTGTGTGGATGAACTTTAAAAAAAAATTAAAATGCTTAACATTGCTTTATTTTTGTACATATTGTCACACACCCTCCACCCCCCTAAATAAAAAAATATTAGAATCATTTCATAATCGCTTAATGACACTCCGGAGTGCATGCTCATTCATTGAAATGGGCTCATTCTGGCTCATTTCATAAAAAAGCTCAGTCAGGCTGTTGGCCCAGATGGTGAGTGGAGTGCTGTGCTGGTGGCCCGCAGGGGTACTAGATGGGGGAGTGCAGGGAGGGGGGGTTATTACTACTGGAGCAGGATGGTGGGTGGGGGTCTACTAGACACCTGGGAAAGGTTTTTATTGCATGAAGATGTCTTGGCACTTATGGACAAGGGGGATGGGTGTGAATCTTGGGGTGGGGGTCATTCCTCATTTGGCGGTGATCAGCCAGTGGGTTGGGGACACTAGACACTAGGAAATTACTGTATTTTATTTCAAACTATGTGGATGGGGATGGGGCTGAATCTCAGTGGGGGGAGCTCTTCCTATTGGGGGACAGCAATTGGCTGGGGGTGGTGGTACCACAGGACACCAGGGATGTGGGGTCTTCAGTAGGGGGGAAAACACTTTTTAAAATGTGTTTTATAGCATGCTGTTCCCCCCGCCTCTCAAATGCTAAATTTCACCCACGGGTGATGAAATCAGCCTTTTGCAGGCAAAATTCCACATTTCACCAGGGGGTAATTTCCCATTTTGCACTTGCAAAATATTTCACATAATGCAGGGATTACGCAAAATATTTTAATGGGCAACATTTTTTAATTTCACACAACACTAACTGGTTCCAGTTTATACTCAGTATTCTTTAAGATTTCAGACTGTACTAACTCATCTAGTACAGCACCTGCAGCTGAACCTATATTTGATATCAGATAATTTTTTTCACTATTCTCATGTGCTCTTGAATGAAATGGTCATACATTTAAGATCCCTGACTAATATGAGGATTATTTGTAATTATACCACGGACAAGTCAAGATAACGTAAATGTGGTTTTCTGATTGGCTGGCTGGCACTTTTAGCCATGGTAAATTCTAAGATATACCCACGGCAAAGGTGCCAGTCAGGTGCATCTCCATTATTATTCCAACCTCCCTATGAGAAAAGTTACAAACCGCCATCTTGAAATACCGGTAGACCGCAGTCTCATTGGCAAACCACAAAAAGCAAAGTGCAAAACTTTGTAAATAAAATTAAAAAAAACACTGTGTCAAGTGAAAACAGTGATGAAAAACAGTGTTTGTTCACTATTTCCCCTTAAGCACTTCCACCCCACTCACCTTGCAATTTTTTTTTTACTGACCACTCAACTTGGCTCCGTTGCCACTTTCCTAGACCATTCACGAGTTCACATGTACTCCCTCTCTGGTACAGTCCCACTATCTCTGTTCTGTACAGTACAGGTCTCACTGACTGAATCCCAACTGCGATTAAAAAAAACACACACACACACAAAAGAAAAATTCATCTCAGTCCATCTTGACAATGCAAACTTCAAACTGGAAATTGAATCACGGCAACCCGTAACAGCTCTCCCAACATCACACACAGTGTTCTTTTAGGTGAACCAGATAAAAAAAAGCAAGTTAATCCCCCATGATCTGCAGCCCTTTCTGTAAATGAAAAAAAAAATGGGTTGCATTACAATACATAGCACAACCTTCACTACCATGGCAACAACCCTAGCAACCAAGGACAGCCATAGTAACCAAGCACATTTTTTCCAGTGGAGCAACAAATCATATAAAAACATGTCACATTACAAAAAAAAAGTTTCTTTTTTCTTTTTCTTGTACCCAAAAAATAGGCAACCATTGTATAATCGCAATAAATCACTTGAGGATGTGGGTTATGGGGGGATTTACCATGGCTGGCGAGGACTTGATCACTCAGCTGCACCTCATGGCCAAACCACACCAGCCATGGTAAATCCCCCCATAACTCACACTCTCTTGTGGTTTATTGCTTAATTATAAAATGGCAAAAAAAAGAATCCTTTACTCTGATTGGTCAGTTTGGGACTGGACCCATGATGCTTTCCCAGTATAACATTACGGCTCTAGTTCCAGCACACAAATGATCATGTCAACTGTTAAGGCAATCACTCCATGCAGCTCACTTCACTGATCCCTGCTCAACAGCCAGCTTCACTGATTTCCACTCACAAACTGCCTTCAGTGTCTCCGTCTCCTTTACTGTTAAATCAAAGTAAAAACCTTCATGCCACCAACTCACAGTCTGCTCTCCCCCAGCGCATAAAGGTCACAGAATAGATGTCATTTTCATGGCCATTTTCTTCCCCAAACCCAGCTGCTTTAGTAAACCACAGAAACCGTAACTGCTGGTCATGCAGTTCACTGACACCTCTCGCTTCACAGGAAAAAAGCAGCCATGAAAATTCTATTTATTTCCTGTGTTTCAAGTGGCACACATCCTCCATCCCTGCCCTGCTCCTAAGAAAAGTAAAGCCATACCTCTAATTGGCTTTGTCCTACTAGTCTCACAATTTGCTGACCTGCTGCAGTCCTTGCAATCATCTTGGCAGCCGTGCACCTCAGGTGACATAACAAATGCATGAATTTGTTACACAATTAAAAAAAAAATACAGGGTCTATCATGAACCAGCATGCATAATACCACTGGGACACACAAGCACAGACACAGACCTCTATGTGGAGACAGGAAAAAACCTAGGAGAGAGAAACAGAACACAGTTATGTACTGGCAGCACCATCTAGTGG
Source organism: Neoceratodus forsteri (assembly GCA_016271365.2). Classification (NCBI taxonomy): domain Eukaryota; kingdom Metazoa; phylum Chordata; order Ceratodontiformes; family Ceratodontidae; genus Neoceratodus; species Neoceratodus forsteri. The sequence continues at coordinate 368,911,315 of CM057453.1, read as the reverse complement.
GCAAAACAAAAACTGCAAACTTTTTTCCTAAACATGTTCCTCCACAGACCAAAAATGAAGAAAAAAACATATTTTAAGCATGTTTTTTTAATCTTTATTTTCTTTACAACAAAACCATTGTATAATAGCAATAATGCACTTCAAGGTGTGTGTCGTGCTGAGATAACATCACTTCTCAGGTGTTGGACATACTTGGCATGTGGCTGCATGCCCAACCACCCAAGGTGTGATGTTATCCCAGCACGACACACACCCTGTCATACATTATTGCTTGAATTTATAATGTTTATTTGTTAGTGTGTACCTGTTATCTTTTGTGCTGCATTTTCAATCTTGGTCTAAGAAGTAACAGTAAATGGAACTGTCAACATCATTTACCCTCCTCCTAACAAACAAACAAATAAATGTTTCCTGGTAATTTATTATACTCTAAATTGTAGACTAGTTTGCACTTACATAGAAACAAAGAAATTGTGCAAGCTTGGGATCAATCAAGTCTGCTCTGTTCTACCTATACCCACTATAGTCTACCAATGAATGTCTTAGGCTTAGCTCCAGTTGTGAGCTCTTACTTACTTGTATTGTTGTCCCCCTCATATCAGATGACCTAAATGTGACCAAGCAGTGTGACAAGGCAGTTGGAAGGGCAAGTGGGATGCTGGTGTCACTGATATGGATCACTGGTAAAACCCCACCCAAAGTACTGTGTCCATTTCTAGAGACCACATCTCAGAAAGGACATAGACAGAGTGGAAGTGGTCCAAGGGAGGGCAACTAAAATGGTGTAGGGTTTGCATCAGAAGCCATACAAGGAGAGTGAAGGACCTAAATATGTATATCCTGGAATTGAAGGGAGAGAGAAACAGAGAGAGAGAGAGAGACAGAGAGAGACAGAGAGATGATATGATATGATAGAGACCTTTGTATACCTCATGAGGGGCAAACACGGTACAAGAGGGAAGTATTTTACAAAAAACAAATGCTCAAGTACAAAAGAGCGTGATAAGAAGCTGGAGGGAGGTAGATTTAGGAGAGATGTGGGGAAGTACTTCTTCACAGAAAGAGTGGTGTACTCCTGGAACAGTCTTTCAGCAAAGGTGGTGGGGGCCAACATAGTGGCGGGGTTCAATAGTGCATGGGATAGTCATACATGAATCTTATGGAAAGAGAAGGGGAATTGAATGGGCCAGAGATCAAGCAGGATCTGCGGTGATACTATAGGCAGGGAAAAATGGGCAGACTAGGTGGCCCAAGCAGTCCTTATCTGCTGGCAAATTTTATGTTTCTATGTTTCCCCTGCCCCTCTGAACTCACAGTCATCATAGGCCTGTGTCTGTCCCATCCCTCTTTAAACCCCTGGACATTCTTGAATCTTACAAGTATGCTTGGCAGTCTTAAGTAATATTTCCTTACCTCCCTTTCAAATCTACTCCAGCAGCTTGTACCCATGGCTCCTGGTACAAGACCCCTCACTGCCCCTGAACAATGTTGTCCCGTCCCCTCAGTTGACTTCAAAGATATATTTGTAAGTATCAATCGTCATGTCTTGCCTGAAGCATAAACATGTTTAGGCTCTTCAGGCACTCCTCATGAAACTTCCCCTGCATACCCCATATCCTTTTAGTGGTCTCTCCCTTTTCTATTTCCAAGTGGTACTGGGGTATTTCCTGTGGTCTTTCCACTTAAGTGATGTCATTGTCCCCTTGATACCATGAATGACCCTGTTTAGAAATGTTTTTCCATGGTTTGGCCAAACTTGATGATCATGCTTCATAAAAATGAAAAATCATGGTCACACGACCACAGTCTATTCATGTTCAGTCAGTTTCATTTTTGCATAAACATTTATTGACACATATTATTCAACAGAAGAGACTGACATTAACATAAGGATTATAAGCAGTGTTACCACAAATTAGTCTTGTTCAGCCATGGTTTCTCTTTGTACAAACAGAAGACATACAGTAGTTGGCAGCGCTGAAAATTTGAAAAACATATTATAAAATAATGGTCACATATTTTTGCTTTATTTTGAACAATTTTTTACCATTAATAAATAGCATTTTGACAAGACTTATATCTTGATGTTATGAAACAAAGTGAAGATGCTGTAATTAGTTGGTAGGTAATTAAAATACATTGAGAATATACAGTACATTTATACAAAGCAAGGAAATATGTTTAAAAGGAATGATGTATTACATTTATATATTTAAATCAATTGTTAATATCAATTGCTTTTAGTGTTTTCTGTGTTTGTGGAAATATACTAGTTTCAGGTTTTTGTAAATTTCTCACTAACACATATTATTCTACTTGTGGTTTCACAAAAATCTGACTGCCCAAACTGTCCTCACCTTTTTTGTGTGTGTCACATCACACTTCCTTGTAAAGGTAAGCACTCTGATATTATAATTAGTGAATTACAAACTCAAAAAATTCTAGTGAAGGCTTTTTATACAGACATTTTAGATAAGTGGACAAATTACTGCATACTACAAAACCTGGGAAAACCATGAGAAATGAACAAAAGTTCTTTAGTGTTCCTGTATGTTGTATTATTTGAAAAGAGTATGATATTGCATACTGAAATGGATATCTGTTCCTTAATGCAAACCAAGGACAACATAAAATGACAGCATAGCATTATATGACTCTACCCTGGACCAGCCTGGTGGTTCACTGCCCCCTCATTACGCTGTCACAGTGGAAAAACACATGTTTAGGAGATATTCAGATCTCAAGACCAGTGAAGTGTGGGTATTGGACATACAGTAACATTAAGAAAGGATGACAGCATGCTGTTATGTAATACTCTGTGTAATTGTGTTAGCTAAAATCAGGAATATATTACTGTACACTTAGAGGAAAAATGAAAGAGAGGCAGTTGCTCCTCACAGCTGTGTGAAGTGCCATAATAAAGATACTGTACATGAACATAGAAACATAGAATTTGATGGCAGATAAGGACTGCTTGGCCAACCTAGTCTGTCCATTTCTCTACCTAATGGATAAGCTGCAGATCCTAGTTAACCAACAGCCTACTTCCTCCTACCCCCCCCCACTAGAATTGCTTTATTTCTGTCCCATGCAATCTTGAATTCCCCCACTGTTTTTGACTGCACAACCTCCTCAGGAAGGCTGTTCTATGCATTTATAACCCTCTCCATGAAGAAATATTTCCTCACATTACCTCTGACCTGTCCCCCCTCTATCTTCAAATTGTGTCCCCTTGTTCTTGCACATCTCTTTTTCTGAAAGATGCTACCCTCTTGGACTTTGCTGATTCCCTTGAGGTACTTGAAAGTTTCTATCATGTCCTCCATCTCCCTCCTTTCCTCGAGGCTATTCAGATTGAGCTCCTTTAGTCTTTCTTCATATGTCTTCTGGTGCAGACCCTGCACAATTTTGGTTGCCCTCTTCTGGACAGCCTCAACCCTGTCTATGTCTTTGTGGAGATGGGGTCTCCAAAACTGCATACAGTACTCCAGATGTGGTCTCACCAACTGCCTGTATAGAGGGCTAACAACTTCTTGTTTTCTACTGGTGATGCCTCTCCCCTATGCATCCCAGTATCTCCCCAGCCCTCCTTACTGCCTTCTCACATTGCTTGCCCACCTTTAGGTCATCTGATATAACTACCCCTAGGTCCCTTTCTATTTTTGTTGTTATCAGTATCTCACCCCCCATTGTGTACTCTTCCCCTGGGTTTTTGTTTCCCAGGTGCATTACTTTGCGTTTCTTTGCATTGAATCTAAGCTGCCATACATTTGACCATTCCTCTAACCTTGCCAAGTCCTTCTCATCCTTTCCACCCCACCTTGTGTATCAACCCTGTTGCAGATCTTTGTGTCATCTGTAAAGAGACATACTTTTCCTTCCAGTCCCTCTGCAACATCACTTATAAAGACATTAAAAAGGACTGGCCCTAGTACATAAGGGTATGACTGATGAATGAATGGTCCTTGATTTATATGGCACATTAATGAATGCTCAAACAGTCTAGCAATACCACACATGAATGCTCAAACAGTCTAGCAATACCATACATGAATGCTCAAACAGTCTAGCAATACCACACAAACATAATTTTAAAGCAGTATTGGGAAGTTCCTACAGTATGTAATATTGTAAGAGTGCACATCATCAAATAAAAGTCTAGAAGAAATAGATATAATATTTCAATTGAACACCATATTAAACCTATAAGATTTCAGACATTTATATGGATCAGGTTATCTATTAAACTAGGGGAGCAAAACCAAAAGTTAAAAATGAATCATGCCAATCAGGACATGTAGCATTAAAATAAATAATTGCACCAAATATTTCACATTTCAAATTGACAGATTCATTTTCTCCTAATAGCCACACAGCAACAAAATACTGTACAGCAGGAAATATTAGCATTCAGTTTATTTTAGTGATTTTTTTTCCCATAAAGATCTTTATTAGTTTTTTGTTTACAAATGTTCAAAGACACAGAAAAGAGGCTAATGCCCCATCTCATTGCAACCATACACATAAAACATGACAAACATCCATAACAGTCAACACAGACTGCAGCAAAAATATCCAGGATAAATATTCACATGCCATCATATGACAAGGAAGTCAAACATGTAACTGTAGGCACCTTAGGTTAGAACTTCCACAAAAAAGGAAAGAAAACCCTCTACACTTTATGGAGCAAAAATTAAACTATACTAGACTATGAAATAGGAGTGTCTTAGAAGGTATTTGGCTGCCCCCACATGACTAATTAATCAAAAAGAAGACATGGGAAAAGAACATTGGCATTGTACCTGATCGCTGGTAAATGACTGTAATTTAAATCCCTGGTAGTCTAGTGGAACCCCCCCACCTGTTGCCACAATCACAGTAAAGCGCTGTAACATAATTCCTGCTGATCCAGTGGCACCCCCTCCACCCACACAGAACCCCTTGCCCACCCCTCCCTATCATTTGGCAGGTGGCTGCAACCCACCTGCATACCACCTGGCCGCCTGCCGAATGACAGGTACAGTATGGGCTGTAAGCCCATTGGTCCACACTGTGGATCAATGGGTTTGCAAGGCATACTGTACTAGACAGTCCCAAATATGTGAATGAAGTCATTCACATGTTTGGGACTGTCTAGTACAGTATGCCCTGCAAACCTATTGGTCAACACTGTGGACCAACGGGCTTACAGCCCTTACTGTACCTGTCATTTGGCAGGTGGCCTGGTGGTATGCAGGTGGGTTGCAGCCACCTGCCAATGATGGGTGGGCAGGGTGGGCAAGGGTTCTGTGTGTGGGGGAGGAGGGGGTTGCCACTGGATCACCAGGAATTATGTTAACGGCGCTTTGCCACGATCATGGCAATGGGTGGGGGATTCCACTACACTACCAGGGATTTAAATTACAATCATATTCCAGTGATCGGGGATATGGAAGGGAGGGGGGTACCACTAGACTACCAGGGTACTATATGTGCTTGTGGATGGTGTTCTGGGTGGACGGGTTGCCATCCACGGCTGGCGGCTGCTGTGTTGTGCAATACAAAACAGCAGCCCACCTGAGGGTGGCCAGAATTTGTTCCCACTCTTCATGGGCTTTTCTTTGAGCTCCCCCTGTGCTGTACAATGCAGGGCTGTGCCAGCATATGCGGCACACATCCCGGGCTGAATATTGGGATCTGCTGCATATGCATGGGCATGATCCCTGCATCTGTGCTGCATACACTTTCATTGCGCCCCGGTGCATCGGGATTTGCACTGTGCCTGGCAGCCTGTTCAATATCCCACTAGGGTGCAGTGCGGGGTTGCACCATGTGCAACCCCTTTTAAAATTTGGGCCCTTGTCTAAAGAGTGCTCCCAGATCCAGTGGAGGCACACTGTTCTCGTTCCTTAATGGAAAGAGCTGGGGGATTATTAAGACAATGCTCATATGGGCACAGTGAAAGCAGGAAAAAAATCAAGGCCTCCTGGTCCCCCCCTGGCCCCGCCCTAAGGTATGGTGTCAAAAGGGAAGAAGATAAAAATCATCAGCAACCTGATACAGGCCACGTAGACCCAATAAAGGAAGAATGAGCTCAGAGAAGCCAGGCAAATCAGAAGGGACAGAGCTGTCAATAAAATTAATTGGCCTCATTGATAAGCAAAAATTATAACCAGCTGGGTGTTCCAGCAACCCCCCCATGCAAAAAAAAGCATAAGGGTCATTGCACGCATCATGACATTAATAAACCTTAAACAGTAACAATTACCAATAAGAAAAAATGAAAGAAAAAAGCTCTCCACCACTGGTGATATATCAAGCAACTGAATTCTGCTACTAAAATCCATGGCCTCTGAACCAAATTCTGGAGAACTGGATAATAACACACTTCTGATGGCAACATGAATAACAATTAGCAGATCACTGTGGTTAACAGGCAAAAAAAAGTAGCCATTAATATGAGGAAATACAGATAGGCTATAACACTTAGAAGGAGACAAACAGCATTAGTATTGTAAAATACAACCATAACACAGTAAACCCTGCAAAATAGTGAGTTCTAGCAATGAGTAAGATAGAAAATAATATAAGGGCTCTAATACACCCACTGGAATTTAAACAAGTCCTCAGCCTGGGGTATAAAGTTGAAGAAAAAGAAAGCAAACCTCCCTTCTGTGTCCAGCGGTATAAAAAAATTATTGCTATATCAGTAGACAACAACTGAAGAGAGGCTCTAAGCAGAACTCTTGAAGAAGTCCCACAAAAACGAAGGACAGGGCTAATAACTTCAGGGGCCATCCAACAGGTTGTACACAGTCAAATAAGCCCCAAAACCTTGAGTTTGATAACGAAATAGGCAATTGCACTCTGCACTTTTACAAACGGCAATCAAAAGTCTAGTCGGGTCAGGAGAACTGGAAGGGGGCCCGTTAACAAAATGTACAGTACAGAGATCACCAAAATAAACATCAAAACAGTAACATAAGGGGGAGATCCACCAAGACTAGACCCTTCTTGATCAGAGACTTCTCAAAAAGAGCAAATGGGTAAAGAGTCATGCCCAGTGTATACTCACAAAGGAGCAGGCTGAGCCATAGATAGGAGGAGAGAAGCATTCTTAATGTCAGGGGAGCAGAATAGGGAGTTTTTGGGTCCAGTGGGGCATGGGTGTCCATGAGCTCTGGACCAGTTAAGGTACTAAGCAAAGTGGGTACAGACAGTCTGGCTGGTCCAGCGAGGCTCTGAAGGTAATGATCGGCTTCCTCCGGAGTATGGAATTGGATGTTTTTTCCGTTAGAAGTGATGACCAGTGTAGCAGGATACAGAATGGCATAGGTGACTCCCAGGTTCCTAAGGTTTTGTTTGACCCAGATAAATGCCTGCCTGCCTTCAAGGATGCTCAGGGGGTAGTCTGGGTAGAAGGATATTTTATTGACACACACTATAACATTCTTAAGGTCCTTCGCCATGTTTAAAATTATGTCCTTGTCCTGGTACAGAAGCAGTTTGAAAATAAAATGTCAGGCTTCACTGCAGCATGCATGGAGGGGGCCTGTCGGATCCTATGAGCCCTTTCAATCAAAGTCAAAGATGGCCGGATCAAGATGGAGCCAGGCTGGGAGATTGCCCCTCAAGAAATGAATGGGGTCTTTACCTTCCAATCCCTTGGGGAGACCGATAATCTGGAGATTCTTCTTCTGGCCTCGGCCCTCTAAATCCTGAAGCTTGCCCATAAGCCAGGCCACCTGTGCTTCCACATCATGTAACCTCTGGTCCTGAGCTTTGGTCCGCCATTCCACTATGGTGACTGAGGCCTCCACCTGGGCCACCCAATCTGTTAAGTTAGCCAGACTCACCAGGGTATCAACCACCGTAGTTTTGATCATTTCAACCATGGTCACGATGCGCTCCAAGAGCTCCACTTGCCTGATGGGGAAAAGATTTCTCTCCCGTCTCTGCTTGTCACCATTTTAGCTTCTGGAAGCTCCAGTGCTGGTGGAGATTTAGAAATAGATTTCTTCCTCTTCTGCAGATAAGAAGTATCGGTTTCTGGTGCATCCACAACTGGTATGCTAGTAGAGGATCAGGCAGTGTAAAATGTACTGATTTCCAAAGCAAAAAAAACAACTAATAGGGTGAGGAACTCGGAGGGGAACACAGAGCAACAAAATTAGTCTGCCATCATGACCAAGGCTCATGTGACCTCCTATTTTAGTGATTTTAGCTGAACTGGAAAAAGCACAAAATTAAACTGATCACTAATATTTATGGGAGTAAAATAAACTGCAGTGACAGCTTGATTAACTTTCAGCACCACAATCTTTATTATACATACAGTACACACATTATAGGAAGCAAACAAAAGTCAGAAAGTAAAAAAGTTTATTGCTGTTCCCCAGATTGACACTGTATAAATCCAGATAGATAAAAAAGACAAAAAAGAGAAAAGAAAAAAGTTCAGTGCTGTTCCAAGGAAGTATCATAGCTCTCTTTACACATGTCTAGTACCTGCAAAGAAAAGAAAAGAAATTTACAGTACTTTTTTCACTGATACATATGTACAGCCACTCAAACACCATCATATACTGACTGATTGGTTTTACTATGGCATACTGAATTGCTGAATCCCGACACCCAGGAGCCAGAAAATTATATCCCTACAGTCGGTATCCCAGCTGTGTGGAATTGCCCAAGGTGAAGTTTTTTTCTGTATTTTGGGTGACTTCTCCCCCACACCCCCTTTATTTATGATTGCCAACTCCACCACAGACAATTCCCGACTTTCAGGATACCGACTGTCAAGATATAATTTTCAGGCTCCAGGGTGTCTGGATTCGGCATTTCAGTATGCCATAATACTCCCGACTGACTTACAGAGGTTCAGATTCTAGATTTCTTTGCACTGAATGGTTAGACCTGTAAAAAAGAAAAACAGTTTGGTCAGAATCAGGCATTCAGAAACACATGCACACACATACAGTATACACACACACACACACACAGATGCTCACTTACCAGAGTTACTGGTGTTCGATTCAGGCTGTTGGTACGGGCATCCAATATTCCAGCTTTCATGAAACCACTTATAACATCCCCCTTTCTGTCATGCAGCTGTAGGAAGCTGACATGTAGCAATTGCTAATACCATTCTTTCAGTTTCTGCATGCCTAAATCCATTTTCAGCTCCCCAACTGTCTCTAGCTGCTTTGACACAAGATCCGCATACCATGTAGTGAATTTCTGTTTCGGAAAATCCTTCAGAATTTTATTTACTGAAATGTCAAGCAGCTGCAAAGAGTCAGTGCATGATGCTGGGACAAAGATGGGTATTATACCCACACTTTATAGTTTTTTCAGGGCGGATGAAATCATGTGGCCATGGAAATGGTCACGTAGCAGAAAATCAGTGGATACTCTGCGGGCTGCCTTTGTTCCTTTACACTTATTGTACCCCATTCTATGTTAGTGCTGTAACTGTATACAGAACTGCCATGCAGATTCAATTTGGCACTAAATATTATGGTACCCTGCATCGTGCTAAATAAAGAGGGTGCTAAAATAAGCTGCTATGCAGTAAAATGTTATGAATAGGGTTGTACAGAATCATCAAATTTGAATGGAATGAAATTCTGCTGAATTCTGGAAAATTTGGCCTAATTCTGCAGAATTTCATTTTCAATGGAATTCTGAAATTTCTAAAGCAGAATGTTTTTTGTGGATTAATGAGTGAGCTACAGGTTACATAAACGGGATTCCTTTTTTTGCAATCCATGGAATATTATTCTGAGGTTTATGTAATCCTTGGAAAGTATTCCACATTTATATAGAAATGCTTTCTGAAAATCTGCAGAATTCAAAAAGAAATTTTAAATATCATATCAGAAACAGAGTTCTCATTCTGCACAAATTCTTCCCGAGTAATTCTGCTTTCTGCAAAACTTTAGTCATGGACATGCCTTTTGTGCTGTTCAGACCTCCACTTCTAATTCTAAATTAAAAACCTGACTTTTTGCACAGGCCTTTGAAGGTATCTGACATAGTCTTTGGATGCAATGTTTAATTTTTCATAATATTTTATTACTGATTATCTTATTTGTAATTTATGCTTTTTCTATCTTTGTTCAGATGAATTAATGTATTACCTGATATGTGCAGTGTCTGATTTTAAGAAAGTGATTTTTAAATGTATTTCTGTCTCTCTGTCTGCCTCTCTTTCATCTACATTATCTATCTGTCTGTCTATTTATCTATCTATCTGTCTATCTATTGCTTCATCTTTCTATCTATGTAGTGCAGTTTTTTCACTGCTTTTTTCTTTTTATCTTTTGTAGGGTTTATTGCTGGTACCTCCTGCCCACCTGCATAGTCGCTCAGTATCTCCGGCTCAGCTGCTTGCCCAGTCATGCCCTCACTCACTTGCTTACTGTCTGTCCTCACCATACAGTTACTCAAAGTCTCTATGATCTGCAAACATGTTTGCTTCTTCTCTTTAGTAATTCCCTAACACCACATGCCACAGGGGATGTTTTCTTAATATTTATATATCCTATCTGGAAAAGCTACTGAAGATCCATAGTTTCACATTTCTATTTCTCTTTCTCTCCTTCTTCTATTGGCTAGAATCACCCCACACCATGGAAGGAACCGTTTTCTTTCACAGTACTGCCTCCTATAAGAAACACTGGCCATGCATTCACATTTATTTTTTTTTTGTAACCAGCCACAACACTAAAATGGTAGCTTTCCTGAAATGGTTATCTAAAATGCAGTCACCAAAGAACAAAAGCCATTCCTGTCCACTATATAACTTGTGGTTTGTATGCTTTCCCTCAGTTATGGATGCCAACCTGTACACTCAAAGCAGTGATTTTTTTAAGCTACTCCTTGCTCAGGACTGCAATCCTGTCATAGTCAGTCCCTTGTAAAACTCTGGGCTCTCACATGCACACACACACAAAAAAAGAAACCACTTGTTTATGTGGAATAACTACTGTACTTTGGGATGCCAACTCATGGGCACCCACTACTATATACAATAAGTGCAGTAGTGAACTGATGACCATTGTGTCAGAAAACTAAACAAGGAACAAAGTGTCACACATTATGTGCTCATACAGTACAGTAACATCTGCGCTACAACTCACACTAGCATCCTTAGGGATTGTTTTATATAAAACTGGTACTATATTTTAAAAACATAAAAATATTTTTGGTATTAAAAATGTCATTGCAAAATCCAATTTACTAGCTCAATAAGACATGCCATCACATTGGTTATTCTGGATTTGCCACACATCAAGGGATCGAAGGCAATCAGCCTGCAGCCTCATACCTTACTACACTCCTGGGCATGCAATAAACTCAGTACAGTCACTCAGTTGTTTATTACTGCTTATACATCACAGTCTGTTGCCATGGAAGTAGAGACACACCCAGAAACTCAAGAGTAGTAAATTCGAGGGGTGCTAGGGCAGTTTTCACCCAGAGTGTGGTGAACCTTTGGCACAACATACCAACAGAGACAGGGGACATGAAGACAGTACAGGCTTTCAGGGTAAGCCTGGATAAATGGACTAACAGGATGGAGTAGTAACTGGACTACTATAATACTATGTCTCACATCTCTTAGAACTCTGCTACTGCAGCTAACCACCTGCGTGTCTGGCTTTTATGTAATTCCTGGCTACCTCGCTATCCTTCACTATTATTTCATTTTGACTTCTCACCTCTGTAAGTTTTTTTGTTAATTTTGAACTTTGCAAATTTTGTATTTTGTGCATGTGTAACATCTTATTTTTATATTGCATTTGTCTCTGTATTGTCTACTATAGTTTCATTTGTTACCTCCCCTTCCAGGGCACACTAGACAATGAGCTCATGCTCATTGTGCCTTTTCAGGTGAAAAATGTTTACTTAAATAAATGAAATAACTTTCCTAGATGACTGAAGTATCAATTAAATAATGTGCATGCAGAGCATCCACATGGCATCACACACAGTCGCATGTAATTGAGACACACTAGTCAGCAAACACAGTGCACAAACTGCATGCTACACATTGCACAGCCGTATGAGGGGAATACATTGCCAGTTTCTTTCAAAGATTCTTCTGCTGATATTGCCTGAGGAGCAACAATTTAACGTATACTGATACTCTGAAGAATTGTTCAGTATCTGTTAAACAAATCAGTATGCCACTGTCTTGCCCCTACTTTCTGTAACAAATTGAAAACTACTCATCTTAGAACATCAATAAAATACATTACATTTAAATCATTGATTGTTAGCCACTCTACAGATATACAATATGTAACTGCCATTAGGTTATGATTATGAGATGAATATAGCTAGAATTATCATTGTGGCACGATGATTGCTTTCTTAGCACTGTTTACTATCTATTCACTTTCTTGTTCATATATAATTTTGCATTATCTATACTTTTTTGATTCTTTGGTGCTTTCAAACTGGACACTGTGCAGCTGTCTGTGCATCTGCCATGATCCTATATCTGTGACATTTATGTTCTGCATATATTTCTCTATATTTATGAATATAATTTTTGTGTCCTTATCATGATCTGCTTGTAAATGAGCATCGCACAATAGAGCCTTTTCCTGGTAAATCAAATAACTGTGACAGATAAATACAACTATTCTGTAAAATCAACATGAACACCTTCTTTGAGGAGATGACCAGAGAGCTGCATAGAGTGTTGTAGTGGATAGCCACTGCTCCAAGTTGAGGTGATTATTCAGTTGCATCCTTCAAAGACTGGTGCAGAGTCCAGTGCTTTTTAATATTTTCATTAGTGATATACTGTAGAAGATGGGATCTTCAGTTGACTGCTTGAGGTTGCTGATGACACTCAGCTGAGCAGGGCTGTTGACTCCCTTGAGGATGTGAACAAACTTCAGTATAACCTGAACAAGCATGACAACTGGTAGGCTCCTGAAATTCTGGATGATTAGTTGATTAAATTGATTGCTTGATTAATTGATTGATTGATTTCCTGTCATGCAGTGGAATAATATCCATTTTGATTAGTGCATGATCGGAGCTGCAACTACTAATTATAACCATGCAAGTACTGAGCATGAGTACTCAAATCTTTAATAGTAATGAAGTGATCCAAGCAAGTGCTGTTTTTGAAATGTTTTGAGTAGTAATTTGTATTGATTAGTTGAAGGATTGCAAAACCTTCAAATATCAACCATATTCTGTTTAACTGACAAGGAGTTTAACAGAAAGGAAGTTATTTTGCCATCTGTTAATATTCTGAAATGTTTGCTTATATCAGGTTGTAATATAGCTTTGAAGTCACCATCAATCACAACATTTTTGCAATCCAGGTATGCCAGTACTTGCATTATTTACCCCAAAACTGTTATTCCAAGGAATAAAGGGAGCATAAATTAAGCCAGGTAGGAGTCAGTTAGTAAATCACTGCCATAAATTGTTTCATTAAGTAATTTAATACAACCCTGATCATCTCTATATTTTCATACAGTATGTAAGATCTATTATTTATTTTAGATAATATGGCCAACCCTCTGCTTCTTTCAGTATCTTTGCAAATTAAATTTGGAAGACCATATTCTTTTTTTAACTTTAAAATAGAATTATTTGCTAACTGGATTTCTTGCAGCATAAATATATTAATGGAATGTTTATTTTTAATGGGGGGGTGACTCCATTTATTTGCCGTGAAGCTAACAAGAGTGAAAAGGCTACTTCCTTAGTGGTTGTCATTTATATAACAGTAAAAACATGATGCCATCCATATATAACATCTGATTAGCTTCCTCAATAGTGTCCCAACTACAGTGGTCATGCAACTTTGCCTGAATACCCTTCTAATTTGTCCATCTGTAATCAGTAATACACTGTACAGCATTATCCACAGCAATGGCTGAAGTTTGAATCCCTTTATTTATCTCCCAGTCCCACCAATCTTTACAAAAAAACATGAAAACAATAATAGAGGTGTGGAAAAATAAGAATAATTAAAAAAAACACATCCACAGCATAGACTGAGGTTGCTGGATTTTCTAATTTATGTAGTAAGTCATCATTTTCCTCCTTCCTCCCTCTTTAACTTCAATCTATAGTAATCTGTTCTGCATATTATTAATTATACTGTATGTATTGATAAAAAAAATGTTAATGCACTAGTTAGAGTTAATGCAACACAAGCAGAGAAATGTGGCATTAGGGTTTCCAACTCTAACATCCCACTCCACCTTGCAGGCAGCAACAGATGAGGGGTGAGCCTTGGGCTTGTCAGTAAGTAAGGGGAGATGGGTTCAGTATGAGAGAATGAGGGCTGACAACCCCAAGGCACACCACATGTCTGTTACTGCCACACTGCTTTATATAGCTATTTTGAAGTGCTTACTGATCGTGCTCAGAACCTGAACTTTTAAAACGTAATAACTTTGGAAAGGATTAGTATTTTTTTCACCAATCCTGTGAAAAACAACTCTGTGGTCAAGCCCTTTCGTCTTTTAAAATGTCAGACAAAAATTCCAAACCATCTGGGAACAAAGAGATGACAAAAAACAGCAAAAAAGATATGCATTTTTTTATGTATTTCCCTATCAGCATCTCAAAATCCACACATCTGACTGGAAAAAAGAGCTTGGCACATCAAGAGATCTAGCCCATGAGACCAGGCATGCAAGCATTCATGCAAATCTATTGAACAGCTGCAAAGATATTAAAGTGCAAAATGTAATGTTCACTACTGCCATCTGTAGGGCAGTCACTGAATTACATGTGAGTTCCACTATAAATTATACACTTACCCTGGCAAACACTACTGCAGGAGGTCTCAATAAAGGGAACAAGGGTCCTTTTTTAGACAAAGCAACAACACAGGACAGCAAAGAAGAAGGAAGACAAGAAGAGGAAAGTGTGGAGGAAAGACCAGGAGGGCAAGACAAGAAATAACCTCGGTGGAGGGGGCAAGGATGTGGGCATAAGAACAGGAGCACCAACTAGTAAAAGTATCTGATAAAATACTAACTGAAACTGAAGAAAACGTATTAAAACAAGGACTGTCCTTTGACCCCACCTTTAAGTTAAACAATTTCCAAATGCATGTCAACCAGTACAAACTGTTTAGAAAAGTACAATTAAAGTACTTTTTCAACAAAAAGCAAAATGTAGAACACACAATGGAGTTTACAGAGGAAATGTCACCTGAACAGGAGGATATTGACTTGCTCTTAGCAGAACTTAGCAATTTTGAAAATGAAGATATGGCACAAGAGCAAATAGGGAATTTAAATCCCATGGAAACAGATCCCCTGGACACTCTAACCTCCCAGGACCTTGCAGTCCTTCTTGCATCCACAGGTGAAGGTGGTAAGTTTACACAGCTGGGACAATCAATGGGTCAGGACTGTGAAATTAATAATGAAAGAAAAGGGTTATTTAGACCTGACTTTACGTTTATGCTGTCAGTATTTAATCCTGCCATCATGATGTATGAAAAAGTAGTCCTTTAGCAGGTTAAGGAAGTTTTGAATAAAGCTGGTAATCCTAAATGTAAAAGTATGACTACTGCTGAGTTTAGGGCACTGACAGAATTAAATAAATGTGATGAGGTCATTGTCAAGCCAGCCGATAAGGGGGGCAATATAGCACTTTTGAACAAAAAGTAGTATACTGAGATTATAAAGAATCTGCTTAATGATGTAAATAATGACAAGAAATTGTCATGTTGCCCTAGTGCCAAATATAAGTTTGAATTGTACCAACTATTGCAGGATGCTGTTACAAGAGGGGATATAACAGAGGAGGAGTATGTTTTTTTGTGGAATGAAAACTCCACAACTCCAAGCCTATGAATTTTACCAAAAATCCACAAAGATATGGAGGACCCTCCGGGTTGCCCCATTGTGGCAAGAATTAACTCTTTAACTGATAGGCTTGGTAATTTTGTTGATTTTTTGCTACAAAAATGTGTGGATGACTTTAAATCCTATATTCATGATACAACTGATCTGCTTAATAAACTTAAAGATGTAAAATGGGAAGGAAGCATGGTATGGGTCAGTATAGATATAGAGTCCTTGTACATGAGTATTAGGCATGAGGATGGGATAGATGCCTGTAAATTTTTTCTGGAGAAGCAAACAGAAAAAGAAAACATTCAGATATAATGTATTATACATGATCTTAGGTTTATTCTTGAACACAACCATTTTGAATTTGGGGGTAATAATTTCCTGCAACTCTGTTGTACTGTATGGCCATGGGTGCTTCCATGGCACCGTGTTTTGCAAATCTTTTTCTGGGATGTTGGGAGGAAGATGTCATTTTTGACTATGAGATAAACCCTTTAGCTTTCAGAATTTATTTTTGGCACTGCTTTATTGATGATATTATCTGCATCTGGCAGGGCTACCATCAAGACATTGGTGAATTTATCACTTGGATAAATCAGAATGATTTAAACCTTAGGTTTATGTCCATATCCAACAATGTGGCTATTAATTTTCTCAATGTCACCATTGACAAATGAGACAATCATCATGGGCAAATAAACATTAAATGATACAGGAAACAAACAGCTACAAATGCTATTCTTAGAGCAGATAGTGACTTCCCCAAAAGGTTTGTTAACTCAGTTTCCTATGGTCAGTTTCTCCACATTCTTAGGAACTACACCAATAGTGATGACTTCAAAATTTAGGCAAATGAACTTGAAGCTAGATTCCTCAGAAGAGGTTACTCTAAAGAATTGTTAATGGAGGCTAGGAGAAAAGCGACTAGCAGGCCAAGGGGAGAACTGCTGACTAAAAGCAGACAGATACATATAAACCAGAATTCTACCAATGTGACTCCTGTGATGTTTGTAACAGAGTATAACAACTGGGTTGGTCAAAACAGTAACATTGTTTACAGTAATTGGCATATCTTACCAGGGGACCAGCAGGTTCCTCAAACTGTAGGTGACACACCAGAAATTATCTTTAGCACAGGGTCCAGTATTAGGGACCATCTGGTCCATAGTTGAATGAAACCAGAAGCAAAAGCCCAAGGTGTAACTTGATTATCTCAGAGACCTATAGGGGTATACAAGTGTCACAGGTGCAACATTTGCTGCTACTGCAATCAGGGGCATATATCTAAACACCCTAGCAAAGCAGAACTCAAATTTTCGGTGAAAGAATTTAATACATGTAAATCATTTTTTGTTGTCTATGTGCTATGGTGCAGTTGCAGCATGTTATATATTGGCAGAACAACCAGAACATTGAAAACACATATACAGGAGCATGTCAGAAATATTATCATTAGAACATTGGACACTCCTGTTGGAGCACATTTTTCAGCTTGTAATGCTGCCAGTCCAGTGGATCTAAAATTTATGGGGATTGAGTGGGTTCTCCCTATGAGATATGCGGGTGACATAGTTAATCTTTTGTACCAAAAAGAAAGTGAATGGATCTACAGATTGATGAGTGTGAAGCCAGATGGTATTGGTCACCAGTGGGACCTAAAACCATTTCTTAAAAAGAAATAATATTCAAGGTTTAAATTCGTGGTTGTTACTTGGTCCAGTCTTCACCAATGCTTCTGATGCTATCATGTCGCATGAGTTTAGTTTAAAATTAGTTTATAATTAGTTGAATAGCAATTTATTATTTTTTGAAGTATCAATTGATATATGATATTAACAACTTTAATATTCATGTGTCTGTCTCCCTCTTTACTTTTCCTTTCAGGGAGGACTTTTCCTGGGCTAAGAGCATCATTTTTGTGGATCCCTGTATAAGTGGCCCTGGAGGGACTTGAAAATTGAATGGGTTGATCACAGGACTTTGTGCAATAGCAACTCTGTCTTTGTTCCTTTTTTGTATGACATTTTTCACCTCGTTTCCCAGTATAGTTCAACAGTTGACTTATTACTTCTGTATCTGGCTTATTAAAAGTTATGATTGGAAAGTAGATGCTTAAATTACTTATGAACTATTTTGCAGGCGTGTGGTAACTCTCAGTACATACCTATAGCCTAGAAACAAATGAAATTTAATATGTATTATTAGATAGGCATAGAGTGAGTTATTGCATCATTTTGGTGTTTTGCTACTTTGTTATTTTGTTAAGTTGTATTAAGCTTCTTTAAAAAAGCTGTTTTGGATTTGAAATGAGTGTCTTTGTTTGATTTGTTATGTTAGAACACATGACGTATGTGTCATTATTTGCAATAGTATTCCTGTAACTTGTTTTGTCTGCCCTGACATACCCCCTTAGAAGGCTTCACTGCCGAGGCACTAGGGGTTCGGGTAACAAGGCCCTGGCGTTCAGTAATAAATTGCATTTGCTTTCATTCTTTGTAAAGTATCTTTCTTATGTGTGTGCGATTTCTGTGACTGTGTATTCTTTGGGCTGGCTGCCCAATTTAACTGCACCTGCTCCCACTTTTTTTGCATCGCAGCAGCAATTTGTGGACTGTTTTTCTAGAACTGATCCCTCCTGCCATTTATAGGGCAGTCACTAAATTAAACATAAGTTCTGTTATAAATTATACACTTACCTGGCTAGAGCTGATCACTCCTGACATCTGTAGGGCAGTTGCTAAATTACAGTTGAGTTTCATTACAAATTATACACTTACCCAGCTAGAACTGATCCCTCCTGCCATCTCTATGGCAGTCACTGATTTACATGTGAGCTCCATTTAAACAATAATGCATGGCAGGGTGGTGTGTTTTTTTTTTCATTACAGTCTATTTATACACTGGGGGACCAGGGCATCTCTCAGGAGTGCCCATCCAGCTACTGCCTCTACTCCCAGCCTGAAACCACCTTCCCTGGGAGACAAATTGTTGAGCACAACCTCTCCGGATCCATGGACCTGTCCAGCCCCCCTGATCATCCCCAAGAGGAGGGCCCAGCTCACCTACCTGGTGGTCTTTCTGAAATTAAAGGGTTGATCCCTGGCTGGGTCAAGGGGCCCAGGAGAGCTGGTGAAAGGCTGGTCTGGCATTAGCATGTGGGCCTGGGCACCCAGTGTCTCTGTCACCTCCCCTAAGTCCACCCAGGATTTTTACTTACATTTCCCCCAGAATGCAGACATTCAATGACATCTGTGGACATAGCCTGCTGACGTCTACTGCCATTCCACCCCCATGTTTCGGCATCACTACCTGCAGGACTCCCAGTCTCCATCGGGGGCCGCTGAGGAGCAATGCAACCTCAACTACCCACCCTGAGAAGGAAGAGCAGTCCTTCAGATGCTCAATCGCTTCCCTTTGCTGCCAACCCCCAGTGGCCCGAGTCTGTTCCTGAACCCGCGGGTTGCTAGCATTACAAGAGGTGTGGCATCCAGTGCCTCAATCCTCAGTGCCACCGGGCAGGATCTGACAGTTGGTGTGTTGTTGTGAGATTTACAAATGCCTAATAATCACAACTTTGTAATAGATTAAAACCAAGAAAAGGCATATCTGTGGTCCAAGCCCTTTCTACCCTGAAAATATCAGACCAAAATCCAGCCATATGTGCACTAGGTGATGATAAAAAATCCCCAGCAGCAAACAGTGATTTTTGTACAATATTTTGCTATTCATATCTCAGAATCTGCACATCCAACCAGAACAAAACTTGTCACATCAAGAGATCTACCCCGTGGTACTCCACATGCAGAATTTTGTGCAAATCCGTTGAGCGGTTGCAAAGATATTAAAGTACAAAATTAAATGCCCACTACTGCCATCTGTAGGGCAGTCATTCAATGACACCTGAATTTCATTATAAATGGTATACTTACCCTGGCTAGAACTGATACATCCTGCCACATGTAGGGCAGTCACCAAATTACACATGAGCTCCTTTATAACTTATACTTGTGTAGAAAAATTGTTAAAGCTGTAAATTCAAAATAATTATAGCAATGCTTTAAAAAATACTATAATTTATTATTGTAACTGTATTTGGACATAAAGTAGACCCTTTCTGTCAAATCACCTAACTCTTATCTTATTAATGGTTATAGCAGTATAACAGCTAATAGGCTACTTGCAAACTACAATGAGGAATTATTGGTAGACTATAAAGTTTAATAAAATTTTTCTTACTTAGAAGTGCAGTCTCCTATTTTCGTAGTGGTGACTGCAGTAGAGTGCCTAATTTGTAGACGTACATAACAAGGCAGTGTGGGAACAATATGAATTTGTCATCTATTTTGCTCACTGGGAAGGAAAGTCTTCTATTTTTGTAGTGGTTCCAACAATATAAGATCTCAGATGTTGATTTTCAAAATGAGGAATTGTGCATACAGTAAATAGTTGACACGATTTCTTTACTGAGAGAAATATTCTCCTATTTTTGTAGTGAGTACAGAAATACCTAGCCAGTTTTTCTAATTCCCTCACTTTTAAAACATGCACAAACTAGGTGAAATTATACCTTTTATTGGATCAACAGAGATTAACAGAAAATCCTTAAGCTTTTGCACCTACACAGTCATTTTCAAATGGTAATGGCAGTTATTTTAAAAAGAGCTTATTTTAAAATCCCCAGAATTTATACATTTTAAAGTAAGCTCTTTTTAAGATAACTCATTGCCTTTTGAAAAACTACCATGTAGGGTGTATGTATATCAAAAGTTTGAGGATTTTCTCTAAATCTCTGTTGATCCAATTAAAGGGATTAATTTACCTAGTTTGTGTAGCTTGTTGTACAATGACCAATATGGCAACACTCAGTTTTAAAGAAAGGACATGCAAATAATCTCAGGATTATGCATAGTCTGGTTTTACACAGACATTTTGAAAAATGTGGGGCACATAAGGAACTGTTCTTCTTGAAATCTGAACAGGTGAAACCAAAAAGAAATTGTTGTAAACAGTGATTTTGAACAGACCAAGCTTCCCAAGGAGGGATAGTTTGTAGTTTTCACCCAATTTTTCTAGTTCCCTCACTTTTAGAAAACAGGTATGCAAGTAAGCTCATTTTTATTCATTCAGCTCTAAGGTGACTCTAGACGTTCATGAGTAATGATTTTACAGCTATTTTTTAAGTAGACTGTGCATGTTTAGAATCCAAACTTTTAAAATTTAATAACTCTGGAATGGATTAATATTTTTACCAAACCAGCAAAAGGCACATCTGTGGTGCCAAGCCCTTTCTACCCTGAACATTTTAGGTAAAAATTCTAAACCATCTGGGTGCAGTGCGATGACAAAAAAAACACAACAATTGGTGAAATTTTTTTTTTACATTTTTGTTACTAAGCACAGCTCGGAATCCACACATCTGACCAGAATGAAACTTGGCATGAAAGGAGATCTACCCCAAGACAGCATGCATGCAAATTTTATGCTAATCCACTGAATGGTTGTATTCTGGACAGTGTGTATAGCATCACTTCTCCTATTGGGCATTGAGGAGTCGATCGTCTAGAAAGGGGAAAGTATAAAACCCTTCCCTCCAGA
This sequence comes from Neoceratodus forsteri, assembly GCA_016271365.2. Classification (NCBI taxonomy): domain Eukaryota; kingdom Metazoa; phylum Chordata; order Ceratodontiformes; family Ceratodontidae; genus Neoceratodus; species Neoceratodus forsteri. The sequence continues at coordinate 368,889,884 of CM057453.1, read as the reverse complement.
GGGCTGCTGCAACAACCACAAAGCATTTGGTAAATACCTTCCGTGTCAAGGATAAGCCAAAGGGCAAGACTGGGAACTGATAGTGGCTGGCCTCCTGTACGAAGTGGAGGTACTGTCCATGGCATTTGCAGATCTTGATATGAAAGTTTGCATTCTTCCTTTCCAGGCCACAAAGTCAATCTCCTTTTTGTATCAAGGGAATTAAAGCCTGAAGAGACACCATTTAAAACTTTTGTATTCTATGGAAACATAGGGCCAGATTCTCAAAAGGTTGCACATGGCACAAAGTGACTTGTGCCAACAGGAATGATGCAGGTAGCACTTTGTGCCATTAGTTGCACCATTTAAGATTTTAAAAAGCAGCCTACAACATGATGCAGGCTGCTTGCACCAAAGTGGACTTGCGCCATGGTTGCACCAAAATCTCAGCTGTGACATGGTGCAAAGGGTTTGATGGCAGCAGTTGTGCCCTATTCACAAAGAGCGGCTGCCACATCCCCCAATATGGGATTCTAAAACAACCCCCAGAGGACATCCATCAAAGTAAATTTACACCAGCTATGAGCTGGTGTAAGTGTATGTTGTCATCCACAGGGGGTTGCGTAAATGTGCACAAGTGAATCGCACAGCACCCCCCAACAATCTCGCATAAGCTCCCCAGTCAAGATCCCTGATAGTTGTAATAAAAAAGCTCATGTGGGATATCAGCCCACACACACATGCCCTGATAGAATAAATAAATTTTCCCATTTGGGCTATCAGCCCCGCCCCCCCCCCACACACACACACAAGCCCTGATCTCTGATAGAATATGTAAATATGCCCATTTTGGCTATTGCCTCCCCACACATGCATAAGCCCCGATTCCTGATAGAATAAATAAATACTGTATGCCCATTTGGGCTATTAGCCCCCCAACACACACACACAAGTCCTGATCCCCAATAGAATAAACAAATATGTCCATGTGGGCTATCAGCCCCTCCACAAGCCCTGATAGTGTAAATAAACATAACCATGTGGGCTACTGCTCACCCCAGTCCCAACCCCTATTATTGCTACAATGAAGCCCTAGGCTAGCTGATCCCCCCAGCCCTGATCCCCAAACCCCGACATATTGTCATGTGGGTTTAAAAAAATATATATGTCCAAATCACTTTAGCCCTAGTGGTCTAGTGGCTCAACCCCCCACCCAGCAGTGTCAGGCACTCCGCTCCCATCCTGACCTGTACCCAGCTGGCGACTGGCACAGCCACCTCTCACCACCATGGCCAGCTGCCAACTGGGCTCTTCTATGAGCACATGCTGTAAATAGTATACCATGATGATAGCAACTGCATATGGGCCACTGTCCATGGCCAGCGGCCACTGTGCTATCATCAACTCTCTGAGGATGGCGAACATTGCGACCACGAGGTTAGGGTGGTGACAGGAAGGAGGTGGGAGACAGGATGTGGAGGGATGGGGAACAGGGATGTGACCCTGTGGTGATCCTGCTTCTGCTGAGCCAACCGTGTGGTGTGGTGGGTAGGGTGGTTGGCTCCGACGGAGCAGGTCCTCGATTCAGGACTGGGGGCAGGTGTTCCTTTTGCACTTCCTTTAGCTGCGGGACTTAGATTCTTTTTTTAACCAGGATGTGCCCCCTCCCCAACATGCACCCCGGAGTTGAGAATCTTTATTTAGGGGTGCAAAGCCCTAACAGTGGGGGGTTGGGGAGACAGCCCCTGCATCACACAGTTCCGTTTACTTTTTTCTACATATTGATGTAAATGTTTTCAGTGATAAATGCAGGTCGTGATAATAGTGATCGTCTTTGTGCAGTCGCTATTATCACATAGAACCCTGTAAATAGTATGCACTCAGTGTATGACAGCACCAGACATCATAATTCTAAACCAGAATTTAACCATCTGAAATTGAAAATTTAAATGTATTGGTAACCAATCCATTTGATTTAAAACCACACAATGATGAGTGGTTTGGGGAAGCATTAATGAAAATTTTCCAATTAACTGAAGCAAAGCAGATTTTTTTGCTACCACATTAGCTGAAGTATTGTCGGTTACCAGAGTGGCATAGTTAACAATAGGAGCAAGACATTGGTTAGCAATTGCCATTCTGGATTCTGCTATAAGAAATTAATGTAGTTTATATAATAAGAAAATGTTAGCATGGATTTTAGAAGTAATCTTTGCGAAATGTGTATAATGACTCAAGGCAGCACATAATGTAACACCTAAGTACTAAAAGTTAAAAACTTGTTCATAACATGACTTATTCAGAGCAGTGACCTGTAAAATCTACCCATGTTCTGAATCCTCACCCTAGCACCAAAAATCTTAGTTTGGGTTTTTACCTTGTTCAAGACCAGTCTACTGGTCTCAAACCAGCATTACAAAGCACAGATTTCCATAGACAAAGTGTTGCTTAATACTACAGCAGATGTACCATGCAAGTAAATAACCACATTGTCTGTGTATTGTGTAAGCTTGGTGTTCCTAAATACTGAAGTAATCTTATCAAAGAATAATGAAAACAATACAGGATCTAGTATGGAGCCCAGTGGGACTCCATACTTAATTGGGACTGTTTCTAAGACAGACCCACAAAACCTAACTCTTTGATATCTGTCATTAATATAGTTCTTCAATCAATCAAGGGCAGAGTTACCAACTCCCAAGGAACTCAGAGGAGAAACCACAAGGTTGTGATTGATTAGATTAAATGCCTTGGTCAAGTGCATGAACGTGGCCCTGGTTAGGCAACCCCTCTCCATACCCTACAGGGCAACACTCATGAACTCGATCAAGGCTGTATCAGTACCTCGACCCTTCCTAAACCCATGCTGGGCCTGGTACAAAAGACCATACTGTTCAAAACATGTAATAAACTGATAATATACAATTTTCTCTTGGACCTTAGCCAAAGCAGCCAAAATAGAAATTGGTCTATAGTTTCCAAAGTCAGAAGCTGGACCAGACTTATGAATGGGTACAACAAAAGACTGCTTTCAAATGTCAGGGACTTGTCCAACTGAAAATGACAAATTAAAGGTAACACTAACTGAATAAGCCAATTCACTAGCAGCTTCTTTTAATAAATTGGGAATTAACCCATCGGCACTCCCAGCACTATCCTGTTTTATATTCTTTAACAATTTCTTTACTTCTTTAGAGGTGGTGATTTTTAGGTGAAATTTTGGGCTATCTGATGACACAGCTACAAGTCCAGTGGGGAAGGGCTCAACACCTTGAGACCGCTACATATCCAGGTTTGTAATTTTTTTTGTTAAATTCATTTGCTATAGACTGTGGACAAGTTATCTATTTTTCACCAAATTCATAGAGAGCTCTGAGACAGTACAAGGCATAATTATGCTATTAATTAAATCCATCTTCTCGAAATGGGATATGGCCTACAACAGCATCTGCTGCTTCGCACTTTCTGCTCTCCCCTTACCTACCATTGTGACCTCTACACTCATCTTGAATGGCCCCCACCGAGAAGCACCGCATCTTCGTAGTAGGTAACTTCATTGACAACATCGTCAGGTCAGCCACCCCTGATGCCCTCACCTTTCCTCTCAACCTCGACCTCTCTACCTACCATCTTAGGTCTAGGGCTGCACTCAATCGTCCAGTCCCTAGAACTTGCACCCTTGCGGGTGATCGGGCCTTCACTCACTACTCCCCGAAACTGTGGAACTCATTCCCATTCCTAACATGAGCCACCTCCTCTCATACTGGATTTAAAACCTCCCTCTGGCACTTCCTGAGGGGCCCCTCCACTTGCCCTTGCACCTCGTAGCCTTGCCCCTATTCTATGCTGACACGGGGGGCCCTGTGCTCTCCGGGCCCACCGCACTTACCCTCCTGAAACTATGACAAACTGGATCACTCTTACTGGTGTTGTCTGCTCCCCCTTTGCAGGCAAACTTGACTCACCCACTGCCTATGTTGGCCATAGCTCTTATCTCTCCCGGGTCATCTGTGACTACCCCTGGGCTCATGTGCTTTTACTGAATGTCTCCACTCTATGTATTCTGATATTTCACTGCATGCAATAGTTGTATTAGTCACCTCACTGTATGTAAAAGCTGTATTAGTCACTATACCTGTAAAACTCAAGTTTGTAACTCTCCCGGGTCGCACTTGAAAATAGGCACTTGGATGTCTAGTGTGACTTACCCGGTAAACAAAAGCAAATAAATAAATAAATTGTCTTCCAGAATATACAATTGTTAAGAAGACCATCAGTTTGTTTTTGTTTAAGACAATCAATTTTAGCCTTTTTAATCTGACATTTACATTGGTTCCTTAAGCAACAATATGCCTGGTAATGTTGTTCAGAACCATCTAGTTTGTATTTCTTCCAGGATTTTTCCCCTAGATCTCATCAGTCTCAACAAAAAGGTTTGTGCTTACAGATTACTGCTGTAATCTTCTCTCATTCAAATTGTTTTTTGCAAGGTATATCTTCTGTTACTGCTTTATTTTTCTCTGCAGCAAAGTGTCTTTGTACAGGGTATATCTTCTGTGAAATTATTACAGGTGATGCTTTACAGGTTTTACTGTTTTATCTATCATTAGACTAAGCTTTCAGGGCTACTGCATTTGTTGTTGGTTTATTGTTTCTGCTCTTACCTCCATGTTTCTTTCATCCATGGTTCTTCTTTTTCAGCAGGGGAAGGGCCCAGTCACCCACCCCCATCCCCAACCACCCTACGCTACACTCCTTTTATAGGGTAGCAAAGTTGTGACATTTTGTGTACCAAAGCAGGAAGGAGAGGATCAGAGGGGTATCCACATAGTGACCTCGTTTACAGGGGCACAAGTAATTTAACTTGTTATAAAAAGTTAAATATACAAAAAAAAAAAACACAAAATCAAACTTTTGCTTTTACTTTCCTCCTAATTACTTGGACCAGATTATAACCCCAGCAACTCATCTGGAATGGATATTATTAACTGCAGGTACTGCGGGACACTTTTCAACAGAGCAGTTATACAGGATTTAGGACACTGTCCTACATGCTGGACCATTGGAGATCTAAGGGCTCAGCTCCAGGCAGCATGGACAGAGATTGCACACCTCAAATCACATATTCAAGAGGAAATATATTATAAGAACCACCCACCGTTTCTCCAACATCCAACAGAAGCACCTCGACCGCAGAGGGTAATTGGTACAGGAGGTTGGCAGGTGGTTAGGAGGGGCAAATCGGGTGCCCCATTGCTCAGTGCTCTCCAACATGTCACCTCCACAAACCATATAAAAACTACAAACAGGTATCTGCCTCTATCTCCGAAATCAAACAAAGGGGCAGAGGACACTGCAGAGTAGGACACTGCAGCACAAGAGCTAGCACAATAAAAACTAGCCCAAAACAGGGACCAAAATAAAAAAATCAAAAAGGAAATCCAAAATACTTCTGATCATAGGAGACTACATGATTCCGGGAGTTGATACCTACCTCCAGCCAGGGGTAATGGTCAGATGTCTCCCAGGTACATCAGCATGGAGAGACAATGATCACATCGCTAAAATCATGCAAAAAGCAGGAGAAAACATCAATGTCTTGGTACACATAGTGACTAATGATCTCATAGTTGTGGAGACCAAGGAACACCTGACTAGGCTGGGTTACAAACTGTCATACATTTCATCCAGCACCTCCTACTCTGAGATCCTGCCAGTCTGGGGGGGGGGGCAAATGGACGGAAGGTCAGAGAAGGGGAGATAGGGGAGCTAAAAATGTGGCTCAAGGGCTGGTGCCAGGAAAAAGGACACAAATTTGTAGATAACTGGTAACAGTTTTTGGAGCAAAAGTTCTTTAAATTTGATTGACTGCATCTGACTAAGGATCAAGTCAGTGCACTGGGGCAGAAGTTTGACATCTTTGCAGAATATTTAAACTAGCAAATGGGGAGAGGGGTGCAGAACCCAATACATTGAATGGGAATAACATCCCTCTCCCCTCAGCTAGTGATCAGACAGGAGTTCAGCATGTTTGTAGTTCATTTGCTTCGACAAATAAGAAAAAAGGTCTGGAGCCAGACCTTTCCCAACAACTAACACACTGAAATCTGGCTAATGGAAAATCGTGTACAGAAATGCTCACCATCTGGGAAACAAGATCCCAGACCTGCAGGCAACAATGACAGAGGCTAAACTGGCTGGACATAGTAGCCATTAGCAAGACATGGTTCACCAATAACCACACTTGGAAGACTTTAGTACCTGGCTATGTACTGTTCAGAAGAGACCCAGGTGCAAAAGGGAGCATGGAGTGGTCTTTATGCCAAAGAAAATATCACAGCTACAGAAATTCAAAATACACATAAGGAGCAAGAAGAACTGTGGGTCACCCTGGAAACAGGAAATGGGACAGCCATATGGACTGGGGTTGTCTGCAGGCCTCCAGACTAGGGGGAGGACATAGGCACATTACTGTTAGAAGATATACAAAACATGACAGCTAAAGGGGAGGTTCTGATAATGGGAGACTTAAACATGCCAGATACAGATTGGTCAATGCCAGCAGGAACATCTGCCAGAACTAGACACATGGTGGATTCCCTGCAGAGGGAGGGCCTCAAACAACTGGCAGAACAACCCACAAGAGACAGGGCTATTCTAGATCTAGTACTGACTAATGGGGGAAGGACCACAGATCTCCAGGTAGAAGGTCATCTGGGGGACAGTGATCATCATATGGCATGGTTCAATCTGGCCACTAGAACAAAATCATCCCATTCCAGGGCAAAAATATGGGATTTCAGAGGAGCTGACTTTGATACATAGAAACATAGATACATAGGCAGTGTCAGCAGATAAGGGCCTATGGCCCACCCAGTCTGCCCATTTGAGCTTGTAAGTTCAGTTTATGTTTTCCTAGAAGTCTGTTACCCCTTACCCCGACCTCCAGAATTCCTTTATGTCTATCCCATGCATTCTTAAATCCTGTGATTGTTTCAGCCTCCACCACTTCCTCTGGCAGGGTGTTCCACTTGTACACCACCCGTTCTGTGAAGAAATTCTTTCTCACGTTTCCTCTGAATCTTCCTCCATCCAACTTCATCCCATGCCATCTAGTCCTGGAACATCTTTTTCACTTAAAAATAGTGTATTCCTGCACCTTGTTCCTCCCTGTAAGATACCTGTATGTCGCTATCATATTCCCGCTCTCCCTCCTCTCCTCCAGGGAGTACATGTTCAGTTCCTTCAACCTGTCCTCATAGGACTTGTGATGCAATCCATGCACCATCTTTGTTGCCGTCCTCTGAACCTTCTCTACCCTGTCTATGTCCTTACATAGGTAAGGTCTCCAGAACTGTACACTGTACCCAGGTGGGGCCTCACTAGTGTCTTGTATAGTGGAATTATGACCTCCTTTTCCTGCTGGTGATGCCCCTGCCTATGCATCCCAGCATCCTATCTGCTTTACCTGCTGCCTTGTCACACTGTTTCCCTACCTTGAAGTCATCAGAGATGATAACCCCAAGATCCCTTTCCTGCTTGGTGTATGCTATATCCTCACCCCCCAACTGATATATTGTGCTATGGTTTTTGTGCCCCACATGCATTATCTTGCACTTCTTTGTATTGAATTTCAACTGCCAAACCCCTGACCCTTCTACAAGTTTCTGCAGGTCTTTTCTCATTCTGTCTACACCCTCTGGTGTGTCTACTCTCTTACAGAGCTTTGTGTCATCAGCGAACAGTGAAATTCTGCCTTCTAGGTCCTGTACAATGTCATTGATGAAGATGTTGAATAGGACCAGTCTCAGCACTGATCCCTGTAGTACAAAACTGGTAACTCTTCCATCTGTGGAGTGACAGCCATTTACCACCACCCTCTGTGTCCTGCCACCCAGCCAGTTACCTACTCATGACACTACTGTTCTGCCACACCCATATTTCCCAGTTTATGTAATAGTCTTCTATGTGGCACAGTGTCAAAGGCCTTGCTGAAGTCCAGATAGGCCATGTCCACTGCCCTCCCATTATCCACCTCCCTAGTCACCCAGTCAAAAAATTCAACCAGGTTGGTCTGACATGACCTCCCCTGGTGAAACCATGCTGCCTTGGGTCCTGTAGTCCATTGACAACCAGATTCTCCACCAATCTCTCCTTCAGTAGTGCTTCCATGATCTTCCCCATTACTGAGGTGAGGCTTACTGGTCTGTAGTTCCCCACTTCCTCTTTGTTCCCACTTTTGTATAAGGGGACTACATCTGCTGTCCTCTAGTCTTTGGGTACCTCCCCTGTTTCCAGTGATCGGCTAAACAGGATAGCCAGAGGTTCAGCCACCACCTCTCTTAGTTCTTTAAGGACCCTGGGGTGCACTCCATCTGGCCCCATTGCTTTATCAACTCTTATTACTTCCATTTCCTTCAGGACCCTTTCTCATGTAAAGGGACTTGTGTCCATTTCTGCACCATTCTCACCCCTGTACTCCCTTCAGACCCATTACCCTCTTCTTCCACAGTAAAGACTGAGCAGAAATACCTCTTCAATATGTCTGCTTTACTGTTGTCATCCTCCACACGGCCTCCATCCTCCCCCTTCAGTCTCACTATCCCTCCCTTTGCCTTTCTTTTTTTGCTTATGTACCTGTAAAAGGTTTTGTCCCCTCTACCCACTGATTTTGCAATGTGTTCTTTTGTCTGAGCTTTGGCTTCCCTTACTGACCTCCCTGCCTCCCTTTGCTTCTCCTGGTACTTCTCCCTATCCCCTTCTGCCTGTCCCTTTGGCCAACAGAGTTAAGCTAAGTCTGGCAAGGAGAAATACAGGTGAGGGGGTACAGATAAAGTGGGCAACCATTAAGGATACAATATTTGAAGCAACATCCCATTGAGTTAGTGAGAAAAGCAAGAGCAAAAGAAGAAAGAAGCCACTTTTGTTCTCAAAAACAGTTGCAGAAAAGGTCAGAGCCAAAAGGTTGGCCTTCAGGAAATATAAGGGAACGCAGCGAGATGAAGATAGGGAGACATATCAATCTTCCATATGGGAAGCAGGGAAGGCAGTAAGGCAGGCAAAGGCCCAAACTAAGGAAACACTAGCACGAACAGTAAAAGAAGGGGACAAGACTTTCTACAGATACATTATTGAAAGGAGAAAGTCCAGAGGGGGTATTGCTAAGATCAAAGGGGATAAGGAGGAGTGTGAGGAGGAGGACCAAGGAAAAGCATCTATCCTAAATAGATACTTCTGCTTGGTATTTACTGAGAAGAAGGTAGGGCAGGGCCCACAGCTCAGCACCATGGACACAGGGGGAGAGAGATGTGCAAGAGTCCCTTCACAAAAGAAAGGTCCCTACAAAAGCTCAATAATCTCAGGGTGGATAAGGCAATGGGACCTGAAGGCATACATCCCAGAGTATTAAGGGAGCTAAGGGTGGAACTAGCAGAGCCATGATCAGAACTGTTTAGTGAGTCGCTGAGCACAGGAGAGGTCCCAGAAGACTGGAGAAGGGCTCATGTGATCTCACTCCACAAAAGTGGTAGCAGGGAGGAGGCAGGGAACTACAGACCAGTCAGTCTTACCTCAGTAGTGGGCAAGCTTATGGAGGCACTCCTTAAGGAAAGGATAGTGCAACACCTGGAATCCATAGGAGCACAGGATCCAAGACAACATGGGTTTACAACAGGAAAGTTCTGTAAAAACTAATCTCATAGATTTCTTTGACTGGCTAACCAGAGTGGTGGTCTGAGGGGGAGCAATTGATGTCGCCTACCTTGACTTCAGCAAAGTTTTCGACACTGTTCCACATAGAAGATTGATTAATAAACTGGGTAGGCTCTGGGTGGGTCAGAAGTTGGTCAACTGGGTAACAAACTGGTTGGCGGGCAGAAAAAAGAGAGTGGTGGTAAATGGTATATAGTCAGAAGAGATGCAAGTCACAAGTGGGGTACCTCAGGGATCAGTCCTGGGACCAGTCCTGTTCAATATCTTAATCAGTGACATTGCAAATGGACTGGAGGGTAAGGTTTGTCTCTTTGCAGATTACACCAAGATCTGCAACAGAGTAGATGATCCAGATGGGGTGGCCAGAGATCTGGAAAAGCTGGCAAAATGGTTGGAATAGTGACAAATGGGGTTTAAAGCAATGAAGAGCAAGACCATGTACATAGGGAAGAGAAACCCTAAACCCACCTATAGGTTGGGAGAGAAGTTGCTGGCAATCACAAGGGAAGAAAGGGACTTGGGCATCATCATCACAGATAACCTGAAATCATCCAAGCAGACTGCTAAAGCAGTAGGTAAGGCTAGAGAGATGTTGGGGTGTATTAGTAGGGGTATCGCAAGTAGTAAGCGAGAGGTAATAATCCCTCTTTACAAGACACTGGTTAGGCCCCACCTGGAGCACAGTGTGCAGTACTGGAGGCTGCCTCTGCAAAAGGACATTAAGAAAATGGAGGCAGTCCAGAGAAGGACAATTAAAATGTTGCAGGGACAGCATCAAAGAACATATGAGGACAGATTAACAGAGCTCAATATGTATACCCTAGAGCAAAGGACGGTGAGAGGTGATACAATCGAAACATTCAAACATCTTAAGGGCATTAACAAGGTGAACGAGTCTAACATGTTTCAATATAAGAAAAATTGCAGGGCAAGAGGACACAGCATGTGATTAAAAGGAGGCCGATTAAGGGGTAATGTGAGGAAGTTCTTTTTCACAGAAATGGTGTTGGATGCATGGAACAGCGTACCTCAGGAAGTGGTGGATATGAATACAGTGCAGGTCTTCAGACAGGCATGGGATAGGCATAAAGCAGCAATACAGATGAGTATGAATAGATAGGCCATTGACAGAGTAAAAGCCTATGGCACATTCATAAGGTAGAAAAAATGAGCAGACTGGATGGGCCTTGAGGTCCTTATTTGCCGTCAACTTCTATATTTCTATCTTTCTATGTAATCTAGGAAGAACACTCCCCACTAACTCTATGCTTTATTAAAGGAACAAATAAATCCAATACTGCAGTGAATTCAGATATGAAAAAATCAAGGGCACATTTGACATTTGGTATGCTATGTAAGTAAGACAAGTCGATATTTCTTAAGTGTGCCTGAAAACCCTGCAAATCAAACTTAAAGAAACTCCTAAAGCTTCGAATTACTGGTTTGAGTTTTTTAGCACTTTGATGTTTTCATAAACAAAAAACAGGGTGATGGTCCCTTACAGAATCTGCAGTTATACAACACTTCAAAATATGAGTTAGATTGTTAGTCTGCACCCTGTCTAGTACTGTGTGCTTGTTTGATTTAATATTTAATATACTGGGAAGTGTGATCAATTGCGGTAGATGGAATCAAAACCCCATTCAATTTAATAATCTCTGGACCACTCCAGTTTAAATTAAAATCACCCAGAACCACAAGCTCCCCCACTGATTTAACATAAAGATTATCTGCAAAGTCATGCAACCCATTATGACTGACCTTAGGAGGTATATATATATATATATATATATATATATATATATATAACATACAGTTAATTTCTTACTAGAACCAAATACCAACTGGATCGCCCAATGTTTATAGAAAATAACACCATCAAGCATTATATCTTTTCCACCACAAGCCAATCAGATTTTACATAAAGCATTTTACCCCCTCCCTTTTGGACAATCTTTTTGAAATAACTTAAATCCCTGAATAACAATTTCAGAATTAGTTATTTTGGAATTTAGCCAAGTCTCATTCAAAGCCAATATATCTGGGTCATTTAGCTAACCCATGCCTCGACCTCCTAAAATTTAGATACTAAACTCTGAGCATTGAAATGCATAATTCTTAACCCATGCTGATTACAAATAATGTCATTCCCACTGCCCATTTCATTAGCAACTGGTCCCAGGTTAACCTCAATATCCTCTGAACATATTAGTAATAACCTACATATACTGTAGTGCAAGCCCTAACATAATTTTGTATCAGGAGAACCAATAACTTATGCTTTTTAAAACAAATCCCACATTATAACCCATGGATTTACCTTTGTGTCCCACATAGTGACAGTAGTGCATAGTATAACTGTATGCTGGTGCCACATGTTGTCTGAGTAGAAGCAGAAGTATTTCTTGTGTTTTCATTCAGAGTAACATGAGCAAAAATAGTATCTGCCCACAGCACATGGACCATAAATGCTACTCTCACTATCAACAACTGATTAAGCATGATAAACAAACGTTGATACTCAATAAAATTTAAACACTTAATACGTTGATCCACATCACAACAGAGTAAGTCCTCCTAGTCTGAATCTGATCTGATTCCTTTCCGACTCTGATGTTCCACTTTGCCTCCCCACTGTGCCGCCACTGTGTGGATACTGTCACGTACTTAGGTGGGGAGAATATTAAACCAGATGACTACTCCTTCTCCTGAAGCCACCACCAATGGGGAATGAGCATACAGTCTGACTAGATGCTCCCAAGTGTCTGCTATGATGAGCGGGGTGGCTGCTAATGAATGTGTGCAGTTGCTAAGCAACGATGGCGCCAATATGCACAGAACCACTAATTTTCAAGAAGGCAAGCAATAAGTCAAGGCAGCAATTCCCAACATCCTCAAACTGCTTTCTAGGGGTTGTCACTGGGCAAATAGTGTAGAGCTGGGCAGAAAGTGCAGAATATTCAGAGATGGGCAGAAAGTGCAGCCCATTCTGAGATACAGTTCACAGTCTCAATTAATTATGCAAACACAGTATTTTATAGTTCAGTCACATACAGCAGCATACACAGTGTATGTAATTGGAGCATGCTTAGTTGTAAAAGGGTTTCCCAGTCACAGAGAGCACAAGGCAGATGAATAACTAGTTTAGTCAGATAGACGACCAGGGTATTACTGCATTTATAAGACAACATGATAAAATTGTCAACATAGCCATTTTATTACCACACCTCACGTACCCAGTACAGACAATTTGCAAATCCCCTCCAAAACATAATTCTGCACAACTGCAATGTCATTCTGTGCCAAAGGTGCAAAAACACATTTTGGACAGGATTTGAAAATTGGCAGCTGTGCCATTCATGAGGTGGGGTAATAAGATGGCTATGTTGAAAATCTGGGGTCAAAGTCTTGAAAATTTCCAAAGTTATGAGCATGAGTAGTGAAATTACAATGAATGGTCATAACTTTGCCATTTTTTTATATTTTGACCACAAATTTTCAACAGTTTTCTTATTATCTCACCTCATAAACACCGTAGCTGAAAATGCTCGAATCCATGGCAAAATACTATTCCATGCCTGAGGTACAAAAACGTGTTTCAGACAGGATGTGAAAATTGACAGTTGTACTGTACTGTTTATGAGGTTGTGTGAAAAATTGGCTATGTTGAAAATTTGAAGTTAAAATATTGAAAATTACCAAAGTTATGTGTGTGCATAGAAAAACTTCAATGAACGTGCATAACTAGGGCATTTTTAGGAATTGTTTCACCAAATTTTCAACATGACCTTTGTGGGACCCCACCTCATGAACAATGGTGGTGAAATTTTGTTATTCTATCACAAAAGGTGATTTCATGCAGTGACTGTGAAATAACCTTATGGGTCCGATTAATGAAATAACAGTGACAGTATTCATGAGGTGGTACTTTGGTACTTTGGTATTTGGTACTTTGGTATTATTGGACAAAAGAAGGCAGTTAGCCCATCACAATTGTCCTCCACATTTGTGGATCATTTAGTGGGTCCCTGATTGATCAACCATTTGTCAAGTTTGTTTTTGAAAGACAGAATGTTAAGAGAATCGACTATTTCTTGCGGTAGTTTGTTCCAGATTCTGGGTGTTCTTATAGTAAAATAGTTCATTCTTTTATTAGTTTTTGCCCTCATAATCTCCAATTGTCTGTTATGCAGTCTTGCTGTTGCTTTTTTAGTAGAATATTTGAGACCACAAGTTTGCATCTGTTCTCTATTTGCTGTTATTTTGAATAGTGGTAACAAATCTCCCCTAAGTCTTCTTTGGGCTAGTGTGTGTAAACCTGTGTTTTCTAATCTGGTGTCATAATTAAGTTTGGAAAGGTGGGGTATGAGCTTTGTTGCTTTATGTTGAATGTTTTCAATCTTATTGATATTGGAAATTAAATAGGGGCTCCAGAAGGGGGAACAGTAATCCAGGAATGGTCTAACGTGGGATCTGTAGAGTGGCAGGAGACATTGTTCAGTTTTGTTTATGAATGTTTTGCTAATCTTTCTGAGAATGGTGTTTGCTTGATTAGCTATTTTGGTGCAGTGAGAGGTGGAAGACAATTTATTATTGACCAAGATCCCTAGATCTTTTTCTACAGTTGAGGTTTTAATAGCCATGTTGTTTAAATAATATGTTTGTAGTGGATTATTTCTTTCCAGGTGAAGAGTTGCACATTTAGTGACATTAAAGTGCATCTCATTCATACATGCCCATTGTTCAATTAATAATAGTTCTGTTTGTAATCCAAAATTTTTGTTTTGGTTGATAGCTTTTCCCCTGATTTTAGTGTCGTCAGCGAATTTAACCATTTAATTTGTTGATATATGCATATCACCAATGAACAGGTTAAAAAGGACCGGCCCAAGCACAGAACCCTGAGGGACCCCACTGTTCACCCCCCTCTCCTTGGACATTACGTTGTTGACCCTGACTCTCTGTGTTCTTTTATTCAGCCACTGATTAATCCAGGAGGTTAGTGTAGATGACAGTCCTATTTTGATAAGTTTTTTAATTAATAAGAAATGAGAAACCTTATCAAACGCCTTGCTATAATCAAGTAGTATGACGTCCATAGGTGTGTTATCATCCAAGTGATAGCTGATATATTCTTAGAAGGAGATGAGATGTGTGACACATGAGAAACCCTGTTTAAAGCTATGCTGGTATGTGTCAATTATATTTAATGTTGTTAGTTCATCTTCTATTTTGAGTTTGATAATCTGTTCCATAAGTTTACATGGAATAGATGTAAGACTTATTGGTCGATAATTTTCAGTTTTTGAATGAGAGCCTTTTTTAAAAATAGGTGTGACTATTGCGGTACGCCATTCATTTGGCACTGATGATTCATTCAAAGATTTATTAAATAATATTTTTAGTGGTTGGATGATGGCATCTTTTGTTTCTATTAAGAATCTGGAGTTAATTCCATCTGGTCCTGGACTTGTATGTTTTTTTAGGGTGTTTAGTGCATTTTCGACATCTTTTTCTGAAATTATGTTTAAATTTATGTCAGTATTAGAGGGTACAGTAATAGGAGTAAGGTCTAATTTATGTGTGTAAACAGTTGAGAAATAGTTATTTAGTTCGGTAGCAGTTTCAATATCTGAGGTGATGGTATGTGCATTTATAACTAGTGGTCCAATTTGATTATTACAGTTCTTTTTTTCATTTAAATAAGAGTATAAAGCTTTATGGGAGTCCTTTGTGTGTGCTGTCTTAAATTCCAGGTTACGTTTGGCTATTGTTATATGCTTTTTTAATTTTTTAACTGTTTGTCTGTAGGATGTTAATGTTTTATTTATTTGTGATACTGGAGTATTTTTAAGTTTAGAGAAGAGTTTCTTCTTACAAGTTATTAAAGTTTTAATGCGTTTGTTGAACTGTTGTGGGATTTTTCCCTTATTGTTGTATTTAAGTCTCTCAAGGATATGTTGTTTGTCAAGTTGCAATATTTTTTGTTTTATTGTTTCCCATGCTTCGTTCGTTTTTTGGGGGGAGAGTCTGTTCCCAGTTAATTTTCCTCAAATCTTGTTTAATGAGATCAAAGTTTGCTTTATGATATTGTTTAATTCTGATGTTGTTTATTTTGGGTTGTGAAGGAAGTTGGATTGAAAAAAGTATAGACATATGGTCACTGTTTCCTATTGGGGGTAAAATCATGATGTCAGATGTTGGGGTTTCTAAGTTAGTAATAACAAGGTCCAGTATATTTTTTTCCCTAGTTGTCTCCCTTACCATCTGTTTTAGGCCTTGGTCAGTTATAACAGATAGAACTTGTTGGTCATACTGGTTTGTTCCAGATAGTAGATTCCAGTTAATGGTTGGTAAGTTGAAGTCTTCTAATATTAATACATTGTTTTTGTTAGCAAATTGCTGTATTTCTTCAGCTAACAACCTAGTGGTGTTTAAATCTGAGGCTGGTGTTCTATAACAGGCTCCAATCAGAATTTTATGTGAACAAGTAACTTGAATGTATGCCCAAACATTTCTAAACAAGGATCAGAATCTTTTTTATAAGATTTTATGTCATTTCTTATATATAAGCTAACCCCTCCTCCTCTTTTTGTGTTGTCTCTATTTTTGTAAAAATGTTTATAGCCAGGTAATTCTGTTGTCCAGATTTTGTCTGTGTTTCCCCAGGTTTCAGTTATAGCAATAATTGCTAGTTCTAGAGTGTGCGATAGTATTTCTAGTTCAGCATATTTGGAAATAGTCATAGATCTAGCATTAAAAGTGAGGATGTTAAAGCTGAAATTTGGTGGTGAGTTTACATTATTAGCTAGAGGATGGGATAAGATCCCAGACTCCCCCCTGTTTATTAGTTTGAATGAGTGTTTATGTAAGTGTTCATTTTTTGCCTTAATATAGTACTCCCTCTTCTACTGAGGTGTAACCCGTCCCAGCAGTATAGAGATGGCCTGTTCTCGAATTCTTCCCAGTGCATTAGGCATTTGATATCTTGTTTATAGCACCATTTTTGTAGCCACTCATTTAAAGCTTTAATTTTTGTGGTGATATATCCAGTGGCTCTAGGGATAGGTAGCACCTCTGAGATGCAGACTGAGCAACCATATTCACTTAGTATGTTATTTAGTGCTACAAAATCTTGTTTGATTTGTATAAGGTTTGAATCTTTGATGTCATTAGTACCTGCGTGAATTATCACCAAGGGATTTTTGCCTGCCTTGGTTAATATTGGTTTTTCCATTGTTGTTATGTCTGCTATCTTAGCCCCTCTAAAGCTTGAACACATTCTCTGCTGTTTGTCTGAGTTACATATTGGTCGGTCAAGATATTTGATGATAGAGTCTCTGAGTACAACAACCTGCTTCTGTTTAGTTTCTATTTTACTAGGGGGAGATGTTTCTTTTATTACTACGTCAGTTTTAGCAAATAGTTTGTTTTTAGATTGTTGGTTTGAATGAAAGCTTTGTTTGTCATATTGAGGTGAGGAGGGGATTGTTGTGTCTGAGGGAGTATTTGTATTGTCTAATCTATATCTGTCAGTTGTTTCAGAGTTTAAAATTTCAAACGAGTTATGCAGGGCCTACTCCTGGTTGTCTTTACTTGGGTGTTTGCTTTTTGTTGTATGCTTTTTGTGGGGAACTTTAAACCAGTTTTCATCAGGTTTGCAATTTGAAGGAGTAGAGGAAATGACTGGTGACTCTGCTAAGTTAGTAAAAGTGTATTTGTTTAGTGATTTGTCAGGGTGTGGTAAATCTTCAGGGATTTGAATGGTAGATGTGTTATTTTCAACTAAGAGAGACATTCGGTCAATGTATTCCTCAAGTGCTTTAATTTTGGGTTGCAAGTTATCTTTAGGTAGCAAGCGTTTAATTTCATGCTGAAGTTTTTTTATTAGTAAACATCTGTCGCAGACAAAGCTAGGTGTCTGTTTCCCTGAGGTATACATGAGACAGGATGAACACATTTTGTTAGCTTTCTTCATTGTGGTGTTTAAACTAATGTTTGTCCTAGGACAACACACTAAGTGATAAAAGGTTAGCAGTGACATAAGTGGTATTACCTGGGTCAATCCTAGTGTCTTAATCCCTTTGCCCATTTGCCCCAGGAGACACGGAGACAGCAGCGCTGACGCATGTGTCTCTGCGTGTGTTCCACGCGGCTCTGGCAAGACGCTGCCCGCTTGCTAGTGCGTGCAAGTGTTTTAAGGTGTTAGAACTGAAGTGCATCGTAGCTACTTCTGGTTTCGCGATGTTATACTTGTGTCCCAAATGTTTTAAAACAGCCTTTAAGAAGGCTTTTGATGATTGCATTGCAGTTTTTAGCCTGCAAAGAGGCTGGTTTGCAAAATAATTAGCCTGTGAAAGTGCCAAAACACAGGACCAGGAAGTAAAGGTAGGACAGAGTCCTCCAATATCCCAAAATGCAACAGCACACTGGTAGAGAGTTTGCCTTTAAACAGGAAGGCACCCCTCTCAAAACAACATACAGTACAATACAGTGTAACAGTTTAAATCAGTTTTATAGGCAATAGTATATCACAACACAACAGCAGCAACTGATCTAATCTGCTGCCTGCTCAGACTGCAAGCTTTTTAAGATGTTAGAAACCGGAAGTGCGTCGCAGCGCTACTTCCGGTTTCGCCATATTATACTTGTGTCCCAAATGTTTTAAAACAGCCTTTAAGAAGGCTTTTGATGATTGTATTGCTGTTTTTAGCCTGCAAAGAGGCTGGGGTGTGGTCCCAAAAAGGCTATGTTGAAAATCTGGTGAAAAAAGTCCTAAAAATGTCAATGCTATGAACATAAATTCAAAACACCGTTGAAATACATTATATAGTACTTACCTTGGTTCCTCATTTCATGGTCCAGCGTTGAAGAGTACAGATGTGTCTCAGGCCACAGAAGATGACTACATACAGCCTCCAGTGGTAAGTATAGGGTAAGGGGGTAGTGGGGTTTTGGTACTCAGTGGGAGGATCAGAACAGGGAGGGGGACAGCAGGGATGATGAGGGACCATTTTCTTTTTTTCAGGTTTAAAAAAATAGACATCGGGGACCATTTTCTTTTTACAGGGACAACTTAAATATTTAAGGACACTGGGGGTGGGCTCCACATTGTCACACACTGCTAAGGGGGATTTTAATGCCAACACGGGGTTTGGGCACCCCGATTTTGACACTAGAAATCAAACAATGGGCTGTGGGGGGAAGGAAATATTAAATACAAAATAAAAAATTGGGGAATGACTATTTGATGGTGGGAGGTGCCACTAGACACCAAGAACAGTGATCAGAGGATGGGAGGATGCCAACAGACACCAGGGATGGTGATTGGAGGGTGGGGAGGTGCCACTAGACACCAGGGACAGTGATTGGTTGGTGGAGGGTGCCACTAGACAACAGGGGAGAGGGTGGCTCACTGATAACACTGCAGCTGGCAGCATGACTTCAGCTGCACTGCCAAAGTCCAGAAATTCCCATTGTTCTCATCCAGAGAATGCCAGGATCTCACTGATCTGGGCACCCCAGATTTTAGGTGCCCAGTAAAGGCATTTTTGGGCTATAATTTTCAAAAACAAACATCAGAATCTAGCTAAATGGGTCCCATTTAACTAGTTGTTGGTGTTTGTTTATTACCGTCCCATCATTTTTATTTATTTTTAACTCTTGTCAGTTTTTGTAAATAATCAACAAGATGGCAGTAAGCAGGGCACAAAAAAAGAAAGGTTGGTGTTGTGCCAAACAAGTGGCCCAAATGCAAAATGGGCATTTGTGGCATCCCAATTTTACTTTCACCGCAGAACATTATCTCAAAACCCCTACTGCAAATGTGCAAGTGGGAAAACATTAACATTTAAAGCCTTATAACTCTGGAACACTTTTATATTTTTTTACCAGATCTGTTAAAGACACTATCTTGGGACATGACACATGTTCCCTGCAAGTTTGAGGCAAAAATTCCTTTCCATGTAGGCTGAAGGTGAGAGCAAAACAAAAACAATGTTAAGTACAGGAAACAATTTTTGGTTTTCTAGATACATGTATCTCAGAAACCGCACAAACTTCTATCACAAAAATTTACACAGATCAAGACCTTGCCCCTAGATAACACATACGCAATTTGAGTTCATAAACAGACTACTCAACCCTAACTACAGGGGCACTATTGTGCCCCTATAATACATTATGGTGGTGATTGTTTCTTTTGTTTAGATTGCATGTATGATAATCTCCAGGTTTCCCTTGCTTTTTTTGTCCCCCCTGCTTTTCCATAGTTTATTAGCAAATTTGTCTTGGACACTGTTCTGGCCCAGTTTGCGTTCTGTAATGCAAACAGTGGTATATAACTTTAATGGCCATGGTGTATGACTTTGATTGGTGTAATATACAGGGAAATTCATGAAAAGATTTTAAATGGGACACAGTGCCCATCCATGAATTATATATACACATACCTTACATTAAATGATACAGCATGTCACCAAATATTGCATGACAATAGGGCTTAATTGCTATTGAATTAGATTGTTCCCTTTAGCATACTGTATCACTCTCCAGTAATATTGCAAGGTACTGTGTGGTATCCTGGCTGACTGTGCTGAAGAAAAACTCATCCAAACAGTTTACTTCCATTAAACATAAAGTCGACTCAAAAACGATGTGTAATGCAAATGAGACTGGTTGCTCTTATTCCTCATTTCTCCTGAAATATAAATTCCTAAGCATTTAAAAAACATTTGGGGTGCAAGAAAGTTGATATCCCCAACATTATTTTTGAAGTAAACCTGTGGAATCTGGATCCTCCTGTCCTGCTCTGCCCTATTAAGATCATCATTGACTAGTTGTTGTTGATTAAGAAAAATGTTTAGTTTAGCTGGTAAGTTCCCCATAATCCTACGACCATGTTGCCATAGCATGTTACATTTTTCTTTGATCTACTATATTGGGTGACAGATACGGATATATACTAATGTACAACCCCCTTATTTCCTATTGCTGCAATTTGCTTCTTTTGACAGACCTTTATAATAAGTTTTTCTTTGTTGGCACTCCTGAGAAATTTTAATATTGCATGGGGAGGCACAGCAGGGTCTGGTTTATGTTGCACAGCTCTAAGTAGTCTAGTACATTTCAGGCTACGTTCATATGGAACACCCCCCCAAAAAAAAATAACTTGAATGTTTTTAACTTCGATTCTCAGAGAGATTTCTTAGTCTCAGAATTTCAGTACTCCTTTTAGTCTTATTTTCTTTCATCTGGCCATTATCTGAAATTCTGTATGTTTATTTTGTAGTTCTCATACAGTAGATATTGGTCATGTTGTATTACAGAGTGCTTTAATATCCATTTTTGATCTTCAGCATCCAAACTGTTTTTTAGCCACTTTAACTTTCTTTTGTGTTTCTTCTGTTTTCTTTTTCTAGATTTGACATTGAGGTTCAGAACAAGCTGCAGAGGAAAAATCAGTTAGAACACTAGATAATGCAAAGAGTGTGGAACTAGTCCATTACTTGAGTAGGTGCATGTATGTTAGCATAGAGATAAGTCTAATATCAGTTTTCCATATGAAAAGTCCGTTTAATAGTTGTACTCAAATAATATGCGAGGGTCCCAGGGCTGAGACACATCACTCTGTACTAGTGACATCTCCTACCCGGTGCTAGGGCTTAACTTACGTGTAATAATGCTAAGGACCAAAAAAACCAGTGCATTAGAATAAATCATTGCACAGCAATGTGACTTGTTTCCACCAGTGATATTCATTTAATATTCCCATTATATAAAATGTTTGAAACATTTAATTCCCATAAAGAGGGAGGAAACACAGACAGTAATGGACATGATCCTTGATAGAGGGCCAGCTGACCAGGAATGTGAAACTAGGCCAATCAGGTTTAACTAGGAGCAAACGCATCACCATTTATTCATGCCATTACCTATATGGGCACTGAACAGAATGGATGCTCTGTACTGGAAAATGGTTTTCTTCATTTACAGGTCATGGAAAAATAAAATTTGGGGATTTTGGGGAATAGACTGGTGGGGCCAGAGGCAGGTTGAGTGTGGGGGTAGCTGAAACATTGGGGTCTAGTGGGGGAGTTGGAGTGTGTTTTGGTAAACTAATGATAGAAAGTGTAAAACAAAATTTTAAATATGATTTCACCATGACAGAGAGAGCAGTGTGGCAGGAAGAGGGTGATAGTGGTGGGCTGGGATGGGGGATTTATAAATTTTGTTTCTGTTCATCTGTTTTTGCTCCTACTTGCAGGCCTGTGTACCCCATCCAGACCATCCCTCCCAGCCACTTCACCCTTAATCTTGTGGATGTACTGGCTTCCTCCACTATCTGCCCCCATGACGTTCCTCCTATGGTGGGAGCAACAGGGCCCCTACTACTGCTGCATGTGGATCCAAATCTGGGGAGGTCAGTCACATCGATGGTACAGGGCCTGTGGAAGGTTAGTCTTTCATTTTCCTCAAGGCCTGCTGCTGTTTTTCTCCTTTTCTTCATCTTCCCTTTGAGATGTCTGCCTAAGATGTGACCCATGTATGCCCAGAGGTGTGCATTTCCCATTATCCACCAGAGTCGTGCACCCACTGACCCACTCCAGAGTGCATGGCCACCTGTGAACACCCCGACTGCAATCATGCATTGGGGCCGGCTGCCTTCTCTCCCCCAAGGAGGAGAACATCCTCTGGGATGCCATATCCTTCTCCTCTTGTCCAGCCCTCATGACTCAGAATTGCTTTCAAACCTGGGTCTCTGGCTTCATAAGCAATAGCATTACCACAGTACTGATGTCCCACAAACGTATAGATTATCATCTCCAAGTCAGAGCTGATTCAGGGAGGGGGTGCAGGACAGGGGGACAGAGTGCCGGGGTCTCGGGCAGACTGTTAAAGCAAACTGTTGATGTTGTCGGCATTGATATGTTTGCTGTAATAGTGTCACCGTACAGGGGGCATACCCTGTTAGCAATCTGCTTTCTGAAATGGGGAGAAAACAGAGTAGCTTACTAAGTGTATGTTTTGACGGTTTAAGCTTTCAGTTCAATCCCTCAGGTTTTAAGTGTTTACTCTGCAGGTAATGAGGTTTCAGTGACTTGCCTTAATGAATGTATTTAAGGTTGTAGATATAAAGTATGTGGGAGTGTTTCTGTGTTGTTTACTTTTGGATCAGTCTACATGCCTTTGACATGTATGATTTCTTTAATTACTGTAGGTAGTTTCTTGTTTTAATTTTATTTTGTACTGTGCAGCCTTGCAGTGCTAGGTTTTGTGAGTGACAGATAGTTTGACTAATTTAGGAACATATGAAAATTGCTGGCAGCAAAAGGCCATCATGGTCTATCTAGGCTACTCGTGAATGCAGCTCACTCCTTATTCAGCAGCTGCCCCTCCCCTTAGCTCCCTTTACCCTCCCCTTTGCCCTGTCCCACCCCTTCTTGAAGCATTCCACTTTGGTACATGCCACTACTTCAGCTGGTAGTACGTTTCACTTTGCCACCACCCTCTCCATAAAGAAATGCTTCCTCACCTCCCTCCTGAATCTACCCCCATCCAATCTCATGTCATTGCCCATAGTGTCTCTCCCCACCCTCCTCCTGAATAGACCCTATGTGTCTGTTTTGATTATCCCTTTCATGTATTTGAAGGTCTCAATCTTATCTCCCCATGTCCCTCCTCTACTCCAGTGTGTACATGTTTAACTCTCTTAGTCTGACCTCATATGGCAATTCCCCCAGGCCCTGAATCATCTTTTTTGCTCTACACTGTACCCCCTCCAGCAGCTTAATGTCCTTTTGTAAGTATGGGTGCCAGTACTGCACACAGTATTCCATGTGGGGTCTAACCAATGATCTGTATAATGGTAGAATAATCTCCCCCTCATCCTCTGTCTCTTGTGGGGTGACATAGAGTTGGGGTGAGATTTGACTGGATAAGACTGCCATTTTCAAACTGATTTTTGATCTCTGCAGGTGATTCTGAGGATAACATGCCTTCAAGTTTGGTATTATAAAGATAAGGTTGCCCCATAAAGCCAGGATTTGACCTTTTTTGAAGAGACTGAATTAAGAACAAAAGAACATTAGCATGTGAAAATGGAAGAAATCATATGGGCCCATCATACCAATCCACCACAACTCAGGGATTATAACCAAATTTGTTCTTTATTTCCATATAAATGACCTACTGTGGGCCACATCTCCCTCTTCCTACCATTCTGGAGGAAGATTAATACAGATGGTGTGAAACATAGAGGATAATTGATGGGCATCATGTAACGACAAGGCTGTACTCACTTTGAGAGGTTGCCATGACAACGAAGTAATGGCAAACCTGAGAAGTGAATTCAGCCTTGTTTTTATCTGGTGCCCATCTATTGTCTTATGTAGTGCATGGGCATAGTACAAGGT
The DNA here is from genome assembly GCA_016271365.2 of Neoceratodus forsteri. Classification (NCBI taxonomy): domain Eukaryota; kingdom Metazoa; phylum Chordata; order Ceratodontiformes; family Ceratodontidae; genus Neoceratodus; species Neoceratodus forsteri. The sequence goes on along the minus strand of CM057453.1, from coordinate 368,865,780 downwards.
GAATTCACTTCCTGGACAGTTTTACTTTTTAGTTTGTTTTCTCCAACAACAACAAAAAAACATACCTAAGTTTCAACCCACCCCCCAAAAAAAAAGTAAACAAAGGAGTCACACTCCATCCTGGTATCCCGATCACATGGACTAAATAGACCCCTGAAAAACACAGACTAAATTTTGTTTCTATTTCCCTAATTCTAGTCGATCTTCCTCTCTCCCAGGTCCCCGACTCACCACCATGGCTGATCCACAAAGTGTGTTGCCTTATAAATGAGCATGCGCAAGCATGTTCACTGCTGTTGTACCATCGATGTGACATACTCAAGATGATACAACAGCAAGATTACGTCACATCAATGGTACAACAAGGTTGTCTTTCAACTGAATTTGGGACATAATAACATTCTGCCATACACTATATGGTGATCAAGATTTTTGATGCTTGAGAACACAGAGGGATCTGTGCAGCTTTCAACCTTAATTTATTTATTTCTTATTTATTGAGTTCTTGGATAACATCTGTGAGCAGATACTCTTTTGTAGGTTCCAAGTGAGTTGAACAGAAAATAGCAGAGAACAACAATTTATACATTTACAGAGATGGTACAGTAAGTTACAGAAAGGTTCACACAAGTAGACACTACTGAGGCATTGTATAATGTATGCCTGCATCCATAAGTTTCCATAAATCCATAAATCCAGAGTGCATTGCCACCTGTGAACATCCTGACTGCAGTCATGCAGTTGTGCCGGCTGCCTTCTCTCCCAGAAGGAGAAGAACATCCTCTGGGATGCCATATCCTCCTCCACCTGTCCAGCCCTCAGTGCCTCAGATTTGCTTTCAAACCTGGGTCTCTGGCTTCATGAGCAATAGCATTACCACAGTGCTGACGTGCCAGCAGGAGAGAGATTTATTATAAAAAGTATTTGAGAGGGGGGAAGGGGTTGTAACTTGCAGCACAGGGGATGAGGGGAAGACATCTATGAATTTTGTGTGTTTTGTTTTCGACTCCTAAAGGAATGAGCAACATCGCAACTTGCATCATTTTTGCCAGCATAGTACCTACTTTATCTACTGACAACTACACAAATGATCTAATCCACCTGCAAATAGGCAATTAGTGTAGGTCTGCTGCACAAATATGGGAACTTCACCATGTGAAAATTATATAAATTGTGGTCATTGGCAGACAGAAGTTGGTGAATTTTGCCAATTTGTCCACCACATTTGTCCATGTATATTTTTTGCATGGGACTGTCACTTTAAGAAGCCTCTTCCACTATCCCCACCTGAAGTTCTGTTAGCAGGGACCTATGATGCCGATTCGACAACTATTTTGTCAACCAACATCACAGCAATGGATTTATGTCGACCACAAGTTGTGGTCGACATAAATCCAAATGGAGACCCAGTTCTTTTTGTATCAGGGGGCTTCACCCCCTGAACCCTCCATGAGTGGGGCTTTGCCCCCTGCATCCCACAAATGTATAGATTATCAACTCCAAGTCAGAGCTGATTCAGGGGGTTGCAGGACAGGGGGGACAGAGTGTCAGGGTCTTGGGCAGACTGTTAAAGCAAACTGTTGATGTTGTCGGCATCAACGTGTTCGCTGTAATAGTATCACCATACAGGGGGCATACCCATTTAGCAATCTGCTTTCTGAAATGGGGAGAAAACAGAGTGGCTTACTAAGTGTATGTTTTGACGGTTTAAGCTTTCAGTTCAATCCTTCAGGTTTTAAATGTTTACTCTGCAGGTAATGAGGTTTCAGTGACTTGCCTTAATGAATGTATTTAAGGTTGTAGATATAAAGTATGTGGGAGTGTTTCTGTGTTGTTTACTTTCGGATCAGTCTACATGCCTTTGAAATGCATGGTTTCTTTAATTACTGTAGGTAGTTTCTTGTTTTAATTTTATTTTGTACTGTGCAGCCTTGCAGTGTTAGGTTTTGTGAGTGATGGATAGTTTGACTAATTTATGAACTTACGAACATACGAAAATTGCTGGCAGCAAAAGGCCATCATGGTCTATCTAGGCTGCTTGTGAATGCAGCTAGCTCCCTATTCAGCAGCTGCCCCTCCCCTAACCTCCCTTTACCCTCCCCTTTGCCCTGTCCCACCCCTTCTTGAAGCATTCCACTTTGGTACATGCCACTACTTCAGCTGGTAGTACGTTCCACTTTGCCACTACCCTCTCCATAAAGAAATGCTTCCTCACCTTCCTCCTGAATCTACCCCCCTACAATCTCATGTCATGGCCCATAGTGTCTCTTCCCACTCTCCTCCTGAATAGACCCTATGTGTCTGTTTTGATTATCCATTTCATGTATTTGAAGGTCTCAATCACATCCCCCCATGTCCCTCCTCTACTCCAGTGTGTACATGCTTAACTCTCTTAGTCTGACCTCATATGGCAATTCCCCCAGGCCCTGAATCATCTTCTTTGCTCTGTGCTGTACCCCCCCAGCAGCTTAATGTCCTTTTGTAAGTATGGGCGCCAGTACTGCACACAGTATTCCATGTGGGGTCTAACCAATGATCTGTATAATGGTAGAATAATCTCCCCCTCATCCTCTGTCTCTTGTGGGGTGACATAGAGTGGGAGTGAGATTTGACTGGATAAGACTGCCATTTTCAAACTGACTTTTGATCTCTGCAGGTGATTCTGCGGATGACTTGCCTTCAAGTTTGGTATTATAAAGATAAGGTTGTCCCACAAAGCCAGGATTTGACCTTTTTTGAAGAGGCTGAATTATGAACAAAAGAACATAAGCATGTGAAAATGGAAGAAGTCATATGAGCCCATCATACCAATCCACCACAACTCAGGGATTATAACCAAATTTGTTCTTTATTTCCATATAAATGACCTACTGTGGGCCACATCTCCCTCTTCCACCATTCTGGAGGGAGATTAATACACATGGTGTGAAACATAGAGGATAATGGATGGGCATCATGTAACACCAAGGCTATACTCACTTTGAGAGGTTGCCATGACAACGAAGTAATGGCAAACCTGAGAAGTGAATTCAGCCTTGTTTTTACCTGGTGCCCATCCATTGTCTTATGTAGTGCATGGGCATAGTACAAGATGAATTCACTTCCTGAAGAGTTTTACTTTTTAGTTTGTTGTCTCTAACAACAACAAAAAAAACATGCCTAAGTTTCAACCCCCCACCCAAAAAAAATAAACGAAGGAGTCACGCTCCATCCTGGTCTCCCAATCACATGGACTAAATGGACCCCTGAAAAACACAGACTAAATTGTGTTTTCTTTTCCCTTATTCTAGTTGATCTTCCTCTCTCCCAGGTCCCTGACTCACCGCCACAGCCGATCCACAAAATGTGTTGCTTTACAAATGCACACGCGCAAGTGTGTTCACTGTTGTTGTACCATTGATGTGACATACTCAAGATGATACAACAGCAAGATTACGTCACATCAATGATACAACAAGGTTGTCTTTCAACTGAATTTGGGACATAATAACATTCTGCCATATACTATATGGTGATCAAGATTTTTTATGCTTGAGAACACAGAGGGATCTGTGCAGCTTTCAACCTTAATTTATTTATTTATTATTTATTGAGTTCTTGGATAACACCCGTGAGCAGATACTCTTTTGCAGGTTCCACATCAGTTGAACAGAAAATAGTAGAGAACAACAATTTATACATTTACAGAGATGGTACAGTAAGTTACAGAAAGGTTCACACAAGTAGACACTACTGAGGCATTGTACAACGTATGCCTGCATCCATAAGTTCTACTTGAACACCCTGGAGAAGACAGACACAGAGAAGGTAACAGACAAAGGTGACAGAGTGGAGGAATGGAGGAAGAGAGGTGGGTGGGAGGGGTGTGCCATGAGATGTGGGAGGGATAAGCATTGGCAGGGTGGGGATCAGTGAAGTGCTGAGGTTGGGAGGTGCCCTCTGGGTCAAGAGCTGCATCTAAGTGCAGCAGGTGATTACTATGGGAGGGGGTAAGCAGATGCAGTTACAGGTGTCCTTGATAATGAGGTGCTAATGAAGACTTTGCTTGAATGCACCAAAAGCCAGAGTCAGAGTTGAGGTAGTAAGTGATTTTTGTTTTCTCAGAAGAAGCCAGAAAACAGAAGGGGGATGATCCAGATTCATTTCAGTGCCTTGCAGTAGCTGCACATTACTGTGTTTGTTTTAAACTTAGATTGTGGGCTTTTAGTGACACTGTTATGTCTTTGCTATCTTTTACTTAGAATTACTTTTGGACTGTTGAAAATTTAAATCCTAGTTTGGTGTGCTTATAGTAGTGGTATATTCCTTTGCTGTCTTTAATTGCTGCAAATTTAGTCTTGGCTTGTCTGGCTTGCCCTGTGGTTTGGGTGAGGGGTGCTAATTGTCTGACCTCTAACCTCAGCTGTGTGATAACTGGAGGTGGGGCTTAGTCAGAGTTGAGGTAGCAAGTGATTTTTGTTTTCTCAGAAGAAGCCAGAAGCCAGAAGAGGAAGGATCCAGATTCATTTCAGTGCTTTGCAGTAACTGTGCATTGCAATTTTGTTTTAAACTTAGATTGTGGGCTTTTAGTGACACTGTTATTTCTTTGCTGTCTTTACTTAGAATTGTTTTTGGGCTGTTGAACATTTAAAACCTAGTTTGGTGTGCTTGTAGTGGTGGTGTATTCCTTTGCTGTCTTTAATTACTGCAAATTTTCACCCCTGCCCCCTACTCTTATTTATATGCCCTGTTAAATCTGATTGACAGGAGCCAAGCACAGAGAATAGTAGTGGTTGTGGAGTAGGAGGGGCATAAGGGGGAAGAAGCCTGCCCTCGGCATGACAATTATTTTGACTCATTTTTTATTTATTTATTTTTTTCTTCTTTAAAGAAATGTATCTGAGGATCAGTGGCAGGATTTTTAGGACAGTAAATTAATTAAAAAGGGAACTAGGAGAGCTTTAGTAACAGACACACACTGGAATAGCAGTATAAGTGCAGTATAATGAGAGGAGTGGTGCAATGCAGTGGCTGTGGGGCAGCCATATTCAGGCATACCTTCTGGACACTGAGGTGCTGCTCTATCTGCATGCATCTCTCTTGACTGTGGAATGAGGTAGTCAGACTCAGAGCAAAAGTAAACTGGGTCAGGAACCCCATCACCCCATCCAGAGACCACCCAGTCCAACGCTGCTGCCTCAAAGGATGCTGAGAATCAGGAGCACTTGGATGACAGTGGGCTCAGGGAGGGTTAGGGCGGTCAGGCAGAGGCACATCCTAGATCCTATTCCACTGCAGAACTCATATGCAACACTGGCAAACAGGGACAACCAAATAAAGAAACCCAGAGAAGTGGAAGGGAAGGATGTGGAGGTCAGCCAAGGAGGTGACCTCAGTGGGGAGAGCAGTGCACCCCAGAAGAGGAGGAAGTGAATCCTGGTGGGGGAATCCATCATAAAAGGGATGCAGCTAGGAACACAGGAGGGGAAGGACAGGGAGTTGAGATGCCTACCAGGTGCCACAGCATGGAGGGATGGGAGGAAGATCCTGGGGATCTCCAGGAAGGCAAGACAGGAGTGTGAGCTGGATGTCATTATCCACCTAGGTACTAATGACCTGGCAAATGGGGAGCCAAAGTAAGTTCAGGAAGAGTTTAGGAAATTGGGGAGGGGTCTCGAGCAAGTAGTTACTTTTGTCACCTTCTCAGAAGTACTACCTGCGAGAGGCATGGGAGAGCATAGGGGTGCGTGCACCAGGAACTTTAACTCATGGTTGAAGAACTGGCGCTGCGAGCAAGGGTTTGGATTCATTAGTGACTGGGGACCCACCTGGAGGAATGGAGGCATGTTCAAGCCTGATGGCCTGCATCCATCCTGGAGGGGAATCCAAGCACTGAATGATAAGTTTAAATGCTACATGGACAAGCATTTAAACTAGCCAAGAGGGTTGGCAGGCCAGCGAGGAAGATACCAAATTGCCCACCCCCCACAGCTAGCAGTGGAACCAGTGATCAGGAGGAGTGGATAGCTCTACAAAGCAGTGTGCAAAAGATGGAGATAAGCACACAAGAGGTGGATAGGCAGAAAATGGGCAAAATTCAAAAGAAGGGCAGACAGCAGGGATAACCACGACTGTGAGATGGCCATACCTGGCTACAACATATTCAGAAGAGGCAGGGCAGGTAGGATGAGAGAAAGAATGGCACTTTATGTGAAAGATGACATAAAGGCCACAGAGATCCAGGAGGAACAATATAGGGGAGATATACTGTGGGTTAAGCTGGAAAGGAAAACAGCCATCTGCACAGGTGTGGTCTATCGACCACCAGCCCAGGAGGAAGTAACAGATAGGGAGTTGATGCTAGCCATCCAAAGGATGGCAGGCAAGGGTGAGGTAGTGCTGGTTGGAGACCTCAATATTCCAGATGTGGACTGGAGCATCCCAGCAACAGCATCAACCAGGAGCAGATTTATGCTGGACTCCCTTCAAGGTGCCTTCCTCAAGGAACTGGTCATGAAACTAACATGGCAGAAGGCAATACTGAAACTTGTGCTCACAAACAGGGACAGTGTGATGGGGTAACAGTGGGGGAGCACCTGGGGAACAGCGACCACCAGTCATTGTGATTTGAAATCACAGAAGGAGCAGAACTAAACCACACAAAAACACATATCCTGGATTTTAGGGGGGGGGGCAAATGTTGGGAAAATGGGGAGATGCTTGAAAGAGGCATTAAGGGGAATGGGGGTGGGAATCGGGGTTGAGGAATGGTGGGCAATATTTAAAATTGGGATTACAAGAGCAACAGAATTATGCATTAAGCAGGTTAGCAAGGGGAAAAGGAAGAGGAAGCCATTATGGTTTTCCAAGGAGGTAGAGGAGAAAGTGAAAGCCAAAACGATTGCATTCAGGCAATACACAAAGTAACAGGCAGAAGGGGATAGGGAGAAGTACCAGGAGAAGCAAATGGAAGCAAGGAGGTCAGCAAGGGAAGCCAAAGCTCAGACAGAACAGCACATTGCAAAATCAGTGGGCAGAGGGAACAAAACATTTTACAGGTACATAAGTTAAAAAAGGTAGGCAAAGGGAGGGATAGAGAGACTGAAGGGGGAGGATGGAGCTGCGTGGAGGATGACAACAGTAAAGCTGACATATTGAACATGTATTTCTGCTCAGTCTTTACTGAGGAAGAGGAGGGTAATGGTCTTGAAGGGAGTACAAGGGGTGGGAATGGTGCAGAAATAGACACAAGTCACTTTACACAAGAAAGGGTCCTGAAGGAACTGGAAAAATAAGAGTTGATAAAGCAATGGGGCCAGATGGGGTGCATCTCATGATCCTTAAAGAACTATGAGAGGTGGCAGCTAAACCTCTAGCAATCCTGTTTAGCCAATCACTAGAAACAGGGAAGGTACCCAAAGACTGGAGGACCATAGATGTAATCCCCTTATACAAAAGTGGGAACAAAGAGGAAATGGGGAACTACAGATCAGTCAGCCTCACCTGGGTAGTGGGGAAGATCATGGAAGTACTACTGAAGGAGAGATTGGTGGAACATCTGGTTGCCAACAGACTATAGGACCCAAGGCAGCATGGTTTCACCAGGGGGAGGTCATGTCAGACCAACCTCATTGAATTTTTTGACTGGGTGACTAGGGAGGTGGATCATGGGAGGGCAGTGGACATGGCCTATCTGGACTTCAGAAGGCCTTTGACACTGTGCCACTTAGAAGGCTATTACACAAACTGGGGAATATGGGTGTGGGCAGGACAGTAGTGCAGTGGTTAGGTAACTGGCTGGTTGGCAAGACACAGAGGGTGGTGGTAAATGGCTGTCACTCCACAGAGGGAAGAGTGACCAGTGGGGTACCACAGGGATCAGTGCTGGGGCTTGTCCTATTCAAACATCTTCATCAGTGACATTGCACAGGACCTAGAAGGCAGAATTTCCCTGTTCGCTGATGACACAAAGCTCTGCAACAGAGTGGACACACCAGAGGGTGTAGACAGAATGAGAAGGGACCTGCAGAAACTTGAAGAATGGTCAGGGGTTTGTCAGTTGAAATTCAGTGCAAATAAGTGCAAGATAATGCATATGGAGCACAAAAACCCTGGCACAATATATCAGCTGGGGGGTGAGGATATAGCATGCACCAAGCAGGAAAGGGATCTTGGGGTTATCATCTCTGATGACCTCAAAGTAGGGAAACAGTGTGACAAGGCAGCAGGTAAAGCAAATAGGATGCTGGGATGCATAGGCAGGGGCATCACCAGCAGGAAAAGGGAGGTCATAATTCCACTATACAAGACACTAGTGAGGCCCCACCTAGAGTACAGTGTACAGTTTTGGAGACCTTACCTACGTAAGGACATAGACAGGGTAGAGAAGGTTCAGAGGAGGGCAACAAAGATGGTACATGGATTGCATCTCATATCCTATGAGGACAGGTTGAAGGACTTGAATATGTACTCCCCGGAGGAGAGGACGGAGAGAGGTGATATGACAGAGACATACAAGTATCTTATAGGGAGGAACAGGGTGCAGGAATACACTATTTTTAAGTGAAAAAGATGTTCTAGGACTAAAGGGCATGGGATGAAGTTGGAGGGAGAACGATTCAGAAGAAGCATGAGGAAGAATTTCTTCACAGAACGGGTGGTGGACAAGTGGAACACCCTGCCAGAGGAAGTGGGTGGAGCTGAAACAATCATAGGATTTAAGAATGCATTGGATAGACATAAAGGAATTTTGGAGGTCAGGGGTGAGGGGCAACTGACTTCTAGGAAAACATAAAGTGAACTTACAGGCTCAAATGGGCAGACTGGGTGGTCCGTAGGCCCTTATCTGCCGACACTGTCTGTTTATCTATGTATCTAAGATGAAGCAGTCACAGTTGTCCATGGCAATGAGGCGCTGACGAAGTTTACACTTGAAGGCACCAATAGTTGCTACTATGGAGATTGCAGGTGGTAGAGCATTGATCCAGTGGGGTGCACGGTAGGAGAACGCACGTTGTGCCAATGCAGTGCGGCATCTAGGTTCGCTAAAGATTTGACTGTTGGACCTTCTGGTCAGCCTAGCACTCACGTGTCATGTGAGCAGGTTCTGAACTCCGGGGTGACAGCAGATTTAGTGAGGCTTTTTTGGCAAGTAGGCAGGTTTGGTATTTAATTCTGTTCTTCAGTTGGAGCCATCCTGCCTGAGCATAGAGTTCACAGGTTGTAATCTTATAATTATATACCTGCATTTTCTTTTACGTGGTATGCCACCTATGTAACATTACATTAGTTTTTGGATTTAATTTCAGTTTGTGCAAAGTTTGTGGAAAAATCAACTTAGAAAGGAAAGTCCTGGTTTGTTTTTCTTCCCATTAGGTCCTGGTGTGCTGAGCTGAGGGCAGTATGTACCCATTCTTGTTTTTGTTCTGAATACCTGCTGGAGAGATCCTGAAGAGGTATAATGATGTCATCAGTATCTGTTGGGTGGAAGCAGTTGTGAGAAAGGAAAGATCAGTTGTTCTGTAAATCTGCAGAGAGGAGGAGAGAGCAAAACAGCCAACGGGATCTTTGTGGAATGTTGGAATGACTGGGGTAATTGGAGCTGACTGGAAACAATTGGGGAATGAAGTTAGAGAGTGGAACAGAATGGAAGAGAACTTACTGGGCCAGATATTCAAAAGGGTTGCACCATGCGCAATAGGGTTGCTCCTGTGCAAGTCCGAACTTGCTCCATTCTGCGATATTCAGCAGGAGGCAGTTGCAACACTGAAAACAGGCTGAGCAACAGCGCAATGCAAATGAATGCATGCTGAACTGGAGGGGGAAGAACCATGCATAAACTGCACAGCCCGATATTCAGCCGGGCTGTGCAGAGTTGTGCAGGCACAACCCCCAACCTGCACCTGCACAACTTTGAGCCAAAAAAAAAAAGGCTTAAGTCGAGGGCCACCCACAAGTGAGCTGCTGCATTGCAGGGCGCAACACAGCAGCTGCCACCTGTGGCTGTCCCCCAACCCACTCCCTGTGCCCTCCCTCATACCTCTCAACTGTCCCTGATTTTCAGGGACATCCCTGATTTTGCCTCAGAATTTGTCTCTGTCCCTTATAAAATTTGTATTTTTGTGACAGAACACTGGGGATTGTAAGCATAAAATAATGTTAAATATTAAAGTTACAGATTTCTTCCTATTCAGAAAATGCATCTTACATAAATCCCCTAATTCTATCAGCTTTCTGAGTGAATACTACCAAATTTTAAGATGTGTCCCTGATTTGGGGTCTGTGTCCCTGATATTTTAAAGCCTTGTCCCTGATTTATGAGACGAGAGGTTGAGAGGTATGCCTCCCCTGCAGCCCGATCGCGGACAAAACAGTGTAGAATCCCCACCCCACTGGCCCGATCGCGGGCAGCAATATGTCCCCGACACATCCCTGGTGGTCAGTGGACCGTAGATCCTGATCGCAGGATGGAAGTAAAACCCCAGACACATCCCTGGTGCCTAGTGTCCCCCACCCCACCCATCCCGACCTCACCACCCGCCGCCGCCGGCCGGGGTGGCAGCATCCACCGTCTGCGCCCCACCGCCTGCCGACTGATGCTCCCAGTGAGGCTGAGCGCCCAGTGGTGCAGAGCAAGAGCTAATGGGCGTGCAGCCCTTAGTACAAGACAGTCCAGTTTTTTGAATGAATGTATTCATTCACAAAACTGGACTGTCTTGTACAGATGGCTGCACGCCATTGGCTCTTGCTCTGCACCAATGGGCGGAGCCCTACCGTCAGTCAGTCGGTGGTGGCAGGGCGGCAGGCTGGTGGATGCTGCTGCCGGCGCCGCTGGGGGAGTGGGGTGTGAAGCTTCACGGTGGGGGGTGGGGACACTAGGCACCAGGGATGTGTTTGGGGGTGTTTTACTTCCATCTCGCGATCGGATCTACGGTCCACTGGACCACCAGGGATGTGTTGGGGGTTCTACTTCCATCCCGCAGTCGGGATCTATGGTCCACTGGACCACCAGGGATGTGTTGGGGAGGTTTATTACTTCCATCCCGATCAGGATTTATGGTCCACTGTACCACCAGGGATGTGTTCAGGAGGGGAGAGACACATAGCTACCCGCGATCGGGCTGGTGGGGGGGTTAAACTATGCCCGCGATTGGGCCAGTGGGGGGTGGTGGGGGGGATTCTACACTCTTTTGCCTGCGATCGGGCTGCAGGGGGCGTTGGTCCCCGACGGCTGCTGCCTGGTAGGGTGCTAGGCACAAGTCCACGGGGATTGGCGTACCTGCATGCTAATGGCATGCAAATGGAGCCATAATCAGATGTAAATGGCAACCCCTGCGCCTTGCATGAATTATGGCCCCATTTGCATGTCACCTTTTGAATATCGGGATTTTGCGCATGGCGCAATGGTACTTGCACCACCACAAGTTGAATGCTCCACTCTGACAACTTGCGGTGGCACAAGTTCCACTGCGCCATGCACAGTGGCTGTGGCTTGGGGGTGATATTCAAAGGAGTTGCTCAAGGGCGCAGCTTCTTTGAATATCGCTCTGGACACACCCCTGCACAACTATTTTGTGCAGCGCAAGGGCTTGCGCCACAAAATAGCGTAGTTTGAATATCTGGCCCACTGTACTTAATTGTACTCTATTTAATTGATGATTTGAATTGGAGCTGAGCTGAACTGAACACAAAAGAGCTGTGTTGTGCTGTGCTGATAACTCACGGCTTTGTGGTACTTCTGGTCTTTATGACTCCATGGAAGAGACAATAAAGCATAACATACATAACAAATCAACACAAGCAAAATTCTGTAGCAACTGACATTCTCTTATAGTGCTTTACAGTGTTCTATGATAATATACTATCTCAGGTTATTTCTCTTTAATCGGTTTGGTTATAAAGCTGCCCTTTTTATTGGATTTATTGTCTGAGTCATATTTAGAAATCCCTTTTTTATAATGTGATATTGATACAATGCTGGAATTATAACATGATTGGGAGCTGGGGGTGACTGTCACTTTATTTAAAAAGGTATCCAAACAGGACCCTTCATGCATTAGACCAATTGTACTTTTACCTGTTGTTTCAAAGATCTATTGTAGGCTTATTTTGAAAAAAGTAGAAATCTCAGTAGCAGAAAATAACATACTTTCCAAAGTCCAGAATGGTTTCAGGAAAAAAAGACTGTGCTGTAGATCATATTTTTACATTAAACCTTATTGTTAATAAGTATGTACAAGGGCCGACACAAATGATGTATGCTGCATACCTTGATCTGAAAGTGGAATTTGATTCAGTAGATTAAGATATATTACAGAAGCATTTAGAAACTGAAAACAAAGACAAAATTACTATGCATGTTAACTCTTTACTATCTGGAGTCCTTTTTGAAATCCAATCTTTCCATTACTTAACCCTGATATAAAATGTCTGCCCAGGCAAAAGTGAGTTAAAATGCTGCATAGAAATATTGCTGTCAAAGTAAAATACTCCCAGGAAGGCAAGCTAGGTGATACCATACAAGTTGTTAAAGGAGTCAAACAAGGTTGTCTGCTGGCAGCAGCATTATTATATGGATGCAGTAGTACCCCGTTAGGGCTGAGTAGGGTTTTTAATGTTAAACCCCTACATTTGCACCTTAATGGTTTTGCTCCATTTCAATGGAATTGCACAAAACTGTGCATGCCCAGTCTGGGGGGCAAGGTCTCTTAATTTGTCAACCTTTATACTGGTCTGATGTCTGTATTCCAAGATGCAGATTGTGCAAAAAGTGGAAAAATCAGTTTTGTTTTGTTTTTGCTTTCACCTACAGCCCAAATGGATTGGAATTTTGTTCTGAAACTTATAGGGAAGAAAAGGCTTGCCATAGAATTGTGCTTCAGATTAGTTTGTTGAAAAAATATTAATCCATCCCAAGTTATATGGATTTGAAATTTCAGTTCTGAGTACGTTCAATAGGGTCTTTTAGATAGATGTTTGATACAAAAGAAAATTTGCAGCTCACAAAGAAGAATCTTCTTTCATGAGCCAAAATTATTTTTTAGTGATGAAAAAATCTTCTTTAGTATGGCAGTCATCATGTTTCTGTTTTTTTCTCAAAAACAAATTGAAAACCCATAAAATGATGCCCTAGAGAAAAACAGACATATGACTCTAGCTAAATGGGATCTGTTAAATTCAATTCTGGAGTTTGTTTTTCAAATAATGGCATGAAATATGATTTTTTGGACATTCAAAAAATTCTTATTGACTATCCTTTTGTGAGCCAAATTTCTTGGGTTATGAGGGTCACAAAAGAAGATTGCAGACTCATGACAGGAAAATCTCGATTAATGACAGAAGATGGTGGGACTTAATTTTTTTTCATAATTCTTTTGTGTGCCAAACTTTTTCTGTCATGAGCCATGAAAGAAATCCAAGAAGCTCTAAATACAAAAGAATGATTCAAAGAAACTAAGGGCCCAGTTCCAAGACTGGGTACACCAGCATAAGCCAAGATATGCCAAGCCCCTGGTGTATCTCGGGACTCATCCAAGGCTTATGCCGGTTGGTATTCCAGGATGCGCCTTGCGCCATGCCTGTTGTGGGCTATGACAACCGTGGGTTATGCCACCCATTATGCCACAGCCCATGGCAACATGGCAGCAACTGCGCCCTATTCCAGAAGGGTGGCTGCTGTAACCCGCAAGTGCGATTATGAGAGCTGCACTGGCAGGGCAAAATTAGAACAGCCCAGAGCAGGGGCAACTGCCAGTGTTATCCATTGGCTGTCCACCCCTTGGCATCATGAGAATGGTGCAGATGTGCCCCATGCCTCCACAGGCATACCCCTGCCCTCCACTCCTCCAGATGTCAGGGACCTCAGGGATCCTTTCTTGGGTGCACCCCCCAGACGCCTGTGCCACCTGTCCTGCTCCCATGCCCTCTGGTGTATGCAGTGGTGTTCTGGGGTGAGGGGCTTTTGGGGGCTGCCGGTAGTTGGCTGCTACTTGCAACATGTGGGACTTCTAAGCTGTGCCTGTGGCGTTAGCCTCCACATGACATAACCTACATGTCACAAGTGCCGGGACCCTGCTGCTCTTGAAATGCAGGGCAGGGTCCCTGGCATAAAGGCGAATGGCATAACTCGCAGCTGCTTGCATATTACACCATTCATTCTGGAATCGGCCCCTAAGTCTTATCATTTTCTTTCATGACCCATGATTCTTCTTTCAGAAGTTCTTTCATGATCACAAAAAAAGAAGGTTGGCTCACAAAAGAACTATGCAAAAAATGAAATCCCACCATCTTCTTTTGTGAGCTGTGATTATTCTTTTGCTAGTTTTCTCATGATTCATGAAGGAAAAGGATGGGTCATGAAAGAAGAGGATGAGATTTTCTTTTTCACAGTTCTTTCATAAGGTCATTTGAAAGAACAATTGTTCTTTTGTGTGATCTCATGAAATAATTGCCCATGACTGGGACAGTCTATCTATCTATCTATCTATCTATCTATCTATCTATCTATCTATCTATCTATCTATCTATCTATCTATCTATCTGTCTGTCTGTCTATCTACAGTACACGTCTGTCTGTCTGTCTATCTATCTATCTACAGTATCTATCTCTGCTGGCAGCCACACAGGGTGACTATCTATGAACTCTATGAGCTATCTGTGAACTGTGGCTGTTTGTGAACTCTCCGCTTCATTGCCAGGAGTTTGTTGGAGTTTATTCAAGGTCTGATTTATTTACTTTTATGAAGTTTTTAGTTAATTCAATGGTTTTAGTTATTTTATCATTTGTATGTTTTTATTTTATAGCCAGAGTGTGAGTCCAGCTTTGTCTACCACTGAAAGCAATTGTCCAATCCTGTGATATGCTGAGAGCATTACTTTGAGAGCTGTTCAGACAATTTAAACTGATGCTGTTTTTTTCTCTGGTCAAGTGTTTGCTGCCTTAGAAACTACCTATTTGTGGATCGTTTGACTGCCAATGACTATACCATACCTTGCTGGCTTTCTGAAATCCTTTTGAACTATAAGCATAACGTATCTGTGTTTTTATCTGACTGTTAAGCACTATACCTCACCACATCAACTCTCTACAGCCCTATGAATACAAGCAGATTGTGACTTTGTTTTGGCTCTGGCTTTTCTATTTTTACTTGTGTACCTGTTAATCCTGTTGATTCTGCAGCAGCAGTAGGAAGATATGACTGGAATTTTCATTCTGAGGGTTGGTATTTTGAACAGTGCCAGCCTGAATTTGCTGACTTAACTGCTGTGATGAATGGTTCCATTGGAAAATAGACTGGGTTAACTGGTCATACTTTGTTAAATTCACACCCCAGTAATACCTCTAAGCAATGATTTTGGCTGGCTGTTCCTGCTTGTTCCCAGCAGAACCTCAAACTAACAGGTGTCTGCATGTAGGAGTGTTTTCCTATCTAAATCAGCTGGTAGGGATTTTGCTGAGCATCTGCCAGATTTTGTCTTGTGGAGCAGAATTTTCAGAATTCAAGCCTTTTATTCTGCACAGAATTTGGAACAACAGCTGTTTAAGACTGAAACTGGTTATATTGATTTCTAAGAACTACTATTATTCTATCTGATATACATAGTCTTTGTAGTGGGTGGTGAGAGCACCTTACTTCCATGGGACTTTCATATTCTGGACTCACTGTGAGAGGGTGGTTCCTGGTTTTTCTGGCTTCCATTAGGGGTTTGGAGTCACTTTCAGATAGCACTCCTTCCTCCTCCTCCACTTAACTCTTTTTGTCTGCAATAATTCTTCTTAACAAACTCTGCATTCAGACTCATAGCTCCTGGACTTCTATTTAGCTACGATGTTTTATTTTGATGTACTGTATTAAGCTGGTGTGCATTTCAGTATGAGTGTGATGTGTGTTAAATATGAATGGTTTTAGGATTTTCGCTGACTTAGGGTTTAATTTTGTTAATTATGTTAATTTATGAGTAGGGTGGGTGGGTCTGATTATGGTGGGAATGTAACAGTTGGTAAATATTGTGAATTTTAAAAGTATTTAGCTCTCCTCTTTTATTGCATAGTGGGGTGTGTTTGTTGTGACTGCTGAATAGTCTGTTTATAGGTTACTGTTCGGAGTGTGTGGTTTTAATTAAGAAGTCCCTGATATGTGTTGTCTGTTACAGACCCCTAAAATATGCTATTTCCCATCCTTATTTAGTAGCCAGTGCCCTTTCTGTGACTCCCCTCATAGGCCGCTGTTTATCGGTGGAGCAGGGAGGCAGAGATTGGAAGTAGGAGTAGGAGGTCAAGGAGGGATAGGTTGTGGGCTGATGGAGAGGCACCTATTAGGATTGTAAGGACCAGAAGATGCCCTGGCAGGAGAAGGGGACTGGAGAGAGTCCTAGTGTGTATTGTCCTCTTACACAGGGAACCAACTATTGTAGACTGAGTGGGCTGGTAGCTGAGGGGCCAGCTTTCTACTTTCATCCACTTTGGGCAGTATTATGCAATGCCAGGTCAATGAGAAACAAGTATGCTATTGTAGCAGAACTTGTTTCCTTGGAAGACCTGGCTTGCATCATTGAGACCTGGCTGGGAGATGATGCTGGTCTAGTACTGGAGTCATCTGTCCAGGCGGGGTTCTCGGTGGTTCACTGCTCAAGAAGGGATCATGGGGAGTGGGAGGTGGCCATCTGTTTTAGAACTGAGCTAAACTTGGTGAAGTTCCCAGTGGGGAATACCTCATCATTTGAATGCATGGCCATGCATGGAGGTCCAGGTGCAGGCTGGAGGATCTTCCTTGTGTACCATCTTCTGGGGCATGAGGAGGAATTTCTGTAGGAAATTGTGACTGTCATCACTGACAGGGTGTTGGAGTCACCAAGATGGCTTTTTCTTGGTGACTTTAACACCTGGGTCAATGATGAGGGCTTGCATTTTGCTCAGGATTTCCTCCAGCATATGGAATCTCTGGGCCCAACCCAAGTAATTACTTCTGGAACCCACCAGCTTTGACATGCTTTGGACTTCATATTCTCACTAGGTCTTGAGATTAATAATCTAGAGACTGATCTGGTTATTTGGGCAAATCATTGCACAATCAGGTTTAGTTTCAGGCCCCCCCTTGTAATCCATCTGCTGCAGAGGTTGCCTGGTTTCATCCTTTGAGATGGCTTCACCCAGAGGGACTCTTGGCAGTGCTGGACATGTTGAAGACATGTACTGATGGGCTTGAGGTAGCAGTTGTGGCCTATACTACAGTCATTACTGAGACCTTTGACCTCTTAGCACCACCTGTGTATGCCCATTGGTGTTGCTCCTTGGCTTGCCATGGTTTGATGACGAACTGAGGGTGATGAAAATCAATGGGCAATTATTGGAGCATTGTTGTAGAAAGTTCAGGGCCCAAGAGGACAAATTGGTTCTGATGTCTCATTATGATGAATATCAGAAAGAAGTCACCCATAAAACGATGGCTTTTTTGTGCAGGGAAATTGCTGCTGGGAGGAATTGACTGGCTAATCTCCTCCAGATGGTAGACAGGGTTTTACATCCTGCCTGTCTGGAGGCCTGTAGAGTTTTTTCACATGCAAAATGTGAGGAGTTGGCTCATTTTTCCTTAGAAAAAGTGGTCTCCATTAGAGCTGGGATTTCTCCAAGTGGGCCATCACAGCCCAGCAGGGTGAAGCCTGGAAGACAGTGCCAGATTCAGTGGTCCTGGGGAGAGTTCGAGTTGGTGGCAATAAATGAGGTGTGTGAGGTGATCTGTGAAATGTGGCCAATATTTTGTAACCTGGATCCAGGCCCATCGTGACTACTGGTGAGCTGCATGGGCCATCTGGGCATGGTGTTCACTGAGATCATCTGGTGCTCCTTGTCAGAGGGGATCTTCTTGAAGTTGCTGTAAAGTGCTTTGGTGAAACCTCTGCTGAAAAAGCCATCGTTGGACCCAGGCATCTTGGTGAATTACCAACCTGTCTTTAACCTCCCCCTTTTGGGAAAGGTTATTGAGAAGATGGTTGTGCTGCAGCTTGAGGCACATATTATTGCCTTTAACATCTACTGTATGAGCCCCTCCAGTTTGGGTTCAGGGCAATGCATAACACAGAGACCCCACTAGTTTGGGTGCACAATTACTTGCTCAGGGCAAGAGATAGGTGAGAGCAGTCAATTCTCATTGTCCTCAATCTCTCTTCAGCATTTGACACTGTGGACCATGGACTGCGCTTGGACTAGATATAGTGATATGTAGGACTCATTGGCAAAGTTATTAGCTGGTTTGAGTCCTACCTTAAGGACATGCCCAGATGGTTGTGTTGAGAAAATACTTCTCATTCATGGTTGCCCTCTCCTGTAGAGTACTCCAGGCCTTTGTCCTGTCACCCATGTTGTTTTGCAGTGTATACGCTGCCCCTGGGTGAAATCATCAGGTGGTATGGGCTTGGGTTTCATTGTTATGCCAATGACACTCAGCTCTGCCTGTCCTTTGCATCTGTGACTTCAGATGCAGTTGTTGTGCTTAATAAGTGATTGTCCGAGATTCAGACCTGGATGTTGTCAAGCTGACTGAGACTGAACCCTAAGAAGATTGAAGTGCTAGTGGTGGAGTCGGGTCGAATGGAGAGAGTGGAGGCCTCTGAGAGGGAGACTGGGCTTAGGCTCAGCCCCTCTACATTATTAACCTCCACCAAGGTGAAAAATCTGTGACTCATTCTGAATAATGGGCTGACACTGGTGGCTCAGGTGGTGGCAGTAGTCAAGAGTGACTTCTATTATCTTCAGAATATCAGCCAGATTCAGTCCTTTGTCCCACCTAACTACCTGGCAATGCTAGTTCATGCCTTCATGACTTCGAGGCTCGACAACTGCAATACTCTTTACATTTGGGTCAAGGAAGGTGCATTGCGGTGCCTAAAACTGCAGCAGAATGCTACAGCCTGGCTACTGACAGGCCTTTGTAAATCCTGTCATGTGTTGCCGGTGCTGTGAGAACTGCATTGACTGCTGTTTAAGTGGCATATCCCCTTTAATGTGGGTCTTCTAATGTACAAGGCCCTACATGTCGGAGGCCCCATCAGTAGAAACCTTTAAAGGAGTCTAAATACTCTTCTGTTTATACAAGTATTTGGGGATTAGCTAAACTTGATTAGCTGTGCATTTTTTTTTATTTTCCACTCTTTTTTGAGTATCATTCAAATCTACAAAGAAACACTCTACAAAAGAAAGATACAAAATACAAATTAAAAACTTACAACTAAATTGGCAAAAAAACAAACAGCAAGCCCCCACCAAAAAAAATCCTCATGGCCATGGGATGACAACACAAATGGACAGACTATACCCTAGATAAAGGGTGAAATACTACAGTAGAAGAACATTTAAAATTAATTGGATTACCTTGTAAATACCGTAAATACAAGATCAAATTATCTTGAAACCACACTGGTAAAATAGGTAACAAAGGCATCTTGAATACAAAATCAAAGGCAAAATATGTAAGTCTGTACTTAATTAAAAATATTGTTATACTAATAAACAAAAAATACATCTACAGAGAAAATAAATGTTGATATAAATACAAATACGTATATAGATATAGATAAAAGGACTAACTTACTAAATTTATGTTAATAATATGCTGTACAGTTTTCCTAAATGTTTTCGAAACTTAGGAAGATTATTTATTCATACTTGCAATTAGTTTGCCCAGTTGAAAGCTATACAAAGTACTTGAAGCCCATTCTTTAAAAGTGGGACTATATTTGTCTAACCAGTGCCTCAAGATTATCTGTTTGGTAGATACTGCTATTAAAGCCATCACAGCTTTATCTGACTTACTAGATAAAGTATCGTAATTACCAGTTATGCAACCTTCAAGATTGAATGCTTTTTTACGTTCGCTTGCGCGCATGCGCAAGGAACGTCTTGGGAGAATGGGACACTTTGGAAGTGCGCCCCTCCCCTGCAATCCCCTGCTCCATTGAGCAGGCGTGGCAGTCCTGCACCAATCGGACATTGTGCTGTGTATGACAATGGTGGTCTTCTCTTCAAAGAAAACTACCGCTGTCATACACAGCACCGTGTCACGCCACCCCCCCCAAATCTTTGCTGCCATGCTGGGAGCCCACCCCAGTGTGGCCAACGTCCCGTGTCGTCTGCCGATGGGGTGCCCAATCCCAATCAGCTCCAGGCCCCCCAGTTATTCTCTGCCATGCTGGGAGCCCACCCCAGCATGGCAAACGTCCCACATCATCTGTTTTTTTTTTTAAAACCTGTAAATTGAAAACGGTCCCATGGTTCTTCTCCCAGGCCCCCCTCCCACAACCCGCACCCACCCACTGCGAACCCCACCTCCCCACACCCCCCTCACCCCATACTTACCTACGGAGCTCGGTGTGATGATCTTCGGTGGACCCGGAACATGCCTGCACTCTTCAAAGCCGACCGCGAATTGAGGAAATGCCGGTAAGCTGTATAATGGGCTAGATAGGGGTTTTTCAACTTTATTGCATATCTCAGGCATTTTCTGGAATTTTTGCACCAAATTTTCAACATGGGGTTTTTGGGACCCCTTCTCATGAACGATGTCACTGTCATGGCGTTATTTGGGCCCGAAGGGAGATTTCACAGTCACTGCACAGTCACTGCACAAAATCACCCTTCAGGCCTGAATAATGCCATAACAGTGACATCATTCATGAGAAGGGGTCCCACAAACCCCATGTTGAAAATTTGGTGCAAAAATTCCAAAAAATGACTGTTTTACGAGCATGCGTTGTGCAGTTCCTGTGTAGGCTTGTAAGTTCATGAATTTTCAATATTTTCACTCCAGATTTTCAACATTGCCATTTTACCACACCTCCTTATGAGCAGTACAGCTGTCATTTTTCACATCCTGCCCAAAACGTGTTTCCGCCCATGTAGTGCACAATGGCGCAGTCAGTGTGCGAAATCAATGTATGGGACACATTAAGAAAATCACTGTGACACTGTTCATTAGCAGAGGTCTTAAAATGGCTATATTGAAAATTTGATGAAAAAAATAAAATGACTATTTTACGAGCATCGTTGCACAGTTCCTACGCATGTTCGATCGTTGAATTTTCAATATTTTCACTCCAGATTTTCAACATTGCCATTTTACCACACCTCCTCATGAGCAGTACAGCTGTCATTTTTCACATCCTACCCAAAACATGTTTCCGCCCATGTAGCGCACAATGGCGCAGTCAGTGTGCAAAATCAATGTATGGGACACATTAAGAAAATCACAGTGACACTGTTAATGAGCAGAGGTCTTAAAATGGCTATGTTGAAAATTTGGTGAAAAAATTCCTAAAAATGACTATTTTACAAGCATGCATTGCGTAGTTCCTACACACGCTGGTAAGTTCGTGAATTTTCAATATTTGCACTCCAATGACTTCCAAATACCTAAACAGCACATAGAAGCAAGCAACATTCGGCACTGAAAAATGCTTGTACTTCTTTGTCACTGATTTTTTTAAGCCATGTCCAAGTGCCAAATACCACTGCAAATACCTGCAAGCGAACGTTCGGCATTGACAAATGCTTGTATAAATTTAGTTTAACTATAACCATCATTTTAACATCTTCCCGAAGGGGTTGGACAAGCAAACAATGCCATAACATATGGCTCAGAGTTTCATTATCCAAATGACATCTAGTACATTTATCTGATTTTAGAAAACCACTTCTGAACAATTTAACAGATGTCATGTATATTGTATGGATAATTTTAAATTGCATCTCAAATTATCCAAGGGGATATACTTGTAAATATTATTCCAAATTTTAATCCAATCCAAAGACTCATTATCCAATTCCAGATGCCAGTATAATGGTTGAATTGGGGCATCAGAAGATTAAATGGATAATAAGATTTTAAATATATATATATATTTATTAGCTATAGGGTTAGGTTAGCACTAGCATATGTAAGCCTGGGGTTAATTTCTTGATAATCATAAGCCCAAGGGAACGAAAAAAAAATGTAAACAAAAGCAGTTTTAGTGCATTTTATTTTTTATGATTTTTTATCTGTGTCCATTTATTGAGTAGAGTCTAAATAGTTGTGTATCTTCTGTATTTCATTTTTTTTTTGTAATGGCATTATGAGCCTCCAGGGAAGGGTGCTACAAACAAATAAAGACTACTACGCCTACTATTATCATCTCTCTGTCTGTCTGTCATTCTGTCTGTCTGTCTGTATATCTATCTATCTATGTATCTATCTATCTTTCTTTTTATGTTTGTTAAGTGGACTGGGGTGCCCTCCACAGGTACTGCTTCTCCCCCCTCCTGCTCAGGTTGCCAGCTCCCCTTTTGTTTATTCTATGTGGCAGTAACAGGGTACCCACCTCCAGTGCTTCCAAAGATCATCCTGACATTGAGGTTCCCAATCCCCAATTTTAGCTACTGTACCCCTACAATAAAGAAAAGTATAGAAAAATATAACTCATTGATCTTCTTTTTGCACCTGAAATAAAAAGAAAATGATCTCCCAGCAATCTGCCCCAAGCACCCTCACCCACCATACTCCAGCACCCCACTCAGCATCCACCAACCCCCACCCACACACACATACACACACCCTCACACCTTCACTCACCAGATCACATCCTGCAGTGCCTTCACCCACATTCTCAGTATGAGAACAATGGTACTTTTTTGAACTGTGAAACCACAGTTGAATTTGTGCTGCAGGCTTCAACTACAGCACTGAGCTACCGATCCCCTGACCTGTCTCTGTCTGTCTGTCTGTCTGTCTATCTATCTATCTATCTGTCTATCTTTCTATCTTTTCATTTTCTTTAGCAGACTGGGGTGCCTACCCCTAGTACTGCTTGCTTCTTTCTTTCTTTCTTTCTTTCTTTCTTTCTTTCTTTCTTTCTTTCTTTCTTTCTTTCTTTCTTTCTTTCTTTCTTTCTTTCTTCCCCCAGGTCATCTACCCTAACAATGTTTAAAAAGAAACTTGTAAGTGGACCAGGGTGCCCACCCTGTACCAGTTATCTTAGCCCCTCCACTCCAAGTCACCCACTCCTGTTTTGTTTAATGTATGTAGTAATGCAAGAGTTCCCACTCCCCAGTGTCAGTTTCTGTCTCCTTTAAATAAAGAAAACAGTTCCTTGTTGATCTCCTTTTAATACCTAAAAGAAAAAAGAAAAGAGTCTATCAGCAATCTGCCCCTCCACCACACCCCACCCAACCCCACTGAGCACCCCACCCTACAATTCCCCACAAATCCTCACACCTTCACTCACCAGATGATGTCCTATGATGACTTCACCCATGTTCTTAGTATGAGAACAGTGAGCCTTTCTTAAAATGTGATGCCACAGTTGGAGTTGTGCTGCCAACTTCAATTACAGCACTCAGCTGCTGATCCCCTGTCTCTGTCACTCTTGCCATACCTACCTACCTATCTATCTATCTATCTATCTATCTATCTATCTATCTATCTATCTATCTATCTGTCTATATTTCTATCTCACTCTGTCTCTCTGTCTCTCTGTTTGTCTCTGTGTCTGTCTATCTGTCTGTCTTTCTTTCTATCTATCTATCTGTCAATATCTCTGTCTATCTGTCTCTCTGTCTGTCTATCTGTCTCTCTGTCTGTCTATCTGTCTGTCTCTGTCTCTCTGTCTCACTGTCTCTCTGTCTATCTGTCTATCTGTCTGTCTGTCTATCTTTCTGTCTGTCTGTCTCTCTGTCTCTGTCTGTCTCTCTGTCTATCTATCTAGCTATCTATTTATTTATCTATCTATCTATATTTTCTGATTGTTTAGTGAACCGGTATGCCCACTCTCATTACTGATTTTTGTCCCCCCGCCCCTCCAGGTTGGCCATCCTCCTATGTATTTTTACCAAAGTAGTAAGCGGACTGGATGCCCACCCCATCACTGTTTCTCTTGCTCTCCTCCCCACCAGATCACCTGCACTCCCTACTTATTATACAAAAATAATATCAGACCAGGGTGCCCCTCCCTTTTACTGCTTCTTTCCACCTCCCAGATTGTCCCACCAAAGAAATAGATGGCAGCACTGGGGTACCCACCTCTGTTCCACTGAAGATCATCACAGCACTGGGGTGCCCAATCTACAGCTTCTGCTTTTGTCCTCTACAATAAAGAAGACTATCCCTCATTGATCTTTTTTTTTATGTTTTTTTCTCTCTTGAAAAAAAGAAAATGGTCCATTGGTGATCTCACCCTCCAGCACCATCCACCCTCCTCTCCCAGACCCCCCTACCAACACCCATCAGATCACACCCCCCATACCCTCATTCATCTGAACAAGCCCCATGATGCAGATCCACTCTCTGTTCAAAGACAGGTCTTTGCTACTGGAGCTGGTGACTGCAATATGAGAATATAAGGTTAGTGCGGTTTAATATATTTCAATGGGGTTTCAATTTTTATTCATAAATTTGTCACTGTTTTTACAAACAACTTTCAATGCAGTCTTTTTGAGACACTACCTTATGAACAATGGTGGGGAAATTATGGATCTCCATCCTGGGAGGTGATTTTATAGCCATTGCACAAAAATCACCTTTCAGGTGAGATTTGAAAATTGGTTACATCCTTATTCATGATGTTGGGTCATAAATAATTTATGTTGAAAATCTGGGTAAGAATAGTAAAAAAAACAACAAAGTTATGAGTGTACACTAAAAGCTTTCAATGCATGGTCATTACTTTGGTAATTTTCAACATTCTGACCCCTCACCTGGCCCACTGATGCAGTGGTTAGATTTCCACTTGGAACGCTGATGACCCAGGTTTGGGAGTGGACCCAGGAGTCAGAAGGCCAGCTGGGCGGAGGACGCTTGCACATCAAAAGGACTACTTAGCTCCTCCAGGGGGAGGGGGGTATACTGACTTTGGGAGGGTCTGACCTCTGGTGATGGCTGGAGGTACCACAGCCCCAAGCCTGTACTATGGGGGGATGATGTGATGGACACTGGCATAAGCCTTGGTGTCAAGGCACGTCACACTCTATGGAGGATGTATACAAGAAAAATTCCTCTCTTGGTGCGACACTGATGTGAGGCTATGATAGTGGGCCCTCTCTTGCTGGCACTGTGGCTTGCCTGGATACCCTGATGATGACTTGACTCCCCTGGGAAGAGGGTTAAGGGGGAGCCCCCATTGTGTTCCCACCTGGGGGGGAAGCTAAGGTTCCATGGTGGTCTCCAGTAGGATGAGGCAGTGGGGCACGGCAGTTGGGTGACAGTGCCAGTGTAGAGGAGGGGGATAAACAGAATGTAAAAAAAAAATAGCATTCTGACCTCACATTTTCAACATAGCCATTTTTTTCACACCACCTGATAAACAAGACAGCTGCCATTTTCTAAATTCTGCCTGAAATGTGTTTTTTCACTTGCAGCAAGAAATTGAGTTTCTAACAAGATTCTACAATTTTCACCTACAAAGTTCATGAGATGGGGTCATAGCATGGCTGTTTTGAAAATTTAGTGTCAAAATAATTTAAAAAAAACAGTTATGAGTACAAGTCAGAATGTTTCTACATTAGCTCATCCTAAGTTCAGTCATTTTCAATATTGTGACCGCAAAGTTTTAACATAGCCATTTCTTCACATCACCTCATGAATGTGACTGCAGCCATTGTTGAAATTTTGGCCAAAATATGTTTTTGCACCTATGGTACAAAATTATGTTTTGGCAGGGATTTGAAAATTGACACCTACCAAGTTCATGAGGAGGGGTCATAACAAGAGTACGTTGAAAGTTTGGTGTAAAGTATCATAAAATGACCAGGTTATGAGTGAAGGTTGTCATATTTGCTGTGGATCCATACCCTGATGAACACCATATTTAGCACAGGGTCCAAAGTGTACTGCATGTCTGCATCTGTAGCCACACAGAAATGCATGGCCCCTTCCACAGGCTGAAAAACTCCTCACTTGGTGCAAGGCCCAGTGTGACCTGCATGAATGAGGTTACAATTCCACTATATCCAAAAGAAGGGACATACTTTGCAAAAAAATGCCTTAATGCACCAATCAGGGTTCAACTTAAAGCAAGAAAAATAGGTAAATGTTGCGTTAGGGTTTCCAACCCTAACTCACACACCCCCAGCAGCCAAAAGACAACACTACACAAACAGCCACAGACAACCATCATCAGCTAAGACAAACAAAATATGACCCTTTTCCAGATGACAAAAATGCAGTAACACTGATGCGCTATCTTCATGGATTTGTATGCATTGCTGCATAAGCACAGGCCCTGCAGGTTGCTGTGTTTATGCAGCCTGACCTGTGTGTGTATATCATACTGCAAATGTGAGTATGTGTAGCTGCAGAAGATCGGGCCCTATAAGGGCCTGCTCCTCTTTAGGCAGAAGACCCCATGGGGCATGGGCCTCTGCAGCCAGAAGTACAGCAGCAGCAGTCAGAATGCAATTTAGTAATGCTGCAGTATATCACAAAAATCACGCAGTAAAATGCAGGAACACTGTAATTAAATGGCAATTAAGAAATGTTTTTACTGCAACATTTTGTGGCATGTCACTTACTGCTAGTGATGGGCGTAAGTGGTCCTACCAGCTCGTGAGCCTCGTGGAGTGAAGTGAATTCACGGAGCAACGCGGAGCGAGTACTTCATATTACAAATGGGTAATGCGAAGTCCATTAAAAACAATGACTTCACATTACTCCGCCTTCCCAAACCACTACTCCCCCAATTCTTAAGGTAAAGTACATTGAAAACAATGTACTTCGCCTTACTTCGCTTGGTTTTAAGCTCCAAAGGCGAATTTTGCAGTGTTTCATGGGATTTCAGGTCACATGGGCTCTCGATTGTTCTGCACAGCCTCAGATTGGGGTAGTGTGTGTAGGAAGCTGTGGGAGACAATCTGCTCTGAGAGCTCTGCAATTCAAACCTTCAAAAAGCTGTTAAAAAAGCCTTTTTGAGTCATTTTTTTTGCTGAATCTTTAGTTCTTCAATTATAAGAAACCCTTCTGTGCTCATATCATCGAGCGTTTATTGTTTGTGTGTGAATTTTGAATGTTAATGTACAACGTTTAGTCTGTGTACTGAGAGACAGTGGAAGTGGGCTTTGGGGGAGGGGTGTATCTGTGGTGTAGGTAGATTAACTTGGAGAAAAAGACAGTGCTTTCTGTTTTGGTGATATTTTTCTTGTTTAACTGTGTTAATTTACACACAGTAATATTTTCAATATTTCTTGCCATTTTTTTTGCTGATTGTTGTGGTGCAGCAGTGCATAATTTTAGTTTGTTTAAAATATGTGGTTATATTACTGAAGTTTTCAATTTGCTATGCATTACTTAGTGTGTGTGTGAGTATGTGTGTGACACGTGTCATCAAATCAGACACCTTTTATTGTGCCACATAATAATTTCAGCAATGTGAAGCTGCTATCCACTGCAGCTGTGTGATTTTTGTACTTCTTTGTGGTATCTTTACTGGTGTTAGTACTAGTGACTGTTACTGCAGCAGTACAGTACACTGCCCCCCCCCCCCCACATGGCCCATCCCAACCAGTAAAGGTATTCTTTTCCAGACTTGAATTTCTGATGGTGAGCACTGGTTAGGTGTAGTGCCCTTGTGTCTGCATCTCTTCAGTGCACTGCGCAATCTTAATCTGTCTGCATTTGCATCTCTTTAGGGCCCAATCTCCATCTGTAACTTATGTCACAGTTGTTTCTTTGCTTCCCTTCAGAGTACTGGACAGGTGTGGTGCTTAATTGTGCATGAACATTGTACTCATTAATATGTGTTAAGTCAGGACCATTATCACGAGTCACTCGTGATACAAATCACGTTCTTCATCATCACGGTCACAAATGCAGTCACAAATCACGATTCATGATCATTCACGTTACGAATCACAACATTAATTTATTTTCTAGTTACTTGGATGTATTGTAAGCCTGTTTTGTAGTATCTCTCTGGGCCTCACCACCCCACCATTGTACTCACTGATACGTGTTTTTAAGTCTGGGAGTTTTAAGCTACAGCTCATCAGGGAAGTACAGCCATAGGCGGTAAGCATGCACGTTTCTTCATCATCACGGTCACAAATGCAGTCACAAATCACGATTCATGATCATTCATGTTACGAATCACAACATAAATTTTTTTTCTAGTTACTTGGATGTATTGTAAGCCTGTTTTGTAGTATCTCTCCGGGCTTCACCACCCCACCATTGTACTCATTGATACGTATTTTTAAGTCTGGGAGTTTTAAGCTACAGCTCATCGGGGCCCGGGGAAGTACAGCCATAGGCATTCACATTTCTTCATCATCACGGTCTAAAATGCAGTCACAAATCATGATTTACAATCATGTCATGAATCACAACATTAATTTTTTTTAATAGTTACTTGGATGTATTGTAAGCTTGCAGGTCACGGTGCTGAACAGGGATGGGATCCACACCTGGGCCCAAGGGAACAGGCACATCCTGCTCCAGAGGACCTGGTGCTGGACTTGGTTGTGGTGGTGGTGGTTCAACTGCCTCAGAGTCAGGACAGGAGGCGGTGCTGGTCCAGCTTCGGGGGGGAGGTACTCACAAGTTTTTGAGTGGTCCAACAGGAATGGGCGCCCATGTCCTCCACACATGCACAGGGTACGATGCTTACCACTACCACGCTCTCCCAGAGCTGCCCCATCCCAGACATTCCCTCACCCTGGTCCATCTCTCCTACTGAGCTCCCTCAGTCTGAGCAATCACTACTCAAACTGTCACACAACACACACACAAAGTCACACAGACACAGACAAACAACTAACTACTTATAAAGGTAAGAAAAATAACATTTACAGAAAGAACAAATTAAGTAAAAAAGAGTACAGAAAAAACAAAAAAAATGTAGCTTTTAAAAAAGCTGTTGGGTTTAATTTAAAGTTTAAATCTCCTCCTCGCTCTGATCTGAAAGTATCAGCAGTCACAAAACACACTACTCTCTCTCTCTTCATCTGCACAGGAGAAAGTAAAAGTGTCTGCTTGTATAACTCACTTTCTTCCTGCCTAGCTAAAGAGCATGTGACTTACAAGACAAAGAACCTCTGTGCGCAAACACTGAGGCATGGGTTACCCCAAAGGGTATTTGGCTGGGAAGCCAAGTTTTAAGAAAATACAAAATCACACATGCCCCCACAATGCAAAGCATCATGGGCTGCATATGCAAATCACCACAGAATGTTATGCTGGTCCAACTTTAAGCAGAATTGCATGGTGCCGAAAGGCCTCTCACACAGTTTGCAAAGGGTGCTAACAGAAGACATAGACACGTGTTTCATCCTACCAGGACTCATCAGTATGCCTCATCTGTTTGACACCCCAGTGGAATGGACCAGCTACCCTTAAGGCAGTGTGCCTTGGATATATTGTGGTGAACCCATTAAAATAAAAAAACATTTAAAAGACAAAGAACCTCTGTGCGCAAACACTGAGGCAAGGGTTACCCCAAAGGGCATTTGGCTGGGAAGCCAAGTTTCAAGAAAATACAAAATCACACATGCCCCCACAATGCAAAGCATCATGGGCTGCATATGCAAATCACCACAGAATGTTACTGTAAGCCATGTGATGTGTAGGGGGGCTGCCAAATCTGAAACACCAAGTGGATCACTTAGAATCATAATGAGGAATGCGAAGTCCATTAAAAACAATGACTTCGCCTTACTTCGCGTTGCCATCCTGCCTTAACGCGAAGTGGTGATGACAAGGCGGAATGAGCACTTTGCATTGCCCACTCTGCGTAGTGGAGTGGCAACATAAAGTGCCCACTTTGCGTTCACTTTGCTGGTGGAATTTAAATTCACTGCATCCCTACTTACTGCACTTTATTGCATTGCATTGTGGCTTGCTCCACTATATTCATGTGTGCTGTATGAGGTACCTTGCTACAGAGCATGATCCTGTATTTCATGCTTTTTTATATGTATCAACATAACTGGAAAAAATGCTGCATCCATGAACACTTTCTAGATAAGCTGCTCAATCCATTATTAGAGATGTTGCAAATTTTTAATTCACTGGCAAAATTCCGGCAAAGTTGTCAAATAAGTCTCCAATGACCAATCCACCAAATTTTGCGAACAGTCTCAAAATTTGCCTATAAAACTGTCACCTTTTTTGCAGAATTTTGCCCATGAGGTGTGGAATTTCACATACAAAAGGCAGAATTTTCCCCACAAATGGAGGAATTCCATGTGCAAAAGGTGAAATTCTGCCATTTGCAGGTGAAGTTCTGCATTTCGTGGGTGGAATTTCACACTTGGTGAATTGCTGAAAACTCTGTTAATTGTGGTAAATTTGCAGATTAATTCATGGAGCAAAGTTTCCCAACTTCGGCCATCTCTATCCATTGTGTCTAAAAGGGAGTATGTCACCAGCCTTCAAAACAACAGCTTAGGCAACCCTAAACTATTCTGGTCCCTCATCAACGAGCTGATCCCGGCCCCATGGAAGTCAATGGTAAGATGGTGAGTGAGAGCCCACAAATTGCTGCAACCCTCAACCTTCACTTCACCAACCTTGACACTTACAAGGCTGGAATGCCCCCCCACACCCCGACCCTAGGCAGAACAGAACCCCCCAAAATACAATGACCTTTATTTCATCTAAGGCTGGTCAGGGCTAAAGAGGAACAGACTCTCCTAAGGGCCCTGAAAATCAGAGGCCCAGGTGGACCTAATGGAATTAACCCAAGACTCCTCGAGGATGGAGCTGAAGCCATT
The DNA here is from genome assembly GCA_016271365.2 of Neoceratodus forsteri. NCBI lineage: Eukaryota > Metazoa > Chordata > Ceratodontiformes > Ceratodontidae > Neoceratodus > Neoceratodus forsteri. Next base: position 368,835,074 of record CM057453.1, on the reverse strand, counting down.
GCCAGACGCTTGACGTGGCTCATAAATAGATCCCTGCTTGAGGGAACCATTCCACTCCAATGGAAACAGGTGAACGTGATTCCAGTTCACAAGGGAGGCTCCCGGGAGCAAACAAGCAACTACAGGCCTATCTCCCTGCTCTGCCTACTTGCCAAACTGCAGGAAAGGCTCATCTATTGCCAGCTCCGTGACTACCTGGAGACTCACCAACTATTGGCCTCCTCTCAGCACAGTTTTCTTACTAACCATAGCACAGACACTGCTCTCACGAACCTCACGACTGACGTACTCAATGCCAGAGACAAAGGGATCCCCACCAGAGCAGTATTCATTGACCTGTCCAAGGCCTTTGACCTTGTCAATCACAACCTCCTGCTAATAAAAAATGAATAAGATAGGCCTAGACCCACTGGCGCTCAAATGGTTTGAGAGCTATTTATCTGGCTGCACTCAGAAAGTCAACTGGAAGGGGGTGCTATCAGACCCGCTACCCCTAAAAGAGGGTGTACCACAGGAATCAATCCTTGGCCCCCTCCTGTTCTTGATATATACGAATGACCTAAACCTCCACTGCCGGATAGCTCAGTCGTATAATACGTGGATGACACAGTCATCTACCGCTCCTCAGATAACCTGGAGGCTCTTGGTCCCTCACTCCAAACTGACCTAACGTCATTGGAGAACTGGATAAATACAAACAGAATGGTCTTGAACGCAGGCAAAACAAAAGCCATGCTGTTCGGGCCCAGACCCCTGAGGCAAGATAGGTTCAACTCCCTTCAGCTCAAAACTCTTGCAGGGACTGGCATCAAAGTTGTGTCCTCCTTAAAATACCTAGGGCTCATGCTTGACCAAGGTCTCACTTACAAAAACCATGTGGAACAAGTGACCAAGACTATCCATGGGAAACTTGGCATCCTATATCGGATTAGGGACCAGCTTGTACCCAAAGCCAGGCTCTCTATTGCCTCCAGCGTCCTGCTCCCCACACTGACCTTGGCTGTCCTTGTATTACTAGGAATGCAAAGCTGGAGATCCAACGGCTACAGATCCTATACAACAAGATAGCATGGTTTGCTACACAGGATCACTCCAGAAGTCATCTCTGTGATACCTTAGCCAAATTACAGTGGCCTTCCTTAGAAGCACATCTACAATATCTCCTCCTCTGCTTAGCATTGAATCTACATAGCCCAGGGGCTCCTCCAAGCCTCTCCAATACCATTGCACCCAAGTGCAACCCTCGGACCCTGAGGACCTTAGGCCGCACTGTGTTGGGAAATCCCCAGGGTCAGGACCCACATGGGCGGCAAGTCCTTCTCTGTCAAAGCCCCCTACCTGTAGAACAAACTTCCACCAGAAGTACAGTAAGTCCCCTCTCTCTTGAACTTCCGTACCAGGCTCAAGATGCACCTACTTGTGGCTAGCACTTGCCGATGTCAGGGCACCTGACAATCCGCCCACCCCCAACTATCCTAATCTCGTCCCCTGCACAAACATGGAACAGAACTAGTCTTCAGTTTGGCAACTCACCTATATTCATGGGTCGTGCCATACCTCTAAGGATGGAATCCCATTATGGCTCTACATGTGTGTCAAAACCTGTATTTATTGAACCTGTATGTACACTGTTACCTTGTCATTGCCTGTACCTCTCCATGTAATGTCTCTCCGGGTCACCCCTGAAAAAGGGACCTTCGGGGCCCAGTGGGTCTAACCAGTCATCAAAATTTAATAAATAAATAAATAAAATACCCACATTACAACATTACTTCCATGTGCATAACTGAAGGTCCCAGAACAAATATCTGCACACCTCCCCTGCACTTAGTGCAGCCTAGGTGTGTGAATATTTGTTTGGGGTTCATACTGTGTTTATATCCTGCACCCTTCTTTACAATGGATCTGTATTATCATTCCATTGACATAACTGAAGGCCACATAGGAGCCTGCCCTTCTGAAAGCAGAAGCTGGAGTGTTATGTCTTACACCTGTGACTGAAGAAACACTGGCCCTTCAGAGGCTTGTGCTTCTGTACACAGAAGTAGTGTTGCAATTTTTGTATCATGGATTTTGTGGCACCTGCAATTCTGCAGCCAGAGTTCGGTGTGTATGCCTTTTACCTGTGACTGCAGAAGTTCAGGCCCGTCAAGTATGTGTTTGTCTTACAAAGTAGATGAGTACCTAAGGCTACAGAAGCACTGCCTTCATAGCAGCATGTGCTTCTGCAGAACTGTTGTCATTTGGGTTTCACGGATTTCTGTCTACAGCTGCAGGGTCCTGTGCTTCTGCACACCAAAACAGTGTCCTGATTTGAGTATTGTGAATTTGTATCTGCTGCAACAAGTAAGTGTGTCTGTCTTGCTGTGGCCATGACACAGATACAAATCCACAAAGGTAGTAGTAGTTGCTTTTACTGTTCAACAGATCATGTAATTACAATAGCTGCAAAAGTTAAAATACCTCATAAAAGTTAAAATACATCATAAAAAGTTAAAATACATCATAAAAGCTTCATTCTCCTAGAACAGTCATATATAGATAAACTTCTTATACAAATTCTAATAATACATAAATACAAAAGGCTGGTGGGATACTCTTTGCATGCCATACAACTCAATATTTAAACTGACATAACTATTTCAACTTTTATTACTTTTGGTACTCGTAATAATCAAATATTCTAATGTAGCCGTGTTCAACATTCAAAAATATAAAATGTAAAACTGAACATAAAAATACCTAACCTGAGTAAAACAGAGATACTTAGCGTTACTTAGGGGTAAAATGATCCACTCCCTCATCATCCCCATTCCAATATACAGTAGGTGTTCCTCATGGTCTTAAGCATAATGAAAAAGCCATCCTTCCAAAGTTCATTCCAAGGACACTCATTTTACCATGCTGTGAAAACATTTCTGATACCCATTGGGACAGTCCTGGTCCTGCGTCAGTCTTAGACTGCGTAAGGACTCCACCAGCACCACTGGCAACTATGGAACAGTTAATGCACCAAAGATATGTCTCACAACATCTTCCTAGTGAAAATCAGACTCAAATAGATCCCCATAGGCTAATTGGAGTCTCCAGCCTTCTAAACACCTGATATGGAAAGGAGCAAAAATCAGTTCATATCTACTGTCATAACCGCAGTAAGTGTTTGGTCCTGTCCCCACTTTACCATTGACTTGCCAAGTCTGTGATCCTTTCCAGTTTGTTATACTGTGTTATCTCTGCCTAAGGCTTCAAAGAATGTTCAGAGAAAACTCCTTTACTTTGGGCTATTTGCCAGGAAGTTCAACCACATACTAAACACACTAAAAAGGATGAAACTTTGAGGCCAAGTGTGTCTTTAATTCCCAAGTTCCCAAAGTGCCCCGTGACTTATTGAGTTTTGCTAGTTTCTCCCTTATAGCTCAAATGGCTTCAGACTGGTTCTGAAATCACCTCATATACTGGCTAATTATTTAATAATTACATTGTTACCACTTAACATACCCAACGTGTATCTAATTAATCCATTTCATTAATTCAGCTATTGTATTATAATTCCAAACTAAATATTAAGTATTACTAATACGGGCGGGGGCTGTTTTTGTCTGTATTAATAATTATGGGGCCTATGCTTGTAGATGCTTGCAATACATGCAAAATCAACAAAAATGCAGTGCGCAGCTATGCAGCATGCAACTCCAGGCCGCAATGCCATATGCGCGAATGACCCCGCAAGGGCACAACAGCCACGTGCACGTCCAGATGGTCCACATAGCAGAACATGCATGGCTCAGAGGAGGGTAAGAGCAACTCGGCCCAGCCCCTTGACCCACCATATATGGCAGTGCTCTCCAGCCCCCGCAGTAGCATGATGGAGAACAGTATGCAGCAGCAATATGAACACATGATGGTGGATAGCAAGGGCAGAGCAGGGGTGTGGATCAACCCAAGAGAGAGCAGCAGGACATGGCCATTGAAGGGCATGCCTTGGTGTCCATCCACACACCACGAATTTCACAGGGGGCCAGGTAGTGACCATGGTCGTAGAGATCAAGGTGCACTACAACAGGCTATATGGGGCTCAGGCTCTGAGCACACCCTTGGAGGTGAAGGTCAGACTGAAGTTAGACATCCAGAGCACTGTGAATGCCGCAGGACTGGAGGCACGGATGCTGGAAGCCATTAAGCATAAATAGCATGACCTAGGTGCCATGGTCAAGCAGAAGAGTTCTATAGCAGTACGGGCACAGCAAGGCACCAGCAGCAGATCCCCTGATGCCAATACCCAGTTGAAACCTGTTGAGCCAATGGTGGTGGACGTGTTCATGGAGGTGTGCATCTGTGGTGAGATGGATGGCATAGACACTCTAGACAGTAGATGCAACATGACTGTACACCCGCACACGTGAGCACTCACCCATGCAGTGGACTAACAACTCTGCCAGTTCCCTCCCCCAGAACCAGCAGTGCAAAATGGCACCACAGCAGTGACAGGGTCACAGTGCCAGGACACAGCAGGAATGCAGCTAGCAGAGAACGATGGTGGACAGACATGGAAAGGCATCGGTGAGTGACAGTGCCACATGCATGCAAATAATATATAGTGCAACTAGCAGTGACTGACTGTCTGTCTCTCTCCCCTGCAGGAACAGAACAGGACACTGGTGTGCCAATGGATGATGACACGGTGGAGGACATTAACCCTGGTGCTGTCGCACAAATGTCAAAAGGCAACACCCACCACCAGTGACAGAGGCAGAGGAGGTGCAGAGCAGCAGGCTACCGGTGACATGGCACACACCACCAGCATAGCACGGCCCATGTCAACCATTCGTGGTAGACCACTGGACAACACGGCCCACCCCAACTGACATGCCACACTGGACAATGACGACAGCCCAGGAAAGGGCCCTCAACCGGCGCACCACATCGTGGCCACACATCAGTCATGCAAGTAACACTAGCAGGCTGATATGACAACCTGTGCCAACTCAAGGCTGACCTCCTCACCAAGCAGCAGCAGAACACAGAAGCACTGCAAACCCTCACCGCTGAGGTGCGTGGCTTGCGGAATAGTATGGACTGCATTGCATCTGCACTGCAATGATTGGTAGACAACACCATGGGATACAATACAGCACATGGATGGCCTGCCCCCATGACACAATGGAGGACACACCCATGGTCAGACCACGGACACCACCCACCAGCTAACAACAAGAAGAGGACCAACCCAGACATGTCAACACCGCAGACACTACACAGGTGACCTTTGCAGGCACTGAGACTTCACCCCCCAAGAGCAGGAAGACATGAGCAGCCAGGACACCAACGATGCCCATGATGCCACCCCCCCGGCACCTCACACCATGGATGATGCAGACATCCAGGCATGAGTACCGACAGGCGGCATGTGCCGGGGACGCAGCACTGTGAGACAGCACACTGACAGATTGAGCATGGGGCGTAGGTCCTGCGCCTGCCTGCTAGCTAGGCCCTATGACAAGCAGGGCCAGTAACCTCCCTTGATGGCTATACCAGGCCCAGAATACCATGACTGGTGACCCACAAAGTAACTGCAGGCACAGTGTACTGAGCCACACATCAGACGCACACCAACAGGGCCTGAACAGTACCTCACATAAGCATGCACACACACACACAGGCACCACACCCACCCAGTCACACTCTGACAACACCTCCATATCCATGTGCACAGCCCCCCCACATGCAGTGACACACGGGCACAGACACTCACACCAGCTGCGTGGCACACAGGGTGCCCCACCAATGCAATATCAACAGCAGCATGACCACACTGCAAACACAGTCACTGATGGCCACCACTAGACCACCACAGGGCCACAAAGGGGTGTGTACACATGCCATGGGAGATCACACCATGGACAATGTGGTGCACACCCCTGTATCCTGGGGTGAATACCCCCACACCCCCTGTCAGCCATTAAGGGCTGTGCCCCATCCCCACTGCTGCACTCAGCACATGGGTCATCATCACACACCTGCCCCCCCACAGCCACAACACGCATGTGTAGGCCTTACATGATGCACACATCACACATGCACATGGCCAGACACATGTGAACATTCGGATATGCACACACTGTCGCTCACCAATATATGGAATGGCTGTGCTGACACTTATAGGACACAGTCACACACGATGGAAGAAGCCCTACATAAGTGGCACCCATGCTTCCCTGCTGCCAGCATGATCATGGCTTTGGTATGCACCCTCAGCACTGTCAGCAGGCAGCCCATATGGCAACACCCCCCTGGACTGGCACGTCACGATGCAAGGTGATGTTGTGCAGCATGGTGCACACCGTGAAGACCCTGCATGCCTTGCCCGGTGCCAGCATGAATGTTCTGCCGGTATGGTCCAGGCATTGAAATCTCATCTTCAGTAATCTGAATGCATGTTTAATGATGTTCCTGGCCCTATGATGTGCATAATTGTATTCCTCCTCAGTTGCATTAGCTGGCGCAAGTATTAGGGTCATCAGGTATGGCCGTAGGGGATAGCCAGAGTCACCTGTGGAGGGAAAGGGGAGGCAGTGTCAGGATGGTGCAGACAAGCATGAATATGTGTGTCAATGTCACAGGGCACACATTCAACACTCACCCAGCAGCCATCCATCAATGCCTCCTGCACGCAGCATGGCACCAATGCGTCCAAGATGTATAAGTCATGTGCTGACCCTGGGAACCTTGCGCACACATTCATGAATATGCCACATTCATCACACACTGCCTGGGCATTGATGCTGTGGCATCCCTTGCGATTATGGTACACCTCCTTCTCTGTGGGGGGTGCCAGTATAGCAATATGGGTGCAGTCAATTGCTTCCAACATGTTGGGCATCCCATGGAGTTCATAAAATGCCTGCTTGATACTGCAGACATCCATCACAGAGGTGGGGAACTAGATGTGGGTGTGTACTTGTTCCAGGAGGGCATCCATGAACTCCGCCACTGCCCGGGACACAGACGATTGGCACATAGCAACCATATCCCTGATCACCCGCTAGAAGGAGCCAGAGGCACAGAACGCAAGGGCACTGAGTACCTTCATCTCCACAGACATCACCCTCGAGCATCGTGTTTGCAGAGTGATCCTGCCCCATACCAGGTCACAGAGGTATGTGATCACTGCCCACAGAAAGCAGAACTGCTCCACACAGTGCTCCTCACACAGCATGGGTGCAACCAAATGTGGATGGAACACCCTCGGATGCTGCCGCCATCGCTGCAACAGCCACTCCTCCCTATTCAGCAGTTTGAGGTGCATGAGTATACTCGGGCACATCGTTCGTCACCGTGTGGTTGCCGGTGCACCCTGTGTGCAGCTGTGAAATACCGCCATGTATGGCACTGTGTGCCTTTAATGGGGTGTGATGTGTAGCATGTGCATGGTTGCATTGCATGGATGGACAGCACATGCAATCACACATGACAATACCGTATAAGTGCTGCATGAGACAGGAAGCCTGCAGTGTGATGGCGGCATCAGCAGGTAGTGTACGGGTGGATCGCTTTCCCCAACATCTGTGGCATGTTGCTAAATCTGATTTTTGCCACTCCAGTGGCAATGGAACCCTGTGAATGGTGCAGGGGCATGCATGGGTGAGTATTGCTCCACCGTAGAGCACTTGACCCCATGCTGAACTGTGTGTTCTATGCTCCACCCTAATGCATCTTCCCCCTTCCTCCACACACAGGAAAGGTGTGGTATGCCATGGAAGATGGTCCTCAGCTGCGTGGTGCAGCCAGATGGGGCACCGGTAATTGTAGTTGCACTGAGCATTAGGAGGTGGCAATGGAGGGTGCCATTTGCCTGGTATATGACCCGGGTGTCTGTGGATGGTGGCCTTGGCTATGAAGGGTAGCAGGATAACATTGGGACACTCACCCACTGGTGGGTGATGGTCTCATCGCAGGTGGGTGCATTACTTGTGTATGGTACTGTAGTTGCATGTGTAGTGGGTATTCAGGCTTCTTGACATCTGTGACAGTCTGTGGGACACTGTTTACCTGTGTGGTGCATGTTGGTGTCACATTACAGCTGTGCCAGACCTATTGCTGCCCATGGAGAACTGCAAGTCCGGGTGTGTGTTCCGTCCCCTAGGTGTGTGTACCATCTGGACTTAGTACAATGGCCCTGTATCTGTCCTCACAGTCCAGCACACAGCACTGCACCCAGTCATGTTCTAGCCCATGTGATTGGCTATGTTCACCAGGCTGCATGGTGCGGCCTTCCATGATCTGCAGGTTGCTGTTGGTGCGGCACACATGGCACTTTGTTTGCCAGGCCCAGTCATGCAGCACCGGACCTCGCACATGTCACTGCTGGTTGGTGGCTGTGGCCCTGTGCAGGACACATACTGGTATCCTATGCCGTGGACTGGATGCCTAAGCCACACTGTGTATGGTGCTGTGTACCATGTGCCTTTCACAGACATGCCAGCACTGCATGTCTCTGCTGTCCTGCTGTGCATGTGTAGTGCACTGCCTTGCCTGTGTGGCTTGGCACATGCCACCTCAGGGACACAGTGTGCGCCATACCTATTGTAATACATTGCTGGTTCTTAGTGATTCATCTTGATCACATTACAGTGGCACACATATCTGATATCAATGGTTGTATCCAATGTCAGACTATTACACCGCAACACATATTGTGCAGCAGTTACTGTTGCCCTGCTCTGCCATTGCAGGCCATTGATGCATGTGCATTTTAACAGCACAGCATGACGCAGCGACGCACATGATTTCCCTCTGTTGTGGTGTCTATGGCATGGCGAACAGCCTGTGTCTGATATGGTGTCACCATGTACAGGAGCAGCTTGTGTCTGCCGGACTCCTTGATGATGCCTGTGTTGCTGTGGCCAGCTGTGCAGGTTGTCGCACCAGTGTGTAGGCCCACCATCACACGTGCATAGGGTGTGCTCTGTTGTGACAGCGTCACTCGTGCGGGTGCTGTTGCTGGCCGTGACAGTGTCACGTGTGTGGTGGCAGTGATGGTATGTGCTTCGTATGGCATGGTACTTGCAGCGCTGTGCCACACTGTTTATGTGGCTGCATGTGCACATGCCCATGGAGCATGGGTACAGGCACACCACCAACAGTCCGCATGGGGAGCTGTGTAGTGTGGTGCAGGTGCATGAGGCCATGTGGGGGCATCTGTCACATTGCACTGCCTGTGCACGTGCATGCTGCAACGCTGTCCGGGGGATGCCTAGCTGATTCCCCCCCGTGCTCCCGCTGTGGGCTTTGCCTGTCTGGGGCATCATGTCTCACTGTGTTCCTTCTCTCCACAGCCTTACAGGGGCCCAGTGAGATGCATGGTGATTGAGTGTTATGTGCCAGTGTGGCTGCCATCTGAGGAGCTGAGCAGCGATGATGAGCCATGGCCGTGGGAGATGGGCACAGTGGCCGAAGGTCCAGGCACTGATGGTGGTGCTGGTCATACTGGCAGTGGTGCTGCACTTGGTGCTGCGGTGTGACAGTAGCATTGTGCTGGACTGTGCGGGGGTGTTTTATGGGGGGAGCATGGGCAATGTGTTCTGTGCTGTTATGCCTTGTGAGTAATAAAGGACCTTTCAAGCACATCTGTGTCATTATTGTCTCCGGGGTGTGGGCGGCTGGCAGGGTGATGCTTTGTTCAGGTACCTGGGGCCATACCTCTCTTCCTCTTGTCTCATTCTTCAGGGCCATGGCTTTGATTGCTCAGGGACAATGACCCATGTTTAGGGACACATCTTATGCATTGGTCCTATTCACCCAGATTGATGATGGACAATGGGGAGTGGTGTGGGATGCAGTATGTACCTCAGACCTAGTGTGTCAAATATATACCTGTCATGGTTCTGTGTTTTGTATCCCCACTGCTCAGTCACAGGAATACCACCTTTACAGGGCACAGGGGAAAATTTTGTGGCAGAATCAATGACGTCCCTGAACATCGGGGATGGTTGAGAGGTATGCCTGGGGCTGGGGTGGTGGACGGCCAGCTGCACATTGCCAACCATGCCAAGGTGTTCCGTCATGTCTGTGCATTGGGGTCCTGTGGCCTGCTGTCACACAGTGTGTACATTGGACAGCATGTACTGTATTGTTGGCGTCCCATACACTGGAATTGCCATCACCTACGGGTGATGCAATCCCGCACTGAGACGTGTTTGTTGTTGCTGCACAGTGAGCCACATACCTGGTCTGTGTGTGTGTTGGGGGGCCCAACTGCATGTCCCTCCCATGTGTGCACTGGCCAGCTACTGTGTGCACACTGGTGGATCCACGCCATGGGTAGGTGGTGCATTGTGGTCCTGTGTGTTGTACCACTGTGTGGTCACACACTATCCATGGACTTGGCATGTTGGTATCCATCTGCTGCAGTGGTGGTTTCATTCTGCCACTGGTGGTTCTGTGTGGCATGACATGTCTGGGTCCCAGGTGCAGTGCCATTGCCCTCTGCCACTGCACCGCCTGTGCACCAGTCCAGGCTCTGTGACACCACTGCTGGGGTGTGGCTGGGTGTTTGTGTGCCTGTCTCTGCCTTGTGACAGTTTGTTGCCATCGTCCATAGGTGTTGCTTTGTGTTCTGTTGTTTTTGTTGTAATATGTCACCTTTCTGGGTGACAGCACTGGATTTTCATTCTGTCCTGTCTCTGTGCCACACTTGTGGGTTCTCAGTTGCCATCCCCATGGGACAGAAGGGTCCAGGCTCCCTACCTGTACACCATCTGCTGTGTACTTTATGTGGTGCACAGTTCGGGTTTTTATTTCACATCTTCCCAATTCCATTACATGCCGGCTGTATGGACTTCCATGTGTGCTTACAGCAGCCCTCAGAATGCATATCTGTACGTGCTCTGCTTCACGCACTTGGACGGCCTATGCACCTTCATGCATCGGTGCTGTGGACAGCTAAGCTGCATCCTACATGGGTATGCCCCTGCATATGCGCCATGCATGTGATTCACGTTGCTGTGTGTTGGTGCACTATGTGGGTCCCTGCATACACATTGTGCATACCTCATAAGGGTGCCTTCCATGCATGGCAAGCATATATGCATCCGCTGTCTCCTTGCATTTGGTATGTGAGAAGCACTCACTTCAAGTATAGGCCCAATATTACTAAAGTCTATCTCTGTTTAGGGTTTATAGCTCCAAATCCTCTTAGCTTACGCTCATGGTAAAACAGCTAAAAACAGATTACATTTCTGCAATCAGCAACTTATACCTGAATATTATCAGGCAATTCTACCCCTGAAGGAAAACCTGCCTTAAATATATAATATATTATACACAGAATGTTCCTTCTACACAATTATAAATATACCACCATGTTTTCTTATAACTTTAATATCTGATATTATCTCAAAAGCCAATATAAGTGGTTAGTCCTACGGTCCACCATTAAAATTCAGTTTCACCTACATAAGGAACGGCTTCTAAAAAAATAGTGTATGAATGCAAACAAAATGACAAACATTTCTGTGACATCAAAATAATTTAAAATGAATTAAATTAATGATCAGAATAATGTCTGAAATGCTGTTCGTAATGCAAGGTATGACTCATGCTCCTCTGTTTCAAATGTTTCAAAAGGCCCAAGCTTCACAGATAACATAATGGCTTTCATAAAACAAAATCCATGTGCACAAATTTATCAAGAGAGGAGATAGGGTATGTTTCTCATGAACAAATTTCTGGTGTATATCTTAAATTGCCCATACGTCTGTACTCAATTTTCAATTTTTTCAGCCAATGAATTTACTGTTGGCTGCTTGCCAAATGTTACCCTATTTCTTTTCTCCAGAGATCCATTCAGCACTCCATTGTTCCATCTGTCCTTCTTTCTGGGATTCCTCCAGCTTAGGCTTGTTTCTCCTACATATGATCACCATTTTTTTCCAGTATCCCTGAGAATCTATCCTCTTTTTTCTCATGTTTGGCAATATGCAAACCTCTCCCTTCTCCAACTATATGCAAGCCTCTCCTTTTTAAAGCAGTATGCAAACCTGTCAAAGACAAACAAAAAATAAATACTCCTCTGAGAGCAGTAGCTCCGGGGAATCAAGCACACTCCTTATTGTTCCAACTTCCAAGACAATGCTCGCCATACATTTTAAAATTCAAATACTCACTTATCAGCATTAAGTGCCACACCCTCCATCATATCCTCCATCTTGACCCAGACATTTTTCTTTTCTTCCTTGGTTCATCCCAGGACCGTGCTTGGGCCAAAACCTGCAATATGTCAGTTCAGAAAGCACCATACATTCGACACAGGGCTGTGTTCTGGGACCTTTGTTGTTTCAGATTTTTGTATCAGACATGGACATGCTGTCAACATGCTGGACAAGTAAATATGCAGATGACACCAAAATACCTAGAGTAGTAAATACTGAGGAAGATATTAATATTCTACAGACTGAAATTGACAGATTAGATAAATGGGTTAATACTAGGGGCATGTCTTTTAATACAGAAAAGTGTTATGTAATGCATCTAGGCCATCACAACAAAGAAAACACATATTTTCTGAACGGACTACCACTAAGAAAATAACAGAAGAAAAAGATTGAGGCATAACAATAACAGGGAAATTAACATATGATAACCACTGTCATAATCAAATAAGCAAGGCTAACAGGCTATTATGGACTATCAGAAGAAATTTTAAAAGCAGAGATGAGGAGATTCTGATGCCTCTGTACAGGGCATATGTGATACCACTTCTGGATTATAGTAGCCAGGCAAGTGGGACTATTACAAAGGGAACTGAGGATCAGATAGAAAAAGTCCAAAGAAATGCAACCAAAATGATATATAAGTTAAAACAACTTGTCATACAATGAGCAACTTCAAAAGATAAATCTTATGACACTAAAATAAGAATGTTTCAGTGAGACATGCTCCTCTGTTATGACATTATGCAGGACAGTTATCTAATAAACTCGACTTTGAATTTAAAAATGATAACTTAGGAACAAGGGGTCATCGCTCATTACAGCTGAGATCAAAACAATTCTTCACTAACAAGAGAAATGCCTTTTTCACACAGAGAGTGGTAAATCCTTGGAACAGCCTGCTCTTGGAGATAATAATTAGTAAAGATAAAAAACAACTAAAAAAAACCTAGACACTTATATACTGAAATAAAATAGGTTGTGCTATTATGGGTAAACTAGTAGGAGTCCACATGGGCGTACTGCCTCCTTGTCTCCTTACACTTTAGTATGAACATTAGTATGACCCAATCGACCCTGCCAAAAATGCCCAAAAAGCCAGCTGCTCATCCTGCCATGACTCCCAATCCATTGTTGACTGGTACTTAAAATATGCTGGTGCAAGTCCAACAATAAAACAACAGTAAAATAACATCAAGTTCATACATCACCTTCATGGCAAGCTGGAAAAGGTTAGTTCTATGAACTTATACAACAGCATACATTTAGCATGTTTAGAGCAGAGTCGTAGTGCAGTCATCTTGCTGTTCCACCCCCTCAATCCACAAAGGTAGCACACCAGGTGTTACTGCATTTGTGCCATCTGGAAGCAGTGGTACGTTGTTTGTCTTAGCTAATAATGACTGCCTGTGGTTGTGTGTGTGGTGTTGTCCCTTTGCTGCTTTGGGGTGGGGAGTTAGTGTTGGAATGCTAATGCCACATTTTCCTACTTCTGTTGCATTATGTTGAACCCTAACTGGTGCATTAATGCAGTTTTTTGAAAATACTTTAATATATCTATTGAATCACTAATAGAATTTATAAATAACATTTATACCTTTCTACCAGTTATAAATGGTACAGAAATAAAATGTCTTATGTACACAGACAATGCAATTCTTTCATCAGGAGCTCCTCTGGGACTAAGCAGAGGCATTTCCAAAGTAATGGTACAATCTAAATCTTAAACATGGAGCTAAACACAATAAAAACTAAAATCATGACTTTTGGGAAACAAAGATATGTGTGGGTTATAGAAGGAATTTCTTTTGAAGTAGTCAATTCATACTGCTATCTGAGCATAAATTTTGATAATTCATCATATTGGAACGATCAAGTCAGCTATGTTAAAAAAAATGCAAACATGACTACCCTAGGTATCCAAAGGTTTGCAAATCATTTTGCTGGAAACTCAGTTAATGCAATGAGCAGGGCTAATGAAGTAAATTTTAAAAGTCAATTGATATGAAAGTGAAGTTTAGGGTATAACTGCTCTTAAAAGTAACACAATATCAGAAGCTGAATCAATTCAAAATATTTTCTTTAGAATCCTGTTGGGTTTCCAAAAGATACCCCTCAACCATAAGATAAGACTGTGCTCTGATCCCCTTAGAATATACTATCAAAAATGCAGCTATTAAATACTGGCAAATAATTTTATTGATTGCAGATAATAGACTGCTAAAGCAATGTTGACTGGATACCAATTAATAGTATGAAAAGAATAAATATTAGTACCTGGCTTACCGAGCTGAATAATATGTTAGTTAAGAATGATCGGGGGGCATGGCCAGCCAGCAAACATGTCAGATGCTTGCTAGTGCAGCTCCATGGGGCACCCAAAGTCTTTTCAAAATAACGGCTACTATGAGCACCTCAGGAACACCTAAACTTAGTCAGAACTGCTACCTTAGGGGATGGCATCCGGGAAATCTAAAAATAAACAGGCTACACTGCCGTTTAGCTCCCGCAATCAAGCTACATTGAACGTGGGCGATCTGCAAAATTCCGGGCCACGAGGCACTGAACACGAGTGCACAGAATACCAGCTTGCTCTCAAAATGGAAGTCCTTGTGAGGTCCCTGGCCAGCATACTGAACACACTACTACAGATGCAACAGAAGATGAAGTCTGGTTTCCTGAATGTCACTGCCCAGCTCTCCCACCTCCAAACAGCGGTAACAGACCTGACGAAGACTACAAAAACCCACGCTTCTCAGATTTCAGAGCTGGAATGCTGAGTGGGGGAGCTGGAAGACTCCAATGCTGAGGTCACAGCTGAATGGTCTGGTCTAGTTTCTACCCTGGCTGAATTAAAAGAGCTCCTGGATGAACAAGAGAATAGATCTAGGCACTCAAATATCAGAATCATTGGACTCCCAGAAGGTGCACAGGGCTGGGACCTGGGCAGGGGGTTGCATCATTGGCTGGTTGAGCAATTGGGCCTACCGGAGGAATCTGCGGCCTTTGAGGTTGAAAGAGCACCCCCTCCGAAACCAGGAGACAGACCACGGCATTGCTTAATAAAGTACCTTCGGTACACTGATAAAGAGGCGATTCTACAAAAAGCTAAGAAAGCTGGCCCCATATCTCTTGGCAATGCTAAAGTCTATGTACATCAGGATTATAGCAAAGACTTGCAGATCAGGAGGCAAAAATTCAAACAGGTGAAAAACAAACTATTTAAGTTGGGCTGATCATTTGCCTTTCTCTACCCAGTTTGACTGAGGGTTGAGAGACAGAGACAGAGCCCACGCTTTTTCCTATGTCCTAAAGCCAACGAGAAATATGTTGTGGAGAAGGAGACCAGGAGAGAGAGGGCACAGTCTGTTTCACCCTGAACTTCAAGCATTTTCAGCCAGGTAAGTGCTGCCCTTTCTTATTATTTGACTCTACCCTGTGGCCCTTATGTCCTTCAAAATGTAGAATGGCAAGTACCTTAAGTCTATGCTGTGCCTGTTGGGGATTGAGTTTTGATTGCTAGCAGGGCCCTGGAATGTACTGAACTAGATATGGGCCATGCAGCTCAACGACAGCTCCCAACCATGCCTGGGGCATGGTTAACAGCGGGCGGCTGTAAATTGTCTTCATAAGCTTAACCTCATCATTAGAGAGGAGCCCTGTGGAATAATATAATCTGGTGAAGAAACTAGGTGGTGAAACTTCTGACCCTGTCCCATGTTCTGGCCGTGTCTGGAGGAGGGGGAGTTGTGCTGGCCTCCCAGACTTGGCCTGAATATGTAGTATGGGGGTTTCTCTCTTTTTTACTGATTTTCCCTGGTTTCGAAGATGAGGTTGATTTGTTCATTTTGGAATGAGGACTGGTCAGAATTTTAGCTGCACAACCAGTGTTCCCATGGCACAACTATCCCTGGCCTGCTGAATGCAGGCTAAGTCTTGAGCCCTTAATGTTTGTGAAACATCTGTTGGGCTGTGTAGCTCTCGTTGCTGGATTAGGATTTGGACCAGTTCGTTGGGTGGTAATTTGATAGTTAATCTAGCAATTGGGGAGGGGTCAAGGTTGGGGATGGGGGTTTGGACATGGGACATGGCATGCCATAAGTCTCTTTTTTCCTAGATGGGAAGCTCGATAAGAGGGCTATATTGGTGTCACCTACTATTACTGAACCAGGTGATCACCGCAGCTACCCCTTTGGAGCATGCTCACACTTCTGGACTGCCTTTCTTAAATGGGAAAGTTTGGCAGGATCTCCTGGATGGAGTTCCTGTAGAGGGGTGGGAGGGGGATCTGGTTCCTATTGTTTGGGTAGTTCTTTTGCTTATCATGGGAAAAAAAGGGTTTTAGATGTGCATAACAAGCATGCAGTGATCTTGGATGATATATATGCAGTAGATAATTATGGGTGACACCATAAAATGTTTATCATGGAATATTAATGCCCTTAAATCTATCATAAAGTGGAGATGGGTCTCAGCTGAGATACGGTGGGTAGGAGGGCAAATAGTATTATTGGAAGAGATGCACTTCTCTCCTCCTGAAGCCCCCAAAACTGCCCAGTTTATGGGTGGCACTTGGATTTTGGCTACCTTTTCATCTAAAGCCTGTGGGGCCTCGATTAGGATCCCCAAGGGGAGTCCCAGCCCAGATCCTGGAGAGTGTCATTGATCAGGCAGGCAAATATGTTTTGGTTAAAGTAGACATCTCGGGAAGGGGAATCTTTTTAGTTGAGTCTGTATATGCCCCAAATATTGATTAACCAGGGTTTTTTCAAAAGCTTGCCTTGGACATGTCAGGTTGGGATGGGCAATGGAGATTCGGGGGGGGGAGGATTCAGTTGTGTGTTGGACCCCGTGCTGGACTGTTCTGGCAGATCTCTGATCCCCAAAACACAGAATGCCAAAGCCTTGTGAGATCTGCAGGACAGGCTGGACTTGACTGATGCCTGGTGACATGCCAATCCATCAGGAGAGATTACAGTTTCTTTTCTCACGTACACCACTCATATGCCAGATTTGATAGAATTCTGGTCTCTCAGTCATTATTTATGAGTGTGGGAGAGGCAGCATACACCCCTATCCTGGTCTCAGACCATGCCATTCACTATGTGTCTCTTATAGGCACTGGGGAGCCTCAGGCCTCAAGGACTTGGAGGCTTGATCCTCTGCTCCTCAAAGATCAGGAGTATATCCAATGTATTCAGGGGTGCATTCAGGAGTACCTCTGGCTGAACAGCAGGGGGAAGACAACTCATGGTAATAGGTGGGAGGCTTTGAAGGCCTTTGTCAGAGGTAAAATGATCTCCTTTGTGGCACAACATAAGGAGAGTATGGCAAAGGAGCAGGCCCTTCTGAGAACTAAGATTGAGGCATGTGAAAGTGCACACAGGGTGAACCCAACACCCTCTCTGTACAATGTGCTCCAAAAGTTAAAATGGAAATTCAACCTTCTGTCAAGCTCCCATCTCGAGTGAGCCATTTTGTTGTCAAAGGCAGGGGAATATTCTGATGGGAATGAAGCTGGTAAGTTGTTATCATGGCAATTAAAATGTAGGGAACCAAAGAGGACGATGTGCAGATACATAATGCACAAGGTGAACTAGTGCTGCACACTGAGGACATCGGGCATGCTTTTGGTGAATTCTATGGCACACTATATATGGCTGAAACTTGCCCAGAGCAAGGAGAATTGGATTCTTTTTATGTAGGGGTTCCCCTTAGCAAGCTCTATGAGGAACGGAAGAGGGAACTAGATTCCCCGATTTCCAAACAGGAAATCACTAATGCCCTGACAGATCTTAAAGGTGATAAGGCCCCCAGTCCCAATGGACTTCCTGTTGACTTTCTAAAGACCTTCAGTGATCTTCTCCTGGACCCTTTATTTAATATGATCAGAGAACGCCTTGACAAAGATGAGATGTCCCCTTCCATG
This sequence comes from Neoceratodus forsteri, assembly GCA_016271365.2. NCBI lineage: Eukaryota > Metazoa > Chordata > Ceratodontiformes > Ceratodontidae > Neoceratodus > Neoceratodus forsteri. Next base: position 368,816,936 of record CM057453.1, on the reverse strand, counting down.
CGGTCTGCTATAATTACAGTATTGCCAAAACCTGGCAAAGACCCCACCAAATGTGCCTCATATAAGCCAATATCGCTTTTAACAGCTGACTACAAAGTAGCGGCTAAGGCTTTAGCCTCCCGCTTAGACCCACTCTTGCCCCAGTTAATCCAGCAAGACCAAACTGAGTTTGTGAAGGGAAGAATGGGGAAACACAATATTAGACATTCGTAAATATTATATACCGATGGGGTCAGACTAAATGGCATCATGAAGTGGTGGTGGTGGCTTTGAATACTGAGAAAACCTTCGACCACATGGAGTGGGGGTATCTCTTTGATACCTTGCATAGACTGGGAGTGGGGCCTACCTTTCACTCTGTACATTGTACACCTGCCCACAGGCACAAATAGCAGTCAATGAGACACTTTCAAAAGCCTTCACCCTTGGGAGAGGCATTCTCCAGGGATGCTCTCTATCCCACCTTCAGTATGTCCTTTCCATGGATCCCCTGGGGGCCGCCCTCTGAGCAGATACCAGAATCAGGGGATTTTTAGGATGATGATGGGAGCACAAAATTGCAATAGACAAAGACGATCAACTCCTTTATCTGCAGAGCCCAGCTCAGGACCTTCCTGTAGTTTATGACCAGATGCAGAGATTTGGTAAAATTTCAGGTCACCGGGTCAACAGGTCCAAGCGTGAATTGCTCCCTGTAGGTACCCTGAATAGAGCCCAATTGATTGCTAACCTTGGGGAGTTGCAACTGATCCCAAAGTTCAAATATCTCGGGGTACATTTATCAACATCTGTCGGACTCCTACACAAACTAAATTTTAAACCCTTCTTAAACAAGATAGTGGAAGACTGTGAAAGATATACAGCCTTGCCTCTCTCCTTGCTGGGTAGACTAGGAGTGGGAAAAATTACAATTTTACTGAGGATTCTCTACCTATATCAATCCCTTCCCATCAGAGTCCCCCAGATACATTTCAAACAGCAAGAAGCCATTGTCCATAAATTTCTCTGGTGGAATGGCAGAGCAAAAATACAACAATCCTATGGAAGGTGGGGCAGGCTACCTAATTTTAAAGTGTATTACTGGGCAGCGCAGCTGGCTTTCTTGCCTTTCAGTGCCTTTGACTCAGACTGCCCTTGGCTGGGTCTGAAAGAGGATATACTGCATGGTAACCTTAAAACTGACTGCCTGTCTGGGGCTCTCAGGGACTTTGGTGTGAATTCAGTAGCCAGCCCCTTTATGGAGGCCACCAGGTGGGTATGGATACGAGTACACCAATGCATTTGATTCAAAGGCCTTATGTCCCCAAATGTTAGCTTACATCTGGCTATGAGATATAAAAGAAATTACTCGCCAATAGTCCTGCAGAGACTTTGGACAAGGAGGAGAAAAGGGACCTCTGCTGTTAGCCAATTGTATGAAGGAGGCACTTTAAAGAGTTTTCCTATACTTAGCCAGGAATGGGGTATTCAGCCTGGTGATTATTTTCTATATTTGTGGATACCCCAACAATGAGGAGAAAATCTGTCATCACAATTTGGGTGGTTGGAACCATCTCCTTTTGAGGAAGAGCTTTTTAAGCCCCAAATGGGGCAAAAGCCCCTTACTGTATACTATTGCATTGTACAAGGCCACTTGTTGCAACAGTCTAATGTCAGTGGGGACAGATGTGGCACAGACCTTTCCCTTCCCATAGACTGCCACACCTGGAAATTGGCATGTTCCCACTATCTGAGCTGCTCCTGCAGCAGTAAGTTGTGTCAGATCCAATTTAATTTTTGCATAGAGCATACCTGACCCCTAAGAGTCTCCATAGAATGGACGCCTCTAAATCAGAGCTATGCCCAAAATGTGAGATAGCTGAGGTGGACTTCATCCACTTGGCCCTGACCTACCTTAGAATTACCCCCTTTTGGTACTCTGTACATGATATCAAGTGTAAGATATTGGGGTACATTCCATCTAGATCACCTTTGGAGCTTCTGCTGAGTGCAGATCCTGCCCTTCCAAGTCAAAGAACCTCTGACCCTTTGTGATCACTGGCCCTTATCAATGCCAGGAGAATGATAGCACAGGAGTGGCTATCACAAACATCTCCCTTGATTGCCTGATTGGCACAAAACTTAAAATCATGTATGGTTATAGAGTGAGCCCAGTTGGGGTCAAGGTGTGAACTCTTTTAGTTCTTCGAGGTCTGGTGGCCTCTGTTAGATGCAGTGGAGACTGGGGTCTTCCCGCTGTGAGATACATGATTGGACTAAAGCTCCCCTATGGTCTACACAACTAGTTATGACAATCATCAGGTCTATAGAGTTGGATGTTGATCACCTCCTGGAGCAACCCTTCAGATTGAGACATAGAGTTTGAAACCTTGCCTCTGTACTATTATTATTAGACCTTTTGTTCACCTGGATTCACCCTGTATGTATGAAATACTGTGGTGTATGATGTATTTTACTGTGGATTGTGTGCACATCTTTTATCCCAGTAAACAATTTTGAAAAAAGAAGAATGACCTGAGGGATTTTTGGCCACTAAATAATCATAGAGATATTAAAGTGCATGTATCTGATGCAATATTTTGCATATGAGATGCAACTCTTCAAGCAGACTTCGTAAAAATACATAATAAAGATGATTACAAGATTTATAGTCACAGTAAGTCTGAATATGGTATTGAAAAATGCAACTCTTATATAATAATAAGAAACAAACCATGTATGTTCAGACTAGGAATTAAAAAAAAAGATTTTTGCCTGATATTAAGACCATAGAATATAAGTGAAATACCAAAGATTGTGCCTATGGAAAGGAGGATGTCATAACAATACATATACTTGATTGTGGGGATAGAACCATTGCTGTGAAAAAGAGATTATAGGAGAGTAGAACTAAAAAACTGGATTCATAGAAACATAGAAACTGTCAGCAGAAGTGGACATGTTGCCGATTAAGTCTTGTTGTTATCATGTAATGCTGTTACTGTTTATGTTACTGCTAAATTTGCACAGACTGTAATAAAAAAAAATAAGAAACAGATAACTAATGTATGATAGTGTCATCTTTGAAATGACATTTTAATGTTTTAAATTTTTAGATTGTTTACATCAATAAAAATTAAACATGATCATGTAAATGACTGGTTCCATTTTCAATATCCTTAGAGCTGGACTAAGGACTACCTTGTCTGATAGTCTATTCCAACTATCCACAACCCTCTCATTTAAAAACTGTCTTCCTTGCTCAGCTCTGAATTTATGACCCTCCAGTTAAATAGGATTCCCTCTAGTTCTAATTTGTCATGCATCTAGATGTACTGTAGGTGTAGTGTCCTTAACAATGAGTTATCACTGAAGTTCATATGTACTAATATGAAGTTACCTCTCATTCTTCTCTCCAGAATAAATATTTCCCATTTAGATAATCTATTGTCATGCCGCATACTTCTAACTTCCCTAGTTATTCTTTTGGATATCCTCTGGACTCTCTCAGTACCACCCACATCCATTCTGATATATGATTCCCAGAACTGCACTGAATACTCCAAGTGATGCCTCACCAGAGAACAACACAGAGGTATGATGTACAGCTGAGATTTTTCCTCATGTACTCTAATACCTGATTGCATTCTGTAGTTGTATATTTACAATGATTTTGAAATTTAAGGTTCCTACCTACAACATTTAAATCTCTTTTCTGTTTAGTTTGTTTAATCATTGTATCATTTATATAATATGTTGTCTTTGGGTCCTTTTCCTTAGATGCATAACTGCTTTTTTATCTGCATTTAATCTCATGTCAGAGTTCTTGGTCCAAAAGTTTAGTTTAGTTTATCTAATTCTTTTTATAAGGCAATTATTGTTCAGTTGTTTCAACAACATAACCAGTCTTGGTAGCACCTACAAACTTTGTTGCCCAGCTCTGACAGTTTTCACTAATCTCTATGATGTACAAGTTGAACTGCTATGGCCCCAAGATGAAGCCCTGTGGATCTTCACTACTCATTCAACCCCACCATGACAATGCTCCATTAACCCTGGCCTGTTGTTTTCTAGAACTCAACCAACTGTGTACCCATCTAACTATATAGCTTGGTATGTTAAATCTTCTCATCTTTTTAGGAGAAGCTGGTGAAAAATCTTATCAAAAGCTTTATTGAGATCTAAGTATATTACATGAACTGATTTATTCAGTTCAGCTTTTGGCCTCTGGAGCTATCATCCCTGCTGTGCGGACTGCTCTCCAAAGGAGATTCCATGAGATACAGTTCTATAGGTATGAATCAATAAAGTTATAAAATGTGGGTAAGACCAAGGCTATGGTGTTTGGTTCTGTCCCATAACTGAATAGCTATGCCAGTTCTGACCCACTGTCCATTAGAACCACAGATAAATACCCCCTTGAGGGCATTACAAAATACAAATATGTGGGCTTCTTGGTAGACCCACATCTCACAGTAACACCCACACTGGCAAACTCATCAAAATACTTGGTCAAAAGATAGATTTTATGTTGAGCAACAAACCCTTACTGTCCCAGGAATGTAGGAAAACATACAGTGAATGGTATTCCCCTCTTGTGACTATGCAGACATCTTCCTCTGTGATACCTCCAGGACAGAGCTGGCCAGACTAGATATGCTATATAATTGACTGGCAAGACTGATCCTCAACTGCCCAAATGGTACTCTCCACTGTAATCTCTACAATGAGATAAAAACAGGCTAACCATGAGAGATAGGAGAGAGCACTTTAAACTCTTGTCTCCTTTCTGAAATGCATTAATGGCGTGGTTTCCACATTTATATCCCAAGGCTTGCTCACAAGATCTGTTCAAGAACCCCGTGCTTTCTTGGATCAATCAAACTGATGGTTCCCCATATTACCATAGTCTGTGGGTCTTTCACCTTCTGCCACAGATGCCCAACAATGTGGAACTTTCTGCTGGAATTCCTATTCCAGGCAAACTGTCCCTTGTCCTCTGGTACAAAAGTAATGGAGTGGTTTTATTAAGTTTCATCTGGGCAGTGACCTTGTAGCTGCCATTCAAGGGATGTATTATGGGACCTCATGCTTAATATTTTTGTATCTTACCTACACCAAACATTTATCACTGCATTATGAGTTACAGTATGCCTTTGCACCTTGGACCTAACAATCTATGTATCAGAAATATGTATGTCTGTCATTTGAAGCCTGTCTGAACAGGATACCAATGTAATGAGCTCTGCTCAGTTGTATTTATCTTGAATAAAAATTAAATTGAATTGAACAGGTTTACTCTCATCCAACACTTTACTAAGTGGTTCAGAAATGTTTTCTTGAGTTCATTAAATAGGATTTTTCTTCGGAAAAATCATATTGTGTATTATGCTTTATGCTATTAAACTATAACAATTATTTCATTCTTTTCCTAACTGTATATTCTAATATTTTGCATACTGCAAGTGTGAGACTAAAATGTCTGTAATGTCCAGCCTCCATCTGTAACCTTCTTAAAGTAAATGTTGAAGGTTCTTCAAATGCCTTTTATACATAGCATGCCAATGCCAGACATGCTTCAGATGCTGAAGCTGCAATTTGTTTTGTAAACAAATCTGACATAGTCATTTTTTTAAGTTTTATCAGCATTTTGTCCTCCAGTTTTCTGTGTGTGACCAGACCCCCAGAATGATGTCATACCAGGGAGCTGTCAATGTTTTACATACAGTAACAAGGAAATCTGAGTAATTTATAAAATTGACTTAAATGTGCCTTACTCAGAAGTACAGTTTCTTATGTTGGCAGTGGTGAGCACTAATATGCAAATGTCCATAGCACGGCATTGTGGGTAACATGAGAACCTGTTTTCCAATTTCCTTATAGTGAGATGCTGCCCATATTTCTGTAGTGATGTCAACAATATAAGCTTTTGTATGTTTATTTTTAAAACAATGCATTGTGCATAATGTATCTAGCCAAAAGACTTCTATACTGAGAGATCTAGACTCCTATTTCAGCAGTGAGCACAGAAATATAATACACTGTATACTAATTTACATAGTGAGGCATTGTGGGTACAGTACATAGCTGATTTTTCTATCTAAAACTAAAAACTGACTGTGTCCCTTTAATACATTTTTTCCCTGGCATGATGTAACAATTGGGGGTTGCAGCACTGAGAAAAAAAGCGGTGGGTTATGCAAATGAAGCAGAGCACCAAAATAAAAGTTTTTTTTTATGGAAAAAAAAATATTTGGCAGTTTGAATGGTAGAAGACTGATTGAAAACATTTACAGTTTACTACTCCTATTTGCTATGGGAATCTTCAACATTTAGTTTAATATATGGGCATAATGGTGTGTTTCCACTAATTCAGCACTATTCCTATTCTTTCTGATTTTCTTTTCCTTATTATTGTTACATAGAAACATACATACACACTGTAGAAGGTGAAGGCAGATAAGGGACCTCCTAGTCTACCCTTTTTCTCTACCTAATGCAATTCCACAGACCCTAATTGATCTGTGGCTTGCCCTCTCTGCCCTATTGCAAGAGTACTCTTATGTCTATCCCATGCATTCTTGAATTCCCCTGCCATTTTTTGCCCACACCACCTCTGCAGGGAGACTGTTCCAAGCATCCATTACTCTTTCAGTGAAAAAGTACTTCCTCACACTGCTTCTCAGCCCACCCCCCACCCTCACATCATGCCCCCTTGTTCTTGTAAACCTTCATTTCTGAAAGATGCTACACTCTTGTACCTTGTTTGTACCCCTGAGGTACTTGAATGACTCTATCATATCCCCCATCTCTCTCCTCTCTTCTAGGAAATACATATTGAGGTCCTCTAGTCTTTCCTCATATGACTTTTTGTGCAGTCCTTGCACCATGTTGTTGTCCTTCTCTGTACTGCCTCTATTTTGTCTATGTCCTTCCAAAGATGCACCCTCCAGAACTGGACACAGTACTCGAGATGAGGTCTCACTAGTGATCTGTACAGTGGCATAACCACCTCCTTTTTTTCTGCTGGTGATAGCTCTCCCTTTGCAATCTAGCATCCCACTGGCTCTCCCCACAGCCTTCTCATATTGCTTGGTTACCTTTAGGTCATCAAATATGATTACCACAGGTCCCTTTATTGATTGGTGGCCTTCAGTACCTCTCACCACAACTTGTACTCCTCCCTTGGATTTCTATGACCAAAATCCATGATTTAGCATTTCTTTGCTTGGATCTTAGCTGCCACACTCTCAACCCCTCCTCATGCATGTTTAGTTCCTTATTCATCCCCCCTCCCTGAAGTGTCAACCCTGTTGCAGATCTTAGTGCCGTCTGCAAAGAGGTATACCTTCCCCTTCAGCCCCTCTGCAATGTCGCTTATGAAGACAATAATTGACATGGAAAGGAAGGCTTGACAATACTATTTTCAGCTCTATGATGCCGATTTGACAGAACATCTGTTGACCACCATCACAGTGACAGCACTATGTCAACTGCAATTGCAGTCGGCATTGTGGTGCTGGAAAAGTAATGTGCTTTTTGTGGGGCACTGCACCCACTACCACCACCACACTTTGCACTGACCCCTATACCCCCTATGCTTTAGTATTCTTAATTCCAGATTGGAACCGACTCTGGGACAGAGCTTGACAAATCCCATAGCCCGACATCCTGGACAACTATTTTTTAACCAAGGACAAGCAGTCTGCTGTGCACTGCTTGTCCTACGGACTACCAAATCTTTATTTTATTTTTTTTGATTTGTTTCATTTTTCCCAGCCACTAGGTGGCAGCAGCGCAGCAGCGACATTCTCAGCAGCACAATAAACTCCCCCCTCAGAGGCTCAGTCACCTGATAGCCACAACTGTAGTCATGTGGCACTGGTCTAGAATGCATGCCCCTGTTACAGGCACTAGCGGGCACTGTCTCTCTTTATCTCGGGAGCAGTGGAGCACTGGTGGAGCATGAAGACAGGTTTCGTGGGACTACAGGAGTGACAGAGCTTGCTGTGACATGACCGTCCCTTGCTATTGGAGGAGACGCATCTTGAGGAGGAGCTGGGAGTGTTGGTAGCTGGCACAGGATGGAAAATGCGCCATTTTGCTACTGACACTTGCAGAAAGCAGAGGCATTTTTGCTGCTAGCTTGTGGTGGGTGGTTGCGTGGTGGGGACAGAGAGAAATGACTGCCTGAGGGGCCGCATACTAAATGCTACACTACAACTAAATGAACTAATAAAAAATACGAGAGGGCACTGAGGGGGTAGCGGATCAGTTGAGAGACTCGGAAGGGGGAGGGGAAGACAAGCGTGGACTCTGTGGAAGGAGACTGAGGGAGTGCTGAGAAAATTAAGAAACTTGGAGAGGAGAAGATAAATAAAAAATAATAACGGGAAAGCAGGCAGCAGCACTGCAGTAGTGAATCAGAGGGCTGTATGTGTATGTGTTTGTGTCTGAGAGTCAACTAAACTTAACTTACTCTGCTGATTGGGGGGTGCGACTAATAACTAGTACACTTAAGTACCTAAGTCTAGCTGGTGTTTGTGTGTAGCTGGGGCTGTGAGACCTAATACCTGCACTCAGGCTGAGAGGTAGAGGCACTTGGGAACTTTTTTTGCTAGCTACAGAAAACCAGCCCAACTGCCTGCTACTGCTGCTAGTCTGGCATCTGTTACCTATACCCTTAACCCCTACCTCCTACTTACTTTGTTGAAGGTGTAACCTGCTGCCCTGAGAGCCAGGGTAGAGGAGGGACTTGGGGATTAACAGAAAATAAACTATAGGAAGGAGAAAATCTTTGATGTGCTACACAAAAAAATAAACCCAGTGTAGTTACCTACCTATATTATTATTATTACTTTGGTGAAGGTGTACGAGACACTATGTGGCTGTGAGACCTAATACCCTGTGCTGGTGTGCCCCAGGCTGAGAGGTAGAGGAACTTGGGGATTGGGGAACAACTGCGCCTGCGTACATACTGAAGGGGAAAACATTTTTTGTGATACACAGAAAACCTAAATAAACCACCTAGTCCTATATATATTACTATTACTTTGGTGAAGGTGTGCGAGACACTGTGGCTGTGAGACCTAATACCCTGCACCCCACCAGGCTGAGAGGTAGAGGAACTTGGGGAACTACGCCCACTTGTGGACTTATTAGATATAAACTATACTGAAGGGGAAAACATTTTTTGTGATACACAGAAAACCTAAATAAACCTAGCCTTAGCCTAGCTACCTATATATTACCTACTTTGCTGAAGGACGGTGTGTGAGACATTGTGTGGCTGTGTGTGTGAGACCTAACCTCCCTGGAGTGGGAGGGTAGAGTCTTAAGGAACTTCAACAACTAACTGCAGACTTTTGGTCCATTTTGTGCTACACAGAAAAAACAAATAAACCACCTAGTGTAGCTACTTGCATATTACTTACTTTGGCGAAGGTGTGTGAGACAAATAAAACCTGCTGCACTAGAGGGTAGAGGAAGGAACTTGGGGAACAACTGCAGACTTTATAGAAATAAGCAATTATACAAACTAAGGGGAAAAACATTTGTTGGTAAAGAAAAATAAACTCTTCTTTGGTGGAGGTGTGCGTAAGTGGCTGTGAGAGACCTAACCTTCCCTGAAGGACAGTATAGGAACTTGGGGTGAACAACTGTGGAAGAGTAGTACTTGGTGACCACCACCACCTCTACCTCCCTCTCACTCCTACTCCCACCTACTCTGTTGTCCTGCCCACAGACCCTTTTGTACTAGTGTTCTAAGCATAAGCACTAACTTCTAAGCACAACAGCTTCAGGTAAAATATTACACAACACACAAATATAAAATACAATTTTATTGTGTACAACAATATTTCAATATTTTTTACAATTGCATTAGAAGGTAAAAAAAATGCAAAAAAAAAATAAGCCAAAGCAAACTACTTTATTTTCTCTTTGGACTGGAAAACAATCTTCCATCTCATCTTCTTCAGGAACAAAAAGTAAAGATGCAGACTCGGAGACTTCTTCACAGTCAAGCCAGTCCCAACCGGCCCCCCCTCCGAGTCCTTACCACCCTAGTCAGGAAAATGACCAAAACAATGATTCTCAGTCTGGGTCTATAGTATTTGTAGACATAACAGGTGATCAATCTGACTTGGTCATACCAATTTCTGAAATGAGTGAGAAAAATTATAGCAGCAGCAGAAAGCGACCTTTGATTTTAGATGAGGAAAATGAAACAGCAATCTTAAAGTCTGATGAGAAAAGAAGTAAAGATAAAAAATATGATGTTGAAAAAAGGGCTCGAACATTTCAGCATCACTGGCTAAATCAGTTTACCTGGTTAAGGTATGATGACCAAAAATATGTCATGTACTGCTCTGCCTATGAGAAATATCCCACTCTTGAGACTCCTGCTTATTCAAAAAAACCTAACGTGTTTGCCACTGGTTCAAATAATTTCAGAATTGAGTCCGTGAGAGCCCATGAGAAATCAAATCCACATATAATTTGTGCAAAACAGCATAGTCACGAAACTGATGAACATGCAGTCGATTTTAACATATCTGAAACTGCAATATATCACGCATTTTCTCAGATGGAGGAAGTCACCAAAAATAAAATGAGGCGTTTATTTAACACCGCATATTCCTTGGCTAAAAATTTACATCCTTTCTCAGATATGAAGTGGCTTTGCACATTGCAAGACAAAAATGGGGTTAAACTCGGCAGCAATTATGCAAATGGTAAACGGGCCAGAGATTTCTGTAACGCAGTATCAGCTGTCATGTCTAAAACACAGATCCAGACTGTCAAAATACAAAATTGCTACTCGTTTGCAGATGGCAGCAGATGCAAGCATTGTAGAGTGGGAAAATGTCTTCCTTCGTTTTGTTGATGGTGCAGAAAAAAAAGTTACAACTGTGTTAATTAAAGCTGTACCTCTTAAACATTCTCACGCAGATGGAGTTTTTAAAGCAATAACCTCCACACTTGAGTCTGTTGATCTTTCTTTGTGGACCTTAACAATGTGAGCAGACCTGACCAGTTCTCGTGATGTGCCAACTTTGATGGTGCCAGTGTGATGATGGGCCATACAGGTGGCACCATAGCAAAATCGAGAACATGTCCCCACTGTAATACCCATGCATTGCGTGAGCTCACAAACTGGAGTTAGCAGTTCTCTACATCATGAAAAAATCCTTTGTTCAAAAAGTAGAAAACACCTTGAAAGGAATTTTAAATTTTACCACTACAGCCCCAAGAAACTTAGGGAACTGCAGGAAATGGCAGATGTCATACACACCGAGTTGGCTCATTTCAGTGCAATAAAACAAGTGAAAGTGACTTGCAAGTGAAAGGCAGCCGTTCAGTTCATGCTGTTCAAGTCAACCTGCCTACAGTAATTCAACATCTTGAACATGTCTCAAACTCTGCTGGTGATGATGGGGCCAAAGCAAAGGCACTTCTAAGAGATGCTATACAGTACAGTTTGTAAAATCACTGTTTATTCTTCAAGATTTTCTGCCAATATTGAAAAATTTATCATTTGAATTTCAGAAGGATGACCTACTAATATTAGAAGTCCCCCAACTCGTTGATACATGCTTACTCCAGTTGACTGAGCTAAAAACAAGACCTGGAAAGTTTATGACATCATTTCTAAACCAACATAATCCTGCAGACAAATGCATGAACTATGTCATTTCAAAACGTGGCGGTGAGGACAAGATTGTTCCTTTCACTTTCAGAGGGAACTGTCCAGAAGTAAATTTTATGACTGATACACAGCTGCACAGTTTAATAGATGCAGCAGTATCTTACACTGATCAGCGTTTTCGGAATTTCTTGGAAGAACCTCTAAAATGGTTCAGTTGCTTAAATTTCAAAAATTTCGATCTGTCACGAGAAGAACTTGCACAATTTGGCACAACTGATTTAAGTCATTCATTAGACTACTTTCACAACTTTTTTTCTGAAGAACACATAACCAGTATAAAAACGGAGTATTGTGCATTAAAAGCAATGCTTAAGTCTGCAGTTGATAAGCCATATCTGCAAGTGTATTCACGACTACTACGAGAGAAACCGGCCCAGTTTGCTCACATCCTTGACCTAATAGAAATGTTGCTGGCTATGAGTGTGTCTACAGATAAATGTGAGAGAGTATTCTCCATTCAGAAACTTATAAAAACAAAAATAAGAACAAGTTTGGCTGATGACACACTCCAATCACTTCTGCATATAGCAGTTGAAGGCCCTGCATTAGACAGCTTTGATCCGGATCAAGCTATCAACCACTGGCTACTATCTGGTCCTGGCACACGCCACATCCATGGTCATCATGGTTATGCTAGTTCAACTACTAGTTCTGCTGATTCACAGGAAAATGTCCCTGAGGCTGTCACTAGTCTTGATGATGACATGACTGAATATGATGCTCTGGCTGGAGCAAGCTCAGGCTTCCTGTATCTTTTCCCAATGCTGATGCTGTGTCTGCTACTCTGCTGTAATGATGTTCTCACTGTGCTGCTGGCTGGCACTCTGTGCTGCTGCTGCAACCACACTTGGCTGTCAGTCCCTCGCTGCTGATGCTAATTCTGTCTATGCTCACCATGATGCTGACAAAAATAAAATCATATTATTTATTCTCCTTATTGTCTATTTCAACACTAAATAACATACCACAATAAATCCATTGAGTTTTCTGTAGTTTGATACTTTCCATTAAAAATATGCCATTTTATACCGGGACTACCAACTCAAGCACTGGGACAACTACTTTTGGACAAGCCACTTGTCCATGGACAAGTACCTAATTTTAAAATTTGTCAGGCCCTGCTCTGGGAATGGGTGCAACACCCACAGAAGCAGTGCTGGAGTCCTGAGTGGACATTACAGCGATCTGTCATTGTTGACGCTGTCGACAATGTCGCTGTAACATTTTCTCTGTGGCATCAGCACACCCCTATTTTCAACCTCATTACAGGGGAGGATGAGAATACAAATGCAAATCAATAGAAGCTGAACTAGATAAAGTTGTTGATAGCATTTAGTGAATGGGGGAAATTTGGCCAGGACACCAGGGAAATTTACTTACTCTTTTTGAGACATGCCATGAGATCCTTAATTTGCACCCAATCAACCACAAGCAAAGACAGGCTAAGCATCTGTTTAACATCTCATCCAATGGGTGGTACACCCCAAAAGTGCAGCATCCCCTTAGCACTGCATTCAGGTACCAGTGTTTCTGGTATTATATCAATCCAGGTGTGGGACTAGAACTCAAGATCTTCGGGCTCAGAGGTGTATGTGCTGCAAAATGAGTCACATTGACATCTGAATGATAGAAAATGACATTAAACGACCCTGCTAACTCCCTTGACAATTCTCTGAGAATCATTGCATGTGTGTTGTACACTCCTGGGAATTTAGGTATATCCAATTTTTGATGTCAGCATACTGTTCTTAATGTTAATCAGCTGTATTTCCTTTTAAGTCCTGTTTATGAGACATACTATATGGTGAAGCTGGCCAGGATGCAATGTAGTGTCACAGATTCCTGCACAGCAAAAGGGATTAACTGCCTTTGAAATTGTCTTGTTTACTGTAGTAATTCTTTATAAATCTAAATACTGCAGTATTCTGCATTGTATCCTCCTGGAATCAACTACAGGTGAGATGCTAGAGCGTCGTTGCAGTATTGTTTGTTTGTGTGTTTGATTAATACATTTCTGCAAAGTGCCCATCCAGGGCTTAGAGTGCTTGCACAACACAAATAATAAATAAATTCATCATGAATGACATACAATAAAACCAACAATACACCACATACAATTTAACAAATATCTGTTTTAGATTATACTCTCATTCCATATCTGCTTGATGTGAAAAACTGGATGAACAGAAACTTTTTGTTGGTAAATTCCACAAATAAGACTTTATACTTCTTGGTTCCACATAAACCCTCAAGAACTTTGCTGACATTGACTTAATATTTGAAAATACCCACATTATGCTGAAATCTATGGTACAAAATCTTTATGTGTCATTGGTGGTTGAGTTCTCACTTAATTGGCATTTAAATGACCTGTAGCCAAACCAGCCACAATGCAACACAATAACCTGCAGTAAGTAACATGTCACGAAACACTTCATGAAAAAAGGGCTTAATTGCCATTGAATTATACTGTTCCTTGCAGTATACTGCAGCATTTTGTGATATACTGCAGCATTACCGCATTTCTGGCAGCTGCTGTGGCACTTTCATCTCAGAAATATTTGCTAATTGCTTATCATCTTTCCCACATTGCCTCAGTTATGCAGGTGTTCATTATTAGCAAATTGACCTACTGTACTGCAGCTCTCATTTTTATCATTGGTCTCTCAAAACTAAAACTGGATAAATTACAACCCCTCCAAAATGCTACAGTAAGAGTTCTTACAAGAACCAGAGCCCCAAATCATTTTACACCAGTTCTGCTTGCAGCTTGCATTCCGTTATCTAGGAATACACCAGAAAATTAATTCCACATCCCTTTGAATTATTTGTAACTTTCTAAATGGTCTTGCTACTTTTTACAGTTAAGGCCCATAACATGTTTTCTACCATGGGGCCAACTAGCAGATGGTGTCACAGGCAATGAGGCAGATTATCTACCCTGGTCCAGATCAGCCCTATATCCTGCTGTCCTCCCTGCCCTGTCCCCCAACCTTCAGGCTATCTATCCTTCTTCTCCCATGGCTTACCCTCCATGGTAGGGTGGCAGGGAGCCCCCAACTTGACCCACCAGGACCGGATCCAGTTCAGGGAAATGTCTTCTCGGGGAAGCGCTTGTGGATGACGGCTCAATCGGGACCATTTTTTCCACTTTTCTGCAGAGGGGAGCATGCAGTGCTGACAATGGCCAAGCTGCATGTGTGTCTGCAGGCAGCATGCTGGCCAGCTGCTCTGCCTCCATGCCCTGATGTACAGGACACAACATGCCAACATCTAGCCTCTGCTAGATGTCAGGCAGGTGCCAGTCTCTGTTTCCAACCCTCCCCGGGGGAGGAGAGCTGTCTGCTGGATGCTCAATTCTCTCCCACACTGATTGACCCCCGATGACCCAATTGCACAGCAAACACAGGTTGCCGGTGTGGCAGGAGGTAAGAAATGATGCCTCAGCCTTCCACACCACTGGCCTGGCTAATGTAGCAGATTATTGAAAGAACAAAAGGAAACAAAGGGCCTTTTGTTCTTTTAATTAAGCCATGCCTCACTGCGCCATGATCTGCCACAATTATTACATTGTGGAAAACAAATTGCTGTTAGCCACCAATTTACATTGCGGAGTTATTGATTCCAGTGGTGTGGACTCAAACTTCCTGATCAGCTTCTGATAATCTGCTTCTGGTTCCAATCTCTAGACTTAAAACCCTGAGTCATTATGCCTTTTCTACCTATTGTCCAGATGTCCAGAATTCACTTCCACTAGAAATCTGAACATTTCCTACTCTGCCTATCTTCAGAGTTCATCTAAAGACTTACCTGTTTAAGAATGGTTAAGAATGGTTATCAGTTCTGAAGCTGATGCTTTAGGCAAGACTTTTTTGTGTTGCAAGCATGCATGTACAAGAAACACATTGCTTCAGCAGTTAGGAAGCATGTCACAGTGCATCAAGAAATTCAGCCACATCACCACACAATCAGCTGTTTTAGTGCATTACAAGCTACCAAAACAGCTGATTGCATGGTGTCCCCATGGCGACGGCTTCTCCGTCAGCCTCTCACAGTCCCAAGGAAGCCAACGGAAAGCCACCCCCTGCCATTCAGTGTGCCTTTCTAGTGAAATATTTCGATAAATAAAAAAGAAAAAGCCTACAGGGTGCCCAGTCCCCCTGTTGGCATGACCCTTTCCCCAGTTCATGTGCCAATGGGGTAGCCCAAACCCTGTCAGCATAATGCCCCCCCATGGCTCATGCATCCCACCTCCCAGCACACTGTATGGCTGATGGGGGTGCCCAATTCCCCTTGGACTCCACTGCCCCCCCCACCAACAAACTTCCATCTGTCATGCTGGAAGCCCACCCCAGCAGCAAAAGTCTCCTTGGCCAATGGGGATGCCCAATCCACTGTCAGCTCCACTGACCCCCCCCAAACAAACTACCTGGTGCCATGCTGAGAGCCCAACCCAGCATGGTAAAAGTCCCCCGTTGTCTTTAAAAAAACATAAAAAAGACCTAGAAGAAAACAACGGTCCCTTGTTGATTCTCTTGCCCTCCTCCTCCAACCTGCACCCACCCTCTGTGTACCCCACCTCCCCACACCCCCACCTCACCCCATACTTACCTACGGAGCCCAGCGCGATCATCTTCAGTGGACTGGGAACATGACTGCACTCTTCAAAGCCGACCACGAACTGAAGATATGGCGGTAAGCTGTATAATGGCATAAATGTTTTTTTTTCAACTTTGCTGCAAATCTCGGCCATTTTGGGGAAATATTTCACCAAATTTTCAACATAGGGTTCTTGGGACCCCACCTCATGAACTCAGTCACTGTCATTTTGTTATTCAGTCCCAAAAGGTGATTTTGTGGTCACTGCGTGGAACCGCCTTTTGATGCTGATTAACGAAATGACAATGTCACAGTTCATAAGGTAGGCCCTCAAAGACCCTATGTTGAAAATTTGGTGAAAACATTCCCAAAAGTGACTGTTTTATGACCGTGAGTTGCGCGGTTCCTATGCACTCTCGTAACTTCAAGCATTTTTAATATTTTTACTCCAGATTTTCAACATTACCATTTTACCACACCTTCTTATGAACAGTACAGCTGTCATTTTTCACATCACTCCTGAAATGTATTTTTGCACATGTAGCGCACAATGGCGCGGTCGGTGGGCAAAATCAATGCTCAGGACAGATTAAGAATATCACAGTGACACTGTTCATGAGGTAGGCCCCCCAAAACCCTATGCTGAAAATTTTGTGAAAAATTTCCCAAAATGACTGTTTTATGACCGTGCGTTGCACAGTTCCTATGCACATTCATAACTTCGAGCATTTTTAATATTTTCACTCCAGATTTTCAGCATTGCCATTTTCCCACACCTTCTTAGGGACAGTATAACTGTCATTTTTTCACATCTCACCCAAAATGTGTTTTTGCACATGCAGTACACAGTGGCATGATCAGTGTGCAAAATAAATGTTCAGTACAGATTAAGAAAATCACAGTGACACTGTTCATGAGCAGAGGTCTTAAACTGGCTATGTTGAAAATTTGGTGACAAAAGTCCTTAAAATGACTGTGTTATGAGTGTGTATTGTGCAATTTCCATGCTCCCTTGTAAGCTCGCAAATTCGTAATCTTTTTAGTCCAGATTTTCAGCATTGGCATTTTTCCACACCTCCTTATGAACAGTACAGCTGTCATTTTTCACACCCTGGCTGAATTGTTTTCACACTTCTGGCACAGAATAGATTGGTCGCTGTGGGAAATCAGTGTTTAGGATAGATTAAGAAAATCACAGTGACACTGTTCATGAGTGGAGCTCCCAAAATGCCTAAGCTGAAAATCTGCTGTAAAAAAAAAAACAACTAATTAAGTTACAGGTGTGCATTGCGCAGTTTCTACACACACTCGTGACTTCACCAGTTTTTTTTTTTTTTATTTTCACTCCAGATTTTTAACATTGCCATTTTTTATATCTCCTCATGCACAGTACAGCTGTCATTTTTCACATCCTGTTGGAAATGTGTTTTCGCACCTGTGGCGCCAAATGGAACAGTCGCTGTACAAAATCATCTTTTGGATAATGAACTGATAGTGTCACTGTTCATGCAGTAGGATCACAAAAAGCCCATGTTGAAAGCTTGGAGTAAAAATACCAAGAAATGCCCAGGGTGTTAGGGTTTATAACCATAACACCCTACCCTGTAGGGACTGACAGGCGTCAGGGGTGTGACTTGGGATTGTTAACAGTAATGCTCATACCATTCTACACCCACCCTGCAGCCAGTGGCAGGCATCGAGGTGCGCCTAGGACTCTTTGGCCCCAGAGTTCATCCCATTCTCCTATACTGCACACATTTCAGTGTATTTCCTTATGGAATGAGGTGAGTGTAAGGCCTGAACACTTCAAAGCACACCTCAACACTTGTAAGTGCCAGCAGGGTAGGGTGAGGTGAAATGTCGTGACCATTATGGGTGATGACCCAAAGGAACACCCCAATGCCTATCCATCTCTGCAGGGTGTGGGTGGAGTTGGCGCCAGTTCAATACTTCACTGCCATTCCTATACTGCAGCTGTCTAACCCCTGCACTTCCACTGCTAATGACAGCAAGCAACACTTGGCATTGACAAATGCTTGTTGATATCTGAAATTACAAGTGATTAATTATGTAATGTTTGCCCTGTTGTTTAATTTTTTATTGTTGGTTATATATACTATGCTTGCATGAACTGTGCATTATGAAATAACTGAGTGATTCATTTCATTATTACTGTATTACATTTTTTAAATTATGTTGAACATCTGTTCTGTTCAGATTTTTCTATTGGCTACATCCTAGTCCCAAAAACCATGCCTCTGACCTATATACAGTAGTCTCATAAATCTAGTGAACTGTGTCCAAAGGTCAGATTTACAGTAAGTATCAATAAAACTAAAGCAATGATGTTGGCCTCCAACTCATCTAATTTTATTTGGTTTATTAATGGCTCTAAATTAGAAACTGTTAAGTAGTATACCCTCTTGGGTAAAATTATTTCTAATTTAAAAATGGCAAAACAGAACGATGATGTGGTAAAACAAAAGACCCAAATGCTACCTGGATTTTCATGATTTAACTACTGTACAAATATGAAATCAACTCAAACTCTTAAATGTCAAAAGTAAGTAAGTAAGTGGCAACATATGAAGCAGAGGCTTGGAGTCATGTGCTGGTCAGTTTGGGGCCTTCCCCACACAGTACCTGACTTCATACTTCAGACTGGGCAGGGTCAAATTGCAATTACTACAACACTTACAGTTAGAGTTCATAAGCTCAAAATAAGTCACATATATTACTCGGCATTACTTGGTAGTACAAGACAGAAGAAAGCACTAAGCCCATCATGACTGCCTCTCAACACCATGTGGTAGAGTTTAACCTTCATTACTAAACAGAAGTATATCTAGTTCTGACTTAAATTTATGAAAGTCATTAATATTGATCATTTTCTGGGGGACTACATTCCATAGCCTACAAGCATGTATGGTAAAATAATTGTCTCTTCTGTTAGTGACTGACCGCTGTACATGTAATTGTTTATAATGGGACCTTAAGTAAGTAGTATTAGGAGCTAGGGTAATGTTACATTCATTTGCCAAGTCTTCATTATGTAGGATGTTAAATAGCATTAAAAGATCCCCTCTATCTATTTGTGTTTGGAGGTCATATCAATTAAGTGCAGACAGTCTGTCTGAGTATGATAATCCTCTCAGTCTGGGTACTAATCTTGTTATGCCTTACTGTGTATTGTCTAATAATGTTCTATCTCTGCAACTACATAAACTATGTAAGCTAAATATGTGACTCAAGGGCTGGTGCCAAGAAAAAGGACACAAATTTGTAGGTAACTGGCAACAGTTTTGGAAGCGAATGTTCTTCAAATTTGATGGACTGCATCTGATTAAGGAGGGAGTCAGTGCATTGGGGCATACGTTTAATATCTTTGTAGAATATTTAAACTAGTAAATGGGGAGAGGGGTGCAGCACCCAACACATTGAATGGGAAGTACACCCCTCCCCCTCAGCTAGTGATCAAACAGGAGTTCAGCATGTTTGCCGTTCATTTGCATCACCAGGTAAGGAAAAAGGCTCCTATATAATGCACAGGGGAAATGATAGTTGTCGACCAACAACCAACACACCAAATTCTGGCCAGTGTAAAATCATGTACACAAATGCTCACAGCCTGGGAAATAAGATCCCAGACCTGCAGACAATAATGACAGAGACTAAACTGGACATAGTAGCCATTAGAGAGACATGGTTCACCAGTAACCACACTTGGGAGACTTCAGTACCTGGCTATGTACTGCTCAGAAGAGGCCGAGGTACAAAAAAGGAGGGGGAGTGGAGTGGCCCTTTATGTCAATGAAAATATCAAGTCTACAGAAATTCAGAATATACATAAGGAGCCAGAAGAACTGTGGGTCATTCTGGAAACAGGAAATGGGACAGCCATACAAACTGGGGTTGTCTTCAGGCCTCCAGACCAGAGGGAGTACATAGACACATTACTGTTAGAAGATATACAAAACATGACAGCTAAGGGGGAGGTTCTGATAATGGGAATGTCTGCCAGAACTAGACACATAATGGATTCCCTGCAGGGGGAGGGCCTCAAACAACTGGTACAACAACCTACAAGAGACAGGGCTATCTTAGATCTAGTACTGACTAACAGAGAAAGGATCACAGATTTCCAGGTAGAAAGTCACCAGGGGGACAGTGACCATCACATGGTATGGTTCAATTTGGCCACTAGAAATAAATCATCCCATTCAAAGGCAAAAATATGGGACTTGGGGGCATGGTCTGGCCACCAAGAAAATGGCAGCTTAACTCCTGAGCTCATCTGAGTCTCGTGACAATCCACGGTCAGCTATCCCAGTCCCAGGATGTAACCCCCCTTCCAGCTACTTAATCTTGCTCTGGTAAATGTCCTCAATCATCCATTCTGACTTTTGTAATGTTTTATGGCATATAAGTGGTTCTCCAGGTGCCAGTTACTTGCGAGTCGCTCTGACCAGATAGGCTGCGTAGGCCATGGCTCTATACTGTTGGAGATCCATCTAGCTCAGATTCCTGCTGTGCCTTACCTGAGCATCTAACCACTGTCCAGCAATGAAAGCTTCACTAAGGCTGAGATGGCAACTGGAGAACCCCCACCTGACTCATCTTCTCAATCAGCTACTGCTCTTCAGCCAACATCTGTGTAGGACTTTCTAAGCTACATCACTTGCATGTTTGAAGCATTGCTGTCGTGGGTGGATGACATCAATTCTACCCTCATAGGCACAACTTCAGATGTCTGACAGCTGCAAGATCATTTAAATGTTGTGGAGCAGCAGGTAGAAACAGTGGAGCAACAGCCAATTAAGCTCAGGCAAAAAATACAGATACAATATGACAAACTGGAATGTTTTCTAGTAAGGGTGGAGGATCAAGAAAATAGGGGACACTGTAACAATCTCCATATCATCGGCATCCCTGAGTGTTCAGAAGGCCTGTCCATGGAACGTTTTCTCAACGATACTCTCCCTACTATGCTAGGGGAGCGCTGGAGGGGCCCAGCTGAAGTTGAGAGAGCTCACTGAATTACTGGGAGGAAAGACAGGTTGGCTCAATCCCCAAGACCTATAGTGGTATATTTGCTCCAATATTCAACCAAGGAGTGCATTTTGAGAGTGGCTCGGGACCTGGGTGAAATTCGGTGGCAGGGGCACAGATTTCTTTCTATAGAGATTTTGCACAAGAAACAACAACAAAGTGCCATGCTTATGACCCTTTGGAAAAAATCCTCGCTGCCCACAACTTTAACTATAGATTCAGAGGACTCACCAAACTTCTGGTATCCAAAGAGGAGAGAGAGAGAGATACTGGCAAATAGTCCTGCTGAGGTGGAACGCTTGATCTCCAAACTTTGCCCTAACTTGCCCCTTCAGCCTACATCTCCCAGAAGGATGTGGGAACATTCTGCTACAATGACAACCACTAGGAACCTTGGAACTGGCAGGCAACCTCCTGAGGACCACTATCCAGGTGGACCAGGTCCCTCTGCTAATGACTCCTCCAGGGCAAGGAATCTGTCTCTCACGGAAGCACCAGGTTTGGTCGACAGCGACAATGCTGACCTCCCCACAGCGATGGCGCAATACCGACGTAGGTATTGTGCTGCCTGTTCTAAGGGTGTTTTCTGTGGGGAGACGCACCCCCCGAACTTTAGGATTCCAACTCCAGGTCAAAGTTGGTCCGAGAGGGGTGGAACACTGGGGAAGGCGAAACACAGAAGAAGGACCATTACTGAGAATGTCGCCGTAATGGTCTTTTTTCCTGTTTTGCCATTGGGGTGTTGACAAAAAGGGGTGCAATGGTCTCGCACAGTGCTTCTGGCTACATCCAGCACTTCTGTTTTTTGAGAACAAATATCTCTACCTCCTAGAAGCACCAGATCTACTCCATACCAGTGGCAGCGATCGAGAAGTGGCCAGCACCTCTCACCAGAACAACAAAGGGCAGCCCCCCCGCAAAGATGCCTAGGGATGATTTCCCCTCGACTTCAACAGACTGTCACTCCTTAAACCCAGACCTTTTCTCCATAGACAATGAACAATCTATGGACTGGGCAGACACACCAGAATCCTATCTTGTTGAAGTGGTGGACCTATCTGGGAAGCTTAAACCTGGGACTAAAACCTATGCTGCTGCTGTTCGAACAGCACCCTTGGATCCCATAACAGCTCCCCTGGACTTTCAGAATTGCTCTAAGACACTCCTAAGGCGGAGCAATGACCCTACTGTCTGACGTTTGGACTATTTTCTACAGTGACATTTGCTACCTAAATAGCCTGTTTATCTCTACTGTTCCCATGCTCCAGACTGTTTATATGCCCCAAGGTGTACCATAATTCAGCACTAGTGCAAGCCAATATGGCTGGTCTCCTTTTTTCTTTGGGCCATACTGAGCACATGCCCTTGGTTGGATACTAGTCTTGGGCCACTTTCCCTTGATCAGGCATATTGTGCCTATGGGGTGACTGTACCCCCCCCTCCATCCTCCTTCTGCAGACCTTACGGGGCCTAGCAGCCACGTATCCTAGGGATACCTTGATTATATTACATGACCCCAGCGTTTCCATTTCAGCTGGGTCTCTTAACTAGGATCTGGCCACTGGTTACCTTAACAGGCTGTATTGGGCTCGCAGGCAAACTGGCCCTTATGTTTTTCAATTGGGGATGTTACCCAGCTCTCCCCCACCCACTTTCCTTGTACCTCTCCCTTCACCCAGCACCCCCCCCACACAGGGTTATGTTATCTGCCAAGGGATTGGTTACTGGATGAGGAGAAGCATGTTTTTCTGGGTTGTCTTCCTCCTCTCCAGTCCCTGAGCGTTGAAGCTTGCGAAGCTGAGGGTACTCCCTTGCTTAGTACTCTCTTTCGCTTTAAGTCTTTTTCGCTCTTAGCATTTGTACCCTTATTGGAATTGTTGCTATTGCCCTGCCTCATCAGGTAGTCTGATTTAGGTGGGACTACATTAGCCTTGCTGTTATAAAGTTATTTGGTGTTGTTACCTCTCTGTATTCATAGGTTCTCTTTTCTATTTTTACAGGTTTATGCACCATCTGTTCCTGTTGGTACCTTGTAGTATACCTTTCTCTGTTTGGTACACCCTTTAAACACTTTACTCAGAGCAGTGTGTTTATACCTTCCTGCAACTTAATGGCAGCCTTTTGCAGTAGAAAGCCATGTTTGCAACCCCCTAACCACCCTTCCTTGGTCTCCCTGAGTCTCTGTGCATCTGGGTGGGTAAGTACCCTGTCCTCTTTTGCTTATCTGTTAATATGACTGCTCCTGCTGTTCAAGGGCTGCATCTGGTATCGTGGAATGTTAAGAGTCTTAATCACCCCATAAAGCATACTAAGGTCATTCAGTACCTTCATTCCGTTCTCACTGACATAGCCCTTTTACAAGAAATGCATCTCTTTAGCAGATCTAATCCTTGGCTTAAGAAATACTGGGTAGGGGCTGTTCATGCTAGCTCTGTCTCATCCAAATCCAAAAGGGTTGCCATCCTTATTCGTCGCTCTAGCTTATGGGTAGTTGAAGAGTCCCAGTCCGATTCACAGGGTCACTGGGTTGTTGTTCAGTTGGCCTCCCTGACTGGTAAATTGATTGTGGGCAATATATATGTTCCTAACACAGACCAAATAGACTTTTCTCCCTGTCTAAGCCAAGCCATTTCCTCCCCAGAGCAGCCCAACTCACTCTCCCTTTTTATTAGGAGGGGATTTCAATCTGGTGTCAGACATCTTTTTAGATAAGTCGAAACCCACCCCCAAAATGCACCCCAAGGCCCATGCAGCCCTACAGGAGCTGAAAGAAGGGTGGGGCTTGATAGATCTCTGGAGGCATGACTATCCCTCAGGGTGGGATTATTCCTATTACTCCTCTTCCCATGGTGTGCACAGTCGCATTGATTATTGTCTGGCCAATAATGCAGCATCAGGTAGGGTATCGGGCAACTCCATAGGCAATATTATCATTTCAGACCACGCACCAGTGATGACTAACTACATCCCCTTGGGGCACTGACCCACCAGCACGAGTTGGAGATGTAACCCCAACTCATCAGAGACCCTGACTTTAGACATTATATATTTGGAATATTATATAGGAATATTTTGCATTAACTCTGACCCTGCAAGCATAGAATGGGAAGCTTTCAAAGCCAATCTCAGGGGCTACATTATTGCTTTTGCAGCAAACCGGAACAAAGCCCTGGACAAAACTCTGGACCTGTTACAAGCAGAACTCACAGGGCTGGAAACACGCTTCAAAGCCTCACCTGATACTTCCAGGCCCTGACCCATAGAATTGTCAGGCTCAAATGTCAAATTAATGCTCTGTTACATCACAAAGCAGAATGGCTTTTGCTAAGATCAAAGCATACCTATTGGGAGGGCAGGGACAAGAGTGGCAAGCTTCTTGCTTACCAACTGCAGAAGCAACAAGCCTCCTCTAGAATTCATGTCCTTCGTACCTCTTCAGGCTCTATTATTACTGACCCTGCTAGTATTAGTGATACTTTGAGGTTGTACTATCAATCCCTGTACCAATCCCAATCTTCTCAGTCTTCAAGCCAGTTGTCTCAAGACCTGAACCAGTTCTGCCACTGTTTCACCATACCAACTCTCTCACTGGACCAGGTTGACCTCTTAGATGCCCTGATTACAGTCCCTGAGATACGCATGTCTTTATCCCAGATAGGCAAAGGGTAAAGCCCCAGGATCTGACGGGGCGACCATTCAACTGTACCAGGTATCGGAACAGGAGATTGCTCATCCATTGTTGTTAGCACTACATCATGCTCAATCCTCAGGCTCTCTCCCCACCACAATGAAGGAGGCCCTTATCACTCTCCTCCCCAAGAAATTCAATGATCCCCTCAATTGTGCCAGTTTTTGCCCATATCCCTATTACCAGTGGATACCAAGATTTTGGCAAAAATTCTGGCCACTATTATGCTTAACGTTCTCACCTCTCTAATTCACCCATCTCAGGTGGGGTTCATGCCAGGAAAAGTTGGCTCAGATAATACCAGGCTACTACTCAACCTAAAGTGGCTAGCGAGTCGGTCTAAGACTTTATTGGTTGCCCTAGCTGTTGATTTTGCTAAAGCTTTCAATTCCATTGAATGGAATTATTTACATGCAGTCTTTCACTTATATTTCTTCAGTCCTCAATTCCATCTCTGGGTCTTGACACTCTAAAGCTCCCCTATGGCCAGAATTTTAACTAACTCTAATATTTCCCCCTCTTTTCCCCTGTGTAGAGGTACCCACCAGGGATGTTCCTTGTCTCCCCTTCTGTTCCTGGTTGCCCTGGACCCACTGATTCGAGCACTTATCAATGCCAATGGACTCCCGGGCATCCTGGCCTGTGGTAGCTCATATGTGGTGGCGACATATGCCCATGACCTTCTTCTTACCCTGTTTCACCCCCAACAGTCCCTTGTGGTAGCTCTCTCAGTCCTACATGAATTTGCCTCGCTATCAGGGCTGCAGGTAAACCAATGAAAGACCACCCTTGCCCACTTAACCCTCTCTCTACACAGGATTGCCTTCATTGTACTGAACTGAGTTGGGCTACTCAGGGATTCACCTACCTTGGGGTCTACATATCTACTAATTGGACAGACCTTGAAACCTCCAATTTTGCCCTCTTCTAAAACAGCTAAACACAGAAGTGGAGCACTGGTGTAAACTACACTTAATCTTGTCAGGTAATGTAGCCACCATTTGCATGTTCCTCCTCCCCAGAGTCACATATTTGTTCAATAACCTCCCGATTCATCTCTCTCCCAAGCTATTCTCCTCCTTTGAGAATCTGTTAGCCTCTTTCTTATGGGAAGGGTGGGTGCATAGGTGGGGGAAAACACAAACTAAGAGCTCACTGGTCTGGGGGGGGCCTTGGTGTCCCCTGATTCCAGGTCTACCATCTGAAGAGTGTGGCTGCCCAAGCCACAAAATGGTTTATGCCCATGGCTACCCCTCCCCTATTGTGGGTTTGCCTTAAAGCCAGTATGGTGACACCCACTCCACTTAGGTCCCTGTTAGGGCAGGGAGGTCCTTCAGGCAAGGGCCTTTCCCCTGTCATATGTGAATCCCGCCATGCCTGGCACCATAGCATGACACTATCCCACACTCCCAAAAAAGCCTGGGGTCCCCCCTTATGATATGCTGAACTATGGCAGAACAACCTTATTACCATAGGAGGGGAACCAATCAAATGGCCTTCTTGGGAGGCCAAGGGAATTAGGCATGTGCAAGACCTGCTGTTGCCTGACTCAGACATCCTATTATCCTTTAATCAGTTAAAGAACAAATTCAGTCTCCCCAACACCGACTTTTGGTAGTTTCTCCAGATACACAGCATTATTAATGACCTCTCATCTCAGTATAGGCTAGACAGTAAATGGAAATGGCTGGCCTCCCTGCATAAGTCCTTCTCCTTCCAGGGCTGCATAGGCAACTTTTAAGCCACATGGTGAGACTCTCAAGCTGACCCCACTGAGAGCTGCAGGTCCAAATGGGAAGCTGACTTGGGCATGGCTATTTCTGAAATCTCTTGGTCCTGCTGCCTTAAGGACTCACACAGAGAGTATAGAGACACTAAAACCCAATTTCTACAACTCAAAATCTTCCTGCAGTGGTACAGGACTCCTGCTACCCTTCACTCAGTGGGAGTCCTGACTCACTCAAGATGTTGGAGATGTCAGCAACCAGATCCCCACCTGTTCCAAATCTTGTGATTCTGCCCCCAAATCTCAACATTCTGGTCTACCATCACTTTAGAGTGTTTCAAAGTCCTTGCCATCAGGGATATACCCCTCAACCCTAAATTGCTCCTGGGTGACTCCTCTGAGCTAAACTTTTTTCCTAGGGCCCTTCGGGAATGGCTTATGTTGGCATTACTGAAAGCTAAGAGGCTATTAATAATGCACTGGAGGCAGGTTAATAAGCCAGATATAACTATGTGGCATGATGCCATGGCTCAATTGGTTCTCTTAGAGCAACTTTCCTACTCACACCGAGGTCAGTTGGACTACTTTCTTAAGAAATGGGGAGCCTTCCTTCACTCATCACTTTGTATGATCCCTCCACCCCCCAGGAAACCCTCCTTTATAAGGCCTACATGGTTTGGAAGATGATTCTACCCTTGGTTGCTGCTAAATGGGAAGCTATAACCAGTACTGCCATATTATTGTGTCTTATTTGGACTCTTTCTTCTTTCCACCAACCTGTTTCTCCTGCATTGGATATAATGATATTTCTATAAGTGGTGTAAATCTTACTTGGTCTACACAATTTCTGTCGATTTGGGTTGTAATATATGTGATGTATGAATGTGTACCACCTTATAAAAATTAAAAAATCTTTAACAAAACTTTCTATGATAAAAAAAAAAAAAATATGGGACTTCAGAGGAGCTGACTTTGATAAGATGGCCAATGGAGTTAAGCAAACCCTGGGAAGAAGAAATACAGGTGAGGGGGTACAGGCCAAGTGGGCAAGTATTAAGGATGTAATACTTGAAGCAACATCCCATTGTGTTAGAGAGAAAAGGAAGTGCAAAAGAAGAAGGAAACCACTTTGGTTCTCAAAAACAGTAGCAGAAAAGGTCAGAGCCAAAAGGCTGGCCTTCAGGAAATATAAGAGAACGCAGTGGTATGAAGATAGGGAGGCATACCAAACTTCCCTAAAGGAAGCAGTGAGGGCAGTAAGGCAGGCAAAGGCCCAAAGCAAGGAAACACTAGC
The DNA here is from genome assembly GCA_016271365.2 of Neoceratodus forsteri. Lineage (NCBI taxonomy): Eukaryota > Metazoa > Chordata > Ceratodontiformes > Ceratodontidae > Neoceratodus > Neoceratodus forsteri. Next base: position 368,788,891 of record CM057453.1, on the reverse strand, counting down.
ACGAACAGTAAAAGAAGGTGGCAAGACTTTCTACAGATGCATTAGTGAAAGGAGAAAGTCCAGGGGGGTATTGCTAAGATCAAAGGAGATAAGGAGGCATGTGAGGAGGACAACCATGTAAAAGCATCTATCCTAAATAGATACTTCTGCTCAGTATTTACTGAGGAGAAGGTAGGGCAGGGTCAACAGCTCAGCACCATGGACACAGGGGGGAGGGAGGTGAGCACTAGTCCCTTCACAAAAGAAAGGGTCCTACAAGAGATCACTAAGCTCAGGGTGGAAAAGGCAATGGGACCTGAGGGCATACATCCCAGGGTATTAAGGGAGCTAAGGGTGGAACTAGCAGAGCCATTATCAGAACTGTTTAGTGAGTCTCTGAACACAGGAGAAATCCTAGAAGACTAGGGAAGGGCTCATGTGATCCCACTCCACAAGAGTGGTAGCATGGAGGAGGCAGGGAACTACAGACCAGTCAGTCTTATCTCAGTAGTGGGTAAGATTATGGAGGCACTCCTTAAGAAAAGGACAGTGCAACACCTGGAATCCATAGGATCACAGGATCCAAAACAGCATGGGTTTACAACAGGAAGGTCCTGTCAAATTAATCTCATAGATTTCTTTGACTGGGTAACCAGAGTGTTGGACAAAGGGGGAGCAGTTGATGTTGCCTACCTTGACTTCAGCAAAGCTTTCAATACTGTTCCACATAGAAGATTGAGTAATAAGCTGGGTAGGCTCAGGGTGGGTCAGAAGTTGGTCAACTGGGTGGCAAACTGGTTGAGGGGCAGAAAACAAAGAGTGGTGGTAAATGGTATGCAGTCAGAAGAGATGCAAGTCACAAGTGGGGTACCTCAGGGATCAGTCCTGGGGCCAGTCCTCTTCAATATCATCATCAGTGACATTGCAGGTGGACTGGAGGGTAAGGTTTGTCTGTTTGCAGATGACACCAAGATCTGCAACAGAGTAGATGATCCGGATGGGGTGGGCAGAATGAAAAGAGATCTGGATAAACTGACAAAATGGTCGGAAGAGGGGCAAATGGGGTTTAACGCAAAGAAGTGCGATATCATGGACATAGGGAAGAGAAACTCTGAAGCCACCTACAGGTTGGGAGGGGAGTTGCTGGCAGTCACAAGGGAAGAAAGAGACTTGGTTATCATTATCATCACAGATGACCTGAAATCATCCAAGCAGACCACTAAAGCAGTAGGTAAGGCTAGGGGGATGTTGGGGTGTATTAGTAGGGGTATCACAAGTTGTAAGAGGGAGGTAATAATCAATCTTTTACAAGACACTGGTTAGGCCCCATCTGGAGTACTGCATGCAGTACTGGAGGCCACACCTTCACAAGGACATTAACTAAATTGAGGCAGTCCAGAGAAGGGCAACCAAAATGGTGCCTGGACTGCATCAGAAAACATATGAGGACAGATTAACAGAACGCAATATGTATACCCTGGAGCAAAGGAGGGAGAGAGGCGATATGATTGAAACATTTAAACACCTTAAGGGCATTAACAAGGCGAAAGAGTCTAACACGTTTCAATAAAAGAAAAATAGCAGGACAAGTGGACAGAGTATGAGATTAGAGGGAGGTCGATTAAGGGGTAATGTGAGGAAGTTCTTTTTTTCACAGAAAAGGTAGTGGATGCATGGAATGTCCTTCCTCAGGAAGTGGTGGATATGAATACTATGCAGGGCTTCAAACAGGCATGAGCTAGGGATAAGGGAGCGATGCATATAGGTATGAATATATAGGCCATTGACAGAGCAAATGCTGATGGCACATTCATAAGGTAGAAAAAGGAACGGGCAGACTGGATGGGCCTTGTGGTCCTTATCTGCTGTCAACTTCTATGTTTCTATGTTTCCATAAAATAAAAAAAATCCTGCCTGTGCAGTGCTGTCTGGTTGGGTTTTGGCATTCATGTGGTCTGGAAGCGACTTACCAAGGGAAAGGTTTCCCTTGTGTTTATTTTATTTATTTCTGCAAAAAATGTTATGTTTTTGGACTGAAGTGCTCATTTTTTACTTCTTTTTTTAAAATTAACTTACCCCCGAGTGTCAGCATCTGTCTCAAAGGGCAGGTGGCTGGCCATGAATCCAGGAAGTGCTGCTGTTGGAGCATGTGCACAAGGGGAAACTGGGCAAGTGTTCACCATTATAACTCACAGGTTATAACCTGGTTTCCCTTGGTACAAAAATTATCCCCAGTTATTGTATGAAGGTAATACAAGTTTCACTCCTGGACACAAAGGCCTTATGAATGGACCTGGTGGGTCTATTAGCTGTCAAGGTGATCTTTCTACAAGGAACACTGTGAAAATTTATTATTAATTATTATGCCCACATCACTCTCAGCAGTGACTGATTTGATAGTGTTCCTATTTAGGAAATAATTCCTACTAGGGTTTTTCCTACTGAAGTGAAGGGTAGTGCATTTATCCACATTAAGTGCCCTTTTTTTAGACTTGGCCTAGATATCGATGTCATGCAAGTCTTGAACCAGTGTTTAGTATATGATATCTTTGTCCACCTCTGAACTTATTTTTGTATCATCGGTGAATTTAATAATGTTATTTGGAACATTGTGATGTAGATCACTGATAAAAATGCCAAACAAGGTTGATCCAGGCACAGAACCGTGGGATACCCCACTGGTGACACTTACCTCCCTGGAAAATATTTTGGAAACTCTGACTTGCTGGATCCTACCGGTAAGCCATTCTCATGTCTAGTTAGTAAGATATTTATTGAAACCCAGGTTGATCATTTTCCTTATCAATTCATTATGAGGACAGTGTCAAATGCTTTTTGAAAGTCAAGAAAGATAACATCTACAGGTGATTCTCTATCAAGACTTGAGATTACTTTTTCATAAAATGATATTAGATTTTTAGTGCATGATATATCTGCTATGAAACCATACTGAGCGGTATCCTTTAGTTCCATCTCTCTCTCTTTGCTTTCCAGTGTATTTCTTAACAGTCTCTCCATTAATTTACACATGACGAATATGAAGCTAATTGTTCTGAAATTACCATCTATAACTGTGCTACCCTTTTTATGTATTTGGATGACTGTAGTGTTTTCCAATCACTAGGCATGATTCGCAAGCTATATGATTTATTAAATAAGACGGTGTGGGGTGTTGTCGATTCACCCCTATCAGTCTGAAAATCATGTTGTTGACACTGATATGGCTGCAAGCTTCCTGGAGCCAGAGTGCATTCCTGTGGTGGAATGTGGTGGAATTTAATCTTCATTAGTTTATAGAAATATATCTAGTTCTGATATAAATTTATGAAAGTCATTAATATTGATCAGTTTCTTGGGAGCTGTATTCCATAGGCCTCTCACCAGAAGCTGTAGATTGGTTTCAGCACTATCTCAGTAAATAGGTCCCAACAAGTAAAAACTGAATGAACCCTCTCTGATAGTCACCAGGTCCTAACTGGCATCCCTCAGGGGTCAATTCTTGGTCCCGTTTTATTCAGCCTCTTTATCAACAAACTCCCATCAGTCTGTAGTGATTGAATTATACTCTATGCCGATGATGCTGTCATCTACTCTAAAAGCCCTGACCCTCACCTCTTAGAATCACAATTACAGCATGGTTTCACTGCAGCTGAAGCTTGGTTCACCAAATACAAACTCCTACTGAACTACAAAAAAACAAAAGTAATGCTATTCATTAACCCCCATAATAAACAGGGACTTCCAAATGACAATCCTAAATAGCCTACACTCCCCCGTTGACCAAGTGCAATCTCCATTGACTGGTCCCTATCCTTTGTGTAGCACATAGACCATGTTGTTAAGGTTGTTAACCCTCAAATTGGCCTGCTATGCAGGCATCATCATTGAATGACCCAAGAAGCCTTGTCACTGGCTATAAAAGCTCCATCTTGTCTACCATTGATTATGGCCTAGTGATTTATGGGGCAGCCTCTGACTTCACCCTCAAAAGAGTGGCTGTTGCCCTTAACAAGTCTTACATGCTGCATCTTGGCGTGCGTTGGCTAAGCCACACTTATGACCTCTGCACTATATAATTAGCTTACACTGCAAGAAAGGGGGCATTACCAAGTGTGTCTTCTTGTGAAAAAAAACTGCCTAGGCCTTTCCCTTCACCATCCAGAACCCACTCTTCATTGCACCCAACTCTTACTTCACAAGGAGCCTATCTTGGCAATCTCTGCTTGTCCCCTTCTTTTGCCTGTCACAAGCACAAAGATCTTTCTCATACTGGGCACCACAAATGGCTCAATGAACTACCCTTAGATATTAACAGTGAGACCAGGCTAGGGCCATTTAAGAAAAAACTCCACCTTTACCTGTCTAAACTGAGCAGCTGTGACTGCTAGCCCTACTAGTCTCACTTACCACCCTATTCCTGCCCTATCTCCAACTGTCCTTTCTCATCACCATCACCTTCACTCCCCTTGCTCCTCCTCCTCACCCCATATCAGCCCCATTCTAGCCCTCCCCAATCATCTCCTATCCCTTCTGTGGCACTTATTTCCTCCTCCACTCTCTCCTCCCAAAGCCCCATACCAGTCCCATTCTAGCTCTCCTCCCTCAATCATCTCCTGTCCCTCCTGTGGCACTTATTTTCCCCCCTCCACACTCTCCTCCCTAACCCCCCAGCCATATGCCTGACAATGGTATATTTACTCTGCTTCAACTAGTTTTGTTTTAAGCCATGTTGTTGACTATGTACTTAATTGTCCTCAGTAATTGTCCACTCTTGTATTACATTGCTCTACAGCACAGCAATGTATTCTACTGCATTTCTCTAATCCCAAGTTATGTTTAATGCCTTATTCTCCTCTGTTGACCTAGAATCTATGTACAATAACTGTTTTATTTATTTATTTATTGAAATGTTTCACCAGGAAGGCACACTGAGCTACAAGTCACTTGTCTCCCAGTGCTACCTGAGGGTGAGGAAGGGGTACAATAGGAATGAGACATTAAACATTCAAGTTACAAGAGCAACATTAATATACAGTTGTAAGGCAGGTGTTACAAACAGTGTTACAACAGTGTTGCATAATAATAAGTGCTGGTTTAATAAGTTGACCAGTGCTTATGTGAAAGAAAAGGGGGAAAGGAGAGGGTGGGGTAAGGTTGGGGAAGGGGGAAGAGTCATGTCCCTGGAGATCCATTCAGGATGTGAGGAACCCTGCATGGTGTCTGGGGGGGCCAGAGAGAAGGGAAGAAGGCAGTGTCCCAGATAGACCCTTTCAGGATGTGGGGAACCCTGCAAGGGGGGGTTGGGGCTAGATAGAAAGGTGGACAAGGCTGTAGGGATTTAAAGAGGGAGGAGAGAGAAGGAAGAGGTGTGACTTAATGCTAGGAGGGGGGAATAGGACCTAACCCAAAAGAGGAACCTTTAGGATGTGGGGTACCCTGCAAAGGGGTTGGGGAAGGTCAGTAGATAGTGATTAAGAGAGTGATAGGAGAGGGAGGGAGTGAGAATAGAACCCTTGAAGGGAAGATAATTCACACCTTTGGAAGGGATGGGGCCTAATCGATAGTCAATTAGGAAACATTGGACACTGCTTGCAATCCTGGAAAGCCAAGATGGTGGCTAGATAGTAGAGGGGAGATATGGTTAGGCTCAGTTGGACCCTTTTAGGATGCTAAGAACCCTGCAAAGGGACTGCGAGAGCCAGGGAGAAAGACAGATGAGGGAGGAGAAGGAGAGAAGACAAGACTGTGTGCAGTAGGACCCCCTCAGGATGCTGAGAACCCTGCAAGGGGGAGTACAAAGACTAGGGTGAAAGGTAGATGGGGAAAGGAAGGAGAGGAGACATGTCTAGATGCCATAGGGCCCCTTCATGATGCTGAGAACCCTGCAAGGGGACTGTAAAACCTAGGGGAACAGGTAGATGGGGGAGCGGGAAGGAGAGGAGACAAGCCTAGATTCAGTAGGATCCCTTCAGGATGTTAAGAACCCTGCAAGAGGACTTCAAGTCTAGGGAGAAAGGAGGGATGGTGGAGGAAGGAAGTAGATGAGAGATGCAAGCCCATTGGGGGTTAGGAGAGGGACCCTTGGAGAGAATTCAGGGTCCCTTACATTCTGTGAGAGATCAAGGGAGGCCAGTAGGGGGGTAGCAATTTGGAGGAAGGGGAGAAGAGCTAGACATTTGGGGGATGGGGGTGCACAGGGTAAAATGAAGATGTTGGTAGAGGTGTAGGGTTTGTCCAGGGCTTAGAGGAGGGAATTGGAGAGGGATATGGCAGGGCAGCTAGGTGCAAGGTAATTATTAAGGACAGAGTTGATGGACTAGGCAGGATGAATGCTGGATTTGAGGGGGAAGGAAATTCTAAATTTTTGGGAGGCGGCGAGGGTAACCAGATTGACTGATTTGGGTGAATCTGTGGGGAACTATCAGGGTGTGGGAGTTGGTTAATTTAAGGGAATGGGAGGATGGGGGGGTGTTATAAAGGATGAGGTGAGGTAGGAAAGGGAGCTCATCCAACCAGTGCTTAGAGATGAATTTAGCACAATGGGAGAGTTGCCTATTTGTAAGAGAGGGGAAGGATAGGGCATGATAAAAATCACAGTGGTGGGTGTGAGGGGGCATCCAGGGTGAAGCAGCAGAAGGAATTGAAGAGGGTGCCCAGTCTAGCCAGGGAGGACTTAGTGGCAGCACCATAGACTACATCACATTAGTCAGAAATGGGCAGTATCATCTTCCAAACAAGTTCACGCCTAGATGGAGGAGGGATGCAACTACGGTTCCTGAACAGGGCACCAAGCTTGGGGCGTAATTTTTTCTGGGTGGCATCAATATGTCCAGAGAAGTTTAGGTGTTGGTCCAAGCAAACACCTAAGTACCTGAAGGAGGATGTGTCCTCAAGTAAAGTCCCATCAAGGGTGTGGAAAGTGGGTAGGGACAGAAGCCTAGAGAGTCTCTGCCTTGTGCCAAAGGTCATGGAGACAGTCTTCTTGGCATTGAGGAAAAGCTAATGGTTAGAAAACCAGAGCTGAACCTTGTTAAAGTCTTGCTGTAAGCTGGTTGTCACCTCAGCAGGACAGGAGCCAGATGCATACATGACTGTATCATCGGCATACATATGTATAGTGGAGGAGGGTTAGCACACAGAAGGAAGGTAATTTAAGAGGATGGAGAATAGGAGGGGCCCTAATATAGAACCCTGGTGGATGCCAGTGCTAATCAGGAGGGGAAGGGAAGTGGCATCCAAGATCTTAATTGATTGAGTTCTGCCGATAAGGTAGGCCTTGACCCAGTTTGTGGTGGAGGGAGATAGGCCAGCTGCTGGGAGTGAGTCGAGGAGAAGGGAGTGAGAGATGGTGTCAAAGGTCTTTACCAGATCAACAAAAATGGCAGTGGTGATTTGACCATTGTCCATCCTGGTTAGGATGGAGTCTGTGAGCTGTAGGAGAAAGGTGGTGGTTAAGTGTTTTTTCCTGAAACCTGATTGGAAAGGGATGAAAAAGGAGGTGTCAGGTTGAAAAGAGATGAGTTGGGAGAGGAGAATGTGTTCTTAAAGCTTGGCAAGGGTAGGGAGAAGAGACACAGGGTAATAGTTGCCAGGTGATGAGGAGTTACTCCCTTTGGGTAGAGGGAGGACCACTGCATGTTTCCATGAAGAAGGGACCAAGGCAGTAGAGAATAAGAAATTTAGGAATATTGAGAGGGAGTAGGCAATGGCTGAAGTACATAGGAAGAGGAGCTTTGGGTCGAGGCTGTCAGGGGAATCACCTTTTAGAGAGGCTGATGGTGAGGAGGGCACTTAGGGTGTCATTTAAGGTTACAGTAGCGAAAAAGAAGAGAGATGGGAGGGTAGTGGAGGGGGCACACCGTTAGAAGGTGGGGAGGGGGTGGGTAAGAGGCGAGGGATTTCAGTAGCTCAGTGGCACAGGAGGTATAGTAGGAGTTAAATTCTGCAGCTACAGCTAGTGGGTCAGACACTACTGAGCTATTTACTTTAAGTACCATTGGTGTGTGGGAGATGATGGGGTAAATAGGGCGGGGATCACCTTCCAGAACTTTGAAGGGAGATTTATGTTGGTGATGAAAGCAGATTTGAAATATTCAGACTTGGCTAACCTTGTAGCCTCAGTGCAAGCGTTTCAGAGCATACGGTAGTTCATGAGGTCATCAGGATGCTGGGTAGCTTTATGATGTTTCCTGGCTTGATCCTCTACCATTGAGGCAGGCCAGAAGTTCAAGGATTGTCCAAGGTAAGTGGTTACCTCTGACTCTGGTTTGTTTGAGTGTGGCAAAGTCATTCCAGTTTATAAGAAATATTTCTTTGAAGTAAGGGCCTTATCAACTGAGGGGAGGGTGGTTAGGTGGGACCAGTCAGAAGTGGCAAGGCTACTCTGGCGATGTTCAATGTCAAGAGAATTGGAAGAACGTAGTTGTATGGTTTTGTGCTGTGATTTAGATCTGTGGACTTTCCTGTCTATGAATATTGGGTTATTGTCACTGAGAGCATTGGGGAGGATGCCAGAGATGATGAGTATGCCATGAGGGTGGGAGGTAAGGGCCCAGTTGAGCAGGGAATGTTGTACTGTGCTATCCATTGATAATAACTGTTTCATATCTTGAATCCTATGCCCTGTTTATGTGGAATCAATGTATGATTTATTTTCCTGTTTTCAAATTGTATGCCTTGTTCTTCTTGCTTTGAAGTGGGATCTTTGTAAAAGAGCTCCCAGTTCAAAGGTACCTTCTGAGACCTCAATAAATAAAACAAACAAAAAAAAATATTCCATAACCTACAGTAGTAACACCGAGTTAGTCAAGGGATTTTTTAAGGATTTTTTAAATCCCTATTGAGAATTGTGAAACTTTAGTTAGAGATTTTGTTTTGTTTGTTAGTGTGTTCACTACTACCCATGGTTGTCTCATCTGATAGTGCAGTTGAAAATCTAGTAGATGGGGAGTTGCTTGACAAATTTGGTGCTACTACTGTATAAGCATGTATTATCACAAAATTGTCTCTTTTTGTTAGTGAATGCCCATTGGATACATACAGTAATTGTTTATAATGGGACCTTAAATAAGTAGGTTTAGGTGCAGGGGTAATGTTACATTTATTTGCCATGTCTTCATTATGTAGGATGTTAAATAGCATCAAAAGACTCCCTCTATCTATTTACTGTATGTTTGAAGGTTATATAAATTAAGTGCAGACAGTCTGTCCAATAATGATAATCTTCTCAGTCTGAGTACTAATCTTGTTACCACTCTCTTTCTGTCTTTGAGTAAGGTGCCCAAAATGATGCTGCATTGTTGAGGTGCAGCCTTACAAATGATTTATATAAAGATATAATACACATTTCACTCGTGGATACAAAGGCCTCACGGATGGACCTGGTGGGTCTATTAGCTGTCAAGGTGATCTTTCTACAATGGACACTATGTGAAAATTCATTATTAATGATTACATCCAGATTGCTTTCAGTGGTGACTGATTTGATAGTGATTCCATTTAGGAAATAATTCCTACTAGGGTTTTTCTTACCCAATTGAAGGGTAGTGCATTGTGTCACATTAAATGTCATTTTATTAGACTTGGCCTAGATCTCAATGTATGCAAGTCTTGAACCAGTGCCTGGTATTTTACATTATTGTGGACCTCTGAACTTATTTTTGTAGAATCAGTGAATTTACTAATGTTATTCTGAACATTGTAGTGTAAGTCACTGATAAAAATGCCAAACAAGATTGTTCACAGCACAGAACCATGGGGTACCCCACTGATAACATTGACCTCCCTGGAAAAAGTGTTGGAAACTCTGACTTGTTGGGTTCTACTGGTAAGCCATTCTTGTATCTAGTTAAGAAGACATTTATTGAAGCCCAGGATGACCATTGTCCTTATCAAATTATTATGGAGCAGCACCAAATGTTTTTCAAAAGTAAAAAAAAAAACAAAAGATAACATCCACAGGTAATCCTCTATCAAGACATGAGCTGACTTTTTCATAAAATTATATTAGATTGGTAGTGCATGATCTACCTGCTGTGAAACCATGCTGAGTAGTATGCTTTCGTCCCATCTCTCTGGTTTTGCTTTCCAGTGTATTTTTTAACAGTCTCTCCATTAATTTACACATGACAGATATGAAGCTGATTAGTCTGAAATTTCCAGCTATGACTCTGCTACCCTTTTTATGTGATGGGATGCCTGTAATATTTTTTCCAATCACTAGGCATGATTCGCAAGCTGTAAGATTTAGTTAATAAGACAGTGAGGGTTATCATCGGTTCACCCCTATTGTTGCAAAAATCATTTTATCAACACCGATATGGGTTCAGGCAATGCACCGCCTGGCTCTGCAACACCAGGCATTGCAGCTTCCTGGAGCCAGAGCACATTCCTGATTTGCAGGGGGTGTTGCCGCCCACACTCCCCCCCCCCAGTAAATATAACAAACTCCAGCGTGGGCATGCCCCAAAACAGAGGAAAATTGTGTGGACAAAAAGGATGGCATGAATGCAGGGCAATCATAACACAAGATCTCCCCTGTCCATCTTGCCCTTGTTGTGGCACCCTAATTGACAGGCCAAAATGTAGTCATCAACTTGATGGGACACAAGCATCATCAAAGGATCAGCCAGTTTAAGATTTATGTTTTCTGGTCCTGAGGATGAATTACATTTTAGAGATTTAGTTGTCTGATTAACCTCTTCTGATGAAAAGATATGGTGGTCCAATGGTGCATGGGCAACTACTACCTTCTCATGGTCCTTTGGGGGGGGTAAGAACTAAAGTACAGTACCTATTAAAAGCATTAGTAATCTCCTTGGGTTCGCTTTATTTTACCCCATTCTCAATTAGTGGCCCTAATGTTTTGTTCTTGGGTCTGTTGCTATTAATATAGATGAAAAAGATTTGTTCATCGCCTTTTGTAGTGGCAGCTAACTTAAATTCCATTTTTTCCTTAAATTTTAATTAGCTTTTTTGTGTTATTTTTTCATCCTTATATATCGCTTTAGTTTTTTCATTGTTGAACTTCTTGTATTCCTGGAAGCTTTCTCCTTCTGCTTTATTTGATATCTTTTTTTTTTTGCATTAACCATGGCAGAATTTTACCTTTAGTGTAATGGACTTCATTAAGAGGAATATATTTGCTTTCTAGATCCTTAATGGTAGATTTCAATAATTTCCAGCACTTGTTCACACTTAAATCTGACATCAGTGTATGCCAGTCATAAGATCATAGTACTTGATTAATTTTTGAATAGTCACCTCTTGAGTAATTAAACTTGTAACTACAATAACATGAATGAACCTTTGGTTTTGCTGGACTAAAGACTGATAATCTCATATTGAAAATATGTTTGCTTGAATAAAGGGAGTACCTTTAAAGACTGTTCAAACATCAATGGTTAAACTTTGTTTAAACATCTTTAAAACAAATGGAGCCCACATATTTATGACATGATCCACTTTCTAGAACATATATAATAGAGCTGAGATCAAAATATGATTGGAAGATATTTTCTGATAGAACTATATGAATAAAGCAGAATCTAATAGACAGAGCCCATGGATTTCAAAAATCAATGCAATTCACTGATTTGAAAAATGTCTCAAAATTATTGAGTATCCTAAAAAGAAGAAAACCCTTGATAAGATACAGTACTGTATACTGTAGGTTTAAAACATTTCACAGTATCTTACAGCCAGGTTTTAATACAGATAGTTCTTTAAGATGTGATTGCATCTTTAAGATGGGAGAACTAGAAGACCTTAAATATATCTCTTTTGTCCAGTTTATGGAACATTAGAATAAAGAAATATTTCTTAAAGAATGTATATGGGAACATATATCTACTCATAGCTATATTGGTGATCAGACTTTTTTAATACTAACTCACAACAGGTTTTAAGTAAATCATCTATTTTCTTGTTTCAGTGCACTAAAATACCAAAGAAATGTGTAATGTAATGGAGGCTATTTACTTTACTTTCACTATTTATACTTAGGCTGAATTGTGTTTTTATATTTTATATTTCTTTTGATATGTTTGTCAATTTTAACTTTGAAATGACCTAGTGGTTTATCAATAAAATGTATATCAGTTATTCTTTTGGGATGCTCAGCCCTCCTCCTGGCTCCCATTCCATGAGTACTGGGCTTGGGCTTGAACATGGGTCACCAGCTAATGTTACAACTAGTATAATAGTAAGAAATAAGACATAAAGCAAAGGTATTAATTTGTACCATTGGGTAATACAAAGGAGGTTTATGTCCATGGACAAACTTATTTTTTTTTCTAAAACACATTTCCAATGACATTTATCAATGAGTTGTTCCAAAATTAATTCAAGACCAGGACACAACATTGCATTTCTTGTAGCAGCTGATGGAAAATGTTATACCTTTTTTTTAATGAACCTTTATGTACTGTACATACACAGTTCAATGCCCTTAGAAACCTTGCAATATGCATTGCCCTGCTTTTGCTAGAGTGAATAATGGCTTGAAACAGTTTGAAAAGAAATATGAATACTGTAACAGGAATATATGGCTGCTCCAGTTTTAATTAATTGCACTGCCAACAGGAATAACAAAATGAAATATGATGCAGTAGATATTTGTCATATACTTTAATAATATTTTTTTCTGCTTTAGGAAAACCTGACCAAGCCTTACTAGAATACACTGGCTAAGCTGGACACCCTCTACCAAAGAGCAATCAGGTTCATTACTGGCCTTCCACTTTCCACACACCACTGCTCCCTGTACTCATCGTTAGGCTGGACTTCCCTTCCCTATAGAAGGAATAGAAACGCTGCCCTATGGGCATTCAGAGCGGTGACCAACAAGCTCCCTCATATGTCTCAGATTGTATTCCCCGGAGTGTGTTAGGCACCTACGCTCTAAGGAGCTATTCCCTAATTTCCCTCCAAGTTCCAAGGGTCAAAACTCATTTCGGCAAAGCTGCTCTAAGCTTCTCTTTACCCACATTGTGGAACAGTTTACAAAGGAACTTGAAGCTGAGCTGCCCTGTTAGCCTGAATATCTTCAAGGCACTCTACGATTGCCACATGAAAGCACCTTGCAAATGTTTTCCTCCCTGCTAGCACACTAATTCCGCAACTCCCCCTTTCCATCCTGACGCTCACTGTGTTTCTACACCTGGCTCTCACTCTTTCCCTATTAACTCTTCCTGCTGCACCCACCCTTCCCTGTCCACTCCAGCCTGGCTAAAGTCCCACCCCATTCATAATAGTGTCCCAATTATCTACCCCTCCTCTGTCATTATATAATAAACAAGTACACTGCAGCCATCGTCACTTTCTGTGGTTTTAGCTCAATTTGTCCCCCAGTTGTCAGTAATATGTCCCTCCTCTTCTTTACCCCTCTAACCTGCCACCCCATACACAGCCTCTTTCCCCTATATGTGTGGTTGCTGGCTGCCTCACTCAAAAGATCTCTGCTTATAACCTCTGTATACCTATGGTTGATTGTACATCTGCTGACTTCTTGAATTGTAAAATAATGCTGTTTTTTTTCATTTATTTCAACCTTGTACTGCATTGTATACACTGTATATACTTTTTCTTCCTTGTATATTATTGCTTTTTGTATACCTGCTTCTGTACTGTACTTTGATGTATTCATGAGCAGGTCCACCTTGCAATTGAGCCTTGCTCAATGGTGCCCACCTGGATAAATAAAGATTTTGATTGATTGATTGATAGAATAACTCAGATTATTACAGAGGCAAGATGCGTAAAGTAGCAGTACATTTTTGTAATCCTAAAGACAGTTATACAAAAGTGACATGCCTGTTAAACATACTGTATGAGAGACTTTCAGCTCCACACAAGGGCCCAGATATTCCGACTGCACTGGGTACTGGCGCAAGTGTGGGCAAAGCGCATCTCAGATGCATTGGAGCACAGACAGGGAGATATTAAAAGGTGATGCACCATGGTGCATCACCGTTGAATATGGAACAGAATGCACATGGCGCAAGTACAATGCACCAGCGCATTCCCCAGACAGGGAGGACTGGGACTGCTCTAGCGCACCTATAGTTGTGCTGGGCACATCACCCATGATATTCAGAAGTGGGCATGCAAATGGGGCCATAATATATGCATGGCACAAATGGGGCCATTTGCATGTCATTATGGCCCCATTTGCATGTGTTGCTCAGGGCGTCCCGGTGAAATGTGCCTGGTGCCCTGTCTAGCTGCTGTCATTGGGGGTTGGGTCTCTGGTGGGCTATTGTAACCCCTCCCCTCCCGTATGCCCGATCGTGGTCTTCTGTAATAGGAAATATTAACCTGGTGGTCTAGTGGATCCCGCCCCATATGCCCGATCACTGGCTGCTGTAATTGTAAAGATTAACTGGGTGGTCTAGTGGTTCCCTCCCCATACACGCAATCATGGGCTGTTATAATATTAGATATGAACCTGGTGGTCTAGTGGATCCCACTCCATACACCTGATCACAGGCTGTTGTAATATTAACCTGGTTAACCTCCCACCCATCCACAGAGGACCCTGACCACTCAGGACCCTCTGTCATTGGTGGTGGCAGCACCCTGCCACGCTGCCTGGTCACCTGCCAAATGTCACAGGTGGGTGGCCAGCAGTATGCGGGCAGGGGTGATGCCACCCACCGATGATGGGAGGATGCTGGGTGGCTGGGGGTCCTCTGTGGGTGGGTGGTGGGAGGGTACCACTGACCACCAGGTTACTATAACAACAGCCCTTGATTGGGCATACGGGGTGGGTTCCACTAGACCACCAGGTTCATATCTAATATTACAACTACCCACGATCGGGCATATGGTGGGGTCCGCTAGACTACCAGGGAGGGTCCTGGTGCTTGTGGATGGTGTTCCTGCTGGGCAGGGGGCCACCCATGACTGGTGGCTGTTGTGTTGCACCTTGCAATACAGCCACCTGCCTGTGGGTGGCCAGCATTTGAGCCTTTTAATTTCAGCTCAACTTTGCCACCAGTGTGCAGTGCATGTAGGGGTTGTGCCAGCATATGCGCCACACATCCCAGGCTGAATATCATGATGTGCCACATATGCATGGGCATGCCCCCTGCATCTGCACTGCATACATTACCAATGCGCCCCAGCGCATTGGGAGTTGTGCCACTCAACCTGCCCCTTTGAATATCGCACCGGGGTGCATTGGGGGTTGCTCATTCTGTCTGGGAAGGGAATAACACATTAACAGCTTACTATGCTAAGAGTTCCTTTGGTCATTCTGCCTGGGTACATGCACCACCATTGCTTATTGTTTTCATTTGACTGATATACCACAAGCAGGCAGGCAGGCAAGCAGTACTACCTCTTTGTCTGTGTGTTCTATTGTTGCTCTGTGTTTTATGTAAAATGTAGCCCTTGTTTAATGAATGAATGGATTAACTAATGCATGCAGAGTGACAGCACCATGTACTTTATGACAGCATGCTAAAACTATTCAGAAAGTAAAAGTCAGAATGCATAATTTTTTGTTAGAAGCATGAACATGAAGCAAGAGCCCCCTGAGTGTTATTTTTGTTAGAAGCATGAACATGAAGCAAGATCCCCCTGAGTGTTGTTACCAGACGCATGGTAGAGTTTCAACTTATGACCTTATGCACGCTTCAGAGGAGGAGCTAAGTACTTTGCCCATCTTCCCCAAGGGAACCACACAACACCACAATGCTGAGAGCCTTGATGAGAGTTATGTTAAAGCAGCAATGCACATAAAGTGGATCTACCCTCAAATTTCAGGGAGAAATAAAATGTAAACTATAAATATTTTAAAATAGACTAGGGTCTTGTGTTATACAGTAAAATGGAGGATAGAGGTCACCCAGTATCAAAGTCAGAAGCTCTCACACACAGCAAGAATTCCAGGAAAGTAATGTCAACATATTTAAAACTAGTGAAAATGTAATTACTGTATCAGTAATTTTTACCAGGAAAGGCATACTAAACTGTGGTAGCTTGGAGGCCCAGGCAGTAGAGACTGTTTCCTTTCCTCCCAGCATATCATGGGAGATAAACAGTGATTTGGCCAGAGACTTAATGGAGGTCAGTACAGAAACTGAATATAGAGCATTGGAAATGTGAATACCTGCAAGCCTGTCAGTGTCACTGAGACAAGCACGAGTACAGAGAATGGAGGAGGTGGAAGAACACTTAGATCGCAAGCTCCAGGACAAAAAAAAATCTAACCTACTGGTGATGATAGCTGATGAGGTAGCAAAATATAAGAAAGAGAAGTAGTGGTTGTAGTCAGAGCTGTCATAATGCCCAGAGATTCCATTTTAGGCTGCAGCAATGGGTCCTGTCAGTAACGGTAGCAGCACTCCAAAGAAAATTAGCTGGTATGGCTCTCAGCTGTATGGGTGTGCAGATACCTTATTTCAAATATTTGTCTCAGTATTGGTAGTCAGTTGCCCAATTATTCATTATTCATGCTTCACTATTAGTTATTTGGCCGCTCGAGCTGTATGTGAAAGTTCAAGCTCTCCCGATTCTTCCTGTCTAATCAGAGACCATTTTGAAAGCAAACTGAAGGAAACATAGAAACATAGAAACATAGAAGTTGACGGCAGATAAGGACCGCAAGGCCCATCCAGTCTGCCCATTTCTTTTTCTACCTTATAAATGTGCCATCGGCCTTTGCTCTGTCAGTGACCTATCTATTCATAGTCATTTGTATTGCTCCCTTATGCCTATCCCATGCCTGTTTGAAGCCCTGCACTGTATTCATAGCCACCACTTCTTGTGGTAAGCCATTCCATGCATCTACCACCCTTTCTGTGAAAAGAATTTCTCATTCCCCTTAATCGGCCTCCCTCTAATCTCATGCTGTGTCCTCTTGTCCTGCTATTTTCTTATATTTAAACATGTTAGACTCTTTCACCTTGTTTATGCCCTTAAGGTGTTTAAATGTCTCGATCATATCACCTCTCTCCCTCCTTTGCTCAAGGGTATACATATTGAGCTCCGTTAATCTGTCCTTATATGTCTTCTGATGCAGTCCCTGCACCATTTTGGTTGCCCTTCTCTGGACTGCCTCAATTTGGTTAATGTCCTTGTGAAGGTGTGGCTCCAGTACTGCACGCAGTACTCCAGATGGGCCTAACCAATGTCTTGTACAGAGGGATTATTACCTCCCTCTTACGACTTGTGATACCCCTACTAATACACCCTAACACCCCCTAGCCTTACCTACTGCTTTAGAGGTCTGCTTGGATGATTTTAGGTCATCAGTGATGATGATGCCCAAGTCTCTTTCTTCCTTTGTGACTGCTAGCAACTCCCTCCCAGCCTATAAGTGGCTTCAGGGTTTCTCTTCCCTATGTGCATGATTTTGCACTTCTTTGCATTAAATCCAGTTGCCACTCTTCTGACCATTCTGCTAGTTTATCCAGATCTCTTCTCATTCTGCCCACCCCATCTGGATCATCTACTCTGTTGCAGATCTTGGTGTCATCTGCAAACAGACAAGCCTTACCCTCTAGTCCATCTGCGAGGTCACTAATGAAGATGTTGAATAGGACTGGCCCCAGGACTGATCCCTGAGGTACCCACTTGTGACTTGCATCTCTTCTGACTGTATACCATTTACCACCACTTTCTGTTTTCTGCCAGTCAACCAGTTTGCCACCCAGTTGACCAACTTCTGACCCACCCCGAGCCTACCTAGCTTATTTATCAATCTTCTATGTGGAACAGTGTCAAAGCTTTGCTGAAGTCAAGGTAGGCGACATCAACTGCTCCCCCTTGGTCCACCACTCTGGTTACCCAGTCAAAGAAATCTATGAGATTAGTTTGACAGGACCTTCCTTTTGTAAACCCATGCTGTCTTGGATCCTGTGCCCCTATGGATTCCAGGTGTTGCACTATCCTTTCCTTAAGGAGTGCCTCCATAATCTTGCCCACTACTGAGGTAAGACTGACCGGTCTGTAGTTCCCCGCCTCCTCCCTGCTACCACTCTTGTGGAGTGGGATCACATGAGCCTTTCTCCAGTCTTCTGGGACCTCTCCTGTGCTCAGAGACTCACTAAACAATTCTGCTAATGGCTCTGCTAGTTCCTCCTTTAGCTCCTTAAGTACCCTGGGATGTATGCCATCAGGTCCCATTGCCTTATCCACCCTGAGCTTAGCAAGCTCTTGTAGGACCCTTTCTTTTGTGTAGGGAGTAGTGCTCACCTCCCTCCCCCCTGTGTCCATGATGCTGAGCTGTGGGCCCTGCCCTACCTTCTCTTCAGTAAATACTGAGCAAAAGTATCTATTTAGGATAGATGCCTTTACAGGGTCCTCCTCCTCACATGCTCCCTTTTCTCCATTAAGCTTAGCAATACCCCCTCTGGACTTTCTCCTTTCACTAATGTATCTATAGAAGGTCTTGTCACCTTCTTTTACTGTTCGTGCTAGTGTTTCCTCAGTTTGGGACTTTGCCTGCCTTACTGCCTTACCTGCTTCCCTTAGGGCAGTTTGGTATGCCTCCCATCTTCATCCCGCTGTGTTCCTTTATATTTTCTGAAGGCCAGCCTTTTGGCTCTGACCTTTTCTGCTACTATATTTGAGAACCAAAGTGGTTTCCTTCTTCTTTTGCACTTCCTTTTCTGTCTAACACAATGGGATGTTGCTTCAAGTATTGTATCCCTTAATGCTTGCCCACTTTGCCTGTACCTCCTCACCTGTGTTTCTTTTTGCCAGGGCTAGCTTAACTCTGTTGGCCATCTTATCAAAGTCAGCTCCTCTGAAGTCCCTATATTTTGCCTTGGAATGGGATGATTTAGATGTAGTAGCCAATTGAACCATACCATGTGATGGTCACTGGCCCCCAGGTGACCTTCTACCTGAGATCTGTGATCCCTTCTTTGTTAGTCAGTACTAGATCTAGGATAGCCCTGTCTCTTGTGGGTTGCTGTACCAGTTGTTTGAGGCCCTCCCCCTGCAGGGAATCCACTATGAGTCTAGTTCTGGCAGATGTTCCTGCTGGTATTGACCAATCTGTATCTGGCATGTTGAAGTCTCCCATTATCAGGCAGCTCAGATGACCCAGCACTCACTGAAGTAACAAGCAAGACAGACATCTAAGGTGCTGTGACTGAGCAGTGTACTTAAAGTACATTCACTTGTAAAAGTTGCCAAAAAGCAGAAATGTTGACAGTTTTTGCTGCCTAAGTCCCAAGCTAGAAAGGGTCATTATTTTTCCACACTTCTGTGTAGTAATTGTCAATGTCTATCAAGAGAACTGCTAGGAGGTTTTTTTTTTGTTTGTTTTCTAAGAATGAAAAAAACATAGTACTACTAGGCCTGTTTCTACTCTGCAAACAATCAGTCACATGGGCACATAATAAAAACCCAGATTTTGAGTTTTTATGCACTCTTCTATTAAAGAGGACAAGAAATAATTTATGATTGGCAGCTGTTTATAAAGTTGTTATTCTCAGAAATGATATGCATTCCCCTATGTTATCCATACTTAACTGTACCTGAATAAAAAGTGATATGAAAAACTGTATTTTGCATTATTTTGTTTTTATGGGCAGCTTTCTGTTACAGTTCACATCATGGAACCAGTAATTTGGAGTTTTAACTATGTCATGATTAGTGCATAGAACTCTAAGCATACTACAGTTCATACTATGGTGAGGCAAAAAGCGAGGGGGCATGAGCCCATATTGCTCTTATACTAAACCAGAGAATAATATGACAGGACACATCCTGAGGTTAGTAACTTATCAAGTCGATACTTGAAGATACTTTTAGTTTAGCTAATAACAACATTCAACGGCAATCTATTCCATGGTCCTATGGTTCTTAAAGTAAAAAAAATATTTACGGTTGGCAGAATGAAAACTTTTGCCCACCAATTGAAATGGGTGCCCTCGAGTGTCATGTAAATGATCTTTAAAGTGTAGCCCCAATTCACATAATAAATATGGGTCTTTAACTGTGTCATAAAGCAACAATAGATCACCCCTAAGATGACGAGTTGCTAGCGGCATTAAATTCAAGGATCGCAATCTATTCTCATAAAATATTGTGTGTAACTCAGATAAACATTTGATATATTTACTCTGAACTCCTTCAAGAGAATTACAGTCAGATTTTCGATATGGGCACCATAATTGGGAGGCATACTCCAGATGAGGCCTGACATAAGCCCTAAACAGAAACATCATCACCTGCAGAGTCCTGAAGCTGATATTTCTAAGAATAGACCACATAACTTTATTTATTTTACATATGGCTTCATGTAGATATTTAGTATATGACATATCATCTGAAATGACAATTTCCAGATCTTTTTCATCTGTATTTTTATCTAAAATTGAACCAGCTAATTTGTATGTGTTATGCAAATTATTAGCACCCAAAGACATAACCTTGCACTTTGAAGTGTTGAGTTTCATCCCCCAGATATTTACCCAATTAGTAATGACATCGAGATCGTGTCGAATATCATTGACTAGTGAGGGAGTGGCACATGAACCCCCAAATTTAAGATCATCAGCATACTTGGTAGTTGTCGTAAAACAGTCAGTGGTTAAATCAGAAATAAAAGCTTGGAAGAGGCAGAGGCCAAGGACAGACCCCTGAGGCACATCGCTGCTCACCAGTCCTTTGTTAGATTTACTCCACTGTTAAGGACCTGTTGAGTCCGATTATTGAGCCAATTCTTAATCCACCCTATGAAAAAGGTGCTGATTTTAAGCTTATATCATTTTTGAATCAAGGCCCAATGAGGCATACCATCAAATGCTTTGCTGAAATCAATAAACACTACAACACAGGGTATTCGTTTGTCTAACAATGTGCTAATCTGTTCATAGAAACATAATAAATTGATGAGTCATCTTCTACCAGCCTTAAAACCATGCTGCTCAGGATCATAATTGTCTAAGATAGAGGTAATGCTGTCTTTAACAAGACTTTCATAGAGTTTGCATGTTGAAGAAGTTAAACTGATAGGCCTATAATTCTCCCAGTTGTTTTTACACCCTTCTTAGGTATTGGTATAACACAGACCTATTTCCAATCCTTTGGAACATAGCCAACAGCAATAAAATAGTCAAACATAATGTTTAAGGGATAAACGAGAAAGCCTGCTAACAGATACAGGAGATGACCTGCAATATTATCTGGGCCAGGACTATATTTTCCCTTTAGGGACAGTAACTTTGTTTTGATATTGTCAGCACTAAAGCTGATTGGCAAATCCGTGAATGCCAGTACGTTAGATGTAACATTCTGAGAAGTAACAGAAAATGCATTATAAAATTTAATGCTAAATACTTCTGCCATAAAAGCAGCATCAAAAATAAGTTCATTATGTTCAAGTAAAGGACCAACCAGGTTTTTTTAATGAATTAATATAGAAGAAAAAATGTTTACTGTTAGAATTCTTTGCATTTAAGGCCAGATTATACTCCCAGCTGCTCTTAGCCCTTTCAATCATGGATTTACACCTTTTTTGAACCTTACAGTAGGAGATCCAATTCATATTTGACTTATTTCTGAAGAAAAGATTGTATTTTTCCTTTTAAGTCTGATTAATTTTTTGCTGGAAATATTCATCCATTTAGGAGCCCGTTTAGGATTGAGTGCTTTTGACTTTGATTGAATAAATGAATCTCTAACATAGCAAAGTGTATTTTTAAATATATCCCAACACTGCTCAGGGGATCTATTAGAAAACAATATATCCAAGTCAAGTGCACACATATAGTTATTAATGAACTCAAGGTCTGCTATGTCATACAGATAAACTGTTGTTGAATTAGAATGGTATATGCTGTCTTTATGTATTGTGAACAATATGGTATTGTGGTCACTGTTACCAATAGGGTCCCTAACCACCACATTGTCAATGGCCAATGCATCATTAGTAATTACTAAATCCAGAAATGTGTCACCTCTAGTGAGAGTGAGTACATTCTGTTTGAGATTTAGGTTTAGACAGGTGGACAGAAATTTATTACAGTTGCTGCCAGCTGCTGTATGGTTATGCCAGTTAATATTGCCCAAATTAAAATCGCCAGTGATGACGATATTACCTAAAGAGCTAGCTAGTTCAATTTCACTAAGTAAAGCATCCAAAATATCTGCTGAAGAATTAGGAGGGTGATAACATGACCCCAGTATCAAGGACTCATTAGCAGATAAAAACAATTTCACCCAGATGGCCTCAGTATCTTTTTCATGTTTTTTAAAGTAATTAGACACATCAACAAATTTAAGTTGATTATTAATAAACAAAGCAACCCTGCCCCTTTTCTGTTTGACCTGTTTAAATTATATGCAATATAGCCAGGAATCATGGTTTTCAAGGAAGCCTTGACATCACCCCAAGTTTCACAAATAGAAATGATATCCATATTATCAGTACCGATTTTTATTTTTAAATAGTCAGGTTTATTAGTCAAATATCTAGCATTGAAACTCATACACTTTAGAGAATGACTGATACATTTGCTGGTGTTAGATTGTGACTTCTGAAATGGGTGCGACGAACTCAACCCCCCCCCCCCGGTTAGTTTAAATGTTTGTGAATAACCGATAAACATTTTTGTCCTAAGAGAGCATTCCCCTGTCTACTAAGATGCAACCAATCCCTACTAAGCCAATTATTATTACATTCTTCCCAATGGCTCATGTAAGTGAGGCCTTGATACAAACGCTACTTACGTAACCACTCATTAATGTTCTTGATTTTGTGGTTAAGTGATAAGGAAAATTGGGGGATCAGGAGAATTTCAGACAAACAAATGTCACATCCATATTCAATGAACTTATTAGTCATGGCCACAAAGGATTCTTTAATATATTGAATGGAATCCTGATATATACTGTTAGCCCCTGCATGTATAATTATGAGGGGATTGGGGCCACTATTCCCAAGGATGTTATCTAACATACCAGTAAGATCCGCAATCTTTGCCCCGCTAAAGCTTGAACATGTTCTGTTTGCCTTATCTGGACTGCAGATAGATCTATCCAGGTGTTTAGTGATGGAATCACCCAGAACAAAGATTTGTTTTGGAACAGGTGACATATTAGTAATCAAGGGGGTTGGGGTGGTTCAGTAGATAAATCTATTAGAGGCTCTGAAGATGAAGACAAGTTAATTAAATTAGTGAAGACATGAGACAGACTCTCAGTACTGGGCCTAGCAATGTTCAGTTTAATGGATTTAAAAGAGGCAGTTGAATTTGGACAAACAGGGGAAGGCCCCTCAATATTAGACATTATAGTATTTGGCAGTGAATCATAATACTTTGCTGCCATGTCATCACTCTGACTAAGATCCTCAGCAACAGAACTATCAACCTCAGTAGATAGGGGATTGAATCTATGTACCATAGTACACTATCCCTTTTACACAGGACATAGTCCTCAGGGAACTAGCTAAACTAAGAGTAGGCAAGGCATGGGGCCAGACAGGGTTCACCCTAGGATACTGAAGGAACTAAAGGAGGAACTGTCTGCACTTCTGATGGCCCTGTTCAATCTATCACTGGGTATGGGGAAGTTCTGGGGGACTGAAGGAGAGCTTATTTGGTCCCACTACACAAATGTGTGAATAGAGAGGAGGCATGAAACTACAGACCTGTAAGCCTGACTTCAGTGGTGGGCAAGGTTATGGAAACACTACTTAAAGAAAGGATTGGGGAATACATTAAAACCTGTGGATTGCAGGATCTGAGGCAGCATGGGTTGACGGGGGGAGATCTTGCCAAATAAACCTGATAGAGTTCTTTGACTGGGTTACCAGGGAGGTGGATCAGGGAAGAGCAGTGGATGTGGTCGTCCTGAATTTCAGTAAGGCTTTCAACACCATTCCACACAGAAGACTGGTAAACAAGCTGGGCAGCTTGGGAGTAGGTCAAAAAATAGTAAAATGGGCATGAAGCTTGCTAAGTAACAGAATTCAGAGCATGGTGGTGAATGGAGTTCACTCAGAAGAAGGTAAGGTAACCATCAGGGTGCCTCAGGGGTCAGTACTTGGACCGATCCTCCTCATTGTCTTTATTAGAGACATCACAGAGGGTCTGGAAGGAAAGGTATGCCTGTTCACAGATGACACAAAAATCTGCAACAGTGGACACACCAGGAGGGGCTGAAAATATTAGGGACGATCAGAAAAAGCTGGAAGACTGGTCAAAGGTTTGTCAACTGGGCATCAACGCCAAAAAGTGCAAATTTATGCATATGGGGCACAGAAACCCAAAGACAACGTATCATTTGGGGCAGGTGTTAACAACCACAAAACAGGAAAGGGATCAGGAGGTCATCATATCTGATGACCTGAAGGTAGCAAAGTAGTGTGATAAGGCAGTGGGAAAGGCTAGTAGAATACTGGGGTGCATAGGGAGGGGTATCACCAGCAGAAAAAAGGAGGTAGTGTCACCCCTGTATAGATCAATGATGAGGCCTCACCTGGATTACTGTGTCCAGTTCTGAAGGTCCCATCTCAGGAAAGACATAGATTGGGTGGAGGCAGTACAGAGAAGAGCAACCAAAATGATGCATGACCTGAATTAGAAGCCCTATGAGGAAATACTCAGGGAGTCAAATACTGTATGTACTCTCTAGAGGAAAGGAGGGATATGGTAGATATGACAGAAACTTTAAAATACCTCAAAGGTATTAATAAGGTACAGGAGGGTGGCATTTTGCATAGAAAGCGATGCTCAAGGACAAGGGGTATGTTATGAAACTGTAATGGGGAGACGTAGAAGGGATGTGAGGAAATACTTTTCTTACAGAAAGGGTGATGAATGTCTGGAACAGACTCCCAGCAGAGGTGGTGGGTACCAAAATGGTAACAGGATTCAAACATCGATGGGTTACACACAGGGGACCTTAGTAACAGGGCTGGGTGGGGAGGCTGGAGCACAATTAGGGTCTATGGTAGCACAGTAGACAGGGACCTTAAGGCAGAATAGGTGGGCCAGGAATTCCTTTTCTGCCAACAGCTTCTATGTTTCTATGATAGCATGGTTTTCAACAATCACCACTGGATCCTGTATAAGCACCTGTAGGATAGCAGCAGCATGGTAGTGGTTGTCCAGTAACACTTATCTCATCATCAGTCACATCAGTGGTGGTGGGTTTGACTTGTTGGTCTCAAAGGGTATATTAAATACAGTCAAAATCATAGGTAAGAGTAGCAAATTCTGTGTAACAACAGGATGCAATCTACTTTACTTCTTAAAAATGCTGCCATGACTCATACCGAGGTCTAGGGCTCTGGCTCCCATTTGAGCTGTCAGAATTACTGCTTTGCTTTTCCTTGTTGAGACCCTGACTTTGCTTTTGGTGTTTCAGGCTATTTATCATTGAGGCATATAATACTACACAAAAATGTAAACAATGACAGTAATGAGTGTAACAGGCAAGTCTGGTCCATGTCAAAAGGGTATTTTACTTGTCAGTAATATAACAATGCCTAGCTGCAGTCAAGTCACAGGTGGCATATGAAAAGTTTACTTGAACAAGAGTTAATGACTAAATGACATAGCAGATGAAGAAGCAAGACACCAGTTTTTGCAAGTTCTCCTTATTTTGAGGTAATAATAAAGATCTCATTAGGTGTAGTATCGTAGTCATAGGCTACACACTCAGTAGCTGCAATTTGCACAAAGGCAAAAAATACAGAACTTTTTCAAAATCAAGTTGTTAAATGTTTTCCCTTAAAACCACACATGATAACCTCAATGTTTCACCGATAGGACTAATGACTGTTTCATCATTTTGCTATCCCTTTCTTGCTTGCAGTTATTTATCACATGAATAAAAGAGACTGCCTGCTTTTACAGCTCTTTTTTCTTTATATATTTTCATTTCATTTTCAAGGAGGATCTAATGGCAAGGCTTCACATTTTTATTAAGTATCATGTTGGTCTCCTTGCTGGGATCCCCAACCTACTAATAGACGAACATGGTGCTGTCAAAATGTTTTAGTTTTGTAGTCACCCCGATTGCCCCCACTTAGGAGAGGAGTTAGGTTGTTGTGCTAAGGGACAAGCCTGAATGAAAAGATAAATCCTTGCTGTCTCAGTGATAGGATGGCCCAAAGAACCTGAATATTGTATATCCCACTCCATGTCTGATTACAGGGCAGGGTATATCCCAGTCTGATTACAGGCTGCATCCCTGTCTGAGTACAGGGTATATCCCTGGTGGATGGCGTCAGCTTAAAAAAAGAGAACAGAAAAAAGAACAACAAATGTTATGATTTCTTAAAATGAAAGAGTCCTCCCTGTAGCATTACAGTTCCATCAGTACTGCTAACTACTGTAGGGAACCAGGTTTCTGAATGGTCTTTGCCACTTGGGCCAGTCAGAGGAGAAAAGATTGAACATCCCATGGCTGGCTCTTCTCTCAGGAAGTGGTGCACAATTAGTGCCCCCCACCATGGGAATGCCACCTAATGTAAGATGTGTGGCAGCAAAGTGGATGTGTGTAAAAGAAAACTAAATGAAAAGATTTTAAAAGAGCATTGAAAGCAGGCACCTGTTTTTATATGAGAGACAAATAGTATCCAACAGAAAAAGGGTAGAAATGGGTAAAATGTAAACAGAGAAATGCTTCCCTGAACTAGCCTTATGGGCAGGATGCTGGGGCCATGTGGGTTTTTAAGTTAAACAAGATGATTTGGGTAATGCTGTTTGTGTACGTGTTATGCTCAAGTTGATTAGTGAGTGCACTATGCAGTGCAACCAGTTTCACAACCTCATTGTTAGGAAGTCATAACATGAGAAGCACCCACTGGATTTTGACTTTACCTTAGGGCTTTTATACCTGGGTTTGGCTCAACATCCTTGCTCTTTCTAACATACATGATAATGATCTGTGTTAACACAAAAGAACAGAAGTTACATCTGGTTCAGAAAAACTTAATGAGCCTGATTCACAAAGCCCAAACACTAATACAAGGTGCCTGCATCAATTGGACTTGAAGCAAGGGGCACCTTGCATCAAATGTTGTACCAGTTTAAATTCAGGAAAGCAGGCTGCAGTGACAGCAGGCACTGAACAGGGCTTGCAGCAGGGTTGCGCCTGACCGGGTGGGGTGCACCATGTCATACAGCAGCATGTAGCAGATGAAGGCTGCAACATCCCTGTTTGATGGATTCAGAAAGCTGGATGGACCCACCAGGATTTATACCAGACAAGGGCTGGTCTAATGGCCCATGCACCACTCCCAAAGCTGTCACTATGTGGGAGAGCACCTGCGCCACTACACATCTGCCTTAGCCTGCACTCTCTTAGCACCTGAAGATGTCCGAGGTGCGGTGCCCACAGGGTCCCCCCTTGTTGCCAGGCATATGGAGACCATCCCCTCATGAACAGCACAGGCACAGCAGCAACCATGCAATGTCCCCATTGTTGACCTGTTGCTACCACCCCCCCACTACCTATATACATCCTATCTGCCCTTCTCATACCCAGTCCTGTCCCACATGACCCTTCCAGCTTCCTGGCAGGTCTGTATCAATGGACACCATTGCTGCCTGACTGCCCTGCAGCTTGTTTCAGACTTCTCCCATATGCCTTGACTTTGGCACACTGCAACATTTGCTGCGAGCTGCAGGGGTTTGGTGCTGCAACTCCTCCTGATAGTGAATCAGGCACAGGATCCCTGGTACATTGAGGATTGATGCAAGCTGTGGTTTTCTGCAGCTTGCAAAGATATCCAGGGGGCATTCTGAATCAGGACCAATGTATTTATATTATAATGAAGGTGCAACACTGCAGGAAGGAAGCATGGGGGAATACACAGCTGAACTTCTTGGAGAAAAACAGTCAGCAGAACAGGCTAATTCTATTTCATGGGGATAACTCTTATCTGTATCCAAGTAATGTAAGCTAACCTTGATGAAAACAAGCTGTTGGACATGTTCAGGGTCTTGAGTGATGAGGTTCAATTACATCACCAGCTATGCTAAACATCCTCTTGGATGCCACACTTGTGGAAGGGGCAACTTGTGTATTTCACAGCCAGTTGCACCAAATGAGGGTATGAATGCATCTTCTGTACCCTGACTGCACAAAATAGCTGTTGAAGATATTTTCTGCACAAAAAGGCTGTTACTGTGTCTCCTTCTGTTGATCTTGACATAAGGCTGTGCTGAGCAATGCCCAGTCACTCTTATGAGTGCTGCTAGCAGTACTAGGCATTGCTTGCTGGTCTCCACTAGTGGAACCAAAACCACACCTGCCAAATGCCATTCTCTCTCTCTCTCTCTCTCTCTCTCTCTCTCTCTCATATGAGTTTCTTTGTCAGCTGGTTGCTCCAGTCCCTGTATGCAACCAGTCAATTCATCACAGAGCTCTTACAGAAAGTGATTCACTCTATAACTATCCATAGCCATGTGAATAATCTCTCATCTGAACTGAGGATTCAACACAGATGCAAAATGTGGCTGTGTCTACCCATTACTTTTGCAAACCTTGCATCCAGTTCTGCTTGAAGGTGTTCAAAGAACACAGCTGCCTCATCTGGAATCTCCATGTGTTAATGTACTTACCTATCCAAGGATCTTTTCAGAATATGCACTGCTGGAATCATCTAACCCAGTGTGGGAGTGGAAGCACTTAGATCAGTGGCACTCCACTTAAATGGCCCAAGTACATTCACCATGGTCTCTGTCAGTGACCACTCATGTTGTACTATGACTCCCCCGGTGTTGCACACCATGCTTCAGAACTTTGACATAGGAAAGGTGTGACTACTAGATTTAAGGTGTGGTCAAAACAACAAATATGGAAGAAATTCACATCATTGACTGCTTTTACCAAAGCCCAGGTTTCTCTGTGGCACTTTGGGACCAATTTCTTTGGCAGGATTACCATTTGACACAGAACTTCTGTGGCAGTGGTTTGTAATTTCTGCAAGAGTTCTGCGGCACCAATGAACTGCCATGGCACAGCATTAGCTTATCATCCTGACACCATGTCCCTGGCAAGGGCTACGGCAAATGGGATGGGGAAATGCACAGTACCACTAGTTCAAAAAATAAACCCACAGACTTTTAGAAATATATATTTTTTTAAAAACTAAAAAAAATTAATCACTTAAGGTCCTATAGGTATCCTGTGAACTCAGTGACTGTGATTGAGCAACTGCAAAAAGGGCGACTCAGTCATAGAACCCATGTTTTGGGCTACCTGGCAGGGTAGAGAAGAGAATATAGGGATGGCTAATACAGTGACAGGATGTTTATACATACAGTATACACAGACAGGGGAGAGGGACTACATCACATGACATGTGGAAGGGGAAGGAGAATATCTAGGAGGTAGTGTGGCAGTCAGCTGCCAAGTTGGCTGTGTGGCATGGTTGGTAGCATGGCAGGCTGGGGCCAGGTTTGGTTCTGGGGTGGGATCGCTTTTTGCATTGGGCCGTTTTTTTTCTTTTTTTTTCAGTTTTACACCCCCCAACATGCACCCCCTTGGAGTTGAGAATCTTTAATTAGGAGGGTGTGGAGGGTGCAGCCCCCCCCCCACAAGTATCATGTACTCCCGTCACAGGTTTTTAAGTCACCGCAAGTGTACATCACTGTTATTTATTTTCAGCAATGTACACTCGACCAAATGGCGATCGCCATTCAGCAATCGCCTTTATGACATGGATCCAGTCCTATCCTATTGCACAAATGAAGTGAAATGTGCAGAAGTGACCTTGTGTGATAAATGATTCGTCTGTACTCATGCTGTTTATGCTACTCGTGAGGTCCCTACTGCATATCATTTATATATTTATATGCCATCTGTAACATGTTTTTTTTTAAATAAATTTCCCTTTTTGTGATCCTGAAATTGTATCTTCATTCATACAGGTTCCTTTGGAAATGGAATAAACAGAACAGTGGTGATATTTCAAGACTCATTTTTCATGCCAGCCCACTTTTGGCGCACAATGTTGCCCCATCAGACCATGACATGCATGCTAACCCCTTGTGAGGAAAGGCTACCCAGCCCATTACATGTCACCTAGGCACCTTCCCAGGCATGGAGCGGGGTGGGTTGACAGTGCTACTCCCCCAGCCTCATGCTGCCCAGCCAACTCTCCGAGCTTGTCCCCAAACTTGAGTCACTGGCATGGGAATGCAACATGCCCATGGCTGGCCCAGCACACAGTTTGTTTTTTTAAAATAACTTTTAGGTAATTCTATCAACCCATAATAACATGTAATCAATAACCCTGGCAAAAATGTGTATAGCGTAATTGTTCATTTAGTCTTTTCTTTCAACAGGTCTACACATCAATATATTCTGCCTTTCTGGGCATAATTCTTTTTTTTTTTAAAGACAAGTTAATTCATTTTGCCAGTTATTCATTTCCTACGGTGTCACTGTACCTTAAAAGCACAAATAAATCTGTACAAAGATGATCAGTAAATAGGTCTATACTATTGTCAAGTATTTGTTTTAAGTGGCCCCAGTGTTATTACTTAAGACTGAAAATGTTATTAGGCTGTAGTATAGGTAGAGCAAATATCAGAGTACTGATGTGCTGCGCCACTTCTGCAGGGAGTGGAAGTAGTGGTAGATAAATGACTATTCATTTATGTGGCAGAATGCAGCCCTGTCATTAGCTAATGCATGATGCGATGTCCTTGATGACATCACATGCTGAGCACAGGAGGGTTTTGGACATAAAAGGAGGGGAAGGGAACCAGGTGCTATGGAGGAAGAGTGAATATTCATAAAGAATAACAATGAACAGTGAACTCTGCAGCACTGCAGATATTCTGTAGTAGGTTGCAAGTTCAACACAAAAATCTGTTGCCGCAGAATTCTAGGGGCCTTGGATTTTACCTTGTTTTCCCCATCATCTGTGACAAAAAAAATGTATATCGGTACCAAGTGTCTGAGACTGCAGCATGTCTTGAATGAATGTTATGATTTTCAGTGGCATGTGGTGTTTCTCTGTTAGCCCCACATTAGGAACAGGAGACCTGGGATGCCGTCCAGCCTGTAGAGTGATAAAGTGAGAGCCATTGACACATGGCAGGATGGATGAACTGGCAACAGGAGACATAGGCTTTTGCACACACCAGTGTGCAGTCAAGGATAAATATGTATGCATTTAGTTTGTATCACTCCAAATGTCCCAGGTGCAGTGGGAAACTCCCCTCACAGCCTCTAAGAGTAGTGTGGCAACTGCCATTCTCACAGCATCATATATCTTTGGCACCACAGCCAAGGAAAATGTGGGACATGATGGGATCTTGGTGGTTGCAAGTGATGCACACGTTTTTAAGAGCCAGTGACTTCCACAAGTGAAAAGGGATGCAAATCTAACACCATCATTTTACCAGCTAGCTGTATGGTGTGCTGAGCTGTTGAAGGGGAAGACTGGTACTTAGATCTGGCCAGGCAGACTATCACTATTGACATGGCCAGGGACCCGTGGGGGAAGGGTGTTCCACACTTGCCAGATGGTGTGGAAGTATGAGGAGCTACCTGGCAGCAGTGCTTGACTCAACATTTCAGGTGGTGCATGGACTCTTTGACTTTGTGGGGGAAAGACTAACTGCCTGGACTACCTCATGATAAAACCAGCTGTGTGCTTAGGCCTTTGAGTTTTCTCCTTTAGCCTAACGGACTTCTTTGTGATTGCTGCTAATCCCTTCTTAATGATGGACTGCATTTTTTTTTTGTGAACTATTTTTTATGCTCCTACCTGACCAGGGCATCTCTTGGGTTCCCATGCTCAAGCTTGGTGACTCCACCACCCACCTGAACCGCTCCCTCCCAAACGCTGCATTGGTATCAGGACTCTGGGCTCTCTGACTCCCAAGGAGAGGCCCCAGAATCCCAAGGGGGAGAGTTGGGAGATGTGGCCAACATTGGACGTGTGGCCAGGGCTCCTACTGGTTGCCATCACCTCACCCGGTGGTAGGGGATTTTTCTTGGTTTTCGCCCCTATTGGCTTGGAAGTGCAATGCATCCCAGCACGCTGTGTGTTCATTCCTGAGCACGCCCACAAGAGTGCCTCTGAGCCAATCCACATACTTCTGGCTTCCGACTGCTGTGAATCACTGGAAGCACCAGAGGACACTAGACTGTGGGAGCTGAAAACCCCCCTTCCCAGGGAGGGAGAGCTGTCCTCAGGACACTCAATCCCTGCCTTCCCCTACTGACCCCCAATGGCCTGGGCTCATTCCCGAACCCGGGTCACCGATGTGGCATGAGGTGTGGCGTCCAGTGCCTCAACCCTCAGTGCCACAGGGCCATCCTGATGGACCACTTTTAATCCATCCCCATCTCTATGCTGATGCCATCCCTGTGACCCTTTAGCACCTCCCCATCTTTCTAAAGTCTGCCTTTCTAAAATCTAGGACCTTAGTCTTTCTGGGTACCTTCTCCCTGCCCATGTCCAACCTGAATCACACTGTGCAGTGGTCTTCTCCCACCCAAGGGTACCTCAACCTAGATTTCCTGAACATGGTCCCCATTGGACAGTACCAGGTCAAGGATTGCCACTCTGCACTGTATCTAGGATTACCTGACTTCCAGCACAGGTTGTGGTAGGGATCTTCCAGTCCACCTTAGACAGGTTAAAGTCCCCCACAACTACCACCTCTCCCTTTCCTACAGCCTCCCTTATCACAAAACCCAGTTCCCTGTCCCATTCCACCTCCTGGCTAGGCGGTCCATAAACCACCCCCACACTTCACTTCTTTACTCTAGTGGAGTGTAACTGCACCCACAGCACCTTAGCCTTCCCATTCTCTGATTTCTCCCTTCTGCACATTATTTATTCCCTTACATATACTGCTACACCCCTTTCCCTACTCCCTATCTTTTGTGTACTGTTTATCCCCAGGGATCCAGAGATCCCAATTGTGGTTAGGAGTAGATCAAGTTTCAGTAACCACCACAATGTCCACCCTCCTTAATGCCAACAATTCCTGCCATCATTCATCTTGTCACCAAGGCTTCATGCATTCAGGGACACCACCCTGCACCATGAATCTGAACCTCTTCCCCCATCAGCGTAAATGACCTCCCTCTTGTTCTCCTTTGTCTGCTCCCTCCTCCAGCCCTTTGCTTTTCTGTACTTCCTTAGTTTCACTGTTAACATTTCATCCATAAGCATCCATATTTTGTGAGCAATCACCCTTCACTTGCACCCCCAGCTCCACTGATCCTCACTGCTTTCTGCCTACCCCTCATTCTTCCAGACCTTACTCCCAATTTAACCTGCTCAGATTGGGGGGAGGCCTCTTGGTCTCCTCCTCCCTGTGACTCTAGGCCTGAAGATTCATTTTGCTCCCCCATCAGTTCAAATTAAACCCAATGGTTACGTACCTCGAAGTCTGTCACTAAAGACCCTTCAACTCCCTCTGCTGAGGTGCAGCCTGCCTATTGTGTACAGGGATTTGTTGATCCAGGTCTCCCCCCAGTCAACAATGCAACCATATCCTCCCTCTTTGCACCAGCCCCATAGCCAGCCTTTCAAGTCCTCTATCCTCATCTTCCTAGCTGCCTCTAGGTACTGGCAATACCTCAGAAAAAGCTACTGAGCTGGTCACCCCCCCTACAAATCTTCCCCATTTCCCTGAATGTCTCCTGCACCACCCACATATCTTCTCCAGCTTGGTCATTTGTTTCTATATGGATAATCACGTGCAGTTCACCCCAACCTGCTGCATAAGCTGAGCAATCCTGGGGCACACCCACTCTGCCTTCATCCCCAGTATGTATACCACTTTCCTTCCCGTGCGTGGGTCCCCCTTCTCCCCCAGCATATACCTTTTAATATTAAGTTCCCAGGGATAACTAGGCTACCGACCCCTTTTCTATCCTCCCCTCCACTCTATCCATTGCTCAAGCTCCTCCCCTGCCTTTCTGGTCCTCCTCAGCCTTGTTCTCCAGTCCTACCCCTGCTGCTCTCTCCCAGTCTGACCATCCCTTCCTCTTTGCTCCTCAGCCATCCCTCTTGTCTTCCTTACCGCTGCTCTTTCCTGTCTTCTTGTTCCTTCTAAACTCCCTGCATTGATACCCCTCTCCCTTCCTTCTCACCTGTACCCCCTTTCTCTACACTTTTTCATCCTTGCCTAGATGATAATCCCCTTTCACAACTACTGCCTTGCTCCCTTCCACCTCTTATCATGGCTAACTCCTGTCCCCTTGACTTTTACCAGACCACTCTCCCTACCTCTGTCATTCACTCCCCTACCAAGTCAGTGGGAGGAATCTATTCCACACCAGCACCACACTAGGGATTCCCACTCCAGGTCCCCCCTCACTACTACACCTGTACCACCCACCAATCTCCAATGATCCTCCTCTCTAGGTCCCCTCACTCTTTGAGCTAGGGGCACCCATGGTATCTGGGTCCTCCCTTCCTCAGTCCTCTCCTGGCTGCCTGTTTCTCTCACCTGGGCTAACCTCACCCACCACCATCCTCCCTACACCATCTCTCCCTCCCTCATAAGCATTCCAACTCCCATCTAAGCTGCCTCACCTCTGCCAACAAGTGACTCATTCCTGCACACTGGACAGCCACTCACCTTCCAAAGCATACCCAGGAATACAGCTGCCCTGTACCCTCTACAGCACACCAGCCTGCTCCTGCCCTCCTTCTGTCTGTACATGTTCCCTCCACCAAGCATTCTACCTATCTCTAGTGTTACATAAGAACATAAGAATTTGCTGGCAGAAGGGGACCTCTTGATCCATCTAGTCTGCCCAGAATATCTACAACCCTTTTCTTAGACTATTTCCAATTTTGTGCGTAGTGTTTATCCCACAGAAGATTGAATTCCCTTACATTTTTTGAGTCTACTACCTCTTGCGGTAGGCTATTCCAAGGGTCGACCACCCTCTCAGAAAAAAGTACTTCCTGATGCTTTCTCTAAATTTACCTCCCGCCAGTCGAAGAATGTGGCCTCTTGTATGACTCTCTGATTTCATCTGAAACAGGTTTTCCTTCCGCGCTGTGTTAATTCCCTTCATACACTTAAACATTTCAATCATGTTCCCCCTGTCTCTTCTCTGTTCAAGTGAGTACAGTTGTAAGTCAGCCAGTCTGGTTTCATATTACTCCAGGTGCAAACCCAGCACCATCTTTGTAGCCCTTCTCTGCAATGCCTCCAGTCTGCTGATATCCTTCTTTAGGTGCTGCCTCCAAACTGGACACAATGTGCGGCCTGACCAGTGATCTGTAGGATGGTATTATCACCTCTCTTTTTCTACTAGTTATTCCCCTTCCAATGCATCTGACAAAGCCATTTGCTTTCTGTGCTGCCCTTTCACATTGCTTGCTCGTCCTAAGGTCATCTGTAATGATTACGCCAAGATCCCTCTCCACCTGTGTTACTTCAAGCTGGTGTCCTAGCAGCATGTAATTCCTTCCTGAAGTTTCTTTTACTCAAATGCATGACCTCGCATTTTTTTGCATTGAACTTCAATTGCCAATTTTTGGACCATCCTTCCAGCCTATTCATTTCCTTTTCCATCTTCAAGACTCCGTCTTGGGTGTCCACCCAGTTGCAGAGTTTTGTATTGTCCACAAACATGCATACTTTCCCCTCCAGCTCATCAGCGATGCCACTGATGAAAATGTAGAAGAGAATGGGGCCTAATATTGACCCATGTGGCACACCACTGGTCACCTTGCACTCCTCTGACTGAGCTTCATTAACTAAGACCCTCTGTATCCTGTCCTTGAGCCAGTTTGCAATCCAGTTGACTGTCTTCTGACTAAGTCCTGTATTCTCTAGCTTATTCATAAATCTTCTATGGGGCATGGTGTTGAAGGCCTTGTTGAAGTCTAGGTACAGTACACCACATCCACTGCCCCTCCCTGATCCACTGTTCTGGTCACCAAATCGAAGGATTCTATCATGTTTGTTAGACATGATTTTCCTGCCATAAATCTGTGTTGCTTGGGGTCAAGCTTCCTGGATTGTTTAGATGATCCACTATTCTATCTTTCAGCAGGGTTTCTGTATGTTTGCCTACCACTGAGGTCAGACTGACTGGGCGATAGTTCCCAGGCTCTTCCCTAGTTCCACTTTTATATAAGGGTACCACCATAGTCGGTTTTCAGTCTAGTGGTATTGTGCCACTTTCCAGTGACTTATTTAAAAGGTCAGTGAGTGGTGTTGCAATTTCTTCCCTTAACTCCTTTAGAATCCTAGGGTGGGTTATTTTTGGCCCCATTGCTTTGTCTACTTTTAGTTTGTTAATCCCTTCTAGGATTCTTTCTCTTGAGAAGTAGAAGTTATGTGCTGTTCTATTGTTGCACAATGCCTTTCCAATAGTGGGGCCGCTACCTTTGTAAGGTAATAATACCTCCTTATAGTCCAGCTATAGGGGGTTCCTAGGAATAGAAGAGATGGAGACACTGTATTCACTGAGTCTGGTAAGATTTTATTTGTGGTATGGAACTATACTGTCCTTGTGTAGCTTCCTGGAGTACTCAGAAAAAATACACAGCATATATACAGTACTTTCCACACCCATAAGAACCAGTTAAACTACATTTTTACACAATACCTACAGTTGGACTACAGCTGGATGTAGTCACGTACAGAGCTGTCCTTGGAAAAACATGTTACCATATATGGTCTGGTCAAATTCTGCAACAATGCACACTCGCCACTCCCTCACCTGCAATACATTTCCACTCTTAGGCAACATGTCTTGACCATCTGTAATAATGGCCTCTACTGAGTGCACATTATACCTTACAATACCTGCCTGTACCATCTGTAACAATGGCATCTGCTGAGTGCATATTAAATTTCATAACTCGATTACTTACATAAACACTATATTACTACACAATACACTATATTACAATCCCCTCTTTGATACCTGAATAACTCAGGGATCACAACAGTCATTGGTTTTCAGTAAGGATTTTAACAGTGTGAAAATATTGTTGAATACACTTACATACACAATATGTACAGATTAGAACTGCAGTTTGTATTACTACAAAAATCATAACCACGGCCAATGCAGGGCTGGCCCCTAACACACCTACTATCTAATCCCACCAAGAAATAATAAATATCCACTGTGCCTGTTGCTCAGTAGCATCAGCTATAACTTGTTGTTTTAAATCCAACGCTTAGGTCGCCTGTCTGTATCGTAGAGCTTTAATAGATATAGGTGAGAAATGTGGCACAACTATATGTGAAAGTTCAATCAGGTAGTACAGGCTACTACTACTATAATCTATCCAACTGTCAGCAAGGTGGGTCTCATTAGCAACATTATACATGGGATGAGCATGAAGGGTTAGATTCATGACATTCCAAGTACCATCACTGCAGGCCCAAATGTTCCAAGGATCTCCAGCAAGAATACACCATGATCGGTTCCATCTCTCAATCCTCTTGATGCCCGTGGCCTCAGAGAGCTTAAAGGTGCATTCACTACTCTGATATGGATAGGAGGGTACCTGATCTCCACATAAAGTCAATTTATGCTTTAAACAATGTTTACTATCCAATATGATTGGACTACGAGGGGTTGAGAGAACCATATCTCCCTGCACTTGCAGGTGCACTGGTTGGTTGTCCATTAGGACCCCCAAATTAGTTAACCTACACCCATAAGCTCTCAGAGTAAATGAGACAGGGATAGCCAGAATCAGTGAGACCACATTAACAGCAGGCAGGGAAAGTGTAAACTAAGGATCTAGAGGTGAGAACAGCTTCCCTTGAGGTTTGATTGACTAACTGAGATAAATTATGATTAGTGATACCCCATGGTAATACTCCAGCTTTTATCATTTGCAATTCATGTTGTAGCATATTTACAGCTTCATTTGCCCACTGGGAGCATAATAGCTGCATAGTACTATTAGTGATGCCTTTCACCATGGTATAATTTAACAACTTTGTCCATTGTGTGGTAATCAATTAATTATTTAATATTTCAGAGAAGGCATCCCAATCTATCTGTTCATTATTAGCAGCGGACTTAAGAGAGGCAGCCAAGGGACAGGTCATGATACCTTTTAACTGTTCCTCCATGTTTCGTATATGTCCTTTTAACACCATGGAATCTATTCCGTTGGCTACCCCCAAAAGTCCCCACGCCCACGAGGTAAGATCTCTCTTCCTCCTCCTTTTAAGATACATTTCATTTTGGGCATGATACTCCACCAGAGTATCATTATATAGCTTTTGCCATACTCTAATAGAGGATTTATTCGTATACTTAGGAGGTAGCTTAGGAAAGGACAAGTGTAACATAACATTATGCAACTTATACCTAGCAGGATAATACACTGGTTCTGTCATCTGTTCAGTGATTATACCATCAGGAGGGGGAAGGAAGGTCCCTTCTAGCTGATCATGGACCTTATATTGTATTTTAGCAAAAGCATTTGCTGTAAGATATACCCCTCTCTCCTCACATAAATGTAAGGTCACGAATTGTGGATCCTGAAGTAAGGTGAGAAACAACAGTTGTTGGTACATAGTGACATTTATCAGCTTGCACACAGTCTTGTTAATACTGCACCTATTCCTGTCCATAACTCCCATCCCATGAAAACTATTTAATTTCCTATTTTTTGTTTGATCATCAGTAACCTTTTCTCTTATACCCTTTAGACCATGCACTTCTACAGTAACATTTTTAAAAACATTGGCAAAACACATTTTATAGACCCCAAATATATCCACTGGGAATTGCCAGGAGCCATTATCATGTCCATACATGGTATAAAATGTTACTTGCAGTTGCCCTCCATGAATGTAAGTCCCTCCATCTCCTAAGACTTGCAAAGGCCAACTCCACTGTCCTTTTTCATTTCATAGATAATTACATGACTTACAACTGCTATTAGTCTCTAATATTGATGTGCAGGTTATGTTACAAAAGTCACCCTTTAAGAGTGCCTGTGATGACCTTATCACCTTTAGATTTTGTCGGCAGTCCCATAAAGTCCAAGCCATACACAGTAGTAAGCAGACTGTTACGACCAGGCATATTATCTTCCAGTAGGGGCTTCTGCCCTGCCCTTGGAGTGGGGAATTTGTTTTCATCTCCTTCCTGCAGAGAAAGAAAAATCAAGCGTAGTGTCAGTTGCTCTTCTTTGTAGTATCTGAATTTGCTTTACACAGTTTACAGTAATCTATATGCATCCACAGAGTAATATTCTTTTTACCCTTTTGTTTGTCACAAGAAATTTTAACCACCCTTGGATCTAATTTGTCCAGGTCCTGGTATGGACCAGTCCAATTTGCCTGCCATGGTCGGTTTTGCCCCAAAGTTTTAACCATGACTTTATCACCAATCTATAATTCTTTGTAAGGCAATACTCCTGAGCACCAAGCCTGATTGGTCTTATGACTTTGTGCCATATTTCTAGCCGCGTCGGGCAGGTAATGATTCAACTGCTCCTGTACCTGAGCTAGGAATACATCTGCCTGATTCCTATTCTTTACAGGGGTATTGAGGTCAGGGTCGGAGGGATAATACAACCTCATGTCCCTCCCTGTCATCAGCTGATACAGGGTGCATCCTGTACTTTTACTTTTGGTGCTTCTGATTGACAAAAATCCCTGGAAGATGGGCTACCCAGTCTTTTCCTGCCTCTAAGGCTAATTTCTTGAGTCCTTGTTTAAGGGTTTGGTTCATCCATTCTACCATGCCTGATGATTGGTGGTGTTAGAGAACGTATAATCTTTGCTCTATCCCCAATAGCACACACAAGGCTTTCATAATTTCTGCAGTAAAATGACTGCCTCTATCACTCTCTAAGGTTTTTGGGAAACCCCATCTTGAGAAAACCAGTTCCCACAAGACGATAGCTACCTATCCGGTGGTATCCTTTTTCACCAGAAAGGCTTCCACCTACTTCGAGAAGGTATCCACTACTACCAATAGGTAGCGCATGCCTCATGACACCGTGGATAACAGTTCCACAAAGTCAATCTGCAAGGACCCCCATGCTCTGCCTGCCAAAGGCACCCTCCCTAGAGGGGCCTTCCCTCCAGGGGCATTGGGATTCATCTGGGCACAAATCAGGCATGACTCTAGTGTCTGTTTAATTATCCTTCCCATCTTTGGCCACCAGTATTTTGTGCCACTGTCTGACATATCCTACAAATACCACAATGTCCCCCTATGCAATGGTTTTCTATCACTATGTCCTTTCTCATGTTGTCTGGTGGAATCCATTTTACTTCTCCCTTATGTCTTTCCCATACCACTAGCCCATCTACCAACTTCACATACCTTTGAACCTCCTTCCCTTCCTACAACTGATCCTTCCATTGCTGCAAGGTGGGGTCCCCTGCCTGCACCTTCTGTAAGGATGGTACCTTCCTTAATGAAGCTACTCACTTTTCATGATTCTGATCAAGTTCATATTGCTCCCACAACTGATCCTGCTCTTCCTGACTCTCTATCCCCTGCCATTGAATACCTTCCAAAGCTGCTCGTTTGGCTAACTCGTCTGCCTTACAGTTTTGCTTGGCTTTCTCACTAGTTCTTGGCTTCTGATGAGCTCTCACTTTAACTAAGCAGACCCATAATGGGTTCTGTTCCCCCATTTCCCAAATCTTTTTCATGAGCCCAGCATGCATCACCAGCTGGGGACATACTCCCTCTTATGCCAGATTGGAATATATTCTGTGAGTGAATGGACAACAAAATCACTGTCTGAATAGAGACACATGTCCATAGGGTACTGCACCATAGACTCCCTTACTGCCTCCAGCTCTGCCCTTTGTGCTGAAAATGATAATGGGCACATTACTAAAATCTGTGTCTGCAGTTCTGGCACAAATACAGCACATCCAATGTGGAAATGTCCATCCTGCCAGAACCGAGAACCATCCACAAACAGCCTCACATCCCCCCTCTTTTGGAACCAGACAGAAAACGTCTGGGCCCATTTGTCTGTCTATTTTCCCACAATCATGGGGAAAACTGTCATAGTGTAGCGTAGAGGGTAGGACGGTGTGAACTGCCACTGTAACCTTGTGGTAGTGTGATTGCAGAGCCAGGGCCCAGTGAGCCAGTCTTTGGGAGGACACTCCTCGCACACATTTTGTTCTAACAGGTACTTTAACGGGGTGTGAGGGGTCTGCAGAGTAACTTCATTAAACCCCACAATATGCTTAGTGGCCAAAACAGCCCAATACACCCCAAGCAAGTGGCACGTGCAGTCATCAAATGCTTGTTCAACTGGTGTTAGTAACCTGGAGAAGTATCCTACTGGCCTCCATCATCCATGGTGCTGTTGGAGCAGCACAGCTGACAGCACTTTGTCAGTAGCAGTGACTTGCAAGCCAAAGGGCATCTGTTTATCAGGGTTTTTAGGGTGCCGGTCTGGCTATTAGGGCTCTTTTGAGCTCTGTAAAGCTATTTTGACATGAGCTATCCCCAATGATATCTTGGGAGTCTACTAGCCCCTTTAAAAGGAAATACAGCAATTTAACCTTTTTGGCAAAACCCTCAATACATTCTCAACAGAAATGTACCATGCTCAGGAATTGACATAAGGTAGTTTTGGTCTTAGGCACTGGTAAATGTTGAACTATCTAATTTTTATTAGGGTCTGGTACCTTTCCCCTTTTGATGATCACCACCACAAAAGTGGCTGAGATGGTCATCAGTTGGGCTTTGTCAGACTGAGCTTTAGACCAGCAGACAGCAATAATGAGAGCAGCTCAGCGAGAAGCTGAAGGTGTTGCTCCTAAGTATCAGTCTGTAGCAACAAATCATCAACGTACTGCACCGAAGCAGAGGGTTTTGAGAACCCCTGCAAAATCTGCACCAAACATTGATGGAAAATAGAGGGAGAAGAGTGGAACCCTTGAGGGAGACATGTGAAGGTATACTGTGTTCCTCCAAAGGTGAATGCAAACTTATATTGACTGTCCGGATGCACCGGGACAGACCAGAACCCATTGGAAACATCCAACACAGAGTACCAGGCTGCGGCTGGGGAGAGATCACTTGTGAGGTCCGGTAGCCTGGCCACCACTGGAGTAAACAAGGGAGTGACCTTATTTAGGATCCGATAATCTACTGTGAGTCTCTAGCTTCCACTTGTCTTCTTGACCGGCCAAATAGGAGAGTTAACTGAAGAACAGATTGGACGGATGACACTCTGCTGCAGTAAAGCAGATATTTTCTCAGAAACAGCTGGCAAAGCCTCTGCAGGGAGGAGATACTGCCTTTGAGGCAGTGGGTCAGGACCCACTATTCAGGCCTGCATATTAGTAACCCTCCCACAATCATGTTTTGTAGTTGCCCACACCTGGGACAATCAATGCAGGACCTCTGCCAGTCCATAATGTTTGTTAGCTAACAACTGACATACATAAAGATTTTCCACACCTTTCACTGTCGCTACTGCATGCACATCTGAGATAAGCAGGCAGGCATGCCTGCCACAAAGTCATGTTACTAAGATCCACTACTAAAGCATTTAGTTTTAAGCAGTCAGTTCCTAACAGTGAGCCCTCACTGCAAAAAGCTCATTTTAAACAAGGCAGATTCAATTTGTACCGGGTACTGGTCAGTCTGCCTAGCCTGTATATGGACATCCGACATGCCTTGCAAGGTGATTTCCCTCCCTCTTGGTGGACAAGGGAAGGGGAGATCGGTGATACTGATGGTGGCCCTTGTGTCTATCAATAGACTGACCTGGTGGCCCCTAACCAAGCCATTAACATAAGGTCACCTGTCAGCATCTTCCTGCAGATGAGCCATCATCTGCAGACTGGGGGCCAGACATACCTATTTAATGGGGTCATGAAAGGGGTTCTAAGGCGGGGTTCTCAAATTCCATTAAATCCTTGCCGGCATCAGCTTTGGCACATATCTGCTTCGCCATGTCCTGGAGCCACTGGTATACCAGAGAAGGGTTCAGGGTCTCTTGAGTTTTATTTTGTGGCCCCCTCCTGGAACCCTTTTAAAACTGTACCTTCTTTGTCTTGGGCAGTCCCTTATCGTGAACTCCTCCACCCCTCACCCAGCACTCTTTGATAAAGTGTCTTGGCTTGCCGCAATTATGACAAGTCCCCTTTGCTTTCCCTTCATTAGTAACCATCATGGCTACCTTTTTCTTAGCCCCTTTGGGGCCTTCCTTATCTAGGTCACCCACCCATGTGGTCTACCACCCTTGTAACACCTTGAGTTTATCATCATATGTAGTCTTACCATTCATCATGACTCACACAGCAAAGGGAACTGCTCCTGCCACCTGTCTACCTAAAAGATCTAAAAAGACCACATCAGTGTGCAGGGGGTCTGTTATCCCTCCAAAGGCTGAGTAAGTGCTGTACAGTCGATTAATAAAGGCAGTGGGGTGCTCATCAGGGTTCATAACCACTTCATTAATTTTTTTTCCCTTTTTGTTTCCCCCACCCCACATGAGCTGGAGAGTCCACTGAATGGCAGGAATATCAGACGAGTTGGTGACTATCTCTGGATTATCAGGACCAATAACCTCCTTCGGGAGATTATCAACAAGGCCCATGGGGACAGCCATTGTGAACAGCTGGCAGATATCTTGATGGGACAATTTAAGCTGGCGTCCGAGTTTTTCTAACTTGTTTAAAAAGGGGACAGCGTTTGATGCAGGATCCCATGAACCCAGCATCGAGGACAACTGAGTGACCTCCAAGATAGTCCCTGCCCTTTGACTGGGTGATCAGTCCAGCTCAAATGGGCCAGTTGTATCTCTGGATTCTTCCTGGGAATCCCCGTACCACTAGTATAAATACAAGACTGTTGTACACTTACCCAGTCAGTGCCACAAGCAATGCTCCTCCTTCTGTTCCAATTCACCCTTTCACCCTCAAACAGAAGAGAACAGTTCCAACTTCAGTTGTACTGCCAGCTTCAAAGGCTCCAAATCTTCTGCAAAACAACTTCAAAGGCTCCAGTTCTGCTGCAAGGCTAGCCAAAGCTTGAGCAACCGGGTGGAAACACCAAAATGTAAGGGAATAATACCTTCTTATAGTCCAGCTATAGGGGGTTCCTAAGAACAGAAGAGACGGAGACACTGCGTTCACTGAATCTGGTAAGATTTTATTTGTGGTACAGAACTACAGTCTCCTCATGTAGCTTCCTAGCATACTCAGCTTGTTAGGGCAAAATATACAGCATATATACAGTTCTTCCCACACCCCTAAGAACCAGTTAAACTACATTTTTGCACCATACCTACAGTTGGACCACAGTTGGAGCTAGTCACGTACAGAGCTGTCCTTGGAAAAACATGTTACCATATATGGTCTGGTTAAATTCTGCAACAGTGCACACTCACCATTCCCTCACCTGCAGTATTTAACCACTCTTAGGCAA
The DNA here is from genome assembly GCA_016271365.2 of Neoceratodus forsteri. Taxonomy (NCBI): domain Eukaryota; kingdom Metazoa; phylum Chordata; order Ceratodontiformes; family Ceratodontidae; genus Neoceratodus; species Neoceratodus forsteri. The sequence continues at coordinate 368,744,593 of CM057453.1, read as the reverse complement.
CATGTCTTGACCATCTGCAATAATGGCCTCTACTGAGTGCACATTATACCTTACAATACCTGTCTGTACCATCTGTAACAATGGCATCTCCTGAGTGCATATTACATTTCATAACTCGATTACTTACATAAGCACTATATTACTACACGATACACTATATTACACCTTGGTCTTCAATGGTGGAGACTGAGTAGAAGAATTTGTTTAACACTTCTGTCTTGTCTTCATCCTTTTCAACTATCTCTCTTTCAGCTGTTTTTAGCCTGATTATCCCACCCTTACTTTTTTTTCTTTCGCTTATGTACCTAAAAATGTTTTGTCCCCATTTGTTACTCCCTGCGCTATTTTCTCCTCTGTCTTGGCTTTGGCTAGCCTAATAGCCTATCCTGTTTCACTCAGCTTTGATATGTAATACTGCCTGTCTGCTTCTTTCTTTGTCTGGTTATACTGCTTGAAGGCCTTTTATTGTGTTTTACTATTGCTGCTATTTCTTTGGGGAACCACAGCAGCTTTTTTTCTTCTTTTTGATTTGCTGATATGCTTTGTGCATTGTTCAGTAACTTGAAGTAAAACTGCCTTCAAGGCTTCCCAGCTCCTCTCCACACCCCATGAGCTGTTGATTGCCAGCAAGTTTCTTAACTGGGTTTTCATGGTGTTGAAGTCTGCCTTGTGGAAATCAAGTATTTTGAGTTTTTTGTGACTTGATTCCACTGCCTTTTCCATTGTTAACCAGATTGACCTATGGTCATTGGTTCCCAGATTTACCCCTATGGTTACGTCTGAGATTCTGGTGCTGTTTGTTATGCATCGTCTTTACAAATATGATAATCTCTGTAATAAACACCTAACTCTGCCATCCCACCACATTTATCTAAGCCTACCCCAGATGGTGTTGATTCAGCCCTTCTGATTCCTTTGCCAGCTGACCATAGATAGGAATTAGCTGGGAGTTCAGTGTAATTGAGATATATGCGCTGATTCATGTGGGTGGAGAACCCTGTTATCATAATAGCTTTAAAACATATAGGGCACAATAATGGAACATTTTGCACTGTGCAAGTAAGGATGAGAGGGTCAGCTGTGACCCAGTTCTGAGTCGGACTCTGAATTATTTTTAAAATGTTCTGATTTACTCCGACAAATTTTAAACCTGTTTTTAGCCTATCTGAGTATGAGAAGGTTCATCAGATTTTTTTTTTTTTATTTTAGATCCCTCTACTGAATAAAACAATAAAATCAACTTTTAAAAACATGTTGGTGTCTGTATTTTCTTGTTGTTTCCTTCCATGCATCTGGCATGTTTTTGTTGGGAGACAGGCACCATGTGCAGGAGATGTGATGTGGCCTCAGCCATCCCTCCCACTCTTTTGAAGTGCTATTTTTATTTGTAATTATTTTGCTCACCTTCTTGGTATTGTAGCAGGGATCATGGACCTGAATCCTTCCCACGTACTGCTGCCTGAAACCCTGAAGTTACATATTTTAGTTTGCCATGTGGTGTAGCTATGGCAAGCAGCATAGGGACCAGTCCAGTTCCTTTCCTTCACGCTCTGCCTGATGTTATGCCTGCCTGCTAGTTGTTATGGAAGTAGCATAGGGCACCATCCCTACCACCTGCTTCCTGATGTTGCCAGTATGTTTAGTAAGGTTAAATAATTTGGTAAAATTCACCAGATTGGCCAATTATTCTATCACTTGTGTTTTGTTACTTACTTTTTATCTTGTTGACCCCCACCGCCACCACCACCTGGCACTGCAGTCTTGTACATATCCCAGAAGCTTCCATAAATTATGTAGTTGCAGTCCACTAAGGTAGACTTTATGGCAGACAACTGCAGACATGGATCCTGTAGTATAACTTACCATTCTCCCTCTATGTGCCTTGGCAAGTTAATAAAGTTTGAAATTTAAAGATAACATCAGCAGTTTTGACTTGTACGATATAGGCATGATTGGGATGATGGGTAGGGGATAGCATGATCATGCAGGTAAGAAGTAAGTTACAACACCCCATTGATAACAAAATTGATGAACCCACTGTTTTGCATTTTGGGACATTTTGGTCACAGTATACTAAACAGAAACAGTCAGTTTACATTTTATATTCCAGTTTTATGCCAAGACATTAAACCAAATATTGTGTTAATGACTCAAAAGGTAAAAATCTCATGCAAGGACAGTCATCCATTAGTCCATATATTCAGCAAACATAACTGAAAAAAATGTAGTGTTTGATTTTCACCAACAGATCAACAACTATGCTAAAATGTAGTAGGCAGCTATTTCCTTTTTTAATTGTGTGCCAAAATAAATCCCATTCAAGTGCAGCCGCATGTTTAAGAAGTAGTCAGTGTACAGTAAGTAATTACATCTAAAATGCAGGCAGTTCACTATCTGTCTGTATCTGAACTTGTTGAATAAACAAATTAAACTCCATCTGGATACCTAACTGAATCTGAAAAACACATACAGCAAAAAATGTAATATATGTCTCACAATAAGATATTTTAACTGATCTTTCTGTTATGATTTCTGACCACTGACCTCTGAACTCTAAATAAATCATTAAATGTCATCAATGTAATTTTCAAATGATCATTAGATGGTATGGGGTTGGGTTTCACTGCTATGCAGATGATTCTCAGCTGTACCTGTCATGTTCTTCCAGTGAGAATCATGTGGCCTCAGTGCTGGGGTGATTTCTTGCCAACATAAATGACTGGATGGCCTCAAATTAGTTATGTCTGAATTCAGGGAAGACAGCGGTAATGATGATTGAGCCAAGTCGACTGGTAGTAGCAATGATGGGGGAGGCGGTAGACCTTCCTATGTTGGGCAGCCAACTTCTTGTTCCTGTTGATGTTATTAAGTATCTTGGGGTCATTTTAGGCTGCAGATGAACACTAAACCAGCAGATATTGGCAGTTGTTCAATTGGAATTTTAATATCTTTGAAATATCACCAGGATAAAACCGCATCTGGTTCCTGCTAACCTGGCAATGATAATTCATGCTTTCATTACCTCCAGGTTGGACTACTGCAACACTCTGTTCTAAGGGCTATCTGGAGGTTTAATGTAATGCCTGCAACTGGTCCAGAATATTGCAGCTCAGCTGGTGATGGGAAGTTCTTAGAGGAACTGCATCATGCTGGTCCTGCATGCATTGCACTAGTTGCCTTTGAGGTGCTGCATAACTTTCAAGATTTACTTGTTTTGCCGGCCTGGTGGCACTAAGGGTTGAGGTGCTGGATGCCACACCTCGTGCTACACTGGCGACCCAGGTTTGGGAACAGACTCAGGTTGCTGTGGGTCGGTGGGGGGAGGGAGGGAGGATTGAGCATCCAAATGGATGCTCTCCTCCCTCTGGTGTGGGTTACCAGGGGTGCATCTAGCACCTGATGCCCCTGAGGTCAGTGGATGCATGGACTTTCAGAGTACTGGCAGCTTTACTTGAGTTGGGGAGGGGGAACGCTGTTACGGGCATGACTGTCTGCGTGTGTCAGCACGTCAGCAAGCCTGGATGTAAGTCCAAAGTGCAGGCATCCCAGGGGAATAGGAGAAAAACAGGGGAAAAAATTTAACACCCCTGGCCCTATGAGCGGATGAAACTGGGGATGGGATGCCATGGGGTTTGCCCTGGTGGACCGAGTAGGAAGAGGTACGAGGCCTCCTCTGAAAGCCGTGGGAGCCAGGCAAATAAAAAAAAAAGATTTGTTTGTTAACATTAGAGATGCAGCAAAGTTTTACTTTGCTGGTGAATTTTGGGTTTGTACAAGCATGCACTCATTCATTCTAGGTCAGTCGGGCAGGCAGCCATAGTGGAGAGTGAAGGGCTATACTGGTCACCCATGAATGGTTGGTTTAGGGGGGAGAAGTGTGATGGAGCACTCCCTGATGGCGTGGAGGATCAACTAGACACTGGGGACCAAATTCCAGAAGGAGGGCGCAGGGCTTGCTCCAAGCCCTGCATCCACTGTAAAGTTTGATGCAGCTGCGTCAAAGCCCTTCGACACAACTCTGCTCTATTCTGGAAGGGTTGATGCAGTTGCAACAGTTTCTTTACTTTATGGCAGCTTGTGCCAAATGATCTGCTCAAGATCCATAGTAAGGGTACCCCCACAGATGTAAAGTTAGACCATCGGGGAAATGGTCTAACTTTGCGGCATCAGGGACTTGTGGCATCGAATTCTGAAATACCAAGTTCGACGCAAGTCGGTACTTGTGTCAAACAGCCTGCTGCAAGTCCCCTGCAGTGATCGCAGATGATTTTAGAATTGGGCCCCAGGAATTTAACACTGGAGCTGGCTATCATCAGGGTAGGGGGAACACTAGACATCAGGGATTTAAATGATAATAACATCTATTTTTTTTTTTTTTACATTGGGGCTGGTGATCAGTGGGGGGGGCACTAGACACCAGGGATTTTAATAATAGTATCTATTTTTTTAAATTGGGGCCAGTGATCAGTGAGGGGCCACTAGACACCAGGGATTTAAATAATAATATATATATTTTTCAGCTATCAGTAGAGGGGGGGACCACTAGACACCATGGACTAGATTTTTGAAAGATTTAGCTTGTTGCAAGCCCTGTGTGCACCAACCATATTGTGCACTGGGCTGGCAGCAATCTAATGGGATTTTTAGTCCCAAGTGGCAATTGCCGCCAGTTAGATCAACTTTTTATGGTCTAGCTTGTGGCAATCCTGAGGGCCATTTTCACAGAGCTTGCACCAGATATTTGGCGCAAGCTGTCATAAATTGTGGCAACTGTCACAGTTGTGTCCAAGATTGTAAAATTGGGTACAGTTGCAGTGACAGGGTTTGGCGCTTCACCAAAATCTAAGTGTGGTGGTGCAGGGCTGGATGCAAGCTCTGCACCACACTTTGAAAAACTGTCTCCAGGGATTTAAATAATAATAAAACATTTTTTACATTGGGCTGGCGATCATGTGTGTGTGTGTGTGTGGGGGTGACCACTAGATACCAAAGATTTTTGTGCCACGAAATGTGGAATTTCACCCATGAAATTCCATACTTCATGGTTGAGTGAATTGGCAAAGTTGGTGAATTTTGCTTTGTGAATTGGGCACAATGCTCTAGTTAATTTATGGAGTGAAGTTTGCCTGCTTTGCACAGCTCTAGTTAACATATAAGCCCTGCATGGTTTGAGATCTGACTGCATGAAAGGTCTTCTAGTTTCTTACTTCCCAACCTGACCCCTCTGCTCCACCAATGTCTGACTACTTGTTGTTCCATCATCCTGTCTGAAACAGTCAGAGGACAGAGGCTTTGGGGTTGCGGCTCCAGTGTTGTGGAACTCCCTCATGGGAAGTATCTGCTCTGCTGGCAAGGTGGAGGCCTTCAACAGATTAGTTAAAACTGATCTATTTGAGCAGGCCTTCCATGACTAGTGAGTTTTTAGACTAACATAGCCTATAGATTTTAGTGGTTGTTACGTATTTTTAATATGTTTTAACTTTTATGGGATTTGCCATGTTTATAATTAGTATTATGTGCAATGCCCAGAGCCCTTGCATAGGGCACTTTATAAATAAGCTTGCCTTACCTTGCCATGCCAAACACCACCAAGAAAGTACCCTTATTATGAGACACATGTGGCAGCTGTTGGTCATCATCACTTTTAAGTTCCTACCACTATTCATTGAACTGGTAAGATTATTTGTTGAGACTGACTTTCAGGAAGGTAAGGCATTGTTCATTTTTAGAAGTAAGCCTTGTGCAGCTATCAGAGACAACATTTCCAGCCGTGTGAAATATACTGTCACAGTAAACACTAGTGGGAAGATGACTAAAAAAAGCATTATAAAAAAGGTAAAATAGTTCAAGCCAGATTTTTTTCTTTTCCATCCAGTACTCAAAAGGTTCAGCAGTAATGTTAATGAGTTGTTCTCTCAAACAGGCATCTACAATATCAGACAAAGACAAAGAAGGTTTCCCCATTACATGTACACCTAAATTATCAAGTCCCATGAGTTTTGACCAAAAAGTGAGGTCCATCTGTGTGCTTTTCAGAATGGCATGCCCTTTTCCAAGCCCATGAAAGAGGATGTTTCACATGACTACCTGATGTTGATGAAGAAGTAAATGTGGGCACAATTGGAAATGATTGCTGTCACCAAAAATTGAAAATGTTGCATCATCAGCATCCCCATCACTTCCATTGTCGAACATGGCTTCCTTTTCCCGTATAATTGCTGAAATCAGTGTCTCTTTGTATTTAATGTAAGAGTCATCAATATCTGAAGGAGGAAACTTCGACCTAGGGTCAAGAAGAGTCAAAAGAAGTATTTTTTGTCTTTAGTCATTTTCCTAAGTCCCTTGCAATTCTAGAATTGCGATGCCAGTTGGTTCATAAGTGATACACAAGATTTGCCTCTGTTCTGGTCAAAACCTCTTTGCAGCTTCCTGAATTCCTTGCTCAATAAATTTATGATTCAAATAACCTGTCTTAGTGTGACATTCTGTTTATTAATCTAGAAGGTTGCTTCCTCAGGTGAAGTCAAGTTTACTCCCATTTCAATTCCAGAAGATTTAGTTTCTTTACCAAGTTATGTAGTCTACCAAAACAGATTTTCTCCCTTAGAATGTCTTAAGGAACAAGTGACCAGGTCTTATATATGTGGTTGTGCAGCCTCCTAATAACATAAGGTACTGGAAAGTTTTATACTGGAATATTTGTATTATACTTTTGACCCCCTTCTCCACACCCCTCGTCAGTCACTCCTTCAGGTTCCTCAGGGTCCTTCCCATCTGCTCACACATCCTAGTGCCAGCTACTACCCCTCATATTATGGCCCCCCTGGGAGTCCTGGTGTAGCCCTTTGATGGGTGGGTCCCCCTCCTCCGAGAGGGAAGGCACCAGTGGGGGGACAGCCAGCACACTATTTTTTGTACCTTAACCCATGTGCCACTGAGGGAGCACCGGCAATCGAAGCCTGATGGCAGTGGGGGACCGGATGAACCATCATCCGGTAGGCCAGGGCAGTTTCCTAGGTTTTCTCCCAGAGAGTGGCATACCCCATGATGTCAAGGCATACACTGACGTCAACCACTCCCAATGTTTCATCTCAGGCTATTGTACTATACTTCTGGCCTCTGCCAGGAGTTAGCAGGTGCTGAGATGCATCTCCACCTTTCCCCCCTGAGAAGGTGAGCTGTCCAGAGATGCTCCTTTCTTTCTCCCCCGGCCAGACCTCCAGTGACCCATGTCCATTCCCAAACCCAGGTCACCGGCATCGCAAGCTGAAATCCAATCACTGCGCTGATGGGACGGCGGTCTATGCTGGAATATTGATGACTTTATCAACCAAGTTTTCAGACAAGCAATGTGTGAAATGTGTACAAACTTATTACATGATTATGTTACAGGAGGCCGGGTGGACTAGGGATAAGAAAAACAACAAAACCAGCACCACACTCTGCCAGAATGCAAGCACTTTATTGCACCAAACTTTTAAAAAAATTATAAAAAAAAATTAAAAAATAAAAAATACAGCCAGCAGCATCAGAATGAACAGAGACACTGATTATGCAGTTAATGCATCATCAGCAGATGGTGGTGGTGCAGGAATCTCTTGATATATAAATCCCAATTCCAATAAATAAAATAAATAAATAAAAATAAATCTAGTCCTTAAAGAGACAGTACCAAAATGCATAGTGCTCAAATGAATTAACACGTAAAGATCACAGTCTGAATCACAATCAGAACAAAAACAATATGGAAAAGTGTTATATTTTCAGCTCAGTTGCTGCATCAATTAGTGCTCCATATCTCATAATAATCATTTCCTCAGGTGCTAGAGATCAGCTTATTCTTCATCCAAAATGATTAATGTTTTTGGATTTTTTGTTAAAGGTTGGCCCACTCACTCCATGGCCCCAACTCTACCTTTTCAATACCACAGAACTAAAATCTGTGATTACCCCCCCCCCCCCTTGGTTTTACAATGATTAGACAATGTATTCAACAAATCCTCCCTGGCTATACTTCTTAAGTGCTCCCCAATCGGAAGTTCAAAAGGTGTAGTGGTTTTACTCACATAGAAAGCACCACATTCACAAGTAGCCAGGTGTATCAAATTTGGAGTGGTGCAATTTATGAAAAAAATGTATCTTATAAGGCTGTGAAACATTGACTGAGATGAAAGTATCACACTTCAAAATTAAAGGGAAATAATTTACAATGCCCATAGGTGTATCTACCATACAGCAGGGGTAGTAACTAGTTTCTAGGTGGTAGAGGTTTATTTTCTGGTTGTAGGCTATGCACTAATCTGTCCCTCAGGTTGGCAGTACACCTATATACGATCTACAGACCAGCTTCTGTCACCTCTCCTAATAGATGTATGCAGGAAAACCTTGGGGGTCTGCAAGGTTTTCAGCAAACACTTTATGTATGTAATATATTTTCAGTTGAGGAGTTGTTTGCTACCAGTGCCACAATTTATTGCAGCTTGCAACCATTTTTTTGGTGCAGCTGCACCAAAATGTTACACCTGATTGGACCAGAAGTGATAGCCACTGCAGCTGCACCTGCTGCCCATGCTACGGTTAAGACTCTACATCAGTGCAGAGAGTTGCTTTCCACACTGGCAGCTGTAGAGTGGCACTTAGTTCCACAATGGCTGAAAATCCAGCCCCATTTCACTACAAAATTGCAAATTACATGTTTAGTTGATTGAAGCCCTCTTAAGTCCAAGCTTTGTGGCATTGTAATATTCAGTGCTGCTGAACACGAGTTATAAATACTGTAACTTGCATGTCAATGTAAGTTTCACAAACAGAACAGCACAGTATTTCTTAGCCATATTGTTTAATCTCGTCTGGATTTGACACACAAAACATAATATTCTTCCACATTTTGTGAATGCAGCACTGATGAATAAAATATTTTAATGCAATACTTTACAAATGTGTCTAAGACAAGTAACATTTAAGTGATTCTACACAGCCCTATAGGAAGTTCAGAGAAGACTGATTTGCACAACATAATTAATGAATGCACATATTCCTGTCAAGTATGTTGGTTACATACAATATAAATAAACACAGTTGGTTTGTGTCAGGTGCCAAATACAATGGGGGAATTTTAAAGCTATGCAGTTTTTTATTGTACAACTTTGAACATAAGCCAAATTGCCCCATGTCCAATTTTCAAAGATAGGACATACTTGTAGCTATATCCAGTTTTCAAACTCAGGCTTTCCTGTTTGCAAAGCTCAGGTACAAATATTCCTGTATATAATTTTCAGACCAACTGGGTCTGTAACCTTCCTATTGCTTATGTCTATAGTGCGTCTAGCAATCTTTTATTCAAAATTGCAAGATAAGTACCATAAAACAGCTAGATATGCTGCAGTCTAACCTTTAAAAAATGCTCCAACAATTCAGAACGTCATCTAGACATATCTGAACAGTCTCTGATATTAACATAACTCAGAGATGCATCCATTTTATGGCTTTTGAAAATACTACATGACACAACTAAGAATTTTGCCCAGTTTATCACTTTTGAAAATACCACCATAAATACAGTATGGAACTAATGCTAAGGCTAAGTTATTATTGCTAATTCTATGTGAAGAAGAATATGTTGCATCAAAAATCATTTTGTTTTAATGCATCAAAAAATTAAATTTTCTTCCATCTAACATTTCGTCCATTCTTACAATTTCTTTTTTCTTAAGTAGGTCGAAATGTCTTTTCTATGCCTATTCTGTGTGCAAATGTTTTTAAACTGTTTCTTTTATTACTTGTATTCCAGGTTACCCATGAAAATGGGCTTTATTGAGTGTGACACAATTAACAAAATAAAAACTAACAGACGAAACAAAAACAATTGCCTTCTTGGAATAAGTTTTCTGTGACTGAATGCAAATCAGACAAGTTTAAACTATGGTCTAAGATTTGATGAAAGCCAATATTCATCTACAGCCATTGTATAATGCAAAGACATGGCTACTCATACAGACACATGCAACACTGTACATTAAAATGTTTCTCAGTGGATATTGTCTCCAAATTTAGTTAACCTTATTCAAGAGACAAGTCATATGTGTCCCAGTTTTAGCCTCACTGATGTGCTCTGAAATATCTTTTTAATGCTCAAAACATTCTTTCAATAACTTTCATCTAGAATTCACAGAGTCACAGTTATATATTAGATAATATATTTAGATGTGGCTGGAATATTTTACAAGAACTTCATTGCACTCATTGCACTGAGGACCAGTTGCAACGTTTCTAAGATTTTAATCCACAGTTTTCTTGCCTCTGATTGCATCTACTGCATCTCTTAATAATAAATAATATTTTAACTCTCCATGTGGTATAAATTATAGGCACTAGGCTGTAATACCTTAATGACCAAAGTTGTCATTGATTGTATTTTTGTGAGTACAATTTTTGATTTTCTGGTATCAATTCTTTTTAGCATTTCATTAGAAGTGTCGCATACATGGTATTTACCATGCCTTCATTCTCTGCTATTCTAGTGGGTTTTTGTTGTATAAATCCATTGGTATGTTGTGTGATGACTTCACAATTGCAGCAAACCAGTCTCAAATTAGGGGGTTGATATCCAAAGGTTAGCCCCTGTACTAACATTAGTGCAAGCATTAACATGGGTTTGTGTGACTGCTCCTGGTGGGGCCATATTCAGAGCCCATGGGAGCTCCCCCAAAACTAGGCAGCACCAAAGTTCTAAAATATCACTGTACCTATTCAGATTATGTTGTCCCCTTATTCATACCACAGCAGTGGGATATTCAGCGGTTTGCAGCAGCAGTATATGATCCACCAAGTGATGCTGTTTGCCCCCACCATAAACCTTGACCTACTGTAACTGAGCACTAAACCCATTCCCCCAGTGCCCCAAGAGCAGGGTGGCTGTACTGTAGTCACCTTTCCCCAATCTCCCACTCCCATTCATGTTAGCATACCCTGGTGCTTCAGTGGTTCTCCCAACCCTGCTTGCCCCTGTAATATAATTTACTTATTCCCAGGTGGTCCAGTTGTTCCTCCACCCCTTGATTACCTGTTTAATCTCTGTAAGGTATTCACTGGTGTCCAGTGGTCCCATCCACGCTTTGACTGCCTGTTTTATCTTTAAATTATTCCTTAGTGGTCCAGTGTCCCCCCAAACACCCCATACCTGACCTGTCTGCTCACTTCCCACCACCCCACACCCCCACCTTACCTAGGTGTCCTGCACTCTGCACAGCTACACATGGTGCCTGACATAGCCCTCCTCTCAGCTCCATGGCCAACCACCACATGAGCTGTCAGTGAGCATCCACACTGTAGAACAGCTGTTTCTACAGTATGTGTGCTGACAGCTCATACAGTTGCCAGTCATGGAGGTTAGAGTTGAGCTGTTCCAATCACTATACATAGGTGTGCAAAGTGTCAGACACCCTGGTAAGCAGGGAGTGCAGAGTGATGGGAAATATGTGGGGGGATGGGTTTGGGAGCTGCTTTGTGGGGGAACACTGGCCTACCAGAGAATAATTTAAAGTTCAAACAGTGATGGGGAATGGAGGGAACCACTGGACACCAGAGAATACCTTAAAGAGATTAAACGGTTGATCAGGAGTGGGAGGAACCACTGGACCACCACTGAATAGGTACATTGTAGCACAAAGGTTATCAGGGGTCAGGGAACCACTGGACCACCAAGGAACTCATTTAACGTTTGTAAGTGGTGCTGAGTGTCTGCTGCCCATGAAAATGTGCCCACAATGCGTATGCAAATGGACCCTTAGTGCCGCACATACCCAATGGGTTAAGGTAGTGGTATTCTTCTCCTGGCCATATGCAGCTCTGATCTGTGTAGGAGTAGCACAGAGTCACTCAGTGTTACATCATCAAGAACTGATATTCAGTTGTATAGTGCTGCTCACTATCTGTCTGAACATTAAAACAGCCAGGGAAGCACAGAGGCAAGTGCAGCTCAAATAGCTGTGCTGTGCTTGCCCTTTTTTTTCTGAATATCAGGCCCTAGAACTTTAAATCATCTTTATTTTGTAAATCAACTTGTGTGCTATGATATAATTCCTTAAGATCATGTCTTATTTGAGGATTTGTTGAGCTGGAATACACTAGGGGCACCATACACAGTCACAACTCTGTGACACTGTTCCACATTTTACCCTTGAGCTTTATTCACAAAGGTGCTGAAAGCCTTTCCCTGTGCCAGCACAGTAGGCATTGCACTAGCACATTAGTTCTCATACTTCGTGATAGTGAGCCTCCCCTAGGCCATGGAAAAGATTTCAAGCCTTCCTCAAATTTGCACAGTACACCAGGAAAAAAGTGAAACTAATAAAGTTGACTGAGTATATTCTCTTTTTATTCAACTTACTGTTCTCACCACCAACCCCAAACCCCAGATTATCCTTGTCACTCCACTTTTCTGACTCTTGGACCCTTGTTACTGGTCTGTTTCCCCTGTATCTGGAAAAAACTTCCAAGCCACCTTCATATCTTCCTCTCTTACCCAGTTGTTAAGTAACTTCCTGTACCCTTACCCCAGGATACACCGGAAAACAAGCATTGGCTCACTGTGCCTTTCTCAGTCATCAATTTACATATAACAACTACTCTATAAACAAGCCTTGACTCAGTGTGCCTTTCCCAGGCACCAATTGGCATATAACACCTACTGCTGAAACAAACCTTGACTCAGAGTGCCTTTTGCCAGTTACCAATTTACATATAAAGAGGTTTGTCCAATTAAAGGGGCAGAACCCATTGTCCCAAGGCCCGGACAAGAGGTGTGGGAAAGCCAGGAGATGGGGAGGGGAAGGGAAGGGGCAAGAAAGAGGGTCAGGAGGTCACAAAAAGGGGGAGGACCTGATGAGGTCACAAAAGGGGTGGGCAAAGGGGGAGTGGTGGGGACAGTGAAGTGGCAATCTGGGATTGGCCAGGGTAAGCCAAAGGGCAGGGCCTAATTGGGCAATCATAAGGGACTACACAGCAAGGGGAGCTCACAAATTTTCTCCACAAGTTTTTTCTCTGGATGCAAATCAGTTTGGCAGATTTTCATTTTGAGCCACTGGGCATTTGATAGTGAGGTATTCTGAGTTAAAAATAAAAAATATATATATTTTTATTTAGCTTTTGTTGACCGGGTAAGTGCACTAGACAAATCCTGCCTATTTTCAGGCATGACCCGGGGGAAGGGGATACAGATGAATGCCAACTGACCTTGAACCAGATTAAGCTGTTGGTGGTATTTTTAGTGAATGAGGGAAATTTGGCCAGGACACTGGGGAAATTCCCCTACTTGTCAGTAAGGGGACCCTTTTGGCTGTCAAAGGATGGCTGAGTCAGTTGTTGTGCTGCCGCCTGAGGAGATGGACATGCAGCAGGTCGAGGAGCCCTTCTCCTCCTCAGCTACGGCGCTGTTTGAAATTTATGCTCCTGCTGAAGCTCCTGTTTCTGAGCAAATTTTGGAGGCTGCCTGCTAGATAGCTTTGCCTGTTTTGGATTGCTCAGTTGAGTCTGTATTGCCTACTGTGGAGTCTCCTACCATTGAGCTGCAAAAGCTGCTGCAGTTGGAAGAACGTCAGTATTTACTAAAAAAAAAGGAACTTTTTGAGTGTTTTCAATCAAAATGTTCGGTGACTATGGCTGGGGCTTTGAGTCTTGTTGTTGACGCTAAGCAGTCGGTTTCCATGGTTACGGACCAAATGGAGGTTCGGACTGAGCTGAGCGTACTCTTTCACCGCTCAGGACAGGACCAAGCTGCTGCTACTGTTTTTTCTTTCAACGCTGCACCGGACAAACCTTGCATGGAGTGAGTTACTCGTAAAGGGTGCCCCAGCAAACTTAGTTGGGCTGATGCTCCTTTTGTGGAAGGAGGTCCCTGGACCGTGGAAGACTTGTTGCAGGCTGCAGGCTGGGTGCGCTCCCCTGATACTGGGTCTTGGATCTCGGGCTTTGCACCCATTAAAATTCCGGGAGTCAAGCTATCGCCTTCTCCTTCTACTCATACTATACCAGAAACTGTAAGTACTAACCCTGAGACTGTAGCTACTACATTAACTGTTGGGGTTTCTCTACCCGCTTTACCTAAGCCTGGTCCTGAGCAGGAACCTCCTCCAGTTATGGACAATTAACAGCATTCTCCTCTCCACTTGCCTTCGGATTTGGAACTTTCTCAAACCCCAGTTTTACAGCCACTTAGTACAATAAGGGCTAGTTCTCCACTACGGGAGGTGGAGGCAGCTGAACTTAGTGACATCTCTGACTTTTCGGATATACCTAGAAATATTCCAGCTGACGTTAGGAATTTTCCACGGATCTCTCATAGTGCGGAGGAGCAGCCCCCCCTTCTTCCCCCCCTCCTAAAATGCCTCGGCCTTTTGCCTCCCTTTTTCATAATTCTGCTTCTTCGGCTAAATGCCATAATGCTGTTTGCCTCATATATATAAAGGAGGTCTAGATACCTTTCCTGATAGGGTTTATCTGGGTCATACATTATTGAAAAGCAGTTTAAATTTTCATGTTTCTGAATTGTATGCCCTAATTCATGTGTCAGGTGAGAATGCATTTGATGTTAGTTTTAAACTGGGGAGTGGCCTTTACAAGTTCTGGGCACTTTATCACCAGGTAAAGGCCACCCCTTTGTGGGCCCCTTTTTGAGGTTCTTCCTCTTACCAGGCCTGCTCACAAAACCATTACAGTTCTCTTCCAAAGTGAAGGGGTCAGTGTTACCAATTTGCTGTTTTGGCTTAAACAACATTGCACTGTAACTGGTCATCCAGAGGCTATATTTGACTCTGAGGGAATCTGGACTGGAGGATGGAGAATTAGGGTGATTTTACATTCAGAGGGTGGGGGTCTCCACCATCTCCCTAATAGTTTTTTTCTAGGTAGGGATAGAGGTGTTCTATTTTATCCTGGTCAACCCAGAGCTTGTTATAAATGTGGGCTGCCAGGTCACATTAGTAGTGCTTGTGGCCAGATGAAATGTTCCCTTTGTCATAAGACTGGTCATCTTAGTGGTCAATGTTCAAACTTGGTTCATTGTAACCTTTGTGGGAAAGAAGGACACGTTTACATGGCCTGTCCTGAGGCAGCTCATAAGAAGTCCTCTTCTGCTGATGGGGAGAAGCAGCATCTCTTGGCTACTTTAGCCCAGAGGGAATTTAATTAAGCATCTACCACATGGTTAGCTGAGGATGTTCCTCCTTCTAAGTTGCCTGTTCCTACTGCCCCAGGCCCTCCACCTCCTAATGTGTCTGAAGCTTGTCCTGTACTGGTTTTGTGGGAGACTTCTCCTCCTCCATTTGTAGAACCTCCAGAACACTCTCCTGATTTGCAGGCTGCCTCAGTACCCATCAGTGTTACTGAGGTTCTACCTGGCTCCATGCACCCCCCCAGTGAAGTTGAGTGTCATCCTGAAAGGATACTGTCGACCAGAAAAATGTCTACTGGGGCCCTGCCTACCCCTAAGATGTCTAAAAATGCACTGCATGATTCCTCTAATAGATTTTCAGTTTTTTTGGATGCTGATCACTCTGACACTGATTCAGCATGTTCCTCAGCAGATTCTATTCTACCCAAAGATACTTCTGATTTATTGATACCTGATGAGGGAGAAACCCCTTCACAACCCTCACATCAGAAAGCGAAACCCAGGAAAAAAAAAGCATTGATTTAGTCTCCCCTGTATTTTTTACAAAATGCCTTTTTCCCCTCCATTCTTGATTTTGACGTCTAACGTCAATAGTATTAAGAATGCAGTTAAACGGAGTGCAGTGTTTTCATTTTTACAGACTTTCCCTCCCGGAGTCTTTCTTTTACAAGGTACTAGGCTTCACACTACTCTAGAACTTACTCTGTCCACTAAAGCATGGTTCTCAGGGATTTTATTTTGGTCGATTGGCCCAGAAAGTTGCATGAGGGTAGGTATCCTTTTTCACCATATTCGGCCTACTATTGTTCTGGTGTTGGACCTCGTCCCTCATAGAGTATTGTTACTTGATTTCATTTTGGACACAGTCTTTTTTCGAGTGATTAACACTTATGTACCACAGACTAAAGCAGAGCGTACACTTCTTTTTTAACAAATCAGTCCCTTTCTGCATATTGCTCATTATGTCTTTTGGGGAGGTGATTTTAATTGTGGATTGTGTAAGTGGGATCGAGGTACCACCACCACGATGGGAAAAATATTTGATGATATGGCTGCATTGAATAAGGCTGTGCGAGATGCTCATCTCAAGGATGCTGTTTTTTTACATACAGGTGTGCGGGAGCAAACTCTTTTTAAAGGGGCATTATCTACCCGTATTGATTTTTTGTTTCTGTCTATTTCTTTGTTACTCCAGACTGTCTCTGTGGAACCAACTGCTTATTCTGACCTTAGGCTTTTGAAGGTTTCCTTGGGCAAAGCAGTTGCTCCTATGGGTCCCGGATACTGGAGATTAAATTCTAGACTTTTACAGCAAGCTGATTTTCTACAGCTCATTTCCACTTTTTTGGCCAGTAGAAAATCCTTGTGTCCCTTATATGATGATCCAGTGGTTTGGTGTATGGAAACTAAATCAGACCTGCACTCCCTACTTATATCCCATAGCAGATACTTTAGGAAAGGGACTTATTTTTTGTATTTACTGGATCGAAAACAGCTATAACACTTGTATTCCCTCTCACAACTTACCAGACATGATTTTTCGGCCCAGATTGTGCATTTTCAGAAGAAGATTATGTGATATCATTTAAATTTGTCTGTAGATCTTCAGTCACAGCAGCAACATGGTACACAGGGACCATTTGCTACCACTTGTCACTTACTTAGCCATCAGGAGAAGGTACAGGCTTAATCCATTTCCACTCTTTATGACCAATAGGGGGTGGTCCAACCTGAGCAGGGTAGTGGTTTATGCATTGCATCTGCCTATGCTGCTTCTTTATTTACTGCCCTACCTGTTCAGCCTCTAGATTTTGTTTCTTATTTTGGTAAAATTCAGGTTCCCCAGGCACCGCAAGATCAGCTTTTAGGCTTAACAGCTCCTTTTCAGGCCCAGGAAGTTGCTACTGCCATTCAATCTTTATCTAAAGGTAAAGCCCCTGGTCTGGATGGCCTCACCTTTGACCTTTATCATCTTTTAAATGGTGAGCTTTTGGAAGAACTAACCTCAGTTTATAATTCTATTGTGCAGACTCAAAATGTCCATTTTGACATGACTACAGGAATTCTCATTTTTATCTTTAAGAATAAAGGTGATAAATTGGATCTATCTAATTGGAGGCCTATTAGCCGCTTGAATACTGATTTTAAAATTCTTTCCAAACTTTTGAACACAAGGCTGTTAACAGTGGCAAAGTTCTTGATTTCTCTGGCGCAATCTTGTACTGTGCCTGAGAACTCAATAACAGATCAACTACTTTTATTACGGGATCTATTTTTTCATTATTCTGTTTCACCACTGGATGGTTATGTGCTTTCCCTAGACCAGAGGCAAGCCTTTGATAATGTGACGTATGTCTTCCTATGGTATGTACTATGCCATTATGGTATTCCTGCTACTTTTATAGCATGGCTACAGACCCTTTATCGTACTGCCACTGTTCGCCCTTGTATTAATGGATTTTTAGGCCCTCATGTTCCTATTAAGAAAGGTGTTCGACAAGGGTGTCCGATCAATCCCCTTTTATATGTATTTAGTATAGATCCTTTATTAAGGCTTCTCAATTCCACACTCGGTATTGCTCCAATTCAGATATCGAATTTTATGGTTCCTTATATTGCCTTGGCCTATGCGGATGATGTAGTTCTTTTGGTTGAGAATACCCAGTCTGCTGAAATGGTGCTGACTGTTTGTACCACCTATGGTACATTCTCAGGAACCAGTTTGAACCTATCAAAAAGTACTGGGAAGGCCCTGGGTGGTCAGATTGTTCCTACTGATCACATAGCCGGTCTCCCTTATACATTAGGTCCTTTAAAAATCTTAGGCATTGAGTATGAGTCGTCCCAAATGGATATTGCAAACTGGGACAAAAAATTATTAATTGGATCACAAATGGTTCAGAATTGGAATAAGACCAAAATGAGTTATTGCAAATGTGTTTATTTCATAAGGACTTACCTGGTGCCTCTTTTTTTGTTTCTTAGTTCTGTTTTTCCTGTTCCCAAGTCAAGGAAGGTTAAATTGTATAGCCTATTTTTCCAGTCCTTCTGGGGCAGTCGTCTGAATCCCATCAAAAGAAATGTATTATATTTACCTGGCAATCAAGGTGGACAACAAATGGTTAGCCCTGTATTGTTTTTTTCTGTCAGTTTTTGTATGCTAATTTGAAACCTTTGTTTATTTCTCCTGATAAATACTGGTGTGTTTCTTTGTTCAAACCATATCACCCTGGTTTGTAGCTTGGGATTTGGGTCATTTACATCACATTAAGCAGGTAGCCACTTCTCCATTGTATTTGCACGAGGTCTTTGTCAAGCTTTGGTCATGGGAGATCACTAGTAGACGTGTGATTTCAAAATCTAAAAAACAGTTATATGCATTTGTTATGGAGAATCATTTTAGTGAGTTGGACATCTTTCCGAAATGTCCGGTAACACATACTGTAAAGAGGCCTTGTTAACCTTTCTGAATGAGAAGAGAATCCCACAAAAATTTAAAGATCATCACTGGCTTAATTGTCATGAAAAACTGAATGTAAAGGCTAATCAAAAGCATAAACAGGTGGAGGAACGTATTTGTTCTAGACCTTGGTGCATTAATCAACCAGAAACCCTTCTGCATTTGTATTTTACTTGTACTTATATTGTTGATTTTTGGAAATTCCTGTATTACAAGTCCCGTCTTTCTTTTTTTCTACAACTTACATATCCTGCACTAATGTATGGTAGTTATCCTAGCAACTGGGATATTTGGTACACAAGTACACTGACTGTAATTTTTGCTGTTATCAAATGGTTTATCTGGCATTCTAGATGTTTGTTCACTCTTCAACAGCAAGAACTTCCTTATTATGGTTTGTATGGTAATATTTTCAAATCCCTACAGGAAGTTTATTTTTCTGAATCTAAAAGTCTCAGTAGGATCTATTTGCAGGCTATTTGGTGGAATTTGCCCTCGATTACTGACAATGACTTTCCAATTACTTGAAGACTCTCATCAAGGCTTGTCCTTTCCTTTTTATTGTATTTGGTTATTATGGTTGCTACGGGAACAGCTTGTAATTTTTGTTGCTATGTGTGATTTTGAGTTTAGTACTGTATGATTTCTTGCTAAAGTCTTCCCTTACTTTTTTCGATAAGTGCCATGGGATCTTTAACATCCATCTGAACTTCCACCAATCCAGGCAGATGGGACCTCGGTTTAACATCTCATCCGAAAGACGGCACCTCAGAAGTGCAGCACCCCTCTCATGCTGCACTACAGTGTCAGTACTGGGATATTAACCCAAGTGCCAGATGTGGGAACTGAACCCACAGCCCTCTGATCTCCCGGCATTAGAGGCGAGTGTGATTCCCACTGAGCTACTGACACTGCTCTCTCTCTCTCTCTTCTCTCTATATATATATATATATATATATATATATATATATATATATATATATACTGTATATATATATATATATTGTATATATACAAACAGGTTGATATTACTACTAGTTTACAGATAAATCCATGGAGATAAACTGGGAGGCTGAAGGAACACAGCTGAGGACCTGGTAGCGATGCAAGTGAGTAAGGGGAACAACCGTGGTGTACAAGGTAAGGAATCCTTTGGTGTACGACTACAGATGTGGGCAAAATGAGCATACCTATGAGCTGGCAGAGTAGCAGAGGAATGTGGCTGGTTGTTGTTTTGGGGCAGGAGTCTAAGGTTAGTCAAGGGAGAGGGGGTGTTTTAACAATGAAGGTATGCGAGGAGGTGGCATTTTCTGTGGCATTTTATTCTGGACCTGGGAGCCAGAGAGCAGCGCACTTTGAGAGTTGTGGGAGCCTGAGGTGTTTTTTTTTAATTGAACTGGGAGCCAGGTAGCATCGCACTCAGCATTTTGTTGGTGCTAGAAATTGGTGGGGAAAAGAGATGTGGGAGACCTGCAGTTGAGTTGGGGGGAGAGGAGTTCCTCCAGTTCACACAAGAGAGGGACAGAGATCACAGAGTCATGTGGGGGCCAGGGCAAGAGAGGAAAAGGCAGGGCGCCTCACAGCTGACACATTTTGTTATAAAGCAAGGGCTGAAAAGGAACAGCAGAGGGAAGCCAGGAGCGCAAGAAGAGAGAGGAAGACATGTAGTACAAAGGATGGATAGAGGCCTGAGTCCCACCATGTGGGATGGCGTCTGATATCATCACCACGCGGTGCAGGGTCAGAGCAGATGACAAAGGTAGCATGGGGCAGTGGAGGATATCAGGGCTCTCTGTAGCCAAAATTGAGTCCTCAAATGTTTTTCACAAAAAGGCCTAGTTACCGGATGAATGGAGCCCAGTAGATGCACTGCATGGCATGGCATCTGACATCATCGTGATGTGGTGCTGGGCCATGACAGAAACATGGTGTTCATTTCAGGACAGCAGGGCATAACATGGCCCTGCATACAAAACAGAGCACCCTCCTTTCCTGTTTTCACATTTTTGTGTAAATTTGCCAGACAGAGGGGCCCAGTACAATGCACCATGTGGCATGTGCCTGCCTTCAGCACCACGAGGGGTAGGTCCCAACAAATACAGGGTGAAAGAAGTGCTGCACTCATTTTGGGATAGCAGGGGATAACAGGGCCCTGCATACAAGAATGGAGCCCCCTTCTTTCCTTTTTCACATTTTTTGAAAATGTCCCAGACAGAGGGGCCCAGTACAATGCACCACGTGGCACAGCACCTGCCTTCAGCACCATGTGGTACAGGCCCCGCAGATAGCAGGGGACAGCAGGGGACCAACAGAGCTTCCTCCATACAACATAATGTCCCCCTTCCCGCCCTTTTTTTGTCACACTCCGGGGCATTATTGCAGGAAGAAGGGGCCCAGTGCAGATGCACTGCATGGCAATGGCATCTGACGTCATCACCATGCGGTGGGGGCAGAGGGTCCTTGGAACACAGAGTGATGGTGGGTGTTTCCCAGGGGAGGACTGAAGGAGGGAGAGCAGATGAAATGGGGAAAGCCTGATTGGGCTTATGAGGGGAGCACATGAGGGCCTTGTGGAGCAGGACAGGACTGATAGCATGGTTTCGAAGCTCAAGGTGGTATTTCATGGTTTTGTTTATCTAGCAGGAGTCAAAAGATGATTCAGTGGCAGCCTCAAATGAGAACAGGGGCAGCCAGCCAGCAAGGCAGCCCCTCCCTTTGTGGTGACAAAAGTTGAGTACTGGGAATCAGTGGTGGGTAGCCAGCAGGAGGAGGCCACAGAGGAGACAATTGGGTGGGGAGACAAGGACATTTTGGGGCCCAGGAGGAGTGGTAGTATACTGATCAGCACCACGAGGGGCAGGTCCCAACAGATACAGGGTGAAAAAAGTGAGGCACTCATTTTGGGATAGCAGGGGATAACTGGGCCCTGCATACAAGAATGGAGCCCCCTCAAAACAGAGCAAAGAAGCCTGCTATTGAGTGGTGATGGACCTGGTGGAGAAGGTGAACCAATTATTGGTGGTGCGGGAGCCAGATGATGGGGAGAGGAGCACAAAACAGAAAGGGAAGCAGGGGAAGGGGCATAAGAAGAACAAGAGGGTGCCAACAGGGCCAGATGGACCTGAGCCCAAAGCGGTGGTGCCTGTGCCAATGCCGGTAGATCCTCTGCTTCCATCTCCCAGTAACCCTTTCCCTGGGCTGACACCGGCCCCGGGGCCTGTGCTGACACCAGTGCCGGAGCATTCTACTCCTGTGCTTCCGCCCCTTTACCAGAGCTGGATTGTCACCACCAGTCCCGATACCCACGCCCGCCCCAGTAAGAGTGCCCCAGTTGGGACCCAGCACACCACAGCCAGCCACACCAGGTAATCAGGTAGTGACACTGGAGAGCAGTGTCAAAGAATATGTTGAGGAGATGTTGAAAAGCATGGAGGAATAACAGTCTTGGGCAGCTGTAAAGGCATTAGAGCTAAATCAAGGGTCATGGGTAGAGGGTGGAGTGGGGGGCAACTGGGAAGCTATTATGGGAAGGGAGGTCAGGGCACTGGGGTTGGTTGGGGACCATGGCCTCGGCCATGAAAGAAAAGATCTGGAAAGGGGAGACGTCAACATATTCACCTTGGTGAATGCTCGATGACATGGATAAGTATGAAGAGAAGAACAGTTTCGAGATGAAAGACATGGCGGCAGCGGTAGTTTTGTTAGTAAAAGGGGGAAGAGGACAAACCATGGAAAGGAAAAACCTGGGACAATTAGTCCACAAGTTTCACTTAATTCACTGCCATTGTCATTAAAAAGCGGCCAGAACTCACTACCCTACTGTTGACCTACTCCCTCATTATAAAGAATGTGTATAAAAAAGGGGGGCCATAGTTGGCTAAGATACAACGAGAAATTTAGAAAAAAGATGGCATACTTTGGTGACATGAAGTGGGATGCCAGGCACATAGACATGTGGCTAGAGATTTACACGAGACCAACTGAAAAGAAGGCCGAGGGAGATAAAAGAGGGGGAGCAGCACTGAAGGCTTGTTGGGGATACAACAGGGCATTCTGCTCTTGGCCTAAGTGCCAATTCTGACACATATGTTCTAAGTGTGGAGGGCACCATACAGTGTCAAAATGCAGATATAATTGGGAAAAAGGATCCAGCAGCCAGTACAACTCTTACCAATACCCCTTTTGGACCAGCCAAGGCTCCTTTAGGGGTCAGCACTGGGGGAAAGGAAACAGGGAGAGAGGAATGGGGTGGAAGGGGCACACCTACCAAACAAGGCACCAGGACAACTGAAGGCCCAACAGGCAGCGATTTCTGGCTGGCCCGCAAACCTTTCAGAGTTGAGGCAATAGAAGGGTGGTTGAGGGACTACCCAGATCAGGAGGCCACTAAGAAGTTGCAGACAGCTTTTCAGGCAGATTTTAGTCTACAGTTCAAGGGTGTTAGGACAGGGATGATGGCAAAGAACCTCAAGTCCATACAAGAGATGTAAGCAATGCTAGAACAAAAAATTCGGAAACAGTTGGCAGTGGGGAGAGTGGAAGAACCATTTACATCCTCCCCGGCTACCTAATCTGAGGATTTCTCCCCTTGGGTTAGGACCAAGAAACAGCCGGGAGAGTACCAGGTGATACATCACCTATTCTTCCCAGATGGGGATTCAGTTAATGATTACACTGAGGAGAAAGACAGCAAGGTAACATACGCCACCCTGGAGGAGCCAGTGCAACTAATTAGGTGTAAGTCAGATATAGAAGCAGCATTCCAATTACTTCTAGTCAGGCAAGAGGATTGGGACCTGCTGGGTTTCCAGGTAGGGGGAATGTACTATTTCGACAAGGCCATGCCCATGGGGTGCTCTATAGCATGCACCACATTTGAGATGTTCCGCACGTGGCTGCAGTGGGTGTTTCAAACATGGTACGGGCATCAGACGGTAGTGCCCTACCTCGATGATTTCCTTTTCATTGGGGAAGGACAAAAGTAGATGGAAGGAAAGCTGAAGGACTTCAAGGGCTTATGCCAGGAGTTGGGGGTGCCACTAGCGGAGGACAAGGCAGAAGGGTGTAGTCAGATAATAGAATTCTTCGGACTGGAGCTGGACATGATCCAGGAACTATTCAGATTACCAGATAAGAAGGTCAAGAGATTACAAGAGCTAGTGGGGAAGGTTGGATGCCACAGGAGGGTGCAGCTCTAGCAAGCACAACAGCTGCTGGGGCATTTGAATTTTGCATGTACAGCCATTGCCCTGGGATGCATGTTCACATGGCATTTAGCCTGGGCAACCTGGGGGGCAACTCAGCCCCACCATTGGGTAGATATTAATACAGGAACAAGGGAGGATATGGTGGTATGAGAGCATTTCCTCAAGGCATACAATGGGAAGACCTTCTGGCAGGAGGAGTGGCTGTATAATAGAGATTTGCAACTGTATATGGATGCAGCAGGGGGGGTCAGCATGGGGGAGTTATTTTCAAGGGAAATGGTTCACCAAACCATGGCCCGAGGAATGGGTGCAGGCAAGGGTGACGAGAAATATTACCTTCCTGGAAATTTTCCCCCATTTGGGTGGTAATGCTAATCTGGGGAGGAGAACTCAAGAATAGGCAAGTCACACTCTGGAGTGATAACCAGGCAGTGGTAGAAATACTGAACAAGGAAAGGATGAAGTCAGACAGAATCAGGAGGGCATTGAGAAGGATGTTGTAGCTAGGACTGACATTGAACTTGTCATTTAGGACCAAGCACATTGATGGTGTAGACGATGTGGTAGCTGATTGCCTCTCCCAATTGCAGATGGACAAATTCCGGACCATTGCACCCAGAGCAGAGGCCTGGCAGACCACCATCTCGACGTACTTATAGAGGATTGGCTTGGGGGAGCTGAATTATTGTTCCACAAGTCCTGGGCCACCAGGACCCTTAGAGCATATGAAACCTCTTGGAGGGCATTTCAAAAATTCTTGGAACAGTACAGCATCCAGGTAAGTGGGGCAGTGACAAGGGAGTAGGTGACCAGATTCATAGTGGCAGGGTGGAACCAAAACATGGCACAGGCAACCATAGGGGATCATCTGGCAGCAATAGGACAGGTATGCACACTGAGAGGGTGGGACCTAGTTCACAGAATGATGCAGGGCAGGTTACAGGAAGCAGGTAAGAGGCAAAACAACAGTAATCCAATATCAGAGAGGTTGATGGTAAGGTTGATGGAGGTGCTACACTGCATCTGCAGCTCAAAGAGTGAAGCCATACTGTTCAGGGCCCTGTATGCTACAATGAATAGTGGGGCATTTAGACTTAGTGAGGTGGAAGGCCACGGCAGGAAGATGGAGGGAGGGGGTTTACACTGGGATGACATAGAATGGGACTGTGAAGCAATAGCAGTACTATTAAGGAGACCAAAGACAGATCAGCAGGGTCTGGGCAGCAAGGTGTGGTTAAAGAGACACCCTAATACAGCTATTTGCCCAGTGGGGGCTCTGCACTTGTACACAGCAGACTGCCCAAAAGGAGGAAGTCCCTTGATATGTATACATGGGGATGGCAGACCAGTATCTGGATATCAGGTGACAGCTGTTCTGCACTAGAGCCTGAAATTTCTGGGGGAAACTAAGGAGGGATATTCCTCCCACTCGTTTAGGATTGGGGCTGCTTCAGTGATGGAAGTACAAGGCAACAGGCTGGGGGAGATCAAGCAGAAAGGCAGGGGACTTCTGACTGTTATAAAAAGTACATACGTAACATCATATAATAATGATATCTTTCATTTTCCCATAGGAAGTGCAAGAGATAAGTGAAGAGGGGAGAATGGGGGGAGAAGGGAAGGGGAGCAAAGAGTATGATATACTAAACAGTGTGCTTATGGTCATGCAGGTACATTGAGGAAGCTGAAGGCATGGATCTGCAGGCATTCCTTTACACACTGGGCGGAGAAATGGGCAGCCAGGAGACAAGGGGAAAGCAGCTGTATCTGAATATTCACAGTATGCACAAAAGAGGAAGTGGGGGAAGTGCCTAATCCAATTAACAGAAGCAGTCTGGAGATGGGGGTCGATCCCAGTCCTTTCACAGAAGAAAGGGTTCTGAAAGAACTCCTAAAACTGAAGGTGGACAAAGCAATGGGGCCAGATGGAATTCACCCCAGAATTCTAAAAGAATTAAGCAGAGAACTAGTGACACCACTGGCTACCCTTTATAACAAATCATGGGAGGATGGTGTGATACCTGAGGACTGGAAGAAGGCTGATGTGATTCCCCTTCACAAAAGTGGGAGCAAGACAGAGGCAGGAAACTACAGACCTGTAAGTTTGACCTCTGTGGTAGGGAAAGTGATGGAATCACTTCTGAAGGAAAGAATTGTTGATTACCTAGAGGTCAGTGGGGCACAGGACCAAAGGCAGCATGGGTTCACAGCAGGAAGGTCATGTCAGACAAATCTAATTGATTTCTTTGACTGGGTGACCAAAGTAGTAGACCAGGGAGGGGCTGTGGACATGGCCTACCTAGACTTTAGCAAGGCATTTGACACAGTCCCACACAAAAGATTAGTAGTCAAATTAACCAGCCTTGGAGTGGATCCCAGGTTGGTAGCCTGGGAAAAACATTGGCTGAACAGCAGGACACAGAAGGTAATTGTAAATGGAGTCCACTCTGAAGAAAGAGGGGTTACTAGTGGGGTACCGCAGGGTTAAGTACTGGGTCCAGTCCTTTTTAATGTCTTTATAAGTGACAATGCAGAAGGACTGGAAGGAAAAGTATGCCTCTTTGCAGATGACACAAAGATCTGCAACAGGGTTGATACACAGGGAGCTGTGGAAAGGATAAGAAGGGACTTGGCAAGGTTGGAGGAATGGAAAGAAGTATGGCAGCTTGGATTCAATGCAAAGAAGTGCAAAGTAATGCACCTGGGAAACAAAACTCAGGGGAAGATTACACAATGGGGGGGAGGTAGTAACAACAACAAAAATGGAAAGGGACCTGGGGGTAATCATATCAGATGACCTTAAGGTTGGCAAGCAATGTGAGAAGGTGGTAGGGAGGGCTGGGGGGAAACTGGGATGTATAGGGAGAGGCATCACCAGCAGAAAACAGGAAGTTGTTATCCCCTTGTACAGACAGTTGGTGAGACCCCATCTGGAGTACTGCCTCCAGTTCTGGAGACCCCATCTCTGCAAGGACTTAGACAGGATGGTGGCAGTTCAGAGGAGGGCAACTAAAATGGTGCAGGATCTGCAAGAGAAGACATACGAGGAGAGGCTAAAGGAGCTTAATATGTATACCCTTGAGGAAAGGAGGGAGAGGGGGAACATGACAGAAACGTTTAAGTACCTCAGTGGAACCAACAAAGTTCAAGAGGGTAGCATCTTTCAGAAAAAGAGATGTGCAAGAACAAGGGCACACAATTTGAAGATAGAGAGGGGATGGCTCAGGGGCAATGTGAAGAAGTATTTTTTTCACAGAGAGGGTGGTGAATGCATGGAACAGCCTTCCTGAGGAGGTTGTGGGGTCTAAAACTGCCGGAGAATTCAAGAATGCATGGGAAAGACATAAGGCAATTTTTGTGGGGGGTAGGAAGAAATAGGCTATTGGTTAAATAGGATCTGCAGCTTATCCTCTAGGTAGAGAAAAGGGCAGACTAGGTGGGCCAAGCAGTCCTTATCTGCCTTCAAAGTCTATGTTTCTATGAATAGTGATACGATCCTTTTGGTATAGAGGGGCCTATGGGGGATGAAGTGGGCACAGCTGCTGCCAAATTTAAGAGAGATCAGGAAGGACCACAGGCAGCCAGACCTGATCGAGTTACATCTGGGTGGCAACACCCTGGGGAGGAGACCCTGGCTGGACATATTTTATCAAATAAAACAGGATCTGCAAAAAATAAAGGAGTGGTGGCTGGAGGTTATTCTGGCTTGGTCTGATATCATTCCCCAAAGGGTCTGGGGACAGGCGGAGAACCACAAAGGGATGGACAGGGCCTGGAACTGCATGAATGCGTAGGTGGGCAGGTTGTTTGAATGTATGGGAGGATTAATCATACACTATGGCATATTAGAATGAGTAGATGAATACTACCGGGCAGATGGGATAAACTTATCGGACCTTGGCCTGGCCCTGTTCAATGCACAAATTGCACATGCCATCACAGCATGGCTGGCTCACAAATAGAAACAATTAAAAAAAAAAGGAAAAGGGGGGTACATGGGAGGACGGGGAGAGGGAAGTCCACCGTCAATCTCAAGCTGGAGGTGGACTAATGAAAAAAGGGGGGATGAGGACAGGAAATAAAGGGGGGGATAAAATGGAAAACACAAAAAAGATGACACAGGATTGATAAGCAAGAAGCAGGGGTATGGTGTGTATGCTCGTACTCCTTTACAACAAAATAGGAAGAGGCCGGGCCCCCCTATGATGTACATCTGGGGTGCAGAAGAAAATGAAGAAATTAATAGAAGTGATGAATTGAAAAGGAATGTGGCTGTATATAATGTATATAAATATTAATTGGAAGAGACTGCAAACTGGAAAATGTTGGAGATGTATTATGTTACTATAAACAATGATATCTTTGAAGATTCAGTGAATTAATTGCCAAACTGAACAACCACACACAACTTGTCTATGTCTTTGTTGGTGGGTTTCTGGGGACAAAGAGGGTTGCCCAATTAAAGGGGTAGACCCCATTGTCCCAAAGCCTGGACAAGAAGTGTGGGAAAGCCAGGAGATGGGGAGGGGAGTGGAAGGGGGAGGGGAAGGGCAAGAAAGAGGGGCAGGAGGTCACAAAAAGGGGGAGGACCTGATGAGGTCACAAAAGGGGTGGGCAAAGGGGAGTGGGAACAGTGAGGTGGCAATCTGGGATTGGCCAGGGTAAGCCAAAGGGCAGGGCCTAATTGGGCAGTCATAAGGGACTGCACAGAAAGGGGAGCTCACAAATTTGCTCCATGAGTTTTTCCCACCCACCCATCCTGAGAGAAGAAGCAGGAGGGCACTGTGGTAGGTGGAGTACAGTGGCAGGCTGGAGTGGACTGCCGGAGGTGGACAGCAGAAAAAGGGGGGGGGATGAGGACAGGAAACAAAGGGGGAGATAAAATGGAAAACACAAAAAAGGAGACACAGGATTGATAAGCAAGAAGCAGGGGCATGGTGTGTATGCTCATACCCCTTTACAACAAGGGAGGAAGAGGCCGGGTCCTCCCATGATGTACATCTGGGGGCAGAAGAAAAAGAAGAAATTAATAGAATTGATGAATTGAAAAAGAATGCGGCTGTATATAATGTATATAAATATTAATTGGAAGAGATTGTAAACTGGAAAATGTTGGAGGTGTACTAAGTTATTGTAAACAATGATATCTTTGAAGATTCAGTAAATTAATTGCCAAGCTGAGCAACTACACACAACTTGTCTATGTCTTTATTGGTGGGGCTCTGGGGACAAATACACATAGAGACAACCTTTAGCTCAATGAGCCTTTCCTGGTCAACAATTTGTGTACAAGTGTAGAAATTCACCTTCCATTATCCATATTTAGATTGCTTTATCCCTTCACACAAAACATCCAAAACTAAATACTGTACTTTCTGAGACTTGACTAGGCCTCCCCTGGAAGAGTTTGGGGCCTCCCTTGGGAAGCTAGACTCACCATTTGAGAACCACTGCACTAGCACAAGCAGGAACCAGCATTTAAATGAAGACTGTGTATGCACAGAACTTCTTGAACTCTGAATGGGTGGCTGCATGCCACAGCACCTAGTACCACTGCAGAACTGTAAGAAGTTGTTCCATGGGGTAGTGCAGGTGTGTGGCAGATGTGGCAGGACACTTTGAGAAACCATGTTCAGACGGAAAATGCATAAATCTGTACATATCTGGATAAAAGGGGAGTTCCACTGCACACCAGGTACAAAACATAACTAGTACAGTGGTTATGGGGGCTACTAGACAACCACAGCTGACTGGCAAAGGATTAGAAAATTTGAAAACAACTCAGCCAACAAGACAGCAATAAAATGGATGGTTGGGGAGGAAGGGGGGACAACTGAGGCAGTAGCACCTCATGCTATCTGACTGATGCACTGCCATGACAATGAGTCAGTGGAGGTTACACTTGGGATGTTTGACATCAAAATTCCCCATTTATGATTGCAAGCATCTAAGGAATATTATTTGATCTGTGACTTAGCAGCAGAGGAAGAGTACTCACCCAGCATCTAAATCAGACCTTTGCATAGAGCAGTTTTCAGGGGTGGCAAACTGAGGAGCATCTGAGCACCTGTAAAGTATGCTATTCCTGACTCTTCTTTAATCTCAACATTATTTACAGTTTATAAGGTGTTAAAGTTATATCTTAAACTTTTGCATTCTAGATGTGTCTAGAATTTTTTCTTTATCAGCTGTCCTCCTCCATTGGAGATATTTTTATGTTTTTCTGTCCAAATTTTCCTTCTCTCTGATTGCATCTTTTATTTTATTTTTATTTTAATTTTATTAATTTTGTTTATTTTATTTAATGTTACAATTTTTTGGCCAGGAAAGACACACTAAGCAGACATTTTTTCCAGGTTCATCTAGGTTATCTAGATGGTCTTTTGCCTCGCCATTCTTCATGGTTCATTATAGTTATTAAGAACTGATATGTCTATGGGAAAGTCTATTACCGACTATCTTCTTCAACTACAATATCTGGTTTACAGGCATAACATTTCTGTTAATAAATATTAGAGTGTTTCATCAAATTATCACTCAGTCTGAGGCATTCTGCCTCACCTCACATCACGCCAGTGACCTGGGTTTGGGAATGATCTCGGGTTATCGGGGATCCGGCATGGGGTCGAGGGAGGGAGGGAGCAGGATTGAGCAGCCTAATGGCAGCTCTCCTCTCCCAGGAAAGTTGTCGCTCCACCACCCGTAGTTCTGTCACCACTGGGTGGAGGTCTGTTGGCAGTGTAGGTGGGAGGGGGCATCATGAAGGGAGGGTGACTTAAAGCATGGCATGCACGTGCATGCCTGAGATGGGAATGGGCAAAAAAATGGGGTGAAAAAAAATATAAATACAATAATGAAAAAAAAATGATCACTCAGCCATCCTCTATTATCCTGTCAGGGTTTTAATTCTAAAACTTACCTGGCAGTGACCTCCAAATAGGAATGAGTTTAACCTAACCAGGGAAGCATTATCAAAGTGCCAAACTTCACTCTGCACATATTGTAGAGTGATGAAATTAAGCATTTTGCCAATTTGCTACTTCGCACTAGTGCAGTTCCCCACAGCCACCAAACAATACTGATAACCCCCTTCTCCAGCCCACATAGCACCCCATCCCACCCTCAATCCCCAGCTACAATAAAA
Organism: Neoceratodus forsteri; assembly: GCA_016271365.2. Lineage (NCBI taxonomy): Eukaryota > Metazoa > Chordata > Ceratodontiformes > Ceratodontidae > Neoceratodus > Neoceratodus forsteri. Next base: position 368,713,613 of record CM057453.1, on the reverse strand, counting down.
AATAAGGGTTCAATATAAGTGATCCCCCTTCTGCTAGCTCACTTAGCACCGCACCCACCTTCCCCACTCACAATAAAAAATAGGTGTTCAGTATAAGTTATCCTCCTTCTGCCAACCCACTTAGCACCTCACACTGTTCCACCCGCTTTATCCCAGCTGCAGTAAAAAGTAAATGTTTAGTATAAATTATCCTCCTTCCAGCAGCTCACTTAGCACCCCACTGCATCCCACCCTCTTCCCCAGCCACTATAAAAAGTAAGTGTTAAATATAAGTTATCCTTCTTCTTCCAGCCCACTTGGCACCTCACACCATTCCACCCACCTTCCCCCAGCTGCAATAAAAAAAAAAAGTGTTCAGTATAAGTTATCCTCCTTCCAGCAGCCCAGTTGGCACCCCACCACATCCTACCCTCTTCCCCAACTACAATAAAAATAAGTGTTCAGTATAAGTTTTCCTCATTTCGCCAGCCCACTTAGCACCCATCTCACCCTCTTTCCTTCAGCCACAATAAAAAAAAGTGTTCAGTATACATTTTCATTCCTCCCCCAGCCAACTTAGTACCCACCTCATCGTTCTTCCCATGCAGCCCACTATAGAAAATATCCCCTTCCCAAAGGCCATGTAGCAACCCACCCCACCGTGGCAACGATCTTCACTATGAAAGGAAAATAGTGGCAGTGAGCTGTGTGAAGCCCACTTGGCACTCTGGTGACCAGACTTTGCACCACATACCTGGGATGACTGGAGCAGACTCTAGCAGGGAGGGTTAGGAGCATCCACACTAATGATCCTCTCCCTAGGAAGGTGGAAGGGTACATCCTGCACTACTCCTCCAGTGGCTTCTGGTGTCAGGTGAGTAGAAGCACATTTGGCAGCATGGGTGACAGCATGCTGCCATTTGTACATCCCAGGACTCTGTGACATGCAACCATCACATGGAAGGAGGTGGAGGGGATGGAAGGAAAACAACAGGAAAATGGCCTATTCTGGAGCACCAGATGATGGCCTTCTATAACTCCCCCATGCCACTGACTGCACAGTGCACCGTCAATACCCTTTTACTGTCACCACAAATGTCAGAGGCCCTTCCTCACTGGTGGCAGTATGCATGCCCCAGACAGGGACAAGCCAGATCACAAGGGGTGTCGTAGCATCTCATGGAACCTGGTGGTAAGTGACGGCAGTGGGGACTGATACTGGTAGGCAGAGGGAACGAACAAGGGAGCCTGAAAGAGTAGGGCTCTGAGGAACCTGGGTGGAGTAAAAAGGGAAAAATGGAAAAAAACTTTGACCAACTCCAACCCTCTGTACACCACCTAAGCTGACCACCTTCTGAAGGAATCAAAGAGCATGCTTGAAAACACCAGCCAAGGTAGTGTTTGGAGGGTTGGAGCCAGTTGCCACATATTTTTTTTTATAAAAGTTGGTGCCAGGGGCCAGTCCAGTGGCACAGAAGGCTGAGGTGCTGAGAGCTTCACCTTCTGCCATGCCAGTGACCCAAATTTTGGAACGGATATGGATCACTTGTGGGATGACTGAGGGAGGGAGGAAGGAAGGACTAAGCATTCCTAGTAGAGCTTTTCTCCCTTGTGGAGGGGGATTAATGTGTCCCACTGTTCATCTGCCATGTGGAGGTTTCTGGGTAGCAGCACAATGAGATCACACAATGGGAGTAATGTCACAAGCAAGATGCCAGGAGCATCTCTGTGGAGGTGGAGCTCGCACATCACACACATTGCTTGCGAGGTGGGATCATGGAACAAAAAGGGCAGAAAAAAATCCCCAACTGCAGTGTAAAGGCCCGATCCCTTGCAGGCCTTGTAATGGAAACCATGCACTTCCTATAGTCCAGTGGCAGAGGACCACAGAGTGAAGGTATGCCTGAGGGAAGCTGGGTGATGGGACTGGAGGGACTGGTCAGAAGGGGATGGTTGGGGCAGACTAGGAAGCAAAAACTATTAAAAAAAAAAGAACAAACTGGGGGCCGAGGGGAGGAGGATGGGTTTGGGTGATATCTAGGCTCGGGACAGGTAGCATGCATCTATAAGGTTAGCTAGCTGGGAGGCAAGAGGGCTGTAAAGGCTGCTATAAAGGCTGTGGGAAGTGGGTAACACATTGAACACTTTTATTTCCTTTTCTGGCTAAAGGAGGAGAGTGTGATGGGGTGCTAAATGGACTGTGGTAAGAGGTTATCAGTACTGTTTGATGGCAGTGTTGGAGGGAGAAAGGGGACATATGGTGCTACAAGGGTCTCTTCTTTTCAAAATGCCACTTTGCAGCATATTTTCTTTGACAAATGTCATGACTGTACCACTTCACTAATGAAGTACCACTTTGTAGAACTTTTCCCGATAAAGCACAAACACCTTTACATAACAAACTACACACAATCTATGTAAAGTACAGAAACTTCACAGATTTTTCTGCAAAGGAAACTGTTTCCACTACATACAGACATGTTAGGCAGACAGAGGTGACATGTGAAAGGCTGTTTGCAAGTACAGCAGTGTACTGCATCCAAAGGGAATACAGGTAAATAACTAATATCCAGATTTGTGGTTTCTGTGGTCTCTCATCCCACACACATGCATACAGTCAAAAGCCTTGAATGGACTACAGTGCATCATGGGTAGCAGTAGGTTTCCACATTTAGACTGAAATCAACAAAATACTGAACATATGCATACAGTAGTATCTGTTTGGGACTTCTCAGTGTAATACAGCCATACTGAATGTCTCATTTTCTATTGGGCTGATCAACAAGACCGGCTTTAGAGTTTTGGGGACCCTAAGCAGGATTAGTAAAGTCATGGGGCCCCCCTACTTACCCACCTCAATGTGTTAGATGGTAGCCCATTTGCATGTTTTATTTTATTTGCAGTATACTTATATTTTAAGGGGAGACAGTAGAGTAGTTCTTGGGGCTGTTCTTCCCATCTCATTTATTTCTGCATATCTGTCTCTTATTGGCCAGATGATAGCTTGGTGAGGCATTTCATGACATTATGATGCCACATCAGAAGGGGCTATACAATATGATTTTTTTTTTTACTAATAAAGTAAACTGCTCTGGTTGGGAGCTGCCCAGTGACTGTAGGGTGTGCTGGTGCCTAAAGCTAGCTTTTCTGAGGAGTTTCTCAAGGAAGAAACACGTGCCTATAGTTTGTTCTTTTGGCAAAATCCAGTTTTGAAGGCAAAATGCCCCTTACTAGTCAAAATAAATAGAAAATTGATGAATTAAAGCAAGCTCTCTGTTCCTACAGTATGTGAAGTCTACATTAGCAAATTAAGACTTAGCAAATATTTAAACATACAGCTCTCTTTATATAGTTTAATTTGAATTATGCAAATAATTTATTAATCTATTCTTTAAAGAATGGTTGTTGATTCATTTAGATTAAACAAATATTTAAAAAATTCCATGCAACATGAACTAAAATGTATGTCTGTATGCTACTGCCTCACTCTTCAGTGGCACTCATACTGAGCATCATCCCATGGCTTATTGCCGAAAAAAAACCATAAAATTCCTTCAGAACACATTTTGTTGTGAGCTAAGCCATTTAAACATCCTGCCCTATGTGTACAAATCAGACATATCCAGTTTATACACATAGTTACTATGTCATCCTAAATTTATATACATAGTAAGTACATCACGAATGCCAACCTTCTGAACTACATTTCCCTCAAAAGTGTACAGTAGCACATGCCAACTAAGCCCACCTATGCCACCATTTTATACACACTCGCTAATGAACGCCTCAGTTAACAACTTCACCCATACTGAAAAGACACACACTACCATTCCCAAACTGCAACAAACTGAATAAAAAAAGAACCACCATTTTCTTTATCTTCTGCAACAAAGTGCATGTATCTGGCTCCTGCTACCATGCTATACTGAACTGTGAAATCCAAAAACATGATACATGAATCCACCAACATCAGTTTTGACTTAGAAATGTCTGAAATATGCATACAACTAGAACAAGCACAGAACTAGGGATGCAGAGAATTTAAATGTCACCGGCGAAGTGCCTGTGAAGTGGGCACTTCGCGTTGTCACTCCGCTATGTGAAGTGGCCAATGCAAAGGGCTCACTTGGCCTTGTAATTATTACTTCACATTGTCATTCTGCCTTAATGCAAAGTAAGATGATGTGACAACAATATTGGCAGCCCTTCACACACACAGTCACCAGAACTAATGTGCATCCCCAAAATGCTCATGTCTTGTGTCCAGAAAACTCCCCAGTGCTGACAAAGTGAAATGAGAGCTCAAGAAATGCAAAGTCTCCCAGAATGAATGGTGCACTCAAAGCAGTATAAAAAATGCATGCAGGTGCAGTGGATAGCAAGTTCACACTGCTGCATTACTCTGTGGTACAATAAAAGGTGTCTGATTTAATGTCACGCACTGCACACACACACACACACACACACACACTACAAATAATGCGTAGCAAATTGAAAACCTTTAGTAATATAAACAAATGTTTTAAACAAACTGAAATTATACACTGCTGCACCACAACAATCAGCAAAAAAAGTCAAGAATTACTGAAAATATTACTGTGTACATTAACACAGTTATACAAGAAAAATATAACCAAAACAGAAAGATTGCCTTTTTCTCCAAGATAATCTACCTACACCACAGATACACCCCTCCCCCAAAGCACACTTCACAGTATACAGGCTAACTGTTCTAAATTAACATTTAAATTCCACACACAAGCAATAAACACTCGATGATATGAGCACTGGAGAGTTTCCTACAATCGATGTACTAAATTGTGAGCAAACAAAATAGCTCAAAAAGGCTTTTTTAACAGCTTTTAGAGGATTTGAATTGCAGAGCTCTGAGAGGCAACTGTCTCCATCTTCCACTACACACACACTACACAGAAATGAGGCTGTACAGAACAATCTAGAGCCCATGTGACCTGCAGTCCCATGAAGCACTGCAAAATTCACCTTTGGAGCTCAAAAACAAGACGAAATGAGGTGAAGTACATTGATTTCAATGTACTTTGCCTCAAAATTGGTGGAGAAGTGGTTTGGGGAAGGTGGAATAATGCAAAGTCATTGTTTTCAATGGACTTGGCGTTTCCCATTATGATGCAAAGTTCTCTGATTCACGTTGAGGGTACTTCGCAGATTCCACGTTACTCCACGAATCACTTCATGGAGCGAATTTCAGCCACTTCACCCACCACTACACAGAACCACTTGAGGAACCAGACACAATGACTGAAGGCCATGAAAAAAAAAACAAGGCACCCACCAGAACCTAAAACCTAGAACCAGCACTGCTGCATTAGTGAACATCACTGCCATAGAGAAATTCATAGACTAAGGGAAAAATCAAAACACGGTCAGGAAAACACAGGCAGATGTAAACATGCTCACAGGCTATCTCACACAGAAATTGATTGGCAGTACCCCTCTACAACATATATCTCCCACAGAACTCAGCAAGTACCTCTGCCACTACATTATGCATTGTGAGAAATGAAATGGTACACCACATGAACCCCTAACCTTACAAACCACCTTTTAAAACATTGAAAGACATTTAAAATCTAACCAATACCCCGCCTCAGTATCTAATTCTCCAGCCTTTGAGAAAACACAGCTAGTCCTGGTTTCCAAAGATAAAAATCTAAAAAGTACTGGAAAAAGCAGCAAGCCACAAGCAGCAGAAGTGCTGATTGACTCAGCAATAAACAAACTGTCTGAATGAGAATGCAGTAGCTTGGGCCAGACATACCAGACAGCATCCTCAACAGTGTTCCTCATTGTCAGCCTATACTTCAGAATAAGAGGCAACATAGAAATGAGAGTGGTCAGATGGGGAGATACTGAAGTCAGAACAGATGAAAACAACCAAAGTTATCTACTATATATCAGTGAGAGACAAACCAAAACAAGACCTGGCATGAATTCCAAGCACACAGGAAACCTGAAACAAGGAGCATACAAAGTTGACAATAATGCCAAAAATTGTCCCTGTAACAAACTACAAAATATATTGTGGCCACCAACCATATCAGAGAAACCACCCTGATGCATCTCTTTTCCTGGCAGTAAACAACAATGCCAAAATGGCAATGCCAAGAACATAGTACAAGAACCAGCTTGTGGGTGTTAACAAACTGCCATATATAGGGAGAACAATGATTGCCAACTCAGGAGTTCAAACAGACAAAAGATTCACAAACCACTCCATAAGGAAACACCTCATGAAAAAACATTCAGACAGTGATACTGTAGCTCCTTCAGAAATTATTTAAATATCTGGCACAAGCAGGTGCAAAGCCTCAATGAGTACTCAAATATAAATGAATCTAAACAGCAACATATCAGCACCTTGCTTAGAGATCAAAACATTGAACTGTCTTACCAATAACAAAAGCTGCACGTCCTTAGTGCGATATGTACAAATTACAGTGAACTGTTGGGTACCTGCATAAGCAACCCCACCTTCATTGCAAAAAAATTCACATTCAATATAATGCAGGCTAAGCACATACAACAAACCACCCAAACAAACCCCCAAACCTCTTCCTCCTAACTCAACCCCACCTTCCATCTCACTAACACTTCCACATCATCTAAAACTGAACCACTACCCCCCCCCCCGGAAAAATAAACAAAGTACTAAATCATTTTTTTCCTTTTCTTTCTCATTTACACAAGGCATTAATATGACACAATCATAAGGAAAAGACCAATGGTGCTCGATTCAGACATTGACTCTGACTAGCATGTAAGTACCACAAAAAGAAAAAAAATGTACGGAAATATCCCATGACCCTACTAGCAAGTACATGTACATGAAATAAGGAAGTCCCCTGACAAAAGAAAAAAAAACACAGACCTGCACAAAATTATACAGTTGCTGTATGAAAGCTTGTACTGGGGAAAACATACTTAAAGTATAGAAGCCTGCAGTTTTTGTATGTGTGTGGGGGTGGGGGGCACTTAAGCTATTAATCCCTGCAGTAGAAAAAAAGCCACTAAAGATGGCACCTTTAACATGATGTAAACCATTGCCTTTATGGGGGAAAACATTTAGAAACATGAACTTTTCCATTTCTTCTTTCTTTTATTCACAGGCCTTCCTTCTAGAGAAAATCAAAACAAAACCTCTCTAACAACACAATTGCATGAAGAAATGAACATCTGGAAACCTGAAATGGAAAATCTCTACCTGTTAAAAAGTCCTAACACTGCATTTCCCTCCAGATACAGCAAACAATGAACCTGCAAAAGAAAAACCTACTAACTAAATAACATTTGCATGACCTAACGCATTACCTGTTTGAAAAAAAAATACTAACACACTAACAGACTTAACCAGAATATTAACAAAAGAAATCAATCAGTTACAATAACATTTTCTTCATTTTCTACCAACATTTACTAACACTTCTGTATCTACACTACATAAACATAAGTGCAGGAAGATAGAAGCTAAAGCCAACAGGATGCTTGGGTGCATCGCGAGATGAATCTCCTCCCGAAGGAGGGAGGTGATCCTGCCTCTGTACAGGTCACTGATCAGACCACACCTGGAGTACTGCATGCAGTTCTGGCACCCGTTTCTGAAGAAGGATGTCAGATACTGGAGGGGGTACAGTGCAGGGCTACAAAGATGATCCAGGGTTTGGAGGACAAACCCTACGAGGGCAGGCTGAGGGAGTTGTATATGTACTCACTTGAAGAGAGAAGGGATTGGGGGGATATGATTGAGACTATTAAATACATGACAGGAATAAAAAAGACAGGTACAGAAGGGGTATTTAAGTTGAGGAGGGGGGACATGAGAAGGAATGGTCTCAGATTGGAGGGGGAAGATATAGGAGAGAGATGAGCAGACATTTTTTCACAGAGAGGGTGGTGGCGAAGTGGAACCCTCTGCCTAAGGAGGTGGCATCCTGTAGAAGGGTGGGCAGTTTTAAAAGGGATGGGACAGGGTGGGGGTAAATGCAAGGGGAGAGGGGAGGGGAGGTGGGGCAGCTGCAATGTAGGGGGTTAGTTGCACATTTGAGCAGATCTGATAGACCTTGAGGCCTGATTCTGCTGGCAGATTCATATGTTTGAATGTTCATATAAGAATTCAAACCTGTAAATGCAAAGTTATATTACTTTAAAATACTTAAATAAAATGTTTATGCAACTTCTTAACTCATAGTTGATGTCTCCAAGAAGTACAAATCCACAAAGTAATCTGCATGAAAACCCAAAAATAAAATAAAGACAAACCTGATGAAACAGAAATGTTGAACAAAAAAAACCCATCAAAATATGTAATATATCCAAGAAGAGGTAATCCAAGACCTTACCGGGTTCCTTTGTTGTACGCTCTACAGCATATGACAAAACCGCACAACAACAACACTAGGGATGAGCGAGCAGGTGAAAAACCTCGAAAGACAGTATGCACGATAGTGTGCCCACTCACTCTCCCAGGCAGAGGATAAGACCTCTGCTGGGACAAGGATCCATTGAGCAGCTACCGTGGCTCAATGGGATGAGTTACTGGCAGCAAGAGAGGCAAGCAATGTATTGGGACTGGGTTTCGACTCCCAGTTCCAGACGCATAAATGTTTACATTTTTCACACTTTGTGTGATTTTTACTGTTAACCCCCCCCCCCAGAGTTAGATAATTTAGTTGGGGGGTTCAGGGGTGAAGCCCCCCACAAAAACAAGATTTATGCCACTGGCAATATATTATGCTGTATTGGCAGCATGGTATATTGCTGCAGCATAATGTCTTGAGACATTATTACCTCGTACCATGCAAGACACAATACATCCCATATTCTGTTAAGTAATCCAGGAAAGCAATGTATGCCATAAAATAAGAAAAATCGCTAAAATAAAAAAAATAATTCCACAACATTGCCGACTGTGTAAGTCGAAATCCAAGAGAATCTTCAAGACATCTCAACTGATCCTGCAGCCCTTCCTCTGTACATGAGAACTCCAATGCCGCCAAGACCAAAGATATAGGCTGCAGATGACCTGTGCTCCAACCGATTAATCCTGGAAGCTCTACTCGACAGAAGATAATCTTCCAGTCAAAGACTCCCACAATGTCCCCAACTGAAGAAATCCCATGTCCTGGAACAGACATCAAAAGCTCCTTGACACTCGATGCCACTCCTGCCATCTTATCACCTCTTCCCACGCTGCTGAACCTCCACTTCAACCCACTACTCCATTGCTCCAAAAATCCATCTCCCCCTCTGACTGTCTGATACTCAGGTTCTCAACATCCAGAAGATGCTCCTCCACCACTAAGAAAGACCTTTAAGAAACAAAAAATGTTGTTGCGCTCAGGTCAAAGAATAATGGATGCCAGATAGGATAGCCAGTCCAAATAGTCACAATTAAAGAATACCAGCACTCCAGAAGTTAGTTTATCCACCAGGTATTGGGTTTATTAGCAAAATATCCACTTGTCAAGAAAGTAACAGAAAGAACAAACCCCTAGCGCCTCGACCGTTAGGTCTTCCAGGGGGAATATACTAAGCAAAACCTTCCTGCCAAAACCATCAACTAAGTATGCTAAACCCACCAACTTGACCTCCAGAAACATCCTTCACTGATGAATCCAGCATGGTTCCATGTCATAACAGTGAAAATTTAACCATGACATGGAAATCAACGAGTGCACCTCGCTGAAAACAAATCCTGTGACTGGGCCCAAAAAGTGGACCCACAATGAGTGATGGTTAGCAGTACCATAGGGGTTGATCAAAATACAAATCTTTTAATGCGGGGGGCTATGCCCCACACACTCCCATGTGGGGGGCTTCACTCCTGCCCCCCTGATCTAAATATAATCAACTCTGTGGGGAGGGGCTGACACTGGGGTAATGGAGCGAGCTTGGAAGGGGGGATATTCGGGGGTGGGCTCTGATAACTACAAAACCACTGGGGGAAAAAATATACAAAGTCCAACACCCACACAAAAAAAATAGAATACCATCCCTACCCATCCCCGAACCTGGTATCTCTCACACTACAGGCACCCGCCCTCACCATCAGCCCACATGGCCATCTCAGCTCAGCCCCATCAAACAACATCCCAAATGTCAGTTTCCTTTACCTCCCTCTTCTCGTTGCTATCCTGATCACTCACTGTTCTTCCCCTGTACTCTCACTATATCCACTCCTCACTAGCCTTCCACATTCAGTAAAATCATGGGTGCTCAATTTTAATCACTCACGTAATGGTATACCCTCCAGCATGACTGGACAGAAAGTGCGCCATCAGCATCAGCAATGCCCACTACACACTAAGCCACATCCACCAACCAATCACAAGCATTTTCCCATGGTCAATCACCCAATAGACAAACACCTTCGTCACCCATTCATATACACTACCCGATCGCAACTCACCAGTTACCATTGAAAAAACTGGCAACACAGATGGAAGTTTTAAAAAAAAACAAAACATAAAGTCCCACACACTATTACAAATGATAAAAAGACTTCCTACTGTTTACCCCATTGCATTAACTGAATATGCGAAAGGGAGCCTGTCAGATACACAATTTATTTTAACTCATCCACAGTGAACTCAGGATCTTCACTCATGTCTCCACTTTGCTCTGCCACTCCTGAGATTACTTGAGTCCACTGTGGTCTTGTAAAAATAAATTGTGTATCTGACAGCCTCACCATCACATATTCCTTATAGATATACAGTGAAGCTCATCAGGATTAAACCCAATTCTGCAGCATGCTACAGCAGAGTTGCTGCAATAAACAATGCAACTTCAATGTGAGTTAGTCCCTTTTGTCATGCAGGAAACTGACGATGCACTTCATCCTGCTGGGCTTCACTGTAGATATAGGTATAGATATAGATATACAGTAGGTATAGCTATAGGTATAGATACAGTTATGGATATGGATGCGGTTACAGGTACAGATTCAGATGTAGATACAAATATGGATACGGATATGGATATGGATACGGATATAGATGTGGATATAGATATAGATGAGATATGACATGGGTCACGGTGAGTACAAATATGTTCATGAGCTGTACTTGACCTCCTGACTTCACGAGTGGCAAAGGTCAAGTTCAAGAAGTATACAAAGTTTGTTAGAAATACTGATAATGAATATATAGTATACGGTCGGCCTTTGTTCTGGATGAAAATCAGCCTGTTCAAAAACCTTGCTGTGCACATTCTAAACTGTGCACATTTCAAGGTGCTGTTGTGCACATTCCGAGCACTTGTTCAGCACAGTTCAAAGGTCATAAAATGTTAAATTCATCATTCATCTAGCTGATTACTACCCACCCAGTGCCCAAATTTGTACCTTTTAACTTGTGAAAGTCTATAAATGTAATTTCAATCATAAAACAGAACAAAGAAATTGCAAGGTTTTTTTGTATTAGGGCAGTAACACTTCTGTGATTTCTGTGTACAAAACCATATACTATATAAAATAAAATATAGGCAACCCCACACAACTCGGCATGTGTTTCCATCTTGGGTTTGAGATGACAGCATGGACCTCTCGAGCTTCGCTCTCGAGGTTCATATGCTGTCAACTCAACCTCTGTATGGAAACACAGCCTTGCTGTGTATGGTTGTCCATACAGTACATTATTCTCTGTGTAATGTGAGCTGTCTACAGAAAAAAAATACAGACAGGACAACCATTATGGTTTATAACAACCTTTCATAATGAAATAATGCAGCCATTAAATAATTTACAAATTTACAAAGTTTTGGAAAGCACATGTCAGAACTACTTTTGTATAGCCTACTAAAGTTATAGTTTACTTAAATGGACAGATATTGCTATATGATACACCTGAACTGGCTTCTGCTGATTTAAGAATTCAAATGCCACAAACATTTTTAACAAGATGAAACATATTAAGTAACATCTTATCTTTGGATGTGAAAATGTTCGGACATGAGAAATGCTTGCCAGATTAAAACTGATTTACCTCTCTGGGTGGTGCTTGGGGGAGCAGAGAACTGCTTTGAGATATTCAACTAGTAGAAAAGTCACTAACAAGTGAGTTAAAAGAAGATTAAGTGGGCAAAGTCATATAACAAATGTTAAAAGAGAGATTTGTCTGTGTTTTTTTCCAAAAGAAAGAGGAGATTGTGATGCCTTTTTGCACATCATCCAAAGCTAATAAGGTGTCCAAGATATGGATGCTGTTTTTTATAGTTTAATAGGTGCATGGACATTTTTTTCCACCTGGGTGAAGAAGAGCTAATTAGTAATTCCTTTAGAGTATGGTTTGATACAATGCAGGCAGTATATGAAATACAGTACAAGCCACTTAATCGGGACGCAGATAATTGGGATGTCCGCTTTATTGGGAGGTATAGCTGGGAACTTACTAATCCTATGGAAGGTACTGTTGCTTAATGGGGACTTCCCCACCACCTAATTGGGATGATCTGAGATGAGTGGCCAGCACTGTCCCTCACCAGTCCCTCACGGTCCTTTACTAATTGCTCACTAAACCCTTTTTCACATGAGTATGAGTGAATTAGCTCCCATCACTGTTCATCAAACCCCACCTTGTCTCCCTCCCTCCTTCCCTATTCTGCAGCCCGAGTTTTTCTCACACTGTGACCTATCCCCACACTTGGAATAATCTTACCCCACAAGCTATGATGATGGAATTTTAAGTAATGACTGACGTCTTCTGCAGCTCAGCTCCAGCATTTCTTCTGCGCTGCTTGTGACCAATACCCACACTCACTAAGTTGCTGCTGACTGACCAACAGAATAGACAGCTGACTGGGCCTCATTCATTGATCACAAGATCAGAGTATATATGTAAAATACAGTTATGGAAAAGAAGAATGGTGTGCTATGGAGCAAAAGTGTTTGACAAGATAGATGTTTGCAAAATTTTAGCAGAGAGGGCAGCAGTAGGAGTAGAACTTACAATACATTGGAAATAGTACTGTACTGTACGTAGGAGATGGGATAATGTAGTACGGAGCAAACTGTTATGGAGTGGGCAGTTGTGAGAACCATAAAGAAGCTTGTGACTGATTACTGAATAAACAGAAAATGTTGCTCGTCATTGGGGTAGAGCCTTACAGTACTGTAGGCATTAGTTGAGTGATCTGGGAACCGGGAGAAGCAGTACATCATGTGACAAAGGCACAACAATGGGCTTCTGATAAGGGGACGGCCAGTTAATCGAGATGAAAATCCCGCCACCATATGTCTTGATTAAGTGGCTTCTACTGTATTAGGGAAAAAATGGTGAATATGTCACCACTAGTGGTGGATTTAGACACTTGGAATGTCCATGGAATTCATTCTCACAGAAAAAAAGGAAACACTTATTAACATATGTAAGACAATTCAATATCTTTAGTCTTATGTTACAAGAGACTCATTCAGATGAAAAGGAAATCATGAAATTAAGAACAAAATGGGTTAAGGAAGTTTTCTTCTCTGCAAGCATTATCAAAAGATGAGGTGTAGCTGTGTTAAATGGCAACAATTTGGATCTGAAATTTACTGCACAGTATAAAGATCTAGACAGCAGGATATTAATAATGAAATGTCTGACTCTGAGAAGAAAGTATAATCTTCTATCATTAAATGCTCTGTTTACAGCATAACAGAAATTTTTGGATGAAATTGCCTTGGGGCTAATACAGCTACCTGAAGAAGCATTGATTTTTTTGGGAGGTGGTCCTAAATGTATGTGTGGCTGTGGAGATGGATAAAACATCTAGACCCAATGAAAATGATAACAATACAGTATTTCCAAACTTTACAAAAGTGTTTTACATAACCACCTAATCATTAATGTTTGGCATTTCGCCCACCATAAGAATAAACAGGGCACCTTTTACTACTGCCCAACTGAAACATCCTCAAGATTAGATTATATCTTGTGCCAGAGTCTCAAAAGCTCAGCGCAAGCTGCAACAAAAGTGGGTTGCACCAATCACCTGTACACCATGAACCCTGCACCCGATTCTCTATAGGGCGGGGTCTTGGTGGCAAAGTCCCATGGCTTGTGGCAACCTTATCAGTGCGCCAAACAGAGGGTGTACCTGGACAGGTTGCCACAAGCCTTCAGCAATGTGCAGCAATGTGCATAAGCACTTCTAGCGTCCCCCATTCCCGATAATTGTGAAATATTAAAATATGAGCCCTGTTTCCCTGATAGTCTAGCGCCCCCTTCCCGAACCCTGATCATTGTTAAAAGAATTTATAGATTTCCCCTTTATCCTGGTAGTCCAATGGCCCCCCTAAACCCCGATCATTATTAAAATGAATCATAAATTTCCCCTTTACCCTGGTAGTCTAGTGGCCCCCCAGCCGAACCACGTTCATTGTTAAAAGAATTTATATGTTTTTCTTTTACCCTGATAGTCCAGTGCCCCCCGGACCCTGATCATTGTTAAAATAAATCATACATTTGTCCTTTACCCTGGTTGTCTAGTGGACTCTCTCCCTGTCCACTGTTACAATAAATATCAACTTGACCCTGTTTCCCCGTAATCTTGTGCCCCCCCATCCTGATGACCCTGAAAGTACTGTATCAATTACACCTGGTGGTTTTGTGGCCTCCACCACACACCTAGCAATGCTCTACCACCCCGCTTCCCCCAAACCCTAAGGGAGCTGGTGACTAACACAGTCCACCTCTCATCACGACAGCCAGCTGCTGACTGGGCTCTGAATGAGCCCATACTGAATATAATATGTGCTCAGTTAGCTGTCAATCACTGAGCATGTTCTATATGTGGTATGCACTCATTCAGAGCTCAGTCGGTGGCTGGCTGTGATGGTGAATGGTGGGCTGTGCTCAATCACTAGCTCCTTATGAATTTGAGAAATGATACAACACTACTGGGTGGGAGTTAGGTGCCACTCAGACCACTAGGTGTAATTGATACAGTACTTTTGGGGTCATCAGTATGGGGGGCCACTAGACTACAGGGGAACAGGGTCATGTTAATATTTATTGTAACAATGATCAGGGTATGGGGAGGAGGGTCACTAGATTACCAGGGTAAAGGGGACCTTTATAATTTATTTTAACAGTGATCGGGGGTTTGGGGATGGGGGGCCACTTGACTACCAGGGTAATGGGGATTTTTATGATTAACTTCAACAATGATTCGGGTTCAGGGAGGGAGGCCACTAAACTACCAGGGTAAAGAGGACCTTTATGATTTATTTTAAAAATTGATCAGGGTTTGGGTGGGGGAGGGCAACTAGACTCCCAGAGTAAAGGGGAAATTTATTATTTATTCTGCCAATGACTGGGGTTCAGGGAGGGAGGACTGCCCTGCACATTGCTGCTACTAAGTTAACTCCCACAGTGGTGAAATTTCTAAGTACAATTAGACCAGCCAGTGCTGGTCTAAGGGTACTAAGAAATGTCACCACCAGGGGAGTTTTGTGAATTGGGTTTAAAGTGATTTGGCAGCTTGCATCTGCCACAAGGCCCTGGTGCCTTGTTGCAGCACAGTGCATGGTGCAAGGGTAGTGCAAGCATCATTAGGTGCAGGCTGCATGTAGAAGGTGCAGCCTGCCTTTGTGAATTGCTCCTGGGGCATCATTTGGCACAAGGGGCACTTTACAAAAATCATTTGGATGCAAGCCCCTTGGACAGCCCCGGGAGCGTTGATATTTGGGCCCCTTATGTTCAAACCATCTATCTATCTATCTATCTATCTATTGTCCCCAAAAAATGTCATTAATGCTCCAGTTTTGAGGCCGGCCTGGTGGTGCTGAGCATTGAGGCACTGGACACCACACCTCACACCACGCCAGTGACCCTGGTTTGGGAGTGATCCTTGGCTGTCGGGGGTCAGCAGGGATGGGAGAGGATTGAGCATCCATTGGACTGCTCTCCTCTCCTGATGGTGGGCTTTCAGGGGTCCCAGTGCAGCAGTGGCTACTAGTGGCAGCTGGTGGTAGGACTGGCACAGTGGGATGTAAGAGAGGGAGGGGCATCAGCAGCTTCCAGTGGCAGAAGAGCATGGCACCATGCAAGAAGCATTGAACGCTGCATCTCTGGGGCAACCATTAAGGTGGAAAACCACATCCACCAGTAGGCAATGGTGGGGATCAGGGACTACCCCCACACCCGAGCTGAGTGCATCGGCTACCATCGGGGATCCTCCACTTTTGGGATGCCCACACAGACTTAAAGAAAAGGACACCTGAGAAGGTTGGTGGCCCTACCCTGGGGGACTTACCTGGGGGAACGGGCACCAGGACGATGGAGTGGAGCAGCCCCACCCAACAGGCAGGACTGAGCCTTCAGGCGGGCGGGACATGGGTAAGTCGAGCATCCCCACAAGAGAGAGTCTGGTGGTTTGGTGATAGGAGGATAAATAAAGTTCCAAAAAAAAATACTCCAGTTTGGGTTAAAGTGGCAAAAGTAGGGAACTGTGATTTTAGGGTTTCCATCCCTAACACCCCACCCCCACCCTGCACCCACCAACGGGCATTGGGAGTGTGCCTTTGGGTTGTCAGCCCTATTGCTCATCCCATTCCATAAGTAAATAAACTGAGATATATAGGTATAGGAGAATGGAGTGACCATTAGGGCTGATGACCCTAAGTCGCACCCCTGATGCCTGTTGGTGGGTGCAGAGTGGGGGTGGGGTGTTAGGGTTGGAAACCCTAACATCACTTTTCCCTTATTTTGTCACTTTAACCTTAACTGCAACATTAACAAAGTTTGTTTGCAATTCATTTCCTTACTTTTTATGATAATATAATTATATCCTTATTTGCCAGTGGGAGTGCATAGCCGTGTGGGCCCTGCTGTCCCATCCCTCCATAGATGCATTTATGTATGTACCTGTGCTTCCATTTATAGACAACAGTAACCAAATTGTCAGCATAGCCATCTTATTACCCCACCTCATGTACCCGGTGCAGAAAATGTTTGAATCCCCGTCAAAACATAATTCTGCGCAATTGCAACGCCATTCCACACCACACGTGTGAAAACACATTTTGGGCAGGATTTGAAAAATTACAGCTGTCTCATTCATGAGGTGATGTGAAAAAATGGCCATGTTGAAAATGAGGGGTAGAAATATTTAAAATTACCAAAGTTACGAGAAAGTGTAGTAAAATTTCAATGCATGCACATAACTTTGCAATTTTTGCATATTTTGACCCCAAATTTTCAACATGTTCTTTTTATGACCCAACCTAATGAACAAGGGCAATGACAATGTTCAAATCCTGTCCAAAACGTGATTTCTCCAAGTGACTGCAAAATCACCTTTTGGGCTGGATTAGTGGAATTCTACCAATGGTGTTCATGAAGGTGGAGTTCACAAAAGGCCACGGTGAAAGTTTGGTTTCAAAATATGGAACAATGGTTAAATTATGCATCAATGTTGAAAACCCCATTGAAAAACATTGACCTCACTTATCTTAGTTTCTCATATTGCAGTTGACGGTTCCAGCAGCAAGACGTTTCTTGTATAGGAGAGTGGATCTTCACTCTGTGACTTGTTCAGGTAAGCGAGGGTATATAGGGGTTTACTTGGGGTTGTGGGGTGGTGGGTGCTGAGTGGGAGTTGGGGGGCAGATTGTGAGGGACCTTTTAGTTTTTTGCAGGTTCAACCAAAAAAAAATAATTGAGGGACCATTTTCTTTATTTTAGATAGGGAAGATAATCAGAGGGGAGTGTGGGGTGTCACTAGAAACCAGGGAAAGAAAAATCAATAACCGGGATGCACATAAGGTAATAATAATAATAATACTTCCACAAATGAGTTAGAGCAACTTTTAGGTAGTCCAACGTATTGACATGCATCAGGAAAAGAATGTTTTGCACTGATAGAGGGGGGAGAGGGGAGACTTGGGGGAGTGTTTGGTATCCTGCATCTGGAAGGGTGGGGGGTCGCAGGTGGGCAACGACAGCAATGGGTAGGGTGGTAGGCTGCAACAACTGCGGTGCACCAATCTTTCTAAAAATTGCCTGGAGCATGGGAGGATGTTTAGTGAGCAACCACATAGAGAAACTTAGAAGGGAGATCGAGGGTCTGCAGGAGGAACTAAGACAGGCAAGGCAGATTGGGGGGTGGGTTTAGCCCAATACTGGAGGGAGGAAGAAGGGGAGATGAGGGAGAGTGATTTAAGCCAACAGTGGTGAGGAGAGGGTCAGAAGAAGGGAAGCAGAGACAAAGGGGCCCAGGCCAGGAAGAACGATTGCTGGGGAAACCAGGTCAGGAGACAAAAGACAAATGGAAGGAGGAGATAGGGACTTGTGAGGGGAGGTGAAGAAGTGGCAAAAGTCATGGAATGGAAAGGAGAGAACAGGTTACTATGAAGAGAGATGGAGTGGGCATTTGTGAAGGGTCTTCAGAAAATAGTTTTGCACTGCTAGAATGGAAGAAGGTGGAGGAGGGAAATGATGAAATTAAAGGAGTAATTAATAAAGACCTGGACCAAACTGGAGTGGGGGAAGTTCTGCTGGGAGAATTGCAACGGGACAAAAGGGGGAAATAATGTGCAAGAGGAAGAAGAGGGGCTGGAAAAGAGAGAGGGGAGATGAATGGAAGCAAGCAGGGAGTAAAAGGGGTGGAATCTTAGTGCTGGGGGACTCAATACTAAGAGGAGTCAGATGGAGTAGCAAGGGGGAGAGGCATAGTCGCATTTGGGTGGAGGCCATGCCAGAATGACCGTGGAAAGGATGGGACAATATGTTCTGATATATGCTAGAAAGGGTAGGGACAAGCCTCATTTAATTATACATCTTGGGACGAACAACCTGGCTGACAGGATAATAGATATAGTCCAGAGGAGGTTTGAGGAACTAGGACAATTATGTGAGGGGGCAGGAAGATCAGTAACTTTTTCAGAGATACTTCCAGTGCCCAAGGCAAGCACAACAAGAAAGCTGAGAATAGAGGAATTTAATGGATGGCTAAGAACCTGGTGTTGTGCTAAAGGTATGAGGCTGTTGGGGCGGTGGGAGGGACCTGGAAGGACAGTAGTCTCTATGCCAAGGACAGACTACACTTGAGTGAGGAGGGAAAGAAAGTGTTGAAACAGAGGATGGAGGAGTACATAGAGGAAGTTGGGAATTTAAACTAGGAGCGGGGGGTGGCAGTTGGGCAAGAGACATGCAGAGACCACAGGTTGGGAAACCATATGAGCTTACCCCCAATAACAGTGACAAAGGACAAATGGCAAGTACGATTGGTGATGTTAGTGAAGGAGGGCAGGATGAGAGAGGGAGGAAAGGGTGAAAGGTGGTTACCCTAAATGCAAGGAGCCTTGGGAGGAAAACTGCAGAGTTACAGGTGCTCATGGCAGAGGGAGAGGTGGACATTGTAGCCATCATAGAAACATAAGCCACCCAATACAATAACTGGGACCTGTCTGTACCAGGGTACTGCTTATTTCGTAGGGACAGGGTGATTGGGAAAGTAGGGGGTGTGGCACTATATGTGAAGGAAGCACTGAAGTGTATAAGGAAGGAAGGGGAGGAGGGTAGTACGGAGTCACTTTGGATGTAAATCCAGGATTCCAAGAATAGGATTCTTAGAATGTGAGTGGTGTACAGGCCACCATCTCAGATGGAGGAGTTAGACAGGGAACTAGCAGGACAGATCAGGAGGACCTGCCAGAAGGGTAGTGTGGTGATTGTGGGGGACTTCAACATGCCAGGAGTGAACTGGAGTACCCCGACAACCAGGGACAGAAGGGAGCAGGTACTGCTGGATGCCTTCCAGGACAGCTTCCTACTGCAAATGGTCAGTGAACCAACCAAGTTAGGGAATACCCTTTACCTTGTGATGGCAAATGGGGTGTTTGTGAGATAACTTACAGTGGAGAAACCGCTGTCAGGGAGTGACCACCACTCAGTATGGCTCACACTGGATATGGGCAAGAAAGGAGTGGAATCTGGCACAAGAGTGCTGTACTTCAGGATGGCCAACTTTGGGAGGATGGAGGAAGTGGTAAAAGGGTACCTGGCCAGAATTCAGTCTAGTATGGACACTAACCAGAGGTGGGGGAATCATAAAGCTGGGGATAGTGGAGGCAACCAAAATCTGCTGCAAGGCCCAGAGCAAGAAGGCTAGGGCTAAGAAACCGAGCTGGTTGAGCAAGAAGGTCATGGAAAAGGTAAGGAGGAAAAGAGTTGCCTTTAGGAAGTACAAGAAAATGGAGGGGGGGAGGACAGGGAGGCGTTCTTGTCAGAATCGAAGGAGGTGACAAGGGCAGTAAGGGGAATCAAGGCATCTACAGAACTCAGGCTGGAACAAGGCATTAAGAAGGGGGAGAAGGACTTCTTTAGGTACATCAGGGAGAAAAGGAGCTGTAAGGACCACATAGTAAGGATTAGGAAGGAGGGGGTTGGGTGAAGCAGAGGGTTTGGGTGGAAGCAGGGTATAAGGCAGAAGCTACTACATGAGCACCTTGCTCAGTATTTACTAAAGAGAAGAGGGGTGACATCCAAGGGTGGAGAAATGGCAGAAACAGGGGGGGAAGGGGTGACAGATGGGGAAATCATGGAGGGCAGAGTTCGGGAGGGTTTGAAGGCACTGAGGGTGGACAAGGCATCAGGCCCAGATGGCATCCACCCCAGGGTGCTGAAGGAGCTGGCAGAGGTCCTTGCAGGGCCTTTGACAGACCTATTTAATGCCTCACTACATTTGTGGTGTGTACCTTAGGACTGGAGGATGGCTCATGTGGTGCCCCTCCACAAGAGTGGCCCCAAGGATGAACCAGAAAACTGCAGACCAGTGAGCCTCACATCCTTCGTGGGTAAGCTAATGGAAACTATCCTGAAGAAGAGGCTGGTGGCCCTCCTAGAGACCAAAGGACTACAGGACAGCAGACAGCATGGCTTCATACTGGGCAGATCCTGCCAAACCAACCTGGTGAAGTTCTATGGCTGGGTCACTAGGCAACTGGACAGGAACCATGCAGTGGATGTCCTGTATCTGGACTTCAGTAAGGCATTTGACTCGGTGCCACATGGAAGGCTGGGATAAGTTAGTAGGCACAGGGGTGGGTGCAAAGCTGGTGAGATGGGTAAGGAACTGGCTTCAGGGAAGGCAACAGAGGGTGGTGGTGGGTGGGGAGCTCTCACACCCACTGGTAGTGTCGAGCAGTGCTCCACAGGGCTCGGTGTTGGGACCAGTGTTGTTTGGGATATTCATTGCAGACATATCGTTGGACATCAAGAGCAAGATCAGTCTGTTTGCTGATGATACCAAGGTAGAAGCAGTGGTGGGTGACCTAGGGGGATGGCAGGGGTTGCAGGATGATCTGGCAAAGCTTGAAACCTGGTCAGACACCTGGCAACTGGGGTTTAATGCCATAAAGTGCAAGGTGCAACATTTTGGAATAAAGAATCCAAGGAGGAGTTACCAGCTGGGGGGAGTGCAGCTAGCCCAGACAGAGGAGGAGAAGGATCTGGGAGTGCTCATTACAGGGTCAATGAACAACTCAGCACAATGTAGGAAGGCAGCTGCAAAGGCCAACAAAATGCTGGGTTGTATTGCAAGGGGCATATCTTCGAGGAGGGAGGAGGTGATTCTGCCACTGTATAGGTCATTAGTTAGACCGCACCTGGAGTGCATGCAGTACTGGCACCCGTATCTGAAGAGCAACATTAAGTTACTGAAGGGGGTGCAACACAGGGCAACAAAGATGATCAAGGGGCTGGGGGACTTATCATATGAGAGGAGGCTGAGGGAGTTGAACATGTACTCCCTGGAGGAGAGGAGGGACAAGGGGGACATGATTGAAACCTTTAAGTACATGAAAGGAATAAACAAGACAGGGACAGAAGGGCTGTTCAAAGTAAGGGAGGGGAGGGACACTAGGGGCCATGATATGAGACTGGAGGGAGGAAGGTTCAGGAGGGAGATGAGGAGACACTTTTTTACAGAGAGGGTGGTGGCTGGGTGGAATGCGTTAACTGCAGAAGTGGTATCCAGTAGAACAATGGACTGCTTCAAAAGGGGATGGAACAGGACAGGGGGTCAATGAAGGGAAGGGTGGAAGGAAGGGCAGCTGCAGAATAAGGGGTGTTAGCTGCACATTCGAGCATACTTGATAGACCCCTAGGACTTTATCTGCTGGCAAATTTCGTATGTTCGTATGTTAGGAATATGGGGAAACTGTACTGCAAATCTCTATGAGCATTTGTAAATCCTGCCTCAATTGTTTAGCATCACTCTTTTTTAAGAATGATGAACTGGTGAGTGAGAGTGACTGCTCTGAGCCATTTTGTAACCATGGAGTTGTTCAAAGTGAACTACAGGCTACACAGCTACTGTAAACTGTAGTTCTAATACATGGAATCATTACATTACTCATAGAACCAAATAAATAGCTTTCAAAGCAAAAATGAACAGTAGAGTCAACATGGGGGTTTAAAATGGGGGTGAGTAACAATAAGAACATGCCACAGAAGCACAAGCATAATAGATGAAAAACAGTTTGCTCCCCCCTCCCGTGAGATGCATTTCTCGCACATTTAATCAAGACCTTGTTTCACATTTCTTTTGGAGTGTATAAGGATGTGGCTGGAAAGGGTATTGCTCCATGGCAACCATTGTACTGCCCCTGATCTAGTAACGGTATTATATGGTATTCACCAAAGTTTTGCTCTGAGTTCTGATCAGGGTGGTAATCTCTCACCTTGTGTCAGTAATGGGGTGTATTATTTATTCTTGGTTTATATAATGGCAAATTACAGAGTCAGGCTGACAGATTTTTGGGGGGTCACCCCTCATGGGCCGACCACCTTGTGATTTCCAGTGGGGCAGCCCCCTCTAATCTGGCTATTTTCCCTACTGTCTACTGTAGATGGTGAGGTGTGGGTTGTGTATTGAGGCAGCTTTTCACATCTTAGTAGGGTGGCAGTTTATTTATTTATTTATTTGTTTTTGTTAACCAGGTAAGCACACTAGACAACAAGTGCCTATTTTCAGGTGCGACCCGGGAGGTTACAGTACAGAAAACATGGTACATATTCAGGGTGGCATACAGGCCCGCAACTACAAGTAGGCCAGATAGAACACAGTACACAGTACATTGCATAGACAAAGAACAATCTCAGTTGGAGTGGGGGGAGCCTCATGGTTGAGACAGTGTTTGGGGCCCCAGAGGGTTTTATGTGATAAAGGTGAGTCTTAAAGACTGCCTATCATATAAAGTGACCACAAAAGACCCCGTGGTCAAAACAGCACCCCATAATGTAGTGACCATCGCAAATGGTGATGGTCACTACAATACTTGCAATCTGCACACAGAAACATTTTTTTTTATGTGGGGGGCTGTGCGTCCCATGCCCCCCATACCCCCAAACTAAAATAATCAACTCCAAGGGGGGTGCGGACCATGGGGCAGATTATTGTTTTTCTTTTACAAAAAATAATTTGTCCTGTAGCTAAACCAGAACCCTGGTCCATTGGCATCACAAGCAATAGTGTATTCCACTACACTATGCAGCCTACTCTTAACATAGCACTGGCACACAGGATCCTATATCCTGTACTAGCGAGGATAGCTCCTTGCTATCCCTGCTCTTCAGGATATTGCGATATTATTTACCACTCGCTATTACTGAGAGTGGTATTATTGAGTCACTTACATTGTAGCACTCAATAATCTGTGCTCTACATGTGTGCTACTGCCCCAGAGACCAGCGGAGGCTGTGGGGCATCCCGAGCCCCCATCACCCGAATAGGAGGCTGGGCAGGCGCAGTTCCTTCCCACTGCCCCAAAGCCCCTCCCCAGCACTCTATCTAGTCACCCCCCCCCCCAATTCTAGCTCACAAGCAAGCAAAATAATGATGCAACTACCTTAGGAAAGTGCAATCACATTTTTCAACTCCCTAGTATATTTCATATATCTGCATATCAGCATTGAAAGCTCCTGTATCAAATTGTGGCATACAGCTGAGAAAAGCATTTGTACACCAGTAAAAATAAACAATGTCTTGTCATAGTGCCTAATGGTAACTCCCCATTCCCCCTCCCCACTGACATCTTAGGCAGGTACAATTGCCATCCTGACCAATCACCTGTAGAGTCCAATTAAAGGGTTTAAATAAGCATGATCACTTTTTTGAGTAGTCCTGCTGTACAGGGAGTTTATTTTGTGCTGACATGGGGATCCAGATTCTGAAACAATGGCACCAAAACTCAACAAGAACATCAGGCGATCAATGGAGAATTCAGTCAACTAGGACACACCCACAAGATAGCAGTTCAAAAGCTGGGTGCCTGGCCATGGTAAGTATGTGACGGCCGCAGTCGAGTGTTGCTGTTATGCTTGACATATGTCATTGAGTTATGTACCAGGAGTCTGTGGGTGTCGGGGGTCAGTTTTCTGAATAGGCTGAGAAGGATGGGAAAGTTCAGGTGTCACAATGCAGTGTGACTGTGTGATTTGGTGTCAAAATTAAGAGTGGTAGTTATCTTAACATGCTGTCCCCTGTGGCAATTGTTCAGTGAAAAGAAAGCACATCATGTACCTCGGGTCCTGTAAGTTGCCTTTCTTCCCTTTGTGCTGTTTTGCATTATGCCTGTAACAGTATGCCTTGGACTTCCTGCAATGCATGCAGTGCTGCTTTCTGTCCAGCACCTTAATATGTGTCTGCAGATCATCTTCCACTGATCCCTGGTTGGACAGGGGCTGGACTGATGGTTCAGGTTTTTCATCCTCTATGGTGATTTATGGTCGTGCAGGGCCTCCTTAGCATTCTGATGTATTGAACAGTTTTATGCTATCATTCCAGAAGATCTTTATCCTGGTGGGGTGTGAGGACTGAAACTTGATTTGCTTGGCATGTAAGGCTTGTATTATAGCCTCATATGGTAGATGTTTCTTTTAAAAGGTCGGTGGGTAACCCTGATCTACTGTAAGTACAGATGGGCTACATTGTATTCATATTGCATTGTTTTCCGGGTGTCCTGGTCAACATTCCCCTTCCCATAAACTGATTCATGCAATTATCCAGGTTGTGTGTGGGTGATGATGCGCGATATGGCCACCACCACACATTCAGTCACTTCACTACCAGTCTAGCATTGCTTGTAAAGTGCTTTGGGATACAGTGTAAGAAAAAGCGCCATATAAATGCTGATTCTTCTTCTTCTTCTATTTAATCTCTCTTTGTTGCCATGCAAGTTGGAGCACTTCCTCCATGGTTCTGAAGCTCAAAAATGTTAACAGAATAGGTCAAGGCCTGGCATAAGGGTAGGTGGGCTTTGGGAGAAAAGCTCTATGTGCCCTCTTGAAGCAAACTTCCATTGACAGCGGTAGGGATAGGACGTCTTTCAGCAAGTCAGCTAGGAAGTCACACATGGCCAATTTCTAATCTCTCCAGTAGACTGTTAAATGTAGATTGTCTCTACAGGACCCACATATAGATCTACACATTTTTTGCAGAGCCTCAATATAGTGAATAAGGGACTCAGTGGCATCTCTGAGTTGAAATACTTTGTCTTCGACTACTACTTGGCTTCTTCCATGCGCTGTTCAAGTCTGTCATAAGCTGCCAGAGTTTCTTTTTCTTTTCTGTACGAGAAGCTTTGATTTCCTTCATTGCTAGTTCAAATCTGTTTCTTGTCAGTCCTACCTTAATATTTTAAATGCAAGTTGCCTGCCATTTGATGTTATGGGCTAGTGCGGTAATTAATTGGAAACTGCTTTAGAACCCATTTGTTATCTTTTTGCTTATCAAATCTTTTTAACATGTTTTTATATGTGATGTATTTATTGCACCTTTTACACTTTAGCCCTTTTTGCACTATTGAATGTTTGTACACTATGCTCTCCCAGAGTCTTGCTATGGTGATGACAATCAAAGGATTGGGGTTCCACTAGACACCAGAAAAACAGCGGCTCACAGCTCATACTGCAGCTGGCAGCACGAGTTCAGCTGTAACTGCAGAAATGAAGAAATTCCTGCTGTTCTCATACAGAGAATGCAGGGGAAGCCCTCCTCTCACTAAGCTGGGCATCTGGAATTTTGGGTGCCCATAAAGCATTTGTGGCAATTATCTTCAGAAACAAGTATCAGATCCTAACTAAACATATCCCTTTTAGCTAGGTTCTGATGTTAATCCTAGCACTTTCATGTATTTTTCACATTTGTTAAATCCTGGAAAAAGTCAGCAAGATGGCAGTTGGCATGGCACAAAAGATGTCTGGTGTCCTGCCAACAAGTGATGAGAAATCAAAAACTTTCATTTTACGGCATCAAATTTTTACTTTTGCCACAGAACATTATCTGAAAAACCCTACTGGATATGTGCAGGTCGGAAACCATTACATTTTAAAGTCTTATAACTCAGGAACCATTTCATATTTTTTTACCAGACCAGTCAAATGCACTGCCTTAGGACATGACACATGTCCTCTGCAAGTGTAGGATAAAACTTCCATTCCATAAATGTAAGGGAGAACAAAAAAAACATGTTAAGTATAGGAAAAAATTAGACATTTACAATACATTATACATACAGCTCTCAGAAACCACACAAGCTGCCATCACAAAAAAATCCCACGGATCAAGACCTTGCCTCCTAGACAACACATACAAAATGTTAGATCATTTAGTCAGATGGAGCAAAACATATTAATATGCAAAGTTAGGGTTTTAACGTTGAACAGGCTGCTCAACCCTAACTATAGGGGTGCTGCCGTCCCCTTGTAATTTCTATCTATCTATCTATCTATCTATCTATCTATCTATCTATCTATCTATCTATCTATCTATCTATGTTATAGTGGCATAGTTGTACCACTTTAGTTAGGGTTGAGTAAGGTGTTC
The DNA here is from genome assembly GCA_016271365.2 of Neoceratodus forsteri. Classification (NCBI taxonomy): domain Eukaryota; kingdom Metazoa; phylum Chordata; order Ceratodontiformes; family Ceratodontidae; genus Neoceratodus; species Neoceratodus forsteri. The sequence continues at coordinate 368,686,784 of CM057453.1, read as the reverse complement.
ATTGTTGAACCCCTAGCTTTGCACCTTAATATTTTTGGCACTGTTTGACAAAATCAGCTGAAATTTTGCATGTGTTATCTAGAAGGCAAGGTCGTCATCTGTCGAAGGTTTTGTGATGAGAGCTTGTGTGGTTTCTGAGATTCACGTCATTTTCTGTAAATGTCTATTTGTTTCCTAAACTTAACATGATTTTTTTTCCTTTCACAGCCTAAATGGAATGGAACTTTTTTTCCCAAACTTGCAGGAAACAGGTGCCATGTCCTAAGTTAGTGCCTTTGAAAGGTATGGTGAAAAAATATTAAACAGTTCCAGAGTTATAATGTTGTAAAGTTTTGTGTTTTCCTGTTCTGAGCACACACAGTAGTTTTTTTGAGATAATGTTCTGGTCTGAAATGAAAAAATTGAATATCACAGGACCCTTTTTTTGGTTTCTAACCACTTGCTTCTCACAGCATGCAGCATTGTTTTATGCCATGAGACCGCCATCTTGTTGTTATTCTTCTTGAAGTAACAAGCATGGAAAATACACAAAATGCTGCCATTTTAAATAGCAAACAACAGAACATAACTAAATGGGCCCCATTCAGCTAGATTCTGGTTTTGTTTTTTTAAATAAGGGCCAAACCGATGTTTTCCATCCTGTGCCCTGCCTATGCCATGGCAGATGGAGAGGATACTGCATCCAGCAGCCACAACCACAAGGCTTCTTACTATCAATACTTTACAGTGAGTATGTGTACTAATTTTTCATACTATGGAACTTCCTTGAGCTGTGTTATGCTTCCTGTTGCATTTCTGAGATGCAGTGTGGAAACACATATGGTCAACTTATTTTCTTTTTTTACAGGTTAACAGTTTCAAGCACTCTCCTTGACTGGAGGACTATAGTACTGCATTACTGTCCACAACCACCTACTGTCTATCTATTTCCAGTAAGTACACAAATTTTATTTTATCAGTTCTTTTTTGTAGTTCATTTTTTCAAAAGATTGCAAATCATATAAAGTAGGTGACATGTACATCACATAATATATTTGTCATGCACATCAGACACTGAATATATATAGATAAACATTTAAGGTCAGGCTCTGTGGAAAACCATGATGGTGCCAGCCAGGTACATTAACTTACCAAGGGTAGTATTAGTGCACACACAGAATGCATCCTTCCTGTTGAGTTCAGTGCAGCAGACATTGGGCAACCAACAGCAGTATCACATCATCATGGATGGTTAACTCAGTGGGAATGCAGAGCCCTACAGGCAGGTGACCAAAGTGTTACACATATTAATCAGTGAAAACTCCCTGCTGGATGCCTGGTGCACCAAATACCCTGGGGTACATGACTACACCTGCTTCTTGGCCACCTATGAATCGTCTAGTAGGATAGATCTGTGGCTGCTTTCCAGTGCTGTTTATGGAATGGTGGTTAAGGTCCGAACCCATCAGATAGTAATGTCTGACCATGCACCCCCTAACACTAAGGATAAATTTGGGCCCCGAGGAGCCCCCGGTCTCATCATGGAGGTTAAACATCCTTCTGCTTGAAGATACCCAGTTCCAGGACTGGCTTAAACTGAAGTCCAAGACTACTGGAACAGTAACAGTAATGGGGAGGTCTTGGATTCCATCCTATGGGAGGCTTTTAAAGCCACAGTTAGAGCCAGAATCATTGCCTTTACCTCAGCCAGGAAGAAAAGAAGACAGGCAGAGCAGGCCACTCTGGAGTTCAAACTTGCTTTACTGGAAACCCAATATAAACATGTAGCGCTGCATCCCGCTTTAAGAGGGTTTGAATCACAGAGCTCTGAGAGCATACTGTCTCTAGCTACCACTACACACACACTACACAGAACTAAAGCTGTGCAGAACAATCTAGAGCCCATGTGACTTGTAATACCACGATTCACGCAAAATTCACCTTGGAGCTCACCAACAAGGCAACGTGATGCAAAGTACATTGATTCTGATGTACTTTGCATTAAAATTAGTGCAGAAGTGGTTGGGGGAAGGCAGAGTAATGCAAAGTCATTATTTTCAGTGGACTTTGCGTTCCTCATTATGATGTGATATACTCCGCTTCGTGTTGTGGATTACATCGCAGATTCTACCTTACTCCATGAATTGCTCAGCTGAGTGAATTTTGGCCACTTCATCCACCACCAATGACAATTCATACAGAAAGTGCTTACTGAGCATGCTTCGAAGCTGATTTTTTTTAAATTTAATAGCTTTGGAACAGATTCATATTCTTTCACCAAACCAGAGAAAGGTACCTCTGTGGCCCAAACCCTTTCTACCCTGAACATTTCAGACAAAATTTCAAACTGTCTAGTTGATGACGAAAAAAAACAGCAAAAAACAGCAATTTATTTATATATTTTCACTATTCGAATCTCAGAATGCACACTTCTTACTGGAAATAAACTTGGCACATCAAGGGATCTACCCCATGAGACTGCACATACAAAATTTCATACAAATTTGTTGAACAGTTGCAAAGATATTAAAGAGCAAAATCTGAAGTTTAACATAGAAAGCGCTGCTCAACCCTCATGATTATTCATGAGGTATGCTTACACTGACATTTTTTAAAACATGGGGCACATAAGGAGCTGTTCTTGTAATGTGAACAGGTGAAACCAAAAAGAAATTGTTGTAAATAGTGATTTTGAACAGACCAAGCTTCTCAGAGAGGGATAGCTTGTAGTTTTCACCTGATTTTTCTAACTCTCTCAATTAAAAAAATGGGCATGCAAATAAGCTCATGATTATTCATGAGCTATGAGGTGATTCTAGACATCAAAGCCACACTGACTTTTACAGTTATTTTGAACTGCTTACTATGCATGCTCAGAACCTGAATTTTTGAAATGCAATAACTTTGGAATGGATTAATATTTTTTCACCAAACCAGTACTAGCCATTTCTACCCTCACTGATTTAAACAAAAATTCCAAACTGTCTGGGTGTTATGCAATGGCAAAAAATCTGCAAATAACAGTGATTCGCTGCATTTTTCACAATCTGCATCCAGGACTTTGCACCTCCAATCGGAATGAAGCTCGGAATGTGAGGAGATCTGACCCACAAGACCACACATGCAAACTTTTGTGCAAATTCATTGAACGGTTGCAAAGATATTAGAGTTCAGAATTTGAGGTTTAACATTAAAGTGCCTAGTCAACCATAAATATAGTGGCACGGTATACACCATTTTTAAAATAAAACAATGTTAATGCATCAGATAGGGTTGAGGATAATGTTTCCAAACTCCAAAACCTCTGCCCCACCCCTGAAGGGAATACAGGGAGAAGTCTCTCTTGGGGTTGTCAACCCTAATACTCACCCCATTGTATACACTCATGAAACATATACACCTGTCTCCATCACTTCTTAGCTTTTCTGTTACTGCAATGGAGAGAGCATTAGCGTTGATAACCCCAAGGGAGACTTCACCCCTCATTTGCTTCAGGTGTTGGGCAGGGTTTTTAGGGTTAGAAACCCTAATATCATATTTCCCTATGTTAGTCACTTTATCCTCAACTGTAACTGATACATTAATGTAGTTTTTTTGCAAAGAATTTCCTTACTTTTTTGAGATAGTGTAATCTTATACTTATAGTTTTTGAGATATAGTAATTCTGTCCTTATTTGCCTGTGGGAGCACAGGGCCCTTGTAGCTTTGGAAGGGCCCTATGATTCCATTTATAGGATAACAGTGACCAAATTGTCAGCATAGCCATCTTATTACCCCTCCTCGTACCTGATACAGAAAATGTTCGAATCCCTGCCAAAACATAATTCCACACAACTGAAACACCATTCCATGCCACAGGTGTGAAAATACATTTTATACAGGATTTGAAAAATGACAGCCATGACACACATAATATGGGGTATTAAGAAGGCTACTGTATGTTGAAAATTTGGGATCAGAATATTTAAAATTTCCAATGTTAGGAGTGTATGTGGCAAAACTGTGACACATGGGCATAATGTTGCTATGTTTACATATTTTGACCCCAAATTTTCAACATGTCCTTCTTATGACTCCACCTCATGATCAAAGTCAGGAAAAATGTTGGCACCTATTTTCAAATTGCAAACACAAGACTGATGTTAATATTATGTAGGCATAGCAATTGTAGATAGGTTTCGTGGCTCAGCATTTTATTGGGAAATCCACTCGTATGCTTTTCAATTTTGTTAGGAAATCCACTTTTATGCTGTTCAGTTGTTGCCTTAAGAATATTATTGAAGTGTAACATTAGTTTAGGAAAGCCACGTTTTGCTTTTCAGCTGTTCTTTAAGAAAATATTTTTAGCTCAGCAGCATTAGTTAAATAAGCCAATATTATGCTTTTTCAGCCATTACTTTAAGAACATATATTTATTTGTAGCTCAGTATTTGTTTAGGAAAGCCATATACTGCTCTGTACTGTTTGCAGCTCAGCTTTTTGATCCACAGAGTTCCTCTGTCCCTCCCCTTGCTAGGCCAGTCCCCCTTACCTGCTTTAACTGTCCATCTTTTGCTCTTGTCTTCACAACTCCCCCATCCCCTGAGGTCACAAAGGCCCCTGAAGCTGCCCTCCCTGAATCAAGGTGCTCACACCCTCATTCAAAGGAGCTCCCCAAGCAGGTATGGCATCACTCAGAGCCACTGACGCTCACAGAAAGGATTGCCCCACCACTCCTATCACCACCCTTGGTGATCTATTAACTTTATAATGGGGGCCACGTGGTGCTAAAAAAAACATCAGCTGGTTCCCCCTTGCAGATTATCTTCTCCCAACACTAGTGGCTGCTATTTACAAGTACATACTAATAACTAACCTTAGCCTAGCTGCGGTGCTTGACCTATCAGAACTCCCTGTGGATTGTAAGTTTCCGGAGGCTTTGGTTTTGGCATATAACAATGCCATTTCCTTAGCCTTGGATTCTATTGCACCAGTACGTTTGCATCCTCTCTCCCTCCACCCTCAGGCTCCGTGGTTTGATGGAGCCTTGAGGGAGTTGCGGCGACTAGGTCGCAGGTTAGAATACTGTTGGCGGAAATATGGCGTACATGCCGACCATCTTAGATTGCTAGAACACTATCAGTTCTATCAGTCAGAAATTTCCTATAAGAAGGCAGAGTTCCAGTCTGGGGAAATTTCTGCCACTCAGAACCGACCAGCTCAGCTCTTCAGAAATGTGGACAGGCTTTGCAACCCAGCCTGAATGCAACTCTGAAGATCTTTGTCACAATTGCAGTGTGATGAACTTGCTTGGTTCTTTGCTGAGAAGGTGATCGACATTAGGCCGGAGATCTTTTCAACACATTCTATGTGAGTTGCTGATGATCGAGGCTTTGTCACTATCCCTCCTTTCTCCTGGAGTACCTTCGACCGTCTGGAAGTCATGGATGTTATGTGGATTGTCCAGGGGATGTGCCCTACATGCTGTAGTTTAGACCCAGGCCCTACATCCCTGATAATGGGTCATGGTGATCTTATTGGCCCAGTTCTGGCACAGATAGTCTGGTGCTCCCTTGACTCTGGTGAATATCCCTGCTCCTTGAAAGAAGCAGTTGTGACACCATTGTTGAAGAAAGCTTCTCAGGACCCAGACTCTCTTGCAAACTACATGCCTATCTCGAACCTCCCCTTTGTGGGGAAGGTAATCAAGAAAGTAGTGGCTGCTCAACTGGAGAACCACTTGGCCATCCATAGCATCTACAGACCTCTCCAATCTGGTTTTTGAAAGAGGCATAGTACCGAGTCAGCACTGAATGATCTTCTGATGGTGAGAGACCAGAGAAAACGGTCCATTTTGGTACTCTTAGATCTGTCATCAGCTTTTTACACCATTGACCATGGGGTTTTGTTTGAGTGCCTGAGATTTATCTGTGGACTTTCTGGTTTGGTCCACAGATGGTTTACATCTTACCTCACTAGAAAACTCAGAGAGTAGTGTTAGGGGTTTTCCTCCTCTGATCCGATCTCTCTGTCATGCGGGATTCCTCAGGGCTCAGTATTGTCCGCCATGCTGTTTTTGGTGTATATGCTTCCCCTCTGAGACATTGTAAGACAGTATGGGCTGAAGTTTCATTGTTACGCTGCTGATACCCAGCTCTACCTGTCTTTTGCACCCATCCAGGAAGGAGCAGTCTCGGTATTTAATAACTGCCTTGATGAAATCCAAGATTGCACGAAGTCCAGTTGGCTGAAGTTGAACCCTGGGAAGACGGAGGTGATGGTTTTGGATTCAGGTCACTGAAAAGGGGGGCTAGGGGCAGGCTGCTCCTAAGGATTGTTCCTTGGAGACGCTGAGCTTCAAGCCTCTCAACAGGTGCAAGACCTAGGGGTGTTATTGGACATGGAGCTGACACTTCGGGCACAGGTGTCAGCTGTCGTTAAGCCATCTTTTTAGCATCTTAGAAACATCACTAGGATCAAGCACCTGGTTCCGTCCAGAGACCTGCCTACATTGATCCATGCCTTTGTGACCTCGCGTTTAGATTATTGCAACTCGCTTTACTTTGGGCTACCGGGGGTTGATATCTGCTGCTTGCAGCTGGTGCAGAATTCAGCAGCTTGGTTGTTGATGGGGATTTCTAGATCTTCCCATATCACACCGGTGCTGCGGGAACTGCACTGGCTGCCTGTTCAGTGGTGGATCGCCTTCAAAGTTGGGTTACTGACATATAAACAGGGACACTGGTTTACTGGGATTGAGAAAGGACAAATTCCATTTTGCACATTGTAAAAAACGGTACTGTCACCGGTGTCTGCTAAGCCAAAATCCGGTTTTACCGGTGTTTTGTTTTGTGTACTTTATTTAACAATTTTTAACTCTACTAACATGCATTTTAGCAGCTTTGTCCTCCACTAGTGCACATCCTTCCATCCTTGTACCAATTTAAAGTTATTTTAGGTACAAAATATGATAGCAGCAACAGCACTACAGTCCCCATCCCTGAGGTGTGATGGAAACAGCAGCAAGACCCCCATCCCTCTGGTGCGATGGTGGCACCAACAACACTACAGACCTATCTCTCTTGTGTGATGGCAGCAGCAGCACTGTGGTCCCTATCCATTAGGTGTGATGGCAGCAGTACCACATTCCGCATTCCTCAGTTGTGATGGTAGTATCATCACTATGGCTCCCATCCCTCAGGTGGGACAGCAGCAGTACAACATTCCCCATCCACCAGTGGTTATTGCAGAAGCACTACAGCCTCTGCCTCTCGGGTGTGATGGCAGTATCAACACTATGGCCCCCATCCCTCTGGTGGACAGCAGCAGTACAACATTTCCCATCCACCAGTGGTTATGGCAGAAGCACTACGGCCCCACTCCCCTCTCAGGTGTGATGGCAGTAGCAACAATGCAATCCACATCTCTCAGGGATGATGGCAGTAGTGACAGCACTATGATCCCCTTTCTTCAACACCCACACCCCACATGCACAAGTTATAAATTACTTAGTCTCTTTGCTTGTTACAACTCAGATGTGAATTAATCTGAACCACCACCACTACTAAGGTGGACCACATTTGTTTTTTCCTATCATTTAACTGCTTGAATTGGATTTCTGCCTGTGACACCACCGACCAGGGTTTGGGAGCAGGTTTGGGTATTGGAAGACCGGCCGGAGGGGGGGGCTTGAGAGTCTAACACCACCTGCCTTCTCCTGGGAGGGAGGGTATATTCACAGCTCAGCATTTGCTGGCCCCAGGTGGAGGCTGGATGCATGGCAACACATTGGCCCTCATTGCAGAAGACAGCGTGATGGACATCAGCTTGTGCCTTGACATCATGTGGCCTGTCACACTCTCACGAAAATAGAAAAACACCTGCTGGTCACACAGAGGATGGTTTCTGTTCCCTACATAAGCATGAAGCCCCAGACACATTTATCTGTTCTGACCCCTGTTAGCCTCCCACAGGGGTAGGGGCCCACCAATGAAGGGTTACTTTGGGTTACCTGGTAGCATGGCCATAAGGGGCAGTGGATGATGGTGGTGGGGACTCAGCAGCAGTGGTAGGGGGACTTGGCAGGCCTGAAGGAATGGATGGCGAGGGGGTAGGAGGAACAAAAAAAAACTGCCTGAATTTGCTTCTTTGAAATAGTCTCTTCACCTAAAAAAAAAATTCACAAGTGATTAGTGGAGGACCTTCTAATGCATCTCACAAACATGTGGTTTTCTTTTTTTCCCTTGGTCTCCATGAAAAGGGTGTCTCTCAGTTTTCATGTCTGAGCTCAGATGTGAATTGAGCACCACTCTACCCACCAACATCATACAGCCCCTGGGGTCTTACCTTCCATGTGTCACTGAATGTGCTTTCCATTCCACTGGCCAAGCATAAGTACACTTAATCATGTAACATTTGCTTTTTATTAAAGCAGTCTGTCAGAAATCTTTTTGTTGTCACAGAGACTGACACAACAGGTGGGAGTGAAGGTGCAAATTATGAAATGGGCAGACTAGGTGGGCCGTCAAAGTCTATGTTTCTATCCCATTCACCTAAATAAGTAGTAAGCCAGCTTGTGCCTTGTGAACATACTTTCATTCAGGCTAATTTTCAATCAAACAACTGAGGATTTTGGATGGCCCTGCTGATTATAAACTTGAATAAACTAGTGGTAACAGTGATCCTGTGCTTAGCAATCTATATCCTAGATGTTCATATGCAAAAAATACAATAAAAACCTGACTAAAGTCCAAAAACAAGCTTATAAAATGCAAAATGTATCTGAACATTTAATCTTTACCTATACAAAATCATTGTAGCCCGAGTAAAACTCAAGTAAATTACATGGTACCCTGACTACTGTATGATGTAGTAAACATATATTGGTTTTATATTTTTTGTAAACTGGGTAAGCCCACTAGGCAGAACTGCCTGTTTTCAGAGGTGACCCAGGAGCATTGCAGAGGTTAAGTGACTTGCTTGGAGTCACACAGTATGCAAGTGGAGGTTGTGGGAATCAAACCCAAGTCTTCTAAATGTACTCAGTTCGATCACTATTTGTTACTCTAACCACTAGGCTGTACTGCCAGCCATAACACCCATATATAATGTTTTAATATATGATTTCAATAATAGTGCACAGTACCTACAGTGCAAATTATGAACATTGAACACTTTGCAACATTTTACTAAAACTGAATTAATTCCCTCTCCATCTGCTTATGTTTTCTTACACCAAAGTGGGTGTATAGTTGACAGAGCACTGTAAATAGCCTGAGGTTGCACTACTGCTTGCAATGCCAGGGACTTGGGATCTGAAGCGAATTCCCATTGCTAGAGGTCTGGCCAGGGGAGTAGGATCGAGCACCTGGGGGGCTGCTCTCCTTCTCTGGGAAAGGTGGCCTGCAGGTCCTGCTGCTTTACTGCCACCTGGGTGACCACAGGTGGTGGTGCAATGAGACTGCAGAGCAATCGGGAAGAGAAGAAGCTAGCCAGGATCTGGAGTAGCGGCATGTCTGTATTTGCCCTACTTCCTTGGATCCCCTCGAGTGTTGGTGCCCTCAGGAACAGAGGCCAGAAAACCAGTAACAATCAACCCACATTGGCTGCTGGTAGAAGGGACCCAGCTGCCCCAGACTTCATAACCAGTTTCCATGAGGGACCCACTGGGCTGCCCTACACACATTAAAGGACTGTGGAGGGGTGACCTGTGGTCCTCTCCCTTCAAACCTGGGGGGTACAACCTAGGCAGGATGGGGGCAGGCTCACAGGAGCTCCTGAGCATTACCTGGGGTGAAGCTAGGGGATACCCAGCCTAGGGATCTCTGAAAAGTGGAGACTGACGCTGTGAGAAGGGGGCATAGAAAGAGAAAATAAAAACATTTAAAAATATGCTGAAATCTTAGGGATTCTGTGCAGAGAAATGCAATTTCCGTGAAGCACCGGTACAAGAATTCAAAATCCGCAAACCAAGCAGGATTCCATGATTTTTACCGGTGTTACCGGTAAAAACGGAAAACCATTGTCCCTGCATATAAAGCCCTACACGGACTGGGCCCTGACTACCTGAAAGAGCTGCTGATCCCTTATCACCCTGAGCGACCACTCCGCTCGGCTGATGAGGGGTTGCTGGAGATTCCGAGGGTGATTTTAACATCTGCTGGGGCCCGGGCATTCATGTTCATGGCCCCTACCCTATGGAATTCTCTACCCCATCAGATTAGGGAGTGCACAACTGTGGGGGGATTCAAACAGGCCCTAAAAGCATTCCTATGAAATAAGGCATACAGTGTTGATGATGGTTGATAAAGTTTCTATTTTATATTTTAATGTGATGATGATTCTGTTTTATCCATTTTAATTGTTTTAATTGTACTGCGCTTTGGTATTCGAAAGGCGCATCATAAATAAAGTATTATTATTATTATTATCATTATCGTCACAGCACCACAATGCTGCCTATCTACATAGCTCTAGTTGTTTCTCTCCTACCTTCAGTGTCACTCCCTCCCTCCCTCCATCTACCCCCAAGGAGCAGACAGGTAATCTGGCATTTAGCATCCAGTCTGCCCTGACACTAACCTTTGTAACCTCCTCCACTGTGCCCCCCCACAGTCAAACTTCTCATATGGATTGTTGGCCCCTCAATTTTACCACTCAATTTTCACACTGGTCTATTAACCCTAAATTCATCAGTTCAGTGTCTCCCCATGGCGACCTCTCAGCCCCCCTCCACTAACCAGAAACCTCAGTGGCCGATGCCACTCACTAAGATCTTGGTAACTCTATTACTCCTGAAATCTGGGGATGTTGAGCCTATCTCAGGGCCTACCCCCACCCACCCACCAACTCCCACGGGGCCTAAAAGTCATACATCTTAATATCTGCAGCCTGCTGCATAAAATAGCCTTGCTGCAGCCAACTGTCTTATCCCTAAGGCCTGACATCTTGATCATTTTGGAATCCTGGCTAAAGCCTCACAACAAGGACGCCAAAATCACCATCCCAGGCTACACAGTTATCCGCCACAACCGCCCAGGTAACAAAAGAGGCGGCAGCATAGCTATGTATATTTTATCCACCCTCCAGTTTACTCCTGTCAACCTGCCTTTACCCATGCAGTCCATCAATGCCTTGCTGATCAAACTCTCCCTCCCAAACACTATCACTATATTCATAGCTGGATCTTACTGCTCCCCTGATTCACCTATGCCCTCAATCCTGGATCATCTGGGCACTATGAAATCTAGCACACTAGGGGTGAGCTCCATATCCTCGGTGATCTCAGTTTGAATTGGCTGTCCTGGGCTACCTCCAAATTTCACAGCCAAGTGGCTTGCGCTAAACCTGACCCAACTGATCTCCAAACCAATGCATCTGAACCTCAAATCGCACAACCACTCTCTGCTGGACTTGGCCCTTACCTCTCACCAACACCAGATAATTGCCTCAGGGCTACTACCAGACTCCCTAAGTGGCCACCACATGATATATGTGGTATGAAAAATATTCTGGCCCAAGGCACCCCCCCCCCCCGAACCATCCTTACCCAGTTATTGAATTCCCTTGACCTTGCCTTACTCCTAATTGACCTGTCTGCCACAGACTGGTCTTTCATACCCCATGCTGCATCTATTGACTCTGCACTGGAGTATTTCAAGACCAAGTTCTTAGCTGCCTGGGACAACTATTTCCCACTGAGATGGACTCTAGTGAGGGGCACCCACCTGCCTTGTTTCACAGCTGATATTATGACCCCATATCAGAGCCAGAGACCAGGCTTGGAGGTCGCTCAGAGCCTCCAGCTCCCCTGCAGTGGACACTAAATATCGCTCTTTACACAACATCTGCACTAGACTAATCTGGCTGGCAAAAGCAAATTACTTCAAAGCTACATTCCAATCTAACTTAAATCACCCAGCTAAAACCTGGAAAGTGGTCAAATCGCTCTTCTCCCCATCCTCCCTGCCCCCAACCCCGGTTTTAAATGTAGGCAGTACCTCTGTGATGGACTCTCTTGAAGTGGCCACAGAATTTAACTCCTTTGCAAAATGTACCTCATCACTTTTGTCCTCACTCCCTCCTTACCATCAAAATACCACCCACTCTTGCCCCAATGCATGGGCCAAATCTCCTACCTCCTCCTTCTCCTTCTGTCTGGTCACCCCAATGGAAGTTTTAACACCTTGATTGCCCAATACCCTACTAAAGGCAAAAGTCCCTCTGGGATGGACACCAAAATGCTCTACCTGGCTGCTTCTGCCATCGCCACCCCCTGGTCGCTCTTTTCAACCTATCCTTCTCCCTAGCATCTATCCCATCGGAATGGAAGCACACAACCTTTATCCTGCTTCTGAAGGGCAGTGACCCCTTTGTCTCCAGTAACTACTGTCCATTTTCCCCCATCGCAATACTGGCAAAACTCCAGGAGCACCTCGTAATCTCGCAACTTTCCTCATTCCTCAACTCCTCCTCTTTCTTTTCACCCTACCAGTCTGACTTCAGGAAGTCCCACTTCACTGCCACTTCCCTTCTAAAGCTCATAGGTTCCATTCTTGTTGGGATGGATAAAGGTCACATCACCTCAGATATTTTCATCAATCTGGCAAAGGCCTTTGACACTGTGTCCCATGCACTCCTACTCTACAAGCTCTCCCTTGCTGGGCTCTCTACCGAGGCCACCTGCTGATTCCACTCCTACTTGGTAGGCAGGTCCCAATCTGTCAGAATTGGAAACACCACCTCTACCTCCCTCTCAGTCACTACTGGAGTCCCCCAAGGCTTAGTCCTCAGCCAGTTAATTTTCTCCACCTTCCTAAATGACCTGCCCACTGCCTGCCCACGCACATCCATCCACATGTATATGGACAACACGGTACTTTTTACATCAGGCCCCTCAACTGCTGATGTGGTGACCAGACTACAGCAGGACTTCAACGATGTTCATCTCTGGTTTTGCACAAATCAGCTTTTCCTCAATGCCAAGAAGATGGTCTCAATGACCTTCAGCACAAGGCAGAGACTCTCTCAGGTCCCCTTCATCCCCTCTTTCCACACCCTGGACAGAACTACTCTGGACCATCACCTCAACTTTTCTGTACATATCATTGTTATCCTCAAAAAGCTCCACCCCAAGTTGGGTGCCCTATTTTGCAACCGTGGTTGCATTCCACTGCCAGCCCGCCACGCACTCATTTAGAAAATGATTCTTCCTGTCTATGACTACAGAGATGTAGTCTACAGTACCGCTCCCAAGTTTACTTTAGCCAGACTGGACACCCTGTTCCACTCTTTCTGCCATTTTGCTCTTGACTGCCCTTCCTCTACACACCACTGCACTTTCTAGTGGACTGTCAACCTTCCCTCACTTCATGATCATAGGCAGTCCCACTGCATGAGTCTCATGGCCAAGTTCTGGTCCCAGTCCTTGCCACCTTATCTCGCCACAGCCCTAACCACCCAGACCTCTCCAGCATACCTCCTTAGAAACTTCTATTTCCTTTTCCTGGCTGTGCCACGTATGTCCTCCTCTGCTGGTCAGGCAGCCTTCTGACACCACATGCCTATACTGTGGCACTCTTTCCCTGCAGCCATCTGGCTCAAGTCCCCAACCCAGCACCTCAACCCTCTCATCAAAGCAAATTTCTCCTTTACCTGTGCCTGTGGCACATGACTGTTGAATATATGACAGACTCTGCTATTTTATTTTTGTTGTTATTTTGCCTATTTGTTGTCTCAGTATCCTTGTATTCACTAATGTACCAAAATTAATTATTCTGTTCCTAGTATTATCATCCTGATTGTACATTGCTTATATCTAGTTTATCTGCACTGTTCCCCCCCCCCGCCAAGGATGCACTAGGAATCAAGCAGTATTCTGCTCAGTGTGCTTACCTGATAAAACTCTTAAATAAATAAGTAAATAAATTGTAATTCAAAAATGGTGATATATCTTCTCACTACACTATCCAAAAGCATGCCCTTAGCACTGACCCCACCATTCCTGAAAATTTAAAGAAAAAATCCATTCCATCAGGGCTGTAGATGAGGGCAAAAATCCCATGTTAACCAATGGGAAAAAAACATGTTTTTTTTAATATTTTTTTACCACTCCATATCTCTAAAACCATACAGGATGCCATTACAAAAAATTCCACATCTTGAGGCACTGGCAGAATGACCACACATGCCACAGTTTGGATTATTTAATCAAAAAAAGCTAAAGTTATTAAGGTAGACAATTTTGAATTTAACATAGACGTGCTGGTACAACCTTAACTATAGGGGCACTACCACCACCTTATAATAGATACATTATAGTGGTGTTGTCACACCTCTGTAGTTAGGGTTAAATCATTAATTTTATGTTAAACGGAACATTTTGAGCTTTAATGACTTTGCAACCTTTCAAGTGATTTAAGTGAAATTTGGCATGCTCCTCTTAAGGTGGCAAGTTTCGTTCCACTTGGATGTGAGGGTGTGGAGCTATGAACTCTCCAAAAATGTATAAATTACCATTTTTTGTCAAATTCCTTGTCACTGGGTTGCACAAAAACATTGTGCAATTTTATTCTGAAATGTTTAGGATATATAGGTCTTCGGTCACAGATGTGCCTTTTGTAGATTTGGTGAAAAAATAGTAAAATTATTAAATTTTAAAGTTTCCCATTATTTCCTGCATTCAAAACAGGATTCTTGATCGCTAAACAGGATGCTTGATTGCTATTTGCACTTTAATAGCTTTGCAGCAGTTAATGTGATTTGCATGAAATTTGGAATGCACTAGCAGAGACCAAAGATCTTTTGATGTGACAAGTGTTTTTTTCTGTTTGGATGCAGAGATATGGAGTCTCAAAGAATGTGTAAATTATTATAATATAGTATTACTATTATAGTTATTATATATATTATATATTATTATTATATATATATATATGGTCTCCCACTTTATTTAGAGTAGAGATGTCACTTTCATGTTAAAGTCAAAATTTTGAGCACTAATAACTTTGGAACCATTCAATGGATTTGCCTGCAATTTGGTATGCATGATGGGGCATGGTAGGTCTCTTGATTTGCTAAATTTTGTTTCAGTCAGACTTACAGTCTTTGCACAGCAAAACACTGAAAAACACAAAATGATCCATTTTTGGAGGCAGTTTTGAGGATATTGTCCATGGCCCTGTGCGGCCGTCATGTGGTGTGACACTCTTGTTTGAAAGAGCTTCACTGGCCAAACATGCCACTTTTTGTTTGGTGAAAAAATATTAATCTGTTCAAAAGTTATTACAATATGAAATTCCAATTATATTCTATGGGCAAATGTATATGTATTTTTTGGATGTTAATGAGAAAGACCAGATGGCCCTAGGAAAGACTAGATAGCCCAAATTGGGATGACCATATCTCTCAATCGCAGTTTGGTCTTTTTACTTGAAATTATCAGGGTGTTGAGGAGATGTCATAGAGATGTGAACTATGCTGTTTAGGTGTTGGGGAAATAATTTGATGCACAGATATTCAATGACGTAATTGACAATTTTTCCATAGGATTACATTGTAGTCTGTGTCATGATTTTCAGCACCATTATCTCGGAAACTAAGTGAGATACAGACTTTTCGCTACGGGTGGTTTACTGGAAAAAGATTTGAAATCATAGAGTAAGTCTCCAGTAGAATTTTGTTCGTATGTTGCATGGTTCATGAGATATTGTGACATTACTGTCACAAGTGTTGAAAGAGTGCCTGTCCAGTGCTTTTCAGTGCCCATATCTTAGAAACAGTGTGAGATATGGATACTGTCAATGATTGTGCTATGATTGACTCAGTATCGTGGTTACAATGACACTTGAATTGTTTTTCTAGCTGTTACAGTTCCCAAGGTATGGACAAATTACTGTTACAAGTATTCGGTAACCAATAGGGATGCTGCATGGCTCTGTAGCTATGCATAAGTGGTAGCACAGGCCCAGAGGGTCCACACTCCCTCAGATGCTTATTGTTATGCAGAAATGGGCAAGCTGGTGGGAGCACAGGGCCCTCTTCCACCAGAGTGGCTAGTATTATAGTGGTGCAGTTGCACCACTAAATTTAGGGTTGAAATGTCACTTCTATGTTAAAGTCAACATTTTGCATGTTAATAACTTTGGACCCATTCAATGAATTTGCCTGACATTTGGTATGTGTGGTGAGGCATGGTAGATCACTTGATTTGCCAAATTTCATTTCAGTTGCACTTAAGGCCTTTGCTCACTAAAATGATGAAAATGCAAAATTATCCATTTTTGGAGGCAGTTTTTGGGGTATTGTCCATGGCCCTGCATGGCTGTCATGTGTCATGCCACTCTGTGACATTGCTTGTTTGAAAGAGTTTCACTGGCAAAACATGCCGCTTTTCATTTGGTGAAAAAATATTAATCTGTTCAAAAGTTATTACAATTTGAAATTCCCATTAAATCCTATGGGAAAATGTATATTAATTTTTTGAATTTTAATGAGAAAGACCGGATGAACCCTAGGAAAGATCAGATAGCCCAGATTGGGATGACCATGTCCCAGTCACAGGTTAGTCTTTTTACTTGAAATTTGCAGGGTGTTGAGGAGATGTAATAGAGATGTGAACTACGCTGTTTAGGTGTTGGGGAAATAATTTATTGCAGAGATATTCAATGACGTAATTGACATTTTTCCCATAGGATTACATTGTAGTCTGTGTCATGACTTTTGGCGCTGTTATCTAGGAAACAAAGCAAGATACAGACTTTTCACCAGGGGTGGCTGGGAAAAGATTTGAAATTGTAGAGTAAGCATGCAGTGAAATTTTGTTTGTATGTTGCATGGTTCATGAGATATTGTGACATTACTGTCACAAGGGTTGAAAGAGTCCCTGTACAGTGTTTTTGGTGCCCATATCTTGGAAACGGTGTGAGATATGAGTACAGTCTTTACAATGATGTGTGAAGTACTTGCTGTCCCAATTACAATGATGCTAGAATTTGTTTTCTAGCTCTTACGGTTCCCAAGATATGCGCAAATTACTGTTACAAGGGTTTGATGCCCTATAATGCTGCAGCATGGCTCCGTAGCTTTGTGTAAGTGGGAGCATGGGCCCAGATGCATATTGTTGTGCAAAAATTGGAAACTTGGTGGGAGCTGGGCCCCGCACTCCCACCAATACATGTTTTTTTCTACTCATATTACACTTTTTCAAAAATAAGGAAACTCTTTGCAAAAAACTGTGTTAATGCTTCATTTAGGGTTAAAGCAAAAAAAGTCAGGAAATGAGACATCAGGGTTGAACCCCTAACCCCCCCCACACATGCCACCCCGATCCTCCACAGTCTGACTGATGCCAGGGTGTGTCATTGGGGTCGTAATGCCTAAATCTCACCCTATTTTCCTTTACTGTATCATGTCAACATGCTCAGACATGGAATACATTATAGGAGTGCGGTCACGCCACTATATTTAGGGTCATGAAGCCACTTTTATGTTAAAGTCAAAATTCTGTGTGTTAATAACTTTGGACCCATTCAATGGATTTGCATGCAATTTGGTATGTGCAGTGGGGCATGGTAGATCACTTCATCTGGCAAATTTAATTTTGGTTGGACTTACTGTTGTTGCACACCAAAATGCTGAATAATGCACTTTTCCCTGGTTATGTGGGCAGTTTTTTTGATTTTGTCCATGGTGCTGCATGGCTGTCATGTGGCATGCTGCTCTGTGACTTGGCTCATCTGAAAGAGCTTGTGTCAAGGAACATGCCACTTTTTGTTTGGTGAAAAAATATTAATCTATTCAAAAGTTATTAAACTTTTATGTTCCATTTATAAGTCAATGGGGAAACTTATATGGTTATTTTGTGAAAGAAGAATGGGGTTTTGGCCATCTAGTCCTGCCTCACAATCAAAGAATTTGCAGGCTTGCGATTAAAGAATCTTTGATCACAAGGAATTCTTTGATCATGACGGCCACCATCTTGTTTTCACTTTGCTGTTATAAAAATTCAAATATCTCAACCCGGGGGGGACTTCTGAGATGAAACTATGGTGGTTTTTGCTCAGGGGTCTTCCCTCTATCCAGCCATGCCTATGGTTTCTTTCAAAATGGTCATAAAATAGAGTTTTTAACTTTTTTATACTTTGATCATGGCTCGCTAAAGATATTTGACCGCGAGCCTGCAAATTCTTTGACCGCGATCTTTAATCACGAGGGTGTGACTAGATGGCCACTTGATAAAATCAATTTTATCAGCTCAGGGGTGCCTTATTAAACTAAATGAGGGTGTGCTTTGCACAGGGGGCTTTGTTCTTTCAAGGCATGGCTGTGGTTTCATGTATTTCTGCCTAAAAATTGACTTTCAACATTTTTTATTGTTTGATCACGACCCTGCAAATTTTTTGACCGCGAGATTTTTTGACTATGATCTTTGATCGCGAGGGTGCGACAAGATGACCACATGAAAAATTAAGTTTTTTCAGCACAGGGGTCACTTCTAAAGGCAAACTAGGCTGGGATCTGCTCAGGGGCCTTCGTTCTGTCATGTCATGGCTGTGGTTTCATGTATTTTTCTCTAAAAATTGAGTTTTAACATTTTTTGTTCTTTGATCACAACCCTGCAAATTCTTTGATCGTGAGATTCTTTGGTTGCAATCTGTGATTGTGAGGGAGGGACTATATGGCCAGATTTGGAGGGACCAGATAGCACAATTTTAACAATTTTTTGAATTAAATATCTCGGAAACGGTTTGGTATTTTAACTTGAAATTCATAGGGTGTTGACAGCATGTCCTTTTTTTTAAACTTAAAGTTTTATTTAATAAGTTACTGTGCATATAATAATTATACAGATAGTTAATCAGATCTGACAATATAAATTAAATAATTACATGAATACATCTGCAAATACCAATTTTTTTAAACTTGCGCCAGTCCTTAAATCTTTCCTTTCTATTCCAGGTGTATTCTTCCACTGTAGATCCATCAAGTCTTTCCAGAATATGTGCAGCTTCAACTCTGAATCACCCAACACACGGATCCTTCTTCCAAAGGACTATCCTATTTCCAGATCTCTTATTTAGCACAGTTCATTTTATATTACAAAATCCAGACAAATAAAGAACAGTCATCAAATTTATTGTGTGACTTGTTTGTTCTAAGATTATATATGGGGACATTTTATTTATACAGTGTAACCTTTAAAATGAATTTCAGGGTAGGAACTTGGGGGTCTTTCTAGTAGAGGACATTATGGGAGTCCAAAACCACCTTATACATAGGGTCAATTTAATCCCCAGTGAACCAAATCCCCTCATAGTTGACTGTGTTACCAAAAGGGGGAAATTTCCACCCTAGTATCCTACAGCCATTTGCTCAAGTACAGTAGTACCATATAGTTCCTCTACCAAGTGCATGAAAGGAAGTCAAACCTGATCAAATTTATCTTTGTGTAGTTGCAGACTTGCCATGATTTTTTCCATCCTAGCTATCTATTTTACTATACTGATCCAATCCCCCACTGTCAAAGGTGTTCGAGAGAGCGAACATCTTGTGATTGCCTTGCACGCAGCAGCAAGTAATACACCAATGAATGCTTTTTGTCTATTGGATCTGCGATCTTTTGGCAAAATGCCCAGAATCAAGATTTGGAAATCTGTTTTTTCTTCCCATTCAAACATGTGTCTCATGTGGGTTCCTATTTCACTCCAATAAGGTTGGATGGCAGGACAATCCCAGAAAATGTGGGAATGGGTCCCTTTACTTTGGCAGTTTCTCCAGCATAAATCTGAGCCCCCCTGTTGTATAGTGCTTCTTCCTAGTTGAGGTGCGGAAGAACCTAGACACAATCTTCCATCTGAATTCCTTCCAATTATTTGAGCAAGAAGTACGTTTAACTCCCTACCACATCTTTCGCCAAGTATCTTCATCTAAGTAGATATGCTGTTCTTTTTCCCATTCTGTTTGACAAAGGGGCGGGGCAATTTTGTAGTGGCTCTGTGTGCTGCTATAAGCCTGGATATTAGCCTTCATTCTCCCAATCTGAGTACTGAGTCCCATATAGCCTGGGTCAATGGAGAATGGGGTTGTTGCAATAGTATCAGGTTATTCTCTCCTTTAATGAAAGACCTTGCCTGAAGGTATCTAAAAAAATGGGTACTTAGGAGTTGGAATCCTCTTTGGAGAATTTGAAAAGATTTGATTTGACCTTCCTGAATAAATTGATTGAAGAATCTGGGGCCTAATCGCTTCCAATGAGTGAAGGCCAGATCCATTCTGGGGGGGGGGGACAAACTCTGAGCAATTGATAATCTCTGTCCCATCAGTTAGTGTGTCAGTAATAGCTAGCTCTTTCTTTATTCCCCCCATATCCTATATGTCTGTCTGGTCCATGGATTTTTCATAACTTTTTTGAACAAGTATCTTGGAGAGCCACTAAAATCCAACTGTGGAATTAGACCTGGATCTCCATGTATTTCCTGAGGTACTGAACTATTATGGGGATCGTTAGTCAGGTAATTCACCCATGCTCCCAAATTTGCCATCTGATAGTATGTTTTAAGGTTGGGAAGACTAAGACTCCCTCCATCCTTGGGTCTTTGTAAGCTTTCCCATGCAATTCTGGGTCTCCTTCCTTCCCAAACAAAAAGATGTAAGGCTTTGTCTATTTTTTTCCATTCTTGTTTTGAAATTCGCATCAGGAGGGTGTTAAACAAAAATAAAAATCGAGATAGTATACTCATTTTAATGGATTCAATCCTTCCAAGAAGTGACAACGGGAGAAGGCTCCATCGCTTCAGATCCATGAAGATGTCCTTAAATAATTTATTATAGTTTACTTAGTATAGCTGTGTCAAATCAATCAGGATATGAATTCCCAAGTAATGAATTTGGGTGGAAACCCATTTAATGGGAATTAACTGATTTAATTCCACAGAGCATTGACCACTGACCAACATCACCTCTGTTTTGTCCCTATTTATTTTAAAGCTAGAGATTTGACTATATTGTTCTAAGATCTGGTTTAAAATGGGAAAGGTTCATAGAGGGTCCCTTAAAAATAATATAGTGTCATCAGCATACAGCAAAATGTTATTTTCCTCCCCCCAATTGTAATACCCTTCAATTCTTTGTGGTCTCTAATCAGCTGGGCTATGGGCTCCATGCTAAGAGCAAAAATAATAGGGGATAGAAGACATCTTTGTCATGTGCCGCTGTTAATTTTCAGTGTTTGGGACAATGTACCATTTACTTTTACTTTGGCTATGGGGTTATTATAGATTTCTGCTATCCATTCTGTAATTTGATGCCCAAATCTAAATTTTGATAATACTTCCTTTAGATAATCCCACTGTAAGCAGTCAAACGCTTTTTCCCCATCAATAGCTATTGCTATTTGTGGGTCTTTCCCTTTTTCCCCTGAGTGTAGTATATTTAGTCAGCATCTAACATTATCCCTAAAGTATCTATTTGGAATGAACCCTACCTGATCTGGGTGTATCAGGTCTGGAAGGACGACGTTTACCCTGTTCGACAATATTTTTGTAAAAAATTTAGAATCCACATTAAGAAGTGAAATTGGTCAATATGAACTACAAAGCTCTGGAGGTTTTCCCTTCCTCAGAATTACTGTGATGAAGGCTTCACTCCACGAACATGGAAATCCTCCTTCCTGCCTTTTTTTTATTAAAAACATGGGTCAAAATAGGGGTTAAAGTCTTTCTAAATTTTTGATAAAATTCGGTATTGAATCCATCCAGGCAGGGTGATTTACCTCCCTTCAAGCCCACAATGATCTGATTGATTTCTGGTGCTGTTATGGGGGAGTCTACTTAGGTCCTAAAGTTATCCACTAACTTTGGGAGGGAAACCCCATCCAGGAATTTCCGAATGGAAATCCCTGCTTGTGTTGCTTTTGAGGTGGGTCGTACAGATTTTTATAAAATTCTTTGAAGGTATTTGCTATATCTTTCGGTGTATGTACTTGAGATAAAGGGATTTGCTTACTTGTTTTCAGGGTTTTAACATATTGATCTGCTTGTATACACCTTAACCGAAATGCCAGCAGCCGACTGGCTTAATTGCCTGATTCATAGTACCGTTGGTTCAAATATCATAATTTCCCCTCAATTTGGTGATCCAGTATATTTTGTAGTTGTTTTCTGATTTCTAGCAATTCCTTTTGGAGAACTGAGCTCTCCCTTCCTTCTTGTTGAACTTTCACTTCCAACTGTTTCAACTTAGTTTCAAAATTTTTTTGTTGATCCAATCGGGATTTTTTAAAATGAGATGAATAGGAAATAATTGCCCCCTGTAAAACTGCTTTACAACCATCCCAAAAACATTGTGACTCTGGGCCTGTAGTTGGATTATGGATCAAATATTCCTCCAACACTTCCTGTATGTGAGTTAAAAACTCCTCCCTGTCAAGCAGAGAGGAGTTCTTTCTCCATTGCGTAGTCCTGCTCCAGTCTCCCAACTCCAAGTTTAACTCAACTGCTGAGCGGTTGGATACCACCCGATGAAGGATTTCCCAATTTTGAACTTTATAAAGATCTGGGGTGCTACACAGAAAGTAATCGATTCTAGAATAGGCATTATTAGGTGGGGAGTAAAAAGAATAGTCTCTTTTTGTCTTATTTAAGTCTCTCCATATGTCCACTAGTGCTAATTCTATCATTCCCCCTCTAACTGCCCTATTCATCCCCTTATTTGTTATTGAATTTTGAGATGACCGATCAAACTGTGGATTGGGCATGCAGTTAAAATCCCCACCACCATCAAAATCATGCCCTCTCCTAGACCCGCTATACTCCCAAAGATCTTAGCAAAAAAGGAAGTTTCGTCCCTGTTAGGGGGCATATAAATTTATTATATGTATCACTTGGTTAAAAATATTTTCAGTGATAATTAGTCCCCTTCCTTGTTCAATTGTCATCTGTGAAATGATTTCCAAGGGTATGTTTCTTCTGCATAGAATGGCCACCCCTGCTCTCTTACCTGAGGGGTGGGAGGAGTAAAGCACTTTACCCACCCAGCCCCTCCTCAGCTTTTTGTGTTATAAATCTGAAAGTCTGGTCTTTTGAATCAGCCCAGTATCTGTTTTTATTTTCTGCAAGTAATGGAGGACCCTCACCCCTTTAATTGGGGAGTTAACCCCTTGGACATTTAGTGAGATGACCTTCAGGGAACCCATTTTTTTAAAAGAAAAATTTGCCAACTTTGCACTGCCAATCTTTCCCCACTATAGTTTAACTTTCCTGGTATCATCCTTAGATCCCACATTGCCTGAAGAGTAACTCTTTCTTTCAAGAATCCCCTATGTTTTCTCAGTACATCAGTCACACATTTGAGATTTAAACAAACATAAATTAATATTCACCGTAAACGTAAACAGCTCATGTGCATATATGTAACATACATAATAAGAACCAGCCAGTTGTAAACAGACAGCTGAAAACTTTTACAATACTTAAATCTTGCTTCCTAGGTGTATAACCAGTTAATGATGTTGCCCCACTAAAGCGTGGAGGATTGAGCCAAAGCTCTTTTTCCTACAACAAGTAGGCTTGATTCTAAGGAATCAGTAGTCATGGTGGTCACCACTCGCTAGCAATGAGGAGGTGTAAGGCCTTAAATTCCTCACTATGCTAACAGCTGCCCAGCATCATCTCCGGAGCTGCCCAGTCGCATATCATAAGAAGGGGAGGTGAGGAGACACTCATACCTTAAACATGGGTTTTCCCTCATTGTTCATACTGCTAATTAAAAAGGAAAGAAAAAGAGAACAAATAATGAGAGCGATAATATCAGCGCTATGTTGGTGCGCTGTCAATTCCCTCCTCTCTCCCTCCCGCCTCCCATCACCTGTAAATCAACAAACTCAGACCTTGCTCATATACTCAATGGCCCCAGTGGGCCATATTTAAATGTTACAGCTGTATTAAATGCCTTCCAGTCCAGAGAGTTTCATCTCTCAGGTAAGTCCCGCATGCCTCTTGTAAAGAACAGGCTGAGCGTCCTCTGCAGTCTGTTACTAATATTAATGTTTTCCATGTTAATAAGGCCTTCATGCCTAATTGTGAAAGAGAGAGGACAGTGGATTTGATCAGTAGCTTTGTAAGATTCAAGTTGAGTCCCATAGCCTAGAAAAGTAAGGCAAAGTTGTCTCCGGATTCGTTGTTCTATTCTTTCTCCCCAGAATGGCTTTCATATCCTGACCGAGGTGAGAGGGCCAGGTGAGCGTAGAAGGTTGTGTTCTTCTGGGCTTGCCAACTCGTCTCCATGCTGAGCATGTGATTTTCTTTTCTAAGATGTCAGCATGCAACTCAGGGCATTGGGATACCTAGCTGTTTTAACATTGGAGTTGCATCATATAAGCTGTTGAAAAGGACTGGGCCTTTATCTGTATGTATGTGCAGTTTAGCAGGATAGTATAACTGAATCCTTTGGCTTGTTTTATAATTCCATGTACCAGTTTTCTCTTTTCATTGAGTAAGTCCAAGAAGTCCTGATCAATGAACAATTTCTGGTTATCAATTTTAACTTCTCTCATTTTCCATGCTGTTTGTAGCATTAACTGATGGTCTTGGTAGTTCAGCATTCGAGCTATTATTGATCTTGGGTTGAATGCTTGATCTTTTGACTTAGCAGCAAGTGAACGGTGTGCTCTCTCAATCGGGAGGAGCATATCCTCTGAGAACTTTAATACATCTCTTAAAATGTGGAGGACAAAAGCTTCCATTGATTCGAAAGATGTTTCCACATCCTCCGGAACTCCATAAATACAGAAATTATTCTGATGTGCACGGTTCTCTCGGTCATCTAATTTTAATTGAATTTCTTTTTCCCAAGTAAACAGATAGAGCAGTGCATGATCATGTTGACTCAAAGAGTCTGCTAGGCCTGCGATACATTCCTCAGTTGCTTTAGTTTGCTTATCCATCACTCTTAAATCTGCCTTAAGATCTGCCACCGATAACTCCACTCTGTGCAGGGCTTTGATAATCCCATCTAATTTCGATAAAACAACTGCTTGCCCTCCCCCCCTAAAAGTTGTCTTCTGAGTCCGCTATGCTACTCACTGGGGATGGGGAGCATGCGTCTTTGGCTAGGCTCTGCTTCTTGTCTGACTCCATCAGGCTTTTTAGCTTTGCTGCCTGGGAGGTTCTGTATCTAAATCTGCTGGATGCCATCCACCTTTGCTTCATATACTGATTTCTGTTGTCGAAACTTAAATTTACCATTGGTTTATTTCATTTTTACCCTGAGTGGCTCCGGAGCGCATGTACTAGGCGACCATCGCTGCGGCGATGTCACAGAAAATGTTGACAGTATGTCCTGTAGATGTGCATTATAGTGTTTAGGTGATGGACAATACATTTTTTGTGGCGATGTCGCGTGGCACATGTTATGTTTGGCGGATAGCGTTTTCCATGGTGGTAGTGGCTTGAAATTGCTAGAGTAGCTAGCCTTACTGCTATGGATGTACTTTTCAGTCGTTAGGTGTGTAGAATGTTAATAGGTGTGGATTTTGCCAGTGTGACAAATGAAAATCTGAAACTTTCACATTTTATATCTTGGAAACAGTTTGGTCTTTTACATTGAAATTTGGAGTGGGTTGAGGGGATGTGCTGTCCATGTGAATTATGGTGTTTAGGTGTTGGAAAATTCATTTACTGCAACCATATTGCATGACACTCTTTATGTTTTGCGTATGACATTTTGCATTGTGGTACTGGCTTCACATTTATAGGGTTTCTAGCATTACTGCCATGGAGGAAATTTGTAGTGGTTAGGTGTCTAACATGTAAGCAGATGTTGAATTATTCCACTCTGATGACTGACACTTTGCTTTCTTTCAAGGTGGTGGGCCCCACGCTACCACCCATATGCGCTGCCAGCAATACATATGATATTCAGTACTTGTACTCTTATCTTAGGCAGGAATTTGCAAGTTGGTGGGAGCACTGGGCCTGAAGAGTCTGCACTCTCACCAACTTGTGCAACATTCTACTTTTCTATTCTTTCTCAAAAAGTAAGGTAATCCTATGCAAAAAAAAATTTAATTAATGCATCATTTAGGGTTAAAGCACAAAAAGTCAGGAAATGAGACCTTTAGGGTTGCCCCATCCCCCCTCAAGGACCCACCCATCATCTCGAGATTGACAGCTGAGAGGGTGTGTCATTGGAGCTGAGAGGCCTAAATGTCACCCCATTCTTCTTTACTGTGGCTTGTGAATATAATTACAGATGGAATGGGATGACATTTAGGCCACACAACCCCAATGACACACCCCATCAGCTGTCAATCTCGGGATGATGGGCGGGTCCATGGGAAGGATGGGGCAACCCTAAAGGTCTCATTTCCTGACTTTTTATGCTTTAACCCTAAATGATGCATTAACAAAGTATTTTTGCATTGAATAGATAGATAGATAGATAGATAGATAGATAGATAGATAGATAGATACATATATACGTACACACATACATACATACTTACATACATACATACATACATACACACATAAATGTATTATAGGGGCATGGTCATGCCCCTGTAAGTAGGTTGAGTAGCCACTTCAATGTTAAACTCAAAAATTTTCAATTTAAAAACTTAACAACTTTTCAATGGATTTGCATGATATTTGGCATGTACTGTTAACCATGGAAGATCTCTAGGTGTGGCAAGTTATGTTCTGGAGGGATTTGTGGTTTCCAAGTTTCGGATAGTTGAAAAAAGCATTTTGTTGGTCATTGACTTTGCTAGGCTTTTTCTTTGAACTTGCCTGCAGCCCAGACAATTTGAAATCTTGGTCTGAAATTTTCAGGGCAGAAAGGGACTAGAGCACAGATGTGTCTTTTGCTATCCTTGTGAAAAAATAATAAGCTGTTTTTAAGTTATTGCATTTTTAAATTCTGAAAAAAAAAATGTTTCTGAGCATGCTCAGTAAGCACTAAAATATAGTTGTATAAACAAAAAATGGAATCCTGTTTTGAATGGGAAAATTCCTTTTTCATATGTCTGCCATCTTGCTTTCAGTTTTGCCTGAGAAATCCAATTTTGGAAACCCTCAAAAATGATATTCTGGGGAGAAATTAACACATGTTCAGTAGCTTGGTTATTAGGACCCCTTAGGTGCATTCTGTACTTTGTTGCTCAAGAAATGCCCGTAAAATGTGTTTTAACACTGACATTATTTTTTCGTAATGGCATCATACTAAAAAAGATCTTGTTTCATAGGATGACTCATAAAAAAAGATATTTTTTGGTATGGGAAATAAATTTATTTCAATGGGAGTTTCAACTTTGGTGCATAACTTTTGACATTTTTGAGTATTTTGACACCAAATTTTCAATATAGCCTTCTGAGGACCCCATCTCATGGACAGTGGTGGGCTAAGTGGCCCCAATTCGCTCCTCAGAGTGATTCATGGAGTGAAGGTGAATTCGGATAGTGCTCCACAATGTGAAGTGGAGTACTTCACATTATATTGGGTAACGCGAAGTCCATTGAAAACAATGACTTTGCATTACTCCACCTTCTCAAACCACTACTCTACCAATTCTTAAGGCAAAGTACATTGAAAACAATGTACTCCACCTCACTTTACCTTGTTTTTAAGCTCCAAAAGTGAATTTTGCAGTGATTCATGGGATTTCAGGTCACATGGGCTCTAGATTGTTCTGCACAGCCTCAGTTTGGGGTAGTGTGTGTATGAAGCTGTAGGAGACAATCTGCTCTGAGACTTCTCTGTGATTCAAACCTTCTAAAAACTGTTGAAAAAGCCTTTTTGGGTCATTTGTTGTGCTGAAACTTTAGTTCATTGATTATAGGAAACACTCCTGTGCTCATATCATCTAGCGTTTATTGTTTGTGTGGGGATTTGGAATATTAATGTACAATATTCAGTCTGTGTACTGAAAGGCAGTGGAAGTGTGCTTTGGGGAGATGCGTATCTGTGGTGTAGGTAGATGAACTTGGAGAAAAAGGCAGTGCTTTCTGTTTTGGTGATGTTTTTCTTGTATAACTGTGTTAATGTACACACAGTAATATTTTCAATAGTTCTTGCCATTTTTTTGCTGATTGTTGTGGTGCAGCAGTACACAATTTTAGTTTGTTTAAAATATATGGTTTTATTACTGAAGTTCTCAATTTGCTAAGCATTACTTAGTGTGTGTGTGTATGAGTATGTGTGTGACGTGTGTCATCAAATCAGACACCATTTATTGTGCCACATAATTTCAGCAATGTGAACCTGCTATCCACTGCAGCTGTATAATTTTTGTACTTCTTTGTGGTATCTTTACTGGTCTAGTACTAGTGACTGTTACTGCAGCAGTGCAGTACACTGCCCCCCTCATGGCCCACCCCAACTGGCAAAGAAATTCTTTTCCAGATTTGAATTTCTGAAGTTAAGCACTGGTTAGGTGTTGTGCCTTTGCATCTGCATCTCTTCAGTGTGTAGCGCAATCTTAATCTGTCTGTGCATTTGCATCTCTTTAGGGCCCAATCTCCATCTCTAACTTAAGTCACAGTTGTTTCTTTGGCTTCCCTTCAGAGTACTGGATAGGTGTGGTGCATAATTCTGCATGAATATTGCACTCATTAATATGCATTTTTAAGTCAGGACCATCATCATGAGTCACTCATGATATAAATCACGTTCTTCATCATCACGGTCACAAATGTAGTCACAAATCATGATTTACGATCATGTCATGAATCACAACATTAATCTTTTTTACTAGTTACTTGGATGTATTGTAAGCCTGTTTTGTAGTATCTCTCCAGGCTTCATCACCCCACCATTGTACTCATTAATGAGTGTTTTTAAGTAGGGGAGTTTTGTGCCGCACCTCATTGGGGCCTGTTGAAGTACAGCCATAGGCATTCACGTTTCTTCATCATCATGGTCACAAATGCAGTCATAAATCATGATTCATGATTGCATCATGAATCACAACATTCATTTTTTTTACTAGTTACTTGGATGTATTGTAAGCCAGTTTTGTAGTATCTCTGCAGCTTCACCTTCCCACCATTGTTCTCATTAATAAGTGTTTTTAAGTCAGGGAGTTGGACAGTGTCTGCAGTACATACACAGACTAGAAAGAAGACTGACTGCACACATGCAGTTTAGCACAGTATACTTCCACTGCACAGAATACAAAGTGTCACACATACGGAAGAAAACAAAAAAGGGCATAATTACATGCACTGGTCAGGGATGGTGGAGGAATACATTTAATAACACAGCAAGGAAGGTGTGTGGGGGCACATGGTGTGAGAAAAAAAACTAATGTGGGATCCCATGGTGATCCAGCAGCAGTTCCAGCATGGACATAATTTGCAATTGATGTCCCTCTATGTGATCTAGCCGCTGCTCCACAGCACTCACCCTCTCATTGTTCTCCTCAACAGCACTCCAGAGAGCTGACAAGTCAGTCTGTGTTACATGCAGTTCTCTGGGGTCCACACGTTCTACAGGCTGACCTGCTGTTGGTGGTGGGGATCAGGGTGCTGGTGGAGAAGCAGGTGCTGCTGTGGCCCTCCTCTTCTTAGGGATGCCACCATGCACAGCTGCACCGTCTGCCACAGAACAGCCAGCAGGTGCAGGCATGGTCTGTTCTGTGGCAGCCTGCCACTCCAACTGGTGGTGATTTAGCATATGGGTGTGCTGGCCCCCATTCCTCAGGCGAGTCCCCCAAGGGCCACGGTGCACCTCCACCTCACATAGGCAGCACTTGACCACACTGCTGTCCCCCCCAACACAGTCAAAAAACTGCCAAATAATGGAGATGCGGGGAGGACCAGGCACAGGCAGGGGAGGGACAGATGAACTGGAAGATTGACTGGTCATGGTGCTGAACAGGGATGGGATCCATACCTGGGCCCAGGGGAACAGGCACATCCTGCTCCAGAGGACCTGGTGCTGGACTTAGTGGTGGTGGTGGTGGTTCAACTGCCTCAGACTCAGGACAGGAGGCAGTGCTGGTCCTGCTCTGGGGGGGAGGGAGGCAAGCAACTAACTACTTATAAAGGTAAGAAAAATAAAATTAACAGAAAGAACAAATTAAGTAAAAATGAGTTCAGAAAAAACAAAAAAAATGTAGCTTTTAAAAAAGCTGTTGGGTCTAAATCAAAGTTGAAAAAGGAACCTCCGGGGCTCAGTGGGCCTACCCAGTCACCAAAATTCAATAAATCTCCTCCTAGCTCTGATCTCAAAGCATCAGCAGAGACAAAACGCACTTCTCTCTCTCCATCTGCACAGGAGAAAGTAAAAGTGTCTGCTTGTATGACTCACTTCCTTCCTGCCTAGCTAAAGAGCATGTCACTTACAGTACTGTAAGCCATGTGATGTGTGGGGGGAGCTTCAAAATCTGAAACACCAAGTGGATCACTTAGAATCATAATGAGGAATGTGGAATCCAATAAAAACAATGACTTCACCTTACTTCGCATTGCCATTCTGCCTTAACGCGCAGTGGTAATGACAAGGTGGAGTGAGCACTTTGCATTGCCCACTCCTCATAGTGGAGTGACAACGCACAGTGCCCATTTCGTGTTCACTTCACCGGCAGAATTAAAATTGGCTGCATCTCTACTCATGGATAATATGACTGTCATTATGCAACTCCTGCCAGAAAGGTGATCCTCAGGTCGCTTGGTGAATTCACCTTTGGGGTGGGATTTGCATAATGAGTCATATGGTTCATGAGGAGGGGTCCCTCCCCCGAGGAGACCGGAGGTCTCGAGGGCCTGCCCTGAAGCCCTCCCTGCCCGCAGAAGCCCCGAACCCAAGACACACCAGAGGCCACCCCCTTCCCCGAGGAGATCGGAGGTCGCGAGGGCCTGCCCTAAAGCCCTCCCTGCCCGCAGAAGCCCTGAACCCGAGACACACCAGAGACCACCCCCTTCCCCGAGGAAACCAGAGGTCGCTAGGGCCTGCCCTGAAGCTCTCCCTGCCCGCAGAAGCCCCGAACCCAAGACACACCAGAGACCACCCACTCCCCCGAGGAGACCAGAGGTCACAAGGGCCTGCCCTGAAGCCCTCCCTGCCTGCAGAAGCCCCAAACCCGAGACACACCAGGAAATTTGAACCTTGATCCAGGCTGCTGCCACCACTGTTGGCCATCTGGCGCCTTCTCTGAAATGGCCACAAGCTCCCCTGCTCAGCGCATGAATCCCGGCCAGAGTAGCACCTCGAGTTGCTGCCCAGGCTCAAACGGAGCAGAACTGTTACTTTTGTGCCTGATTTTGAAACTTTTAAAATGAACCAGCTAAAACTATTTGCATTTGCCTGTAACTGTATTTAAAAGCTTAGAGTCACTGCAAGCCCTGGACCTGTGTTCTATCTGAAATCTCCCCCCATGCAAATCTCACTGGGGACTGTTTGTTAATTTGTAAAGTGCATTTCCAGTTGTAACTGAAATACCCCCCTGTGAAAAACTCAGTTGGGGACTGTTTGTTAACTTCTAAAGTGCATTTCCAGAGTGCAGCATTTCAGTTTGCCCTGCTAGTAATGACCTTCTTTTTTGAATCACAATAGTACCTGATAGCCCACAGCCCATTTGCTCTTCTCCCCACACCCACTACCAGCCCACCCCCAGCAAGTTAATCTTTTTGCCTGTGCTGCATATTTAATCCCATTCTCTCTCCATTCTCCTGCAGAGACCACCCCCCTCCCTCGAGGAGACCGGAGGTCACAAGGGCCTGCCCTGACGCCCTCCCTGCCCGCAGAAGCCCCGAACCTGAGACACACCAGGTAATTTCTACCTTGATCCAGGCTGCTGCCACCACCGTTGGCCATCTGGCTCCTTCTCTGAAACGGCTACAAGCTCCCCTGCTCAGCGCATGAATCCTGGCCAGAGTAGCACCTCGAGTTGCTGCCCAGGCTCAAACGGAGCAGAACTGTTACTTTTGTGCCTGATTTTGAAACTTTTAAAACGAACCAGCTAAAACTATTTGCATTTGCCTGTAACTGTATTTAAAAGCTTAGAGTCACTGCACCCGAGGCACACCAGGTAATTTCTACCTTGATCATTTTTTTTTTCTTCTCCATTAGCTCCTTATATTGTTTTGCCACTAGAAGGGGCCTGATTAAGTTTGAGCAATTTGCTCCCAATACCTCACTTGACACAATTTACTGCTCTCTAGTAGCTGTTTTCACTTGGTGATTTATATTAAAGGAGCCCTCTGCTGTCTCTTTCCTCTCTACCTCACTCCTTTCTCTAGTCAAAAATGTCCCCTCCTCCCTCCTAGCGCTCCTCATAGGAATACTTTGCCTTCCTATCCTCTTTGAGCTTTACTGCTTGAACACATCAACAGCTTCTGCCAATACTTATACTCAGTTTGACTTCTACTACTCCAACATGCTTGCTACTGCCACTCCACTACCTCTACCCCCCTCTGCTCTCATCAGCAAGTGTATTAGCCCAATAGTCAGATACCTTCACC
Source organism: Neoceratodus forsteri (assembly GCA_016271365.2). Taxonomy (NCBI): domain Eukaryota; kingdom Metazoa; phylum Chordata; order Ceratodontiformes; family Ceratodontidae; genus Neoceratodus; species Neoceratodus forsteri. Next base: position 368,654,367 of record CM057453.1, on the reverse strand, counting down.
TTCATCGGAAGCCGCCACCATGCATCTCTATCAGGGCGTACCTCATCACCCTGCCATGGTTACTAACCCTATCTCTTATACTATCTGGCGACATTGAGATCAACCCTGGTCCATCTCTGAGTCCCGTCATAACCTTGCCCCCCCAGCCACCACTCTCCCTAAAACTGATGGACTAACTTTCGTCCACCTGAATGCTAGGAGCCATATGGCCAACCTGCCTGACCTCCAGGCTTGTATCTATACTAACGTCCCGGATGTCCTCGCCATCACAGAAACCTGGCTTAAGCCCACAGTGCCTGACTCTCAGTGCCGCTTTCCTGGATACAACATGCTTCGTATCGACCGTCCTGGCACTAAAAGGGGAGGTGACCTTGCCCTCTACTTCAAAACTCACCTAAACATTACCCTTCTGCAGGACCCCCTCCTACCAAACTGTGAAATCCTACACTCCCTACTGCTTCTTGGGGGTGTAAAGAAACTCCATATTTTTTGTACTTATATCCCCCAAAATGCTACACAAGGCATCACTGAACTCCTAGGGTTTCTGCCTTCAGTTACAGGCAAGAATGACATTATCTGCCTTGGTGATTTTAACCTTGACTGGTCCGAAAAACTCAGCTTACCTATCCTCCTTAGCTAGCAAGACAAATCTATCCCAGCTCATACATGAACCCCATTAGGGTCTCGAGGGGCAACTGTGCCACCCTTCTTGACTGGATACTTACTAACAGGACAGAATATGTTGCCTCAGCCGTGTGCTACCTGACATAATTAGTGACCACTATCCAATCTACTGTGTCTGGAACACCGCCATTCCTCCTCCTGCTAAAACTGTAACCTTTCTAATCTCTCCCGCCTAAGTCATGAGGACTTCTTAACTGACCTTAACCAGGCTGACTGGTCCCCTCTCTACCAAACAGAGGACATTAACATAGTCACAGAATATTTCAACTCCGTCCTCCTCTCTCTTTCAAAACCTTCACATCCCGGTCACCACACGTGGATGGCAGGAAAGTAACCAAGTGGCTAACACGCCCCTGCTTCAACTTCTCAAATCTAGGGACAAACTTTGGTCCAGGTGGAAGATCTCCCACCTCCGTGCAGACTTTGAAGACTATCGTTGCATTCGCGTAACAACTGCAAAGAGACAAATTCGTATTGCCAAAAGCACTACTATAGGAACCTACTAATAACATCCTCTACAAATCCGCGTAGGTACTGGTCCAAAATTAAGGACATTCTCGGCAACGACAAGCAACAGAATCCAGCTGACATGAACATTCAAGGTGTTCACTGCACCAACCATAACACCATTGCCAACGCCTTCAATGCCCTTTTTTCTTCTCCACCAGTCGCTACTCTAACTAGCCCACAACCTGACTGTCCCTCTTCTCCTCCCCGCCCCTCCCACCCTCCCTTTCATTCTGGCTCCAACCACATACCTGAAGTTCATAAGCTACTTAACTCCCTCCCGCACGCGGGGTCAAGGGCCTGAGGGCATCCATCCTTGCATACTTTATGCAGTATGCACCTTGGCTGACCAGACCTATCACCTGGCTTTTAACCTCTCGATTCATACGTCTACTGTCCCATCCACCTGGAAACTGCCAGAACCATCCGTATACACAAAAGGGTGATGTCAAACTCATGTCCAACTATCCCTATATCTCTTCTGCCCACTCTCAGTAAGCAGCTTGAAAAATAGTCCACCGCCAGCTTGCTGCTCACCTTGACATGTTTAATCTTCAAACCCGTGCCAACATGGTTTCCGCCCAGTCACAGTACCACCTCTGCACTTACACAACTTACAAATGACATCAGAAATAATATGGACCGTGGCTCTACTCACTGGGCCGTCTTTATCGACCTGTCTAAAGCCTTTCCAACATGGTACACCATCCTCTCATGCTAAAGAAGCTCCAATCCATTGGAGCATCTGACCAAACCTCTCCTGGTTCCATAGCTATCTTGACAATCGGACTCAGGTGGGCATTTCACAAGGCCCTTTCCTCCCCCTAAACATCTCCCGTGGAGTTCCCCAGGATCCACTCTTGGACCTCTACTCTTCTCCTCTTCCTAAATGATATTCCCACCATGTCCCGGCATAGCTGCACTCTTATGTACGCAGATGACCTTGTTTCTCACTCTGGGTCAAAATTGGTTGCTGCCATCAACTCCACTCTCGAATGACTTCCAATTCTGCAGACCTGGCCTCTAGCAACCACCAAGTCCTGAACCTAGAAAAACCTGTGCTATGCTATTCGGATCCTCTAAGAAACTGTCTGCCAGTGACAGGCTCCAGGTTCAATGCCTTGATGGCTCCTCATCTCAAACACTGAGTCCTTCAAGTACCTTGGGGTCACTTTGATCCCACACTTGACCTGTCTCAACATGTCAATATGGTGTGCCGTGCCATCAATGCTAAAATTGGTGGAGCTTATCACATGCGCCTCCCTCACTCCTTCCGCTAGACTTTCTGTTGCAGGAGGTATTCTCTTACCCCAGCTCCAATATGCTCTGCCCCTCCTCTTTGCTGCAAACTCTACACCCACAAATGGGACACTGTCTACAACAACATCTGTAGATTCACCTTAACTGCCCTCACGTCTTACCCATCAGTGTCTCCTTTACGCTGGCTTAAATTGGCTGTCACCTACATGATATTCGAGCCTACTCCTGGGCTGCTTTATCGACTCTCATCTAGACCTCCCTGCCCTGTCTATCTTGCCAACCTCCTGACTCCTGCCTCACACACCGCATCCTCAGGTCTTCCTCTGCCCCATGCTCTCCACTAGACCTTGCATGACAAAATGGGTGAACAGGCATTTGCCCATTTTGCTCCTAAATTCTGGAACTCACCCCCTTATGGTGAAAACTTCAGCCTCCCATCAAGAATTCAAAACTGGCTGTTCACCCACCTCCTAGCCTCTGGCCAATGCAAATGCTCTTAATTTGTTTTGTCCCACTGCAGGCTGTCGGGTCTGACCCTGAGTACTACACTAATGTTCTCCCATGCAATCACGCTTTGTCTAGGTGGCTATGAACCTTGATGTCTTTACTGTCATCAGCTGTCTTATGGTTACCCTAATTGCTTTATTTTACATCCTTATTATGATCTATGCCTAAAATGTACCCTTATGTAACTATTACTGTGCTACCCAATGTATATCTTGTTTTGCTCCTGTACACCTATATTATGTCTGTGCATTTCTGCATATTGTAACCAAAGTCCTGTGCTCTCCCGGATCGTGCCTGAAAATAGGCAGGTCTGTTGCCTAGCGCACTTACCCAGTTACCAAAAGCTAATAAATAAATAAATAAATAAGAAGGCTATGCTGAAAATCTGAGGTAAAATATGTAAAAATGGCAAAGTTATAACCATTTGTTGCAATGTTGTTACACTGTTCATAACTTTGGAAATTTTAAAGACTTTGACCACAAAGTTTTAACATACACTTCTTATTACCACACCTCATGTATGTCACAGCTGTTGTTTTTCAAATCCTGGCCGAAATGTCTTTTCACACCTGTGGCACAGAATGGCATTGTAGTTGCACGGTATTACATTTTGTTGGAGGATTTGAAAATGTTCTATACCAGGTACATGAGGTGAGGTAATAAGATGGCTACGCTGATGATTTGTCACTGTTGTCCTATACTGTATACTGGAGTGCGGAGACTCAGGCGAGTGACTGAATGTAATTGAAAGTGGTTGAATGTAGTGCCGGCCGGGAGGGAGTTATGTAGGAACTGTTTACTTAAACAACAAGTGGCATAAAAACTGTATACATAAATGGAGTGTGACTTCAGAACTGTGTGTATAAACACAATTTATACACAGAGTTGCTCAGATAAATGAATTTATCAAACTCCATTTATGTCCACCACTATTGCATATATATCTATATCTATATACAGTATATATATATATATATATATATATATATATATTATAGTAGTGCTGTCGCTCACTATAGCTAAGGTTCAGCGGTCACTTGCATACTAAAGTCAAAAGTTTAGCCATTAATAACTTTGGACCGGTTAAATGGATTCACCTGAAATTTGGTATGCACAGTGGGACATGGTAGATCTCTTGATATGCCAGATTGTGTTTTGGTCGGACGTACGGTCTTTGTGTACAAAAGCAATGAAAAATGAAAAATTATCCATTTTTGGAGGCAGCTTTTGGGATTTTAAATGTGGCCCTGCACGGCCGTTGTGTGGTGTACCACTCTGTAAGATGACTCATTTAAAAGGGCTTTGATGGCTGAACATGCAGCTTTTCATTTGGAGAAACAATATTAAGGCATTCAAAAGTTATGCCACTTTTAAGTTACCTTTATAAGTCAAAGGGAAAATTTATATGTCTATTTTGCAAACAAAGAATGGGGTTTTGGCCATCTGGTCCCACCTGGCAATCAAAGAATTTGCAGCCTCACAGTTCAAGAATCTTTGTTCCCAAGAATTTTCAAAATGTTTTGATCACGAGGTCCGACATCTTTTTAATTTCTGATTGTAAATACACAAATATCTCAACTCAGTGGGTCACTTCTGAAGTAAAACTTGGATGGGTTTTACTCAGGAGGCCTCGATCTGTCAAGCCATGGCTTTGGTTCCATCTAAGTCAGTCTAAAAATAGAATTATTGGCTTTTAAAATCTTTGTTGATGGCTCGCTAATGATCTTCGATTGCAAACCTTCAAATTCTTTGATCAAGAGACTTTTTGATCACAATCTTGCATCATGATCTATTTTCACACATATTTCTGCTCAGGGGTGGGCTAGGGACACAAATGAGGGTGGGTTTTGATCAGGGGGCTTCGTTCTATTGAGGCATGGTGCTGGTTTGGTTCCAAATTATCAAACAATCGCTTTTCACCATTTAAATTCTTTGGTCATGAGCATGCAATTTCTTTGATTGTGAGCCTGCAAATTCTTTGCTTGTGAGATTCTTTGATTGCGATCGTGCATCGTGAGGGAAGGACAAGATGGCAGGATTAAAAATTACATTTTCTCAGCCCAAGGGTGTCCTAGGAAGTCAAATGAGGATGGGTTTTGCTCAGGGGTTCTACGTTCTGATGAGCCATGGTGGTGTTTTAACAGAATTCTTTAAATTTTGTGATTTCTTGCAGTTTTAATTCTTTGTTCGTGAGCCTGCAAATACTTTGATCGTAAAATGTTTTGATTGTGATCATGCATATGAGTGAGGGATGAGATAGCCATATTTTACAATTACTTTTCTCAGCCCTGGGGTGCCCTACAAACATAAATGAGGCTGGGTTTTGTTCAGGGGGCTTTGTTCTGCCCCATCTGAATAATAATAATAGTGTACAAAATATCCCTGGTAGTCTAGTCCCCCCCCATAATTATAAATAATGTTACAATGTCTAATGTCCTGATAGTCTAGAGCCCCCCAATGTGTATGTTTTTTTAATCCCTTGTAGTTTAGTGGCCCCCTGAGTTGTACAAAAATCACTGCTGTTAATCTCTCTGGTAGTCTAGTGTCCCCCATCTGTATGAAATAATATCCTCTGATTGTACATATCCCTGGTAGTCTAGCAGCCCCCACCCCCCAACCAGCCATGCCAGCCCACCCAGCACCCCCCACCCTTTCCCAGCTGGTGACTGGAACAGCCCACCTCTCACCTCCATGACCAGCCACTGACTGTCTGCATTACGAGTGGTAATGCAAACAGACGCTCAGAAATATTTTCATATTAACACAGGGGTGCCTTAGGAAGTCAAATGAGGGTGGGTTTTGCTCAGGGGGCTTCGTTCTGTCGAACCATAGTAGTGGTTTGCTGCAATTCTTTCAATTTTTAAATTACAAACATTTTTACTCTTTGTTCGTGAGTCTGCAATTACGAGCCTGCAAATTCTTTGATCGTGAGATTCTTTAATCGTGATCTTTGATCGCAAAATAGGGACAAGGTGGCCAGATTTTTTATAATGGAATAGATAGGGAACTTTTACTAAACTTTGACATTGAATATCTCGGAAACGGTTTGGTCTTTGTACTTGAGATTTGGAGGTGGCAAGAAAGGCAACATCCTGTAGATTTGTGTTTTTGTGGTTTGTTCAAAAAATATTACAGGGCTGCAAACATACAGCACTGTGAAGTTGACTCTTTTTCCTATAGGATAACATTACGACGTCTGCCGCATTACAGGAATTCTTTGTCGCCCTGCTGCAAAATAATGGTTTGGTCTTTTGGTCTAAAATTTGGAGGGAAGAAAGCCAGCATCCCACAGATGTGCCTTTTGGTGGTTTGGGGAAAAAAATATTACAGGGCGGCAAAGTGACGGCACTCCGAAGTTGACTCTTTTTCCCAAAGGATAACATTATGGCATCCGTCACGCCTTTCAGGGCCTGTATCTCAGAAAAGGTGCGAGATATGGACTTTTTGTCACAAAAATGCTTAGCCCCCCCAAAACAGGGGCTAAGCATCAAGCTATCCAGGAAAGTCACAATTCATACGAAATTTAATTTTTTTTCCCTATGGCATACGGTTCCCGAGATATAAGCAATTTAGTGTTCCAAGTCTCAATTTTCTGCTCAGAGGTCCATTATTATGCATGCATTTTTTGTTTTCACTGTGTTTTTCAATGCAGTTTTTGGGGAAAAGAAGGGTGTGCCCTTTCGTTACTGTGCCAGTTACCATTTCCAGTTGCGCTTCCATTACCATTTGCATCACCATTCCTGTCTACGCCACCATGTGCGTTACGGTTTGCATTTTCATCTGTGCTTGCGTTTCCATTCCTGTTTCATTCAGCATTATTGTTGCTATTACCATTATCATTTGCATTTACAGTTGCAGTACCATGACCGTGCACATAACAGTTTGAGTTTCTGAATATGCTGGCATTTGTGTTTGCATTTCTCTTTCCTTTGGCATTATTCTTGCTGTTACTGTTACTATTTATATTTACAATTGCGGTACCATGTCCGTGCGCGTTATGGTTTGCATTTCCGTATGCGCTTGCATTTGCATTTCCGTTTCTGTCTCCTTTGGTGTTATTGTTGCTGTTACCGTTAGCATTTGTGTTTCCAATTGTGGTACCATGAATGTGTGCATTACCAGTTGTGTTCTCTATGCACTTCTGTTTGCATCTCCATTTCCATTACTGTTCGCTTTGGCATCACTTTGCACTTGCATTTCTATTTCCGGTTGTGTTAAAATTTACGTTTGTGTTACCATATGTGTAACTGTTTGCGCTTGCATTTGCATTGTACTTACTGTTACTATGTCACACAAAATGACATTGTGGGAGCTCCCACCAACTTGCACAACTTTCTACTTTTCTATTCTTTCTTAAAAAGTAAGGAAATTCTATACAAAAAAAAAAAACTCATTAATGCATCAGTTAGGGTTCTTCTACAGCAAAAAAGTGAGGAAATTCAATTTTAGGGTTCCCACCCATTGCACCCCACCTCCAGCCTGCCCCCACCAACAGGCATCGGGGTGTGCATTGGGGTCATTGGCCCTAACTCTCACCCCATTCTCCTACACTGCACCACCTGCACCTGGAAGAAGCCAGAAGGGGAAGGAAGGAAACATATTCAATTCAGTGCTTTAGAGAAACTGATAATTGCTATTTTTCTTTTAAACTTAGATTGTGGGCTTTTAGTGACACTATACTTTCTTTGTTGTCTTTACTTATAATTGTTTTTGGGCTGTTGAAAATTTAAAACATAGTGGTGGTGTAATTCTGTGCTGTCTTTAATTGCTGCAAATTTTCGCCCCCATCCCCTTCCCCCAACTCTTAATTATATGCCCTGTTAAATCTGATTGACAGGAGCTAAACACAGGGTATAGTAAGGGGTGTGAAGTAGGAGGAGCATAAGGGGGAAGAAGCCCATCCTCTGCACGACAAGTGTTTTGATTCATTTATTTATTTATTGGTTTCTTTTTCTTAAAAAAAAATTATCTGAGGATCAGTGGCAGGATTTTTAGGACAGTAAATTAATAAAAAGGGAACTAGGAGAGCTCAGTAGAAGTAGTGGAATTGCAGTATAATGTGGGGTGGTGCAATGCAGTGGCTGTGGGGCATCCATATTCAGGCAGACCTTCTGACACTGAGGTGCTGCCCTATCTGCATGCATCTCTCTGACTGTGGGAGGAGGTAGCAGACTCAGAGTGGAAGTAAACTGGGTCAGGAGTACCATCATCCCTATCCAGGGACCACCCAGTCCAATGCAACTGCCCCCAAAGGATGCCAGAATGAGGAGCACTTGGATAACAGTGGGCTCAGGGAGGGTTAGAACAGTCAGGCAGAGGCACATCCCAGATCCTATTCCACTCAAGAACCATATGCACACTGGCAAATGAGGACAACCAAATAGAGGTACCTAGAGAGGTGGAAGGAAAGGATGTGGAGGTTAGCCAAGGAGGTGACCTCAGCGGGGAAAGCAGTGGACCCCAGAGGAGGAGGAAGCAAATCCTGGTGGGGGACTCCATCATAAGAGGGATCCAGCTAGGAACACAGGAGGGGGAGGACAGGGAGGTGAGGTGCCTACCAGGTGCCACGGCATGGAGGCATGGAAGGAAGATCCTGGGGATCACTGGGAAGGCAAGACGGGAGGGTGAGCCGGATGTCATTATCCACCTAGGTACTAATGACCTGGCAAATGGGGAGCCAAAGGAAGTTCAGGAAGAGTTTAGGAAACTGGGGAAGGGTCTCAAGCAAGTAGCTACTTCTGTCACATTCTCAGAAGTACTACCTGTGAGAGGCAAGGGAGAGCATAGGAGTGCATGCACCAGGAACTTTAACTCATGGTTGAAGAACTGGTGCTGTGAGGAAGGGTTTGGACTCATTGGTGACTGGGGACCCACCTGGATGGATGGAGGTTTGTTCAAGCTTGACGGCCTGCATCCATCCTGGAGGGGAATCCAAGCACTCAATGATAAGTTTAAATGCTACATTGACAAGCATTTAAACTAGCAAAGGGGGTGGCAGGCCAGCAAGGAGGGTACCTACTTGCTCACCCCCCACAGCTAGCAGTGGAACCAGTGAACCAGAGGAGTGGCTATCTCTGCAAAGCAGTGTGCAGAAGATGGAGATTAGTGCCCAAGAGGTGGATACAGAAAAGGGCAAAATTCAGCAGAAGGGCAGACAGCAAGGAGAACCAGGGATAAATGACAACCAAGGAAGGGGCTGGAGTAGAACAGTGAAACAGTCTAGGGAGGTAAAATCATGGAAAGCCATGTGTGCAAATGCCAGGAGCCTTAGCAACAAGATGGAAGATCTGGAGGCTGTCATGGTGCAGTCAGACCTGGACATTGTGGCCATCACTGAAACCTGGTGTAATGATAACCATGACTGGGAGATGGCCATACATGGCTACAACATATTCAGAAGAGACAGAGCAGACAGGAAGGGAGGAGGAGTGGCACTGTATGTGAAAAATGACATAAGGGCCACAGAGATCCAGGAGAAACAAAATGGGGGAGAGATACTGTGGGTTAAGCTGGAAAGGAAAATGGGGACAGCCATCCACACAGGTGTGGTCTATAGACCACCAGCCCAGGAGGAAGAAACAGATAGGGAGCTGATGCTAGCCAGCCAAAGGATGGCAGACAAGGGTGAGGTAGTACTGGTTGGAGACTTCAATACTCCAGACATGGACTGGAGCATCCCAGCAGCAGCATCGACTAGGAGCAGATTTATCCTGGACTCCCTTCAGGGTGCCTTCCTCAAGCAACTGGTCATGGAACCAACTCGGCAGAAGGCAATACTGGACCTTGTGCTCAGAAACAGGGACAGTGTGATGGGGGTAACAGTGGGGTAGCACCTGGGAAACAGTGACCACCAGTCATTGTGGTTTGAAATCACAGAAAGAGCAGAACCAAACCACACAAAAACACGTATCCTGGATTTTAGGGGGGAGACTTTGGAAAATGGGGAGATACTTGAAAGAGGCATTAGGAATGGGACAGGAATCAGGGGTTGAGGAACAGTGGGCAGTATTTAAAATGGGGATTACAAGAACAACAGAATTATGCATTAAGCAGGTTAGCAAGAGGAAAAGGAAGAGGAGACCATTATGGTTTTCCAAAGAGGTAGCAAAGAAAGTGAAAGCCAAAAAGGTTGCATTCAGGCAATACAAAAAGACACAGGCAGAAGGGGATAGGGAGAAGTACCAGGAGAAGCAAAGGGAGGCAGGGAGGTCAGTAAGGGAAGCCAAAGCTCAGACAGAAGACCACATTGCAAAATCAGTGGGTAGAGGGGACAAAACCTTTTACAGGTACATAAGTGAAAAAAGAAAGACAAAGGGAGGGATAGTGAGACTGAAGGGGGAGGATGGGGGCCACGTGGAGGATGACAACAGTAAAGCTGACATATTGAACAGGTATTTCTGCTCAGTCTTTACTGAGGAAGAGGAGGGTAATGGGTCTGAAGGAGTACAAGGGTGAGAATGGTGCAGAAATGGACACAAGTCCCTTTACATGAGAAAGGGTCCTGAAGGAACTGGAAGTAATAAGAGTTGATAAAGCAATGGGCCAGATGGGGTGCACCCCAGGTCCTTAAAGAACTAAGAGAGGTGGTGGCTGAACCTCTGGCTATCCTGTTTAGCCGATCACTGGAAACAGGGAGGTACCCAAAGACTGGAGGACAGCATGTACAGTCCCTTTATACAAAAGTGGGAACAAAGAGGAAGCAGGAACTACAGAGCAGTCAGCCTCACCTCGGTAGTGGGGACGATCATGGAAGCACTACTGAAGGAGAGATTGGTGGAACATCTGGTTGTCAATGGACCACAGGACCCAAGGCAGCATGGTTTCACCAGGGGAGGTCATGTCAGACCAACCTTGTTGAATTTTTGACTGGGTGATTAGGGAGGTGGATCAGGGAGGGAGTGGACATGGCCTATCTGACTTCAGCAAGGCCTTTGACACTGTGCCACATAGAAGACTATTACACAAACTGGGAATATGGGTGTGGGCAGGACAGTAGTGTAGTGGCTAGGTAACTGGCTGGGTGGCAGGACACAGAGGGTGGTGGTAAATGGCTGTCACTCCGCCGAGGGAAGAGTGACCAGTGGGGTACCACAGGGATCAATGCTGGGACGGTCCTATTCAACACTTCTTCAGTGACATTACTGCAGGACCTAGAAGGCAGAATTTCACTGTCTGGCTGATGACACAAAGCTCTGTAATAGAGTAGACACACGAGGGTGTAGACAGAATGAGAAGCAACCTGCAGAAACTTGAAGAATGGTCAGGGTTTGGCAGTTGAAATTCAATGCAAAGAAGTGCAAGATAATGCATATGGGGCACAAAAACCCTGGCATAATATATCAGTTGGGAGGTGAGGATATAGCATGCACCAAGCAGGAAAGGGATCTTGAGGTTCATCTCTGATGACCTCAAAGGTAAGGAAACAGTGGACAAGGCAGCAGGTAAAGCAAACAGGATGCTGGGATGTATAGGCAGGGGCATCACCAGCAGGAAAAGGGAGGTCATAATTCAACCATACAAGACACTAGTGAGGCCCCACCTGGAGTACAGTGTACAGTTCTGGAGACCATACCTACATAAGGACAAAGACAGGGTAGAGAAGGTTCAGAGGAGGGCAACAAAGATGGTGCATGGATTGCATCACAAGTCCTATGAAGACAGGTTGAAGGAACTGAACATGTACTCCCTGGAGAGAGAGGAGGAGAGAGGGATATGATAGAGACATACAAGTATCTTACAGGAGGAACAGGGTGCAGGAAAACACTATTTTTAAGCGAAAAGATGTTCCAGGACTAGAGGGCTGGAGATGAAGCTGGAGGAGGATGATTCAGAGGAAACATGAGAAAGAATTTTTTCACAGAACAGGTGGTGGACAAGTGGAACACCCTGCCAGAGGAAGTGGTGGGGGCTGAAACAATCACGGGATTTAAGAATGCATGGATAGACATAAAGGAATTCTGGAGGTCAGGGGTAAGGGGCAACAGACTTCTAGGAAAACAAACTGAACTTACAAGCTCAAATGGGCAGACTGGGTGGGCCATAGGCCCTTATCTGCCGACACTGTCTATGTATCTATGTATCTATGTACCTCAGCTTGTTTACAAAGGGATGGGGTTAGAGTTAGGGCCAATGACCCCAATGCGCACCCTAATGCCTCTTGGTGGGGGTGGGCTGGGGTGGAGTGGTGCAAGGGGTGAAAACCCTAAAATCAAATTTCTACACTTTCTTTGCTGTAGAAGAACCCTAACTGATGCATTAACAAAGTTGTTTGCATAGAATATGTGTATATATATATATATATATATATATATATATCTATATATATCTATATATATCTATATATATATATATATATATATATATAGATATATATATATATATATATATATATATATATATATATATATATATATATATATATATATATATATATATATGGTTATGCCCCTATAGTTAGGATTGAGTAGCCTGTTTAATGTTAAACCTCAAATGTTGTACTTTAATAACTTAGCAACTGTCCAACAAGATTTGCACAAAATTTGCTATGTGCTGTCCTGTGAGGTAAATCTCTTGAGGTGGCAAGTTTCATTCCAGTTGGATGTGCAGATTTTGAGATCCAGATATTGTAAAAGAGTGAAAAGTCACAACTTTTTGCAATTTTTTTCTCATCGCCTTGAGCCAGACAGTGTGGAATTTTGGCATGATTTTTTATGGTAGAAAGAACTTGAGAAACAGAACTGCCATGCTTTGGTTCAAAAATATTAACCTGTTGCAAAGTTATTCCATTTTTAAGTTACTATTATTTCCTATATAAAGTAATTTTTTCAGGATAGAGGTAAAAAGTTCAATAAAGGATTTGATCTAATAGAAAAGGATTCATTCTAACAAGATATGTTGCTTTTTCATGAGGAACAAATTATTTTTCATGAGGAAATAAATTCTGTTGGATGCCCCCCAACAGCCCATTGTTATACATTGTTAAGCCAACATTAGAGTGCCCAATCCCCATGTTGGCATTTAGTGCCCCCCAGCCATGTGGGACACTGGGGAGCTCACCCCCAGTGTCCAGATGTATTTAATTTCTTTATTCAGACCTGTTAAAAATAAAACAGTCTTCTGACATCTTTTTTTGTCCTGAAAAAAAGAAAATGGTTCCTCATTGTCTCCTTGTCCCCCCCTCCCATCCCCTACTTTCTCCCACTCGGCACCCACCACCCCACACACACCCTTACTGCACACTTGCAATGGAGGTTATAGGCTATCATCTTGTGTTGACTGGGACATGGCTGCACTCTTCAAAGCTGAACAGGGAAATGAGGAATAAAGGTAAGTGCTGTATATTGTACTTCAATGGCACTTTGAACTTATGTTAATAACTTCGGAAATTATTATGGATTTTTTTCACCACATTTTCAACAAGTCCTTTTGGAGACCCTACTTCATGAACACTGCCACTCTCATTTTGTTAACAGGTGCCTGAAGGTGATTATGAGCTTGCTGCATGAAATCACCTTTCAGGACTGAATAACAAACTTTCACCACCGGTGTTCATGAGATGGGATCCTAAAAAGGCCATGTTGAAAATTTTGTGAAAACATTCCTAGAAATGGCCAAGTTATGTGAGTTCATTGAAATTTATCTATGCATGTGCATAACTTTGGTAATTTTCAGTATTTTGACTCCAAATTTTCAACATAGGCATTTTATTTTTAAATTTGATAACCTTTATTAAGGTTGCATACAAAGCAAATATACAAACTTACCACATTAAATAACAAGCAACAACAACAATCACAATCTCTAAGGCCCACCATCGCATCCTCAGTGGAGTGGCACAGTACCCTTGACTGATGGGAAATAGAAAGTTACAGAACCAATTATTCTCTAGTGCTACAAGCAAAAATAATTCACAATGGAGACCCATCCCCATTTGACGCTGTGTATAAAGTGTGCAGCTTACCCAAAATCTTTTCAAACAGTGGCAGATGGTTATGCAGGCTCATAATTGTTCTTTCAAAACTAATATTCAATAAAAATACCTGTAACCACTCATTATAAGATAAACATGCAGTGTCGCACCAGTGGTGGTGTACCAACTTTTTAACTATAAATGCTATTAAGGCCATGAACTATCTAGGCTCCTTAATGTCAATAGTGGAGTAATTGATGACTATACATATTTCGGAGATAAAGTAACAAGCAATCCCAAGCAAAGGGTCAGCCTTATTCCTGATGGATGACCATAGTGAGGTGACTTTAGTAGAAGCTAAAAAAATGTGGTAGAATGACCCCTCTGACTGCTCGCATCTCGAGCATATTGGAGAATTAGCTTTACCCATCTTAGCCAGTCTGATGGGAGTTAAATACAGGTTATTTAGAACATGGAAATGGGTAAGTCACATCTGGTCCTGTGTTACATAAGTAAATGTATCCTTCCTAATTTGGGAATTCCAGTATGAAAACACACCATCTATACCTGGATACACCTTTGCAAATAAACTGGTGTACAACTTGGATATGGAATGGAGCAAAGAGGCTAGGACATGTAGTGATTGCAAGAACTCAGATAAATTTTCATTAGCAAAGTTCACCTCATACCTTTGTGCTACAGCATGATGGAGCTGAAATACCTTAAAGATAAATGTTTCATTCAGCTGAAATCACTGCATAATCTCTTCCAAAGATATACAGTTACCATCCTGGAAGAAGTTGCACACTGTCACATCTGTGAGCTGAGGCAACCAGCTTCTGAAATAATTTTTCCACCATTTTTGAAATTAGGGTTCCAGAAAACCGGTTGGGAAAGATCTTTCCTGTGAATGTACTTCAGAAATGAACACAGTTGGGAATGAACCCTGATAGAGAGTCCAATTAGTGATGTGTGGAGTGCAGCGGGTAACTCCTGGGGATCAACATGCATTAAAGCCCAAGGGGATACTCAGATTTTTTTTATCAGGTCTTTTTCCAGGTTTAACCAGATAGAAAAACAAGAATAATCCACACCTGATGATCAGCAAGTCCACCTCAAATACTTACTGTACTTGCATGACTGGCCCAGTAATAGAGACCAAAATGAGGAAGCCAGAGACCCCCATGATCTTTGGGAGCTACAAGCTTATTGTTGGTATGTCTTGGAAGTTTGCCAGACCATATAAAATCTGAAATTAAAGAGTGTGTCTTCTTAAACCAAGAGAGAGGGAGCCAAACATTTAACATATTAATGGGTAAAAGAGACAAGGCAAAATATTCATCTTGATTAGGTTATTTGTATCCCAGAGAGACAGAGGTAACATCTTCCATATCAGCAAATTTTGCTGATGAATGGAGACCAGCTCAGTTAGATTAAGTTTAATAATTTGGGATTCATGCCTATAGAGGAAACTCCCCAAATATTTAAGATGTTTAGGAGACCAGGACAAACCGAGATCCATAATCTCATCTCTAAGAACTCAGGAGTTTAACAGCATTAACACATTTTTTTCCAGGTTAAGACTATAATTTGATAGGGAACTGTATTCATGGATAGCATCTAGGGCAGCAAGGATGGCAGTTTTGGGGTGCCATAAATGAAGAAAGATGTCATCCACATAGGTGGAAGGATTCAGCTCCCTGGAACATACTTGCACCCCCGTGATGTCACAATTGGCTTTAAACTTGAGGAGAAGAGGCTCTAGATATAGATTAAATAAAAGGGGGGACAGGGGACATCCTTGCCTAGTGCCTGACTGTAGAGGAATGGTGGAAGTAAAAACTCTGTTACAATATATGCATTCACTAGGGGATGAGTAAAGAGCTCTAATCCATTTAAGAAATGGGTGGAAAACCAAAGCTGTTTAGGGTGGCAAACAAAAATTGGCAGTCAACCCTATCAAAGGCCATCTCCGTATCCAGAGAGACCAAGGCAACTGGGGTGTTGGAATCCCTAGAAGCAGAAAAGATGTGGGTGAGTTTGCGAAGGTGATCTGATGAGAAATGGGTGATCTTGAAGCCTACCTACTCAGGACCAATAAACTCTGACCAAACCTGTCCAACTCTGGGAGCCAGGATTTTGCCAAGATGTTAATATCATAATTAAGGAGTGAGATTGGTTAGACTTCTAACTTTTTTACAAATCTTTATCTGGCTTGGGGAGAAACAATATCAGAGCTTCTAGAAGGGATTTATCCAAAAGATCAGAAATGAATGTATGTTGATAGAGCCAATACAGCCAAAGTACAAGCTCTCCAGCAAAAAGTTTGTAGAAATTTTGGAAAAAAATCATCAGGGCCCAGTGCCTTATTTGTTGAGAGCATACTGATGTCCTAGAAAATTTCAGTTTCCATTAATGCGGCAGTGGGACGGGATTGTTGGGCTACAGTCAGTGTTGGGAGAGGAACAGAGGCCAGAGAGTCAGTGACCAACTGAAAAGTAGGCTGGCTAGACATTGGACCATAAAGGACCCAGTAGTACTGTTCGAGCTCAGCAGCAATATCCTTAGGGGACATTTTTGTGGAGCCATCCAACTATGACTTAATAGCAGTTATCAGCCTAGATGCCTCCTGCCTCTTAGGGCAAAGAGCCAACATACGCCCAGCTTTCTCACTTTGATCAGTATATTTAGCAGGAGTTTTCAGAATTGTGTATTCAGCCTTCTCATGCAATAGCTGTTCATACTGGTCCCATAGTACTGTGTGTTCTTGATGGATACAGTTCAGGGAGGTAGGGGATGGGTTTTTCTCTATGTCCCTAATATGATTAAGTGGGTCAGCCACTGCCTTTTCCCATTTTAGTTTCCTAATTGATGAGAGAGAAATAAGTTTGCCCTGGAGAAGACATTTTGGAGCACTCCATTCTAAATCTGATTTCTCTGTTGAACCTACTGTGTGTTACTGGAGGTAAATAATTCAGTCTGCTCTTTGATATGGGTCACAACAAAGTCCTCCTTTGGTAACAGATTATTTAATTCCCATAGAGTCTCCTTCAAATGTAAGGGTGCCAGGGAGAATTTAAACCATACCAAGGAGTGATCAGAAAGGACTCTGAGTGCCATCCCACAACCAAGCACTCCCCCGATAAAGTCCTACTGACAAGAAAATAGTTGATCCTGGATGAGAAGCCATGGACTGTGGAATAAAAGGTATAGTTGCTCAATTGGGGGTTCAGCACCCACCAAGGGTCATACAATCCAAGGAAGTTGACCATCTCCTGAAGGGAGCACTGGTGCTGGGGACAACTCAGCCTGGGCCTGTCTGTCCTATCCAGGTCAGGGGGAATGAAAGATTCCAGTCTTTCCTTATGATCATAGAAAGAGTAAGGAAAGGAGTAATCAGGGATGTTAATTCAGTAAAAAAGGAAGGGGTGTCAAAATTAGGCCCATAGACACCCTAACTGAACCTCTGTATGATCTAGTGTCCTTAAGAAAAATATTTCTGCCAAGTGGGTCTTTCAGGCATTGTACTGTAGGCATTTGAAGGAAACTCTGCATGAAAAAAAACAGCCACACCTTTACTATTAGTGCTGTCCACAGCTGTAAAAACTTGATTAATATTCTGTCTCTGAAATAAATTGCCCTCATTCTCAAGGAGATGAGTTTCGTCCAAAAAAGTAACATCACAATGAAGCTGTTGCATGTGATTAAGGATCTGATATCCCTCGTTATTGGTACAGGCTCCCCTGACATTCCATGTCACAAAGGTATTAAAATTAGCCATCATTGTCCAAGATGTACAGCACAATGATCCGAATGCACCCATCAGATTCAGGGAATGTACAGGCATGTACTTAAGGCCACTCTGCCACCCTCCCCCCAAAAAACACACATTCTATCGCCCCCAAAACCCCCAGAGTTAGCATACTCACCAGCAAACCAACAACAACACATACATCAAGCAAAAGGAAGAAACAGTAGCCACCTTCCCACCTCCTTACATAGGAACCCCTCAAACACTAAAAGGTCCATGATGATCCAAAACCGTCATCTTCTTCACAGGTACCACCCCCCCAAAAAAAACATGTTGCAGAGGGCCGTAACTTAGATGGATAAACATAATCATGCCAAAGTCAGGAGCGACCCTCTACAAGTGAAATACAAACCTTGTACTGAACAACTAGCAAGACCCCAGATAAGTGTAATACCTATCTTAGGGTAAGAAGAAACAATAGCCCCAACCCAACATTATAAGGTGAACACCATACCCTAAAAAGTGATCTCTAACACCTATAACGATGTGAGGTAAGATATAACAATTACCCCAACCCCAATTATCCTGTTAAAATATTAAAATATGTAACATCTAACATATGAGGAAACAATCTATATAACATTCACTAGAACCCCCAAAACAGGGTACAATAACTCATTATAATGTATCTATGTAACAGAGTCAACACCTCTATATATGGATAGACTGACTCAGGGGACCATGGTAAATCCAGTATGTGGTATCAAATGCTTCTTCTGGCTGTGGAAAAGGCAACAACCAGATACATAGGGAAACCATAAGGATGAAAGCAATGTAAGAGATAACAGCCCCCCACCATGAGTTAAACCATATAAATCAATACAACATTTATAGGACAAATAAAACAGAAAAGGGTTTGTCATACAACGTATGCAGATCCAACTGACATCATATTCAGCCATAAATTAAAGGAAAATAAGCCCTCTTAAACTAGTCCTTAACACTGGGAAAAAACATCTGTTTATCCATTCTGGTGACTTCAAAATGGACCATCCATAGGAACTGGCAGAGCAGGCATCAGCGGGATGCCTTTCAGAGTAGTGAAGTTTGCAGCTTTGACATTCCTAGCCCATTGCTTAGTACCTGATTGATCAGAATCAGAAATGTGTAAACGAATATGCTCCTTAAGCATTAGTCCTTTAACTGCCTGGGGAGCACATGGGGAGATCATTAGTTCATACGTCTGTTGCGGATTGGAATCTATGTACCATATACAGTATATGGAAAAACAAGACCCTGTCACGATTAACTTGAATCCAGAGTCAGCAGCACTGCAATGCAGCTTAATACATGGAATCAGATTGATTCGAAATTGTGGAGAATACGGGGAGCCAGTTCATAAAGACATCCTCCCCCAGACCTGAAAATGTGCTTGCCTGATTTCACCCAGCATCTCAGAAGTGCTCCCAAAGTCCAAAGGGAAGGAATGCAGGCAGGTGACTCTGTCTCAGTATAGGTAACATCAGAATTTAACTGTTGACCACTCATGGGAGAAGAAATGAGGGGCAAAAAAGCTGCATTCCTGTATTGCAGTTCTAAGGAGGAGTCCCCTGCAATCAATAATTCCACAGTGAATATGTAGAAATAGCAACCACTATTAGATGTCGAGTCAAGAACAGGTAGATAGTGTCTAAGTGCAATATATTGGCAGGTCATAGGAGGTAGAGGAAAGACACAGTAAAGAGACAGAGGGAGAATGGGAAATTCCAGGGTTCGTTAAGCAGTGAAATGGTGTTGATCCATAATATTAGAAAAGCGGCCAACAATCCCAAATTGTAGAGTAGGAAGAGACAAAGATCTTGTTCCTCAGATCCTAAGTCAGCAGCACTACAATGTGACTTAAGGCATCACTGTGGAATGATGACACCCATGGAGATCCACATTGAAAAATTGTTCTGCTGTGATCCGAAGAAATGCTCACCCTGTGTAGTTCAGCATCCTGGGGGAGCTCTCTGAATCTAAAATGGTGGCTTGAGTTCGGGTGGCTCTGTCTCGGCACAGGCAGCATCCATTCTTAGCTGTGGGCAGCACACTAGGGGGTTAAAGAGGCTAAGAAAAGCTGCAGCTTAGAATCACAATTTGAATCTTGGAATCCCGGTATGGACAGCAAACTCACATCAAACTTGAAGAAAGAGCTACCTTTCTAGGCTTCCAACCAGCAACAGGGAAATAATATCTTTGTGCCAGACACTGGCAGGTCATAAAGGGAAGAAGAGAGACACAGTGAAATAGTTCAGTAAGGTCAGGACAGCATCAGCGTCATTAAGCATTAGAGTAGCACCAGTTCAGTATCTTGTTAAATGCAACCAGCAATCCAAGGTTGTAGAAGTAAAAAACAGAGATCACTGATCGAGCTTGGAGTTAGCCCAGCATAAGAGTCCATGTCAGCTAGTGGTAAATAAGTCAGGCAGCAACAGTTGAAGATCAGTGAAGGCTTGACTGACTGTATCATAGTGCTTCCATATACCATTTACTTGTACATGTAGGGAGCTGGGTACACCATCCTGAACTTGATCCCAGCTGCAATGATTTTAGTGACCACGGGATGGAATTCTGAGTGCCACTGCCTCATGGTGCTTGGTAGATCTTGAGCAGTTCTTAAATGGGCATCCTCCCAGTTCACCTCCTTCAGCTCCTGGACTTTACTTAAAAGGTGTTGCCTTTCCAAATAGTTCAAAAAGTGAAACAAGAAAGGTCTGGGAGGGAAACTGACAGGATGGATTGGGTGAAGAGAGCAATGGGCATGCTTTATGGTATAGATGGTTCCATATGGTGAGTGGCCAGCAAGTTTATTCACCAGTTTCTGAACAAATAAAAGGGGGTCAGAGCCTTCGGCTTTTTCTGGTAAGCCAATAATGACTAAGTTATTTCTTTTGCTCTGACCCTCTAAATCTTCTAGCTTAGCTTCTAGTTTTGCTTTCTTTTGCCTCAGCATGATCAATTCAGGCTCAGTCTTCTCCTTCCATTTTTCTACCAACATTAGCAGCGCTTCATTGTCCCCACCTTTGTGGGTAAGATCGTCAACTGAGACCCGCATTGCCTGGAGCTCCTGAGCCAATCCATGTAACTCATCTTTAAAAGGTATAAATTTGGAGCAGAATTTCTCCTCCAATAGTGGTGCTGGCCCTGATGTAAAAGTGGAAGATCACCCGAACGATGATGATTGGGCCTTGGCGCATGTGGTAATCTTGTCCACGGTGGGTGTCAGAGTGTGCCAAGGAGCTGCACTTTTCTTCTCTGCTTCCATAATTAGCAAAACTGGATACCAGCAGTTTCTCAGCACTGTAAGTAAATAGTCCCAGATAGTTATAGATAATTCTGCTGTGTTTATCAGTAAAAGAGATGGGTTTTTGAGTAGGTGGAGTGGGAGCTAGAAAAAGAAGCAGCTAACTGGTTCTTCGCATAATCTGACTCCCTCAACATAGTCATTTTTTAGACCATCTCATGAACAATACAGCTGTCATTTGTCACATCCTGTCCGAAACCTGTTTTAGCACCATGCCACAGAATGGTGTATTGGCATGGATTTGAAAATGTGCACCTATGGAGTTTATGAGGTGGCATCATAAGAAGGCAATGTTGAAAACTGAGGTCAAAATATAATAAAATGCCAAAGTTATGACCATTCATTGCAATTTCACTACACCCGCTAATAACTTCAGAAATTTGAAATATTTTTACTCCAGATATTCAACATAGCCTCCTTATTATCCCACCTCATGTATGTCACAGCTATCATTTTTCAAATCCTGCACAAAATGTGTTTTCACACCTGTGGCATGGAATGGTGTTGCAGTTCAGCAGTATTGTGTTTTGGATGTGATTCAAACATTTTCTGTATCGGGTACATGAGGTGGGGTAATAAGATGGCTATGCTGACAGTTTGATCACTGTTATCCTATAACTCCTATCCTATCCTATCCTGACTGATCGCATTGACCGGGGCGGTGAGGGAGACCGCTGGCATCGGGCCCCCCCCAGTGCATCGCCCAGGGACAAGCTCGAAACCGCAGGGTTGAGATGCCGGCAGCTTAATGTGTACAGCGGACCTCCCCCGTTGTAACTGAAAACAGACTGCGGATTTTGGACTACCTTTTTTTCTTTGCCACGCCAAACACCCGCTGAAACGGAGATTGTGCGACCATCCTCTATCAGCCCTTTGCTCCTGGTGGAGCCTTTGTCCTGTTCCAGTGCCTCAGGTCCTGCTTGGCGCCTTTTTTCCCCGGCTGATAATACATATGGCACCTGAGCCCATTGGCAGAGAGGGGGAGTGATGTGGAGCACAGCCAGGTAAATAAGCTGCTTCCCCCCTCTCAGCACTCAGACTGATCGCATCGACCGGGGCGGCGAGGGAGACCGCCGGCATCGGGCCCCCCCAGTGCATCGCCCCTGGACAAGCTCGAAACCGCGGGGTTGAGATGCTGGCAGCTTAATGTGTACGGCGGACCTCCCCGCTTGTAACTGAAAACAGATCATGGATTTTTGAAATGCCCGCCCACCCACCCTGTTTCTTGTGCAGTTAAATAGAAGGTAGCTCCGACCTTGGTGAGCCTTACACCAATAGGGAGTGAGGAGGAGGAGCATCGCCCGTAGCATCGTGGCTCAGTCTGTAACTACCACAGGCTAGCCCCCCCCCCAAAAAAAAAAAAAACGGGTGGCCTATTATCTTTCTCCCTGCTACCTAAACGGAACACTAATGGACTAACTGTTTAACGATGGACTAATCTGTTATAGGTTGATACCATACACTAGACTAATCTGGTTAAAGGTTGATATCATACATTAGGCTATATGTTCTTAACAGTGTTTAAATACTGAAGTGTGTAATCATGATAGTCAGCTAGCTCAATCCCTTTTTTTCAATAACTAGTCGGCAATACAGTCACTGGGTTATGTCTAGCTGACTTTTACACTGTTCTGTTGCTACAGTGCTCTTATTTATAAATTATTTATCAGAGTTAGTAACCAATACTAATATCTTAAAGTATACTGAATGTCAAGGATCTGTAACTTAGACAGTAAAAGTCATTGAACAAATACTACCCTAAGAAGCTTTTACACTGTACTGTTGCTATAGTGCTCTTACATTTCAGTGTTAGTAACCAATACTTCTTAGAATCCTAAAAGTTTACTGAATGTTAAGGGTTTGAAACGCAGACAGTAAAAGTAATTGAACAGATATAATCCTATGAGGCTCAAGACAGTTGACTGTCCTGGTTCCCTCCAGTACCCAGCCTGTTCTCTTCAACTCACCCTAAATCCTTAATACAAGGCAAAGCTCCTGCAGCCTAAGAAAGCCACATAAGGTTAAAATGCCGGTCAGAGGGTCTCCGAAGACTAGTATCTCGGGCCAGCTCAGGCCAAACAAGGGTCTCCTCCCTGCTGCCCTGTACATCGCCACAATACTATGGGTCGACTGGCTAGCTGGTAAACAAGGCCCCATCACACAGCCTCCTAACGGACCAGCACCATACCAGACCTGGCACTCTCATGGCCCACCCCCTACCAACAACTCAGCCCTCCTACTTGCTCCCAAGCTTAGCAGGAGTGGGATCTGCTACAGAGCTATCTTCCTAATGACCAACAAACCTAAAAAAACTAGGTGCCCACCCCTTAACTTTATTCTCAGCCTCCTGCAAACAGCCTTGCTAATGCGGCAGGGACATTCAACCTAACCCCGCCCAGGTGTTGACAATACCCATATCTCCACCTCTCAAGACCTGACCTGGACTGCATCCAGGGGCCTGAGGTTAACACATGAATATTTGTAGCCTTAGGCCAAAAACTCAGGAAGTACAAGCATGGCTATCCTCTATAACCCTGATGTGCTTATGTCTCGAGACCTGGTTAAAACCATCGATCCTAGACCATGAATTTGCCGCCCAGGATATGTCTGTTTCGGAAGGATAGAATCCACAAAAGGGGGTGGAGTTCTCATCTACATGAAGGCTACCCTGATCTCTGCTCGTATAACCTGCAAGTAACACTGCCCCTGAAATCGAGCTATCTTTGTACGATCACCCTCGTGGTGTCAAACACCTTAACGTGGGGTGTGTATATAGTTCACCAAAGGATGCTCTCCTATCCCTCGATACTCTCACAAAAAACCTAACAGTTGAGTTTGCATCTGAACTCATCATCCTTGGAGACTTCAACCTGAACTGGGCCAAAGAGGCCAGGCCCTCAATAATAGGTATGCTACAAGAGGCAAACCTTTCCCAGATAATCACCCTACCCACAAGGTTGAACTACAAAACGGGTAGCCACTCAATCATTGACTGGGTACTGGTGTCCAACCCAAAAAATGTGCAATCAGCTGGCACCATGGCGGATGCTCTCAGCGACCACTCGCCCACTTTCTGTGTTTGGAAAAACAGGGCGGTAAAGGTCCCACCCAGAATACTCACTTCCAGGGACTACTCAAAGTTCTCCCTGGAGCACTACAACACTCTCCTAGGCAACTTGGATTGGAGCCCGATAAGAAGTCTCCCTACCTTGGAAGGGGCGGTTGACTACTTTAACAGGTCTATCATGTGGGCCGCCGATCTCCTGGCCCCAAATAAAACCTACCGAGTAAATGGCCACTGCTACAAGTGGATTACCCCCCCTTAAAGGCCCTGATGACGAGCAGGGACAAAGCCTGGAAAAAGTTCAAGGACACCGCTCTCCAAGTAGACCGGGTCATCTATAGAACCCTCCGAAACCAATGTAAACAGGCCACCAAAGTAGCAAAAAAGGAGTATTTCATCCACCTCCAGAAAGCAAACCTTGGTAACCCAAGGACTTTCTGGTCCCACATCAATGAACTGATTAAGGGGGGAAAAAAGACAGCCATGGGCCCTATCACAGCTAATGGACAGGCACTACATGATGAGGCACTAATTGCTGAGTCCCTCAATACATGCTTCTCAAACCCTGATAAACATCAGGCAGGGTCATTGGTACCCAACAACCAGTCCACTCCGCTGGATCCCTGTACTCTCAACCACCCACCCTTTCACCTGAGACTGGCAAAAAAAAGAGGTCCTGGCCATCCTGAAAACCCTGAAAACAAGAGGTTCAGGAGGCCCGGATGGACTCAAAGCTAGATTGCTAAAAGATGGGGCCACGGCACTCGCTCGGCCACTCACCTGGCTGATCAATAGGTCCTTACTTGAAGGATCTGTCCCAGAGCTGTGGAAGCAGGCGCATGTGGTACCGATTCATAAGGGAGGGCCTGCAGAACCAATTGAGAACTACAGGCCTATCTCCCTGCTGTGTACCCTGGCAAAAATACAGGAGAAACTCGTCTATGCCCAACTTAGAGAATACCTGGAGGCACACATGCTGCTGTCTCCATCGCAACATGGCTTTAGAGCCAAACACGGGACAGACACTGCCCTGACCAAATTCTCCTCTGACGTACTCAGAGACCTAGACTCTGGATCCAATACAGGGGCGGTTTTTATAGACCTCTACAAGGCCTTCGACCGGGTGGATCACAGACTACTCCTCCAAAAACTCCTCCATACAGGCCTCGATGCCCACATCCTCAAATGGGTGGAAAGCTACCTCTCAGATCGCACACAGAGGGTTAGGTGGCAGGATAAACTCTCCAAACCACAGTCCCTGATGGATGGAGTACCCCAAGGGTCCATACTTGGGTCTCTTATGTTCTCGTTGTTTGTAAATGAACTGCACAAACACTGTGGAAGCAGCAACATAATACAATATGCGGATGATGCTGTTATCTACAAAACCTCGGACAACCTGGATGACCTCTGCATTTCTCTCCAAGAGGATATTCATGGCATGGAGAGGTGGCTCATCAAGAACAAAATGGTCCTTAATACCAACAAAACCAAAGCCATGCTGTTCGGACCAAGAGCCCTTGGACAAGATAGATCACAACTACTCCAACTTTCATCCCTGGAGGGCAACAAGCTGGAAGTAGTCCCCTCGACAAAGTACCTCGGCCTCACCATCGACCAAGGTCTCATGTTCAAACAACATGTGGAACAAGTCACTAAAGTAATCCATACAAAACTCGGATTACTGTATCGGATCAAAGAACAGTTAACCCCAGAAGCCAGGACTGCTATTGCAGCCAGTGTCCTACTTCCAACACTAATATATGCTGCCCCAGTCATTCAGGGTATTACAAAGCTGGAGTACAGTAAATTACAGACTCTATACAACAAGGTGGCCCGCTTTTGCCACCTTATCCCACTCCAGGAGTCACCACTGTGAGGCGTTAGCTAAGCTTAACTGGCCATCCTTCGAAGCCCGCCTCAGTTACCCTGTACTCTGTCTGACGAAGAAGATAATTAGCCCCACGCCTCCCCTGAGTCTAGGGGGACTCCTCACAGTAAAAAGAAACCAGGGTAGCCTAAGGTCCTCGGGCCTAACGTTACTAGAGGTCCCCAAGGTTAGGACTAAGGCAGGACAGAAATCTTTCACGCATGCTGCCCCTGCCTTGTGGAACAACCTTCCTCTGGAGGTAAGAGAAACCCAATCGGTGCTGTGCTTTCGCTTCAAGACTCAAGACCTATCTTATGACAACAAGCGTATGCCAGTGCCACCGCACCTGACACTACTACTATTGACCACAACTTGCAGGCTTACCAAACTAAAATTCTAACCCCTAACAAGGTAGCACTAACTTTTCCTCCCCTCTTTGAACCATCCTGATGCTCTAGAACTATTATACCTAATGAATCTCCAGTACTGTCTCGCTAATATGTAGGACAAAGAAGAGTGTAATGAAATAACAACTTATCAACTACATATATGAAACCACTATAACAACTGCTATGTGTACACGGCCGAATACTGTATACCCATGATAACCTGTATCTGCTTATGTTCAACTGTTTAATTATTCGTGTACTGTTATTCCCGGGTCGCCCCTGAAAAAGGGACCTTCGGGGCCCAGTGGGCCTACCCGGTTACCAAAATTCAATAAATAAATAAATGGAAGCACAGGTCGTTTCCATAGCTACATATATACAGTATATGCATCTATGGAGGGATGGGAATGCAGGGTCTAAAGGACCCTGTCCTCCCACAGTAAAATAATGATACTATTATATTATCTCAAAAAGTAAGGAAATAAGTTGCAAAAAGCTTCATTAATGCTCCAGTTAGGGTCAAAGTGACAAAAGTTGGGAAATGAGGTGTTAGGGTTTTGATCCCTAACAGCCCACCCTCCCAAACCATGCAGAAGAGCAGGTGTGAGGTGTGTCTTGGGCTTTTCAGGCCTAACACCTCATTTCCAACTTGTGTTGCATTTTGACCCTAACTGGGGCATTAATGAAATTTTCTGCAAAATAAATACATACATATATATATATATTTATATTAGAGGCAATAAACTCAGTTTAATGCATTAGTTAGGGTTATTCCACAGCGAAAAAAGTGAGGAAATTCGCTGTTAGGGTTGAAAACCCTAACTCCGAATTCACCCCCCCAGCACCACACACACACAGACACACACACATTCAAGTATGGGGGAGGACCAAGTCAACACAACCAATGACAGACATCCAGCAGCAGGTGACAGAAATAACAAACAATTGTCTAAATGTACTACGAGACATCCCCACCCACCTGACCAGGTACTGCATGCTCAGTGGAGATCAACAGCAAAACTGAGGCCATGTACACCAAACGTACACATCCCTGATTGCAGCTGCACACAACGTACCACACTTAGTAGTTGCATGGCCTTACCTACCGATGCCCCACACCAGACCACGCCACTTGTGGTGGGCCACTTGAGCAATAGAGTTCAGCAAAACCAAGGAGTTGTACAGGTATAATATCTCTGATTATAACAAGGGTTTGAGAAATGCAGCTTTCTAATTGACTGTAAACATTGTAACAGCCTTATGTTTAGTTTTTATTAACATACATGTAGAGCCTAATCATATGATGAACATGGTTTAATGTAGTTTAAAAAACAGTTTTATTATGACAGCAATAAGCCACTCCCAGGTATTATGTTAGTGGTCATTTTATCACTGTCTAGCGACATGTGGCACTCGGCTATGCCTCATTCAACATTAAGCTCCTACAGGGTGATTAACAGACCATTTAACGTAACTGTTGGTCATGCCTTATTGCTTAATTGTCTTTATGAGTAGATATTCTCCCTCTGCTAGGCACTGCAGCAGTTTTGCAACACAGTGTCCCACCCAGTTACACCATACACTGTCTAGTTACTGGAGAATGGCTGTGAATATGAACTCATGAAGATGAACAGTGTAACTTGATCATTACAGTCATCGAAACCCTAGTGTGATTATAACTGACAGAGTCAGTGATAGAGGATAACCCCTGCTGTCCTAGTACACTTACCCCATTGTGAGTTAAATCAATACTAAAAGACATTCTGTTTATATCTACACCATACCTACTTGATTCCTGTTGTACCACAATTAACATAGTTATCACTTTGATAGCATCAGTGACAGAAGTGTGGCAAACCCAAACAGTAGGCATACAGCATGAGTATGAAACAACTGTTAAAAAAAATCACACTGTGTCCATAAGTGGCATAGATCACTCATTGCAACAATAGTAAATGTATTACTGTTTGAATAAGTTAGTCATCACAGATGCAATGAGATTGTCTTTATCAGGTACAACATACTCAGTAAGTGCCTACAGGAAAATCTATCCTATATACATCTCCGATACAGGTACATCATTGTTGGCTCAGTAGTGCTATGATATTTAGAAGTTGCTTGGCCTGATCCATGCAATTACAATGTTTCTTACAAAGAATACTTACTGTGTCTTTAGTATTGAAACACACTGAAGGTCTATGTTTGTACATCAGCAGTACACCTTCATCAGTAAGAATGCATGTGATACTGGCAGTACGAATTTCACAGCGTTGAACAGGCAATGCTTTTCCATACGTTTACATCAGCCTCTCTATGTTGAGTAAACCATTGCAGTAAATGTACTACTATTTAAATCACCTACTAAATGTATCACTACTTTTATCTTGAGCATGCTAGTGTCTTGTAGTTAATTTATGTGCTTCTCTTAATTAATGTATACTCACTAGTGTTAAACCTTTCTACAACTGTCATCATGCACCTTCAGCATTTATACTGAATAATGGCACAGTACCAGTTGTGGTGTGGTGTGGGGCATCGGTAGGTAAGGCCATGCAACTACTAAGTGTGGTACATTGTGTGCAGCTGCAATCAGGGATGTGTACGTTTGGTGTACATGGCCTCAGTTTTGCTGTTGATCTCCACTGAGCATGCAGTACCTGGTCAGGTGGGTGGGGATGTCTCGTAGTACATTTAGACAATTGTTTGTTATTTCTGTCACCTGCTGCTGGATGTCTGTCATTGGTTGTGTTGACTTGGTCCTCCCCATACTTGAATGTGTGGGTGTCTGTGTGTGTGTGGTGCTGGGGGGGTGAATTCGGAGTTAGGGTTTTCAACCCTAACAGTGAATTTCCTCACTTTTTTCGCTGTGGAACAACCCTAACTAATGCATTAAACAGAGTTTTTTGCCTCTAATTTCCCTTCTTTTTGGGAATGATAACAAGAAATAGTGAATGTAATGCAGCGGCAGGAGCACCGGGCCCCGCGGTCCTGCCACATGATGTCTTGTGGCATACTAACAGGGACGGCAACGCAAACAGAAATGCTAACAGTGGCACACATGGTAACACAAGTGCGAATGAGAACAGAAAGGGTAACGCACATGGTGGCGTAGATGGGAACGGTCTGCCACGTGATGTGTTGTCACATAGTAACATGGTGTCTGCAAACAGAAATGTCAATGGGCATAGTGATGTAAAGTAAAACAGAAAGATAAACAGTACTGTAGACAGAAATTGCAAAAAATAACAGAAATGCAAGTGCAAATGAAAACGCAAAGGATAACGCACATGGTGGTGCAGACGTCAACGGTAAGTGAAACGGGTACGGAACCGCAAGCGGAAAGGGCAACAGTAACAGTGATGTAAGCGCACAGGCTGGTTTTCCCCAAAACCTGCATAGAGAAAGACAGTGAGTACAAATAATGTATGCATAATAATGAGTATCGGCGCAGAAAATGAGAACTTTGAATACTAAATACGTTATATCTCAGGAACTGTACGACGTAGAAAAAAAATTTAAAAGTCATATTATTTACAACTGTCCTGGCTAATTTGAATCTTAAGAAATTTTCCAACGAAAAGTCCATATCTCGCACTGTTTCCGAGATACGGGCCCTGAAAGGCGCAGCGAATGCCGTAATGTTATCCTATGGGAAAAAAAGAAAAGTTCAGAGCGCCATAACTTTGCCTCCCTGTAATGTTTTTTCACCAAACCACTGAAAGGCACATCTGTGGGCTGTTGGCTGTCTTCCCTCCAAATTTCAGGAGAAAAGACCAAACTGTTATTTTGCAGCAGGATCCAAATGATTTCTGTAATGCGTTGGGTGCCGTAATGTTATCCTAAGGGAAAAACCATCAACTTTGGAGTGCCGTAACTTTGCCGCCATGTGATATTTTTTCACCAAACTACTGGAAGGCACATCTGTGGGCTGTTGGCTGTCTTTCCTCCAAATTTCAGGAAAAAAGACCAAACAGTTATTTTGCAGCAGGGTGCCAAAGGATTTCTGTAATGCGTCGGGCGCCGTAATGTTATCCTATGGGAAAAAATGTCAACTTTGGAGTGCTGTAATTTTGCCACTGTGTAATATTTTTTCAATACAACACTGAAAGACACATCTGTGAGATGTCGGCTCCGTTCCCTCCAAATTTCAGCCCAAAATTCCTAACGGTTCTTTTGCAGTGCAGTGTCAAAGAATCGCTGTCACTGTCCCACAGATGGAAAACTACTGTAGCAATTTGAGAAAGCTTTCACAAAAAAGTTCGACACTTTCGTGAGCACGAAAGTAATTTGCTAAAGTACTTTTTCCAGAAATTTGAAAAACATATTTCTGGGGTGTTTTACCACAAAATAAAGACATGGCAAGCATCCTCAGGGTCCGACTAGGTGAATACAAAAAGAATTAGTTGCTAGAGGGTCCCAAATTTAAATGCCAACCATTTTCTGATCACTAACTGAAAACAAAATGGCCGTTTGTGAAAGTAACAGGCCCATTTCAGAAGTAAAATGCATTTGAAGTGTTGAACTTTTGTTAACTTTTCCCATTGACTTATAATGGGAAACTGTTTTTGAATAACTTTGAACCATTTAATATTTTTCATGAAATCTTCAAAAGGCACATTGGGACCCTGGCCACATGTTTCCTGAAGATTTTGGACCAGTCTCGCAAACCATACGACCTGTAGGCGCAACCGTAGAATTCCATAAAAAGTATAAACGCGTGCACAGATCATGCTTAATAACTCCACAGCCGTATATCCGACCACTACAAAACTTGGCAGATCCCAAGATCTATGGTTCTTGATCATGTATTCCAAATTTCAGCCAAATCTGTCAAACAGTTGCTAAGTTATTAAGGTGCAAAGTTTTGGGGTTTAACATAGAAATGGCTCCTCATCTCCCTTATGGTAGCACTACGTGTTACCATAATATATATATATATATATATATATATATATATATATATATATATATATATATATATATATACATATATATTGAGTTGTGAGCTATCAACCATATGCAACATTGGTGTGTATTCATCAGCATACTGTATACCATTCTGAATACCTATGGAGGGAAACACAGATACTTCCCCCGGCATACAGTCTATAATCCATTGGAAAAGCATGCTATGTGCACCACAACCCCATTAGGGTTTGAAATGCCAAGGCATACTTGTCATACCTGTTCCTACATGCAGGGTGGGCTGGAGTCTTATGGTTGGAAGCTGAGGGTGGGGCTGGGGTCTTGGGGTTGGGAACCCTAAGTTCCCCTCATACCTGTTCCTGCATTCACAGTGGGAGTCTGGTCTTAGGCTTGGGAACCTTAATGTCATAGTTCCTACTTTTGACGGTTCAACTCTAATGGTGCAGTAATGAAGTTTATATATATATATATAACATATATATATATATATATATATATATATATATATATATATATATATATATCTTATCTATACAGGTGTGTGTGTGTGTATATATATATATGTGTGTATGTATTTATACATTAGGGGTGTGTTGATAACACTTAAAATAAAAACACATATCACTCACCCCCAAATGCAGCCAACTGACATTTATCACACTCTGCTTATCTCACCAGAGTGCGATAAATCCTGCTGCCTAACATTTATACATACTGTGCTTACCTCACCAGCATTGATTTCAACTGTGCTGATCTCATCCAGCAAAACTCAGAGAATGCCTAAGTGCTGGATCTGCTTTCATGAAGTTAATGACAATAATGTAGCTCACCTGTCACACCTGCACCTGCAACTCCCTCTTGCACTCGTATCTTGTGCACTTGACGAAAGCCCCAAAGCAAGCAACCAGCAGCCTGAGTTTCATACTGGAAAAAAAGCCAAAAGAGAGCAATGCCTTCTACATCCATGAATACCTCAACTACCAAGGAAAACAGCCAGCTTCACCCAAATGGCAAGCCAGTGTGTCAGCTTGTTTCAGCAGAATTTTCTTTTTTTGTCCTGTGCCTTCGCTTATTCCACAAGATAAACTGAAATAAAAACACATTCTGAAACCCTATTGTGTAATTGCACACTTGATGTGTAGAATGGGTGTGATATGGAAAATATTATCACTTTCTTAGAGTGAGCTCTGATACTCTCACCATGCCTTTGGCACTCGTGAGTATCCAGAGCTCACTCTGAGGGAGTGAGAATATTTTTCCATATCACTCTCCTTCCCATCATGTATCCCCTATATACAAGATATATACTGTAGATATATGGGATATGCAATGGGTTTAATGGAAATATCACAGATATTTTCCCAAAGTGCAATTTGACTTTATGACCTCACGAGTGGCGGAGCCACGCGTGAGGTCACAAGGTCAAACTGCTCGAGGAGAAATATCTGTGATATTCCCATTAGACCTATTGCATAACTCATTTATGTAATGTAAAATGCTTTTTTTTCATTTTCATTAATCTTTGTTTTTTTATATATATTTTTATTGTTTTCTCCCATAGTATTGTGTCTATATTTTTAGTAGGTAGCGACAGTAGCATGGTTGCTAGGGTCCGTATGTGCTCATTTTGGTACCGTGGCATTTCATTGGATGTGGCTTTGTATGGGTGGCCTGAGCAGGTTTGACAGATATGGCTGTGGCACTCCCGCTTAGCGAGGGAGTGAGTTTCCGACGTGTAGTCTTTTTTTTGTTTATTTGTGTTGCTACTGCAGTTCTCTGGTTAACCCTGCCTTTTCGTCAGAGCTTCTTCAGGCAGCAGAAGATGTCCTTGCTGGGTTCAGAGGCAGCATGAGGTGCGGAGTGGAATTTGGGGTTGGGAAGTGAGGGAGGCCTTGGGTGTGACGTGTGGTTTCATATGCACTGTTCATGGCTTTGTTGGGTGGTTGTTTTCATTTGAGAGCTTTCAAAAAAAGAACCTTTCAGTGTAAATGCTGGTTTCACACTGAGCAGGTTCTGTGTTAGAGCTGTGTCGTGACTGAGGGGTGCTTACAGAGGGTGACTTGTATAAGGGCTGTATGTGTTGCTGGAGAAAGTGAAAGTATTCGGTGTGTTGCCAGAGTGAAACTAAACTGACAGTGGGAGCTGGCTTCTAAATGAGCAGGTGAATTCTGATTGTACTGCTCATGCTGCCCGCTCCCACTAGTCAAAATGTTTTTGAGTAGTTGTGGTGAAGTACAGATAGTGCCTGGTTATTACTTACAGTGAGAAAAAATGACCTACAGTGAGAATAAATGCGATATTCTCTCTGTAGGTCACCCAGGCAAAAATACTGCTGTTATTTGCCACTTTTTATCCTCACCCCCATTATATATATATATATATATATATATATACATATATGTATATATACTATATATAGATGTCTATCTGTGTGTGTAAAATACCTATACATATTGATAAACAAGGTTCACTTGTGACCTGCTTGCACTGCATGAGTTACTCACTCACCAGCATCAATAAGCATGTTAGGTATTGTCCATGCTATTTACAACCATTAATAACAGTATAGTGTATGGTGGAACATTGTTCTGGATAAAATCCATAACTCCAATAGTGTCGTTGTGCTGTAGTAGCCATGTCATTGTAGTTGTTATGCTGTACTAGATACATAGCTGCTGCAGCATAACAACACGTAGCATGCGTTGCATGTAAAGAGTCTGTCTGCAGTGGATGTGGCGGTGAGAGTGGGAGCGAGGAGAGTGGGTCAGAGGGGAAAAAAGTTAAAGTAAGGGCTATTTTGTTAATCTTGAACCCTCGGATAGTGGACCATTCAGTATAAAAGATAATGTATGGTCTACAATCCATGCCAAGTGTATATCTTTGTCTCAAGGTTGGCTTGGCAATGAACCTCTCGAGCTGTGCTCTCGAGGATTGAAACTGTTACTACGGCAACCTCTCGGTGAAGAATACGCTTGTTATGGATTGCAGACTATACATTATCCTCTATGTTGTGTGCTGTTACAGGTGATAAGAAAGAGATGAGAAAACTCAAACCCTGTGCTGTAGCAACTGTGTTGCATAACCTGCATGTTGGAAATGCCCTGCAAAGCAGTGAAAAGTGGCAAAAGGTAAGTTATCTATACTGATTATGTTTTACATTGACACGGAAATACTGTGAACATTATCTTCAGAAATATTATTCATACACCCGGATATTTGTGATTCATGTAGATTCAGTTTCACCATATGCACCAGAGTCATGCATAGTTTCACAGTGTTTTGCAAATTGCAACATATCTGAAACTGTTAAATAATATGCCATCTCATTAAAAAAGTTGTAATTTCAATTGTGAATCACACATAGGGATAGTAATGTCACACTCATAACTGCTTTGTTCCTCTCCATATACATGTTGCTTGTTCTATTTTTCCAAGTGGCAGTTCATGAAGGATGCTGTGTGCAGACATCTGAAGAAATGGTCTTTCCATGTACTGAAACATCACTGAGTGAAGAAAACATCCTACCACCTTTACTTCACATTTCCACTCTTTCAGCCAATACTGTATTGCAGCAAATCTCCTATAGTACTTCAACATAATTTACGGTGCACAAGCCATCTGCTGGAATCCAGGCCTTACATTCTACCAAGTCTGCACAGTTGTGCAGCTAGCAGACCCTATTTTGCAGCTGCTTCTCCCTACATTTCCCCCTCTTCCTTGGCCCTCCCTCTTGCTCTGTCCCATCCCCTCTTGAAGCCCCCCCACTGTACTACTGAATACCATCTCAGCCAGTTGTGCATTCCACTCAGCCACCACCTTCTCCATAAAAAAGTGTCTACTCATCTCATTCCTGAACCTTCCCCCCTCCAGTCTCATATCATGACATCGGGTGTTCCTCCCCTCCCTTAGTTTGAAAAGCCCCACTGTAAAAGACTTGTTTATCCCTGTCATGTACTTGAAGGTTTCAATCATATCCCCTCTCCCTCCTCTCCTCCAGTGAGTACATGTTCAACTCTCTCAGTCTGCTCTCATATGGTATGTCCAGATCTTTGATCATCTTAGTCTCTCTGCATTGCACTCCCTCCAGTAGCCTAATGTCCCTCTTCAGGTCCGGATACCAGAACTGTATGCAGTACTCCAGGTGTGGCCTAACCAGCGATCTGCACAGTGGCAGAATCACCTCTCCCCTCCTGGAGAATAGAACCCTAGCAATATAACCCAGCATCCTCTTGACCTTTGCAGCCACCTTTCTACACTGTGCTGAGTTCTTAATTGCCCCCTCAATGAGCATCCCCAGATCCTTCTCCTCCTCAGTCACCTCCAACTGCACACCTCCCAGGTGGTAGCTTCTCCTTGGCTTTTAGCCCCAAAATGCAGCACCTTGTATTTTTTGGCATTGAATCCCAGCTGCCAGGTATCTGACCAGGACTCCAGCCTTGACAGATCCTCCTGCAGCCCCTACCAGCTCCTCAGGTCATCTGGCACCACTCTCATCTTGGTGTTATCAGCAAACAGACTGATTCTGCTCTTGCTGCCCACTGAAAATCTGCAATGAATATCCCAAACAGCACTAGTCCCAACACCAAGCCCTGTGGAACTCCACTTTTCACCACCCTTGCGGATGATAGCTCCCCTCCCACCACCATTCTCTGCTGTCTCCCATGCAGCCAGTTCCCTACCCAGCCCACCATCTTTATTCCTGCCCCTGTAGCTTGTAGCTTACTTACTAGTCTCCCATGTGGCACTGAGTCAAATCCCTTACTGAAGTCCAGGTACAGGACATCCACTGCTTGGCCCTTGACCAGTTGTCTAGTTACCCAATCATAATACTCCAGCAGGTTGTTCTGGCATGATCTGCCAGTGACAAAGCCATGTTGTTTACTGTCCTATAGCACATTGGCCTCCAGAAGGGTAACCAGTCTCTCCTTCATGATTGTCTCCATCATTTTTCCCATGATGTTTGTGAGGCTCACTGGTCTGTTGATCCCCAATCATCCTTGGGGCTACTCTTATGAAGAGATACCATGTGAACCATTCTCCAATCCTTAGGAACACACCCTGAATCTAGTGAGACATTGAATAGGTCTGCCAGAGGTCCTGCAAGTTCCTCTGCCAGCATCTTCAGTACCCTGGAATGAATGCAATCTGGCCCCAGTGTCTTGTCCACCCCCAGTGCCCTCAATCCCTCCAGCACCTTGTCCTCTGTGATGTCCTCCAAGCACAGTGAAAACAGTGAAAATTATGAATCAATGTTCACAGTTCCGAGTGGTATGAGTACAGAATTAGAGTCTAATGATGGTGAGGATGAGGACAGCTTCTTCTCCAATGACAATATTGTAACAGAGCAGAAATTCATAGTGTTTAAGTCACAATTCTTCATTCTATTTGAACTGCTCATTTTCAAATTCTGTCATCTTGCATTGATGATTACCACCTCATGTGTTCACAGAACAATATTTGCGGTGCAGTTCTGTTGTGTAAAATCCCATATTTTTACATGGACGTCACATGCAAGGATTGGGGAAATTACTGCCTGAAATTTGGTCCTCAGTTCAGCAGTTCTATTTACCAGTAACACCTACAGGTGCATAGCTGAGTTTTTTTTAAGTGTCTTCATGTTCCATTTCTTTCTGAGTGCCATTATTATCGCCTTCAAAGACCATTTTTATTTCCAGCTGTTAATTTTCATCAGATCAAGCAGCAGAAAAGCAACATACAGCTTGTGTTAGGGACATGACAGACAGTTATTGCTGATGGCCACCACAACTCACCTGGACACAGTGCAAAGTACTGTACCTATACAGTGATGGACATAGAAACAAACCACATTCTCCAATCTGAGCTTCTCCAGATCTCTGACGTCGTGAACTCCTATTGCATGGAGAAGGAAGATTTTTTTCGAGCACTTCAAAAATTGACTCAGAGTGATGTTTTCATTGGTACCATTGCAATGGATCATCAGCTACAGATTGTGGCACTGATGTCAAAGGAAACAATATTCCATCTCATCAGTTTGATGTGTGGCACATTGCTAAATCCACAATCAAAAAAACAGTAACCAAAGAAAAGCAGTATCAATGCCAAGAGCTTCTGCTATGGACACTCTCCATCTTTAACCACTTCTGGTAGTCAGTGTCAACCTGTCATGTTAATGTTGCCCTGTAACGGAGAAGTGGATTTCAGTGTTGGAGAACACAGCCAACACACATATTGGGTTGTTGGTTTGGTTTTTTGTTCATGTGTACTTGAACCAACTGATGATGTAGCAGAGGAAGAGACATGATGGCTGGAAAGGGAACACTATCTCATGATACAATGAAGTCCATAGTGATGGATACCAGGCTGCTGAACGCCATGGGTAAAGTGACAACATTTTATTATACAGGGCATTTGGAAGTTTTCCATTCTCTACTAAACAAGTACTGCCCAGTATGGCAGCCTTTTTCATATGGTGGCATGCTTACTCGAGCAGCTTGAGATGACAGATTATTCAGAAAACTGTAATCATTCAAAAGCACGGAACTTTACTTGGCCAGACAAAGGATGTGCAAAGAATCTGTTCATGTTCTCAAAGCAGACAAAACAGTGGATTTTAAGACCAGTATATGAAAAGAAATCATGCACATTTCTTGTCAAGATGACAGTAGATGTGGTGAGAATGAAGAATGATGAATTAACAGATGTTCCCATCATTCCAATTTCTATGCTACTGAAAAACATTGCACCAGTACCCAGGCCATAAAAAGCTGACTTAAAGCATGAATCCTTCTTTGGAAAATAAATATTGCTGAAATAAGTAACTGTTTGTGCAGTGTCAGTGGCTCAGTAGGTAGCACATTCACCTCTGAGACTGGGAGATCAGAGGGCTGTGGGTTCAGTTCCCTCATCTGGCACTTGGGTTAATATCCCAGTACTGACACTGTAGTGCATCATGAGGGAGGTGCTGCACTTCTGAGGTGCTGTCTTTCAGATGAGATGTTAAACCAAGGTCCCATCTGCCTGGATTGTTGGCAGTTCAGGTGGATGGTAAAGATCCCATAGCACTTATCGAAAAAGAGTATGGAAATTTCCCCGGTATCCTGGCCAAATTTCTCCCATTCACTAAAAATATTGCCACCAACAGCTTAATCTGGTTCAATTTCAGTTGCTTACCATCTATATCCCACTCCCCCCCCCCCGATAAAGGGACTTCTAGGCCCAGTGGGCTTACTGGGGTCAACAAAATGAAATAAATAAACAAATGTTCACTATGATTTTTTGTGCGCATTATATTTTCTATGTTGTAATGTGCCTGTGTCATGTAGGTTATGTGACATACTTTTAAGACAGTGTTACATACTTGTGGTTTTCCATATTCCAGTAAGATGTTTATTTGAACTATTCACAGAAACAGCAACTGTTTTGGTAAATGTTAATGAGTTTATCAGGTTTCATAAAATAATCTGTTAAAATCAGCAATGTATGATTACATAACTATTTTTAGTGGCAACTGTTGCAAAATGCATTCTTACTAATTTGAAAATTGCAACAGCTGTACAACCATACAGTTCTACAAAAAAGGCATTTAGTGTATTAAACATTTCTGGAGTCACACGTTGTCATTATGTGATGTTCAATAGAGAGCCAATGTGTAATCAGTGCCTTAATAGTTTTGTTCAATAAAGTGAGACCGTTAACTTAACTAACAAATGTTTCCAGAGTGTAAGTGTCATACATCATGTCACTAAGGGTGACTTTTTATATTTATTCAGTAGGTCTGGAGTATAAACCTCATGAGGGACTATTGATCACTGCATAGCATGGTTCTATGTAATGATTGTAGCACATTCGAAACACTCAAGGATGCGTGTTGCTTGACCTCAAAAGGGGTGATTTTAACAAGATATGTAAATGCCTCAGGATTGCCCTGCCAGGTAGTTGGGTGGGAAGGGCTTGGATTGAGTGGAAGAACACTTGGCAAAGGTATGAGGAGACATAGTGAAAGCAACAGACATACTGTATGTGCCAGGCAAGTGAGAAGAAGCAAGAGCAGAAATAGATCTCCATGGTTCTCAGAAGAGGTAACTGGGAATGTAACTGAAAAAGAGTTGCCATTATGGAGATATAAGAAGACAGAGAACGAGAAGGATAGAGAAGTGTATCAGGTGAAACACAGGGAGGCAGGGAAAGAACTAAGGAGAGCAAAGGTACAACAGAAGTACAAAATAGCACAGGTAGTAATGAAATGGGAAAGAACATTTGTCGGGTATGTAACAGAAAAAGGAAGACCACTGGAGGGATTGTAAGGCTAAGAAAGGAAGGAAGGGATTGGACGTGGGGCAATGAGCCTTAGGATGAGGACATCATTATCAAATGCTTTGGGCAGTGTTCACAGATAAAGTGGAACGCAATGGGCCACACAGAAAACATTGAGGGGTTTGAGGGAGTTACTGGCTGCACCTTTGACAGTCCTGTTTAACTGCTCACTGGTAATGGGACTGCTTCAAGAAGACTGGAGAAGTGCAGATGTGGTTCTGACACACAGAAGTGATAGCAGAGAGGAGAAGAGCATGCATGTGCCAGTCACCCATACTTTGGACTTGGTACTTGGTATACTTGGTATCATAGAACAAAAGCAGGCCAATGGTCCATTGAGATTGTCCCCCACCACCATGGTGGGAGACTGATTAAACTCAAAATGTATTAGATTCCATCCATTGGTCCAGATTATTTTTAAAGGAGGAAATAGATGGGCTATCCACTAAAAATTGTAGATGGGTATTCCATAATGTTGGAGTTCTTGCTGCAAAGTAATTTAGCCTCTTGTTAATATTCAATTTTTTTTTGCTTCAATCTGTTCATTGTTAAGCCTTGGAGAGCTCCTTCTGTTAGAGAATTTTAAGCCAGACTGATCCATTTGGTCCTGAGATTTGAGAATTTTATACAGAAGGAGTAGATCTCCTCTAGTTCTTCTACTTTGTAATGAGTGCAGTCCAGTTTCCCGCAATCTGATATGATAATCACTGTTGGCTAATCCGGGTGATAATTTTGTTGCCTTCCTCTGAATCCTCTCAATTCTTTCAATGTTATATTTAAAATAAGGGCTCCAAAAAGGAGACCCATAGTCAAATTGGGGCCTAACATGAGTACTAAAAAGAGGAATAATGCATTCCTGGGTCCTAGATACAAACGTTCATTTAATACGAGTAAGTAAGGCATTTGAGATTTTGGCTACTTTAATGCATTGATCAACAGACGAAAGCTTATTACTAACAATGATTCCAAGGTCTCTTTCAGATGAAGAAACCAAAAGGGGCCAATTGTTTAGAACATAACTTTGGTTTTTTTTCCCAATATATAACACAGAACATTTATCGGCATTGCGTAACATCCCATTATGTACTGCCCAAGATTCTATGAATTTTAAATTATTATTCAGAATAGTTCTACTCACATCTGTTTATACTACCCCTTCTAGCTTAGTGCCATCAGCAAATTTAGAGAGAAGATTTTCAGCACTGACCTGCATATCACTGATATACACATTAAACAAAGTTGGTCCAAGGACCAACCCCTGGAGGACCCCGCTGGTGACATGCCCTATATCTGATAGGGACCCATTTATTCTTACTTGCTGATGTCTATTTGATAGCCTGACAAACATCCATCTGACTAGGACTTGAGAAAACCCTAGTTTTTACATTGTATCAAGGAGTTTACCATGTGGCACCTTGTTGAAGGCTCGGCTATAATCAAGTAATATAACATCTGTGGGTGTTCCACTATCAAGTCCTAAACTTATTTAATTATAAAAGGAAAATAAGTTGGTTGTACAGGAGTACCCGGGCCTAAAGCCATGCTGTGTTTAATCAATTATGTTCTTAGAAATTGATTCTCCCTTTCCAGTAGTTGTTTAATAATGTTCTCCATAATCTTCCCCACTACAGATGTTAGGCTAATAGGGCAATAGTTGTCCAGGTTTGAATGATTGCCTTCCTTGAAAATGGGTATCACTGTGGCATTTGCCCAGTCATGAGGTATTAAACCTTCTCAAAGAGATTTATTCAAAATTAGTGTTAAGGATTTAGCAATGGCCTCTGCTGTTTCTAACAAGAATCTTGTGCTAATATTGTCTGGTCCTGGACTGGATGTCTTTTTCAGGGATTGCAAGGCTTCCAATGTATCAGTTTCAGAAACATAATAATCTGTACATTTACTAATTAAACCCTGATTTATTTTGGGATAGTCTTTTGTTGAAAATACAGAACAAAACTGTACATTGGAGGCATCAGCTATTTCCTTGTCAGTAGACATTAGCTCATTGTTTACCAATAGGGGGCCTGTATACCTATTGTTCCCTTTTTTTGTTTTTGAGATAAGAAAATAATGATTTATAACTATCTTTGCAATGCACCAGATGAAAATCTAGTTTCTTTTTTGACTGTAAGATAGATTGTTTCAATTGTTTTAGTGCTTTTTTATATTGCAATAATAAGTGTTCTTTATTGATACCTTCACTCTTTTTAAGAGAGAAAATAGTTTATTTTTATTTCTGATTTGTTTCTTAATGATTTCATTAAAACATAATGGAATTTTTCCCTTCTTATTATATTTCTGTTTTTTTTTTAACAAAAAGTTCTTCAAGCTCATGAATCTTATTTTTTAAATATTCCCAGGCCATTCCAAGTGATAGAGGGGAA
Organism: Neoceratodus forsteri; assembly: GCA_016271365.2. Classification (NCBI taxonomy): domain Eukaryota; kingdom Metazoa; phylum Chordata; order Ceratodontiformes; family Ceratodontidae; genus Neoceratodus; species Neoceratodus forsteri. The sequence goes on along the minus strand of CM057453.1, from coordinate 368,612,475 downwards.
AGGGATTCATCCCAATGGATTTTATTTAATTGTTCTATAATGGTATTAAAATCAGCATAATCATAATTTTTGAACTGTGAACGTTTTATGCATTGTACAGTATTAACAGTAAGTGATAGTATCATAGAATGGTCACTGGAACCTAGGGGGTCACTGATACTTACATTAGATAGAATGTTCCCTATGTTGTTCCCTATGCTGTTGCTAGTTTTGCTTGTAGAGCAGAAAGCAGTTAACTAAAAAAGCTACATTTTCTTATTAATTTAAAATTTATATCTCAGCAAGAGTGAGTGTCTTTTGAGATTAAGTAGACAGATACTTTATTAGAAGTAGAAGGGGTCTTATTTAGGGTTAAAAAAAGAAAGAAAAGAAAGAAAGTCAGTGTGTGTTCTGTGCTGGGAAGGGTATTGTATCAGCTGACTTTGCTAAACCAGTAGAAGGTGAGAGAGAGCTTAATTGGGGGTGTGGCTTAGACACTATAAAAGCAGGTGACTCAAATTACAACTTCCTGTTGCTAGTCTTGCTTGTAGAGCAGAAAGCAGCTAACTAAAAAAGCTACATTTTCTTATTAAGTTAAAACTTATATCTCAGCAAGAGTGAGTGTCTTTTGAGATTAAGTAGACAGATACTTTATTAGAAGTAGAAGGGGTCTTATTTAGGGTAAAAAAAAGAAAGAAAGTCAGTGTGTGTTCTGTGCTGGGAATGGTATTGTATCAGCTGACTTTGCTAAACCAGTAGAAGGAGAGAGAGCTTAATTGGGGTGTGGCTTAGACACTATAAAAGCAGGTGACTCAAATTACAACTTCCTGTTGCTAGCCTTTTTTCTTAGTAATTGCCCTCCATCCCACCCAAAGCCAGTTTTACTTTTATAGCCACTGGATCTGACTGTCAACAGGAACTTCCTGTTTGGCAGTAGGAAGGGAAGGATCATAGAGAAACATTGGTTTTGTCAACCCTAAAGGAAAAAGTAGCTCACTCCCCCCCCCCAGTTGCTGGTGGTCTGACATTGAGCAAGGAAGAAGAAGGCTACTAAAAAGATAGGAAGTTGCTGTCCCAGAACAGGAAGGATGAGAGTTGTAAGGAGGGAGAGTAAGCATACAGAGAAACAGGAGAGGGACACAAAATAAGACATGATAGGAGTGGTGCAGTGCAATGGCTGTGGGGCGGCAGTGTTCCAGGAGACATTCTGGAGGCTGCGATGCTACCCTATTTGCAGGCACCTCTCTGCTCTGAGAGAGGAGGTTGCCCATCTCCAGGCTGACCTGGCTAGGATTCGTGAAACTTCCTCCCCCACCCAGGGACCACCAGGGCCAATGCCACTACCACAGAGGTTGCCAAGAAAGAGGAGAGGCTGGACCAGGGTGGGCTCAGGGAGGGAGACGGTGGTGGAACAGAGTTGCATCTCTCCAGCTGTACCTCTCCCACAATTCATTCGCTCTTCTGGTGGATAGTGGTTCCTCTATGGAGGCACCTGCAGTGGAGACCAAGGAGGATGCTGGGAACCTTCACAAAGGAGACCCACAGGAGGGTGGCATGGGACCCCACAGGGGAAGGAAACAACTTCTGGTGGGGGACTCAGTCATTGGGGGTAGAAATGGGGGAGGAAGGGGAGAAGGAGATAAGGTGCCTTCCTGGCGCCATGGCTTGGAGGGATAGGAAGCGAATCCTCAGGATCGTGGGAGAAGCTGCATGAGGGAGGGAGCTGTATGTCATTGTCCACCTGTGGACAAATGACCTGGCTAGGAATGGGATCAGAGTGGTGCAAGAGGAGTTTGTAGAGTTGAGGAGGGGCCTTAGACAAGTAGCGCATATGGTAACCTTCTCGGAGGTGCTGCCTGTCTATGGCAAGGGTGATGCTAGGGCACTCCTCACCAGGGAATTCAATGAGTGGTTGAAAAACCTGGTGTGGAGCTCAGGGTTTTGGCTTCATTGGGGACTGGGGAGCCACCTGGAGGGATGCAAACCTATACTGGTGCGATGGTCTGCATCTGTCCAGGGGGAACCAGGATCCTAGGTGAGAGGTTTAGATGCTTCATTGGCAAGCATTTAAACTAGCCAAGGGGGGAGGCACTGAAAAGGAGCAGGGAAATCCCAGCCTACCCCCACAAAACATGGTAATTAGTGAGGTAAACACCAAGGTAGAGAAGTTTTTAGGGAGCAGAACAGAGGTAAATGTAAAAAAAGGCAAAGGCAGTAAGGACAGGAATGGGCTAAAAGGGCTAAAGCTATCAAAAAGTGGAGGGTGATGAGTACCAATGCCCACAGTCTGTGTAACAAGATCCCTGAACTAGTGACCTTGATGGAAGAGGGTTGCCTGGATATTGTGGCAGTCACAGAAACATGGTACACAGAGAACCATGGCTGGGATGTAAACATACCAGGATACACAATCTACGGGAGGGACAGGGAGGGTAAAAGAGGAGGAGGAGTAGCTCGCTATTTAAAGGATGGGATCAAAGCAACAGAACTAAAGAGTAAACAGGGAGCAGATGAGGCACTCTGGGTCACCCTGGAGACAGAAAATGGCATCACAATCTGCACGGGGGTTGTATACAGACCCCCATCTCAGGGGGAGGGAATGGACAAGGAAATGATAGAAGGCTTCCTTAGAATGGCAGAAAAAGAGGAGATATTGTTGATGGGGGACCTGAATATGCCAGATGTTAACTGGAGAACCTTTGCTGCAGGCACATCCAAGACCAGGGTCATTCTTGATGCCCTAGAGGGGCATGCCTCAGACAGCTAGTATTGGAACCCACTTGGGAGGGAGCAATCTTAGACCTGGTACTGTCAAATAGGGATGGAGAAAGAATCTCAGATTTAGAGGTGGGTATCCATCTGGGAACAAATGACCACCAAACAGTGTGGTTCACAATAAACACAGCCATATAATCAAGCCATACAAAAGCAAGAGTATTGGACTTTAGGAGGGCTGACTTTGGGAAAATGAGAGAGTGCCTTAGAAAAGCACTAGCAAACAGGCAAGAAGGAGGGGTGGAGGAACAATGAGGAGTAATCAAAACAGCCATTACAGAGGCAACAAGCCTTTGTGTAAAGCAAATCAATTAAACACAACAAAGAAAAAAAACACTATGGTTCTCAAAAGAGATGGCAGGGAAGGTTAAGGAGAAAAGGATAGCATTCAGGAAATATAAGGAAACACAGAAGGAGCAGGACAGAGAACTTTACCAGTTAAAGCAGAAAGAGGCTGGGAAGGCAGTCAGAATAGCAAAGGCCCAAACAGAGGAAAGGATATCCAATTCTGTTAAGAAGGGGGATAAGACCTTTTATAGGTACATTAGGGAGCGAAGAAAGACCAAAGGAGGGATACTGAGGCTTAATAAAGGGGAGGGAATGTGGGTAGAGGGGGACAGTGAAAAAGCAGGGATACTGAACGAATATTTCTGCTCAGTATTCACAAAGGAAGAGGAGGGGGAGGTACCTAAACCAAATAAGAGAAACACTCTGAAGATGGGGGTAGATGGACTTTTATTCTAAGGAAGGGAGGGTGACCAACGTGGTGCCACAAGGATGAATACTGGTAGAGGAACTCTGTAATGTCTTTCTTTTCTTTTATATTGTTTATTTGTACTATTTTTCAGATAAAAAACAATATTGAGGTACATCTGGTAATACATACATTGTATACATAGCTTACATAAAACATCATGTCCATGTGATTCCCTACAAGATACATTAAATAAATATAAGTAAGGATAGAATTCAGTGTTGGCCAATATCATAAATAGTGCAATAAGACAAGTTGAAAGTCTGTTAAAATGTCCATTTTTCCAGTAAAAGCAAAAACTGGATATTCGACTGCAAGATTGAATCCATACAATGAGTGAATGTTTCTTAATGTCTTTCTAGGATGTAGTGAGGTAGACTTTCATGAGACAAAAGAAGGGTCTAATGGTGAAATATAAAATTTTCTACATCTCAGTTCAAATAAATCCATTCTATCTACTGACCTAGCAATTAACTTTTCTAAGGTATAAATCTCTCTGAGCATCCCATGCCAATCCTGAAGGATGGGGGTGGGGTGGGGGAATCTCTACCCCATCTCTTAGTAATAACTTTCTTTGTCGCCAGGATATAGGTTATTAACAAAGATCCTTTTTGAATGCGTAGGCTTTCTGGTGGGATAGATAAGAGGACCAACTCTGGGGTTAGGACAGCTTCTTCTCCTACCATTTCCACCAAGGTATGTGATATCAAACACCAAAACCCTCTCAGACCTGGGCAGGACCCAAAAATATGGGTGTGGCCAGCATATTGTTCTCCACTTTTCCACCAGCATTCCTCAGTAACTGTAGCCATAAATTTAGAAAGTTTTGCAGGGGGGTGAAACAAATCTGTTTCTGGTCTTCCATGCAAACTACCTCCAATAGGGTGTGTTTAGAAGGCCAAAAGGTTGCTTAGTGTATTTCTCCCTCTCATCTATCTGGATAGGTATGGGGAGCTCTCTATTCCAAGCCTCTAATTTTTTTTTGTTGTTGTTAGTTGTTTAAACAGGACTAGCACACTAAGCTGAAAGCTTTTTTACAGGTGCAACCTGGGAGCAAAGGGAAGTTGTGACTTGCTCAGGGTCACACAGTCTGCAAGTGGAAGCTGTGGGATTCAACCACAGGTCTGGTCTGCTGGATGTCACCAGATTTGCAGCTCAGAGCCTTAAACCACTGTGCTATACTGCCTCCCTATATCCTCTAATATACTCCTCTAATATACCCCTAGTGGACTCTCTTGACAGTTCCTGATGACTCTTATAAAGTAACCCTATAAAATATGGCCAGATTTGACTGGTTCTAGTACTGTAGCTATGGCAAGGGAAGGGGTTTAGGCAAAAAGCCTATAGTGGCAGCCCTCTGCCTCATTGATTCCTTATGTCATACGTATAACAGGTAATCTTGTGGTATGAGCCCAAAGCTGTCCTGTAATTTCAGAAAATAAATTACTCCCATCGAATCTGCAACTTTATAAATTGAAGTTAGACCCCTATAAGACCACCTCTGTAAGGATTGTTTCTCTTGTGGTGAAAGGGGTTTAACCAGCACAGAGAGTGAGTCTAGATGGGATAGTGTATGTTGTAGGTCTGAGGAATTTTTAAGATTATGCCAAACCTGGAGGGTAGACTGTGCTCCTATATAAAATGACGGATCACTTTTATAGGGATATTCTAGTAGAGGATAGCAAAACTGGGAGATCCTGAAAAGGATTAAGAGTTGTTTCCATCACCTTCCACTGAAGGTCATAGTTTGGGCTGCACCAGTTAAAGATTCAAACTAACACTGTAGCTTGAGCATATTTATGGAGCTTAGTGAGATTTAATCCTCCCCTCCCTTTAGGTAGCCGCAATATTGACCACTTTATTCTTGGTCTCTTACCCATCCAAACAAACCTAGCAAGGGATCTATTCCAGGAAATAAAATACATTGGTGAAGGAAATTCTGGGATTGTTAAAAATAAATATAACAAATGGGCTAAGATTTTCATACATGTTAAATGCACCTTGGAATAGAATGGCAAATGAAGTTGAGACCAACGATGGAGGCCCAGCTCTATTTGTTGGGCAAGGGGCTCATAATTAAGTAACAATGTAATGCCTTTCTTAATAACATCACAGAGGGGCCAGTGGTGAAGGTCTGCATTTTTTTCAGATGACATTAACACCTGCAATAGGTTAGACATTCCAGGAGGAGTGGAAAAACTGAAAGGTGATTTCAGAAAGTTAGAGGAGTGGTCAGTGGTGTGGCTGCTAAGTTTCAATGTGAAAGAATGACAAGACATGCAGTTACGGTGCAGAAAGGCAGGTGAGGAGTACAAATTGGGGGAAGTATTTTTGATGACCATCAGACAGGAAAGAGACCACAGGCCTGGTTCTTAAATTGCACTGCAAGCTGTGCCAACTGCAGGTTATGGTGATTGCCATTGCACCAGGGAACCTGCCCCACATTCTATATGGGCTAGTATCTCAGTGGCAAAGTCACACAACATGTGGCAACTGTGGCCACATGCCACACAGACTGCACATCTTCAGGGTATGCCACAAGCTGTGGGACCTTGGGGGGGCACTTTTGGAGGGGTGCACATACTTTTTAGGTGACACCATATATGCCAGAACATTAGATGCTGCAAGTAAAATGTAGCATTTCCTGGTGGTCATCAGTCCTCCCACAATCAACAATGTCCCCTGTATGTGTACATAGCAGAACTCCTGGTGTCCAGTGCTCCCTCTTCCTGAGTCCCACACAAAGTATAATATGCATCCCCTCCCAGGTGTTTAGTGATCTCCCCTCCGTATAAGTGATTCCTCACAACATGTACATTATAACACATTTCCTGGTAGCAAGTGATCCTCCCTACCATCCCAAAGTGCTCCTTCCAGCAATACCCAACCGTTCCTGGTGTCTATTGGACCCCGGCTGCCTCACCCTGGCAGGCAGTGCTCCACCATCCCTCTCTCCCCATCCCATCTTTTTTTTTTATTTACTCTTTATAGTCCCCTTCTCTCCACTCTGATCTCCATTCTTCAGGGAGCCCTACGCTGGGTATCCCTCAGCTCTGACCCAGGTAACTCCTTTCAGGATCTGTCAGACTTACTTCCATCCAGCCGCAGTTTGCCCCCAGGTGGGGAGTGGAGGGTCCCCTCCTTTGACCTCCCCAAAGTCCATTAGTGTGCATTAGGTGGTCTTGATGACTCCTCAGGGAGCCTGGTTTGAGAGTCTTGGGGCAGTGGGGTCCTGTCTACTGGTGACCAGAGCAGGGTTTTTCCTGATTTCTGTTTCTCCCCAGAATGCCAGCACTAGAGGGAGTCCAAGGAGGGGGGCACATTAAGATGTGCCACTGTTCCAAACTCCAGCTGACATCTTCTCTCCCAGGTTTCTGCAGTCCCACTGCACCTCCACCCATGCTCACCCAGGTGGTGGTAAAGTGGCAGGACTTGCAGACCTCCCTCCCTCCCTCCCCGGAAGAGGAGTGCAGCCCTCTGGGGGCTCAATCCTTCTCCCTCCAGCCATCCATCCAGCATCCTAAGGTCACTCCCGACCCTTGGTCACTGGCATTGCAAGCGGTAGTGCTACTGCTGCACTGGCGGATCAGCTTCCCATACCATCCTTGAAGTGTCAACCAGTATAGGTCTCCCATCTTCACCTCAGCTGGCCACTGACTGCTCTGTCTGTAACTGAGTACTGTGACAGGTAATTGTACAGTTCCTGCTCCTTGCTAGGTAAGTCAGCAGCCATCCATCATGGAGAGCATAGGTCTGTGCCAGCCACTTCCTTTGAGATGAGATGAGGGAATCAGGGTGGTGGGTTACTACTTACTGGGTTGAGGGGTGAGTGTTCACCAAGACAGAAGGGACTGCTGGGTTTTGTTGGACAGTGCATTCAGAGATGGTTAGGGGGACTGCCAGCCACCAGGTAAAGCTTTATAATATACATGTTGCACGGGATAGTTGATTGGGAGGGGGGGACTGCTAGACACTTGTGAGTGCATGTATATTATACTTTGTATGGGGATCAGTGGGGACACTGGAAATCAGGGAGTTGTGCTATGTAAGCACACAGGGGAAATGGGTGGTTGTAGGAGGGGAAGCAATAGCCACCTGGGAACTGCTTGTATTATTCAACAATGGGTCAGGTTTGGGAAAGGGGGACAGCAGCACATGTTCCCTACTGCCCAGGTAGTGCTCTAGTGGTGGTGCAAGTTCTATAAATTCTTCCAAGAGGACAGTACCGTTACACCAGCTCTGGCTGGTCTAATAGTACTTTGAAGTATGCCCTGTGGGAGGGTTTCAAGAATTGTAAATTAGGTGATATGGGAGCTTGTGTCTGCTGCAAGCCTTTTATCACCCTAGTACACCCAACTGCATGGTGCAGACCTGTCACAAGGCCATTCTGTTAAACTAGATCATAGTGGAGTGCAAGGGTGTCTTGGGGAGTCACAGAGTCCACAAGTTTTGACACAAGGTGCCGCTTGCACCAGTGCTGTGTGGCACGCACACCTTGCGTCAAACTCAGAGCTTTGAGAATGGGGAGATGCTTCTCTGGCACAATATTTAGTGAGCAGAATAGATCCAGAGGAGGGCAACTGAGATGATTCAGAGTCTAAATAATAACACCCATGAGGAGAGACAGAAGGACTTCAACATATACACAATCTGGGTGAAAGGCTTAAGGGGGATATGATTTAGACTTTCAGATACCTTACATGTATAAATTTGCTGCCAAAACTTCGTTACTGCATCATTTAGGGTTTCAGTGACAAAGGTTAATAAATGTGGTGTTAGGGTTTCTCACCCAAACACATCACCTCCACCCTGCATGCAGCAACAGGCGAGTGGGTGGACCTTGGGGTTGTCAACTCTAATGCTCTCCACATTCCATGAGTAAATAAGCTGTCATGGGTACAGTATAGGAGAATGGGGTGAGCATTAGACTTGACAACCTCAGGCACCCCCCACACCTGTTGCTGCATCCAGGGTGGGGTGTTAGCATTGGAAACCCTAACACCACATTTCTCAGCATTTGTCACTGGAATTGTAACTGATGGATTAACAAAGTTTTTTTTTTCTTAGAATGAATCAGTTTATCTATCTATCTATCTATCTATCTATCTATCTATCTATCTATCTATCTATCTATCTATCTATCTATCTATCTACCTGTCTGTCTGTCTGTCTATCTATCTATCTATCTATCTATCTTCTTTGCAAAAAAACTACATTAATGCAACATTTAGGATTCAGACAAATGTAGGGAAATGTGGTTTTATGGTTTCCAACCCTATAACCCCACCCTTGCCCCTGAAGCAAATCTGGGGTGCAGTCTTCCTTGGGACTGTCAACCCTACAGCTCACCCCATTCTATAGACTTTTGAAACATACATCTGTGTCCATCACATCTGAGCTTTCTTGTTACTACAATGGGTTGAGCTTTAGGGTTGACAGCTCTAAGGAAGATTGTACCCCTGATTTGCTTCGGGGTGGGGGTGGGGTTTTAGGGTTGGAAACTCTAAAACCATATTTCGCTAGTTTAGTAACTTTAGGCTGAACCCTAAATGGTGCATTAACTGAGCTTTTTGCAAACAAATATACCTAGATAGGTAGGTAGATAGATTTTTATTTAATTATTTTATTTTATTTAGTTTTTGTTGACCGGGTAAGTGCACTAGACAAATCCTGCCTATTTTCAGGCACGATCTGGGGGAGGGAGATAGATAGCTATAACTATAGCTAGAGCTATCGATATAGGTATAGATAAAGATACAGATATAGATATAGCTATAGCTATAGATATAGATATAGATATAGATATAGATATAGATACAGATATAGATATAGATATAGATATAGATATAGATACAGATATAGATATAGATATAGATAGAGATATAGATATAGCTATAGATATAGATACAGATACAGATACAGATACAGATACAGATATAGATATAGATATAGATATAGATATATTAAATAATGGCATGGCAGCAGCAGTATAGTTAGAGTTCACATTGTGTTTAATAGTAAACCCCAGTTTGAGAACCTTAAGAATGCTGGTAGTGTTTGATTAAATAGCACAAAATTTGGCATGTGTGATCTGGCTGGCAGGGTCTCAAAATGTGAAAAGTTTTGCGGTGGTATCTTGTGTAGTTTCTGAGATACAGAATGTTGATTATTAAAGGGACAATGTCAACCCCCTTTGGTCTCAAAGTGTCCCTAGTTTAAAAAACAAATTTTTTGATTGCCAACATTCTGTAAAGATGGCTGATGTAGCTACTAGTTTGATTCTGACTCTTTTTTTTCTTTAAAGAAGTGAAAAACAGACTGCCCACCATACTGCTGTTACCACACAGACACATGTTTGTTTAAATTCCTTGATCTGCTCCAGCTGCAACTTTCCTGGACTTGGGAACATCCCCAACATAGTCTAGCCCATAATGATGCAATGGGAGTTTAGGAGGCTAGTTCCTCATGAGTGACTGCACTGTTTGAGTGTGTTTGTAATGCTCAGGAAGTATGCAGTAAGAACAGATCCAGGATTGTAAACAAAATAAGGTTGTTTATAAATAAACATTAGCATGCATTTCAGTTCTACTAAACAAGGAGACAGACAAAACAAACAGCAACATCAATAAACATTAGAGAAGGTAAGCAATCATAAAATGTAGTTTTTTTAACTAGAGATAATATGATGAAAAACAGGTTGACAGTGTCCCTTTAATGAAGTGCATTTTTTTCCTAATACTTAATTCACTTTTTTTTTCTTGCTCTCATGTACAGCCTAGATGAGACCAAATTTTTTTCATGAAACTTTCAGGGTAGAAGTGACCTACATCAAAGTAGTGTCCCAAAGGTTTCATGAAGAAATATTAAATAGTTGCAGAGTTATAAGGATTTTAAGTTTAGTTTTTTTTCTGAGTATGGTCAGTAGGGTTCAGATGGAGTTATCCCTCTGATTTAAATCATAAACTGGTGGTGTGTGAGAGCAATTTCAGTTGTCATCAAGTTGTCAAGAACCAAAAATGGCTCTCATGAACTGATTTTTTTTTTCAGTTCATGATCATCTTCTTTTTTAACTAATGCTATGTTAAAAAAAGTACCTTAATGTAGCTAAAGGGAACCCATTTAGCTAGATTTTGGTGTTTTGTTTTAGTATGATGCTGGAAATATGGTTTCTGGACAACCAAAGATCCTGGGTACCCATTGTGCTCACCCAATTCCATAAGGAAATATGTTGAGATGGGTGCAGTATAGGAGAATGGAATAAACGTTTTGGCTGAAGAGTCCAAGGCACACTTTGATGCCTGTCAGTGGCTGCAGGGTTGAGGCGGGGCTGGAATGGCATGAGCATTACCGCTGACAGTACAAAGCCACATCCCTTATGCTGGTCAGTCTCTACAGGGTGGGACGTTATGGTTAGAAATCCTAACACCCCAGGTGTTTGTTGATATTTGCACTCCAAATTTTCCACATGGGCTTTTCATGACCCCACCTCATGAAAGCATTTGGGACCTCTGCTTATGAACAGTGGCAATGTGATTTTGTCAATCTGTCCCCAACATCGCTGTCTCACAGTGACCATGCCATTCTGTGCCAGATGTGCAAAACCACATTTTGGGTAGTACGTAAAAAATGACAGCTGTACTGTTCATAAGGAGGTGTGAAGAAATGTCAATGTTGAAAATCTGTAGTGAAAATATTAAAAATTCTCGAAGTTATGAGCGTGCATGGAAACTGCACAATGCACGCTCATAACACAGTCATTTTGTGGAATTTTCTCACCAAATTTTTTACATAGGCACCTCCACTCATGAACTGTGCCACTGTAATTTTCTTACTCTGTTCTGAATGTTGATTTCCCATGTTGACCATGCCATTGTACACCACATGTGCAAAAACACATTTTGGGCAGGATGTGAAAAATGACAACTGCACTTTTCATAAGGAGGTGTGAAAAATATGGCAATGCTGAAAATCTGTAGTGAAAGTATAAAAAATTCTCAAAGTTATGAGCGTGCATAGAAACTGTGCAACACACACTCGTAACACAGTCATCTTTTGGAATTGTTTCTCCAGATTTTGTAGCGTAGACTTTTGGGGAGCTGACCTCATGAACACTGACACTGTCATTTCATTATTCAGTCCCAAAAGGTGATTCCATGCAGTTACTGCAAAATCACCTTTTGAGACTGAATAACCATATGACAGTGACTGAGTTCATGAGGTGGGGTCCCATGAACGCCGTGTTGAAATTCTGGAGCCAAAAGTCACAAAGTTGACCCCCTCATTTATGCCATTATACAGCTTACTGGCATTTCTTCAGTCCGCAGTCGGCTTTGAATAGTGCAGATGTGCTCACGCTCCACCAAAGATTGTCATGCTGGGCTCCAGAGGTATGTATGGGGTGAGGGGGGTGTGGGGTTATGGGGTGCACAGAGGGTGGGTGTGAGCTGGGGGAGAGGACCCAATGGTGAGGGACCATTTTCTTTGTTTCAGGTTACAAAAAATTAAAAATAAATAAATAATCACCCTGGACCATTTTCTTTTTTAACAGATGTTGGGCACACTGGTGTGGGCTCCCAGTGTGTCCCATTTGTTTGGGGGGTCATGTTAGCCACACTGGTGAGGCAGGAAAATGCCAACATGATGGGGGGGTTAAAAATGCCAATGGGAGGATTGGCTCCCCCATTGGCAAGCATGTCTGTGTTTGGACAGATGATGCCGAGGGGGACTGGGCACCCCCTCAGCAGACAAAAACAGGTAAAGGGGGCACATATACTGACAGGGGGATTGGGCACCCAAAAATTTGGCTTCCTGGGGACTGTGACTGGTGGACAGCAACAGCCACTGCCCACCATGTCTATTGAAATGTTACACAAGACAAGGCATGCCCTGTAATGATGGGTTTCTCCCTCATTGAGGTGGCAAAATTGTTTCAAGTTGATGGCATGCTTTTCAACTGCTGTCATAAACAGCATGCAATTTCATTCATGCCACAGAGCCCAGCCTGAAAAAGCAGTAGCACCATTGGCTTCAACACAACCTCACCTCCAAAACCTGCTATTCCAAGCTACCACAATATGTTGCTTGCACATGCACAAGACAACATAAAAAGGGGGTAGATAGATCTCATAACATTGATACAGTCACAGCATGTCTGCGTGAAAATGATTAGTGAAAGGTGAACATGTTGCATGCACCATTTTGCGATATGCATTGGGTTCAGTCTGTCTATTAAACTTAAGATCTCATCCATGATTTGTGTATCACATATTATTATTATTATAATTATTATTATTATTATTATTAGTGTGTGGTAACATATTATGCTACTAATGATCAGCTAATGACAAATGCATGGGTAGATACAGGTCTTCCATTTACTGTACTTATGCATTACTGAAGGCATACTTACACTTGCTTCAGCTTCAAGCACTGATTGAGAAACAAGTCAGTACAATACAGACTGTTATTAAACAGTGTATGTATCATGAAATATTAAGTCAGGGGTTAGATATACTGTTTAGCTTGCACACAAATTCAAAACATCTTTTTATAACTGACTAGTGAAACTCAAACATCTGTTGTTTCTGTAATGCTTACAATTTATTTGTCTTATGCTTTTTTTTAATTACATTCATTCATGAAGTAATACAATAGTTTGAGTTGTATTAGACACTCTTTTTGATGTATGTATTTATATGTTAATGCACATTTTGTTTTCTTTGCTTTTCTAATTTTATACCTGCTTCAAAATTTTGGAAAGGCTTTTAAGTAGAACAAATAACTAAACTGAACTGCGAAAACAGTAAAAAAAATAGTTCTAGTTATACATGAGAAACTGCATATGCCAGATGGTCAAATGATGCATGCATATTTTGAATCATACATATTGTTTAGTAAATTATTTGCAGTCAGGAACATCTTTTTTTTTGTTTTGTTTTGTTTTATTTTATCAAAATCAAAAGTAGACAGTTGTTAAAGTACATATTATTAATAGCTTTCCTCACACACATTAGTTTCGTCCATGGAAAATGATGTAAAATATGACACCATCTTATTTTTTATCCCTCCCTTCCACAGTCATCCAAATATTTACACACACCCATGCTCACTAATGGTTTTAGAAACATAATCCATCTTTGCTGCTGTTACTTGATTAACTTACTAAATACTAAAAGTGAAGTTCCTGATTTGACTATGGTCTTGTCTAAATATGTGTTTGATTTTGCAGTTTATTAGTATGGTGTATGCGGCATTTACATATGTAGGGGGATGCAAAACAGGTTTTTCAGACAGCAGTACAGTTTGATGACAAAATAATTGTGGACAAAGTAGAACAATTTTGGTCAACTGCAAATTATAAACTGTACTGTAATATGATCACTGTAAAGTGTATATGTGTGTGCGTGTATGTGTGCATGCATGTGTGTGTGTGTATGTCAAAAAAAGTATGCAGCACTAAATTCCAGAATTCTTAAAACACATTTACTGCACAACTAAACTGCAATATATAACCTAATACAGATCTATGATGAATAAGCTTTACTTATTATCTCAGTACATGCTACCTTTGTTTTGTTTAAATCTCGGAACACACACAACTCTGTCTTTATGGACTGTGAGCCATCTGTTTGTCAGATTACTGTTAAGCAAACATAAAAAAAAAAAGATGACACCATAATCTTTTTAGTACAGATTCAAACATCACATGATTATTGTATTACAAAAGAATCTGTGAGTCAGTTCCATAAACAGATCATGACAATATACCAGAGCTACTAGCAGTCAGTTCTGTGTTATGAAGTTACAGAATGCAAATCTTGAGCTCTTAGTAATCCATAGAATATTTTAGATTTACATTAATTCTGTCATTAAATGTGTGTCTGCTTTATACATGGGAAACTGAAGCAAGATGCACATCTCATTATGTCAGTATGTGAAAGGGTTGCCTATCATCAGCTCTTCAGTGGCAGGCTGACACTATTTAACATAGAAAATCCAGTCCTCACGGCACACGTTTTCTTCCTGATGATTGCTGTTAGCTTCTTGGTTGATTTTTTTTCACTGGGTCACGAGGGCACTGGACAAGGTCAATGGAGTAGATGTAGTTTACCTGGATTTCAGCAAGGCCTTCAATTCAGTGCCACACGGAAGGTTGACCTGCAAGTTGAGGAGTCTTGGTATAGGGTGGAAGCTAGCCCAATGGGTAGAAAACTGGCTGAGGGACAAGCAACAGAGGGTAGTTGTGGGGGGAGAAGCATTGGAGCCCAGGGCAGTGACAAGTGGTGTCCCACAGGGATCAGTACTGGGACCAGTCCTTTTTAACATTTTCATCGCAGACATAGTGGTTACGATCAAGAATAAGGTCAGCATCTTCACTGATGACACCAAGATCTGTTCTGATGTGGATGGGGAGGAGGGTGGCAAATTATTGCAGAAGGACTTGGCAAGACTCGAGGTGTGCTCGCACACCTGGCAGCTTGGGTTCAACATCAAAAAGTACAAGGTGATGCATTTCGGAGCCAAAAGCCCAGGATACAGCTACTGGATGGGTGGTATCAAACTGTCCACATCCAATGAGGAGAAAGATCTGGGGGTGCTGGTGACCAGGGAATTAAACCACTTGGCCCAGTGTAGGAAGTAAGTGGCTATGGCTAACAGGATGCTAGGGTGCATAGCAAGTGGGATTACACCCAGATGTAGCGAAGTAATATTGCCCCTGTACAGGTCCCTGGTGAGGCCGCACCTGGAGTATTGTGTGCAGTTCTGGCACCCATACTTGAAAAGGGATATCAAACTACTGGAGGCAGTGCAATGAAGAGCAACAAAGATGATCCAGGGGTTGGGGCATAGAACTTACGAGGAAAGACTAAAAGAGCTCAACATGTATACCCTGGGGGATAGAAGAGAGGGAGGGGACATGATTGAGACATTCAGGTACCTGAAGGGGATGAACAGAGTAAGCTTCTAGGGTGAGTTCACTCTCCAGAATGGAAGAGATACCAGAGGGCACTTCCTGAAGTTAAAGGGGGGCAGATTCAGGAGGGAAAGGAGGAGGCACTACTTCACTGAAAGAGTGGTAACAGGGTAGAATGCACTGCCTGAGCAACTCGTATCAGTTCAGACTGTGTGGTGCTTCAAGAGGGGGAGGGACAAACTCAAGGGGAAAGTACATACTGAGGGGGCAGTTGGGGGAGGAAAGAGTTAATGGGGGGGCAGCTGCAGACTAATGGGCTGAAGTGCTGCACACTCAAGCAGACTAGATAAACCATATGGCCTGCATCTGCTGGCAATTTTGTATGTTCGTATGTGCTTAATACTCATTTATATAATGCTGCAGATCCACAGTTAATGACAGAAGCCACACATTACTGACATGAGTTTCACATGCATGAGATGTCAAACTTCTCTCTCCTTTTGTGATTGTTGATTTCATGTCTGTGATAGTAAAATAGTAACGAATCAAACAGGCAGCTGTAACACTCTGTACTGAGTTAATACACTCAATACAACCACTGCCTGACAAAACGGAGGGGTACAGACTAGAGGGAAAAATAGATCAAAATACTAGGCTGAAGAGATTAGAACTACACACTTAAAGTTGAAATGTTATGTATTTCTATCTTTACATGTCAGTTTTCTTACCAAATTCGTGAACCTCACACAAGTGTTTTCCCCTAGGCAATGTTTGATTTAAAATATTTTTCATAGTGTTTCAATTCTGATCTAGTCTGTACCCCTGTGTTATGTCAGTCAGTGGCAGTATTGAGGGCATTAGCTCAGTATTAAGTGTTACCCTTGCCGTTTGATTCATTATCATTTTACTACCACAGAACTGAAACAGAGTTGTACTGGCACCAGTAAACCTTAATGTTAATTTGTTTACCCAGTCTACTTGTTAACTCATGGTGATGTCTTTAAAGCACTTTAAAGCATGTTTACCTTTTTTTCTGATCTCTAATTTGCTTGGGCAGAGAAGCAGGAGTGAGAAAATAGAGGAGACATCAGAGACCGGAGGAATGCTCACTGAAGGAAGAACCAACCACTTTGGTTTAATTCCCACCGGTTTGTTGGCCTTCTTGTTCTGAAGGACTTTCTTGTTTTTTTTAAAGACTCCTTGAGGGACTAGACTAACAGCATAGTGCGGAGTGGAGCAGGCTGATTGCTTTAAAGTATATTTAGTTGACTTAGTTCCCCAGTTCACTCTGGAAGAGAAGTGGCGGTGAGCTTTTATTTTACTGTGGCAAAAATGGGAACAGCTGTATGTGTGATTGGAAGAGCTGACTGCTGTGTTTGAATTACCAAAGCTTGCTCTGAATGGCTTTGTTTTTTGTTTTAAATCATGCTGCTTGCAGGACTGTCATGGTGTGGAGCGTGTTCAGTTGTCTAGTTCATTCGGGCAGAGAAGCAGCCTCTGTGTTCAAATTCACACTGCTTGCAGGTCCTTTCTTTTCCTGAAGGGTTTTCTCTTTCTCTCTCTTTTTTTTAAAGGGAATAAAACAAACTCTGCAAACTGCAAAAGAGACTCACTCAGGGGAGGTTTTGATGGCAGGCTCTGTCATAGGGGATTGTTGGCTCACCACTAGGGATGGGCAGAGTGAGCGAAATTTGCTTTGTGGAATAATCTGCAAACTTCCACCCATTTCGCAGAGCAAAATGTGAAATTTCCCCTAGCAGAGTGGCAACATTTCGCACAGTGGAATGGCCGTGGAACTACCATGCCACTATATTTATCTATCTGTCTGTCTGCCTGTCTGTCTGTCTGTCTATCTATCTATCTATCTATCTATCTATCTATCTATCTATCTATCTATCTATTATAGTGGCATGGTAGCACCACTATAATTAAGGTTTAGTATGCAGTTTAATGTTAAACCCAAAATTTAGCACTTTAAAGCTTTGAACTGTTCTAGGAATTTGCATGAAATTTTGTATATGCGGTCCTGAGAGGTAGATCTCTTGACTTGCCAAGTTTCGTTTAGATCTGATGTACTGGTTTTGCACAGCGCATAGTGAAAAAAGTGTAAAAGTCACTTTTCTTGCCCAGTTTAGCTGATTTTTCCTCACTGCACTATGGCCACACTATTTGGAATTGTGGCCTAAACTTTTAAAGGTAGAAAGCACCTCTCCCAAACAATAAGCCATCATTAGTTTGGTGAAACAATATTAATCCATTTCAAAGTTATTCAGTTTTGAAATTGTGGGTTCTGAGCATGCTCAGTTCAGTCTTTTGGATAGCTGCACAGCTTTCAACAAGGATTTGAGCTCAAGAACAGGGATTTTGACCACTCATGAACAACTCCTTGTTCATGAACTGTCATCTTGTTTTCAATTTTCTTCAAAAACAAAACCTTGTAAATTGCCCCAGGGATGTCATTTGTACACACTGAAGTATGGGTTTTGTTCAGGGAGACTTTCTCTACAAACCAATAGATTTGGTTCCATTTATGTTAGTCAAAAAATAGGCGTGTTTACATTTGAAAATCCTTGTTTGTGACTCGCTCCCAATACCTGTTCATTAGGTGTCCAAATCCCTGTTCGTGAGCCGATCCCTGATCGTGAGCTGTCAAAATCCTTGCTTGCTTGAAGAAAATTGAAAACAAGATGGCAGCTCATGAACAAGGAGTTATTCATGAGTGGTCAAAATCATTGTTCATGAGCTCAAATCCTTGTTCAAAGCTGTGCAGCTATCCAAAAGACTGAACTGAGCATGCTCAGAACACAAAATTTCAAAATTGAATAACTTTGGAATGAATTAATATTGTTTTACCAAACTAATGATGGCTTGTTGTTTGGGAGAGGTGCTTTCTACCTTTAAAAGTTTAGGCCACAATTCCAAACAGTGTGGCCATGGTGCAGTGAGGAAAAATCAGCAAAATTGGGCAAGAAGAGCGACTTTTGTACTTTTTCACTATGCACTGTGCAGAACCTGTACATCAGATCTAAATGAAACTTGGCAAGTCAAGAGATTTCCCTCTCAGGACCGCACATACAAAATTTCATGCAAATTCCTAGAACAGTTCAAAGTTACTAAAGTGAAACATTTGGGGTTTAACATTAAACTGCCCAATCAACCTTAATTATAGTGGCGCGGTAATAGATAGATAGATAGATAGATAGATAGATAGATAGATAGATATAGTGGCATGGCAGTGCCACTATAGTTAGTGTTGCATGGACACTTCTATGTTAAACTCCAAATTTTGCCTTTAATAACTTTGCAACTGTTTGTCTGATTTGCTTGAAATTTTGCATGCACTGTCTCTTGAACTCTGGTTCTGGAAAGTTTTGTTCAGGTTGGACGTGTGTTTGCAGCGCTGTAAAGTGCCAAACAATGTGAAATTTACCATTTTGGTGCAAATTCTTTGCTTGTCTCTATGTCCAAAATGTCTTGGGGGTGTGGTCTGAAAGTTTTTGGGTATATGGGGTCTGGGTCACTGATGTGCATTTTGAAGGTTTGGTGAAAAAATATTAATCTATTCAAAAGTAATAAAACTTTAAAGTTTCCCATTACAGCCTATCGTAAAACAAATACAGTATATGTCCATCTCAAAAGTACTTTTTATGGCTGCAGTAGGCAAAGCCTGCAGATGTTTTGTATGTAAAAAAGGAGTGATGTCATGTTTTCTG
This sequence comes from Neoceratodus forsteri, assembly GCA_016271365.2. Taxonomy (NCBI): domain Eukaryota; kingdom Metazoa; phylum Chordata; order Ceratodontiformes; family Ceratodontidae; genus Neoceratodus; species Neoceratodus forsteri. The sequence continues at coordinate 368,593,340 of CM057453.1, read as the reverse complement.
TCCGTGGAACTGACTAAAGGTGTAAATAGTCTCTTCCACCGTACCCTCCTCCAAGCAATTTTTTCCGCCCTCAAATAAATACACTTTCATGTTAGTCAATGAATGCAGGGTACTATTTTCTTTCTTAAAAGAGTGGTACAAGAACTGGAACCTGAGTAGTGGGAGGCAGCATTAAGTTTTTTGGGGGGAGTAAGATGCACCCCCACCTCCACCCGAGAAGCTCCTAAAGATCCACCCCCAACTTTTTTCTGATTCACGTGGGAGGGGCATGAGGTGGCTCTACCATGCTGTAAGAAGACACACTAGTTTGGGACATGTATCAACCAATGGAGAACAGAAGAAACGTAGTGCCTTCAAATTGACTTAAAATACCTTTGGAACAAATGATTATTAGAGCCACCTGGGGCCTCAGAAGGAGACCTAGACACACATTCATATTTACAGTTAAGAGCCACAGGTTTTTCTTAAACATTTTATATGTGTGTCTATATATATATCTATATATATATATAGATATATATATGAGTGTGTATTTGATACTGGAGAGACAAAGTGTGACATTCATGTCCCAAATGACCTCCCCCCAGGTAACCACCACCTAGTACTCCTAGGTTTCCTATATTATTACATATGTACTAGTTTATTTAAAATAGCTTCTTGTAGTCTGTACACCATACACTGTAACCTGCATGCTCCACAGTGTCACTGAAATTGCTGAGTTTTGTATGCTCTTCTGTATCTCACCTATATTGTTCACTGAAATGTCTTGTTTTGTATGCTCTTTTGTATCTCACCTGTATTGTTCTCCACTGTTTTGCTCCACCAATATGTTGTCTCCCCTCCCTGTGATGAGGTGTCTTTGTAAATGAGTCTTTGACTCAAAGGTTGTAAATCCGAATTGTGAATACATAAATAAAAATAAATTGTTTTCACTTAAATCCCATAACTATACCATTGTTACATTGGGTGCATATGGAGATAATGTAATACCAAATATAAAGATAGTTCATCATCTGGAAGCATAAGAAAATGAGTCTTTAAGTTAGCATGTGGATCAGGTAATGTATGTAACATGGTGTCCCTTCTGTTGAATTTTCAGTTTAAATTTATTTTCGGTTTTTTTTTTCAAATTAGTATGGCTATTGAAGCTATTTAGGTACCATAGTATGCAACATTTCACTATTTTATTCTAAGCATTACCTGATGGTAATTACACCACAATTTATCTTTGGGCACCACTGCTGTGAAAACAGGACGTGTCAAAGTTTTGCTGCTGATTGTACCCATTTGTTTTTACTGTCCCCTTTTTTTAATCTGCTATGTGAACCCAGGTGGATAAGTTAGACACCACTGAGTTTCCTAGTTATTCAGTGTAATTTATTCAAAAACAGTTTTTTCATAAGAAGTTGTGTACATAACGGTGACACCACAACAAGTCATGTACATAACAGTGACACCACATCAAGTCATGTGGTTAACAGGGACCCAACAAAAGCGACAATATAAGTGTAACTATTTGATTTAGTCCTGCTACAAGAAACACTTGTGTTAATGTACATAATGCAACTATAGTTATGTTTAAACATTTACTTTTGAATGTATTTTCTCCAGAGGTGTCAAAGTTTACCTGCTGACCGTATCTATTTGTTTTACAGCTCTTTTTTTCTTAATCAGCAATTTAAACACTGGCTGAAAAGTTAGACACCACTTATTATCCTAATTATTTTGTGTCATTTATTTAAAAGTTGTTTTTTTCATAAAAAAAGCCATGTATGTAACAATGACACCACAACAAGTTATGTACGTAACAGTGAGAGGAATGGAGACACCAAGAAAAACATTCACCTGGATGAGAAGTAGAAATGAAGTTTCTTGGGCAGGTGTGAGGCTTTTTTGACCTTCAAAGGTTCAACAACAATACAGACAAGTGCTTTTAGTTCTGCAAATGGACTGCTGGTGTTGTGGAGAATTTTTGGATCCATAGTCTTGTACATAACAGGGGGATGCCAAGGGATGATAATCCAAATATTTAAATAAAACATCATGAATACCGCAAAGTAAAGGAAAAAAATAGAAATGATGTTAAGGAGAGTCACAGGCACTGCAATTGTTTTTTTTATTAGAAAAAAGATATTTGAAAACCAGGGCTGTACAAGTCCTGAAAGTACTGTAAGGGGGCACCACTGGTTAGTATGTTACCAGGAAAAAAAGGCATATAAAACTACATAAATTATAAATTTGGAAATAAGAAAGTTTTAAGAAGCACAAGGGCTAACAATGAGATACTAGCATACAACTTTTTTTTCTTTAAAATGTAAATGTTGAGACTGCTATGAGGCACTCTATGAGTGACATGGAGCAATGTCACAAAATGGCATCTTTCTTAAGGGGGAAATGTAGTACTCCTGATGGGTCCACAGCAAAACAGCAACACAACAGAGGCTGATGTTATTTACAGTATGTCCTTACTGAGTACAATACTAGGGAGTATTAGAATGGAAACATTTTATTAGTTATTTAAGAAGTTACAGGCCATTATTATAGATGTAATGCAAGTCTCTCAGTACTGTACACAGACATGCATGTATGTATATATATAATATATATATATATATATATATATATATTTATATATATATATATTATATTATATTATATAATGTGTCTTTTTAGTAGTTTCAAAACTTTGAAAGCATTGGTGTTAGTAATGCATTTAGAAATACATTTTTTAACTGTCTTTACAGTTAAACATGCAGTTTCATGTCATGGCACTTTTTTGGGGGAAAGGGGTTCAAATTATTTTAATCATGGGCTCAGTACTTGATAAACACAGACTTTGATGATAAAGTGTGTTTTTTCTTTAAGTTTGAGGTGTATTAGAAAACATAAAGAGCTGACATTAAAAACAATCTCAACTGTATTTTTTTATTTTATTTTATCAGGGACACTAGAAAAAAGGTGTTAACATTTACTCCATGGAACCTGTTATTCAGTTTTTTTTTATTGCAACTTGTCCCAGGCAATCTTCCCTCAGTGCAGTTTGTCAGGGCACATTTTGGGGGGAAGGGGTTTCAAATTATTTTTATCATGAAGCATTGGTGTTAGCAATGCATTTAGAAATACATTTGTAATTGTCTTTACAGTTAAACATGAAGTTTCATGGGGGAGGGGGTTCAAATTATTTTAACCGTGGGCACAGTACTTGGTAAACACACCCTTTGATGATAAAGTGTGTTTTTTTTAATTTTTGTTGTTGAAGAAATAGAGAACTCCCTGTTGTGGTGGTGCCAAGTTCAAAATTAGAAATGCTGCTATAACACACAATGGGACAGCACACATTTAATTTCAGTGGAGTAAGCAGACCTCCTTCAGTTTCCATTTATGTGGATTCAGTGATTACCATTGGCACATCTTGTGATACTAGTGATAAGACAGCTCTTTATTGAAAATATAGGTGTCTCAATACAAAATGATAAAGAGCAGCTAGAAAAAATAACATCCATGTAGAATTCTTACATATTTGTTTAAGACACCAGTTCAGTGTCCAGCTGTTAAAATTCCCAACTGATGTTTTACAATTTGCACATCCTACTGTGCAGCAATTTGTTAGTTATAATTTAAGTTCTGCCAGTGTGTATAATAACCTGGCAATGGTCTTCTATTGATCCAGTTCTTAATTACATGCCTACATTGCTTTGGCATACATTGCTAGGTAACCATAATGTCACCTGTTACACATTCATTTTTTGGCTCCTAAATGGCAAAACAGTCCATTATACAGTAGTAGCACCAAATTAGTCAAGGGATTTTTAAGGATTTTTAAAAATTCCTATTCAGAATTGTGAAACCTTTAGTTGGGGATTTTGTTTTGTTTGTTAGTGTATTCACTGCTGTCCAGAGAGGGCTGCCTCATCTGATAATGTAGTTGAAAATCTACCAGATGGCACTTAAGTACTGTAATAGGAACTGGCCTCTTTCTGTAGGTATAATAAAAAGAATTTTAAAGGATTTTTTCCCTTCATTTTGTGAAGGATAAATAAGAAATCTCACAAAATTGTTGACAAATTCGGCGATACTACTGTATACACTTAAAACAGGCATTTAAAATATGTTATTTTCAGGCTAGAGCAGGAGACAAGATCAACATGATTTTTTTTCCATTTCAAAGATGGAAGCTGCAGTCCCAAACAACTCTAGCCCCCCCCCCAATTGTTGTACCTCTGCATGTCTTGTTGGTAGAATGACTGATTTGTGTGTTTTTTAATTTTTTTTATAACAGCCTACTCTTTAGCCAGTGAAGGAGCACACCTTGCTCCTGGGGGCACTTAGCATATCCCAAACCACTGACTGTCATCATTTATATTAGTCTGGTCAGAAGAAAGGTGCTACTTCTTTTTATCATTAAATAAAAAAAAAGGAAATACCTAATATCTTGAAACAGATTTAAGAAAAAGTATTCTGCACTTACTTTGAGATACATTTTTTCAGCTCTCCTCTTTATGATCAGAGCTGCTGAGGCCACAGTGAAAACATTGAAAAAACTAATAACTTGGTACAACTCAGTTTACATTTTAAATATATTCTGTAGATTTCTATTGCCTATCTTTTATTACAGAGGAAATTTGGATGAATATATGATCTTTATCTTTTAGAGTTTATCTGCCTCTATAGCTTACTCTCTACTTCAAGTTATAATGCTATGTTGTGACATCACAGCCTACTGTCATGGAAGTAACTGTGATGTCACAAGCCATGCATTATGACCTCAGGTAGGGAGAAAGCACCAGGAATACATGAACACTTCAGGAGCAGCGGTCCTCTTTTCATGCCAATGGCCTCTGCAAAAAATAAGGGGGGGGGAGAATACAGAACTAATGTGAAATATAAACTGAACAGTGTCTAAATATTATGTTTTCTTTCACTTATCCTGAAGGCGTCATATGCTGTTTAAAACTGGCACTCTGCTTGGGGGAAGATGCTCATTGGAGGAAGGTGGCAATATGTATGTTACACATATGCTTCAGTGGTAAACTATAACACAATTGATTTCATTGTATTTCCTGTACTATAACTCTTTTAAGACATTCAAATACATGCTAAATTCATAGCCGATTACTGTCAGCAAAATAGTGCTGCTTGAAAAGTTTTTCAACCCAAATTAGTGAACATGACTGTGACTTTAGGGGCAGTTGCCTCTCCAAAGACTGTCATGACTATAATTTCTCCCTCTGTCTGTCTGTCTATTTGTATGACTATCAATGTAATTATCTATATTTCTATCAGTTGCATCTATTCCTATTTTTACCTGCTGTATATGTAAAATAAACCTGCATATCACATTTGCCTGTACTCTGAACACATACTTATGATACAGTGCATATTTGTATTCCACTCCTGTGTAGACCTCATACTGTCCTGATATTCCCATTACCACAGACATAACTACCTTAACCTTATCAGCATTGACCCCTTATAAAAATTACTATCACATTTTCTCACCTAATGAAGTCCATCATTACACCTGACTGCCTGACATCAACACATTACTTAAATATCACTTACATCACCACATGGACACCCCCCCCCCCATTTTTCTCTATAAAACTGTGTAAATAATCCCAAGACTGAACATATGCCAGCCATTACTTTTTCATGTATGGCCACCTATTCTACCTGTCAAACCTATATTGCTTACCATTCCTTCCATTGAAATCTACACCTCCATATCTTTTCCTAATAATGTTCCTGCCTTCCTTAGAATGCAAAATAAAACAAATCTTACTAGTTAAAAATCATTGTGTTATTTCTCCATGTCTCCTTAACAGTTCCACACAACCTCACTAACTTCATTCTGCAGCCTTGGTGGATCTGACCAGAATTTGTTTACTTTTGTGAACACAGGTTTGACTTTCGCAAATGGGTCTTGTAGTGTCACAAATCTGCCATCTTGTTTTCAGTAAGCGATGCTGAAAAAACACTGTAATTCAAAAAATATTGCCCCTTGATAAACACCAACAGTTGCATTTACCTAATCGGGGCCTGAGGAACATGATCCTAACATTAGTTTCTAAGAATAATGCTCAGAAATATGTTTTTTTCAATTTTTCTATTGGAATTGTAGCAAATTTGCGAATGCTTGTTTGCTAAACTTTTGCAAATTTGTGAAAGTACACCCCAGAAAATGTTGTTTCTTTACTGCTTCATAGCAAATAAATGATTAGGACCTTCGGGCTGAAATTTTCAGGGTAAGAAGGGCTTTAACCACAGATGTACCATTTGCTAGTTTGGTGACAAATTTGACATCAGTTCCATAGTGCAACATTCCAAAGTTTGGAAATTTCCAATAGGGTAACATTGTGGCACCTGCAGTACCTTTCAGGGCATATATCTTGAAAATGGTTCAAGATACTGATTTTTTGCTGAACACAGCTTAGTACACCTGTGCTCCCACAGGGAGATGAGAGTTCATTACAATGTCTTTAAACTTATGTATTGATGGGTGCTCAGGGCCATGTGAAAATCAGAGACAATTACAATATGTGTGCATGATGGGAGCACAGATCCCAGAGGGCCCTGAGCTCCCACAGTCATATACAGTTAACATGACACTTTCTCAAAAAGAAAGGAAATTTGTTGCAAAAAAAATCTCTGTTAATGCATCAGTTATGATTTCTATTACTGGGGCAAATGTTTGGAAATTTGGTGTCGGGGTTACCATCTCTACTCCTATACTATACTGTACCATCTCAGCTTCCTTACAAATATAATAGGGTGAGAGTTAGGGTCAATGACCCAAGGCAGACCCCAATGCCTGTTTTTGTTGTGGAGAGTGGGGAGATTGGGTGGTAGGGTTGGCAACCCTAACACCAAATTTCCAATCAGTCACGCCTATGTTAAATGTTAAACCCAAACTTTATTAATAAATACTGGCAGTTGGTAAACATCAACTGTTGTGTTTACCTAATCACTGCCCGAGGAATCAGATTACAGTATGTGGTCAGTTTGCTCAACAAATGCCCAGAAATATTATTTAGTCCACGGCCATATTTGTGCCATAAATTGCAGGAGTTGTTTTGCTAAACCAGGGGGAGCTTGTGTCACAAACTGCAGCAATACCCCATTGTTCATGAAACAATGAATGGTGTGTCATGCAAACAGCTGCTGCAATTTGCAGCACAAATATGGCCCTTGAAAAAAAAATATTCTGCCCTTTTTTGGGGCAAAATGACCCCAGAATCTGATTCCTTGGCTCCCATTAGGTAAACACCTCTTGGTGTTTACCTAAGTCAATCATTATTTTCTCTTTTTACTGCATCTAAGGGGAAGAGGGCCAAAGCATATTAATATTAAATATATTTACTGACATTGGGGTGCCCAGTCCCCATATCAGCAGTCCCAGTGTGGGACACTGGGGAGCCAATTCCGACTGTCTCGAGACATGTATCCCGCTAGCAGTATGGGACACTGGGGAGCCCATTCTCAGTGTCCTGAAATATGTATTAACTTAAACTTGAAACAAAAAAAACAGTTCTGTGATGTACAATTCATTTTCCAGCAGCAGGGTGCCCAATCCCCATGTCAACACTAGAAGCCTGCTCCCGCCAGTGTGGGAAACTGAGGAGTCCATTCCCAGGGTCCCGAGATATCTCCCCCCAGCAGTCTGGAACACTGGTGAGACCACTCACAGTGTCCCAAAATGTGTATAAATTTATTACCTGTAAAGAAGAAAACAGTCCCCAGATGTCTCTTTTTTAACCTGAAAAAAGAAAATGGTCCCTCATCATCCCTGCCATCCCCTCCCCCATCCTGACCTCCCACTGAGCACCCACTCTCCAACCCTCCACCCTATACTTACCTCCAGAGGTCATCCAATGTCATCTTCCATGGACCAGAATACATCTGCACTCTGTAGGCACTATTAGCAGACAGGAGGGTGGACATAGCCACAGTATCCAAGACATGGGCAACATCACACCATGACTGGTACATTGTGATCCTTGGATATAAACTATACAGGAGGGATATGGTAGTCAAGAAGGGGAGGAGTGGCAGTTTATATCAATGATGGAATAACTTGCACAAGGGAGGAGTCAGAGGAAGGGGAGGTGGAGGCATTATGGGTTCAGTTAAGATCCAATAGAGGGAGAAAGGTGAGGCTGGGAGTGGTTTACAGACCACCCAGTCAGGATGATGAGAGGGACAGGGAACTGAACTCACAAATATTGGAAGCTGCAGGGAAAGGAGAGGTGGTATTTGTAGGGGACTTAAACCTGCACAAGGTGGAATGCACCATATCATCCACAACATGTGCTAGGAGTCAGGTGATCCTGGAAGGACTGCAGAGTAGGTTCCTGACTCAGGGTATCCCTGAACCAACAAGAGCTGAGGCAGTTCTTAAACTGGTGCTCACAAATGGGGATCATGTACAGGAAATAATAGTCAGGGAGCCACTGGGTGGAAGTGACCATTGTGCAGTATGATTCCAGTTGGATATGGCAGGGAAAGCATCCCAGCTAAGATTAAAATCTTGAGTTTCAGGATGCTGGACATCAGGAAAATGGGTGAAGTGCTAAGGAGCCATCTGGTGAGCATCAGAGCAGAAATGGAGGTTAACCAAAGGTGGTCCATCATTAAGGAAGGAATACTGGTTCCCACACATGAGTGTATTAGGCTCAGGAGGAAGAACACAAAGGCCAAAGTGCACAACTGGTTCAGTTCTGGGGTTGCCCAGACAATAAGGGAAAAGAGGTAGGCCTATAGAAAATTCAGGAAGAGGTGGATAGGGAAAATTATCTAAGGTTGGCTAGTGAGTCAAGTAAGAAAGTCCAGAAAGCAAAGGCACAGAAGGAGCTGCAGATAGCCAAAGGAATTAAGAAAGGGGATAAGGTTTTCTTTTGATATATAAGTGAGAAAAGGGACAAGAAGGAAGGGATTGTTAGTCTTAAGAAAGGGATGGAGTGGGTGAAGGATAATGGGGAAAAGCAGAGCTACTAAATGAATACTTCAGTTCCATCTTCAACAGGGAGACAGACCAGTGCCTTCAGGAGGAAAAAGAGATGGGGGGACACAGATGTAGTGATAGAGGAGGAGAGAGTGAGGGAGGGACTGCTGGCATTGAAGGTGGACAGATCACCAGGCCTGGACAGAGTACATCCAAGAGTACTAAAGGAACTGGCTGAGGAGCTGGCAGGGCCACTGACAGACCTATTTAATAGTTCACTAGAGTCAGGTGTGGTACTGCAGAACTTCAGACAGCACATGTAGTGCCCTTCCACAAAAATGGTCCCAAGGATGACCTAGGGAATTACAGACCAGTCAGTCTGACCTCCATTGTGGGCAAGCACATGGACACCATACTAAAGGAAAGGTTGGTGGAATATCTAGATGACCATGGTTTTCAGGATGCGAGGCAGCATGAGTTCATGGAGGGGGCATCGTGTCAAACAAATCTGCCTGACTTCTTTGACTGTGTCACTAAGACAGTAGACAGGGGCCAAGTAGTAGATATCCTCTATCTTGATTTCAGAAAGACATTTGACTCTGTGCCCCACTAAAGGTTGATCAGGAAGTTGGTGGATCTCAGGGTTGGGGAAGAGATGGACTGATGGGTGGAAAACTGGCTAAGGGACAGAAGCCAGAGGGTGGTTGACAGGGGAGAGTTATCTGGCACTAGAGAGGTAACCAGTGGGGTCCCACAGGGCTCAGTGTTGGGGACGGTGTTGTTCAATGTCTTCATCAATGACATTGGTGATGGCATTAAGGGCTAGATGTGCCTATTCACAGATGACACCAGGCTCTGTGGAAGAGTGGACACAGCTGAAGGGATACTGGGCCAACAGAAAGATCTGGAAAAGCTGGGGAAGTAGTCAAGGATCTGGCAATTAGGCTTCAATACCAAGAAATACAAAGTTATGCATATTGGGAGCCAAGAATCCCAGGACAGAGTACTACCTGGGTGAAGTCCGAGTATCTGCATCAGAGGAGGAGAAGGACCTGGGAGTAATGATCACTGATAACCTGAAGCACTCCATGCAGTGCAAGAAAGCAGCAACAAAGGCAAACAAGATGCTGGGATGCATATCTAGGGGGTTCAGTAGTAGGAGAGAAGAGGTTATACTGCCCTTTTACAGGTCACTGGTAAGTCTGCATCTAGAGTATGGAGTTCAGTACTGGTTCCTACACCTCAAAAATTACATTAACTTGCTGGAGAAGGTCCAGAGGAAGGCTACAAAGATGATAGTAGATCAGCAGGGTAAGGCATACAAGGAGAGATTGAGGGCACTGAACATGTACTCCCTGGAAGACAGGAGGGAGGGGCATGATTGGGACCTTGAAGTACTTGAAAGGAATAAGTAAGGTTGATAAGGAGAGTCTCTTTAAGCTGAGTGGCAACCATAACACAAGGGAGCACAGTCTTAAGCTGGAGGGTGGGAAGATTAGGAGGCAGGCCAGGAAGCACTTCTTCACAGACATGGTGGTGGATACTTGGGAATGTGCTGCCAGAAGAGGTCATCTCATTAAAGACAGTGGGAAACTTTAAGAGAAACTGGGATAGGGATGGGGGAATGTAAGGATCATGAGTAGAGAGGATGAGAGGAGTGGGAGGGAGGGCAGGGACATTTGCTCAAGCAGTGGACCTGCAGTACGAGCAGACTTACTAGACCAAATGGCCTTCTTCTACTGACTTCTTTGTATGTTTGTATGTATGTTCAAAGCCTAACTGCAAACTTGAGGAATCAAGATAAGTGGCGTATAATGCATTTCAATGGTGTTTTGAACTTAGGTTGAGAACTTTGCCATTTTTAGGTATTTTCCACCAATTTTTCATCATGGGCTTTTTGGGACCCCCACCTCATGAATGATGTGACTGTTATTTTTTTAATTGGGCAAGGAAGGTGACTTTATGGCTGCTGCTTGAAATAACCTTTTGGGACTGAGTAACAAAATGATAGTGCCAGTGTTTATGAGGTGGGATCCCAAAGGGCCATGTAGAAAATTTGGTGAATAAAAAATCCTCAAAAAGGCAGAGTTACAAGTGGTTTTTGAAATGTTTCTACGCACATGCATAACTTTGGTAACTTTTAATATTTTGACTCAAAATTTTCAACAAAGCCATTTTTTCACATCACCTCATGAAGAGTACAGCTGTCATTTTTCACATCCTACTGAAACATGTTTTCACACCTGTGTAGTGGAATGATATTTTAGCACCCAGTGTAAAATTTTCACCATCGGGGTTTATGAGGTGGGGTCATATGAAGACTATGTTGAAAATGAGTGATCAAAATCAGAAAAAACATCAAAGTTATGACACTTAATTGCAATTTCACTACGCCTGCTCTTAACTTCAGAAATGTTAAATATTTTGACCATAAATTTTCAACATAGCTTTTCGTTACCCCACCTCATGTATGTCACAGCTGTCATTTTTCAAATCCTGCCCAAAATGTGTTTTCGCACCTGTGGCATGGAATGGCATTGCAGTTGCACAGAATTTTGTTTTGGTGTGTATTTGGCAATTGTAATTTACCGGGATATGTGAGATGGGTTAATAAGATGGTTATGCTGACAATTTGTTCACTTTTTTCCTATGAATGAAAGCACGGGTCCGAGGGCCTATTGCTTCCTACTACCGCACATACGATATCGCATCTATGGAGGGTTGGGCTCTGGCCTGCCATCCCAAAAACAATAGGATACAATTATACTACCTGAAATAGTAAGGAAATTCATTGCAAAAAACTTTATTAATGCATCAGTTAGGGTTCTTACTAAAGCAACACCACTTTCTCCTATACTGTGCCTATCTCAGCTTATTTACTTATGGAATGAGGTGAGCATTAGAGCTGACAACCCCAAGGTAACCCCTGATGCCTGTCAGTGTCTGTAGGGTGGGGTATTGGAAACCCTAACACCACATTTCCATGCTTTTGTTGCTTTAGTAAGAACCCTAACTGATGCATTAATGAAGTTTTTAGCAATGAACGTATATATATATATATATATGTGTGTATATATATATATATATATATATATATATATATATATACATATATGCACACACACACACACACACACACACACACACACACACACACACACACACACACACACACACACACACAGAAAGATACAGTAGATATGCACTATTTACATACAGAATATATAAGGCATATGTGATGCCTGGATGTGGAATACATGATTTATCTGAATGAGCTGACAGCGACCTTGGGTAACCTCATGAATGGCAGAACCACAAGTGATGTTTCTGAGGTCACTCAAGGCTCATTCAAATAAATCATTTATTCCACGAAGTCAGCTATCACATATTCAATTTATGCAATAGGAATGGCTGGCTTACTTGTTTTTTTTTAAGTTTGCTGCTGTATTAGGAATGCAAAGTTTCTGTGTTTTTTTTTATTGTAAAGTAAAGCTCCTCTGCTTCCAAAAGTGTTGTTAGCATGGCCGCTGCTGTAGATGCTGTGGTACGACACTACACAGTCTTAGCTGATTGGTGGAGGTGGAGATGAGCGACTTTGAAAAAATATTGCAGAAACATGGTGCTGCTCTGTAGTGAGGGGGAACTTGTGGTCAGAGCAGGGACCTCAACAGTGAGTGCATCCCTTTGAGAAAAAAGAAAGAGTGGTAGTTATTGAGGGATCTGGCAGGCAGGTGGGAGGGAAGGCTGGATTTTGTTTTCAGCTGCTGTGGTTGGTGTTTTCTATGGCCATCCTTTAAAATATTTGTGGTTTAAAATAAATTAATAAAAATAACAATGTTTCTGTTTGTGGAGCCTCAAGTGGATGGCCATGTGAGTGAGAGAGGGAGCTGGTGGGCAGGCAGGATTTCAGAAGAGCAGACGGGGTTGTGAAAATGTGAACATACAGAAAAAACAGGAAAACCAATGGACTACAAACAGAACTCTGGAGTGAAGTAAAGAAAAAAGGTAACAGTATAAAACACATTTTCATTTTGTTAGTACAGATGTGTTGGATCCAAAGTGCAGCTGTAGGCTTGTGGCTTGTGCATTTGTTTTTAGGAGGAAGGAATGCGGCTGCTTAATCAGGGGCTAGACACATCATTATGAGGTGTCTGCTATGTACATAACTGCTGATGACATTTCTACTGTGTCTGTAAATATAAAGATTTCCATATACAGTAGCTCAAAAACCAGAATGTATGTAATGAGTTTTTGGTTCCATGCCTATTGCATAAATACAGAATAACCTGTATCTATCTATATATTTATGTATGTATTATACAAACACAGTAGTGCCTGTATATTAGAGTTGAGTAAGCACTTTAATGTTAAACCACAATATTTGCACCTTAATAACTTTGCCCCTGTTCAACCAATTTATATGAAATTTGGAATGTGCAGAAATGGTGTCAGGGTCTCAGTTATCCTAAGAATGTCATATCAATCAGTTCATCAGGGCCAACATTACAGAGGGGCAAAGCAAAACCAAATCACCAAAATTAAGACCTTTCCTTTTGCTAAACTATAACTAAAAAAACTGGTAGGATTTGATACCTGACTTTGGCCAAAGGTGTGTGGTTTTGTGTTTTCTATCTCAACAAGTTAAGTAGCTTTTAAAATATGTAAGAAAAAACATTCTGTTTTTGAGCATGCATAGTTTTAAAAACAGTGTTTAAAAGATAGCTGAATTTCTGCAACAACATGAAGTCATGGGGCCCGATTCCAGAAAGAATGGTGCAACTCATGAGCATATGCGAGTTGCACCATGTGATGCTATGCCATGGACCCTGCGCCCTATTCCAGGACAGGCAGGGTCCCTGGCACCTATGTCCCACAACTTGTGGCAGCAGCAGGGTTGCACCATGGGAATGGCACAACAGACCTGGGTTCCACAAGTGGGAGACCATGGGGAACAGCTCCCATGAGCCCCCTGGTCCGAAACATACCCACAATCCCCTGTGGGTCATGGGGGGTAGACAGAGTGGCACAGGCACAAGCAGGGGCATGGATGAACACTGACCCAGGTGGTACCCCGAAATGTAGGGAGCGGGTCCATGGAGCATGGCAAAGTGTGAATCACAGCACTGCAGGGGGGGCATCCATTCATTTTTCCAGGACAGATGCCCTTAGATCATCCCCATGCTGGTCTAACCCACAGTGCCATAGTGGGACCTAGAATGGTGTAACTGGGTTATGGCAGCTGCCCTTTCAGAATAGGGCACGGGTGCTTCCATAAGCCACCCTTGCACCATGCCACAGCAGGTTGCACACATAGTGGGTGGTGCAGCCCATGTTTGGCGCAACCCGCATGTGGCATGGTGCAACCAGCAACTTGGAATAGCAACTCATGTACCACATGGTGCAAGGTGTGATTTGCACCATAGGAGTTGGCATAAATCACTTTGTGCCATGCATAAGGCATCCTGGAATCAGGCCCCTGTTGTCCTATTATGTATTTGCTCTCATTTATCAGCTTGCAGGGCCAGCTCACTGTTTTCAAATGCCATTCCTACTGTTTTTGTTCATCTGGAACAGGACTACATGTCAGTTTGTAGCCTCATGCCTGCAGAGCATTTTATGCATGCGTATGTGGCTGTGGCTGCCATAACCTGCATATGCAACTTTATTCACTTGAACTGGAAACCAGATTGCCCAATCCCCTGTGCCAGTTTAATTAATAATGTAACCCTACAACATGGTGCCCACCCTGCTGCCAGTTCTTTACTTCTTTTCCTCCATAATGTCCCCAGCAATGCTGGTAATTTATACTTGCTGACAACAGGGGACCCAATCCTCAGTGTCAGCGTAGTATCATGTTGGCACTGGGGTACCCAATGCCTAGTGTCAGAGGTACCTTCTCACTCACCTCCATTATGTCCCTTCCTTAAAGACTACAATTTGTACTGTCCAGCACTGGGGTACCAAATCCCCTTCCCCAACCCAGTGGTCTGGGACACCGGGATGCCCACTCCTCCCCGTGCTCCAAATGTCATGCCAACACAACGGTGTCCAGTCCCCATTGCCAAAGATGCTGGAAAAAAGCAAAACTGTCCCATGACATCTTTTTTTTCTGAAACAAAGACAATGATCCGTCGTTGTCTGCTGATGCTGTCCACCTAATCCTGACCCTCCCAATCAGCACCCATCTCCCCACACACCTTTTATCGCATACTTATACAGCCAAGGTCCAATCCCGTAACCCTCTCTGGACCAGAGACACACTTTCACTCTTCAACGCCAAACTCAGAACTGAGGAAAACTGTTTAGTGCCATTAATTGCATTTCAATGCATTTTGAACTTTTCATCATAACTTGGTCATTTTACTTATTTTTTCCCAACATTTCAACATGGACTTTTTGGGACCCCACCTCATGAACACTTGTGGTGAAATTATGTTAATTTGCTCTGAAAGGTGATTTTGCAGTCACTGCACAAAATCACCATTTGGGCCAGATTTATATAATTTCACCACTCTTGTTCATGCAGTGGGGTCCCACAAAGTTCATGTTGAAATTTGGGAAAACAATATGTAAAAATGACTGAGTTATGAGCATACATTAAATTTTTTCTATGCTCACTCATAACATTGGTAATGTCAATATTTTGACTCCAAATGTTCAACATAGCCAACATATCCATTGTTTTCACAACACCTCATGAACAGTACATATGTCATTGTTCACATCCTAGCCAAAATGTGTTTTTGCACCTGTGGTATGAAATGATACTTCAATGGGGACTTAAAAATGTTCACCTTCTGGGTTCATGAGGTGGGTTCATAAGAATACTATGTTGAAAATGTGGGGTCAGAATATTAAAAAAAACAACAAAGTTAGTTAAGAAGATATGTTGGCATTTTTCTATGCAGGCTCATAACTTTGGTAATTTCTTTTTTTTTTATATAAATAATTTTATTGATTTTACTTTATAAGACCATTATAGACAATATAAATGCAATATATAATAACAAAACAAACCTGGCAGGGGAACATGACCCCATGGAATTACAACTCTAAGATTGCATAAATGGACATAGAAAATTAGATTTGCCAGATTCAAGGGGCAGAGCCTGTTGTCGCATGGAGCTTAGCCAATGGTGGTTGGCCAAGTGGCAGTAACAGCAATGGTATGGGGATGGAGTGAGAATAAGGATAGAGAAAAATAAGACAGAATGACATCACATGTGATGTCACAAAGGGGGAGAAACACAGAGGGAGAGAAAGCGAAGATGATTGGGCAATGGGAGGCCTGAAGGGGAGGACAAAATGGGGTTTAAGAGCAGCTTCCCTGGGTCCTTGACCACACTTTTGCTGCTTTTTAGAGTTTTTAGTTACTCTATTCAGCATGTCAGATTGGCAAACTTTTGAAACATACATATTTTCTCAAAAGTGTTTTTTTGTAATTTTATATAAAGGCTTGTGTAAATCTTGTATGGTTTTTTGCAAGTGCTGCACATTAGAATTCTAACTTTTAACCAGGCATTTTGTGAAAGCGTTTAACCTGGTGAGCATTTCAGTTAAGGAAATAGAAGGGTAAGGTATTTGGTTTTTAAAAAAGAGAGCAGAGAGTTTGATAAGTTTGGACCAGAATGCTAAGATGACTTTCATTTGTTCTCCATTTTTCTGTTTTAGAGCAAAACGTACTTCTTACATTTAGGCATCAAGTGCTAGTGTGGCTAGATGGCGACTTGCTGGATTTTGCCTATTTGAGTTAAAGGAGACTTGCTGGTTTTGTCTATTTAAGTTATTTATTCGGTTAACTTCACTTTTGTGATTGGGAACTGTTTCATTTGATCAGTATTGCCACCATTTTTCTTTGTTTAACCTTGTGTCATCTGGTGCTGGTAGGGAAGCCATTCTGTTTTAGGGTGCGGTCCATACAACCTGTGGTGCACTGCTTAGAAACTGCCTTGCCATTTGTGAAGCAGAAGGTTCAGTTTGTGGCAGCTGCAGGGAGAAAAGGGTGCATCCCTGAGGTGCTCTGTGTGGTCTGGGTCACAACTGGCTACATGCCGGTGCATGGGGGGTGCACATGAGCACTCCAGCATTTGTGTATGGGTACTGAGGGGCAGTGACTGGATGTGGCTAGTGGCTCCTCACCCATTAGAGTGAACAGGGAACTGAATAAGATTAAAAAAAGGGGGAGAGAAAACCTGAGGAGTCAGCAGCAGAAGGCAGAGTCGAAGCTCAGGGCCTCCAACAGGGAGCCACGTGGCTGGGGATGGGCCATGTGGCATCACAGGAGGATGCTGATCCTTTGGTTGGGTTTGCCACAAAGAAAGTATGTACAGAAATGGGGCAAGGGTTTTTTGTTTATGGTTGCAATACTCGGAGCTAGCTTGGGAGAGAAGTACAATTTAAATGAAAAAATATATATATAGCACAGCAGCCAGGTGAGACAGATTGTACTGAATGGCTCAGATTCAGCCCAGCAGCCAGCTCTGGTACAGTGTTCAGGAGGGTACCTGTTAAAAAAAAAAAAAAGAAAGACAGAAAAGTAAATGACAATAAATTTTACTTGGTGTGGGAAGTTTAATGAAGGCAACATTGTGGTGCCCAGACCAAGCACAAATCGGCTGCCATTTTAAATCAGCTGCTGGTGGCCATTTTGTACAGGGCACAGGTTGAAAGGACAGCCACCATTTTCGGCCGGTGGGCAGACAACCACCATATTAGACTAGGCAACTATGGGCAGCATCTGAATTGCATCTGAATAAAATGCCTGCTACACGTAATCCAAAAAAAATGAGGGGGAGCAATGGAAGGGAGAAAGTTCAGCGGGTTTTCTGTTATTTAAAAAAAAAGCCTAGGCATAAATGAAGACAGATAGGAGGGTGTGTGGGGGGGGGGTTAAGTTACAGGGGACAAAAAGACAAATAATCATTTAAAAAAATATCTATATAATCAAATAAAAGGATAACAACCAAGGAAAATGAAGTGACTGTACAGCCTTCAGGTAGCAGTGCTGATAGGCCCTGCATAGAAATTGTGGAAGTGTGATGCAAGGTGTTTAACTGTTTTAGGATTTTGTGTTACAGCACCTGCACAACAAGAGTTTAAAGATGGCAGCAAAGAAAAATAGGATGATGAAAGACAACACCTACAAGGCCATTGTGGGCCTGGTGGACAAAGCCAACAAAATCTGGGAACTGGCTGAGGGTGTGGAGGCTGGGCGAGGGGAGAAGCAAAATCCATAGTAGGGGAAGAAGGACAAGGGCAACAAAAGGCCTCTGGCAAGCCTACCTGCCCTGCACCCAGGGACACTGAGGTGCCATGGCCACTTCCTCCAGCACCTGCACCCATGCCACTGCCAACACCAGAGCCTGGGCCCCTGCCATTGACTGTCCCACTGCCCCCACAGCCACAAAAAAACAGTAGACCCTCTGCTGTCATCAGGTCCCTCTGCACCCCAGAAAGCTCCAACAATAACCTGCCAGCTGGACCATCAGCACCAATATGGTCCCTGTCCTGGATCCCTCCCCAAGACCAGGCAATGAGCCCACTACTCTAAGTAGTAGCATTAAGGAGTATGTGGAGCAAATGCTAGGGGCTATGGGTGATGATGGTGTGGGCCAAGAAGATGCTGGCTGAAATTAAGAAAGGGAAAAAGGAGGAAGGCAAGATGGATGCGGGGATAACAGTGGTGAAGGGGTTGGGCACGAAGGAAATAGGGATGCCATTTATGAGGATAAGGGAGCATGTGCCTTTAGCCACCAAAGAGAAAATCTGGAAGGAGAGTTCATGGATATATTGGCACTGGTAAGAAAGGAGACTATCACAAAATATGATGAGAAAGAAAGCATAGGGAAGAAGGACATGGCAGCTGTGGTGGTCCTACAAGGGAAAAAGGAAGAGGACAAAGCTTCAAAAGGGAAGACATGGGATGCATGGTCTGTGATTTTCACCATTTATTTCGCAATAGTGACTGAAAAGAAACTGGAGCTTGCAATTCAGCTGCTAACTTATTCCTTAATAATAAGGAAAGCCAAGCTGTGGGGAGGTAATAACTGGCTGCAATATGACGAACAGTTTTGTCAGTGAATGTCGACGTTTGGAGATCTTAGATGGGATACACAGCATTCTGACTTGTGGTTGGATTGCCTGACAGGAACAGGGAGCAGTGAGGGAGAGGGAGGGAGGAAAGAAACAGATCTTGGTGCAAAAACGTTGCTGGGAATATAACAGTGTGTTTTGCTCTTGGCCTCAGTGCTGATTTAAGCACGCCTGTTCAAAATGTGGGGGCAACCACCCAGCATCAAAATGCAGCACTACCTGGTTCTATACCGGAAATGGTAGATTTGCCAGCATGCAAAACAACCAGTCCTTTTGTGTGGGACAAGTGGGATATTGGGAACAGCAATGAGGCAGGGGGCACGGGGTAGAGGGTATGGGGTAAGGTGGTGCTACAATTAATAGGGCACACCCAGACAATAACAATCATAAAGTTATGACAAATTAATGGATGGCAATAACATCTATAAAACTGGATGTTTTGGATCAAAGTGGTAATGTGATACCTGGACATGGCTGCAGCCAAAAAGCTGACAGAGTGTTTCAGGGAGGGATTTAAATTGTAGTTCAAGGAGCCATGGGTAAGTAGAACAGCTTGGAATTTTGGATCTATTAAAGGGAAAGAGGAGCTCTTTAAACAAAAAATAAAAAGGAGGTAACAGCGGGGAGAGTGAAAGGACCATTCAGGGAGGTGCCTTTTCAGAACCTGAGAGTGCCCCACTGGGATTGGTCCCAAAGAAACAGCCGGGGGAATTTCGGGTGATACAACATTGTCCTTCCCAGAAAGTGAATCAGTGAATGACAACATCATGGAAGAAGACAGCAAGGTTATATACACCACCTTAGAGGAGGTGGTGCAGCTTATCAGAGCAACATGGGGGTGCGGTTGGCAAAGACAGATATTGAGGCAGCGTTCAGGCTGCTACTGATTCACCCTGAGGATTGGGACTTACTGGGCTTTAATGTAGGGTTGCTCTGATGCCTTCGCAACATTTGAATTATTTAGCAGTTGGCTCCAATGGGTTTTTCAGCACAGATAAGGGTGTAGATACTGTAGGTAATTCACTACCTAGATGATTTTTTATTGATAGGTAAGGGGATAGCCGAGACTGTGCACATGTTGTAATGTTTTCAAGTGCTCTGCTGGGAGCTGGGGGTCCCACTAGCCTCTGACAAGACAGAAGGGCCTAGCCAGAGCACAGAATTCCTGGGCCTAGAAATAGACGTGGAAGCGGAGCTTTTCCGTTTGCCAGGCAAAAAGGTAGAGAGACTGAGACAACTTTTATAAGTCACCAGCAGGAGGAGGAGGTGGGTCCAATTACGGCAGGTGCAACAGCTTATGGGGCATTTAAACTTTGCCTCTAGAGCAATAAGACTTGGACAGGCACTCACATGGAGACCTGCCAGGGAAACAAAAGGGGCTACAAAGCCACATCAATTGGTGGCGATATCAAAGTGGAGCAGGGCTGATTTAGAGATATTGGTGAACATTTTGAATGATTTTAATGGAAAAACCTTTTGGCAGGATGATTGAGTTTTTAAATGGACCTGGAGTTGTACAAAGATGCTTCTGGGGGTTTTAACATGAGGGGTTATTTTAGGGGGAAATGGTGTTCAGAAGCATGGCCAGAAGAATGGAAGACAACGGGTTTAACTAAAGACATCACCCTGCTGAAGATTCTTTTTTTTTTTTTAGCTCATATCAGAATAAGCCATGAAATCCTTTTCCATCATCAGAAAAATCTTCTAGTTAAGTTTCCGTATACACGTTTCATCATGTAAGAGGGAGGGGATCACCCTGATGGAGATTCTACACATATGGGTCAGCAAAATGCTGTCTGGGGAGGACTTATGAAACTAGAAAGTCACTTTCTGGTGTGACAACATGGCAGTAGTAGAGGTGCTGAACAAAAGGGAAGCCATGTCTGAGACCATCATGAGAGTTTTACTACAGCTGGTTTTGCAGGGCCTTAGGCTCAATATGTAGTTTAGAGCTAGACATATCGAAGGGGCACAAAATGACCTATCTGATAACCTCTCCCATATGTAGCTGGAAAGATTCTGGGCCATCGTTCCGAGGGCAGAGGTTCAGAGGACACCAGTACTAGCATTCATTTTGGAAACTGGCTGGGGGGAGCTGAGTTGCTGTTCTGCAACTCCTGGTCACCTAGGACCCTGAAGGCATATGAAGGGTCTTGGCGAGTTTTTCAGGCACTCAGAGAGGAACATAAAATAGAGGTAAGTAGGACAGTAAAGGAAGATCAAGTGGGAAAATGTGTAGTGCATGGGTGGCAAAAAGGGGTAGCCCATGCAACAAAGGGAGTGCATCTGTCTGCCATCAGTTTAATTTGCAGCATTAAAGGATGCAGAGATCCCACAAAAAGCATGTTTGTAAGGAGGATGATCTAGGGATGGTTTAGGATAAAAGGGAAGACAGGGGATACAAGAAGGCCAGTTTTCAAAAAAATGCTTGAGGGGTTGATAAAGGCAATGCCTTGAGTTTGCAGATCAAAGGAGGAAGCTGTATTATTCACCACAATATATACAATCATGTGGCATGGGGCCTTTGAGTAAGCATGGTAGTGGGGTATAGCAAGGGAGACAACTTAAGGTGTATATAGTGGGAAGACATGACCTGGGGCAATGGAGAAATACAGCTGCTAATTAGAAGGTCAAAGACAGATCAGACAGAGTAGGGAGGCCAGGGTAGTACTGAAACAACAGCAGAACTTAAACATTTGCCCAATTTAAGCACAGTGGGCATACGTCACAGTGTGTGGGAATAGGACTAGTGTTTTGCTTAAACGTGGGAACAAAAAAGCAGTCACAAATATGGAGTTGGTTGCTGTACTAAAAAACGGCACTGAATGTCTGGGGGAAGACCCCAAAAGGTTTTTGTCACACTCCTTCCATATTGGAGCAGCCTTTGTAGCCTCAGCAAAAGGGGGATCACAGGAGGAGTTGAAAACACTTGGCCAGTGGACCTCAGATTGTTATAAAAGATATGTGAGACCTTTACATGATTGATACTTTAACAGTGTTTCTGTTTTCTCTTCTACAGGTGTAAGTATAAACAGGTATATAAAAAAAGAGAGAGAACGGGAGGAGATTAATCGGTGGATGGGAGGGTAGAAATCAAATTTATTCTCACGATTGCTTTGTGGTCAACAATGATCAAAAGGAGTTTAGAGGTCTGGATTTGTGGGCACTCATTCATATTCTGAGCAGAGAGGACAGCAGCAAGGAGACCGGTGGTCAGCAGCTGTACCATGATCCCTGGCAGTGTAAATTAAGATGGAAAGGAGCCAGAGGCATGAAATGGGCACAGCTTCTATCAGCTCTACAGGAGATGAGGGAGACACACCCAGGACCACATAAGTTAATCATACACCTGAGTGGAAATGACATAGGGTCCTGGCCCTGGCTGGACATTCATTACAAAATTAAACATGACATCACAAAAATTAGGCAATGGTGGCCTGGGATCACCTTGGTGTGGTCAGATATGGTGCCCACAAGGGTTTGAAGGTATGATCACAGCCACAGGGCTATCGATAAAGCCAGAAGGAGGATGAATTAAAGTATTGGTACATTATTCTTAGTTATGATGGGGGAAGGTTATTAGGAGGGGAGTTGAAGAGAAGGATGATGAATTCTACAGGGGAGATGGGGTTCATCCATCAGGGATGGGGAATGACATGTTTAACTTTGGGATAGAGGACGGCATTGTGGGGTGGAGAAAGGACAGATCCCAATAGAAAGGGAAGACTCCTGCCATCCTTCATAAGCTGGAGGCAGGCTAGTGGAAGGCAACAAAATTGGAGGGGGGGGGGACAGGCAGACACAGAAGGCTGTAAAATACAGCAAAATGAAGAAGGGCACTAGTGTACACTAGTGCCTGGAGAAGAAAAGAATGGGATTGTAAACTATGAGCATGAAAAAAGTGTAATGTGGAGATGAAATGATTTGATGGAAACTGATGATGATGATAAGATGAAAGTAAAGAAATATTATTTATGTAGAAAAGTTTGTCAATCTGGGAACCCACAAACAGGTTTCTGTGCAATTTATTGGCTTGGGTCTCAGGGGACAATGAGGTTTGCCAGATTCAAGGGGCAGATTTTGTTATCCCCTGGGCCTTTGACAATGGGGGTTGGTCCAGTGGCAGGAACAGCAGGGGAATGGGGTGGGGGTGGGGGAGGGGCATAATAATAAGGATACAGAAAAGTAAGACAGTGACATCACATGTGAGGTCACAAAGGAGAGGGGACATAGAGAGAGAGAGAGAGAGAGAGAGATAGTGAAGAAGATGAGGCAATGGGTGGCCTGAAGGGGAGGGCAAAAGGGGGTTTAAGAGCAACTCCCCTGGGTCTCTGACCTAATTGTTTGTTGCTTTTTAGAGTTTTTACCTCCCACCCACTTAGCATTGAAGAACATGAGCAGGGAGCAAAGAAACGGGCCAAACCTGAAGGTGCTTGGGTGGCATGGAGTTATGTGATCACAAAACTGGGTATGCAAGATCATACATGGCACGGCTGAAAGGTGGATGGTTGGAATAAGGAGACAAAAGTAGGGCAAGAAAAATGGGGGTGGAGGAGGGGAATGGGGACAGGTGGACACAGAAGGCTGTAAAATAAAGCAAAATTAAGAAGGACACTAGTGTACACTAGTGCCTGGAGAAGAAAGAAAAGGAGGATAGTGGCCCACCTGGTGTACACCTGGGGGGGGAGAAAAGAAAAAGGAAGAAAATGAAGAATGTTGATTAAAAGAGAAATATTTAAAGGAAAGAGATGAAACTGTATAATGCAATGATATGTGTGTGTTTGTGTGTGTATATATATATATATATTACACTAATGATGTGTGTGTATACACATATGTGTGTATATATTTATAAAATGGGGTGGTAAAATCATAGAAATTCCAGTAACATGATTGGACAGAATGCATCACATGACCGTGCAGTATTTCCCAACGACCGAACACCTCCCATTACGACCGCACGCCTGAACTACTTTCCATCCCACAGAACCTTCTCACCAGCAGTGAGAGCACTTCACACCTGGCAGACACAGGCTGCCACACAAACACACACAGGCTGGCACCCACAGCAGTAACTAAAAGTCATGTTATAGCTGCCCCACACATCTCTCACTAAACTGTGTATAACCTCTGTTTTTATGGTATTTTTTAAAGTCTCGACAGTAATGGGGCCAAATTATCGAAGTTTCATTACTTATTTATTTTTTTGAAAGAGCGTTGGCCGGGTTAGCCAGGAGTTGCTCATATTCACAGGCGTGATCGGTGAATGGCTGACAGCCAGACGCATACAGTTGAAAACAGCAGAGCGACAGGTACTGTAAATTTATTTTATTTTAAGATTGCTCATACTTCAGAAAATGAAGCGCTAACTGTACAGAGTGAAGAGCGAGCCAGGCCGCCGCTTCAGAATTGTAGATGGGAGCGAGCGCAGAGCCGTTGCCATAGCAACCTCGCCTCGCCTGCTCACAATTCTGAAGCCAGTGACTCACCCGCTTTACTCTGTACAGTCAGCGCTTCATTTTCTAGAAATATGAGCAATCTTAAAATAAAGAAGTTTACACAGTACCTGCAAGTAAAATACCTTGTTTTGAAGCTGGGCCAGCACGCCTGAACTGTCAATAAAACCACTCGCTCACGCTTACAATACAGATATGAATGACTCACCCACTCAGCCCCATTACAGTCGGTCGGATTTTTCCAAAAAAAAAATGAGTAATTGTTTTTGAACGTCTGCAACCAGGTCTATAACTACAGTTTACACTGCTCGGTCACGCTACAGTACAGAAATAATACTAAAAGGGATTACAGTTTAACACACTCTGACAATAGCAGGATAAACCAGATACATATTTTCATCACTATATTATTTAAACCAAGGCAGAATCAACCAGATAAATACCACCTTAAACTTCAAACTCATCACAATAATGACAGATCAGCCAGATAACCTACTGTAAATTAAACATTTATCCCTGCCAGACAGGGACTACCTTTGTACCTCCTCCCCTGCCCAAATATTTTTCCCATTTTATAAGATAGATAATCCACTTAGTAAACGCGCCTGATATACGACGCCTTTGTTGACGACCGCCCGCGCCTCGCAAGGCATAATGTACACCAAGGTGTGCGATATCAGAGCGCCACCGCACACCTAAGAGTGGATTATCTATTACATATATATATATATATATATATATATATATATACATACTATACTAGTGTGGCAGCACCAGTATAGTTAGGGTTAGTAGGAGTGTTCAATGTTAAAGGGCAATTTTTCCTGGTTAATAACTTTAAGACGGTTCCACAGATTTTCATGAAAGTTGGCAAGCACCATCTGCTGTCATAGGTCTGTTGTTGTACCAAATTTGGTTTGAATCCCTTTTGAGATTCTTGAGATATAAAGTGTTGAAAATACAGAGATTTCCCTGGTTTTTGGTGGTTTTTTTTTGGCCACCTGTATCTCTGAAATGGCTTTAGGTACTGGGCTGTAATTTTCAGATAGAAAGCCTTGGCCTCACAGATGTGCCTTTTGAAGATTTTGGGGAAAAATATTAATCTTTTCCAGAGTTATGACGGGTTGAATTTCCCGTTATATTCTATGGGAAAAAAATAGATGTCAGATATGAAATAGGATCTTGTTTGGGGGAGGTGCTGTTGTGCAAGGGATTGTGCATCGAACAACGATTGTATGTCGCAGGGTGATACATCCTGTATCTAAGGTTACGACCTACTCGGTTTTTGACCGAATGGATTGTTAAAAGAGCCAAATGTGTCCCTGTCTGACCAGTTGTCACCTCTAACTTCACACCAGCAAATTGGAGGATTATTCCTTGCAAGGGTAAACAATACCACCTTAATTAACATCTTCATTTTTCTGAAACCCTTAGATGTTCAGACAGGCATCACATTATGTTTGCCTCCTGTTCCAGTGTGGACTGTATAATCTGTACTAACATACTAACATACTAAAATGCCAGCAGAATAGGCGTAACGGTCTTTCGTGTCTGCTCGTTTGGTCAGCCCCCACCCTGAGTGCTGACCTTGCTGCCCCCCTCGCCTTCTCTGGCTTCTCCCTTCCCAGTTCCGGATATTCTTGCTGCATTGGATTTTGCTTCCAGAACCCTTCCCCTGTACCTGTCCCACCCCCTCTTGAACCCCTCCACTGTCTCTGCCTCCACCAGCCCCCTAGGCAGCGCATTCCATGGCTCCACCACCCTCTCAGTGAAGTAGCACCTCCTCCTTTCTCCCCTGAATCTTCCTCCCTCCAGCTTCCACCCATGCCCTCTAGTGGCCCCCTCCTCCTTCCTTCAAAGCACCTTGACTGTTCCTCCCTTATTTACCCTCTTAATGTACCTGAAGACCTCTATCATGTCCCCCCGGTCCCTTCTCTCTTCCAATGTGTACATATTTAGCTCTTCAAGCCTCTCCTCATAGGTCCTGTCCCCCAAGCCCCAAATCATTTTGTTGCCTCCTCTGGACCTCTCCAGGAGGTTAATGTCCCTCTTTAAGTGTGGCCTCCAAAACTGCATGCAGTACTCAAGGTGCGCCTCACCAAGCAGTTATACAGTGAGAGTATCACTCTCCTTCTGGAGGTGATCCCCTAGTGATGCATCCCAGCATCCTGTTGGCCTTGGCTGCTGCCCTCCTACAATTCTCAGAGTTGTTCATCTTGACATCCACCACCACCCTGAGGTCCCTCTCAGCCATTGAGACTTGTAGCATTCCCTCCAGGGTGTACACTTGGCCCGGTTTCTGCCCTCAGGGGTGAGTACCTTGCATTTCCCTGCATTGAACCCTCAGCTTCCACTTTCTAGACCATCTTTCCAGAGCCTCCAGGTCCCCCTGTAGGGCCACCCTCCCTCCTCCCCATCCACCACCGCCCCCAGTTTCGAGTCATCCACAAAGAGACCTCATCTCACCCTGATTCCTGTCCTTATGTCAGAGACGTGGCGTTGAACAGAAGGGGCCAAGGACTGATCCTCAGTGGGACCCACTAATGACCCTCCTTGGGAATGAGACTATCCCGCCAACTACGACCCTCTGGGTCCGGTCCTGGAACCAATTGCCTATCCATCTGATCATCTGGTTCCTCATCCCCATTTCTTCCAGTTTATCCAACAGGCCCACATGAGGAACAGAGTCAAATGCCTTGCTGAAGTCTAGAAAAAGGACGTTCACTGGTCTACCCAGGTCCAAGGCACTCATCACCCAGTCATAGAACTCCACCAGGTTTGTCTGACATGATTTCCCCGGGATGAATCCATGCTGTCTATAATCCAGGCACCCTGACTTATCCAGGTCCCCCCAGCCTCTCCTTGACAATGCCCTCCATCACCTTGCCCACCATCGATGTCAGGCTGACAGGCCTGTAGTTCTCTGCCACCTCCCTTGATCCCCCCTTGTGGATAGGCACTATATGCACCACCTTCCAGTCCTGGGGCACCCACCCTGTCCTCAGAGAGATGGTGAAAAGCTCTGCCAGGGGTTTCGCCAGGACATCCGCAAGTTCCTTCAGCACTCTGGGATGTAATTTATCCGGCCCCGGTGCTTTCTCCATCTTAAGGGAGCTGAGAGCTTCCCTCACTCTCTCTGCTGTGATTTCCACTTCCGGTACCTCTTCTCCCTGCTTAGCCCTCCCTCCCTGCCAGTGATGCTTCTCCTCTCCCCAGACCCGCCTGATCGAAAGGGTCCCTCCTCAGTATCTCTATCTCTCCCATGTATGATGCAGCACCCCATTTTCTTGGTGAAAACTGAGGTGAAGTACTCATTTAGTACCTCAGCCTGCTCCCGGGTCTTGTGCCCATCTCTCCTGATTTAATCCTGCTAATCTGCCCCATCACCCTGTTTTTCCCCAATGTATCTAAAGAACCCCTTGTTCTCTCTCCTATTTCCTGGCCAGGTTCTGCTCCTTCCTTGCCTTAGCCGCCTCTCACCACCCTAGTGGCCCTTCTAGCCATCAGCTCGTACCGCCGATCCCTTTCACTCCTTGAGCACTTGTTTTGTTAGGCTGCCTTCTTTCCTCAAGAGACCACCCTCTGGACCTCCTGGTCCACCAGCAGGGTTTTTGGGCCCTCACCGCATTTTTGTCTTACTTTTGCATAGGTGCTGGTAGCATCCTGCACCCTCCTGATGATTTCCCACCTACTATCAGCGCCCATGTCTGACCCAATCCCATCCAAATGCTCCTTAAGGATCCTTCCATTTCCTTAAAATCCTCCCCTGAAGTCGGTTACTCCGTCTTTGTGCAGCCTTCACCTCCTAGGTCCAGGCAGAACCAAACTGTGGCATGGTCACCCCCGCCAATGGGTTCCTTACTCCAGGTCTCCTAATATGGTCACTGTCTGCCAGGACCACATCCAGTACCCAGGCTCTCCCTGGTCGGTTCCCTCACCTGCTGAGTTAGGAAGCGCCTTGAAAGACATCCAACAACCTCTGTTCCCTGGTCACAGAGGATGTCATAGTCTCCAAGTCTGTTCCTGGCATGTTTAAGTCCCCAGCACCACCACCATTCCTCTGCCCAGTCTGCAGTGTCTCCCAACATCTGCCACCAGACTGTTCTCAGCTCCTCCGCCAGGGCAGGGGTCTATACACCACTCCTATTTTTACTCTCTTGCCCCCCCTTGTTATCAAGGTGACCCAAATTGCCTCCACAGTTCCCTCCACCTCCTCTACTCCCCCTATGCCAATGCAGTTTTTGACTATCATTGCTACCCCTCCTCCCCTTTCCTCCCCCCTGTCCTTCCTGAACATAGTGTAACCCTCCAGATTCAGGTCCCAGTTGTGTCCTGTAGTGGTCGAAGTCTCAGTGACCACTGCCACATCCACTGCTCCCTCAGTTAGCATCACCTGGAGCTCAGGCATTTTATTGCCCAAGCTCCTGGCATTTAGCAGGACTACCTTCCACCCTTTCCCTATACTTCCATTTCACCTGCTCGTGTTCCCATGGGGATTCTGTTTTCCCCTAGTCTGCACTTTGCCAGTCGGCCTTTTCCTACAATCCTCCAGCTCCCCAGGGGGGTGGAGACAGAGTCCCTCCTTTATCAGCACCCCCTTGACAGCCTTTTCTCCCATCCCTCCCCCCTTCGCAAGTTTAAACCCCACTTTTCACCAATGAACCCCTCTATTTTCAACTTAAGGATTCCCCTTCCCTCCAAATTGAGATGGAGTCTATCTCTAGCATACAGCTCCTTATCCTCCCAGGTCTCCCCCAACTCCCCCATCAACCCATACCCTCTGGCCTCGCACCACTCCCTGAGCCACTGGTTTATCTCCCTAATCTTCCTTTTGTGCTCCCCACTAGCCTTTGGCACCGGCAGGATTTCTGAGAAGGAAACTGTGCATCCTATGTCATGACAGACCCTGGCAAGCTCCCTGAATCTTGCCTGTATCTCTAGCTCACTATTTCCCTCAATGTCATTTGTACCCAGGTTGACCAGTATGTCCGGGGAACCCCCACAATCCTTTGCCAGCTGATATACCTCATGTTTAGCCCTGTGCACCGTTAGTCCAGGAAAGCATCTTGTTCTAACTGGCCAGGCTTCTCCCTCCCTATCCCTGTTTCAGAAACCTTACCTGTTAATCCAGTTTTATTCAGAGGTAGTACTTTTTCAATCATTTTGAATGCTCACATACTTGTAAAACAAATTCTGTTAAATCCTTCACCATTTTACTTGCATGTTCAGATTACAAACAAGTTCTGATGTCCTGCAGACCTTTGTCTGTATACCAGTCAGTCTGAGAGGTGTAAAGCAGGTCTTTTATGACCATTAGCAGCAAATCAACCTAATCCTTTCCAGGCTGCATTGTGAGTATGGTCTTTGACTGCTATGATAAGGAATACTTTTATACCTTTAAATGCTCACCAGTTTTTCTTTTAGGGTCTGTCCTATATTTTAATATGTGTTACCCCTTTCATTGTTAAATTAATAATCACATTTTTATTCAATTTCCAGCAATACTACACCTCTTTCTCCTCAGTAGTTATTGCTGTCCATTTTCATACTACCTGGATACTCCAGGAAGACCATTCCAGGCCTTTCAGATGAACAGCACAAAATAGTGTAGCTAAAGTCATGCTAAGCCACAGAAATGAGAAAAGGAAGAGAGAGAGAGAGAGAGAGAGAGCAGTAGCTGAGGAGGTGAAAGGACCACAATCTAGATTTGATGGCACTACACATTTAGGTAATTTATCAAAATATTATTTTTTTTTTTTTTTACCAGAAGAGACACACTAAGCTGAAGCTTGTTTACAGGTGCAACCTGGGAGCACAAGGGAGTTTAGTGACTTGCTCAGGGTCACACAGTATGCAAGTCTGGGCTGTGGGATTTAAATCCAGGTATCCAGGATTGCAGCTCAGAGAATTAAACCACTGCATTATACTGCCTACACACTACATGCCGCATATCATGCTATCTGCTATGTATCACTGACATGGAAAGAAATAGGGTATTTAACAGCATAGACTAGTTCTTACCACTTTTAAAAACTTATATGACATTACAAATAACTTTAGAGTAGGAGTAATGGGAGGGACAGTATCACATCTTAAAATGGCAGTTGATATTTGTAATTACATCTCAACCACCATTACTGGTGTAGTTTATTTATTTATTTATTTAGAGAGTTTTACCAGGAAAGGCCATCTGATCCAAAATAGCTGGTTGTCAGAGATGTCCGTGTAGTCACTCAATGTGTGAGCTACGCT
The DNA here is from genome assembly GCA_016271365.2 of Neoceratodus forsteri. Classification (NCBI taxonomy): domain Eukaryota; kingdom Metazoa; phylum Chordata; order Ceratodontiformes; family Ceratodontidae; genus Neoceratodus; species Neoceratodus forsteri. The sequence goes on along the minus strand of CM057453.1, from coordinate 368,562,599 downwards.
GTGTATACAGGGTGCAAAGCCCCTGAACCCCTCTTCTAATCCCACCAAATGTTAACATACACTAACATTTAAAATATTTAAATCTAAATGAAACAAACCAAAAATAATAATCATGATGTAATTTAAAGAAGTTGTACACAATGTAATATCAGCAGCAATTCTGAATAAATCCTGCTGATCAGAGTCCAGTCGATGCCCTCATTAGTCATACAAGGGGTGGGATTAGGGTTCGAGTGTGTGGTTTAGTATTCGGTTTTCATCTCATCCAAAGGTGGCAACCCTACCTGTATCAAAGTAGAAAGACAAATCCTGGCGGCATCCCCTCCTGCTGTCTGTATAATAGTTCAAAATGCAGTGTTATCATTGGAAAAAAATACTCCCTAATCCCTTATTGCATAGTTCAGTTTATTACTGGAAGACAGACAATAACTTTATTCCTCCAGCTGTTTGAAATGCTGCTAGAGATGCAGTGAAATAAGTCCATAGATTCAACCCCACACACACAGACAAGTTTCCCTGTGCACCCACCCCCGTAACAGAGTGACCTCTGCCAAGAGAATGTGCTCCCTTGTTCTGTTAACATGTCCACAGAAAGATAAAATAAAGCGCCAGCGAGCCTTACAAAATATAGAAATGTGTGCACCTTTGGGGTTTATTAGGTGCCTGCAAGAAAAAAAATAAAGGTTGTTTAGAGTGGGAGTGCACTCGCTCCTTAAGCTGTCCCTCTCCATCTCACTGCTCTATTTATTGAGTGGAACGGGTGGCTGACAGGATGCTAGTATATTAGATCAACTGCCCGAAGTAAAAGAAAATAAATAAATTGAACAGAGGCTCATCCAAACTCCTAGCGCTCTCTCTCTCTGTGCAGGATGCTGCAAGTCAAAAACAGGATTGGCTCCATTACTGCTTCAGAGCATGGCTGTGCTCGGGGCATTGGGATGCACCGCCTGTTGCAGTTGAAGAAGAAGAAGGAGAGAGAGAGATGATGTAAATTAGGAGCGCACTCGCTCCATGAGTTCTCTCTCTCCCCTCTAGCTGCTCTGATGCAGCTATCAAAGTGGAACGGGCAGCTGGCAGGATGCCAGTGACAAAGCCACCCCAAAGAAAAGTTAAAAAAAGGAACATAATGCCCCAATAGATGCGCATTGCACTCAATACCACATCTCTCCTTAGTTTGGAGCAGGAACAGCTCCGGGTTTGCTTCAGAACATAATGATGCTCCCAAGTCTTAGAATATGGTTGGAGTGGTGCACCAGAAATATTCGGAGAAAAATGGTGCTCTTAATAAAAAAGTACAGATGTCTGCTGGATGGAGTGCACTGAGTGCTGGAGGGAAGGGTGCTATTTCCTTTCCAAGTGGGGAGGCAGGAGATGACAGTTGGTTTTGTGTCTTGGGCTGGGGCACCATTTGTAAATTACAGCCGCCCACCCGAGAAAATAAAAAGTGGACGTTTCTTTGATTGGGTAGCTCAGTTCACACGAAGTGGACCGAGCAGAGGGATATAAAGGCACTTTGTGAATTGCTGTTTTAAAAATTATAAAACAGGGCAGCATTCATGCTCACTTTCCCTTTCCATTTGTACCCACCCTGCTTCTATAAATAGCGTAACGTTCTGAGGCTAGTACTTCAATAAAATACAATGTCACAAAAAATAAACAAGTATGTGTTAGCTCTTTAATTAATTGAATAAAGCTGCATGGTCCCAGCAAAGAAAGTTTATGTTTAGTAATGCCTTACACTGTGGACCGACCTTTTCCTTAGGGAGCTCGAAGATCCCTACAGGAAGATAGTGGCTCCTAGTGGTCAGAATATACACTGATTCGGCTCACAGGATAAGCCGACCAGTGGGCGGGGCTGATGTTAATAAGGTTAGTGATCATTATAAATAGAATAAAACTGTTTAGGGATGGAATATGTGTATTTGGTTTTACAAAGATGAATTCTCTGTAAGGGCTTAGAAATATCCCTTCCTTTATTTTGTAGAGTCTGGGATATAAACCTACCCAATCGGGCCACCGGCTTAGCCCTCCACTGACCTCCATGGCTGGCAGCTTAACTGAGCATCACTAAGAACTTGATTGAATGAGTGCGTACTGCACTCATTCATTTATTCATTCATTCATTGAAGCATTCAGTGGTGCTCAGTCAGGCTGCTGGCCATGGAGATGAGTGGAGGGCTGTGCCAGTGGCCCAATCAGGGTACTGGGGGGAGAGGAGCTGGGTGGGTGCTGCAATCTACTGATGGGGTGGGAGGTTAGGACTGACAACCCCAATGTGCACCCTGATGTTGGTGGGGGGGTTGGCTGGAGGGGCCCAAGGGGGTCTTTCAACCCTAACACCAAATTTCCTTACTTTTGTTGTAGTGGAACAACCCTAACTAAAGCATTAAACAGAGTTTTTTGCCTCTAATTTCCCTTCTTTTTGAGAATCATGATGAGAAATAGTGAATGTAATGCGGTGGTGGGGCACCATGCTCCTGCCACGTGATGTCTTGTGGCATAGTAACAGGAACAGCAACGCAAACAGAATTGCGAACAGTAGCGCACATCGTAACACAAACGTAAATGGTAAAGGAAACGTTAATAGAAATGCAAGTGCAAAGTGACGGGGAAGCGAACAGTGATGCAAACAGACATTGAAGTGCATACAAAAACACAACTGGTAATGCAGACAGTGATGGCAGTGGTATTTTAAATGGAAATGTTAAGTGTCACAGCAAAAGCAATGCGAAAGAGAACAGAAACGGAAACGCGAATGCAAGTGCACACGTAAACGCAAACCATAACGAGCACAGGCACGGTACCGCAATTGTAAATGCAGATGATAAAGTTAACATGAAGAATAATGCCAAAGGAAAGAGAAACTGAAAAGGGAACAGAAGTGCGTATGGAAACGCAAACCGAAATGCGCAAGGGCACAGTACCGCAATTGTAAGTGTAAATGGTAATGGTAGCAGCAACAATAACAGCAAAGGAAAACAGAAGCACAAAAGGAAATGCAAGCGCATATGGAAACACAAACCGTAATGCGCACGGGCCCATTAAAGCAATTGCAGATGCAAATGGTAACAGTAACAGCAAGGCAGATGCAAAACGAAAGATAAACAGAAACGCAAATGAAAGGGATGCCGGGCTGTGGAAACGCAAATGGCAATGCGCATAGTGACACAAACAAAAATGCAAACAGAAACAGTAGTGGAAACACAAATGGTAACAGTAATGAAAATGAAAGCGCGAATGACAACGCAAAGGGTAACGCACACGGTGGTGTACACGGAAACGGTAACACAAATGGGGACATAAACGCAAGTGGAAACAGTAACTGTAACAGTAACAGAAGTGCATACCCTGTTTTTGCCAAACAGGTGCATACATAATCACAGTGTGCACAAAGAATGTATGCATCATAATGGGGATCGAAGCATAAAACAAGCACTGGAAGTACTTATTTATTTATTTATTTATTTATTGAATTTTGATGACCGGGTTGGCCCACTGGGACCACGAATGTTCCTTTTTCCAGGGGTGACCTGGGGAACAGAGGCAATACAATACATACAATCAGGTGATCCAGAAGCAATACAATACATAGAGTCAGGTGAGACAGGGTTACGAGACATAGACAAGATAATGAGGATAACAATACAGACAATTATTCAAATTGTGGACCATAAGTGCAACACTTGAAAGATTTAAGGATTTAAGGCATGATTTAATGTAGGTCCAGGTGAGAAGAGAGGGGGGATGGATGTTGTGATTAGGACCAGGGGTGATTATCCTATACCCTCACAGTGGCATGAGCTTGTCCTGAGCAAATGGGACTTAAGTCTAGTGCAAAAGATTGGTAGCGATGGGGCTTCCTGTACTAGAGGTGAGAGAGTGTTCCACAGTTTAGGGGCTGTGAGAGTAAAGGAACTGCATTCCTTGTGAGTCTTGATTCTGGGGATTGCCAGTAGGGACCGACTCGAGGTCCTGAGCATTCGAGGGTTAGGCTTAGCCATGATTATTCCTGTTAGGCTTGGTGGGGCTGCCAGGCTCTGCAATTTGTAGACATGGCAGAGCAGGGAATACTGTAGATGAGCCTAAAAAGAAGACCATTTCAGCTGGGTTAGTGAGATGCAGGGGTGGCTTCTTGGTTGACACATTGTCGCAAACCTCATGACCTTGTTGTACAGGACCTCAAGCCTGCTAACCTCACCCTTTGCCATGCCCTGGATTACCGGGGTAGCATAGGTTAATGTGGGTAGGAAGACACTGGAGGCGATTGCTCATCTAGCCTCTGGGATAAGTTGTTTTTTTAGCCTGTGCTTGGTGCCAAATTTGACGTGGATAGACCTTGTTACCTAGTCTATGTGGGGCTTGAATGGGAGACCCTGGTCAATAGATAGCCCTAGGTATTTCATGTTGTCAACTACATCTATTCATTTATCCCCAAGGGTAGTAAGTTTTAGGGAATTTGTCCAATCCTGGCCAGGGGATCTAGCACCTAACAGCATGGCTTTCATTTTTGCTGAGTTGAGGATCATTCTGTTTGATGTGAGTCAGCTCTCTAGTGTGTTTAGGTACCCTTGCAGGACAGGGCCCAGATCATGTGGTGTGGACCTGGCTTGGAAGATGACAGTATCGTCTGCATATTGAACTACTGAGCTATCCCCACAGTGCTGGTTTAGGTCATTTTTGAAGAGAGAGAACAGGAGGGGGTCAAGAATTAAGCCCTGAGGCACACCCTCCTTAATGAGTAAAGGAGTGGAAAGCTGTCCCTTCCAAATGACCCTCTGGGAGCGGCCTGAGAGGTAGTTCGTGAACCAGTTTAGGGCCTGGGCATCAATCCCAATGCCTTGAAGCTCAGTAAGAAGAAGGTTGTGGTCCACAAGGTCAAATGCCTTGGACAGGTCTATGAAGATAGCACCTGTCAACATGCCCTCATCCATTGCCCTGAATATGTCCACTGTGAGTTTGATGAGTGCTGTGTCTGTTCCATGGTTTGTCTGAAAGCCTTGCTGTGAAGGGGCTAGGATTTGGTGGAGCTCCAGGTAGTCTCTCAGTTGCCCATAAACTAGTCTTTCTTCCAGTTTGGCCAGGGTACACAGCAGGGAGATTGGCCTGTAATTGCCAATTTGTTCACAAGAGCCACCCTTATAAATGGGGACCACGTTGGCAGCCTTCCACTGGTATGGAATGTACCCTTCAAGTAAAGACCTGCTGATGATCCAGGTCAGAGGTTTGGCCAGGGACAGTGCACCTTCCTGGAGTAGCCTCGGGCAGATTCCATCTGGGCCACCAGAACCTTTGTGTTTGAGGGCTATCAGAAGTTTATGGACCTCGCTCACCTTGACCATTCTCAGGTGAAATTGGGGTCTGTTCAGACAGGGGGATTCATCAAAGGTCTGTACAGGCATGGGTGTTGGTAGCCCTACCTTGTATGCATCAAGGTTGGTGAAGTGGTGGTTGATTGCTGAGTCTATAAGCTGGCAATCACTGATACACTGTCCTTGTACCTCAATTTGACCTTGTGCCTCCTTGGAGTTGCCCTTAAGCAGTTTGTTGATTTGTGCCCAGAAAAGCTTAGGGTTCCCCAGTGTGGACCATTGGAGATTGGTTACATACTCCTTTTTGGCAAGTTTAATGTCTAGCTTACATTTATTTCTTAGGGTTTTGTAAGTAACCAGGTCTGCAGGAAGGTGGGAGAGCTGGAATTTCTTCCAAGCCTTGTCCCTTCTTTTCATCTGAAATTTCACAGAGTGGGAGATCCATTTATGGCAGCATCCTTTTGTATGAAGTTTTTTGAAAGGAGAAAATAGAGATGCCACATTGAGGAGTGAATTTTGGAAGTAGGCAAGGGCCTCGTCCAATGTTGGGAGGATCCTAATCGGGTTCAGTCCAGGCTACTTAGGTAGTCACTACATTTTGCTGGCATGAAATTGGAGAAGTCAAGTACTGTGAGTATCCTGGGGGGAATATTTGGTGCTCTGTTCTTCCAAATACAGAATATTGGGGAGTGATCACTAATTGTGTCAGCCAATATACCTGCTTTCTGTATGTTGAGGGAGTTAGATACCAGAGCCCAGTCAGGAGTAGTATGGTTCCCCATTTTATAATTAAGCCTGGTAGGTAAAGAGATGACCTGTTCCAGGTTTGTGTCTTACATCGCACCCTTGAGGACCTTGTTGGGGCCAGTGGCCCAGTTCAGGTTGAAATCTCCCATTATTAGGAGTTCATTGGTTAATTCGCTGCCAACCAATTTGGTGATGGCCTCAAGAGCAAGTTGGGCATTCTTAGGAGGGTTTTAGACACAGCTGATGGTGAGATGCTGAGCATTACCATTGGTTAGATGGATGAAGATAGACTCCCTGTCCTGGCAGCTACCAAGGTTGGACTTTAGTAGACTCACATTTAGAGTGTCTTTCATATAGATTAGGACCCCTCCCTCTCTCTTTCCTGCCCTGTCCTGTCTGAAGGTATTGTACCCAAGGATCATGATCTCGTGGTCATGAATATGGACCTTGAGCCAGGTCTCTGAGATTACAAGGATGTCTGGCTTGTAGAAGTTAAGCCATGCTTGGACCTCATGGATTTTAGGTCTAAGGCTGCATACATTCATGTGCACTATCCTTAAGCCTTTTGATGATGCCCAGTGAGGATCCTGGGGAGTAGATACAAGGAAATTGTGTAGAGGGGGCCCCGGGTTAGGCTGAATGTCTCCTCCATGGAGCAGAAGAAAAGCAAGTAGTTGAGCAAATATTTGCCTAATTGAAGATTTCGAGAGGCTGTGGAGCCTTCTGTGTGCATCATGGATCACCATGTAATAGGATGCATGCTTTACCAACTCGTGTGCTATGAGGATTTCATTTTTAGTTGTGGGAGAGGTACAGCAGTAATGATCACAAGGCTCTGGATCACTGAGATTTTGCCTCATGGGGTCAAGAAGTCCTTCCCTTAAGCACATGTCCACCCTGAGCAGAGACAATATGTATATGAGGGCCAGGAGTACACCACTATTTGGGAGAGAGGCCAGTGAGTTACTAGTCCAGCAGGACTTAAGGCAAGTGGTGCCATAGTTGTTTAAAGAGTATTCTGGGGCCATGTTGGAAGACCAGTATATCTCCTGGTGGAATCAGTTATTAAATTGGAAATTTGGGGTAGGTGCCTGTGGGAGAAACCCCTTGTTTTATATTAGTAGCTATTTTCCCTGTCCATCGGCCTTGTCCTAGTGGAAGACAAGCGGAAAAAGATCACAGTTGCCAATGTCAATCGGGTGTCACTACAGGAGTGTAAATTGGGACCTAGCCACACAATACCTAGCTTAATGACCTTTCTTAGATCCCATGCAACAATATAGGGGCACTTAAGGATAAAATGAGTAGCAGGCACAGGTCGATGTACTGCACAACAAGCCAAAATATGTAGGTTAAACAGAATCTCAGTACTGTCTGTACTCAAGTAAGGCAGCTCTGCATGTTAATATACAGGCTATCACTTTGTAAAGGTATCTAAAGTATCCAGTGATTGAAAGTAAAAAGGAAAAAAAAACTAATTAAGGGACTGACTGGACAAGTGGGAAGGTATGTTTTAAAATAATTATGGTAGAGAGTAGAAGAACAATGAGTCCTGGTTCGAGTTCAACCTAGGAATAGGAAGGGAAACAAGAAACACCCTTTTGAAATTAGATTACGGCATGAATTTTGTGCAGTTCTAAACTCAGAGGCATATAGGTTTGAGTGGTGAGAGGAGTGGCAGGTTTGCCTAGCCCAATGAATATCAGGCAGACAGCAGCAGAAGGTGGAGACAGAATGTGCAATGGCAGGAAGCCACAATGGGCAGAGTCAGATGGAACATCTAATACTGTGAGGGGGGGGGATGGGTGGGATGGTGAAAAATCCAGCAAGCAGCAGCAGGTCCGAGTGGGCTGCAGTGTCTCCTTCAATAAATTACACTTAGCAGGCAGGATTTTCTTTAAAAACTAACAGGCTGCAGCAAGAGTTGTATTTAGTGATATTAACCAGCCAGGATTTAGTAACAAATTCACAGGCTGCAGCAACTGTACTATTAACTATAAAAAACACACAGTTTCTCAGTACAATAGAGCGCCCGGGATTAGCAAGAAAAACGTGACAAGATTTAAACTGGTGCAGTTCTTTCTCTCGTACCTTCCGATGGCCAGCTGGGGAACTTCGGACTGGGTGTGCAGTGAGGGGAACCTGAAGAGGGCTTCTTTCCATTCAGCCCTCACGACCCTTAATTGCAAATATCTCATCAACCTCACGACATAGAAAAAAATTTAAATTTCACAAAAATCATGATTTTCCTGGCTAGGTTTTTGCTTTTACATAGCCCACAAGGCTATGTAACTCGCAACAAAAAATCTGTATCTTGCATTGTTTTTGAGATACGAGCCCCGAAAGGCATGGCATACGCCACCATGATAGTCTATGGGAAAAAATGCCAAATTCAGAGTACCATAACTTTGCAACCATGCAATATTTTTTCACCAAACTACCAAAAGGCACATATGTGAGATGTTGGCTGTGTTCCCTCCAAATTTCAGCTTAAAAGACCAAACCATTCTTTTGCAGCAGGGTGGCAAAGAACTGCTATCATTTTGGCTATAGTCTGAAAAAGTAGTGCTGTGATTTGCGAAAGCTTTCATAAAATTTGCGAAAGTGTCATGAGTGTGACACTACTTTGCAGCACTACTTTTTCAAGAAATTTGAAAAACATATTTCTAGGGTGTTTCACCCCAAAATAGAGACATAGCTAGCATCCTCAGGGTCCAACTAGGTAAACACAAAAAGAATTGTGCTGCTAGAGGGTCCCAAATTTAAATGGCAAGCATTTTTCTGATCACTAACTGAAAAAATGGTGGATTTGCGACACTACTAGGGCCATTTGCGACACTAAAAAGTGCATTTGCGAAAGTGTCAAACTTTTTGTTAACTTTTCCCATTAACTTATAATGGGAAATTGTTTTTTGAATAACTTTTGAACCGTTTAATATTTTTTCACGAAACCTTCAAAAGGCACATTGGTGACCCCGGCCGTATGTTCACTGGTGTTTTTGGACTGGTCACACAAACTGTGCTACCTGTAGGAGCGAGCAAAGTATGCACAACAAAACATAAATACGCACATGGATATCGCTTAATAACTTCGCAGCCGTATATCCGACAGTACAAAAGTTGGCAGATCCGAAGATCTATGGTTACATCCCGTACCTACCAAATTTCAGGCACATCTGTTAAACTCACAGTACTATGCTATCATTTTTGGTTTTAAAGTTATTCACATTTGTTTGTCAAAAAAGTGATCAAACAATAACATTTTCTTCTGCTTTTTCGCTAATTGTAAAAAAAGCTATGAGGTATCTATACATGAAACACCATACATTTTGTAGATATTTTTGTGTTGAACAATTTTTGTCCTCACAGTACCATACTATCCTTTTTGTTTTAAAGTTATTCCCATTTGAATATGGTTTGTACTGGTTCTGAGGCCGAACATTCTAAATGAATTCTAAAGAGATTTGTGACATAGTAACTGTGTGTAAAAATGGTCACTGTATGTATAAATTTATTTATACATTCAGTGACTCAGATAAAAGCATTTATCACACTGAATATATGTCCACCCCATTGCATAAAAAAAAGTATATATATATATATATATATATGCATTGCAAAAAAACTTCATTAATACATTAGTTAGGGTTGATAGTACACCACAAAAGTTTGGAAACTCAGTGTCAGGGTTACCAACCCCTATCACCCCATCACCACTCATGCCCCACTGTTCTCACACCAACAGGTGTCGGGGTGTGCATTGGGGTTGTCAGCCTAACTCTCACCCCATTCCATGTGTAAAGAAGCTGAGGTGGTGCAGCATAGGAGAATAAGGTGAGAGTTAGGCCTGACAACCCCAGCACATACTCTAATGCCTGTTGGTGTGAGGATGGTGAGGGATGGGGATGGGGTGGTAGGGGTTGGCAAACCTATCACCAAATTTCCAAAATTTTGTCAGTGTACTATCAACCCCAAATGATGCAGTAACAACATTTTTTGCAAAGAATTTCCCTTCATTTTGAGAAAATGTAATGTAACTGGCATGCAGTTGTTGGAGTGTGGGCCCTGTAGGCCCTATGCTCCCCTCACACTGCCCATTTTTGCATCCTGATATCTATCATTTGCATACATGGGAGGGTAGGCCCTCCAGGCCCTGCATTCCCACTTACACATGAGTACAGAGACATACCACACCCCTATAGTCAACAAAAGAACCCTTGCAACACTAAGTTGACAATATCTCAGTAACCATAGCAACCAAGCAAAAAATCCCACTACAGTTGTAATCATGACTTCAAAACCTCCATGGGGGTTTAGCCCACCTAAAGGTGTACTAATGTCACCAAAGCGAAAAATCTGTATTTTGAACCATTTGTGAGATGCAGGTGCCAAAAGGCACAGCGGGTGCCACCGTGTTATCCTATTCAAAATTTGGCACCTTCAAAGCACTGTAACTATTGAACCAGTGTCAGTTTTGTGATCAAACCTCCAAAAGACACATCTGTGCAACCAGGGCTTGCTGCACTGCAAATTTCAGTCAAAAAAGCTAGCCATTTTTTTTGCTATGAAACGGCAAAGAAACTGACTCATTTGGGACTTTAGTTATGCAAAATTCCACAACTATCAGAAAACTTCTATAGGTCAACATAGGGTAGTTTCACAAAATTAAAAGGTAGTGTTTCAACACTATTGGTACTTTCACAAAACTAGAGGTAGTGTCACAGCATTACTGGTACTTTTGTGAAACTAAAGGTAGTGTCGCAACACTACAGGTACTTTCAAAAAACTAAAGGTAGTGTTGCAACACTACTGGTACTTTTGTGAAACTTAAGATAGTGTCACTACACCACTGATACTTTCACAAAACTAAAGGTAGTGTTGCAACACTACTGGTACTTTTGTGAAACTAAAGGTAATGTTGCAATACTACTGATGTTTTCCTCACCCACTTTAGAGATATAAGCACTGGAAGGTGGTGCAGACACCAATATCTCAGTAATGTTTTCCATAGATGCCTTTTGCTGGTTTACTGGAAAAATTTACACCAGTTCCACTGTAAATACAGTGTAATGTAGCTGGTATGTGGTTGCGGGAGCGCGGGCTCTCCAGGGCCCTGTGTTCCATTAACACTGAAAATTTTTGTGTAAAGGTATGCAAATGTGAGAGCGCAGGTCCTCTGGGCCCTGTGCTCCCACTTGCACATAAGTACAGGGACATAACGTAGCTCTACAGACGTAAAAATAAAGCCATGTAATACTAATTTGCCAATATCTTAGTAACCATAGCAGATATGAAACAAATTCTGCTTTGGTGATTTTCATGACTTTGAAACCTCCACCCAAGCTTAGTTCACCTAAAGGTGGACTAAGCTGTGTATAGCAAAACATCCATATATCAAACCATTTTCGAGATATTGGCATTGAAATATGCCATGGGCTTCACAGTGTTATACTATGGTGAATTTCACAACAAAATTGTGCAACAGACACTCATAACACAGTGAATGCTTTGAAATTTTGAATCAAATTTTCAACATGGGCTTTTTGGGATCTCCCCTCATGAACACTGGCACTGTGATTATGTTAATCCATCCTGAAAGTTGATTTTGTGCAGTGACGGCACCATTCTGTGGCATAGGTGTGAAAACATGTTTAAGGAAGGATGTCAAAAAATGACAACTATATTGTTCATAAGGAGATGTGAGAAAATGTAAATGCTGAAAATCAGTAGTAAAAATATTAAAAATAAGAGTGTGCATAGGAACCGTGCAACACACACTTGTAATGCAGTAATTTTTTTAATTTTTTTACCAGATTTTCAAAATGGGCATTTTGAAACCTCCCCTCATAAACAGTGGCACTGTGATTTTGTTAATCCATCCCAAAAGCTGCTTCTGCACAGTGACTGCACCATTATGCACCACAGGTGTGAAAATATATTTCAGGCAGGATGTGAAAAATGACAGCCACACTGTTAAAATGGACATGTAACAAAATGGCAATGTTGAAAATCTGGAGTGAATATATTAAAAATTTATGAAGTTACGAGCATGCATACAAACTGCTCAATGCATGCTTGTAACACAGTCATTTTGGGGATTTTTTGCACAGAATTTTTACCATGGGCATTTGGATCCATACCTCATGAACACAGGCACTGTCATTTTGTTAATCAGTCCCAAAAGGTGATTCCATGTACTGACCGCAAAATCACCTTTCTGGACTGAGTATCAAAATGACAGTGACTGTGCTCATGAGGAGAGGTCCCAAGAAACCCACGTTGAAAATGGGGGGCCAAAAGTCCTAAAATTGGCTGAGATATCAACATAAGTTGACTCCCCCCCAGACTCCCATTATACATTTACCTTGATTTCTCAGATCGCAGTTAGGCTTTGAAGAGTGCAGATGTGTCCCCGGTCCAGAGAAAATCACTGGTCCCAACCTCCAGAGGGTAAGTATGGGTGACGGGAAGGGAAGGGTGGGGTGGGGCAGAGGGAGGTGGGGATGGGGAGAAGGACTGGAGATACAATGAGGGACTGTTTTCTTTTTTGCAGGTTAAAAAAAGACATTGTGGGATGGTTTTCTTTATTTACAGATTAAGTTTATTTTTTAAAAAACATTTGGCACACTGAGGTGGCCTCCCAGTGTGCCACACTAATGGGTGGAACACTACTCGACTCAGGGATTGGGCACCCAATGTCAGGGAAAAAAAGAAGGGGCTTTGAGTGAAGAGCATCCGACACCGGGAGGGTGGCGTCCCAGTGACAGAAACATATGATAATAAATTGGCACACTGGGGTGGGCTCCCAGTGTGCAACATGAGTTTTTTTTGGGGGGGGTACATGCTGCCAACAGGGGGATTGGGCACCCCGGCAAAGAAAATAGTCAGAGAAGTTTGATGCAGGATTCTGCACTGCAAATTTCAATGCAGGATTCTGCATTGAAGCTAAAAGATGTCAGGGGACAGTTTTCTTTATTTACTGCAACTAGGTAAACACTGTCAGTTGTGTTTACCCAATCGTGGGCTGAGGAACACACTGGGGGCATTAGACCTCTAGTAACGCTATTTTCACAATTGTAGTATCTGAAATTGTGGAAGAAGCAGGTGCCACACTTTGATGAAAGTGTGACACTTTCGCAAAAGTGCCACATCTGTTTCTTCAGCAATTTCCAACAGTACAGGGACTGGTCATTAAAATGTCATTTCTGGGGGTCAGATTGAAAATCTGATGCTCCCAGTGTATTCCTCAGCCCCCAATTAGGTAAACACAACTGGCAGTGCTTACCTAGGGGCAGTAATTATTGAATTGCAGTCATTTTCATCTGCTGCTAACTGAAAACAAGTTGACGGCAGCTCAAAAACAAATTGGCATAGCTCAAAAGCTTTTTAAAGCAAAACTGCTTTCGTAAACACTTCTAAAAGCTTTCTAGTAGGACATATATATTTTTCCCCATATGGTAGAATGGGAAACTTTAAAGTATAATAACTTTTGAAAGGATTAATATTTTTTCACCAAATCTTCAAAAGGCAGTTCCTTTACCCAGAACCCATGTGCCCTGAAAATTTTAGACCAGTTGGACAAACCATTCAAGCTGTGGAGATGAGGAAAGAATTCAAAAAAAGTTGAGGACTTTTCAACACGCCACAGTTCCACAATCATATATCTGAACGTAATGAAAGTTTTACAGATCCAGAGATATATGGTACAATACTGGTCTTGCAAAATTTCAAGCAGATAGGACAAACAGTTGCTGCATTATTAAAGTGCAAAATCTTGGATTTTACATAGATGTGTCTAGACAACCCTGACTACACCTGCCCACCTATAACAAAGGGGGTTGTAAACTATGGGCATGAAAAAGGTGTCAAATGTGGAGATGAAATGATTTGATGGAAATTGATGATGATGATGATAACAAGATGAGTGTAAAGAAATATTATTTATGTAGTAAAGTTTGTTTGCAAATCTGGGCACCCACAAACAGGTTTCTGCATCATTTATTGGCATGGGTCTCAGAGGACAATGAATAGGTTATTAAACAGTTGAGCACAAATAGTCAGTACAAACATATTTACTGTTTAAAATTGTTATTATTGTTATTTTAACATGACACACAAACATACACTCAGTATTACATAAACAGTCTGACTCATACTGCAACATTTAGTAGGGCCAGAGAACTGAATTTATATAGATAAAATCATACAGTATGGCTAAGTAATTACAGAGGATATAGTATAGTATATTACACATAATGCAAAAATGTAATCCAGAAATTGTCAGGATGAGATTAGGATTCTTTAGAATACAGGGAAGGAAGTCCAGAGTACTAGTCTATGTCTCAGATTTGTTTGTGAAAGTGGTCCTGAATAGAGCCCAGGATAATCAAATAAAGTGCGTCCATCTGACGGGCATATCATAATATCAACTATATAAAAAAGGTAATCCTTTTACTGAAAGATGGGCCTAGCCATAGTAAAAACCAATAACTACTAGACTACCAGGTCCTAATGGGGGGGGGGGGATGAAGAATTTTATGAAGTGGCCCTGGGGTGTGTATCATGACAGTACTTCGAAGTCAGATAGGGTTGCCAGCATTTGTCAAACTGAGCAGATGGGCCTTGAGCCAAGCTAGAGATCCTTGCAAATGTAGTCCTCTGGGCTAGAGCCAGGAGGAAATCATGAAAGGTGGGTATCTCAGAGGCTCTCCATCTCATTAGTATAGGTCTCTTGGCTACTGCCCCAACCAGTGTGACCCACTGAGCCCCTGGACTATACTTCGGCATGGTAGGACAAACGCAGCCCGGAAGAAGTAAAGAGAGATCAGGAATAATCTTGGGGAACAACTGTTTACACGTGTCTTGAATTGCTAACCAAAAGTGTTGGAGGTCGGGGCATTCCCAGAGCATATGGAACAGATGAGCTCCTTGATTACCACATCTCCAGCAGGTATCAGCTGAAATGAGTCCCATCTTTTTATGTTTGGCTAGGTCCCAATACCATCTATGAAGGATCTTGTTCATAATAAGCCATGTGCACCCATCCCGGCAGGCCAAGTGGATTCTTACCCACCCATGTTCTGACTGCTGCTCCAAAATAGGAATCTGCAGGCCTTTTTCTGACTGTGTTCTAACCTTTTGGGAAGGGTCTGTGGAGGCCTTTCTAAGGGCAATGAATATTCTGCTAGTTCTGTTCCTGGTATGTTTCCCCCAAGTTATTATAGGGTGGGGGCATTGCTGTGGCCCTTTGGTGTGCAGGAAATTAGATAAATGGGTTATGCCATCTCTAATCTGAAGATATCTCCAGAAGTGGGAAGCCAGAAGGTGATATCTCGTTTTTAAAGCCTCAAAGGTGTCTATTGTATTAGTTTTCGGGAGTAGTAAGTCTAGTATCAAGGAGATGCCTTGTGCCTCCCAGAATTTCCAATGGATTGCATTATTCCCTACTTTCAGATCCTGATTTTCCCAAAGGGGCATGTATTCCCAGGGAGCTGGATCATGTCCCAAAATTGCTATAACTTTTCTCCAGTATTTAATTGATATCAAGGTAGAGGAGGAAGGCCTGAAGGTAAATTTTTCTTGCCATACAGGGTCACTGCTGAGGAAGGGGCATGGATTAAGGATGCTTCCAGCTGGAGCCAGGACCGAGAAGCCTGTCCAGTTTTGGAAAACCATCTAAGGGTCTGAGCTGAAACAAAGGCCATATGATATTGCTGTTACCAAGGGAGTCCCCAGCCTCCCCGTCTCCAATGCTGCTGTAGTTTAAGTTTGCTATATCGAGGAGGGGACCCCTGCCAGAGGAAATTACCAATCAGAGCTTCCAGTTTTTTTAACCATTTCTGCGGTATAAGCACAGGTAATTGAGCCAATAGATATAGCATTTTAGGAGCTGCAATCATCTTGATTGAATCTATTTTCCCAGCAAGTGAGAACTTCAGTGCCTTCCATCTCTCTATATCTTGTCTGAGAAAATCAGTTAGGGTAGTGAAATTGGCTGAAAGCATTTTAAGTAAATTTGGATGTAGAATAATGCCGAGATATTTTATGCCATTAGGAGACAATTTCAGCCCCATGGCTGTGAATTATTCTCTAGAGGATATAGAGTTCAATGGAAGGACCTCAGTTTTAGACTGATTCAATTTGAGACCTGACACCTTGGTAAATTCTGCCAAAATGTTAAAGATCGTCTGAATCCCTTGTGAAGTGTGCTCAGTAGTGAGGAGGAGATCATCGGCATATAAGAATGTTTTGAAGTTGGCATCACCCACCTATACACCCGGAATAGAATGAGAGTCCCTAAGCGTGATGGCCAAGGGCTCTATGGCTAAGATGAACAGGAGGGGGGGAAGGGGCAACTTTGTCTTGTACCCTTCTGTAATTGGAAGGGCAGAGACAAAGTGTCATTTTTCAAAACCAAGGCCGTGGGGGAAGCATATAGTAGCTTTATCCTGAGATGTAACTTGGTCCCAGACCCATTATGGAGAGAGTATGAAACAAGAAAGGCCATGCCACCAAATCAAAGGCCTTTCCAAAGTCTATGGTTAGGGCTATGGAAGGTTTCTTGGAGATTTTGGCATAGTGCATTAGGAAACCAGTGTTCTGTGGTAGTCTGACCCTTGACAGCCTTTGACAAATCCAGCTTGGGAAGGATGAACCAGGCCTTGTAGGAAAGGTTCAAGCTGACTTGAAAGAACTTTGGACAGAATTTTGGCATCGGTATTAATAAGGGAGATAGGACGGTAACTACCTGGGGAAAGTGGATCTTCCCCTTCTTGGGGAGCACAGTATTAGTGGCTTCCCTCATAGATGGGGGTAAATGCCCTGTGAGCAGATAATGTTGAAAAGCCTGAACCAGATATGGGGCCAGATTAACTCCTCGGACTCTATACAGATCTATGGGCAAACCGTCTTTCCCTGGGGCTTTACGGGGGTTCATAGATTTAATCTCCTGGTTCACTTTCTCAGCTGTTATAGGAGCTTTCAACAATTAAGTATCACTAGCTGGGAGTTTTGAAATGGGAAGTGAAGTTAAAAATGTTTGAATCTTAGCCAGATCGGGGGAAGGGAGATGAATATAGATGTTCATAGAAATGGGACATGATCTTGTTCATCCCTCTGTTCGAATGGCAGTGAACCCCATTCTTGTCCACTAGAGCATGTATCACCTTAGATGCTTGCTGGTGTTTAAGATGATGTGCCAGGAGCTTGCTGGCCTTTTCCCTTCCCTTCCCAGTAAGCATGACGCATCCGTCTAAGATTCAACTCAGCATGGCGGATTAAATGGGCATTGAGGGAGATTTGTGTACTACCCAACTGTGCTAGTAGAGATGGAGATGGAGCTTGATTTTTGAGAGATTTATATTTGGACTCCAAAGTATATAATTGTTTCTCTAATGCCCTCTGATCCACCTTATGGCGGCGCCTCCTGGCAGATGCAAAGGCAATTATTCTGCCATGGATAGTGGCCTTGAAAGCCTCCCAAAGGGATGAATTGAAATCTCCCCATTGTCATCGTTACTACAATAATCTAGCACTTCTGGACCTATCCATTTCTGGAATGTCACATCCTCCAGCAGGAGGGGGTCGAGATACCACGTGAAGGTCTGGGGAGGATCTTGTCCTCAGCTAATCACTAGTTCCAGAGGAGCATGATCTGAGACATAAATCAGGTGCATAGAGGATTTAACAACTCTCTCATATAACCCAGAGGAGATGAGCCAGAGATCTATTCTACTGGATGATCCGTAGGTCAGAGAGAAGCATGAATAATCATGCACCCCTGGATGCAATGTTCTCCAGGCATCCTGCAACACATGTTTGGTCATTAACCTCTGAACTGCTTTGTTAGACTGTCTGCGTTGTTCAGGAGGTTTATTACTCCTATCGATAGAGTGATCTAATGCCAGGTGAAGGTCCCCACCTATTAGTACTGGAGTTCTTTTTTTGTTAAAGTCCAAAAGGACCTGATTGACAGAGTGAAAGAATTTTGGACAATCCTGATTAGGAGCATAAATATTAGCCAAATCCCAGAGGGCCTTCTGGAGTCTCAATTTCAGCTATGATCCATCTCCCATCCTGATCCTGAATATGGCCCTTCACCTTCCACCCCAAATTCTCATGAAATAGTATGGAGACTCCCTGTTTATGAGAAGCTGCCAACTATGAAGCTCTTCAGCCACCCAGCCTTGCTTGAGCTTCCTAGCTTCACAGGAAGAGAGCTTCGTCTCTTGTAGAAATGCCATCATAGGGCTTAATTTTTTTTAAAATGGAGTAAAACTTTTTTCTATTTAATGGGCGAGTTAAGCTCTCTTACATTCCAGGAAAGAAGCTTAGTCACCATCTAGGCCATAGTAAACCGTAACTGAAAAAATGTGTAGTAGGAAACAATAGGAGATGGGTCTCTATCCAGTACGGTTTCCCATCTTTCTCCCACACCTGGTATTTAGAAGGCAAATCACAGCCTCGGTAATCAGATCGCCATAATAACTAATATAACACCATAATTCAAACCTTTTAACTTGAAACTTCTGAGTTTTAAACTTCAGAGCAACCAATAAAAGAAGTAGCAAAAGACAATATTTATTAACATCCCCAAAACCCCCACCCCCCGTTTCCCCAATGTACAAACCTGCATATGACCAGCTGCCACTGTATGTATCAGCTGACAAGCAGCCCAGATACCAGTGAAGGTCACTGGGAGGTGGGTGATTCCTTGAGAACATCATGAGAGATAGGATAACAGAGTCCTAGAGACTCTCTTCACACTACCACAAATTCAAATAAAAGAAACTTTTCTGCATGCACGGCCTTGTGAAAATCCACCCATCAGGCTTACTGTGCTATTAGCGAAGATCTGCCCAAGTTCCCCTATTATTACTGCAGAGGGCAGGTTGTGTGAGGAACATTGGGTATAGGCCTGTAAGAGCACAATCCATCCCCCCAGCCCAGGCGGCCCAGCTAGTGAGCCAACGCATGGAGGTGGAGGTTACCAATGTTAGGAAAAGAAAAAAATATATACAAATTTGACCAAACAGAGATCCTTTTAACAGATAAAGGAATCCCACCTGGACCCGTTGTCCACCTTGCTCTTGTGGGCCCAAGATTACAATCCCCCTGTCGGGGGGGGGGGAGCCGAGAAAAGGAAGAAACCCAGGGCTACCTGATAACAAAAACAGATCTGGCAATGTACTAAGCCTGGTTAAATCACTGGGTAAAGCTTATTCCCAAAAGGATATCACAATAATAGTCATCCCATTGATTCAGCAGTGGTGGTTGGTACTACCAGGGTACTCATGGATGGCAACAACACAGGCAGGCGTTTCATAAGGGTAGAGGCCTAGAGAGGAGTTTCTGCTGGTTCATCTGCCCATGAAAGGCTTCTTGCAGTTAGGGATTTATTGTCCTCTGAGTGTGGTCGCCTAGTGGGCAGGGGCAAGTCACATGGAAAGTCCTCAGTTGGTAAATCCATCAAGGCCCTGTATTGATTGTTGCTCATATTGGGTATATGTGAGCTTTGGGAGATGCTTGAGTCAGGGCTTCCACTGCAGCTCCTGGAACGGAGCCGAGGAGTTTTGTTGATATGCACCCCCCTCTATCTGTGCCCTTCTCCTATTCTTTTTTTTACTGCCTGGGAATTTTTGAGAAGTTGCCCGACTGGGCATTTGAGGTTGCTTGGCTGGCTGAGAGACATGCGTAGATGTTTGGTCGGTGGTCTCTTGTGATGAGATTTCCATTGGAGTGGGCTGGGCAGATAAGGCCCCAGGACTTTGGTGTTCACGCAGCCTGACCCAATTTAACTTAGGGGCCTGTGCTGCTAGGAAATTCTCTGCATCTGACAGGTTATCAAATACCCATAGTGAACCACTGATAACAAATCTGATGGAAGCAGGGTATCGGAGGGAATACTCAAACCCCAACTCAGCACACATTCTGTGCACTGTTTTTAAAGGCCATGTGTCTGGTTGTTACCTCCTGCGAGTAGTCAGCAAATATTTGGATTTTATGCCCTTTCCAAAACATTTCTTTCTTCATACGAGCCAGCTGCGTAATATGTTCCTGGTCTTGAAAACTGAAGGAGTCGGGCCAAGATAGTGCGAGGGTGACCTCCAGGTGCAGGGCAAGGGGCCATGGTTCTATGGACTCTGTCAAACTCTAATACAGCCTCACATCACCAGTCCAGCAAGGAGGGCACCTCTCTCTGCAGGAACGCAATGGTGTCATTCCCCTCGCAGCCCTCCAGAAACCCCACAAACCTGAGGTTATTCCAGTGGCTGAGATTCTCCACATCTTCCACTCTAGTCCATAGCAAATGGATTAGCCTCTCATGCTCTTGCAGTTTAGACCTGGCCTTATGCCAGCCATCTTCTGCTTCGGCAAGCCTATATTTAGAGATACAGGCTCTTTGAGAAAGATCCACGATATCCTCAGTGTTCTTTTTAGTCATAAATCTAGATTGTCAATGCAATGGAGGATCTCAGCAAACATCTGCCAAATTTTGGATAAGTTGCCCTCTGGCTGTGTTGGCGTTGAGGCAGAATCCATCCCAAGGATGCTGCAGGCCGAGTGGCGGAGCAGAAAGTGATGGGTATAACTGAAAAAAATTCCGGTCGCCGCTATCTGATCGAAGAGCAACTAAACAGGTGAATGCTAAGTATACTTATAGTGTTAGAATCTTGCCATTCTGTAAAAAAGGATTGAGTATTTATCAGGATTTTGAGGGGATTTTAGAGAGCTCAAAGCTCAGACGTCCATTTGGTTCAGTTGCTGGCCACGCCCTCAGTACAAACATATTTAAGAATAAAGCTCATGAAGAAACAGACCTAGGAAAACATGAAGTTCATAATAATTAAGAGCATCGAGGAAAGAAACATTTTCATAAACAAATTTCAATATATATGAAAGACTTGTAACTCTACTGCTAAAACATGACTAAGCTAGTTCTAGGAGAATGCAAAAATAACTAATCCACTCACAGATGCTCAACTACTTGATTCGCTTCTGAAAAAGTAATAGTTGTACAGTGCCAACCTTAAATATGGAAAATGTGGCCACTCTACTCCCATAACTCCCATCTTACCCAATGATCTGGAGTATATTGGTTACAAAATATAGACTGTCTGTGGTCAGGATTAGGAGAGTACTTGT
Organism: Neoceratodus forsteri; assembly: GCA_016271365.2. NCBI lineage: Eukaryota > Metazoa > Chordata > Ceratodontiformes > Ceratodontidae > Neoceratodus > Neoceratodus forsteri. The sequence goes on along the minus strand of CM057453.1, from coordinate 368,541,399 downwards.
AGAGGGAACGGGAAGGGAATTAGGTTTTCAGGAAGAAATCTATTGTTCAATGGGTCTAGTTTTATCCACTATCCAATTCCTTTTTGGCTCCGCAGATTTAGATTTGTTCAGCAAAACAGCCCAGGTTTTGTCAAATTTCTCTGCCGTACCTCTTGTTCTGTGAGAACTCTGAGTTACGAGATTCTGGGCATAACCTCAGCATACCATTTAGCCAAAGAGAGTATGGTGCAGCATTGCTAACATATGAGTAGCTGCCGCTTGGCCTTCATCGCTAGATTATGCACTTGCCATTTGAGGCATGGCTCTGTTCCCTTGAAGAAGAAGTAGTCATCTAGAATCCAGAGTAAAGGGGAGGAGAGCAATAGTATTTTGAGGATTTGAAAATTTCCTCTGTTGTACTTATAACTACTGCCTAAAAGAGATGTACAGCTGGGTAGATCCATTGGATGTGACCAATCTGGTCCAGAGAATGATTGCAACTTCAGTAGTCTTTAGGAATATTGAGACCCATATTTGCTAGCTTCTCAGGTGTTCTGTGCCACCATTCTAGGATCTTCTTTTGTATGAGCTGAGCTTTCTGATCCAGAGACCCCTGATGTGCCGTTGCCCAGCAGCTTCTACACCCATTCATGACTTTGGTAATTTTCAATATTTATACCCCACATTTTCAACATATCCATTTTTAAATACAATTTCAGGAATATGACAGTTGTTTTCAAATCCTGGCCAACATAGGATGTCACACTTCTTTTTTTTTTTTTTGTAGCTTCTATTTCTTCTCTGGCGGGCCAGGGCATCTCTCAGGAGTACCCACTCAATCCTTGGCCTCTTTTCCTGGCCTGAAACCACCCTCCTTAGGAGATACATTACTGAGCACCCCTACCCTTGACTCAAGGACTCATTGAGCCCCCCAAATCACCCCCACGGGAGACCCTGCCCCACCTACCTGGCAGCCTTTTCTGTGATTAGAGGAACAGTCCCTTGGCTGGGTTGAGGAACTCATGAGAGCCAGCAGAGGGTTGGTCTAGTGATGGGATGTGGGCCTCAGTTCCTCAGTTTCCATCAACTCCCTGGTCCACCTGGGTTTTTATCATAGTTTTCCCCCTTGGGTGCTGCGTACAATGATTCCTGCTTGGCTTCCACTACTACTCTGCCACTGGAGTCTGCTGTCATCCTGCCCCTTATGAAATCCCTTGATCTTTGTGATTCCTCCAGTCTCCACTGGAGGTCACTACAGATCCAGGAACTCCCTGCAACCCACCCCAGGAGAGGAGAGGAGAGCAGTCTTCCAGCTGCTCAATTCTCTCCCTCTCCTGCCAACCACCAATTGCCCATGTCAGTTCCTGAACCCAGGTGACCAGCGTGGCACAAGATGTGGCATTCAGCATCTCAACCCTCGGTGCACTGGGCTGGCTGATTTCACACTTCTGGTGTGAAATAATGTTTTCTCCACTATGCTATTAAATGTACTAGTATTAGTACTATATTATATTTGAAAACCATGAAAGGGAAATAACTCCATTGAACATAGCTCATTTTTGAAAAATTACACCTTTCATTTTCGGTAGTAGGGGTTATAAAAAGACTCTGTTGAAATGTTGGGATCAAAAGGTAAAAAAAAATTATGAAGTAACATTGTCTGCAGGGACATCTGTTGGCCCACTTGGGACCACTCTGCCATCCCATACCAGTGACTTAACCTTGGGAGTGAGCTCAGAGAGCCAGTTTAATGGGCAAATGGTGGGGGGGGGGGCAATGCTGCAGCATGCAGCACTGGCTCCTGCATGGGAGAGATGGAGCAGTTTTCTGGGGCACACATGACACCTTGTGGTGGCCTGGGAAGACTTCTGACACAAGACGTTGACATATATGTCAAGTCCTGAGGGGCCCATGCACTGTGTTAAAACTAATGTTGCACAGGTCCCAAAGAGACCGGCACAAATGAGAATACAAGAGCACTATTGGGAAAATAATGGAAATTGATTGCAAAAAAATATGTTAATGCAGACATTAGGGTTGAAGAATGTAAAGCACACAAAGTGGGGAAATTAAAAACATTAGGGTTTTGAGTCTCTGAAGTATTGGAGAATCAGTGGTGGGATTTTCCTTGTGGTTGTCAACCCTAATACATACTGTACCCCTTCCCTGAGCAAACAAGATCCAGACATCATGCATGAAGAAAGTTACAACTGATTTTGTTGACAACATGTGAAAAGCCATACTTCTCTTCCTTAAAAGAGGGCATCACATGAGGCACTGGTTTGGAGCTGAACCTTGTGCTTGCAACAAGAGGCTATGGGCTACGGAGGTGGGAATTACATTGACAACTCCAAGGAACACCCCACCACTGATACAGCAATACTCTGGAGACCCAAAACCCAAATGTTTTTCATTTTTCTACACTGTGCAGTTTTGTTCTCTGCTGGTTGGCTGAAACACAGCACTGATCATGCATATATCACAGCATGACCACACACCTGAAATTTCTCCCTCCTCCAAAACCATTTTAGTCATTTTATAAGATAGATAACCCACTGTAGGATGTGTGGTCATTGTCTGATATATGCACGGACTGGGTGGTTGAATGCATTTGGCCTGTGGCCTCGTGTGTCACAATGCACACCAAGGTGTGCACATAATAGAGCGTCATCACACACCTTATAGTAGGTTATCTATTACATATATATATATATATATATATATATATGTATATTTAGAGGGAGGGGGAGAGAGAGAGAAAGAGAGAATATTTGACAATTAAGTTTCAGATATGAGGAAATATCACCACTGAGGAGTTGAACAAGTTATAAAGCCACAACGAAACAAATATTTTATGAGTATGAATAGGGGATAATGACAGGAAAGAATATTTAATTAGTTATTTCTTTTTGAAAAGTTACTGGAGTTTTACTTTCTATGGCTTTGTTAAAGGTTTTGGAATGAGTGAAGGCAGCCATGCTTGTGAAGTCAATCAGGGATGAGTGAAGTGGGACATGAATTCTGTATATGATTTACTCACATTCCAAATCCAACTGCCTAAACCTGTTTTAACATATGAATTTCTAGGAGATTAACATATGAGTCTTGGAACTTATTTAGCCATTCAGGAAAACAGAAATCTCCAACTCATTGTATGACACTTGACTGAGGTACCACAAACCTAGTCATACTTTACAATATGTACTAACAATAATAAATGAGTCACAGGAATAAAATGCACTCTGATCATAGCAGAAATGTACCGTGATACAATGCATCTTAGCACTGTGTTATACAACAGCTCAGATATCCATCTGTTAAGGTTGGGCTATGTCCCAGCCTCCCCAACAATCCAAATAGCAACATACAATTAATGAGAGGAAAAATGTCACATAATAAGTTGGCAATGACCCCTTAGTGCCTTGAATAAGAAATGGGCTCATTTGCAGGGGAAGTTTATCTATAGCACATTTGGGTTCATTGTCAACACACAAGGGTATGTGCTAAGTGATACTTTGCACCTGGGCTGCCTGTTGTCTGTTCAGTGTGCTATACTTTTCATTTGCCACTGAGGTGTTTTTCTTTGTGACTGCAAAACCAGTTAATGTTTTGCATTGCACTTTGGGGATATATTTGTGCATGCCGTGTGCCCTCACAGTGTTCGCTGTGCTTGTACAAATGTAGGAACTTTTATACATGATGCACAATAGCTTTTGCAGAAGAGATTTTGTATGACAGTAACACTGGCCTTTGAATATGAGGCCCATAGTATTCTAAAGCTCTGTGATTATTGATACATATCAGAAAATTGCAAACAGGTATTTTAGAATAGTATTATATTCTGACTGCATTATTCAGTTTTGTTTGTTCATATTACAGTATTCATGTATTTTAAAGAATTCTTTATTATTCTTCAGAAACATATTCATCCCAGTTTGTACTGAATGTCAACAACATGCAAGCAGCTGATAAGTGCTGGGTGATATTTTGCTGACATTCACTGATTTTGTTGTTTCTTAAACTTATGGCAACTTGCAAAAAAATCATTAAATTAAATGTGATTCCACTTGATATTTTATTACTATAATCATACATTGTGTGAAGTCAAGCTAGTTTTTTGAAGGGCATCTTTTAACTGTGTATTTTTTTAGAACACCTGTCAACTACATGTAAACTCAATAGTGCAGCATGTCATTTTTAGGAATTTTTTCACCAAATTTTCAACATAGCCATTGTAAGACCTCTGCTCATGAACAGTGTCACTGTGATTTTCTTAATGTGTCCCATACATTGAGTTCGCACACCGACTGCACCATTGTGCGCTACATGGGTGGAAACACGTTTTGAGTGAGATGTGAAAAATGACAGCTATACAGCTCATAAGAAGGTGTGATAAAATGGCAATGTTGAAAATCTGGAGTGAAAATATTGAAAATTAGTGAACTTACGAGCCCTGCGTAGGGAACCATGCGCTAGTAAACAGTGACATTTTTAATTTGCAAATTTTCAACATGGGGTTTTGGACCCCTTTTCATGAATGATGTTACTGTGATGGCATTATTCAAGGCCAAAGGGTGATTTCATGCAGTGACTGCGCAGTGCCTGCGAAATCACCCTTCCGGCCCAAATAACACCATGACAGTGACATCACTCATGAGAAGGGGTCCCACAAACCCCATGTTGAAAATTTTGTGCAAAAATTCCAAAAAATTACTGAGATATGCAATAAAGTTGAACCCCTTCATCTAGCCCATTATACAGCTTACCGGCATTTCCTCAGTTCGCGGTCACCTTTGAAGAGTGCAGACGTTCCCGGTCCACAAGATCGCTGCACTGGAGTCCAGAGGTAAGTATGGGGGGTGTGGGAGGCTGGGTCACAGTGGGTGGGTGCGGTTGGGAGGGGTTTGGGAGATGCTCCAGGACAGTTTTGTTTACAGGTTTGAAAAAAAAAGACGGCGTGGGGACGTTTACACGCTGGGTGGGCTCCCAGCATGGCAGAAGATGGCAGGGGGCCGAGGAGCCGACGGGGATTGGGCACCCCATTGGCAAAATAAAGCAACGCTACCACGCTGGGTGGGCTCCCAGCGTGGCAGCAGGATGGCTTTGGGGCTGTGGAGCCAACAGGGATTGGGTACCCCGTTGGCAAACAACGTTTGCCATGCTGGGGTGGGCTCCCAGCATGGCATGAAAGCTTTGGGGTGGGTGGACGGACGTGCGCGGGGAGGTAGGCGTGACGGGTGGCACCTGTATGGCAGCGGTGTTTTTCCTTGAAGCAGAGGAATACCGCTGTCATACTGAGCTGCTGCACCTATTGGTGCAGGACCGCCATGCCTGCTCAAGGGAGCAGTGCATTGGGTGGGAGAGGCACACCTCTAAGTGTACTACTCTCCCAAAACGTTCCTTTCGCATGTGCGCAAGCGAACGTAAAAAGGGCTTTTTAAGAAAATAACACAAAGGGCTCTTACAAAAAAAAATAAATAAATAATAAAAGTAGACTAAGGAGGGCAAATACAATCAAATGACACAGGAATCAGCCCCTGCAGCGCCAGGCTACAGGGGGCCCTAGACCACGTGCAGTGTGGATTAGTGGTAGACTACTGGTCAGTTTTTTTGTTTTTTTTTTAAAAGGGAAAATGGTAAATAAATAAAAAAAGATGTTTGGTTTAGGAAGTGAAACTTTTGACCTTGTGTAATCTCAGGGATGCAGCGAAATTAAATTTCATTGGCGAAACTGCGGTGAAACTGGGAAATTTCGCTGCATGAAATGTTTTTCAAAAATGCAGTGAAATTTCACAGTTTCACCCTCATTTTTGCCCTCTGAGCAGTCCACCAACAATGGTAAAATTTCACCCGCGAGTGGTGAAATTCCACCAGCAGTGGCGAAATTTCACCTGCGGGTGGAGAAATTTCCCCAACAGTGGCGGAATTTTGCCTGCAGTGGTGAAATGTCACCCACAGGCAAAATTTTGCCAGCTTGGGGTGAAATTTTTCTCACAACTGCAAGTAAAATTTTGCATTTCACCTGGCAAAATATTTTGCGTAATGCGCTAACTACACAAAATATTTCGCCCGGCAAAATATTCCAATTTCGCCCAACATTAATCTTAGTATTATAACAGGGACAGCACCTGCAAAAAAAGGCCTCAAAGGGCCCTAGGCCAGACAGTGGTACAGGGTGCAAGTGGGCCACAAAGGGGAGCTGCCATCTCCCCGGGGGGGGGACCCGATGTTAAGGTATACCAGGCCATTATCCAGAGAGAGTGTAGTGGGGCAGGGACACACCCCGCAGACAGAAAAATCATGGAATTCACCCCAGGCATACAGAATAACTGCAGTCCACACAAAAATTAATGCAAAAAGGTTCAGCAGTTTACTGAGAACAGCAAAACTAAGCAGTGTACCTCACACAGGAGGTGAAAAAAAACTTGAAATCGGTTAAGGGGAGGGAAAAGTTGCTGGAGCAGAAAATCCAGAATGAAAAAGCAGCTGGCAGGGTGGAAGGCCCATTTGGACACCCACCTCTGGCACATCTAAGCATATCACCCCCAGGTTTGGTGCCACAGGCAGGGGAATTTTGGGTGATACACCACCTGTCCTACCTGGATGGGGATTCAGTTAATGATCACATCAGTGAACAGGACAGCAGGATGATGTATGCTACATTAGAGGAGGCAACCAGGTTGATTAGGGTCTCACAATGGGCATGGCTGTAAAAGACAGACATTGAAGTGGATTTTTGCCTGCAGCCGGTCCAGCCAGAAGATTGGGACTTGTGTTTCTGGATAGGGGAGGATTACTATTTTGACAAAGACATGCCCATGGGGTGCTCCATTGCTTGTGCGACATTCAAATTGTTCAGTATCTGGTTACAATGGGCATGTCAAGAAAAATATGGGTACCAGACAGTGGTCCATTATTTGGATGACTTTCTATTAATAGGGGAAAGGTGGCAGCAGACAGAGAAGATGTTACAGGATTTTGAGGCCATGTGCTGTGACCTGGGGGTACCTTTGTCCCCAGAGAAAATGGAGGGGCATAGCTAGAACATTGAGTTTTTAGGCATTGAAATTGACACAGAGGGAGAGTTATTTCACCTTCCTGAGACAAAAGTAGAAAAACTAAGGACATTACTGGGTGCAGTTAAGGCCCAGCTGAGGGTACAGCTACAGCAAGTGCAAAGGCGTATGGGGCACTTGAACTTTGCTTGTAGGGCAGTAGCACCAGGCTGCACATTTACATGGCACCTGATGAGGGCAACACAGGGGATCTCAAAGTTGCACCACTGGTTAGACATTAGCAAAGGGACCAGTGTGGACCTGGAGGTATGAACTACTTTTCTCAGCCACTACAACGGCAGGACATTTTGCAGTATGTGTGGGTCTTTAACACAGACCTGCAACTATACACTGATGTGGCGGGAGGCACAGGCATGGGAGCATACTTTTGGGGGACAGTGGTTTGCCGTGGCCTGACCCAGCAGCTGGGTCTGGACCAGCCTGACAAGAAATATCACTTTCTTAGAGATATTCCCTATTTGGGTTGCTATGGAAGTCTGGGGAGAGAGGCTGATGAACCAGAAGTTCACTTTTTGGAGTGACAATAGGGCAGTGGTGGATGTTTTAAACAGAAGCGGAACAATGTCAGTGAGGATCATGTGGGTCCAAAGACAATTAGTGCTACAAAGATTAATGCTGAATATGTCATTTAGGGTTAGACCTATAGATGGTATGGTAGCTAACTACCTCTTCTGCCTGTAGATGGACAAGTTTCAGGCCATTGCCCCGGAAGTGGAACCCAGACATGTAAATTCTGAATTAGGTGTAGAGGACTGGATTGGGGGAGCTGAACAGTTGTTTCACAACTCCTGGTCCTCCAGCACCCCAAAAGCATATGAAACTGCATGGAGGGCCTTTCAGGCATTCCGGACTCAATCTGGCTGCCAGGTAAGCGGGTCAGTTACAGGGGACCAAGTCACACAATTCATGGTGACAGAGTGGAGAAATAAGTTGGGGCACACACTGATGGGGGTACACTTGGTGGCAATAAGCCAGCTGTGCATAATGAAGGGATGGGAGGACCCCACAAAGAGTAACTTCATTCAGCACATGATTCAGGGATGGCTGCGGGAAGCCAGAAGGGCCCAGGACAATAGGAAGCCACTGACAGAGGTACTGCTGGAACGGTTAGTGGGGGTGTTGCACCAGGTATGCAGGTGTAGTGCTGAGGCAGTCCTGTATGAGCCGGTCTTTGCAGCTATGTATAGCTGGGCTTTTAGAGTCAGTGAGGTGGTATTGCATGGCAAGGTGAATAAGTCTGCAGGGTTGCATTGGGAGGACATGGTGTGGACTGGGGATGGGATTTCATTTCTTGTAAGGTGGTCCAAGACCGACCAGGCTTGTAGGGGGAACAGGTTATGCTGCAGCATCACAGGAATGCCACCATCTGTCCAGTGGGAGCCCTGCATGCATATGCAACTGGGTGGCCATGGGATAGGAACCCATTAATATTCTTGCTTGGGGATGGGTCCCTGGTGACAGGATCTCAGGTTGCAGTTATGTTAAAGAAGGGGTTGGCCTTCTTAGGGGGAAAACCTGACGGGATACTCCTCTCATTCATTCCAGATTGAGGCAGCCTCAGAGATGGCAGCCTTGGGAAACACACCAGGAGACATCAAAGAGAAAGGGATATGGTCTTCTTATTGCTATAAAAGATATGTTTGCAACACCTTGCCCATGTACTAATAATGTCTTCATTTCTTCTCAGTAGCAGGTTGGGTATGTTATCTGAGAAGAAGCAAACAAGGTAGAATGGGAGGGGCGGGGGTGGATATCAATTTGGTATTTTAAGAAGAGTAGGAAGGGGGATGGGGAGCAGGCCAAAAAATTGAAAGACGGATACTAACTTTGTCTCTATTTATGATTTTCACCAGGAAGGACACATAGGTTGGAAGCTTGGATCTGCGGCCACTCCTTCATTCATTGGGCAGAAAAGTGGACATCCAGGAGGCCCGGGGAAAGACAGCTGTAACTGGACCTCAGCAACGTCAAATTGACCTGGAGAGGTGTGAGAGGCATGAAACAGGCATAGCTATTTCCAGCACTCAGGTAGTTAAGGAGGGAACATAGTTGCCCAGATTTAATTATGATCCACTTGGGAGGCATCGACCTGAGGCCAGGCCATGGTTGGGCATCTTTTATTAGATAAAAGAGGATGTTGAAAACATTAGGGAATGATGGCCAGAGGTGACCCTAGTTTGGTCAAACATTGTTCCACAAAGGGTGTGGAAGCATGTGGACAAACACAAGGCTTTGGACAGGGCTAGAAAGAGGATGAATGCCAGATTAGGAAGGCTGTTTGAGAGCATGGGTGGTATGATGGTGAACAGGAAAGTAGTGGAAGAAAGGGATGAGTACTGCAGTGGGGATGGGGTACACCTCTCCAGTCTAGGTTTGGCACAGTTTAATGAGGAGATTGCCAATGGGCTAGGGATCTGGGTGCAAAAGATAATAACCTGAGCAGGCCCTTGCTCTCCCCTTGGATTTTGGGGGGAAGTCTACCTTCCATCGCAAGCAGGAGGTGGACTAATGAAAAAGGGGGGAGGATGGGGAAAGGGGGTGGGAGGACACAGAAAATAGTATATACTGTAAGAAAATAGGATATATGAAAATCAGCAGGAAGTAGGGAGTCAGAGCATATGCTACTACACCCTTTCAATAGAGGAGGATGAGAGAAGATGGTCCCCTAGATGTACATCTGGGGGGAGAAGAGGACAAAAAACAGAAGGAATAATCTTGAGAAAATGGACAATAAATGGACAAAAATGATTATGTGATGAAATGGAAATGGAATGAAAGATGTTGTAAAATGTAAATCAGGGATATATATGTATAACAATGAATGTAAGCATAATGTGAACAAAAGAGAAAAGAATACATAGATACATAGATACATAGACAGTGTCGGCAGATAAGGGCCCATGGCCCACCCAGTCTGCCCATTTGAGCTTGTAAGTTCAGTTTGTTTTCCTAGAAGTCTGTTTCCCCTTACCCCTGACCTCTAGAATTCCTTTATGTCTATCCCATGCCTTCTTAAATCCCGTGATTGTTTCTGCCCCCACCACTTCCTCTGGCAGGGTGTTCCACTTGTCCACCACCCATTCTGTGAAGAAATTCTTTCTCATGTTTCCTCTGAATCGTCCTCCCTCCAACGTCATCCCATGCCCTCTAGTCCTGGAACATCTTTTCCACTTAAAAATAGTGTTTTCCTGCACCCTGTTCCTCCCTGTAAGATACTTGTATGTCTCTATCATATCCCCTCTCTCCCTCCTCTCCTCCAGGGAGTACATGTTCAGTTCCTTCAACCTGTCTTCATAGGACTTGTGATGCAATCCATGCACCATCTTTGTTGCCCTCCTCTGAACCTTCTCTACCCTGTCTATGTCTTTACATAGGTATGGTCTCCAGAATTGTACACTGTACTCCAGGTGGGGCCTCACTAGTGTCTTGTATAGCGGAATTATGACCTCCCTTTCCTGCTGGTGATGCCCTGCCTATACATCCCAGCATCCTATTTGCTTTACCTGCTGCCTTGTCACACTGTTTCCCTACCTTGAGGTCATCAGAGATGACAACCCCAAGATCCCTTTCCTGCTTGGTGCATGCTATATCCTCACCCCAACTGATATATTGTGCCAGGGTTTTGTGCCCCATATGCATTATCTTGCACTTCTTGCATTGAATTTCAACTGCCAAACCCCTGACCATTCTTCAAGTTTCTGCAGGTCGCTTCTCATTCTGTCTACACCCTCTGGTGTGTCTACTCTGTTACAGAGCTTTGTGTCATCAGTGAACAGTGAAATTCTGCCTTCTAGATCCTGCGAATGTCACTGATGAAGATGTTGAATAGGACCGGTCCCAGCACTGATCCTGTGGTACCCCACTGGTCACTCTTCCCTCTGTGGAGTGACAGCCATTTACCACCACCCTCTGTGTCCTACCACCCAGCCAGTTACCTACCCACCACACTACTGTCCTGCCCACACCCATATTCCCCAGTTTGTGTAGTAGTCTTCTATGTGGCACAGTGTCAAAGGCTTGCGAAGTCCAGATAGGCCATGTCCACTGCCTCCCTGATCCACCTCCTTAGTCACCCAGTCAAAAAATTCAACGAGGTTGGTCTGACATGACCTCCCCCTGGTGAAACCATGCTGCCTTGGGTCCTGTAGTCCATTGACAACCAGATGTTCCACCAATCTCTCCTTCAGTAGTGCTTCCATGATCTTCCCCACTACCAAGGTGAGGCTGACTGGTCTGTAGTTCCCTGCTTCCTCTTTGTTCCCACTTTTGTATAAGGGGACTACATCTGCTGTCCTCCAGTCTTTGGGTACCTCCTGTTTCCAGTGATCGGCTAAACAGGATAGCCAGAGGTTCAGCCACCACCTCTTAGTTCTTTAAGGACCCTGGGGTGCACCCCGTCTGGCCCCATTGCTTTATCAACTCTTATTACTTCCAGTTCCTTCAGGACCCTTTCTCGTGTAAAGGGACTTGTGTCCATTTCTGCACCCTTCTCACCCCTTGTACTCCCTTCAGACCCATTACCCCCTCTTCCTCAGTAAAGACTGAGCAGAAATACCTGTTCAATATGCAAGCTTTACTGTTGTCATCCTCCATGCGGCTCCCATCCTCCCCCTTCAGTCTCACTATCCCTCCCTTTGTCTTTATTTTTTCACTTATGTACCTGTAAAAGGTTTTGTCCCCTTTACCCACTGATTTTGCAATGTGTTCTTCTGTCTGAGCTTTGGCTTCCCTTACTGACCTCCCTGCCTCCCTTTGCTTCTCCTGGTACTTCTCCCTATCCCCTTCTGCCTGTGTCTTTTTGTATTGCCTGAATGCAATCTTTTGGCTTTCACTTCTCTGATACCTCTTTGAAAACCATAATGGTTTCCTCTTCCTTTCCTCTTGCTAACCTGCTTAATGCATAATTCTGTTGTTCTTGTAATCCCATTTTAAATACTGCCCACTGTTCCTCAACCCCTGATTCCTGTCCCATTCCCCTTAATGCTTCTTTCAAGTATCTCCCCATTTTCCCAAAGTCTGTCCCCCTAAAATCCAGGATACGTGTTTTTGTGTGGTTTGGTTCTGCTTTTTCTGTGATTTCAAACCACAATGACTGGTGGTCACTGTTACCCAGGTGCTCCCCCACTGTTACCCCCTAACATTAGGGAATGATGGCCAGTAAATTGATTGCCAAATTGAGCACCCACACATACTTGTCTGTGCATTTATTCGTGGGGATCTGGGGGACAAAGAGGGTTGTCCTCTTTAAAGGGCAGACCTCATTGTCCACAGGACCAAACCAAGGTGTGTGGGAAGCCAGATGCTGAAGTTTGGAAAGAAAGGGGGAGGGGTGGGGAGGGCTTGGTGAGGTCATGAAAGGGGAGGCTATGATGTCAGGGCTGGAGTAAGGTGGGAAGCAATGACTGTCAGAGAGAGAGAGAGAGAGAGAGAAAGAGCTGAGCAACAGGGGTACTTAAGGGCAAATACAGGCCCAGGGAGCTCACAACTTTGCTCAGAGAGAATTTTCCTACCCACTGGCCCTAGAATAATATGGAAATTGGAGCTAGTGGGGTCACTGAAGTAGGTGGAGCACAGGTGACCATTGGAAGGTTGCTGAAGGTAGATGGCAGGCAAAAAAAAAACAGAAGGTGGGGAAAAATACAGGCTGGGGGAGGAGAGGATGGGGTAAAAAAGGGAGTGGGGGACAAAGAAAATAGTATATATGAAAATAGGATATGACAAAATCAGTAGGAAGTAGGGGGTAAGAGCATACACTAGTACCCCCTTTGAACAGAGAAGAATGAGAGAAGACAGACCCCCATGATGTACATTTGGGCTTAGGGAAGAGGGCAAGAAATAGAAGGAACAATATTGAGAAAATGGACAATAAATGGACAAAAATGATTATGTGATGAAATGGAAATTGAATGAAGGATGTTGTACAATGTTAATCAGAGAAATATATGTATAACAAGGACTGTAAGCATAATCCGAACAAAAGAGAAAATAATAAGTACATTTATTGCCAAACTGAGGACCCACACATACTTGTCTGTGTATTTATTGGTGGGGATCTGGGAGACATGTCATTTTATACTTAATTTTCATTTTGAAAACATAGGTGAAAATTAGCAGAAGATCCCAAACTTCCATTCCCAGTGGTCTTGGATCAGCCACAGGGACTCAGTTCACAGTAAGGAATGACTATTATCCCAATGTTCTGCAGAGCTCCCTCTTATAACTTTGTTACCTTCAGTAAATCGAGGAATCACAGTTGGTGTATGGTTTCAGGTGGTGGGGAATCAAATAAATGTATGTAATTGGTGTGATTTTTATTTTCACAGCACATATTTTACATGATGATTTTAATAATCTCAATTATATGGTGATGTAGCTGGGTAACAGATGCTTGCATATTTGATCCTGTATTATATCAATTATATTAGTGGTGTGAAATGTATTTGTGGAAGTTGAGTCAAGTGTCCATCTCAATGTTTACTGGCTTTGTCAGTGACACATTCAGAGGAACCTCAGTATTTAAATTACCTGCACAGTATTACCTTATAATAATTGAGTATTTTCAATGGTTTCAATTTAATAAAAGTAGGATTCATCTCAGAAATAGTGCAAACTAGGTCAGCACCACGGGAAAAACAAAAATGGGCAAAGAGTGAAATTCATTTTCTTCGAGTTAGAAAGCTGCATTTTATCTGAAACAAAGAGAGAGAGAGACAGAGAATGAGACAGAGAGACTAAAAGGGCTAAACTATTTACATTAAAAAAGAAACACACAATTCAACACGGTCTCAAAGGCTGCAGACTATAGCAGAGTCAATGGAATAGAATCTGACCAGAGAACAGCTAGCCAGCAACCAGCAGATTTCACAAAGCTCCTGCAGGAACTGAACAACATTGATTGAAACAACATTTTTTTTCAGCAACTTAAACATGGACATTTTACAGCCATCCTCAAAGTGTCCCCAGGAATCACTGGATACTGAATTTGTGATAAGGAATCCAAGGAAAGCCTCACAAAACAATACCTCTTGAAACCTTTTCAACAACATGGCTCCCAACAGGAGGGAGCAAAGGCTTCAGCTTGATGTGCATTTTTAAGTCAGAATGATCATCATGAGTCACTCACAATACATATTGTGTGTTTCATCTTCATGGTTACAATTCATGAATCACAAAACTGTAAATTTTTTTGTACTTAGTTCCATTTAAGCCTGTTTCGTAGTGTCTCAGGTCTCGGCTTCAATTACCATTGTACTCGATGATATGAGTTTTCAAATCAGGTAGTTTTGTGTAGTACAGGTCAGGGAAGTACAACCATAGGTATTCACATTCGTGTACAGTTTATTATCATTGGTCATGTCACACCAGACACTCATCACGAGAAAAATCACTTTCTTCATGAATCACAGCAGTAAATTTTTTTTCAGTTCTGATGAGACACTGAAGACCTGTAAAGATGACCAAGACATTGATGAATCCTTTTTAACTTTTTTGAATGATGCCCCCCCCAAATACTTACCTTCACTGGCTTGACAGTATTCCAATGCCAAAATTCCTCATTAAGCCAAGAAATGCACACCCCGGCCCAGATATTCAAACTGCGCCAGTCTGAGGTGGAAGCCCCTGCGCTGCTCAAAATAGTTGCGCTGGGGTTTGGCCGGGGTGATATTCAAAGGAGTTGCGCTGTTGAACAACTCCTTTGAATATCACCCCCGAGCCACAGCAGTTGCAAGATGGCGCAGTGGAACTTGGCGCTACCATAAGTTGCCACAGAGCTGAGCATTAAACTTGCGGTGGCGCAAGTACCATTGCGCCATGCTCAAATGTCCGATATTCAAAAGGTGACATGCAAATGGGGCCATAATTTATGCAAGGTGCAGGGGGGGCCATTTGCATCTATTTATGGCCCCATTTACATGCCATTTGCATGTAGGTGCGCCGATCCCCGAGGACTTGCTCCTGGCCACCCTGCCAGGCAGCAGCCATCGGGGACTGACGCACAATGCAGCCCGATCGCGGGCATCACAGTTACATGACACCCCCACACACATCTCCCACAGCCCGATCACGGGCAGAACACTACATGTCCCCCCACATTCTCCCACTGCCCGATCGCTGGCAGAACCTGTATGAACTCCCCTCAGTGCTCGATCGCTGGCAGAATGTACCTCTCCCCAACCCGAGTAATTCCCTGGTGGTCCAGTGGACCGTAGCCCGATCGAATGATCATTCACAATCTGACTGTCTATACGGTATTGCACGCCCATTGGCTGTAGCTCTGCACTACTGGCGGCAGTCTCTACCGGACAGTCGGGTCGGGCGGGCGGCGGGCGCGGCAGGCGGGTGGATGCTGTCACCCGCCGCTGTGGGGGAGTGGTGGAGGGGCTTCGTGGGTGGGTGGGGGGACACTAGACACCAGGAGATGTTTGGGGGTTGTGTGTGACATTCTGCCGGGCGATTTCAGGTTTTTTTCTTGTGCGGGTTGCTGTGTTTGGTTTGCAAGATTGCTGTGCTGAGAAAGAGGAAAACATTGCTTTTTTTTTAAGAGTGTTTTCATTTAAAATGTGGTTCCAGTTTGGGGGGAGCACATTTGGTTAGGATGTGCATTTTGTGAGTGTTTGGGACTATGATAGTGTGGGTTTAAATAACACTGTGAGGAGGAGAAAGTGAAACTGGGAGGCAGTGCTGGTAAGAAGGCAGCACAGGCGGTGGTAGTTAGTGATGTAGTTACTGTGTGGATAAATGGGTGATGATGTCATTACTATGTGGATAAACATATTTATCCACATAGTAGCACAGATAAATGGATTTATCAGTGCAGATTTATTCAGACACCTGTTGTGTATATATAGATATATATATATATTTATACAATGGGATGAGATCAACATCAGTGTGATAAACTAGGTTATTTCCACTGGATTGTGATATCTGATGATGACATCACTGGAGTGTGATATCTAACAAATATACATACTCTGCTGATGTCACCACTTACTCACTCACTCACTCCAGCCTGCATACTAAACTGAACTTCTTTACAAATCTGTTTCTCACTGCTACTTGCAAGTAACTCACTTAACATTACAAAGCAAATTCAGCTGTTTTCCACAGTGATTAAACTCCCTACCAATTACCACATGTTCAAAAAAATCCTGCATTCCAAATAACTGTGCCTCACACTTTATGTTTTTCACTGCTACTTGCAAGTAAGTCACTTAACATTGCAAAGAACATTTAACTGTTTCCCACAGGGTTTGTGAAACTCCCAGCCCATTACTATGTTATTTTAAGTTCCAAGAAAACCTGAATTCTAAATCATAGTGCCTCACAGTTGCTGTTCCTCACTGCTTGCTGAAACTAAATTAATTAGCATTGCCAAACACATTCACCTGTTTCTCATACTGTGTAACATTCCCAGCCCATTCAGAAACACTTAAAAACACTCAAAAACAATCAAACAGTGCTCTCAGTATAGCCTAAAGGGTAGAGTAATAATGAGCTTTGAACACGCTTGATACATCCAGCATACCAAACCTTGATTTGATTCTCACAACCTCCATATCCACACTGTGTGACTCTGAAAAAGTCACCACTAAAAACGTACCCAGTTACCAAACAATAAAAGAACACACAGGAAAATATAACTATACTTTAGAAGCTCTCACCCCCATTGTATAAATAGTACATATAATGGGCAGACTATGTGCTATGGATAATATTCTCACTCCTGCATCATGAGCTCTGGATACTCTCTCTCATGCCTTCGGAACTCGTGAATATCCAGAGCTCGCTCTGCAGAAGTGAGAATATTATCCATATCACACTACTGTCCATTATTTATCATACATATATATATATATATATATATATATATATATAATAAACATATACAACGGATATGAACATTTAAGGTCAACTCAGGTTCTGTGGAAAACCATGGTAGTGCCAGGTACATTAACTTACCAATGGTAGTACTGGTGCACACACAGAGGGCATCCTTCCTGTTTGGGGTCAGTGCAGCAGACATTGGGCAATCAACAGCATTGTCACATCATCATGGACAGTTAACTCAATAGTCAGGTCATCCTTCTAGCACATCATTTGACAAGACACTGTGCATCAGCCCATTCATGTCAAGAAGCATTACATGAAATTCCAAAAGCAGCAGCCGGTGACATACTGTAGTTCTTATTAGAGTGTGTGCACGCATGACTGAGTGTGGTATGAATTACTTTTGTTTTCATTTTGTGCTCTCATTTCTCTTTATATGGAGTTGGTAATTTTCTGGACAAAAGACAGTAGCATTTTGGGGATGCACATTAATTCTAGTGACTGTGCATGACCACTGCATCCATGACTGAGTGATCCATTAAATCTGGGAGACTTTGCATTTCTGGTTGCGCTTTCATTTCACTTCATCAGCACTGGGGAATTTTCTGGACACAAGACAGTAGCATTTTGGGGATGCACATTAATTCTTGTTACTGTGTGTGACTAATGCATGCATGACTGAGTGCACTATTAATTCTGGGAGACTTTGCATTTCTTGTTATGCTCGCATTTCACTTTGTCAGCTTTCTGGACACAAGACAGTAGCATTTTGGGGATTCATATTAATTCTGGTGATTATGTGTGACCACTGCGTGCATGACTGAATGCACCATTAATTCTGGTAGACTTTGCATTTCTTGTTGTGCTCTCATTTCACTTCATCAGCACTGGGGAATTTTCTGGACAAAAGAGAGTAGTATTTTGGGGATGCACATTAATCCTGATGACTGTGTGTGTGGGGAGGCTGCCATTATTGTTGTCACTTTGCCTTATTTCGCATTAAGGCATAATGACAACACAAAGTAATGATTACAAGGTAAAGTAAGCATTTCATATTGGCAACTCCACATGCTGTAGTAGAATGACAAGGTGAAGAGCCCACTTCGCAGGCACTTTGCTGAAGAAATTTACATTTTCTACATCTCTATTTTAGGACTAGTGCTACTTGACCTGAAAATATCATATGCCAGATGTTAACTGGAGCACCTTTGCTCAAGCCACATCCAAGAGCAGGGCCATTCTCGATGCCCTACAGGGGGCATGTCTCAGACAGCTAGTTTTGGAACCCACTCGGGAGGGAGCAATCATAGACCTGGTACTCTCAAATAGGGAGGGAGAGAGGATCTCTTATCTTGAAGTGGGTAGCCATCTGGGAACAAGCGACCACCAAACAGTGTGGTTCACGATAAACTTAGCTGTAGAGTCAAGCCACACAAAAATGAAGGAACTGGACTTCAGGAGGGCTGATTTTGTCAAAGTGGGAGAGTGTCTCAGAAAAGCACTAGCAAACAGGCAAGAAGGTGGGGTGGAGCAACAATGGGGAAACATCAAAACTGCCATCACAGAGGCAACAAGCCTTTGTGTGAAGCAAATAAACAAATCAAAATGAAAGAAAAAACCACTATGGTTCTCAAAAGAAGTGTCGGGAAGGTAAGGGAGAAAAAGATAGCATTCAGGAAGTATAAGGAAACACAGAAGGAGCAGGACAGAGAACTGTACCAGTTAAAGCAGAAGGATGCGGGGAAGGCAGTCAGAATAGCAAAGGCCCAAACTGAGGAAAAGATAGCCAACTCAGTTAAGAAGGGGGATACAACCTTTTAAAGGTACATTAGGGAGCAAAGAAAGATGAAGACAGGGATACTGAGGCTGAATAAAGAGGAAGGTGGTTGGGCAAAGAGCGACAGTGAAAAAGCAGAGATACTGTATTAATATTTCTGCTCAGTATTCACAATGGAAAGCCGTGGGAGAGACCTAATTCAGTCAATAGAAGCACTCTGGATCGGAGGTTGATATTAGTCCTTTCACAGAAGAAAGGGTTCTGAAAGAACTATTAAAACTGAAAGTGGATAAAGCAATGGGGCCTGATGGGATTTACCCCAGAATTCTAAAAGAACTAAGGGAAGAACTAGTAACACCACTGACTACCCTTTCTAATAAACCATGGGAGGATGGTGTGGTGCCAGAGGACTGGAGAAGGGTGGATGTGATTCTCCTTCACAAAAGTGGGAGCAAGACAGAGGCAGGAAACCACAGATCTGTCAGTTTGACCTCAGTGGTAGGGAAAATGATGGAATCACTTCTGAAGGAAAGAATTGTTGAGAACCTAGAGGTCAGTGGGGCACAGGACCCAAGGCAGCATGGAGAAGGGACCTAGCTTCACCT
Organism: Neoceratodus forsteri; assembly: GCA_016271365.2. Classification (NCBI taxonomy): domain Eukaryota; kingdom Metazoa; phylum Chordata; order Ceratodontiformes; family Ceratodontidae; genus Neoceratodus; species Neoceratodus forsteri. The sequence continues at coordinate 368,522,131 of CM057453.1, read as the reverse complement.
GAGCTCTTTCCTTCTAAGACTGTTTGAATGGCAGAGTAGAGAAACTTACCAGAGCAAGGGAAAAGGATTAAGACTTATTTTGGCTAAGCAGATTTACTGTGTGGTGCTGTTTTTATTTTTTACTCACAGGGATAGCTATTGTTTGTTGCTAACATTTCATTGCTTTATTTTTCTCTGATTCAAATTGTTGTTGCTGGTATACCTTCTTATGCATTATTACAAGGTGAGCCTACAGGTGTGTGCTAACAGATTACTGCTGTAATCTTCTGATTCAAATTGTCTTTTGCAAGGTATGTCTTCTGTTACTGCTTTATTTTTCTCTGTAGCAAAGTGTTTCTTACAGGGTATATCTTCTCTGAAATTACTGTATTACAGGTGGAGCTTACATTTGTGTGACTTTTTTATCATTGGGCTAAGCAAAATTACTGTTTGACACTGTGTTTTATTTTAATCTTGTTCTTTTTTTTTGTTTGTTGAAAAGGTTTGTTGTCTCAGAGGTGTTTCAGTCTCCTCACATTGAAGGAGCTAATTGCTTTCCTCCCACAGCGCTTCCAAAGGATTAGGTGTGTATGTGGTGGGTGGAGCTGGCAAACTGTCAGTAATTTCCAACAGAAAGAAGGGTTAAAAAGTCAGGTTAGTTGATATCTTGGAGGTAGAAGACTTGGTTTGCTGGCCAAGGCTCCTAGCTTCACCTGAGCTCTTTCCTTCTAAGACTGCTTAAAAGACAGAGTAGAGAAACTTACCAGAGCAAGGGAAAAGGATTAAGACTTATTTTGGCTAAGCAGATTTACTGTGTGGTATTGTTTTTTTATTTTTTACTCACAGGGATTGCTACTGTTTGTTGCTAACATTTCATTGTTTTATTTTTCTCTCTAGCAAAGTGTTTCTTACAAGGTATTACAAGATGTGCCTACAGGTGTGTGCTAACAGATTACTCCTGTAATCTTCTGATTCAAATTGTCTTTTGCAAGGTATATCTTCTGTTACTGCTTTATTTTTCTCTGGAGCAAAGTGTTTCTTATAGTGTATATCTTCTCTGAAATTATTACAGGTGGTGCTTACAGGTTTTACAGTTTTATCTAACATTAGGATAAGCTTTCAGGGTTACTGCATTTGTTGTTGACTGATCATTTCTGCTCTTACCTCCTTGTTCTTTCATCCGTGGTTCTTCATTTTAGGCAGGGGAAGGGCCCAGCCACCCACCCCCAACTCCAACCACCCCACGCTACACTCCTTTTATAGGGTACCACAGTTGTGACATTTCCTGTGGCAGAGCAGGAAGGGGCGGATCAGTGGGGCCTCCACAAGGTGATCTAATTTACAGGGGCACTAGTAATTTAACTTGTTATAACAAGTTAAACAAAGCACAATTAAACCATTACTTGCATTTTTTTTCCTTTTTTTTCTCCTTCTAATTACTCTGACTAGGTTACAAACCCAGCAACTTATTTGGAATGGATTTCATTAACTGCAGATACTGTGGAACAATTTTCAGAAGGACAGTCTTACAGGATTTAGGACACTGTCCTACATGCTGGGTCTTTGGAGATCTTAGGGCTCAGCTCTGGGCAGCATGGACAGAGATTGCATGCCTCAAATTTCATATTCAAGAGGAAATACATTGTAAGAACCACCCGCCATTTCCCCAGCATCCAACAGAAAAACCTCGACCGCAGAGGGTAGTTGGTCCAGGAGGTTGGCAGGTGGTTAGGAGGGGCAAATCGGGTGCCCCATCACTCTCTGCTCTCCAACATATTGCCTCCAAAAACCATATAAACACTACAAACAGGTATCTGCCTCTATCTCTGAAATCAAACAAAGAGGCAGAAGACACTGCAGAGCAGGACACTGCAGCACAGGAGCTAGCACAACAAAACTCACTCAAATCAGGAACCAAAACAAAGAAAGCAAAAAGGAAATCCAAAAAACTTCTGATCATAAGAGATTCCATGATTCAGAGAGTTGATACCCATCTCCAGCCAGGGGTAATGGTCAGATGTCTCCCTGGTACATCAGCATGGAGAGACACTGACCGCATTGCTAAAATTGTTCACAAAGCAGGAGAAAACATTGATGTCCTAGTACACATAGGAACTAATGATCTCGCCAGCCGGTCAGTTGTGGAGACCAAGGAACACCTGACTAGGCTGGGTGACAAACTATCATCCATTTCATCCGGCATCTCCTTCTCTGAGATCCTGCCAGTCTGGGAGGGGAGCAGATGGACGGAAGGTCAGAGAAGGGGAGATGGGGAGCTAAACATGTGGCTCAAGGGCTGGTGCCAGGAAAAAGGACACAGATTTGTAGGGAACTGGCAACAGTTCTGGAAGTGAAAGTTCTTTAAATTTGATGGACTGCATCTGACTAAGGAGGGCATCAGTGCATTGGGGCAGAAGTTTGACGTCTTTGAAGAATATTTAAACTAGCAAATGGGGAGAGGGGTGCAGCACCCCATAAGTCGAAAGGGAAGAACACCCCTCCCCCCTCAGCTAGTGGTCAAACAGGGATTCATCATGTTTGCAGTTCATTTGCATCACCAGTGTCTCCCCATATGATGCACAGGGGTAATGCCAAACCTCACCCAACAACTAACACACCAAAATCTGGCCAAGGGAAAATCATGTACACTAATGCTCACAGCCTGGGAAATAAGATCCCAGACCTGCAGGCAAGAATGTCAGAGGCTAAACTAGACATAGTAGCAATTAGTGAGACATGGTTTACCAGTAACCACACTTGGGAGACTTCAGTACCTGGCTATGTATTGTTCAGAAGAGACCGAGGTGCAAAAGGGGGGAGGAGTGGCCCTGTATGTCAATGAAAATATCAAAGCTACAGAAATTCAGAATACACATAAGGAGCCAGAAGAACTGTGGGTCACCTTGGAAACAGGAAATGGGACAGCCATAAGAACTGGGGTTGTCTACAGGCCCCCAGACCAGGGGGAGGACAGAGACACATTACTGTTAGAAGATATACAAAACATGACAGCTAAAGGGGAGGTTCTGATAATGGGAGACTTCAACATGCCGGATACAGATTGATCAATACCAGCAGGAACATCTGCCAGAACTAGACACATAGTGGATTCCCTGCAGGGGGTGGGCCTCAAACAACTGGTACAGCAACCCACAAGAGACAGGGCTATCCTAGATCTAGTACTGACTAACAAGGAAGGGATCACAGATCTCCAGGTAGAAGGTCACCTGGGGGCCAGTGACTTTCACATGGTATGGTTCAATTTGGCTACTACATCTAAATCATCCCATTCCAAGGCAAAAATATGGGACTTCAGAGGAGCTGACTTTGATAAGATGGCCAACAGAGTTAAGCTAGCCCTGGCAAAAGAAAACACAGGTGAGGGGTACAGGCAAAGTGGGCAAGCATTAAGGATGCAATACTTGAAGCAACATCCCATTGTGTTAGACAGAAAGGAAGTGCAAAAGAAGAAGGAAACCACTTTGGTTCTCAAATACAGTAGCAGAAAAGGTCAGAGCCAAAAGGCTGGCCTTCAGGAAATATAAGGGAACACAGCGGGATGAAGATAGGGAGGCATACCAAACTGCCCTAAGGGAAGCAGGGAAGGCAGTAAGGCAGGCAAAGTCCCAAACTGAGGAAACACTAGCATGAACAGTAAAAGAAGGTGACAAGACTTTCTATAGATACATTAGTGAACGGAGAAAGTCCAGAGGGGGTATTGCTAATCTTAATGGAGAAAAGGGAGCATGTGAGGAGGACCCTGTAAAGGCATCTATCCTAAATAGATACTTTTGCTCAGTATTTACTGAAGAGAAGGTAGGGCAGGGCCCACAGCTCAGCATCATAGACACAGGGGGGAGGGAGGTGAGCACTACTCCCTTCACAAAAGAAAGGGTCCTTCAAGAGCTTGCTAAGCTCAGGATGGATAAGGCAATGGGACCTGATGGCATACATCCCAGGGTACTTAAGGAGCTAAAGGTGGAACTAGCAGAGCCATTAGCAGAACTGTTTAGTGAGTCTCTGAGCACAGGAGAGGTCCCAGAAGACTGGAGAAGGGCTCATGTGATCCTGCTCCACAAGAGTGGTAGCAGGGAGGAGGCGGGAAATTACAGACCAGTCAGTCTTACCTCAGTAGTGTGCAAGATTATGGAGGCACTCCTTAAGGAAAGGATAGTGCAACACCTGGAATCCATAGGGGCACAGTATCCAAGACAGCATGTGTTTACAAAAGGAAGGTGCTGTCAAACTAATCTCATAGATTTCTTTGGCTGGGTAACCACAGTGGTGGACCAAGGGGGAGCAGTTGATGTCGCCTACCTTGACTTCAGCAAAGTTTTTGACACTGTTCCACATAGAAGATTGATAAATAAGCTGGGTAGGCTCTGGGGTCAGTTGGTCAACTGGGTGGCAAACTGGTTGACGGGCAGAAAACAGAGAGTGATGGTAAATGGTATACAGTCAGAAGAGATGCAAGTCACAAGGGGTACCTCAGGGATCAGTCCTGGGGCCAGTCCTCTTCAACATTTTCATTAGTGACCTTGCAGATGGACTAGAGGGTAAGGCTTGTCTGTTTGCAGATGACACCAAGATCTGCAACAGAGTAGATGATCCAGGTGGACAGAATGAGAAGAGATCTGGATAAAGTAGCAAAACGGTCAGAAGAGTGGCAACTGGGATTTAATGTAAAGAAGTGCAAAATCATGCATACAGGGAAGAGAAACCCTGAAGCCACCTATAGGCTGGGAGGGGAGTTGCTAGCAGTCACAAAGGAAGAAAGAGACTTGGGCATCATCACCACTGATGACCTGAAATCATCCAAGCAGACCTCTAAAGCAGTAGGTAAGGCTAGGGGGGTGTTAGGGTGTATTAGTAGTGGTATCACAAGTCATAAGAGGGAGGTAATAATCCCTCTTTACAAGACACTGGTTAGGCCCCATCTGGAGTACTGCGTACAGTATTGGAGGCCACACCTTCACAAGGACATTAACCAAATTGAGGCAGTCCAGAGAAGGGCAACCAAAATGGTGCAGGGACTGCATCAGAAGACATATCAGCATAGATTAACAGAGCTCAATATGTATACCCTTGAGCAAAGGAGGGAGAGAGGTGATATGATCGAGGCATTCAAACACCTTAAGGGCATTAACAAGTGAAAGATTCTAACATGTTTAAATATAAGAAAAATAGCAGGACAAGAGGACACAGCATGAGACTAGAGGGGCGCCGATTAAGGGGGAATGTGAGGAAATTCTTTTTCACAGAAAGGGTGGTGGATGCATGGAATGGTTTACCACAAGAAGTGGTGGCTATGAATACAGTGCAAGGCTTCAAACAGTCATGGGATAGGCATAAGGGAGCAATACAAATGACTATGAATAGATAGGCCACTGACAGCGCAAAGGCCGATGGCACATTTATAAGGTAGAAAAACAAATGGGCAGACTGGATGGGCCTTGCGGTCCTTATCTGCCGTCAACTTCTATGTTTCTATGTTTCTATGATTCACAGCAGGAAGGTCAAGTCAAACAAATCTAATTGATTTCTTTGACTGGGTGACCAAAGTAGTAGACCAGAGAGGGGCCGTGGACATGGTCTACCTAGACTTTAGCAAGGCATTTGACACAGTGCCACACAAAAGATTAATAAACAAATTAGCCAGCCTGTGAGTGGGTTCCAGGGTGGTAGCCTGGGTAAGACACTGGCTGGATAACAGGACACAGTGGGTAATAGTAAATGGAGTCCACAGTGAAGAAAGGAGGGTTACTAGTGGGGTACCACAGGGTTCAGTACTGGGCTGGTCCTTTTTGATGTCTTTTTAAGTGACATTGCAGATGCACTGGAGGGGAAGGTATGTTCCTTTGCAGATGACACAAATATCTGCAACAGGGTTGATACACAAGGTGGGGTGGAAAGAATGAAAAGGGACTTGGCAAGGTTGGAGGAATGGTCAAATGTATGGCAGCTTGCTGTAGATTCAATGCAAAGAAGTGCAAAGTAATGCAGATGGGAAACAAAAACCCAGGGCAAGAGTACACAATGGGAGTGAGATACTGACAACAACAAAAATGGAAAGGGACCTGGGAGTAGTCATATCAGATTACCTAAAGGTGGGCCAGCAATGTGAGAAGGCAGTAAAGAGGGCTGGGGGGACACTGGGATGCATAGGGAGAGGCATCACCAGTAGAAAACAAGAAGTTGTTGGCCCTCTGTACAGACAGTTGGTAAAACCACATTTGGAGTACTGTGTACAGTTCTAGAGACCCCATCTGTGCAAAGACATAGACAGGGTGGAGGCTGTCCAGAGGAGGGCACAACCAAAATGGTGCAGGGTCTGCACCAGAAGACATATGAAGAAAGACTAAAGGAGCTTAAGATGTATAACCTTGAGGAAAGGAGGGAGGGGGGCATGATAGAAACTTTCAAATACCTCAAGGGAATCAACAAAGTCCCAGAGGGTAGCACCTTTCAAAAAAAAAATGGGCAAGAACAAGAGGGCACAGTTTGAAGATAGTAGGGGGATGGCTCAGAGGTAATGTGAGGAAGTATTTCTTCACAGAGAGGGCTGTAGATTCATGGAACAGCCTTCTTGAGGAGGTCATAGAGTCAAAAACAGTGGGGGAATTCAAGAATGCATGGGACCGATATAAGGCAATTCTAGTGGGGGGGGTGTAGGAGAAAGTAGGCTGTTGGTTAACTAGGATCTGCAGCTTATCCATTAGGTGGGGAAACGGGCAGACTAGGTGGGCCAAGCAGTCCTTATTTGCTGTCAAATTCTAAGTTTCTATATTTCTATATCATAAAGCCTTCAATGTCATTAAAAGGTAACTGATGTTATTATAGATCCTGTTGGCTTTGGTAACACCAGCTTGATTGCATATACCTGTGACAAGTAAATATTATTTATTTAGCAATCCTAAGGACACTGTGAATCTTCCATAGAATCTGAAGAAGAACAAGATTACCTTCTCTGCTGTAGAAAATGTTGGTCATGACAGCAGAGACCTCTCAGAGGTGGACATTGTCACTTGAAATGGTCCCAAAAGAAGACTCTGGGACTGATTCCAGAATGAATGTCACAACTTGCAGGCGTATGCGAGTTGTGACATCCGCCGCCATGCCGGGGGACCCTGCACCATATTCTAAGAGCAGCAGGATCCCGGCAGTTATGACGTGTGACTTGTGACATGCATAGGCTAACACTACTGGCACATCATAATAGCACTGCATGTCACAAGTTGCAGCCCACTGCAGACTGCCCCCCTTGAGCCCCCGCCACCTCAGAACACCATGGCATGCACCAGTGGAGATGGGGGGGCTGGACAGGTGGCACAGGTGTCTGGGGGGCACATGAGAAAATGGACCCCTGGGGAACATGGCATTTTGGAGGGGTTGGGGGCATAGACATTTTCAAGGGGCATGGGGAGCACTGCAGGACCTTTGCCACAGCACTGCGAATTGGGCATCCATCAATTGGCACTGATGGATGCCACTTAGAGCATCTCCAAGATGTTATAACTTCACTCTGCCATTGTGGCTCCTGGATTAGCATAAGTGGGTTATAGCAGCCACCCTTTTGCATTAGGGCACAGTTGCTGCCGTAACCCACCCTTGCGCCATGTCATTGTAGGTTGTGGCATAGTGGGTGGTATAAACCACATGTGGTGTAACCCACATACGACATGGCACAATGTGCCTTTTGGAATTGCAATCGGCATAATGCATGGTGCAAGTTGTGATTTACACCATGGGGTTTGGAGTAAGTCAGCTTGCGCCAGCACATGCCATCTTGGAATTGGACCTCCTGTTTTTTTCTCTATATGTAACCATGTTTAATGTTAACATATTCCTGTTCTGCACTTGTGTTTTACTAAACCATATTATGGGTGTGTGGGAGGACCTGGAGCAGGTATGGTGTTGTTCTGATTGAAGATTCAGTACAATAAGTAACATTTTTATCTCTCTTTCTCTCTTTTTTCCTGACATATTTCACATAGCCCTCTATTTAGGGCAGATTTGGCATGAAAGTCCCAGGAGGCATGAAAAGAGAAGTGTTTAAATAAGGCTAATTGCTGATTGGCACACTTCTTGACTAATTGTATCTCAGGACTGTTTTAAAAATCCATACTGCACCACCACTGAAATACAAAACAGTACCACTTTGAACACATGGGTTACTTCCTGTACAATGCAGAGTGCCTGCATAGGGAGAGTTCTCTAAATACAAATCAAACTGTACTGTTGTGCTTTTTACAGCATCAGGGTTACATCACAAGTTAGTACTGCAACTAAGGGTCTCTTCCAAGTAATAGTAAAATATCATAAGGGTTAAAGTTTATGGGGTTTTATTCTCCCTTACAATATGTTTTTCTTTTGGCAGTGGCATGCAGTTTTCTCTAACCAGGCAGCTTGGTCTGTACTATTACTGATTGCTGCAGCTGAACTATAGACATTTTGCTTCTCCATGGGAGATTTGATGGAGCTCTGTTTTATACCAGCCATATATGTTGTGCCAGCTTTCCAAACAGCCCAAGGCATGTAGCATTACAGTACATTTTTCTCAGTGTCATCAAGGCATGCACTAGGGTCACCAACTCATCATGCTCTAGAAACAACTTGATGCAGGTGATATTCACTAGTTGGAAAATTCAGCTGTGTACCACTGCTGCTACTTGACATTCTAGTGACAGTTTGCAATCCACAATGGCCACAAGATTCTTAAACCTATTCAAAATTCACAGTTGTACAGTCTTTAAATATGGATATTGATAATCCAATGGTCATAGTTAACCCATGGAAAGCTCATTTCACCAATAGAATCTTCATCTCATCTAGCTATCAGACATGTCAGGTATAAAAGACAGAACCAATAGGGTATCATCTGCATGGTAGTGATCCTTTCCAAAGGCAGCATTTTTAAGGTAAATACATGGAAAACAGGATTGACCCCTGGGTGCCAATTCATTTCAATAAGGTGTTTTTCTTTAGTTCATAACATTTATTTATTTAGCTATTTATTTTGCATACTTTTTACCTACTGTTCTCTGTCGAGGTCTTTTCTAGACCCAATGTCATGAATCCAATGGGTGTCAACTTTCAAATATTACCCAAAATGGGGACTAGCTGAGAACACTGTTTTATGCTACAAACACCCATTTTGGGAATAACTTCAAAGTTGAAACTCATTAGGTTCATGTGGGTAGGGCTAAACAAGATGTTGACAAAAAAAGTAGGTAAAATATGAAAAATCCAAGAGGTTTGTGGTTAAAGAAAAAAAAAACGTTAAAATAAATGGTTGAGGAACAGTCCATCAAGAGACATTGAGAACTCAGTATTTAGGAAAAGGGGAGCTACAGTCAGGGACATAGGTGAGTGCCAGTGGGAGGGTAGTATGGTGCATGGAGGGTGGAAAAGGGTGAGGGGTTATTTGTAAACAGTTTCTGGAGGAGGAGGGATAGTAGCAGCTGGATTGGACATATGTTGCTGGTAGAACATTTTTATGACGAAGCCCCTAGGGGGCCGGAGGCATATGCATACTGTATACTGTATACAGTACATGCACAGACTGCTCATTCAGCAGCTGGCCATGGTGGTGTGTGGAAGGCAGTGCTGGTCACTGGATCGGGGTATGGGAGGGAGGTGGGAGTGCTGAGATTGGTAGGGGGGGTTGGCAGGATGCACGGACGTGGGTGTTCGGGACCGTGATGGGGGTGAGGGGGGACCACCAGACCACCAGGGATCACCTACCAGGATGGATGGGGCAGGCCACATGCTGGCACCTACAGGATGACCCCCCAGGAGCCATCTAAGTCCCCTTAGACCTGCCCCTCCCTAGTCTAAGGGTACTTGGCACTTGATTCCTTCGGGGTTCTTTCAAATTATGGATCTGAGGGCTGCGGCAGTCTGGGTCTGCCGCAAGCTGCCAGCACCATGCCGCAGCCACTTTTGTGTCACAGAAATGGCTCTAGCACACTTTGGGGCAGGCAGCCTGCTGGATGACGCAGGCTGTCTTTCAAATTCCCACTTGGCACAGCCCTTGGTGCAAGTTGCCCTTGCGTCAGACCTGTTTGACACAAGCACCTTCCATCAATCTAAGGCCTTTGAAAATCCGTCCCCTTGTGTTTTTGCACCTATGGTATGAAATACTGTTTTCCTATGGATTTGAAAATTTTCACCTATAGGGTTCATGAGGTTGGGTGATAAGAAGACTGTGTTTCAACATTTAGGGTCAAAATATGAAAAAATGACAAAGTTATGGCCACTTGTTGCAAGTTCAGTATGTATGCTAGTAACTGTGGAAATCTTAAATATTTGCACCCCAAATTTTTTTTAAATATTTGTACTACTGCTCCACAGCCCTCTCTATCTGGAGGGAACTCCAGCCCCACCCCAACGTCCTGCAGCCAATGCTGACCAGCTACCCCAGGTCTCCCCCCCAAGGGGAGTCAGTGGAGGGGCCTACCCCCACCAAGACTGGACCCACCCCCATCAAGACCGGATCCAGTACAGTGGTTGGTGCCATGACTATCCGGGGGTGGGACCTGCAAGCTCCCTCCATCATCTGCCATGAGCTTTTTTCCTCCTGGTTTCTCCTTTTCAGGGGTGGAGTGTACAAGGATGCTGGCAAAGGTGCCACACATGTTCCCGTCCACACACCCCATTAGGCGTCTGCCCCGCCTCTGACTGTATGTCTGCAGCATCGGTCTGCCCAGCCCCCAGCCACCGCTAAGGGCCAGGCATGCACTGACAACTGGTCACCCAACTCCCCAGAAAAGGAGAGCTGTCCTTAAGACGTTTGATCCTTCTTCTCCCCTGCCAACCCCCAGCGGGCTGTGCTTGCTCCCGAACATGTGTTGCCAGCATGGTGCGAGGTGTGGTGTCCAGTGGCTCAACCCCCAGCACCACTGGACAAACAAAGTTACTTAATAAATTCTTTGTTGTTTTGAATATTTTAACCCCAAACTTTCAGCATACTCTTCTTATGATCCCACCTTATGAACCCAGTAGGTGGAAATGTGCAAATCCTCACCAAAACACCATTCATTGCCACAGATGTAAAAACATACGTTTCAGCCAGGATGTGAAAAATGACATCTAAATGCCCATGAGGTGGTGTCAAAAAAAGGCCGTGTTAAAAATTTAGTGTGAAAATATTGAAAATGACCAAAGTTATATGAGTGCATAGAAACATTTGAACATACACTCATAACTTGGTCATTTTTAAGACTTTTTTTACCAGATTTTCAACATGACCTTTTCTGGACCACACCTCATGAACACCAGAAGTGAAACTTCATTAATTGGGCTTGAAATCTGATTTCACACTGCAACCACAAAATCACCTTCCTGGCCCAATTAAAAACAATTCACAAATAGTGTTCATGAGGTGGGGTCCCATAAAGGCCATTTTGAAAATTTGGTGAAAAAATCCCTAAAAATGGTAACGTTACAGGCATAAGTTCAAAACGCCATTGAAACACATTGGCCCCGATTCTAGAAAATAACTGTCTGGTGTAACAGCACTTGCACCAAGTAGAATGGTGCAAGTAGCAACTTATCCCAGCAGTTGCGACTTGAGCTATTCTACAAAGTGGCCTGCGACATGTCGCAGGCCACTTGCACCGAACAGCTGCTATGCCGGTAGTTGTGCTATAAACCCCCTGTGACATGGTGCTAGGGTGTTTATGGCAGCAGCTGTGCCCATTCCAGAAGGGCAGCAGCAAAGTCCCCAATGTCAGGATTCTACAAGAACCCCCGGAGGAGAACCAGCAACATAAGTTACACCTGCATTTAGCTGGTGTAACTTACATCCGTCCTCCGAGGGTCCTGTAGAACCCGGTCCACGTGCACTCCCCCCTGTCCAGACCTCCTCTGTTGTTGCCCCAATGGGCATCGCACCCCCTCGCCCCATCCCCATTCAGTACATGCCCCCCCATACCTCCACACAGTACAGCCCCAGACTCCCACCCCCATGACCCCTGACTCTCTGTGTAATCCATGCCTGCAGGGTGCCACCCCAGCCCCTAGATCCTATTGTAAAATGCCCCATAGGGTGGTGCTGTCATCCCCCCACCTGTGCCCCAACCCCAGAGTTGCCAGCTGCAAGTGTGGCAAATACCTGATAAGCCCTGGTAGTCTAGTGGTCCCCCACCCAGCCATACCAGCCCACCCAGCACCCCCATCACCTGTCCCCAGCCAGCGACTGGCACAGCCCACCTCTCACCTCCATGGCCAGCCACTGACTGAGTTATGTAGGAGCGCTAATGGAAAGATGCAGTCAGGAATTAATTTCTGATCGTGTCTTTCCAGTAATGCTCCTACATAACTCAGTCGGTGGCTGGTCTTTGAGGTGAGAGGTGGGCTGTGCCAGTCACCGGGGAGGGACAGATGGGGGTGCCGGGTGGGCTGGCATGACTGGGTGGGGGAGTGGGGAGCCACTAGACTACCAGGGCTTATCAGGTATTTGCCGCATTTGTGGCTGGTTAATTGGGGGTTGGGTCATGAGTGGGGGGATGACAACGGTGCCCTGTGGGGCATTTTATAATGGGGGATTCAGAGGGCTGGGGATGTGGGAAGCCCTGTGGGGCTCTGTATGCACACTTCAGCGGGCTGGGGGTGTGGGAAGCCCTGAAGGGCTGTACTTATACAGGGAAATGGGGGCAGTTGATGTGGGCAGCTCTGTGGGGCGTGTAGTGCAGCAAGCTGGGCATGGAAGGGCACTTGCGATCTATGTTGCAGCTTGCAACATGCTCACCAGGTGTGCTCACAGTTCAGCATACATGGCCGCATGTCGCAAGTCGCAGGACTTAGCTGCGGAAAACCCTGCCCCTTCTAGAATAGGGTACAGTGTTATTGTCACAGTTGCAGGTGGTGCAAGTTGTATTTGGCAGTGACTTGTGCCACCCTACTAGAATTGGGCCCTTTATACAGAACTTACCTCTATTTCTCAGTTCATGGTTTGGCACTGAAGAGTGCAGACATATCTCAGTCCACAGAGGATTACAACATTTGACCTTGGCTGATAAGTATAGCGTAAGGGGGTTGTGGGGCAGTGGGTGCTCAGTTGGAGGGTCAGGATGGTGGGTGTGGGATGCCAGCAATGATGAGGGACTCAGGTAAAAATGAAACATTGTGGGATGGTTTTCTTCTTTCCAGGAAGGGATACAACCTTCAGAGGGTGGGTGATGAGAGTAGACATCAGGAAAATGTGGAAAAATATGGGGAAAACAATTGGAGGGTGAGGGTTGCCACTAAACACCAGGGAAACAGGAACAAAAAACTGGGACAGCTACCAGAGGGTGGGGGTGCACTAGACACCAGGGAAATGGGGGAAAACCAGGGACAGCCAACAGAGGGTAGGGGATGCCATTAGACACCAGAGAAAGATAATTTAATTAACAGAGCACAGGAGGGAAGCAACTTTCTGCTTTACATCATTACAGTATGTGGTGCTCCGCTATATGAAACACTATAATACTGTATATGATATGCCACATATAACAAAATATGATAAAAAGACATAAGGTGGGTGATCGGGTGAGGGTAGGGACTGTTAGCCATCAGGGAAAACTTTATTACATATTGGGCAGGTGATGGGGTTGGGGAAGGTAATGGGACACCAGGGGAAGTGTTAATATAAATGGTAGGTGATTGTGTAGGATGGAGTTACCGCTAGCGACCAGGGAAAATGTTCTTACATATCGGGCTTGTTTTTTCATTATGTGAGTCATATCATAGACCGTGGTGTTTTGCTGTACAAAACACCACAGCATATGATCCAAAACACATAATGAACTACATCAACAGGACAACATGCTTTTGCAAAAAGAAAAAAAAACAACAGCTATGCCATGAACCTTTATGTTTTACATTGCATATGCCTAAGGATGAAAATAATTTTATAAATTATTTTAAAACTACTTGACTACTATATATAAAAACACAAACGCACGTACCATGGGTCAAACTTTATCAAACCTGAAAGTTTCAGGTTTAAAATACTCAGATTTGTTAAGTTATTGGGGAGGAAAAAACATCTTAAAAATCATGATTTTTACATTTTTTGCACCTCTGTAACTTTGTTCACACTAAACTAATGTCCATGAAATGTTCAGGATCAAGAGATCCTAGCAAAAAGGCTATGCTTGTCAAATTCCATGTACATCGGTTGATCAGGAGTAAAGTTATTAAGGTGCATAAATTGGGGTTTAACATTAAAGTGCTTACTCAACCTTAATATACAGGTGCCGCCATGCCTGTATGAATATAGTGGTGCAGTTGCACCACTGTAGTTAGGTTTGAGTAGGGTGTTTAATGTTAAAATCCAGATTTTGCACCTTAATAGTGTTACCCCCCCCCCCAATTCTATGTAAATGTATAAAATTATGCATGCTTGGTCCTGTGGGGTTGGTCTCTTGATGTGCCAACTTTCTTTCCAATTGGATGTGTGGATTCAGAGATCTGGATAGCAAAAAAAATGATTTTTTTTTTTTGCTGTGTTGTTTTTCCACCTCTAGCACCCAGACAGTTTGAAAATTTCATCTGAAAATTTTAGGGCAGAAAGGGCTTGGCCTGCAGATATGCCTTTCACTAGTTTGGTGAAAAAATATGAATCTGTTCCAAAGCTACTGATTTTTAAAATTTCAATTCTAAACATATTCTATAGGCACTTCCATGTTATCTGCAGGGAATGAAACAAGAATTAGGTCATAAGAAATTGGATCTTCTTTTGTATTGTCAAATCCGCTTTCATATGATTTTTTTTCATATGCCGCCATCTTGTTTTCTGTTGTTTTAAAAAAGAAATTCCAAAGCCACAAAAATGATATTGTGCAGAGAGGCCAATATATGTATCTTGCTCATCTGGACTGTTTTAGGTGGATTCTGCAGTGATCAGTTGGGGGAAAAAAATCACCCTGAAGTGTTCTTTTTGTATTTTCAATCCTCTTCCATGACTCACTTTCTGTTTCTTTGTATGACATTTTTCATTTGCCTGAAAAAGGATTCATACCAATAGGAATAGGCTGCAGTTTCGTTGTCCACCCCTAGTGCACACACAGCTTGGGATACTGGTATGACATTTTGAAGGCAAAAATGACTTAGCCTACAGACATGCCTTTTCCTTGCCTGATGAAAAAATGTTAAACTGTTTATTACTTAGGCACCCAAGCCTGCACAAACACTAGTATTTCAAAAGTGTTCTTTAATATCTAAAGTGCAATGAGAACTCTTATCAGATCTTGACAAACTTGAGAATCGATGTTGCAGTGTCCATGGCCCCAGCTTTATAAACAATCTGCTGTGGCGGGCAAGCTGCAGGGGAGCCATCCCTGCCAATTGCTATGCTTTTGCTCTATAGATCAATTGGAAATTGTACTCAGCTATGAGTTTTCATCCCTCCTTATCACAGTTGCACAATAACAGTAGCAAACAGCCTGATAACTAATGCAGCATTCATATTTAACCTGAGCTTTTTGCTAGAAATTTGGATGCCAGCTGGGAGTTCAAACTGATTCATTCTAATGATTTGTTATAGTTGTACATATTCCATCCATGGATTGTCTTCTGAGGAAGTGATACAGACATTCAGTGTCATGATTTCCCTTGATCATTATTTTAGTCATACTACTAATGGTTTGCTTGTTTGTCTTAAACGTCATTATTTTTAGTTATGAAAACCTACTTGTGTTACATAACGTATTATGAGTTAAAGAGAGACAGAGGCAGAAAAAAACATCTCAAAAGAATTCCCTTATTGCATATCTGCTCTAATGTTTGACTTGGATTTTAATTATATGCTGCACATGTTTAGTATTTGAAAGTGCTTTTTATCTGTTAATTTTCAGCAAAGCATTAATGAATGACAGGTGTTATTCCGAGTGCAAAGGGGCAAGCATATCGACATCCTTTTATGTAACATGCCTATAAGTTTAACATTCTGTATAGGAAAAATAATGGAAAGGGTATTACAACATAAAATCATTGCCCATCTCCAAAATACGGGAAACCATGATATATCACAACATGGGTTTACCCAGGGAAAATCTTGTATGAGTAACCTGATAAGCTTTTTTGAGCTGGTTAGCAAAGCTCTACATAATGGTCTTTCTGTCGATGTGATATTCCTGGACTATGAGAAAGCTTTCAACATTATATCTCATAGGATTCTAATTGAGCAACTCATAAAACTCAAAATACACATATTGATTATTAAATGGATAAACTCTTGGTTGGAAAACAGGCAACAGAAAGTTGTACTAAAAGGGTATGAGTCTGAATGGGGAAATGTGACTAGTGGAGTGCCACAGGGATCGGTGCTTGGACCAACTTTATTTAACATCATAATCTCTAACATGCAGACAGAGGATGGTGTATGGATACAAAAGTATGCAGATGACAGTAAGTTAGGATGTATTGTAAACAATGACTTAGCTGTAGAATCCTTACAGAAGAACTTGAATAATCTTTACACCTGGTCCTCTGAAAATAAAATGGTGTTTAACATTACAAAATGTAAGGTAATGCATTTTGGGAAAAACAATAAACAGGTTAGTTTTTGCATTAGTAACATGAACCTACAAGTCACCACATCAGAAAGAGACCTTGGAGTTACCATAACAAACAATATGAAATTTAGAATACAATACAAACAAAACAACAACAAAAATGTCATGGCATCCTTTGTTGCATTCTCAAACATATTAAAAGTCAAGAGCCTGAGGTCATAGTTTCACTGTATACTGGTCTGGTTAGGACAAATCTAGAGTACTGAGCCCACTTCTGTTCACCCACATCAGTTACAGATAAAATTCATTCACATATCTGGACTGTGTAGTACGGTATGGGCTGCACGCCTATTGGCTCACGCTGTGAACCAATGGGCGTGCAGCCCTACCAAGCTGTCAGTCAGTGGGCAGCAGCGGGTGGGTGCTGCCACCTGCCAGCTGACGGGGAGTGGGGTGGTGGGCTCAGTGGGCGGATGGGGTGGGGGTACACCAGATCACCAGGGATTTTGGACTTGGGGGTGATGAATGATGCCCACGATCGGGCTCAGTGTGGTCCACTGGACCACCAGGGATATTGGACTTGAGGAGTGATTAATGATGCCCGTGATCGGGGCATGGGGGCACCGCCAGGTGCAGCAGGAACTGGGGTGGCCACCCACAGGTGGCAGCTGCTGTGTTGCACCCTGCAATGTGGCAGCTCACCTGTGGGTGGCCATCACTTGTTCCTTTTTTGCGAAGCACTTTGTGCAGGCACAGGGAGGTTAGCATGCATGACTCTGCACAGCCGGGCTGCATATCGGGCTGTGCAGGTTATGCATGGGCATGTTCCCCACCTGTGCCTGCATACATGATTGATGCGCTTAGGTGCATCGGGATTTGTGCGGTGCACTTTTCCCTTTTAAATATTGCACCGGGGTGCACCAGTGGGTTGTGCATGGTGCAACAGTGATGCGCCATGCGCAACCCTTTTGAATATCTGGGCCTAAGTATTTTGTGAATCAAACTGTTTAATAAGACAAACTCCATCAACTGTAAAAAATCACGTAAATTAAGATTACATGCAGAAACATGTAAAACTTTACGCAGGAAAAATTTTGTTACACAGAGAGTTCCACTGTTATGGAATTCATTACCTGTGGAAGTCATAACTAGTGATAACATTGAACAGTTTAAAAGAAATTGATCAATATGTGGGTGACAAAAAATTCCTTTACCGTTGTTTGTTAAACAGCGGCAAGTTCATTATGGGGATGCCCTCAAACTCATACAACCTATGAACCTATGAACATGTATTTTACTTATTCCTTCAAATACCTAAAATGACATTATATGTGTATATATATTATTTTTAATTTAAACTTGTGGTAACTGGGAAAGGCACACTGAGCCAAGGCTCATTTCCAGCTGCAAAACAGGGAACAAGGGTATAGGTACAGACAATTGAGATTTCAGAGAGCTCAAAATTCACAGAAGAAGAAATACAGGCAGTGAAATAGATGGAATATAACAATTTGCATGTACTGTCACAATTTTACATCAGAAGTTAAAATACATTACAGACAAGTCATAAGACCTTAAAGAAACACAATCATCAATGATAAATAATACAAAAATTGCAAAAGACATTCTTGCTAACTGGCAAGCATTCCAGTAAGGTCAGGGGAGGCTAAGGAGATAATAAGTCCTTTATGGATGTGGAAGAGGTAGTGTTTCTAAAGTAGGAAGGGAAATGATTCCAAAGGAGAGTGAGGCAGTAGAAGAAGGCAGACTGACCAACAGAGGATGGGGCATGGAGAATGAGCATGGGTCCTAAGGGTTCAGTGCATAGGAGGGATAAGTAGCAGAGGACTGGCTACAAACGATGTTAGGGGGAGTAGTCCACACCAGAATTTGGCAGTGAAAGGGGTTCTGCTTCCTAGTTTTTATGTTTAAGTACAGTAGTGCGCCTAGCAACAGGGAGACCGACTGAACATACAGTACTTTGATTTCAGACCATTCATCCTTTTTGATATCAGTTTTTGGTTCTGCTTCAAAGTATGTTCTCTGGGCTTCCATCAAGACAGACAAAGATGTCAGTAGTCACTGCTGAATTTTTACAAGTGTTGCATAACAGGGGGATGCCCTCATCAGTTTGCATCTCTTTACAGGTTGTATGGATCTGATGCGCTTTCATTAATGCAGATTCAAACTATCTCTGAGAGGCTGATGGAACAGTTTTTGCATGACAAAGTCAACAGTGTTGAGGGAATAGCACACGCTGCAGACAGCTGGTAGCATTTGTCAAGAGGATTCTCAGAGTGCCAGGGAGTGCAAGGAGCATTAACAAGATAGATGGACTCAGCACTGGGCATGCACCCATTTTAGAAGTCAGTGAAGTAATGTATAATAGGTTTAATCAATGGATATTTTACAGAAGCAGTCATCCCCCTAAATTATTTCTCATAACTGAAAGAAACAATAATACATTCATCCTGAGTTACACCATTTTTGCAGGCGTTGGCAGCACAGCTCTTCTGATTTAAAAAGTTCTCAGTTCCAGAATTGGATCAGCGCAAATTGTACCTTTCAACTGTCCCTGATTATGAGGGTCATCCCTCATTTAACCCCTCAAAATTGCTGTGTCCCTCATCCCTCCCACATGAGAATCGGTTGTCAATTCAGCCTATAAAGTAAAATCTGTTCATTTGTTTCCTATTAACATCTGTTAAACTCACAATAATGTTATGTTTATTCCAGGAAATGATGGAGTTGTTAATACCTTTTATTGGACCAACAAGTGTCTTTACAAAGATGGAACAATGCACAAGCTTTTGGGGCCACACAGGTCCCTTCTTCAGGTGATTCACCTGAAGAAGGGACCTTTGTAGCCCCGAAAGCTTATGTATTATTTCATCTTTGTAAAGACACTTGTTGGTCCAATAAAAGGTGCCAACCCTTCCATCATTTCCTGTTTTACAAGGACCAATATGGCTGAAACTTCTTTTTACAAAATAATGTTTATTCCAGAAAATGAAGGAAAAATCAGCCAAGCATAAATATCTAAATATCAATTTATTTTACTCAAAGCACTGCACGATGTCATATTATGGACTGCTGATCCCACACCAAATGTCAGGCTACTTCCTGAGTATGGCACTGTGTGTAAATTATGCATCAAAAGAAAGTAAAATCCTCACTTAATTTACACTTACCAGAGGTGGTGGTGAGTTTGGGGGGATTGAGAGAGCTAGTCAGTAAAACTGATCTGATCTGTCATAAATCAATGGTCTCTTCATTTTTCAGACTCACTTAATTCCACACAGGGATATCTTAACTATTTATCAGTTTATCTCCTAACAAGAAATTTCTTGTATTCATAGATGTCACCGAGCTAAATTCATCACAGCACATCCAAATCTGATGTGGTAATGTTTACTTGTTTCACCCAGTGTGACATTGTAACCCACTGGTGGTACAGTATTACAATGATACCCACACCCAAAAATAAAGAAATGTACAAACACTAAGTGATAAAATGCAAATTTTGTTTTAATTTATTCATTTGTTTGCTTTTTTATGTATTTATTTTTATGCTGTTCACCATTATTTGTTTAAGAGAAAGTCAGGTATTCAAATAAAGTCCAAGTACTGCGCAAACTTGTTATCTGCATTAAGCACTGCATCCCCATTTCTCCTAACTCCCCAAACAACTACAAACAAAAAAAAAGAGTCAGAATGTGATATGCACTAATAATCATTTAATTTATTTGATAGCTATCCAGAAAAGACAATTTTAAATAACTTGTATGCAATACATTGCAAATCTTTTAAACTTCTGACAGACTCATGAATGAGAATGAAACTTTTCTCCAAAATAGCACATTAGTTTAGAGGCTTGACAATCAGAGCCATAGAAGTGGGAAGGCAGAAATAAATTATTACTTTAGTGTTCAGTACAGCTACATGGAGCAATGCCTGCCTGGGCATCACCTTTTTCCATGTAGCAAAACAAACAAACAAACAAAAAAAACTAAACTGTGAGATGTTGTCCTGTTCCTTTCCCTTTCATGGTGACTATCTTGTATATCTGATGCCCAATAACTAACAAGAAACACATTTTAAATCCAGTAACAATCTGCCAGACTCATGAATGTCCACATAACTTATATAATAAATAGCTTATTATTACAGATGCCTTATCACAAAGAGGAAGAGAGAAGGGCTGCCATACATTTTCTGCTTTAGTGTGCAGTTCCCACTTGTAAAAATAGTTAGACATATGAAACAGCCAGAAGTACTATATTTCATGTTTATTTTATGTGCAGCAGCAGCTACAACTCAGATAGTTGTGTGTACACTGTGCAGCTGTACTGAACACTGTAATTACAGGACAGACAGCAGTAAGAATCACATGTCTGCTGTTTTGGTAGTTGTTTTAGTGTACTGTGTGATGACCATAATATGAGAAACTACTAGATTTCCACAGCAACATACATATAAGCGTCTACGAAGGGATGGAGCACAAGACCTGGCTGGCTCCCACATGCAAATAGAGATATGATTAAACTATCTCAAAAAGTAAGGAAATTCTTTTCAAAAAACTGCATCAATGCATCAGTCAGGGTTCAGGATAAAGCAATAAAAGTAGGAAAATGTGATGTTAGGGATTCCAACTCTAACACTCCTGCCCCACCCCTGAAGCCAATGAGGGTAGAGTCTTCCTTAGGGTTCTCAACCCTAATGCTCGCCCCATTCTCTGCTCTCATGAAACATACACACCTGCCTCTGTCACATCACTGCTTCTCTGTTGTGCCAACCAGCTGCAAGTAAATATTCGTGTTGAAACTGGGTTGTGCATTTGAGAAAGAGTAACTTGTTCGGGGATGGCCCAGGTTCTAGTTGTCTCAGTAGTGCAGCTGGTTGGCACAATCAGAATGATGTTCTGGGCAGCCTGGGTTGAAGTTCTAGCTGGGGCACTGACTTCTTTCTCACCTCTGTTTGTATGTGTTCCATAAATATGCACATCACACTCCTTCATGATTGTTTCAAACATACAGAATACCTACAGAAAGCTTTGGTTTGCTTTGCTGAAGCATTATACATTCAAGATCACAATATATATACCATTTTTTCATTCACTAAAAATCATAAAGAATATGTCTACTGGGATGAGAAACACAGTTTTGTTACTCTACATATTATAGTGGCACGGTAGCACCACTATAGTTAGTATTGAACTGGGGTTTCTATGTTAAAATTGACATTTTGCACTTTAATATCTTCAAAATTGTTCAACAAATTTGCATGAAATTGTTCATGCATGGTCTCATGTAATAGATCTCTAGATATGCCAAGTTTTGTTCTGGTCAGGTATGTGCTTTTTGAGATCTGGATAGTGGAAAAAGTACATTTTTCAAAAATGTTTTTCAATTGGTTTGAAAGTGATTTCTTTGAATTTGGCTTTGGCCTAAATGGTTTGGAATTTTGAGCATGACATTCTTGTTTGGTGAAAAAATATTAATCCAATCCAAAGTTATTTAATTTAGACATTTTTAAAAATGGTTTCTGAGCATGATCAGTAAAAACTTAAGATAGCTGTATGAAACAAAAAGAGTTCTCGTTTTGTATTTATGTCATCTTTGTTTCATGAGAGGATGATGATTGTTTCATTTGCCACAATCTTGTCTATTTTCCCATAAACGTTTAATCTGAAAACCCACAAAAATGACATTCTTGATAGGGACCAACACATGTAGCTTGCTTATTGGGATTCATTAGCTGGATTATACACTTATCTGTCCCAGAAATGCCATTAAAATATATTTTTTTAACATTATAAATATTTTTTGGTATCGCGTGGTACAAAAAAAGATTCTAGTTTTGTATGACAAGTCCTGAAACAATATCCCTTTCATGAGGGGAATCAATGTATTTCAATGGGATTTTCAACTCTGGTGCATAACTTTGCCATTTTTTCATATTTTTACACCAAATGTATGTCTGTTTAATAACACAAATCCTGCCAGACATGCAATTTCATGGTTGCATGGTGAAATCACCTTTTAGGCAGGATTTGAATATTTTCACTGTCCTTGTTCGTCAGCCGGGGACTTAAGAAGACTATGTTGAAATGTTTGGAGTCACAATATATAAAACTGCCAAAGTTATGCACGGATGTTGAAATTTCATTATGCTCCTGCGTAACTTTGGCAATTTTAGATATTGTGACTCAAAATTTTCAACGTAAACATCTTTTTATACCACCACATGAACATGGCTGCTATCATTTTCAAACCCTGGCCAAACTGTGTTTTTGCACCTATGGCACGCAATGAGGTTGTGGTGGCGCAGAATCACATTTTGGCAGGTATTTCGAAATTTTCATTACTGGGTTCTTGAGGTGGGGTAATAAGAAGGCTATGCTGACAATGTCACTCCTGTTTTACTGCAAGTGCAAGTGCAGAGCCCAGAGGGTCATACACATCCACAGCAATATATTGTACATGTATATTTCAAAGGAGGGATGGGAACTCAGGACCCAAAGGACCCTACGCTCCCACCGACAAATAAGCATACAGGTATATAATCTCAAAAAGTAAGCAAATTCATTGCAAAAACATCATTAATGCAATTGTTAGAGTATAAGCAACAAAAGTAGGGAAATATGATGTTAGGGTTTCTAGCCCAAGGTCACATCTCCCTACTTTTGTCACTTCCATGCTAACTAGTGCATTAACATTTTTCCAGAGAATTTTATTATATGCTAAATGCTTCTTAGAATATATTATTTCATATAAGGTACCTTTAAATGTAGAGGAAGCTGCAGCTAGTTCACAAACCTGATCTATGTACAGATACTGCTCAAATTATTTAATAATTGACACTACTTCTAATTGCACATCATATTCTGGTTATTGGGTAATTTATTCTGACTTCATCTGATACTGATGTGCACTATGTGTGATCACAGTTGAAACAATATCTTCATCTGGGTTTGTCTAATTTGA
Source organism: Neoceratodus forsteri (assembly GCA_016271365.2). Lineage (NCBI taxonomy): Eukaryota > Metazoa > Chordata > Ceratodontiformes > Ceratodontidae > Neoceratodus > Neoceratodus forsteri. Next base: position 368,498,664 of record CM057453.1, on the reverse strand, counting down.
AACTGGTTTAATTAATGTTATTTAATTTTAAATAGTATTACCCTTTGAATTGTATTAGTTTAGTTTGATGCATGATTCTTATTTGTGAGAACGTGAGCTTGAGGAAAATTACTGAACCACAGACAAGAAACAAAAGAACACAACTCAATTGTTGGAATTACTTCATTTTTATGTATTTTATTATACACTTACGAATCTGCTGGCTGATTTCGTATTTAGAATACAAGGTCCCCATATTCAGAGCCTGTCAGCAAGACATGCTCACAGGGTGCTGCCCTAAAAAATAGAGTCAGCTGGCTCTGTCTCCATATTCAGATAGATAGCTAGATCCAAACTCAAAACACTATCTATTTGAATATCAGGCCATGGTAGAATCGTACAGAGCCAGTGGTCACCATACTTTTTGCCGACTGAGCTCTGTTTGAACTTGTATGGTATGCACTTGTACAGTGCACACTCCAAGAGAGCTCAGTCAGAGGTTGGATGTGGTGGTAAGCTGAGGCTATGCCAGTTGCCAGCTCTCAGGGTTGGGACAGAGGGGAATGGGGTGGTGGGGCACTACCTGCCTGGGTGGGGGGTGAAGATCCCCCAGACCACCAGGAATGGTGTTTCTGGACTGATATGGCCAGATCAGGCTTAGGAAGTGAGGACTGCTAGACTACCAGGGATGCTGTTTTTTTTTTTTTTTTACATAAAGGCTAGGATTGAGGCTTGGGTATGGGGCACTGCTAGACTACCAGGTATGCATTTGTTTTTATAGTAGAGGGGATCATGGCTGGTGAGGGACCTCTGGACCACCAACAATTTACTATTGATAACAGAGGAGATCGAGGCTAGGGAAGGGTCACTGGACCACCAACTATTTACTTTTTGTAACATGGATAGGGATCAGGGCTGGGGAGGGACTGCTGGACCTTCAGGATACCCAGCCCTTGACAGTGCATGGAGGGTGTGCAGGGCACCCACTTCCTCAGCACACAGTTAAGGGCTAGGTTTCAGAACTGTTAAACTGTACCGCACTTGCAGCTGTTTAACGTATCTGAACAATGTCCAATATTGTGCTGCATGGTGTATGCATAGGGGCTCCCTAATTCACATATGCAGAACACAATATTGTGCACCATCATGCTGTCATGCACGCATTGTGCATAGGTGGCCTTTGAATAAGGCCACACCCCCAACGGCCGGCACTATTCCTGGTAAGCGCAGCACAAACCTGGTTTGTGCCATGCTAACTTTTTGATACTGGGAGCTTATGTCAAGTCCTCACCATTGAATTTAATTATCTGCAGATGGGGTGTTACACATACAGTAACACATTAAGGGCCATATATTCAAAGCTTTGCACAGTCTGCAAACAGTTTGCATGGAAACAGGATGGGATTAGCATGGGTCTGCCATATTCAAAAGGCCAACTAGCGTGGACAAACAGCAGTAGCACCGGGCGAAGCATAATTATATGCAAGGGGGCATAGTGAACATGAATAAATTTGCTATGTTATTCAATGACTAATGTCATGCTAAGGTGTTTAGTGTGACATAGCATGGTACAATTTACCGCCCAGGAAAAAGGAGGTCATAACCCTAGGCAAACAGTGTTTTACGTCATTGGTTCATTGCGCGGTGCTTGCATGGGATTTGCATGACTTGCGCAGCCCTAACATAGGAGCACATCACTTAGAAAATGCCAGACATGGAGAACACCTGGCACTTGCTGATGGCACCACCATGATGCCAGCAGCTGCCACCAGTCCGAGCCAAGCACAGACGGTGAGGGGTGATCTGACCCACAGGGGACCAGCATGGTTGTGTGGCCATATAGAACACACCTGCAGACCATATGTCTGTGGTGTGTAACAGATGCCAGCACACACACACGCAGCACTGTGGGCATGGTGGCCAATCAGGGGAGGGTGTATGGGTGGCCAGACCTCACCACAGCCCAGGTGTGGCCACAAGACTGGGACGCATTGCTCAGTGCACATGGGCCAGTAATGGGATTACACCACCACCTGTGTGTCTATCAGATCCTACATGTCCCCCAGTCACCTACCATACAACTGTACAGATGTCACAGCACACACTGCTGGCCATGTACATGACACTGTGTGCATCCCATGCCACAGGTGCAGCATCTGTGGATTACACAACAGCGTGATAGTACTGTCCACTGTCAATAATTACCTGCAAGCTGTGCCTATCACTGTGTACAGTGCAGTGGTCATCACTGCCCTGCATACCATAGGCAGTGTCGTATCCCTCACACTACCAGCCCTCTTGCTACTGTAGTGTCTGCTGTGCACTGTAGCATGACTTACAGTGTGATGGTTGCATTCACCACCACCACCACCTGTGCCTATGATGTGTTGTCCCCGGGGTACAATAAGCTATTCTATACTGTACTGTTTACATGAAGCCTGCAGCTATCATCATGCACTGCCTGACTGATCTACAGGTGGAGATGCAGTCGGACCTGGCCAGCCCCTGTACCTCCAGACTGACCTACAGGTGGAGCTGTGGGACCCTGCAGTAATGCTGTGCAAACTGCATGCAAATCAGGGCATGATGAGATGCTAATGTGGCTGTTTGCTCAGAGACCATCTAAGTAGGCTCATTTGCACATTACTTTTGAATATGGCAAAGTTTAGCATAGGGCTAATGTGTTTGCAGTGGGCAAACCACTTAGCTCCATGCTAAAGCCACGCTAGCATGTTAGCGCTGCTCTAACAGTTCAGGGAATATTATACAGTTTTGATCACTGTTTTTTCATGTTTGCTGCTGCCTGCAGCTGTACTGTGTCCCTGCATTTGCCAGAACACACATTGGCCACATAGTTCCTCTCTACCTACCCGCACATCGCTGTACACTGTGTTGTTATTGTGATTTGCACTTCCTGGTTGCTATATTCAGTGCTGTCAAATTCCAGGGCTATGGTTGCCCTACACTCCCAGCCCAGTTTGCATGGCCTCTTTTCCATGCTATATTCAGAGGCTGTTTGCCCCGGGCTATTCCTTTTGAATATAGCTTGCTATGTGCTCAAGGCTAAGTTTGCACACCAGGCAGTGTTAACTGAACACAGGGGCAAAGCCTTGAAAATCTGGCACAAAGATTTTCATCATGTAACTATTATTCACGTGTGATGTGCTTGTATTTTTTTTTACCCAAGAAAATTAGCCCACATGTGTCTCATCAAAATTTCCATTGGTTGTGAAGATAACTACTCAAATATAGCTTATTAATGTCTGCATTTTATATACTATATCCTATATGATCAAATAATGTAATTTATTGTGGCTGAATGCATGTTGTTATTTGCCCCACTCATCTCAGACAGTTCAGTGTAAGGTATAATATCTGCACTGTGCTTCTGTAAAGCCTGATTACTTTACTGTTAGATACAGAGCTAGGCATACCTTATGTTATGCTATAAAGAGCCATTTATTGGTAGCTAGCTGTTTACTAGACATATGAATGCTGGATATTGTTGTAAAAGATAATCCTAGGTTATAGGGATGGCTTAGGCAATTATAAACTGTAACTTCAGCATTTGTCATTCTGTCATGTTTTTGGAACAAGTGAAATCCAAGTGTCACATTTTAGGGTGCAAAGTATGTCTTGTGTAAGTATTATAAATCTATTCGCACATCTATAATGCACAGTACTACTGCAGTCTCTGTGATCTGCCCAACTTCACATTTTCCCAATTATTAAAATACATTGCAAAAGTTATCCAGTGTGTAATAGTCCTACAATAATGTTATAATGCCAGGGATTCAGCTGTGTGTCTCAAGCACAGTGTTTGATAAAATAATTGTCCTTAAAATTTGGGGTCAAATTAAAATAAATAATTACTAAAGAAATGTTGTGTGTAGTGGCATCCTTTACTCCAGTGGGTAGTGCTTTTTGATCCCATTATTGTGAGCTGAGTTCAAGGGCAGTCTCAGTGAGCTAGCTGGATGGGTCAAGGTTATTGGGATGGCACTGCCATGTGGCACCACCCCCTCCAGCCTGAGTAGGGAATGTGCAGAGTTACATGAATGGACACAAGTATCATATACTGAAGAGAAATTGTCTCTTGGCATAGGATGTTGCACTTCAACACCTGTGGGTGTCACAGGGCTCTGTGCTTCTGCTGAGAGACAGATTATTTTCCCTGTGCATCATTGCATCAGCCTGGGGAGGGACAGAGCAGTGCTCTGGCACACATGTGACACCTTGCTGTGGACCAGGGATGGAAGCATTCCCTCATTAGACGGTGGCATGCTTGTCAAGGCCTGATGGGATAGTCAGGACTATCTCCAGTATTCTATTTATTTCATTTTGTGAAGATCTGGAAGGGACCTGTGTGAATGAGGTTATGATTCCACTGTCTTAAAAAGAATATACATTTTTTCAAAAAGCTGCATTATTGCACAGTAAGGGTTCATGTGAAACATTAAAGTTTTGCGTTTCAAGAATCTTGGTAAATCACTGATGGGTCTTTCTTGGGGATGTCATTCATAATGCCCAACCCCACCCCTGAGCAAACATAGTCAGATATGACTTCATTTCTTCATGCAGGGTCCTGCAAGAAGAAAGCTTTGATAAATTCTGTTGGCAGCATGTGGTAAGACATACTTCTCTACCTTTAAAGAGTGTATTACTATGAGGCACTGGCTTGGTGTTGTAACTTGTGCTTTGGATAGGAGGCTATGAGCTGGGGGTGGGGTGAGCATTAGTGTTGACAATCCCAAGGAAGAGACCACCACTAATTCACCATTACCCTGCAGATCCAAAACCCAAATGTTTTTTCCTTTTGCTTCTTGGGGGGTTAAGGGTGTGGATCTAGTGTTGGAATCCCTAACCTTACATCTCCTAATTTTTGTGGTGTTAAATTGAACCCTAACTGGAGCACTAACACAGTTGTTTGCAAATAATTTGTATATGTAGTGACAGAGGGAGAGAGAGAGAGAGAGAGAGAGAGAGAAAAAATGATGGCAAAGTGGAGTATACAAGGAAATACCATCAAGGGGTCAAAGAAGTCATAAAAACCCAAGCCTGAAGGGTGAGTGACCTTCGTGAGCTTGTTAGACCCTGAGATGGTATTATTTCATGAATGTGGCAGACTTTGTGAGCTTTTATTTTATATAATGCATTAGGTTGGTAACTTTTTGCTGTGTCCTACTTTTTGTCATAGTGCGGGGGAGAAAAGTGGCTGATACATGAGTTATTAACAGGCTTGTTCATATATTGTTAAGAGGTTGTTACTTGTGTTATTAAGGGGTTTGTTACATCCATTATTGGAGTTCTTTGTAGTGTGCTGGGTAGTAATGTGTTTTTAAGGTGTTAATAACACATTAATGTAGTGGGGTTATAGATGGATGGATAGATAGATAGATAGATAGATAGATAGATAGATAGATAGATAGATAGAGTGCTTGTCAGGTATTAATGTGTTATTAAGGTGTTAGCTACACATTGATACAGTGTAATTACATAATTAATATTATAATACCCTAACTGGCTACCATCATATATGGGGCCATATATGAAGGGCTCTTCTGTGGGGACTAGGGCCCATCCATGTAATAGCTTGTGGTGATATCTTCTGGTACTCATCAGTGATATTTTTGCTCCCTTCAGACCTTGAGTAAAAATATCTAAATATTGTCACTTTAGGTCCCCTTGAACAAAATTTTCCTAACTGTAGATTTTCATGGTGGAAGCCCACAGCACAAGAAACACATTTCTAATTTTAGAAATGAAAAGTTCACTCGTATGCTGGCTCCCACCAACTAGTTTCCCTTCTCTGAAAGACTCAGTTCAAACACTTTCACACTCTCTGTCCATAATAAAGTACGGTTCTTTAACAAAAATCAAACCCACTTTGTGACAGTCTCACTTTCACAGCACAACAAATACCACAACAGTGATATCTGCACATTTTCATACCTCCGTCTGATTTCCTGACTTTAATCAGCATTCCTCTGACTGGCACTATAGCTGTCCACATGTAGGCAAGGAAGCCTTTTTCCCTTGGCTGTCCTTTGGCTTGTACCCACTCTCACTGCCATCCCAAACCACAGCTAAACCACTTCTGTGTCCCAGCTCTGTCTCAGCATAGGCACACATGAACAAAACAAAGACGTAATGATGCAAAAAGTTGCATCTTGTACATCATGCATCATTCTGGAGCTTCTCGGCCATGATAAATGGAGTAAAATAAGGTAAAAACACATTTTAAGCACACAAAAATAAAATTAAAAAAAAAAACTCAAAACTGTTGGCTAAAAAAAAATGGTTCCAAAGAGAATGATCTATGATATTTCTCACACGTTCTTGTTTGGCCTTTGACATCACTTTTGGCTCTGCCACTCATGATGTCATAAGGTCAAACAGCACTCATGAAAAAACACCATAGGTATTTCTCTTGGGGTCATGATATGTCCCATATCTATCTATCTATCTATCTATCTATCTATCTATCTATCTATCTATCTATCTATCTATCTATCTATCTATCTATCTCTCTGTCTGTCTGTCTGTCTGTCTGTCTATCAAGCTATCTGTCTGTCTTTATCTGTACACTGTCTACATATCATAGGGGTGCAGTAACACATCTATTGTTATGGTTGAGTAGGGTGCTCTGCTAAACCCCAACCTTGCACCTTAATAGCTTCACCTCCATTCAACAGAATTGCACTTCACTTTCATGCCTGATATGGATGGCCAGGTATCTTACTGTAATTTGGCAAGTGTTGTGATGATCTAATATCTGAATTCTGAGATCTAGATATGGCAAAAAGTGGAACAGTTTTGGGGGAGGGGTTTGCTGATTTTTGTCTTTTACCTAGAGCCTAGATGATTTGGAATTTTGTTCTGAAATTTTCAGAGTAGAAGGAGCATGTCCTAGAATGGTGTCTTTTGTTGCTTTAGTGAACCTATATTACTCAGCTCCCTAGTTATAAGGATTTGAAATTTTGGTTCTGAACATGCTCAGTAGGGTGTTTCCTTTATACATTTGATATGAAAGTAGAATTTCTGGTACTCAAAAGAAGATTCTTCTTTCATGATCCAAATGATTCTTCTGTGACAAACAAATCTTTTTTCATATGGCAGGCATTTAGTTCCCATTCCCCCCCCCAAAAAAACAATTGAAAACCCATAGTGCCCATAATGCCCTGGAGAAAAACAAACTCATGAATCTACCTTAACAGCAACCATTTATTGTGATTCTTGTTTTCATTGTTCAAAAAAAATGAGACCCTGGATATGGTTTTGGGGTATCACAAGAATGCTTAGTTAGACTTTTTTCCTGAGCCAAATTTGTTGATTGAGCTAGTAGTCATGCATGTGCAGTACAGTGCGGCAACCATGTTGGACATGGCAGCATGTGCAATGAACACCAATTATTTTTTATTTTAAATTACAGGTATCCCCCACCCCACCATCCCTCTCAACATCCCCCCCAGAAATAGAAGAGTGACACTGTGGGTGCCCAATCTCCCACTGTTGTGTTCAGGACACAGCTGATTTTTTTAATTAAATTGTAGCTATTCCTTCACCAGATCCTCCATCTCAGCAACCCCCCCAGAAACAAAAGCAAGGCACAGGGGGTGCCCAATACCTCAGTGTCCTTATCAGGACTCCTCCCTGTTTTTTCTTGATATTCCCCCACCTGACAGTCCCTCTCAGCACCCACCACTCCACACCACCCAGAAAAATAAGAGTGACGCTGGGGGTGCCCAATCCCCCAGTGTCATGATCCAGAATCCTCAGGGCTGTTGCTTGTTTTTTACCTTGTAAAATCAAAACTATCCATTGATGTCTTTTGCATCTGGGAATCCTTGTTTGTTTTTGGTTTTTTAAACCCTGTAAAAAGAAAACTGTCCACCTTTGTCTTTTGCAGCTATTCCTGTCCACCCACTTGACCATTCCACTCAGCACCCACCAACCCACACCCCCAAGCCCTTACTTACCAATCAGGGGTCCAACTCCATAAGCCTATCTGGACCACAGACATATCTTCACTCTTCAAAGCAGGACTGCAAATTGTAGAAACAGTTATGCGGTAAAATGTATTTCAATGGTGTTTGGAACTTAGTGGTATAAAATGGCCATTTTTTTCATACTTTTGACCCAAATTTATAACATGCCTTTTTTGCCCCGCCCCCAATGGACAGGGGAGGTAGTCATGATCTGTAACATGTGCAATAACTTTAACTTAGAAGGTGATATTGGTTTTGATGGGCTTATATGTAATCAGTGTAAAGAGACCAACGCACTCAAAAATAAAATTGCTGAATTGGAAGGCACAATAAACTCGCTCACTAATGGTAGAACATTAAATAAACCTTGACATCACAGTCCTGATCCTTCAACATTACCTGTTGGAAAAACTGTTAATAATCGAAGTGACTGATCTCTGAAAAGAACTAGAGATGAAGATGGTGGGGAAGAATCTGAATGGACACAGGTAGGTCCTAGAAGTCTCTGTGCTGTGGGTTCCCTCAGGGTTTGGTCTTGTCGCCCTTGCTGTTCATGGTGTACATGCTGCCACTGGGGGACATTATCAGGTGGTACAGGCTGGGTTTTCCCTGCTGTGCAGATGATACCCAGCTGTACTTGTCCTGTGCACCCAATATTCAGGTATTAGCCTCTTTATTTAACAGCTGCCTCGATGAGATCCAGGCATGGATGACTCAAAACTGGCTTAAACTTAACCCAAACAAGACACAGGTACTAGTTGTGTATCTAGTTCATCAGGTCGGGAGTGAACGGTTACCCACTGGCTTAGTGTTAGGGGTTGTTCTCCTAACCCCATCTAGACAAGTGAAGGATTTGGGCATGACCCTGGACAACAGTTCGATGCTTGATGCACAGGTGTCAGCCATCATCAGGAGTGGATTTTATCATCTCAGAAACATCGCACAAATCTCACCCCTGATCCCACCTGAGGATCGGACCACACTGGTACATGCATTCATCACTTCCATGCTGGAATATTGTAATACCCTGTAACTAGGGTTATCTGTTGGCAACATCTGCAGGCTCCAGCTGCTGCAGAACATGGCAGCAAGATTGTTTACCAGGGTTAGATGAGGTGAGCATATCACCCCTCTCCTCCGTGGACTGCACTGACTACCAGTCAGGTGGACGATTGTCTTCAAGGCAGGGCTCCTGACCTACAAGACTCTACATGAAAGCAGACCTGTCTATCTGCAAAATCTCCTTGCCCCCTGCTGTCCACCCTAGGCTCTCCATTCTGCCGGGGGAGGCCTCCTTGGAGTTCCCAGAGTTAGGCTCTGGCATTCTAGGGACAGGGCATTCTCAGTGGCAGTGCCTACTCTGTGGAACTCCCTTCCTAGTTATTTAAGGGAAACCCCTTGATAGAAGCCTCTAAAAAGGGGTTAAATACATACCTGTGCAAGCAGGCTTTCACTGATTGATACACTGGTATCAAGGGATGGACAGAATTTTAAATTTGTTTAATGATGAATTGCAGCTTATATGCATTATTGTTGCTATATTTTGTGCTGTACATTGCCCAGAGTCTATGGAATTGGGCACTTTATAAATAAAATATCTATCTATATGTCTGTCTGTCTGTCTATCTAGCTGTTTTCCTAAGTTAACTGAAAAAGACACGTAGCGCCATGGTGTTTGAAATTCCTCTTCAAATTAGCTTTAATTCATTATGCAGACTAGAACAAGAAGCAGACCAAGAGCCATGTTCATCCTATGTAGAGGCGGGTGAAGTGGCCAAAATCTGCTGTGCGAAGCTATTCACAAATTAAGGCAGAATCTGCCAAGTAATCCACATCGCGAAAGTGGAGTACATTGCGTCATAATGAGGAACACAAAGTCCATTGAAAACAATGACTTTGCATTATTCCACCTTCCCCCAACCACTTCTGCATCAATTGTAATGTGAAACATAGAAACATAGAATTTGATGGCAGATAAGGACCGCTTGGCCCACCTAGTCTGCCCATTTCCCTACCTAACGGATAAGCTGTAGATCCTAGTTAACCAACAGCCTCTTTCCTCCTACCCCCCACTAGAATTGCCTTATGTCTGTCCCATGCATTCTTGAATTCCCACACTGTTTTTGACTCTACAACCTCCTCAAGAAGGCTGTTCCATGTATCCACAACCCTCTCTGTGAAGAAATACTTCCTCACATTACCTCTGAGCCTTCCCCCCATTATCTTCAAATTGTGCCCCCTTGTGTTTGCACATCTCTTTTTCTGAAAGATGCTACCTTCTTGGACTTTGTTGATTCCCTTGAGGTATTTGAATGCTTCTATCAATGTACTTCGCATCACTTCACCTTGTTGGTGAGCTCCAAGGCAAATTTTGCAGTGGTTCATGGGACTGCAGGTCACATGGGCTTTAAATTATTTTGCACAGCCTCAGTTCTGTGTAGTGTGTGTGTAGTGGAAGCTGGAGACAGTTTACTGTCATAGCTCTGAGATTCAAACCCTCTAAAAGCCATTCAAGAAGCCTTTTTGAGCCATTTTCTTCTCAAAATTTAGTACATCGATTGTAGGAAACCCTTCTGTGCTCATATCAACGAGTGTTTATTGTTTGTGTGTGGATTTTGAATGTTAATTTAGAACAGTCTGTGTAGTGACAGACACTTGAAGTGTGCTTGGGGGAGAGGTGTATCTGTGGTGGAGGGAGGTAGATAACTTTTTGGTTATATTTTTCTTGTATAACTGAGTTAATGTACACACAGTAATGTTTTTGGTAATTTTTAACATTTTTTTGCTGATTGTTGTGGTGCAGCAGTGTATAATTTCAGTTTTTTTAAAATATTTCGTTATATTACTGAAGTTTTCAATTTGCTGTGCATTACCTCACCTGTAGTGTGTGTGTGAGTGGGTGCGCGATGCATGCCATCAAATCATACACATCTTATTTTGCCACACAGTAATTGCAGCACTATGAACCTACTATCTGTGTGTGTTATTTTGTATTGCTTTGTGGTATCTTGGTAGTGGACTGTTACTGCAGTGCACTGCCCCCAACCCACTCCAAGTGGCAAAAGATATTCTTTTCCAGATTTGGGTTTGTGATTTGTGAGTACTGGTTAAGGTGTTGCACTGGTTACGGTGATGTTGTGCCTTTGTGTCTGCATCTCTTGAGTGCGCAATGTGATCTTAATCTGTCTGTGCGTTTTCATCTCTTTAGGGCCCAATCTCCATCTGTAACTTAAGTCACAGTTGTCTGGCTTCCCTTCAGAGTACTGGTGTGGTGCATATCTCGTTGTGTACATTTTACTCATTATGTGTGTTTTTAAGTCAGGGCAATCATCACGAGCCAGTCACGATACAAATTGCTTTCTTCATCTTCATGGTCACGATTCACTAATTACAAAACGTTAAGTTTTTGGGTTGTAAATTGCATGTAAGCCTGTTTTGTAGTATCTCAGCTTGACCATTGTAGTCAGACTCATTGATATGAGTTTTCAAGTCAGGGTGTTTGGGGATGGTACAGGTCAGGGAAGTACAGCCATAGGTATTTGCGTATAGTACTTTAGTCATGTCACACCAATCACTCATTACAACTCCTAGGCAAATCACGTTTTCTTCATCTTCAAGTTCACAATTCACAAATTACTAAACTTTAAGTTTTTTGTTTGTAAGTTGCATCTAAACCTGTTTAGTAGTATCTCAGCTTGACCATTGTAGTCAGACTCATTGATATGAGTTTTCATGTCAGGGAGTTTTGGGTGGTACAGGTAAGGAAAATACAGCCTTAAGTACTGTATTTGCATACAGTTCATTAGCCATGTCACACCAGTCACTCATCAAGAGACAAATCACATTCTTCATGAATCACAGCAGTTACTTTTTTTTTTCAGTTCTGATGACACGCTGCATTAACACTGTGGATGGGTGCTGGTGCAGAGTAGCTAGCTCCAAAAGTGCAAGACAAACCCAGAAAGCCAGCAATGTAGACAAATACTTGTCAAGAAAAAATGTTCAATGCTAGTGTAATTTAACTGATGGCAAAATAAGCCACACACAAATGACCTCTGCGCTTTGGCACTTAGTCCTTCATTAGGGTGCACACTAATGTAGGCCTAACCACCTAAGTGCAAGGGTCATTAGTATGCCTTGTTTTGCCATAAATACATTTGCACTAGCAGTGAGCATTTTTTATTGGCATTTATTCATCTGGAGTGATGGCTATCTGGTTTTATTAAATAGGAATATAATGAGGGCAAGGACACAACTTTGGTACTTTATTTTATTTCAGCTATTATTGGACATGGTTCTCACCTTTTTTGGGAGGTAAACACGGTAATGTGAAAGAAAGACAGAACACACACTTAACATTATTATACACAGAATGGTGCACAATGGGGGGAGACTAACAACAACAAAAATGGGCAGTGACCTGTGTCAGATGACCTAAAGATATGCAAGAGAAATGCCAGAAGGAAGTAAAGAGGGCTGGAGGACAGGATATGCTGGGTTGTATTGGGAGCTATCACATTAAAATAAGGTCAAAAAATGGCTATACAAAGGAGGGGAATTAAAATGCTGAAGGGTATGCACCAGAATGAAGGCAGATGAAGATACATTAAAGGACATCACATATAAACACAAGGAAAGAGGGGAGCATGATAGAAACTATCAAGTACTGAAATGGAATCAGCAAAAGGGTAGCCTCAGTCAGAACAAAAGATGTGCATGAAGAAGGGACCAAAATTTGAAGATGAGGGGGGCCGATCGGGCAGCAACAGGAACTATTTTTTTACATGGAGGGTGGTGGTGGGTGCAAGGACAAACTAAAACTAATAATCAATGTTATGACGGAACAGCAGCAGATGAAGCATCCTCATGATCTGTAGTTGGTGCCCCTCGATGTGATCCAACTGCTGCTCGGCATTATCCAGCCAGTGGTGTGCAGCTTCCATCTCACTCCACAGCAGGCCCAAATTGACCTGTGTGGCAAACAGTTGGAGAGGATTGCCGCCATCATCAGGAAATGCTGCAGGTTGTGGTGTTGGAGCAGCTGTTTCTGCCATGGCCCTGCCCTGTTTCACACCATGTGCAGGTGGACGCCTGTCTGCCCCCTATTCCCCTAGCAGGGTCAGCAGGTGCATTACTGCTCCATTCTGCATCCTTGGCCTGCCACTCTAGGTGGTGGTGGTTATACATGTGGGTGTGCTGACTTCCTGTGCCAAGGTGACTTCCTCTGGGGCAACGGTGCACCTCAATGCTAGTGATGGATGAAGTGGCCCCAATTCGCTCTGCTGAGTGATTCGCAGAGTGAAGGCGAATTCGCAGAGTGCTCTGCAACGCATAGTGGAGTATTTCGCATTATTAATGGGTAATGCGAAGTCCATTGAAAACACTGACTTCAGGTTACTCTGCCTTCCCAAACCACTACTCTACCAATTCTTAAGGCGACGTACACTGAAAACAATGTACTTCGCCTTGTTTTTAAGCTCCAAAGGTGAATTTTGCAGTGATTCATTGGATTTCAGGTCACATGAGCTCTAGATTGTTCTGCACAGCCTCAGTTTGGGGTAGTGTGCATAGGAAGCTGTAGGAGACAATCTGCTCTGAGAGCTCTCTGCAATTCAAACCTTAAAGAAACTGTCAAAAAAGCCTTTTTTGAGTCATTTTTTTTGCTGAAACTTTAGTTCATCGATTATAGAAAACCCTTCTTTGCTCATATCATCGAGCATTTATTATTTGTATGTGGATTTTGAATGTTAATATACAACATTCAGGCTGTATACTGAGAGACAGTGGAAGTGTGCTTTGAGGGAGGGGCGTATCTGTGGTGTAGGTAGATTAACTTGGAGAAAAAGAGTGCTTTCTGTTTGGTGATATTTTTCTTGTATAACTGTGTAAATGTACACACAGTAATATTTTCACTATTTCTTGTAATTTCTTTGCTGATTGTTGTGGTGCAGCAGTGCATAATTTTAGTTTGTTTAAAATATGTGGTTATACTACTGAAGTTTTCAATTTGCTATGCATTACTTAGTGTGTGTGAGTATGTGCGTGACGCGTGTCATCAAATCAGACACCTTTTATTGTGCCACATAATAATTTCAGCAATGTGAAGCTGCTATCCACTCTAGCTGGGTGATTTTTGTACTTCTTTGTGGTACCTTTACTGGTACTAGTACTAGTAGTGACTGTTACTGCAGCAGTGCAGTACACTGCCCCCCCCCCCCACGGCCCACCCCAACCAGCAAGGTATTCTTTTCCAGATTTTAATTTCTGATGGTGAGCACTGGGTAGGTGTTGTGCCTTTGTGTCTGCATCTCTTCAGTGCACAGCACAATCTTATTCTGTCTGTGCATTTGCATCTTGTTAGGGCCCAATCTCCATCTGTAACTTAAGTCACAGTTGTTTCTGTAGCTTCCCTTCAGTGTACTGGACAGATGTGGTGTATAATTCTGCATGAACATTGTACTCATTAATATGTGTTTTTAAGTCCGGACCATCATCACGAGTCACTCGTGATACAAATCAAGTTCTTTATCATCATGGTCACAAATGCAGTCACAAATCACGATTCACAATCATTCACGTTATGAATCACAACATACATTTTTTTTTTCTAGTTACATGGATGTATTGTAAGCCTGTTTTGCAGTATCTTTCCAGACTTCACCACCCCACCATTGTACTCATTGATATGTGTTTTTAAGTCTGGGAGTTTTAAGCTACAGCTCATTGGGGAAGTACAGCCGTAGGCGGTAGGCATTCACGTTTCTTCATCATCATGGTTAAAAATGCAGTCACAAATCATGATTCATGGTCACGTCACGAATCACAACATAAATTTTTTTTAATAGTTTCTTGGATATATTGTAAGCCTGTTTTGTAGTATCTCTCCGTGCTTCACCACCCCACCATTGTACTCATTAATGTTTGTTTTTAAGTCAGGGAGTTGGACAGTGTCTGCAGTACATACACAGACTGGAAAGAAGACTGACTGCACACATACAGTTTAGTACAGATACTTGCACTGCTCAGAATACATAGTGTCATGCATATGGAAGACAACGAAAAGGGCATAATTACATACAAGGGTTGGGGATGGTGCAGGAATATATTTTATAACACAGCAAGGAAGGTGTGGGGGGGCACATGGTGTGAGGAAAAAAAACTAATGTGGGATCCCATGGTGATCCAGTAGCAGTTCCAGCATGGACATAATTTGCAATTGATGTCCCTCTATGTGATCCAGCCACTGCTCTGCATCACTCACCCTCTCGCTGTTCTCCTCAACAGCACTCCAGAGAACTGCCAAGTCAGCCTGTGTTACATGCAGTTCTCTGGGATCCACAAGTTTTACAGGCTGATCTGCTGGTGGTGGTGGTGGTGGGGGTACGGGTGCTGGTGGAGCATCAGGTGCTGCTGTAGCCCTCCTCTTCTTAGGGATGCTGCTGCAATGCACAGCTGCAGTCTCTGCCACAGAATGGCCAGCAGGTGCAGGCATGGTCTGTTCTGTTGCAGCCTGCCACTCTAGCTGCTGGTGATTGAGCAAATGGGTGTGCTGGCCCCCAGTCACAAGGTAAGTCCCCCGGGGGCCATGGCATACTTCCACCTCACATAGGCAGCACTTGATCACACTGCTGTCCCCCTGACACAGTCAAAAAACTGCCAATCAATGGAGGTGCAGGGAGGACCAGACACAGGCAGGGGATGTCCAGATGAACTGGCAACCAGCTGGTCACAGTGCTGAACAGGGATGGGATCCACACCTGGGACCAGGGGAACAGGCACATCCTCCTCCAGAGGACCTGGTGCTGGACTTGGTGGTGGTTGTGGTGGTTCAACTGCATCAGAGTCAGGACAGGAGGCAGTGCTGGTCCTGCTTCTGGGGGGGGGAGGCACTCACAAGTTTTGAGTGGTCCAACAGGAATGGGCGCCCATGCCCTCCACACATGCACATGGTACAACGCTTACCACTACCACACTCTCCCAGAGCTGATTGCACCCCAGACATTTCCTCACCCTGGTCCATCTCTCCTACTGAGCTCCCTCAGTCCGAGCAATCACTACTCACACTGTCACACAACACACACACAGAGTCACACAGACATAGACAAACAACTAACTACTTATAAAGGTAAGAAAAATAAAATATACAGAAAGAGCAAATTAAGTAAAAAAAGAGTACAGAAAAGACAAAAAAATGAAGCTTTTAAAAAAGCTGTTGGGTCTAAATCAAAGTTTAAATCTCCTCATCGCTCTGATCTCAAAGTATCAGCAGTCACAAAACACACTACTCTCTCTCTCTTTCCATCTGCACAGGAGAAAGTAAAAGTGTCTGCTTGTATGACTCACTTTCTTCCTGCCTAGCTAAAGAGCATGTGACTTACAGTACTGTAAGCCATGTGATGTGTGGGGGGGGCTTCCAAATCTGAAACACCAAGTGGGTCACTTAAAATCATAATGAGGAACGTGAAGGCCATTAATACAATGACTTTACCTTACTTCACATTGCCATTCTGCCTTAACGCGAAGTTGTAATGGCAAGGTGGAGTGAGCACTTTGCATTGCCCACTCTGTGTAGTGGAGTGACAATGCTAAGTGCCCACTTCGCGTTCACTTCATCAGCGGAATTTAAATTCGCTGCATCTCTACTCAACAGGGCATAGATTACACTTTACTACACTGCTGTCCACAGGCAGTGTAGTAAAAAACTCCCACACCAATGAGGTGCGGGAAGGACCAGGCACAGGGGGGGCCAGACATTGTTGGAGACAGGGGCTGCTGCTGAACAGTTGGTGCCAGGGGTGCAGAAATCTGCTGCTGCAACTGCTGTGGCTCCTCTTCCTCCTCCCTGACTTTCTGCTGCTGCTGAGCCACTGGCACAGGATTCATAGCAAGTGCTGGCACTGAGGGGAGGGCACTGGTAGATGCCACAGGAGATGGTGCTTCCATGGCACCAACTCCACTATCTCTTGCTTTCAGGGCGTGGATCACTCAGGATGGTGCTTTGGTCCAGATGCAGACAGCTACCACATCTGTGCACACCCACTCAATCTCCACCACATCTACAAAAATCACCTAGTCTCTACCCATTCGTTCTGTGCTCTCTCTCACTCTTACAAGACACACAAACATAGACACACAAAAACAATTAACAATGAACAAATACTAGACTGAAATACTGCACAAAAACAAATCCAGACAACAAATATGCAAAATAAGGTTTAAAGTAGTTTTCAAAAAGATTTTACTCTCTGCCTAAGCGGCACATAAAGACACAACCTCTTTCTCCTAGTACAAGTCAGAAGTCAAACTCTCTTTCAAGCATGAGTCACTTCCTTCCTGCCTGTCTGAAGCATGTGACCTACACTGTGTAAGACATGTGATGTGTGTGTGCTGTCTGCGAATTCTCACTCTGTCTTAAAGCGGAGTAAGGCAGAGTGAGCCCATGAAGTCATAATTACAATGCAAAGTGGTGAATTGAGGTCTCAAAATGGGCACTTCAAATAGTGGAATGGTAACGAGAAGTGGTCTCTTCGCGTCCACTTTGCGGGTGAAATTTAACTTTGCTACATCTCTAATCCCATATTGTTACTGACCTAATTCAGGTCAATACCACTGCAGAGAAAGCTGTAACTGCACTAAAGGAAGCAACATCAAATGATATTATTCCAGATACTAACAGTGAAATAGATAATATGGATATCAGTAGTTCAGTAAAAAACACCAACAAATGCCCCAGTCCTGCAAAGGAGGTGAACAGTAGTATGGAGGGTACAGGTGAGGTAAGACAAATGCTAGCCCTGGAGGGCTCTATAATTAAATATACTGTATAGCTGCTTATATTAACAACCTCTTTATTTAGCATGGAGTGGGGTGCAGTACTATTTAGTGCCCAGTTGAATTAGTACATCAGCTTTGTGTCCAATTACAGCACTATGCTCCCTGTAATTGTAGTGATCAGCTTATTTTAGCACTTTTATCAGTTAAGCTAATATAGCAAAAATAAACTGAAAGCTAATATTTCCTGCTATACAGTATAATGGACATATATGTAATGTAGACAAAGAAAACCGGACATGCTCAAGTGTCAGAGGAGCCATAATCAAGGATATTGAGCAAATGATCATACAAAATTCTATGGACAATGCGAGTGGATAGGATCGTCATGCTCCCTGGTGTCCTGCTTCAATTAAAAAATTCAAAAGATTCTGGAGACACTGTTATTCTCAAAAAAAGTCTTCCAGACCACTTCAAATATTCTTTCTTGATTTTTTATTTATTTGCCCTACGTTTCATCATTCATTGAGTTTATTCACAGGGGAAAAAAATCTGTGTGACAAATATTCATTTCATTTTATCTTTGTTGTTCATATTTAAATGTAATTTTTATTTTTCAAAAATATATAAAAATGATACATATAAAATTACTGCAATTCTAAACCTTGTATTATTTAACTTCATTCACAGTAAACTTGTATTCTTATTTTTATTGAACCACCACACTTGCAGATACCAAGGAACATAAATTTGTATTTCTATGTTTATTAAAGTTATACTTAAGTGTGTGCTTTCATATACAAACTTTTATACAGCTTTAAACATAGTAAACCGATTTTGCCCCCAAAAAATGTTTACACCTTCCAAAAAGTGCAACCACTTTCCATATCTGCATTTATAAGGTTTACTACTGTCCCATAGTGGACCTGAAAACCATTCACCAAAGAAGAAAATACCTTGGAGTTTTCAGTGTTAATTCAAAATTTCTGAGCCTTACAAGTTTTTACTTGACCTCTGCAATTAAAGAAGCTCAAGATGTCTTATGGTTTTCCGACTATTCAATAGCCACATTGCTTCCTTTATTGATTTATCCTTTTGCATTCAGAAATAAATGTGAATTATCTTATAACAGAAGTTCTTTGTTTCTAGAGATTTCTCTTTTGCCCCAGTTTCTCAAAGGTACACAACCACTGCCACCAATGGTGTGTAGTCTCCACAGGACACCAAGGTATTTTAAACTTTCTTCCTCTCCAGACTGTTTTGCAGAATCCCCCGAGGCAACATGACATCACCTCAGTCTCTTGCATGACCATGAGTGTGGTTGCTGAGTAATCATCAATGCACTAGGACATCCTGATTCTTGCAAAATGGGCCATATCACTCACTGATACGGAGCAGAGGTATACCTAACATGGATGTCCCTTCACTTAACCTTTAGTTAACATTACTTAAACTTTCAACTACTGTCTCAATTTATGTACAGGCATTTCATATACAACCTTAATTCTACATGTCTTGTAATATACTAGAAATATTATACAGTGTATACTTAGGATATGTTACAGATAAGAAAGGTGGGATTAGAGGGCCCTCAGTGAAGAAGTGTAGTATAGAGTGCTGGTTCAAATGATCAGAGAGCCATGAATTATAAGTATTTACATTAACCAGTTTGTATTATTTTATACAAGTCTCTTCATTGTTTCTATATATGACAACTCTTTATAGTTCTACTAAAACTCCATTATTCATACTTACTGCTATCATATTATCATGTGTTCCCATACATGTCAGCATAGAGGACTAACTGCATGCTTGCCAGTTGGTTTCAATGTTCATACCTATTTCTGGATTCAATGTTTTTACATTAAAAATCCACTTCATTTCTGCTGTTAACCTCATTCTTTTGTAGTCACCTCCTCTAGCTGGTTGTGGTACCACTTCTAATCCCCTGAAGTGCAAGGATGCACCATTATGTCCTGAACTTTTAAAGTGCAGTGCAACAGGTGATGTATTGTCCTGTCTCTTGATGTCACCCTTGTGTTTATGGATTCTAGCTATGAGTGATCTTTTCATTTTTCCCTCATACAATTGATCACATGGGCATTGTAGTACATAAACAACCCCTTCTGTATTGTAATCTATGTGTTCTTTTATATAATGCTTATAAACTTTGAGAGGATGTTGAAAATATATATTTTTTCTTCTATGATTACAAACTGAACATCTCCTACAGGATGTCATTCCCGGTTGTAAAGGACCAAATAAAAGCTGTCCTTGCTTTTTCTTAGTATTTTTGAATTGCAGTTTAACCAGCTTGTTTTTCAAATTGTCCACCATTTTAGCTGCTATTATTGGCCTTTCCTGTAAATGTCTGATTCCTTTGTTGTCTGTAACTACCGGATGGTGATGTCTATTGACAATTTGTCTTATTTGTGGTAACCTGTGATTATATTTTATTGACAAAATAATTTGCTCCTGCTTCTCAGTCCCCTTTTTCTCCCTCAGAAGGTCCCCTCCATTCTTGATCTGACTATTATATGTTGCCTTTTTTATTATCCTGTTAAAATACCCTCTATTCCTAAACCTGTCTACTGTGCCATTTTGATGTACCTTATGTCTGATTCAATATTACCGTTTCTTTTGATTCTCACCATCTGTGAAAACTGAATATTTTCTTTCAATTTTGTTTCATTGAAACTGTTAAAATGTAACAGCATATTCCTATCTGTAGGTTTGCAATGTAATGTTGTCTTGATTTTATTTTCAATCAATTTGAGTGACAAATCTAAAAAATGGGATTTCCTTCTTAATGCAATTTAATGTAAACTTGAGATTCTGGTCCACCTATTAAATTGTTGGTGGAAATCATGTAATTCATTTTCTGAACCAGTCCAGACACAAAATATATCATCTACATATCTGAGCCAAATATTAATATTTCCCCTTTTATCATTCTCTTCTGGATTCAGTACAGATTTTGTTTCAAAATCATGCATACAAGAATTTGCACATGCAGTAGCAATGGTACTGCCCATGGCAGTAACTCATATTTGTTTGCAGAATCTTTCATTAAATTCAAAGTAAGTATTTTTAAGTATGAACTATGCTACTTCTTGCAAAAGTCTGGTTTTAGGTTTTGCTGTGGGACCTCTTGTTTCAAGTGTTTTCTCCATTGCTATAACTCCTTGTGTATGTGGAATTGATGTATATAAATCTGCTATGTCCCATGTTACTAATATTGCTTCGTGAGGTATACTCCTTTCAGAAATATACTCCATTTTATGAATCACATTCCATGAGTCTTTCATTAAAGTATTCATACGTTCTACTAGAGGCTGAAGATAAAAATTAATAAATCTGGAGACAGGTTCAAGAACAGATTTTATTCCAGATACTATGGGTCTTCCTGGGTGTATTCTGCTGTCCTTATGAATTTTTGGGAGACCATAAAAAGTTTGTATTCTTGGAAATTTATTTTTGCATTGTCTCTTCCTCCCATTTCTGCAGTCAACCCATGTCTATATATTCAGCTAACATTTCTTTAATTTCTCTTTTTAAATCTTAAGTATGATCTCCTGGTAATGCTTGATAGTTTCTTTGGTCCTCAATAAGTATCAAACACATATTTTTATATTTCTCTTTGTCTTGAATAACTATCCTTCCCCCCTTGTCTGCTTGTTTTGTTATTATACCTGCATATTTTTGTAATGATTATATGGCTACCCTATCTTCTTTATTCAAATTATGTGTGTAATGAAAATGTTTTTTTTTAAGTATTGAATAATTCCATTATTACCTTTTCTACAGTTTTTGGCACAAGTTCCAATTCCATTGTTCCTATCACTCAGGGGACTGTAGTTAGATTTTACCTCTAAGACTTTTTTAATTTGTTGTTTATATGTGTTCTGACTAGATTTATCGACAAACATATTTTTTAACTGTAAATTCCTAAATAATTTTTGAAAATCCACTTCCAGGTCAAAAAGATTTACTAGCTGTGCATGGGCAAACAAAAGGCTATAGCAAAGAACTTTTATTTCTGTAGATGTGAGTCTTTTAGAACTTAAATTGAATATAGGTATTACCTCTTGGGTATGGTTGAGCAACCTCTCCCTCCTTGAAGTTGCCTCTGTGTCATGCCTCTCTGGCCTGATCCCCCTCCACCCCACATCATCATTCCTCCCTGAACCCCCCTGCCTAGAACCCTGATTTTGCCCTCCTAGATTTCTTCAATTATATTTACTGCCTTGTTCAGTTTGAGCTGATTTTCCACGTTGTTCTTCCTGTTCTGTATGCTCCAATGTGGGCCCTTATTGTGCTGTGCTTTTTTAGGCATCCCTGATGAAACTGTTGTCACTGTCAGAACTATATTTTTTGTTGCAGTAACCCTGTCTCCTCTTTATGAATTTTATTGTAGGCATACACCCTATTCTTTCTATAATCATTTCTATCCTTTTGGAATTTTTTAATTTTGTGTTGCTTTAGCCTCTCCTCATACTCATTCAATGTTTTTTTACTATCTTTCAAATGCTTTTTAATCTCCTCCTCCTGTATTTTTAACTTCAAATCCTCCTCAGTTAAGATGATCACTGTGCTTATAACTAGTCTTTCATCGATTATAACCTCAATTAGGGCATACATGAAATTGCAACTAGCTCTGCTGCATATTCCATCCCACTTATTAAATAATTTGGTGTTGTTAATCCCTAAATTAGGATCAACATTTATTCTTTGGCCCCTTGGGATCTGATTGTGCTCCTGGAATTGTGTTTAAGTTGGGCCATGTCATTCCAGCCTGCAATTCCTAAAGTTTAGGCCTTCTAATGTATGGGCTATATGTCTATCAGTTTCCACCATTTGGGCAGTAATATCCCCCATAGCACTAACAATTTTTTCTTTTCTTCATCAGTAAACATTGTAAAATGTAAAGTACTTGGACGCTTTGTCCTATATCTTGAAAGGAATCCATATTGGTCCCTCCATGTGTTAACATAAATGTTGAAATTCTAGGTTAGGTCAGAATCTGGTTCTCATGTATCGTACACAGTTTCCTTCACAAACATCTTGATGCTAAAATTCCATAGTCTTTCATTTCTATATATATAGTTAACATTCAATAACCACTCTCCATACTTTTATCTACTCACCCTCACTGCAGACCAATAAATACATAGAATTATACACAATTCTATGGACAATGCGAGTGGATAGGATCTTCGTGCTCCCTGAGCTGCTGCTTCAATTCCAAAATTCAAAAGATTAGGGAGACTTTTATTTTCAAAAAAAGTCTTACAGATTACTTCAAATATTCTTTCTTGACTTTTTATTTATTTCTCCTCCGTTTCACTCTTTTATTGAACGTGTTCACAAGGAAAACATCTGTGTGACAAATATACATTTCATTTAATCTTTGTTGTTTATCTTTATATTGAATTTTAAATTTTTCAAAAATATATAAAAATGATGCATATGAAAATCCCTGTAATTCTTAACCTTGTATTCCCCTTTAACTTCATTCATAGTAAACTTGTGTTCTTATTTTTATTTAACCACCACACTTGCAGATCCCTAGGAACATAAATTTATATTCCTATGATTATTAAAGTTATACTTCAGTGTGTGCTGTCATATATAATCTTTTTTATAGCTTTAAACAAAGTGAATCCATTTTGCCAAAAAAAGTTTACACTTTCCAAACAGTGTAACCACGTTCCATATCAGTGAGTTTATAAGGTTTAATACTGTCCTTTAGTGATCCTGAAACTCTGAGCGCCTACCATGAAACCCATTGACTCAATATGTCTGAGTCTTACATGTTTTTACTTGCTTTCTACAATTAAAGAAGCATAACATGTCTCATGACCTTTTGACTTTTCAATAGACAAATTGCTTCCTTTATTGATTTATCCTGTTGAATTCAGAAATAAATGTGAATTAGCTTATAACAGAACTTCTTGGTTTCTAGACATTTTCTCTTTTGCCCCAATTTCTCAAAGGTACATAACCACCACAAGCAATGGTGTATAGTCTCCATAGGATGCCAAGGTATTTTAAACCTCTTTCCTCTCTGGTCCTTTTTGCAGAATCCCAATGAGGCAATGTGATGTCACCTCAGTCTCTTGTGCAACCGTGAGTGTGGTTGCTGAGCAACCATCAATGCCCTAGGTCATCAGGGGCTCGATTCTCAAAGCCCTACATCTGACACAAGGTGCTTGCACCAAACAGATATGGTGCAAGCTGCACCTTGTGTCCAGGGCTACCTCCATGCAATTCACAAAAGTTGCCTGCATCTACCGAGGCTGTCTGCCCCAAACAGGGCTTGCATCAGCACTGTGCCCTGCACTGCCCTGTGACATGGCACTTGGTGGACTGTGCCAATGTAAGCTGCAGCTTGTTATTCACAGACAGCACCCAGTGGGAGAAATTCTACATACCCTTAGACCAACCAGGGCTGGCATAATGGGACTTGGGCATTGCTCCGCTGGGTGAGTTGTGCTATGGGTATTGCAGTGTGTCCCACCTCCCCAACCCCACTGTGCCCCACAAGTGCCACATTGTGGACCTTTCATCCATGTTGTGCCCCCATAGGGCATCCAGGGCAGGAGTGCCCACCCGATCCTTGATGTGCCCCTCGGCATGTTGGTAGTGCCCCCTCCAGACCCCAGTGCCCCAGTTGGTACCAGGACAAATGCCACCAGCCCTCCCACTGGTGCCCCATGCCCCCCACCCATGCAGCTAGTGTCTCCCATCCCCAGACAGAGCAGGGGACTGGCACAGCCCTCTGTACAACTCTATGGCCATTCCCTATTCAGACAGACCATGCAGCTGATGGTCTAAGGGGCTTGCAGC
This sequence comes from Neoceratodus forsteri, assembly GCA_016271365.2. Taxonomy (NCBI): domain Eukaryota; kingdom Metazoa; phylum Chordata; order Ceratodontiformes; family Ceratodontidae; genus Neoceratodus; species Neoceratodus forsteri. The sequence goes on along the minus strand of CM057453.1, from coordinate 368,474,077 downwards.
AAACCCTCCCATGCACCATGCATTTGCCACATGGCTGAGGTTGCCGCAAGCATTGGGACTTAGGCACCAAGACCCCTCCTGTACCAGAATCTGGTGCAGGGTCCATGGCGCATGGGGCTTTGGCACAAGCTGCTGTTTGCCACAGCTTGAGCCAAACACAGCCCCTTTTGAGAATCAGGCCCTAGGATTCTTGTAAAATGTGCCATATCACTAACTGGTGTGCACCAGAGCTGTAGCAAACACAGATGTTCCTTCACTTAACCTTTTGTTATTCATTGCTTAAACTTATAAATACTATCTCCATTTATTATAAACAATACAACATTTTTGGTGAGCAAATTATGTGTAGGTTAATATGCAGCTAAATATAATTCACACACGCACACAGAAATAACGCACTGTAACCTTGTTTATTTCATAGTATGTAAATTTATCAGGTTACATATAAGTGCTATTACTGTTATTTAAACAAAGTGCTTTTTATATAAAGTGCTTATTTCATTGTAAACTATCTGTCATACATTTTACTAGTAAATTACTACAAAGTATGGTCAAAAAAGCAGAACAACCTACCCAGTCTAAATCACCAGCCACCACTAACCCCTGCACTTTGCCCCACTGGCTTCCTGTGGGGGTCTCCATTTATTAACAGGCATTTCATATAAACCTTAACTCTACATTTCTTATACTTTACTAAAAATATTATACAGTAGTTCTGATTCACATGATCAGAGAGTAACAAATTATAAGTATTTGCATTAAGTTTAAAATACCTTGGTATCCTGTGGAGACTACATGCCACTGTTGGTGGTGGTTGATGACCTTTGAGAAATTGGGGCAAAAGAGAAAATTTCTAGAAACAAAGAACCTCTGTTATATAGTAATTCACATTTATTTCCGAATGCAAACGTATAAATCAATAAGGAAGCAATCTGACTATTGAAGAGTTGAAAAGTCATAAGACATTTTATGCTTCTTTAATTGCAGACAGCAAGCAAAAACGTGTAATGCTCAGAAGTTTTGAATTAACCCTTTGAGAACTGAATATGTGTGAATGTATATAGATTCTGGACATGTATATATACGTCCACAGTCTTCTTTAAGACAGAAAACCCCAAAGTATTTTCTTCTTCAGTTAATGGGTTTCAGGTCCACTATGGGACAGTATTAAACCTTATAAGCACCCCCCACTAGTATTGCCTTATGTCTGTCCCATACATTCTTGAATTCCCCCACTGTATTTGACTCCACAAACTCCTCAGGAAGGCTGTTCCATGCATCTACAACCCTCTCCATGAAGAAATACTTCCTCACTTTACCACTGAGCCATCACACTTTTATATTCAAATTGTGCCCCCTTGTTCTTGCACATCTCTTTTTCTGAAAGATGCTACCTTCTTGGACTTTAATTCTCTTGAGGTACTTGACAGTTTTTATCATGTCCCCACTCTTCCTCCTTTCCTCGAGGCTATACATACTAAGCTCCATTAGTCTTTCTTCATATGTCTTCTGGTGCAGACCCTGCACCATTTTGGTTACCCTCCTCTGGACAGCCTCCATCCTGTCTATGTCTTTGTAGAGATGGTGTCTCCAGAACTGCACACAGTACTTCAGATGTGGTCTAACCAACTGTCTGTACAGAGGGATAACAACTTCCTGTTTTCTATTAATGATGCATCTTCCTATGCATCCAGATATCCCCCAGCCCTCCTTACTGCCTTCTCACATTACTTGCCCACCTTTAAGTCATCTGATATAACTACCCCCAGGTCCCTTTCCATTTTTGTTGCTGTCAGCATCTCACCCCCCATTGTGTACTCTTCCCCTGTGTTTTGTTTCCCAGGTGCACTACTTTGCATTTCTTTGCATTGAATCTAAGCTGCAATACAGTTGACCATTCCTCCAGCCTTGCCAAGTCCCTTCTCATCCTTTCCATCCCATCTTGTGTATCAGCTCTGTTGCAGATCTTTGTGTCATCTACAAAAAGACATACTTTTGCTTCCAGTCCCTCTGTAATGTCACTTATAAAGACATTAAAAAGGACTGGGCCAATACTGAACTCTGCGATACCTCACTAGTAACCCTCCTTTCTTCACTGTAGACTCCATTTACTATTACCTTCTATGTCTTGTTGTCCAGTCAATGTTTTTACCCAGAATACCACCCTTGGACTCACTCCCAGGCTGGCTAATTTGTTTATTAATCTTTTGTGTGGGACTGTGTCAAGTGCCTTGCAGAGGTCTAGGTAGGCCATGTCCACAGCCCCTCACTGGTCTAGTATTTTGGTCACCCAGTCAGACAAATTGATTAGAGTCATCTGATATGTCCTTCCTGCTGTGAATCCCTGCTGCCTTGGGTCCTGTACCCCACTGGCCTGTAGGTACTCAACAATGTTTTCCTTCAGAAATTATTCCATAATTTTCCTTACCACTGAGGTCAAACTGACAGGTCTGTAGTTTCCTGCCACAAAGTAAGAGTCAGAGCTTACCGTAGTTTAAAATTTTACTTTTAATAGCTTAATAGCTTGAGTTAAGAAAAGATAAGCAGAGTACTAAGTACAGAGTATAAATATAATTAAATTTCAGACTGACAGTTGTTAATCTAGTTCACAATCACTGTCTGGTTCTGCATAATCTGAACCACAGTCACAGTCACTTTCATTTGCAAACATGTTAAATTGGGTACCGGTATCTAATCCGTCAGTGAAGTCCCGTAGACTACTGTACAGCTCTTCCACATGTTCTCTTGAAACACCATCAGCTTTAAAGCAATTTATTTTGTCTGGATCAGTAGAGGTAATGCCACAAACATCATATGATTTAACAATTACTTCCCTCGAGACTGCAGTCAGACTTTCTTTTCGGCATATCGGCAGTCAGAAGTGCTCAGAATTGCTCAGATTTTCAAAGTTAAATACTTAGCCTCAACAGCTGTTTGTAATTATAGCCACCCTCAATTACACGCCGCCCTCGAATTAAAGCCCCTATAAAAAAAAATTTTGTATTTAAAGCCGCGGCTTCAAAACGGTGAAATACGGTACCTGTATCTAAAAACAATCATAATTCCTTTTATGCATATATCAATAATAAACAAATAAAGGACAATATTTTAGGTCCCCTTCTAGTAAATGGAGTTGAACTAAATGAATCACTAGAGGTAGCCGATGCATTTAATGACTTTTTTGGATCAGTTTTCTCAACTAAATACCCTAATAATTCAAAAATAAATACTAACACCACAGACCTTTTTATACATATCACATGACGAGATAAGTAAGGCAATCAAACTACTGAAAAAAAAATGCATCCACTGGTCCAGACAATCTAAACACCTATTTCATTAAAGAAACAGTTGACTAATTGTCTTTACCTCTAACCACACAGTTTAACAAATCATTAAGTACTGGTGTGGTGCCAAGAGACTGGAAAACAGTTATTGTGGTTCCATTACATAAAAAAGGGAAGTAAATCCATGGCAGACAGACCCATTAGCTTGACATCCTTAGTGTGCAAAACTATGGGGAGGATATTAAAAAATAGACTAGACCTGGAAATATCCCATAAAAGACTTAAGGATACATCACAACATGGCTTTCAGTCAGGATGATTATGTACAACTAATATAATTTTATGAAAAAGTGAGTTGTGGCTTAGACAGAGGGATACTGGTGGGCATAGTCTTCCTAGATTTCATGAAGACTTTTCATTTAGTTCCACATTCACAGATGGTTGAAAAAATGTCCAAAATGGGATTTGATGCATGCATTAAAAGATGGGTCAAGGAATGACTTTGAGATAGCTATCAACAAGGTAAGGGCTCTGGTACTCTATCCAGGGAGATAGGTGTCCCTAGTGTGGTTCTCCGGGGCTTCATACTGGGCTCTATGCTTTTTGGAATATTTATAAGTGATCTGCATGACAAAGTGCAATGCAATATAAGTAAATTTACAGATCACACTAAAATTGACTCTGAAGCTGATATGGTTGAAGAGGTTGATATGCTCACTATAGACCCATGTCACATAGACAATTGGGCTTTGTCAAACAAAATGGAGTTAATGTCAGCAAGAGTGCATTAATTAATTTTGGGAAAAGACAAGTTGAGTGAATATACACTAAATGGAGCATTAATAAAATCAATAACAAAAGAAACAGATTTGGGGATTATCATTAACAATAATTTAATATCAGGGAAGCACTACAGAAAAAAAGTAGCTCTGACTGCAAACTGGCTACTCAGCTTTATCCAAAAGTCTTGTATAACTAGAAATGAAAACTGTATAGTGCCACTCCACAAATTCTACCTAAGGCTCCACTTGGATTATGCTGTCTCATTCTGAGCCCCATATCTTGTTAATGACAACACCTACTCGAAAGTATCCAAAGAAAAACCACAAAGTTGATTCCTAGAGTTAGAGGGTTGCCATACCCAGATAGAGTACATTCCCTAAATCTCTATGACCTGCAGCTAAGAAGGAATAAAGGGGACATTCTGATGTTATTTAATATTTTAAGAGATCCTGATCTAGCTAATGAATGTATAATAATCACAGCAATAAAACCTGAAAACCCATGAAGCCATAATAGGCAGTTTTTCATACCCAGGGCCTCAACAAATAATATAAATATTTTTTTCAGCATAAGGGTCTGTAGATTATAGAATGCCCTCCCTCAGGCAATAGTTGATATTACCACCTTCCGTTACTTCAAATCTGAATTAGATAAATTACTCATGGGAAAACTGATTAATGCACCCCACACTGTGTGAGGATGGTAATCATGATGGGCCTAGTGCCCCCTTCAGCCATAATAATACTGAATAATTCTGAATAATTCCACTGTCAGAAAGCAAATCTGTCCTGAAAAGTGATTTTGTGGACCATGCAAAAAATCACCTTATGGACAGAAGTTGAACATGTTCTCTGTGGGTGAGGTGGGATCTTAAGAAGGCTATGTTTTTTTTTTTTATTTATTTTATTTAAACAGCAGTTTGGAAAACCTTTGAGCCATAGGCTTATTTACAAAGGTACCTTGTCACAGTAAGACAAACCAAAATACACAGTATAGCAGTACAACACATAAGTATAACAGTAAATTAAGACATAGATACAAACAAGCTGGTACAGATAGGATGGATGCAAACAATACCAGAGTTATGTTGTCCTTAGCAGCTTAGTAATAAGCTTTGTCATGAGTATTGAGTACGGCTTTGACTAGTGGCAGTTACAGCATCGGGTGTTAATAAGGTGGTTACGTAAGGAAGTTTTGAAGCACGATATAGTTGGAGCTTCGGAGATGGAGGGGGGCAGTGTGTTGAACCAGGAGGGAGCCCTAAAGCTGAAGGCTCTTTGGCTGTGAGAGGTCCTAGCTCTAGGGACAACAAGAGAGGTTTTCCCAGAGGTCTGAATATGAACTAGTGGGACAGAGCGGCGTATGGTGGTGGTCAATCCTGGTGGGGATAGCCCAAGGAGGGTCTTTTTTGTAAGGGTACAGGTCAGATATTTGAGGCGCTCATCGAGATCAAGTACCAGTGCTTTAGCATACAGTAGACAGGTGTGTGTCATCCTAGGTGCTCCAGTAATTAACCTGCAGGCCTTATTCAGAGTAGTGCGAATTTTATGGAGTGCAGTCTGATCAGCAGCACCATACACCGGCAGTCCATAGTCCACTAGGGACAGGATAGAGGAGGTGACTGCGAGTCGAAGAGCCTCGGGAAGGCAGTGTTTATACCGATGTAAGATGCCCAATCGGATATTAGTGGCAGTGGCTAGGGGCAGCGATGTGTCCATGGAAGGAGAGGAGGGGTCAAAATGGATCCCTAGGTATTTATAGAGCAAACTTGTTCGAGTGGGAAAGAGGACCCAGAGTGAATGAGGAGTTTGAAGTTGCAGGACTTGTTTTGGGGATGAGTGAAGAACATGGTTTTTGTTTTTTTAAGATTTATCACCAATCTATGTTCCTTGAACCAGCCCTCGGCTTCAGTGAAGGACTTCTGCAGCAAATCCTGGAGGGCAATAGGGTTACGACTTGAGGCAAAGATGACTGCATCATCAGCGTACAATAGAATGTTCCCCAAGCAAGAGCGTGGAAGGGTGTTAAGGTAAAGGGAGAATAGTAAGGGGCCCATAATGGAGCCCTGGGGAACCCCAGAAAAGATGGAACAGATGTCTGAGTAGGTCCCATTAATTTTTACACGCTGTGAGCGGTCAGACAGATAACTGGTGCACCAGGAGATAGGCCCAGCAGTAAAACCAGAGACTAAGGGCATCAAGAAGGAGGGTGGGGAGACAGTGTTGAAAGCTTTCGAGAAGTCAATGAAGACAGCACCAGCCAGAGAACCAGTGTCTAAGGAGGGTGGAGAAAGTTGAAGAACTCTAGGAGGGCTGTGTTGGTACTGTGGCCGCTCAGAAGCCATGCTGCTCAGGACAAAAGGACATTGTAGGTGGAGAAGTAGTCAGAGATTTGAGAGGCCACCATTTTTCCAAGGCCTTGAGAGGAGAGAGAATGGAGATCGGTCGATAGTTTCCAGCCACAGTCCTATCACCACCTTTAAAGATAAGGGTGACAGTGGTGACTTTCCAGGCAGTTGGAACCTTCCCCAGGCAAAGAGAGTGGTTGATGAGGCATGTGATCGGGGTAAGGACTGTGTCTAAGACCATCCGTAGGATACGCGGATCCAGGGTGTCACTGCCTGTACTATTACTCTTGAGGGCAGTGACAAGGTGCGGCCTAAGTTCTTGGACAGCAACACAGCGGAGGAGAAAATAAGGGCAAGAAAGATTTACGGCAGGTGCTGGGGGAGGAGAGTCAAAAAATTTGTAGGGAGGATAGGGCTAAGGTCAGTGAATGAGGTGTTGAGGTGGTTGGCTATGAGGGCTGGGTCTGAGGAGATCACACCATTAATGTTGATCTGGGTGGGTGGGAGTGTGCACTCCCATTTAACTGTTTAATGTTATCCCAGAAGGTTCTGGGATTCCCCCATGAGGCAGTGAGTGAGGACCGATAGTGCTCAGACTTGGCCTTTCTGATGTCCCAAGTGCACTTGTTTCGGGCGGCAGCATATAACCACCTGTCATTGGGCCGGCCAGTCTCAATGGCACAGTGCCATAGGTTGTCCCTATGTTTGAGCTGGTGGATCAAAGCTGGGGTAACCCAGGGGGCATTCTTCCTTTTAGAACGGCGGGTCAACAACTGGGGCAAAGATATCACAGGCATTATTAAAAGTTTGGGTAAAGAAGGAGAGAGCTGTGTCGATGTCAGGAGTTGCCTGTACAGGAGACCAGTCAATTTGGGACAGAAGTTCCTTAAGTTTTATCAGTCCACCAGGTATTAAATGCCGCCGACATGTGGACTGTGCTATGGGTTTGGGGACTGAGGATGACCAGTTGAATAGAATGGGGGAGTGATCACTGAGAGAGTCTGGGAGGACTTGTACATTGGGGATCCGATTAGGGCGGTTGGTGAGTACCACATCAAGCAGGGTACTGGAGCCTCTCTTGGGGTTAGTCCTGGTAGGGTGGGTAACTAGTTGCGTTAGGTCTATTGCAGAAAAGAGTCTCGGGTAGAGGAGGAGGAGGGCTGAGCCAGTTGACATTTAAGTCACCCACAGAATTTGGTCAGCGGAAGGAGGTAGAGAGGTTAGGTATTCTGTAAGAGAGGCAATGGCCTGCGTTTGTTCCCTTGGGGGCACGTATGCAGTAGTCAGATAAAGGGGTCCCTTTAAAGGGTCAGGGGTTAGTTTCAACGTAAGCACCTGGGCCCTGGAGTCAAGGATGGGAGCGGGCAGGGCTTTACAGGGAGAGATTCCTTGACATAAATAGCGCAGCTGCCGCCCCATCTCCCAACACGGTTGGACCGGAAAAGGGTGAAACCAGGAAGGGAGACTAGGGTGTCAGGGGAGGATTTTGACAGCCAAGTCTCAACCAGGGTGATGACATCAGGGTTAATTGATGTGGCCAGGCATTGTAGTGAGTCAAACTTTTTTAGGAGGCTACAGATATTCATGGAGACCATGCATAGGCCTGTGGTGTGAGTTGGGGAGCTCCTGGGAACCGGGCCAGGGTTTGGATGAATGTTCCTGACAGGAGTAGTAGCATGACTAACACCCTGGCTGGGAGATGGTGAAGGTTTTCCTACGATTGACATGGGGAGGGAGGCTAAGGGAGCAGGGGTGGGCAGGGAGGTACAGGAGGGAAAGCAAGAATAAGAAGACACCCAGATGTGCCTGAGGTGAAGAGAAAGCTAGGGGGAGGGCAGGGAGGATGGGGACACACAGAGGTCCCAAGGGGCAGGAGAGGAGGTTCAGGAGCAAGGGGAGGGAAGGGTGCCAGGGCACAGTGTGGACTAGCAGATGGGTAAGTGAGTAAGTGCACTGCTAGTGAGGATAGGCACAGACAGAGCATGAGGCAGGGCCAATACATTGTGGTGAGCAAGATCCCAGGGAAGTAGTGCTGTACAGGTAGGAGTAGGAAGTAGTGAGGGAGCATAGATCCGTCTAGTGGCCAGCAGGTATAACCTGCAAATGGGAAAGTGGGGAGATAGGTTCTGGGTAACAGGACGTGATGTCACCGGATGTGATGTCACAGGGTGGATCCTTAAATTTAGTATAAAAATATTTACAAAATAATGAAGTTATGAGCCTACACTGAATCTTGCCAACTCAGTCTCATAACTTTGGTAATTTTCAATATTTATACCCTAAATTTACAAAATAGCCTTCTCTTTACAACACCTCATGAATGTGATAGCTGTTATTTTTCAAATCCTGTTCAAAATATTTTTCACATCCTGAATGGTGATTTTGCAGTCCCTGTGTAAAATCACCTTTCAGGTAGGACTTGAAATTTTTTTCTGCCCCTGTTCATGAGGTAAAGTCATACGAAGGCTATCTTCTAAATTTGGTGTACAAATATTTAAAAACCTAAAAAAATAGGAGGCTATGTTGAATTTTGCAAATGCTTGCTCCTTAGATTGGTAATATTCAATATTTTTAACCCACATTTTCAACACTGCAACTTTTTACAGCACCTCATGAATGTGACAGTTGTCATTTTTCAGCTCTGACACAAAATGTGATTTTGCATCTTAAAAGTTGATTTCCCAGGTCCTGCACAAAGTCACCTTTCAAGCAAGATCAAACAAGGTTATGTTAAAAATTTGGCGTACAAATATTAAAAAACAACAAATTTATGAGCCTATGTTACATTTTGCTAACACAGGCTCCTAACGTTTGGTAATAGTCAGTATTTTTACCCCAAATTCCTGAGCCGCAGCCCTATCAGCTGTGGCCAGAGGTTGTTTTTATCTGTCTATAGTTTAACAGAGACAACTTGCAACCTTGGTTTGTATAAATAGTGTGTCAACAGTGAATGTCTATTTTAAAAAGGAGTTTGTATGGTACGGTTGTAGAATATAAACTAATAACAAATAACACATGACAAGGACTATGATTATTAGTAATTATATAAGCCACACTGGCATCATTTTTTGCACAAATTCCTTGGAAAAAATTAGACATTTGCTGAGTCTCTTGAATTATGGGGTTGGAGGGGAGAAGTGTGTTAACTACACAATAATTAAAACAATTGGTTTCTATTAAGTTGCTTATTAAATGACAGGCAAATAATAGTAAGCAGAACTTTGAAAAATGTTTTAACGAATAATAAGAACATTCATCAACATTGCTAAATAGTTTATCATTGAAAACAGCAGGGTTTGCTCCATGAAAGGGCTAAATGGACTGGCAGGTACGTCACTCAAGTTACTAGAAACTTTCGTTGGTGTGACATTCAGAAAGAATTGTGAAGCAGTGTTTTGAGATTTCTAGTCAGTTATGGAACAGTGCAGAACAAGTTGGAAGACTTTAAAGGCAATTTATATAGCTATCTGGTTATTGCTGACAGCTATTTACCAATCACATAATAGGATTTTTTCATGTCCATTTTATAATACAATGTAAGAAATGTGACATTGAATGAATGTATGCGTTAGCTCACTTAACACCAACCAGCAGATCTATTGAAGGAAAAATAACCAAAGAAAAATACTGTACTTAAAATATGTGCTGATTAGTAGCATCATTTGAAAAGTACATTATCACTTGTTTTTAAGAAAACAATCCAAAATGGTCATTCAGATACTCCTGTGTAAACCCAGCATCCTGATCTCTGTTTTCTCTCATTTGACATATTCTAGAGAATACTCACAGCAATTGCTGTTAAATGACCAGATAAACTGACACTTGTTTCACACCGCAATGAGGTAAGAAATGGAGCAGAAGGCAAACTTGTTGTGCTGTACTGCTTTAGTCAGTACTGCAGGACAATAATAAATTTTACTTTGCATAGACAAGGAGATCTCTGTACAGAGTATATATAGAATAATGTATGGGCAAACATATTGAACCAGGCTGTGTTTCCAATGGAGTTGTCATGATAAGTCAGTGACCTCAATGCCAATTCTTGAGTCTTCTGTGTTGTCATAGCAACCCTAGTTGGTAGAACAGCCTTTGAGTATAAGGTTACTCATACCTTATTCTGTAGTGTATGAGCAAGAACAACACAGAAAACAACCTCTGTTTTGTTTCACTCTGAATCATGATACAAAAAGATGCTTTAGGTACTATATTGTTAGTTTTCATCCCTTTCACTGCAGGTTTTTTTTTTGCTGCTGACCCCCCAATCACAAGCACAGTTACACTGATTCAGACACCTTCCTCTGTCTCAACTTATTGTGGTGCCCCGGTCTATGATTAAAGTTATTTTGCTTACCAATGTCACTCTGGTATTGTCACAGTGGCACTTAACCTCCGTGTTCATTTTCGGTCTTCCATCCAGTTTCTGGGTTCATGTCTCATTTGCTTGATAACCTGTTTGCTTACTATTTTTATGCTTTAAAAAATGCTGGTACACCACTCAGTATGAGTGACTAAATTAATTAAGAAAACAGGTGATTGTTTCTTTGCATTGTAATGCAGGTACTGCAGCACAATGAAACCTGCTGTGCTATAGCACTTCTGTCAGCACTGCAGTACAATGAACATTTTTAGTATATGGATTTACATACACAAAGAAGGCTCCCTATACCTCATCCCATAATATAATATCTTACCAGACTTGTTAGCTGACATAGATGTTCCCCCTCTCCCACAACATGAAAAGAGGTACACAGCAAAAGAGTTTGTTAGAAAGTGTGCAAAAAGTATTGCTTAACCCACAGTTGTGTTCACAAGCCAAGCATTCTGCAGCAGTGCTAGATTTACCAGGCAAGCCAGGCTGGGGCTCATCTTCAGTATAGCGCAGTGGTCTAAGGCTCTGAGCTGCAAATCTGGTAATATCCAGCAGACCAGACCTGGGTTTGAATCCTACAACTTCCAGTTGCATACTGTGTGACCCTGAGCAAGTCACCTAACTTCCTTGTGCTCCCAGGTCACATCTGGAAACAAGCTTCGGCTTAGTGTGCCTTTCCTGGTTAAACAATTTCCCCTTCCTTCCTTCAGAATTTGTTAAATAAATATACATCTACTTAATATCAACTGCAACGAATAATCAGCACTATAAACCATAACTTGATTCTTAGCCAATCAGAATTGTTTGGTTCTAAGCATTCTAGGCACTTTTATAACCATAAGAGGGTTTCTCATAACATTTTTCTAAAATTCTGAAGTTCCAAGTTCAGTTAGCATATATAGAATAGTGGATGGGTGAACATCCACAACAAAGCTGTGTTTCCATCGAGGGAGTTAATGACATCACAGAGACCTCGAGAGCAAAGCTTGAGAGGTCTCGTTGATGTCATCAACTGCCCAAGATGGGAACGCAGACTTAGTTGTGGATGTTCACCCATCCACTGTTTTGTATAGTATATGGGTTTTTTGTTTTACATTATTTTTTTTTTCGTTACTTGCCATAGGCACTGCTCCCATTCCCTCTGGTGCTTCTGCTCGCGCCTGTTCCCCGCTTATGCTCCGTCCTGCTTCTCAGTTTCTCCTCTGCACATCATTTGTTTTAAAATCGGAGAGAAAAAAGAAAGCAATTGTGTTTTTAGAAAGGGAGCCATGTATGACTTTCCGTGTCCCGATTCCAGACTTCTAAGTCAGGGCGCTCACTAAATCGCGACACCATGTTTTTTGTTTTTTTTTCTAAAGAGTGTCATCGAGCCAATCAGGCAGCAGGTCAAGGGTTAAAAGTTGTTGTACTATTGATGTGACGTCAGAATGATAGTACAACAACTTTTTTGACCTTTGAACTGTACTACAACAAGATTTCAGCAGTTGCTGAAATCATTCATAATAGGCAGCACCCATATACTATAGTCCATTTCCAGTCACAGAAAGTACTATTACTTTCCACAAAGTAAAAGTTTGATTTTGAGTCAAAGTTCCATTTTTTACAACAACAATCTTTAATGTGACTTATAATATTCTTATATGTGCAGTGACTACATCTCCTATGGTTATATGAGTATATTTGCAAGTCTTTCGTGCCAAAACTCAACTTTGCTGCACAGTTCACTCACCCAAAGAGTTTGAGAATGCACTCTTACTACTGTAAGAGATGAAGTAACTGTACATATAAACATATAGCAGTTGGAATTAATGTTATTAGGTGTGATTGTGTAATTATACTATACTTTCTTCTTCAATGATAATGATGTCACTGGATCCTCCTCCATCAATTCATCTGGACTGTCTCCAAGCATACCCTTCCACTTGGTGTGGGAAAGATGCCAGGATGGACTGTAAGGAAAATGAAGAAATAAAAAAAAAAATCTATATAAGCCAAGTGTCATTATGCTACCTATTCATTTCTCTTCTACTGACAACAGACAGCATGATAATTATATATGTATTAGTTTTAGAAGTTATATGTAAAATCTTGTATTATTTTCTATGTACTGTTTTTGTACATTTACAACACTTTTGATATGCTATTACTATACAGTGTTATAATTCATATAGTCACTGCATTTTGTTATCACAATGAAACATAACCTTTAGCTAAGACCATCAATACTGTGAACTTTGACCTTGTCTAATTCTTGACACAGTAGGTCCAATTTTCAATTGGGTTAGAATGACACAAGGGAGTGTCAAACATGTTTGACACAAGTTGTGATTTGTGTGGCAAATTGTGCCAAATGTGATTTTCAAAGACAGTCTGCATCCATTCCAAACACAGCTGTGCCAAAGCCCCCTTGCACCAAGGTTGTATTTAACAACCCAGTGCACCAGGCTTGAATTGGGTTTGCACTATGCAAGGCGGGGATGCCACATCACCATATTTGCAATTTTCAAACCCCGCCATGTACGCAATAGGGGGCACCATATAGACCAGCAAGGAGGTGGTCTAACTAGTTGGGCCAGTTGGAGTTGTGAAGATGGGGCCATTAGTGTGCAGAACTAGCTAGGGGAGGAGCCCTGGGGTGGGTGTTGGGTACAGCCATCTGCAGCTGTAGAGGCATGGCAGCCAGCTGGGTGCCTGGACATGTGCAGAAATATTAATATAAATTCAGACAGCAGCCCCAATAATGAGATTGCCTCCCTGGTAGTCTTTTAACCCCAATTCCCCCAATGTCATAGAATCCCTGGTGGTATAGTGGCCCTCCTGTGCTCCCCGATCTCCCTGGAGTATGAGTGATACATTGCCCTGGTCTCATTATACCCACCCCAGATCTCTGATTGCACCCAGTAATTATGTATAATATTCCCTGGTGTTCTAGTTGAGCCCACTCCCCACCCTGTCATGTGATCCTGCTCCACAAGAGTGGTAGCAGGGAGGAGGCAAGGAACTACACACCAGTCAGTCTTACCTCAGTAGTGGGCAAGATTATGGAGGCACTCCTTAAGGAAAGGCTAGTGCAACACCGAGAATCCATAGGGGCACAGGATCCAAGACAGCATGGGTTTACAAAAGGAAGGTCCTGTCAAACTAATCTCATAGATTTCTTTGACTGGGTAACCAGAGTGGTGGACCAAGGGGGAGCAGTTGATGTCGACTACCTTGACTTCAGCAAAGCTTTTGACACTGTCCCACATAGAAGAGTGATAAATAAGCAGGGTAGGCTCGGGGTGGGTCAGAAGTTGGTCAACTAGGTGGCAAACTGGTTGATGGGCAGAAAACAGAGAGTGGTGGTAAATGGTATACAGTCAGAAGAGATGCAAGTCACAAGTGGGGTACCTCAGGGATCAGTCCTGCGGCCAGTCGTCTTCAATATCTTCATTAGTGACCTTGCAGATGGACTAGAGGGTAAGACTTGTCTGTCTGCAGATGACACCAAGATCTGCAATGGAGTAGATGATCCAGATGGGATGGGAAGAATGAGAAGAGATCTGGATAAACTAGCAAAATGGTCAGAAGAGTGGCAACTGGGATTTAATGCAAAGAAGTGCAAGATCATGCACATAGGGAAGACAAACCCTGAAGTCACCTATAGGCTGGGAGGGGAGTTGCTGGCAGTCACAAAGGAAGAAAGAGACTTGGACATCATCATCACTGATGACCTGAAATCATCCAAGCAGACCTCTAAAGCAGTAGGTAAGGCTAGGGGGATGTTATGGTGTATTAGTAGGGGTAGCACAAGTCGTAAGAGGTAGATAATAATCCCTCTTTACAAGACACTGGTTAGACCCCTTCTGGAGTACTGCATGCAGTACTGGAGGCCACACCTTCACAAGGACATTAACCAAATTGAGGCAGTCCAGAGAAGGGCAACCAAAATGGTGCAGGGACTGCATCAGAAGACATATGAGGACAGCTTAACGGAGCTCAATATGTATACCCTTTAGCAAAGGAGGGAGAGAGGTGATATGATCGAGACATTCAAACACCTTAAGGGCATAAACAAGGTGAAAGAGTCTAACATGTTTAAATATAAGAAAAATAGCAGGACAAGAGGACACAGCATGAGATTAGAGGGAGGCCAATTAAGGGGGAATGTGAGGAAATTCTTTTTCACAGAAAGGGTGGTGGATGCATGGAACGACCTACCTCAGGAAGTGGTGGCTATGAATACAGTGCAGGGCTTCAAACAGGCATGGGATAGGCATAAGGGAGCAATACAGATGAGTATGAATAGATTGGCCACTGACAGAGCAAAGGCCAATGGCACTTTTATAAGGTAGAAAAAGAAATGGGCAGACTGGATGGGTCTTGAGGTCCTTATCTGCCATCAACTTCTATGTTTCTGTCTGGCATCACTGAATCTCTCTGCTCCCCCCACACTTAAAGCAGTACAATTCCATGACTGACACAGCCCTCTGCCCACCACCATGGCCAGCTGCACAATGCATTCACAAGTACTGTGTTCTGTACAGTGTACAATACTTGAAAACACATTATGTTGCTGGCCATGGTGGTGGTGTGCAAAGGACTGTGCCAGTCATGGAATCATGCTGCTGTAAGTGAGAAGGAAGTGGGGAGGTTTGGTGATACCAGACAGGGTGGGGAGGGGGGCTCCACTAGAACACCAGGGCATATTACGCATAATTACTGGGTGTGATTGGAGATCTGGGGTGGGCATCCTGGGACCAGAGAAGTGCATCACTCATACTCAGGGGAGAGCAGGGAGAACAGGAGACCACTATACCACCAGGAATTCTATGACACTGTGGGGATCGCAAGTAGGGACCCAACTGGGACTGGGTCACCTTATTCCTTTAGGGGAGTCACGATCGGGGCTCATTCATGGTTGAGGGGCACTATACCACCAGTGCCCTCTACCTCTTTCAGGTATTGAAGGGTGTTGCCTGTTACCTGCCATGGCAGGGAGTCTGTCATGGTGTCACCCTGTCCCCTGACACAAATGGGTTCCTGCGGCATGGCAGCAACCTGCTCAGTGACACTGCCTCACGGGGGCTGCCCATTTCCTGCCTGGGTTCCCAGATTGTTGCTCCTTGGGCCACCTGGGCTGCCCTCTGTGCTGTGGTCTGCAACTCTGGTGGATGTGTGTCCAAGCCTCTGAATGCACCACCCTTTCAGGTGCGGGGCCGGCACTTGCAGCTATGCCATATCATTTGCTGCACATGGCAAACTTTCTAAAATAACATCTATTGCATTTGCTGCAGCTGTGTTTGACTTAGCCTCCTACTTCTCTGCAAGTTGAGTCTGATGCACACAGCTTTGAAAAACAGGCCCAGTATGACTATTTGCTATAGCCACTTGTCATATGTATTGCTATATAGAGTCACCAAATGACAAAGGTGTGCCCTCCTGTATGCAGACAACATTAAATCTGTTTCTGCAAATGAGTTTCATAAAAGAAAACTGAAACCCAATTAATGTTTAGGCTGTCTCAATAATAGATACTGAAAAACTACCCACACCCCTCTTACAACTGACTCATTAATGGAAAGCAAATATATTGCCCAAAATGGAAATTCATGGGTTTTCACAATACAAGGTGATGTACCAAGATGGAAACAGACAGAACTGCATGTTCATGTTTTCTTTTTAAAGAAAATATTCAATCTTATACTTCATGTCAATGTTTTAGACCGCTGTAATTTTTTTCTCATATAACAATGTAGGAGAAGTATCAAGATATCTTGTCGGTGAGAATGCCGACCTCCCCCACAGTGATGTCACAATACCGACACAGGTATTGTGCCACCTCTTGCTTCATTGTTTTCTGTGGGGGAGCTTTCCCCCAACCCTCCCACACCCCACAGACTCTAGGATTCCAACTCCAGCTTGTAGGTGGTCCGGGGAGGGGGCGGAATACTGGGGGAAGGCGAAACACAGAAAAAGGACCATTACCGTGAATGTTGCCGTAATGGTCTTTTTCTGTGTTTCACCATCGGTGTGTCGGCCACAAGGCGTGAAACACAATGTAGGCTAGGCTATACTAACATATATCACTATTATGTGAAATATGGCATACACTTGTACTTTTCTTATGGAATCAACATAGAACATTTTCTTTTCTGTTCAGAAATGCAATGTATTTAAGAACTGGAGGAACACTTTCAGTCTGTCACTTGAGACCACTACCAAGTTTGAATTGTATGCCATTCCTGCCCCCCTCCACTCATGTCCTATAATGTCCCCTGACTACACTGAATCAAACTGGCTGACAATCACAATGGGTATAATTTCTGACTGTATTTGTTTAAGTTACTTACTTACTTCCATGGTATCTATCACAAAGTTCTGGTTTCCTTGTCAGTTCCCACATTGTAAGAAAATGCTGGTACCAGTCCTTGCCCATCTTCCAGACATTGTCAGCTTTCTTCACTTTTAAAAAAACTGCTGGTACTGCAGTTTCTACTTTCAACAGCAGGAGTCAAGGTTTATGATGTAACCCCTCTCCTGCAGGAAACTACTCACTTTCTGTCACTTCCTGAGTGGGAGATTAGTCCCCCTCATTACCATCTGGGCTGTACTGTACTTTTTGAGCCATTTGACCAGGGTGATCACATCCACCTCTTTCCACATTTTGGGCATTTTATGTAGAAAACAAAAAAAAAAAGAAACTTGAAAATATGCTTATAATACACTAATGCATTCATTCCCTGTCCACATAAAACATTACAAAGAAGCTGTGCTTATGAAATGGCAAGAAACAGTCTAGAAATGTCATTGCCCAAAAGACATCACCAATGTGTAAGTAAAAAAGGATAAGGTATTTTAGAAGGCTACAACTCTGTAACTAGATTGAAAGAAGGAATCTCAGGTTTTCACTTGATTGTTATCAGTAAGTAGTAGTAGTAAAAAAAAATATTTTTATACAGGAATAATACATGTCATTTGGATAAAATAATCCAGTTTTCAAGACAGTCCTGTGCAAGTTTTTCAAGTTTCACATAATCACACCAATTTCAAACAATCAATACAAATTATAAAAAACACAAAATCAGATTTATGTGGGTTTATTCTGGATCATTCCTTAGTAACTTCCCGTAGTGTTAGCTGTTTGAATCTAAAGGGAGGGTGTTGATTTGGATAATGTTCTTCACACCTGATGTCAGTTACTATTGGAGTATCTCCTGTTAATCCTAAATTGGGTCGATCAACAAAATAACCATAAATGCAGGAGGTACCAAGTCACAGTTTATATATTAAAACTAACATTTCTTGCTACCATTGTATAACAGTAATAAGACTATGCAGTGTGTGCATCATGGGAATTTTAATGAGCTTCATGGGGCACTGCACTTTTCATCACTTCCTTTTGTACAGACATGCCTGACATACAGACATAAAATCCTGTTATGGCAAGTGAGTTATGGCTTATTACTCATTTACTTTACAAACCTTTACTGAGGCGCATTTATCTGTGTGTGACCAGCCAGTTTCTGGGGTAACTAGAATCCCACCAGTTTTAGATCAGGCAAATAGCTTGGACAGTGCTCAGAGGGCTTAACTGCTCTCTGTAAAACATGATATCGTTATTTGCTTGGCTCTGCTGAGCAGAGGATGAGGTAATGCTGCTCAGAACTCTCACATCAGCATAAGCCTCACTTGGCTAACAGTTGTTGCTGGAGCCATCAGCGTGTGTTCTGAAGTTGGAGTCTGAAGACAGAGGAGTTCATTGAGAGTTCTGAGGGCAAGAGCTGCTTGTGGCACTCTTGCCCAGAGTGAAGGACCCTCTGTTTGTGTTTCTGTCATAGTTCAGTAATCCAAAGGTGGTTTCCTGGGATGGGATGGCTACCAGATCCTGTGAAGCTTCAAGGGGGTGAAGATTCTTCGCAGAAAAGAAGGAATGGGACTGAAGGTTCAGTAAGTGATTTGGGGCAACCCCCAGTTCACTGTAAGAGCTATCAGCATTGCCCAATTTGTAGAGATTTTGTGTGTACAAGTTAAAGAAATGGATTTGGGTGAGATCTAAGTATTTCAAGCACTTTCCAAAAGTTCTGAGAGAACAAACTGTGGAAATGTAGACTGTTTAAGTGGAGTTGTCTGGTGTCTTATCAGATACTTGGCACCATGGACCACGAGGAACAAGTGTGTGAAATGTGAACAGTTTAAAGGGCAGGTTTATGGTGTCTGTCAGATACAGGTGCCATGGACCTTAGCCCACTATTTGTGAAGAAGGATGTCTCTAGCAGCCCAGTGGGGTTGGAGAATCCAGAAGCCCTAAAGTAATGGCAGAGATAATCTAGTTTGTGGCCAGAGTGAGCTATCCCCTCATTCTAAGCACAAATGGATCTAACGGGTTACCCAGAGGAAAATGTGTGTTTAGGTGTTAACTACGGTCACTTAGTGTGCTTCAAATAAGCCAGGAATTTTGAAATAGAACTGGTAGCAGATTTTGTAAGTCCAAGCTCCCTGAAATAGGGCTAGGCTGCAGTTTCATAGAAGTCCAGGAACCCTAAAATAGGACTGGACGTGATGTGGTAAAATGTTTCTGGGAAGAGAACAGTTTACCTGAAAGAAAGTGTTGGAAATGTTTTGCCTGCTAAAAATAGAGGTGGGCAAAAGTGTGGATTTCAGCCATTGAGGAAGTTCCACTCTTTCGCCTGTGGTGGAATTCTGGACTTTCACCAAATAACTGTGGATTTCCACCTAGTACTGTGGCATTTAATTATGAACTGCTGACTTTTTACATAACATGTGGAAATAAAGTATTTTGCTTAGTATTTCACAGTATATCATGTAATTATCCGTAGTTTACATTACTTCTGCAGGGCTTCTTTCTTGCAGTTTAATACAGAAGCTGCAAAACTGATCAGTTCTGTGGAGTTTTTTTTCCCCACAGTTTAACACATTAACCCACATTTCCTAGATTTATTCTGTAGTTTTTGGCAGAATTTCCATGAAGGTTGGCAAAATGATTTCTGAACTTCCATGGAAGCAAAAATCTGACTTTTGCTGAAATTCCACTGGTGGAATTTTTTTTTGCACGCCCCTAGTCATTTGTCATGTACAGTGCAAGCCCTAAGGGCACCACCTTTATTTGCTATTAATACTGTAACAGGAATAAAAAAGCCATACAGTAACATCCCAAATTCCTGGTTGTGGACAATTCATCTTTGAGTGACTGAATGATGTTTTTTGGGGCTCCACAGATAGGAGAAACTGCACAGCCATGGCACCTCTCTTCCAGACTAGGGTAAAATAGAAATGCTGTTTTGTGCTCTACACCAACCTATAAGATGCCCACACCAGGTTTTGCCCTAATGCCAGGGGTAATACTTATTGTCTGCCAACTTGTGGTTTGTTGCCTTGTCTGAGTAACAAGTAGGGGGTCCCAGGTGCAAGATGGTGGTTATTGGCTGGGACATAGTAGTGTTACATGTGTCTCATGCTTTTTGTGGTTGTTATTTTGACCAGGGTAGGTGTGGCTCTGAAAAGAGCATTTTTATGAGCAGCAACAGGGTACTACTAATGTATATGTGCTTATGGTTAACACACATCACAACACACTTTGGATTCCATGTTGGAGGTCTCCTAGGAAAATAATGTTTCCAATGTCTGCAAAATGCACACCATCTTTCAGAAAGAGTGAATCATTATGATATTTAATTTAGGGGTGAGTAATGGTGTGCATACCCAGATCACTCAAAGAAACAGATATTTGAATGTTGACCTTTCTGAATGATCTTTCAATTTCAGGTGCACACTGCTGGCCTTTCAAGATCATGCATTCTGTAATATTTGAAGTCATAAGTCTTTCAGTTAGGTAGCATTTCATGTAGCTCAGCCAAATCCATGTAACTGATTCTAATACATCTATACAACTTTTGTAGCCCAAATTGTTACATCCAATATGGATGAGCAGTATGTCTGGCTCAGGGTTACTGTTCAAAAGTCTACATATGATTGGCATGAGTTGCTCCCATTTCATGGCCCCTTTTCCAAACTAATTTCTCATATTCCAAACTGTGGTAGTGAAGCCTTCTGCCATGCTGAGACTCTTTAGGGATATTACAAGTAACAGAAAGCCTAAATCTGGCTGATTCTCACAGCAGTCTGCTAAGTGGCAGTTTACATTCAGTTTAACTGTTCTGGCATTGCCAACCAGATTAAGAAAAAAAGGCTTACTCATTTCTTGGCATTTCACTGGAAGACATTGATACATTGTTTACTTATCAACTCACAGCTTTAACAGTCAGGCTTTGCTTACAATTTCTGCAGGTTCACCTGTACATCACTGTCCTTGATTAAATGGCAGGACAACTGGGACATTTTTGAAAGGGAAAACATTTATAAATGATGGTCAGTACTTTACTTGGAAGATTGTTATTGTGTATCATAAGCAGGAGCAAGTGCTGTGTATTATGCAACCCAGATTTTTTCCCCTCTTTTTTGCCTGGCATCCTAGGTGGCAAGATAGTGCTGTAAACATAGTTATTTTAATATGATAATTGATGGAATGTTATAAGATTGTACACAGATACTAAGATAATGATCATGTTGACTTAATATTATGTACCCGTAGCCACTGTGTACCAAAAGCAATCAGATATAGAGTGTAAAATGAAACTGTATTTGATTGTAGTTAATATGATACTATTTGCATTCTTTCATGGGTTTCTCATCAGGTAGCCACTTCTGACTGTTTTACATATTTAAAAAATATTTTTTTTTATGACTCCATTTTATTGTTTTATGAACCAATCTTCTTTTGTTATCTTCCTTTTTGAGTTGTGCGCAAAAGAAGAATACTGAGTCATGAAATAAAAAAATACACTGATGGCCTCTGCATTCAAAAGAAAGGAAATTGCAAGTCAAATACATGACCTGCAGTTCTGAAAGTTACATATTTCAAAACACTAGTACATGCTGTACCACAATCACACTTTATTTTTTTCTTAATTACAATGTTAAAGTCTTAGTTTTAAAAGAGTATAAAATATGTAAGCAGCACCTAATATTAGGTAGTGGTACTGTCTCTGTGTCTGAGCAAGATGGCTGACATCCTGTGCTGTGATGACCTCAGAACTGCATTCTTGTTGGCCTACTGATTTCATTTCCTGTTCAGAAACAATCTTCTTAGGAAGTTGAAATTCTTCTTTTGTGAGCACCTCACAAAAGAAGATTTGTCTGCCCACAAAGGAAGAAATTTGATCACAAAAGAAGGATTTCATTTTCCCATTTAAATGATGGAATATGACAGAAGACCTAAACAAAACATATTTCCATGCATATGTTTGCTATATATAAAACAGGAACTGCTTCATTCTGTTTAACTGTATTTAGCATTGTTAAATGCTTCAGTTAGAAATGTAATGAATCACTTTCTTTTATGTTCTAAAAGGTACAGTCTGTGTTGACTACAAATAAAAATGAAATCACTTTAATGATCTTTTTTTCTTTCTTTCTTTTCACAGATGCTGGACTGGACTGGAATGCTGTTACTGCAGTTTCTATCAAAAAGAAAATGCCTACAAGACAGCATATTTGCACTTTGAAAAGATGGAAGAGGTACTTTGTTAGACATGGCCTGCCTTACAAAGCTAATGATGCAGCATCACAATCATGTCACAGGCAACAAGTAATGCCTATGACTTACCACAAGGAAAGAAAGCAAAGAAACATGGCACATATGGTAACAAAATGCATAGTTTGTCACTACAAAACACAGCATAATAAGAAAACTGATAGAGTAAAACAAAGGGGGAGTCTTTGTGAAAGTAGGCAGGAAAGGTAGCATGCAATAAAAGTGTGTGCAACTAGCATCAATCACACTAGAGGTAAGTATTTTAAGATGCTGTCTGTAAAAGCAAAAAAAAAAAAGAGTGCATAATACCTGCAATAATTAGATGTAAGGGTAAGAAAAGTAAGAGAAAAACAGAGATTATGAAATTAAGCTTGAGTTAATTTGTACATGGCTATAAATGTTCAAACATGTTTGCAGTCACAAATGATGGCTAAGGTAAATGAATTAAAGAAAAAAAATGTGAAGATTAAAATGAAATAGCAAGAGTTCCCAAATCTGAACAAAAAGAACTTCTGTCTCATGTCTGATGAGTATTATGATATATATTGTGATATTGTCATACAGTGTGTGATTGTCTTATAAAATAAATACTTTGCAGGAGCTGCAGAAGGATACTTACCCATAATATGCCTCTCAGGTAAGTAGGCTAGGGTGCTGAACTCTGCTTAATAAATAAGTCTGCCACAAAAAAACAGCAGACATAGTCACGTGATGTTATCAGGCTAGCACAATCAATTTCCTCCTTCTTCTAGCCTTGCACTGATAAATTTTTAGTTTTTACAGTATGGCCTGCTGTATATCTGCATTCCATTGAATTTACATTGCTCTTCAAACTGTGCTTGATCCGAGAGAAGGTTTTTTTTTCTACAGACTGCTTAATACACATGGATTTGGCAACAGTGTGTCACACCCCACCACCATGAGAAAAGCAAGATTGTGGACCAAAGTGCTCTAAGCTGGCTACTGCTACTACAGTGAATCCAGCTTCTTTGACTGATGCTCTCACTTTTGAGTGCTTAATCCAAGAATTTGCACCTCTGAAAGAAATTATCAGCTCTCTTGCCATAGACATCAAAGCTATAAGACTGGCTACAGAGAAGCTCACCCACCATGTGGATGATGTGGAAGCTACAGTGAGCTCCATGGAAGACAGGCACAATCAGATAGACCCTAAATTACTATCACTTATTCAGAAGCTTATTAAGGTGGAGAGTCAGTTGGAGGACATATACGGCTGTAGCCATCATAACAACTTGGTCATTGTAGGTCTTCCAAATAAAATGTAATTTTATTTGTCCAAAAGCTTTGTGAAAGCTGGTGGTCCACTCACTGAGCAGCCAGACTTACATTATCACAATAAACCATCGGGCACTCTGCCCAATTCCATCTAAAGGGGACCAGCCTCATCCATTGATCTTCAAATTATTGAAAGTTTTGAACAAGAATCATGTTTTAACCATGGTTCACAAACAACAGGACATCACTTAGAAATGACATCGGCTGCAAATTTTTCAGGTCCTTCTCTCAACCATCCAGGAAAAAGGAGCAGCATTTCATTCAGTAATTTCATAAAAAGAGATTCTAGCCATATTGGCCCTTGGAAAACAGGAAATGATGGAAGGTTTGATACCTTTTATTGGACCAACAAGTGTCTTGTACAAAGATGGAATTATACACAAGCTTTCAGGACCTCACAGGTCCCTTCTTCAGGTGAATAGCTCAACTGAGCAACATAAGCAGTATATATGTCTACTGAGGAGCAATTAAAAAAACAGCAGGAAATGAAGTAGGAAAGAGATAGAAGGGGATTCAAGATAAAAAGTATATATGAGATGCAGAGTAAAGAAATGACTGAGAGAAAATGGAGAGGGTGGACTAGTCAGTAAGAGATGAAAGGAAACTAGAAGGGGAAAAAACAAAGGACCAGACAGGAACATAGATAAAAAAGATCTGAGATCAGAGGTAGGCTTGTAAGGGTAGTATGGACAGGAGATGCCTAAGACATGCATGGAAGTCAAGACATTAGATGAAACAAAATAACAAAGGTCCAGATAAAAAAGAGTGTGAGGTAGTGTAAACAATAGGTGTGAAAACAATCAGGGAGTTGACAGGACTGAGCAGAAGAGTTTGTGAAAGAGGCACGGAGGAATTAAAGTACAGGCAAAAAAAAAAACAGATAAGGCAGGAACTAAGAAAAAAACAATAACAAGAGAAATACAGAATGAAAAATAATGTCATGATTTTGTCCACAATAAAAAGAGAATTACAGTTGACCATAATGTGTCATGAATCCAATGTCCTGATTCAGTCCAGAAATGTTAGATTTAAATTGTTTAATATATTTCAGTTTCCATGGCCTTCTGTCCTGTGTGTTTTTAAAGTTGCCTCTTAGTATCAAGACACACAGATCCAGGAGAGAGTGATCGGTTTGTGAAAAATGGTTACCTACTGGAGTGCTGATAACCTGGTTAACTATTGTGTGGTGGTGGTGGTGATTCATCCTGGTTTTTAGTGGTTTACTGGTTTCCCCAATATAGCATTCATTAGTGCACTTCTTGCACTGAATTAGGTACACCACATTGCTGGATTGACATGTGTACGATCCATTAATTAGTATTATGTTGTTCTGGCTTGTCTTGATGGTGGCCTGCGTGCATATGAGGGTGCAGGTCTTACATCTTGCCATGTTGCATGGTGTTGTCCCTCTTGTTTCTTGCTTATTATGGTCCACTGGGAGTTTGTTATGAATTATTATGTTCGAGAGCCGGGGGGGGGGGGCTGCTTATAGGCAATGACGGTGGTTCAGGGAAAATGGCCTTCAGTGTTTCATCTTCTCTCAGCATGGGTTGCAGTTCTTTAACAATTTTCTGAAGGAGGTGTAGCATTTGGCTGTAACTGACCACTAAGAATGTACGGTCAGTTTGAGGTTTTTGCCTGTATTCCAGCAGATTGTATCATGGTATTTGTATGACCCATTCAAATTCTATATCCATTTGTCTTGGAGAGTGGCCCTGCTGAATTAGGGAATTCCAAAGTGTGGAGAGCTGTCTGTCTTTTTTTCTCTCATCCGAGCAGATTCAATGGCATTGAATTGCATGACTGTAGATTATAATTTTTTTTTGCATGTTTTGGATGGAAGCTGGAATTATGCAGGTAGCAGTGTCTGTCAGTGGGTTTTCTGTAACGACCAGTTTGTGTAAGTCCATTTTTGGTGATACTGACTATGGAGTCAAGAAAAGGTATGCTGGTGGTGGAATATTCAATAGTGAGATTTATAGAGTGATGAAAGCTGTTAAAATCATGATGGAATTTTTAAAGAAAGTCTTCAACTTCTGTCCAGATCAAGAATATGTCATCAATATAACAGAGGCAGACAGATGGTTTATAGGGGTGGTGTTTAAAAAAAATCCTCTTCTAAATAGGCCATAAGGAAATTAGCATATTGTGGTGTCATTTTGGTGACCATGGATGTCCCCATGATCTGTAAAAAGTGCTTGCAATTAAAGGTGAAGTTGTGTGTTAAAGTGAATTTTATTAGTGTGCTGATGGTTGTTTCTGGACTGTCTCCTGCAGGTGTGTTTTCCTTTTGACATGCTGCTATGCCATCTTCATGTGGAATTTTATTATACAAGGCAGTTACATCCATTGTGGCTAGAATAGTGTTCGGTGGCAGTTGTTCAGTTTGTTTCAGTTTCTTGAGGAAATCTGTGGTGTGCTGAATAAAACTGCTAGTAGCTCTTACTAGTAGTTTTAAAATGGATTCAATGAGTCCTGAAATGTTTTCAGAGTGTGCCAATGCCAGAGATGATGGGTCTTTCTGGATTCCCTGGTTTGTGTATTTTGGGTAACATATAGAATATCCCTGGAGTAGGTTTGTTTGGAATTAGCATTTTTTAACTGTTCTTGAATGTTGTTTGGGAGAGACATGATGAATTGTTTGAGTTCTTCTGTATATTGGATAGTCGGGTCTTCTGTGAGTTCTCTGTAATCAGCTGTATCTGGCAGCTGTCTGTGTGGCATCTTTAATGTAATTTTCTGTGTTCATCACAACCACAGCTCCACCCTTGTCAGCTTGTTTCATTACAATGTTATGGTTGTTTTTCAGTGTTTGTATTACCCTCTTTTCCAGTGGTGTGATATTATACAGGAGTTTCTGCTATTTGTTAAGGTTGTCAGCACTCCAGTAGGTAACCATTTTTCACAGACAGATCAATCTCTCCTGGATTTGTCTGTCTTGATACTAAGAGGCAACTTCCAAAACACACAGGACGGAAGACATGATAACTGAAATATATTAAACAATTTAAATATAACATTTCTGGACTGAATCGGGACATTGGATTCATGACCTATTATGGTCAACTGTAATTCTCTTTTTATTGTGGAGTAAATCATGATATTATATTTCAATAATTCCTGGTCATCAATGTTTAACATTGGAATAAGTAGTTGATATTTCCCGTAACAACCAGCTGGTTGTTACGAGATTCACACGCTGTGATTGTCCTAGTGCTGCCGTGAGCATTCTTTGAGTGTACACATAAGCCCAGTGTCAGCAAGTGAAAAAAATGGCATCAGAATTTGAAATAAAATCTGTTCTTACTTGCTGAGTGCTGCATGTCTGTTCCGGGACTCCTTGGTTCACAGATTAGTTAAATAAAGTGTTCTTCCCTTTGGTTCGCCAGTAAAATATGTAAAAGTAATGAAAAATCAAATAAAAAAGCATAACAAAGTGTTTAGACACGATTGTTTACTGAAAGACAAATCAGTAATTTGGACATGGTCCCTTTCTTTCCACAGGAAACCCCTGAACATGTGGGCACGTTACCTAGATGACCAACCGACAAAGAGCCAAGAAGACCATACAATGTTTTTAATATTTCAGTGGCTATAAAATCTATTTTTTAGCAGACAGTTGTAGCCGTTTTAACGGTTTTTTTTCCTCTATACTAAATTTTCTATTACCATAAATGTGTTCCCGACAACGCTGAATCCTGTTCTTTACATGCTGTTGTGGACTTGTAGAGAAGGTCAGAAATGTTCTGTTACCAATTGTTTGGGGTTTAATTCATGTTTTTCTACTAATTAAAAACCCTGCTGTTCAAAAAATCCCTTGTCTGCCCCTTTGCAGTTTAGTAATGCCCTTTGAGTTTGTTTTAAGGTTTCCTGGTATAATTTGTCTTGTCTTTTAGAGTGGAGTTTTGCATTTGCATTGTACGTGATCTCCACTGCATAAAAAATTGATGCCAAGCAATTATAAAAAATAAATCATGAGGAGGTGGTTTTAACTCGAATTTAATGCAAACCCTTGTCGAGTGATGCATCAATAAACCCCTCGAGCTGCTCTCTCAGGGTTTATGTAGCATCACTGGACTCGGGTGTGCATTAAATTCTCATATCAACCACCTCCTCATACATTATTCTCTATTTCGTTGGTTCTGCATTTCTCTTGTTATTGTTTTTTTCTTAGTTCCTACCTTGTCCCGGATTCCACCTTTCCCCCCACAAAATACAGACCACTTGTGTGTTGTTGTGCTCAGATTGGCAATGAATTTATTGTATTTCATAATTTCATTTACAATTACCATCACCATTTTTCATTATTGTCTTTTCCACAATTCTTTATTTGTATTGCATCAAAATATCAATCTCTGATCACCCCTCTTTCTTTCTCTTCTTCTCGCTTCCCCAGGTGAAAACCCCGGGTGCCTTCTTCTCTTTTTCTTGAAAGTAATGGTGAAAACTGAGACTGCTTTTCTCTCATTCCGTTCCTTTTTCTTCTCCTCCTCATATTCCTTTTTCATTCCCCCCTCCCCTACTACCCGCTCTTTTTCCCCATAGCCTGTCTTCAGCTTGCATTGGGCGACTGGCCATCCCCCCCCTTTTAGGGTTCCTTTTTCTTTTTCCTTCTGTTTTCCTTCCTGTTTCCTCCACGCCTCAATAAAATCCATCATTTCCATATTGAACATGTCTATTGCAAAGTCCAACAGGTGAACCCTGTCTGACCTGTGAAAATCCTCTACCCATTCTTCCACCCCCCGCAGTATTACATGCCCCCCCATGCTCCTTATCAATGTTCCCACCTTTCTATTCATCTACCTTCTGGCCCTATCAACTACTACATGGCTGTGTTCATGTCTCTGTACTCTCCTTGGCATCATGTCTGACCAAGCTATGCTTACCCCCGGCCACCACTGCTGTATCTTCTCTAAATCCTAACCCTCAAAAATGTGTCGACCCATGGCTTCCCCCTAATATCATTACCCCCAAGGTGTATAATGATTAAGTCTGGGCTAGGTCATCGCTCTTTCTTTTCTTTCAGGGTAGGAAGTAACTGTGCCCATCTCATCTCTCAGATGCCACACCATACCAGCCTACATTGTCTGACATACTGGTTACAGCTGTCTTCCCCCAGCCTTTTTCTCTACTCCGCTTTCCGCCCAATAAATGTAGGATTACCTGCAGATCCATACTTCTGTGATCCTCCTTCTACCTATAGAATCAAGCAAAATATACATATTAATCTCTCAAACCATCTTAACTTGTTCGTTCTAATTCTAACCATTTTTCCCTTAACCCCCCCCACCCCTTCTGGTTCCATTCCTGCAAGACAAAACAACAGATGACATGTTAATCTCAGTCCTGCAGATCCCAAATATACCTATTGTAACTGGCCTACTGCCAGTGCCCCTTTTCCAACATACTTGTCACTGTCTCCCCTGCTGCTGCCCATTTTGAAGCAGCCCCTATTCAAAAAGAGTGGGACGAGTAATCACCTAGGTCCTCACCCAGGAACTACATGCCTTTCTTGAGTATAGCTGTTACCTGGTAACTGGTTACTTTCTTCCCATCTCCATGCACAAATAGTCTCCCTTCCTTAATCCCGCGCTTTGCGGCGTACACCCACAAAGCCTTTACTGGGCACAATGCCCCATTTAATTGAGCCTTAATGGCTACAACACACCCCTTTCTGCCCTGATCCATCTTAGACCTCTTAATTATGACTTGTATCTCCTTCTGCCCCCAGGTTATGTCTCCCCATTCCAACTCCCCTTCTTCATCCTTTCTGCCATGCCCCAGTGCCTCACTCACTCTCAAGGCCCCTGCAAACATCACTAAATAAATCTTGTGGAACAACTGCGCTTCATCCTTGGACTTACAAATTGCCAGTAGTATCCCTTCCAATTTGGCTAGCCACTGATCTGCTTTTGGCCGCCGGCCATCCTTGAGTCTTTGCTTCAACCTACTCCACCCTTGCATCATTCTTTGTATTAGCATTGACTTTGTAGGGTCCTTCCACCTTTTTAGGCTACAAACTAAGCTAGGTACACCCCCATCATGGTGTGTGCTGTCCCTTTTTGCCATTGATCCACTGTAAACTTTCCTAACTGCTCCTCAGTAAGTGGCCCACTTACTCCATGTTGTGTGCTTCCCTGAATCTTTGCAATGCCTGCCATGCCCCTTCATAGGCCCTCAAGTTCCATGGAGCCCATGAGTTGCAAAACACCATTTCAGCTCCCTCTTGCCAATGCCCCAGATGTTCATTGGAATGGGTGTTTTCCACTCCTGTGCTACTGGTGCCAGCATCTGGAAATGATCCAACTGCAGATGGGAAAGGCTGTCAGCTAGGATATTTTTTACCTCTTCTATGTGCCTGGCCGTGACTGACATATTCAATTGCAAGCCTTTTAATACCAGCTGTCTCAACACTTGCATAACTGTCTTGGACCTAGCTCCCCTGTTGTTCAAAACCTCCACCACTGCCTTGTTGTCACACCAAAATGTAACCTGGTTCCATAATTCCTCTCCCCATACCACGGTACAGACCCAAATAGGCATGATTTCTAACAGTATGATGTCCTTTAGCCTTCTGTCTCTCACCCAGTCTGCAGACCATGGCTCCGATAATCATTTTCCTCTCACATAGCACCCCATTCCTAAACCCCCTGCTGCATCCATATACAATTCCAGATCTGTGCTATAAACCCATTCCTCCTGCCAAAAGGAACAGCCATTATTGTTGCTGAGGAATTCCTCCCACACCTTGAAATCTTCCCAAGACTGGTGTCTGTCTCCTTCAGTTGCAGACTACGGAGCAAGTGTTGGGAAACTGTCAAGCAGTGAAGAATCTGAACTGGGACAAGACCCGAGGCTGCTGCGGGGAGGTGCACCCTATCTTCACTCCCAGTGGGTGAGGGAGTTGGTCGGTGGCTTACCAGAGGGTAAAGTCTCTGTCTACCTTGGGGGCTTGCAACTCTGAGTGGTCATTAGGCCACTTCTGATTTGGGGCCCTGACCCTGGGGAGTGGCAGTTTTGGGTGTTTCTAAACCGGTGAGGTCCTCTGGGGCTCATTTTGGCCCTGGCTGTCGCAGGTTGGGAAAATTTGACTCCCTCCTGTATCCTTTGTCAAATGGTTCAAGAAGCAGGTTGCCGGTTTTGAGAGGGAACTGGATAACAGCTTGAAACGTTCTTTGGGGGATTCGGACTGTCGTTAGGCCCAGTCCTGTTTTGTGGCACAGCTGAAGGTAGTACTTGCCAAGCTTGTGCGGCATGCTATCCTGAACTTTGTTTTTTTCCAATCTCCTGGACCAGGAAATATAGGATAAGTACTGTTTTTTTAGACTTAACTTCAAGTGACCCTTTTGGGAGGTTGTGAAAGGGCTTTTGTTTTGAATATTTGATTGGTAGTTTTGCACGCTGCTGTTGAGAGAACAGTTCACAGATTTTAAATTACAGTGGTGAGGAGGGTAAAGAATGTGGGGTCATTTTTTCTAACTGGAACCTACTTTCTGGGACAACATTTTTTTTATTTTCCATGCAGTGAGAGTGCTCGGTTTCTGAGAGCATTCGGGGAGTGAGAGTCCCCGATTGCTCTCAAATTTGTATTATTTATTTAGTTTATATGGGAAAGTTTATTGTATTTTTAGTCCGTGCAGTGAGAGTGCTCGGGGTGCTGAGCACACAAGTAGTGTGAGTACTTGTTTGCCTATCCCAATTTACATTGTTTTGATTATTTTAAGGGGGATGTCTTTGTGTATTTTTATTTATTTGTTTTGATATTCTTTATTTTAAATTGCGTTTTTATTTATTTAAAAATTAGGAATACCTTGTATGAGGAGGTATACCTATTTTTATTCTTTATTAGATGGTTATAGTTTTGTCTTTTTGTTTTCCTGAAAGCAGTTTCAAATGATGAATGGCGAATAATTTGAGTTAATTGGATTTGAATCTATTGATTTTTGGTTTGTTTTTCATTTAGTTTTTTGTTTGAGTTATTTTAATTATTTGGATTAGGGATTTGATTTTTCATTAACCATTACTGTGAGAGTAGAAGTGTGTTGTTCTATTCCATGTTGGAAGATTGGGATATATATCACTATACCACCCCCCAGGTCATGCGCTATTCATCCCCCACTCTTCATGCCCTCCGCCCCTTTTTTCCTCACCATTGCTTTTCTCCATCTACCAACACTGTCGGGCTTTGGGAATTACCCGCAGAAGGATGGGGAGGGGTGGAGGTATGAACAGCAGAGGATGGACGAGGGGGCCGCTCGCATTGGGGTGGTTAAGCCTAGAAGACGCCCTGGGGTGAAATGGAGTGCAGAACATGGGTCTCCTTGTCTGGTCTCCATACCCAAGGGCACCACCACTATTAATGGTGGGCAGGTGGCTGGGGCATCCCAGGAGTTCTGTCCAACTCGGGTGGTGTTATGCAACGCCAGGTCCTTTGTGAATAAGACTGCTATTGTTGCAGATTTAGTGGGTACAGCAGACCTGGCTTGCATCACTGAAACCTGGTGGGATGGTAATGCTGGCCCCGTACTTGAGGCAGCTGTTCCGACTGGGTATTTGGTGATACACCGCCCGAGATTAGATCGCAGGGGTGGGGGGGTTGCGGTCTATTTTAAGACTGAATTGGATCTCACTATCATCCCAGTTGAGGAGACCAGATCATTTGAATGTGTCGTAGTGGCAGGTGGGGGCTAAAGGCTGGATCTCGTCCATCGTCCACCCGGAGACGAGAAGCTATTCCTTAAGGAAGTGCTGGGTGACTTTAACGCCTGGATCAAACTCTTGCAATTTGGACAGCACTTCCTCCAATTGATGAACTCATTGGGCCTCTCACAGGTCGTTACCTCTGCCACTCATAAACATGGCCATTCCCTTGACCTGGTCTTCCTCCTGGGGATGGAAGCCTCTGACATAGGGGTGGAACCTGTTGGATGGTCTGACCGTTACACTGTGAGATTCAATTTTTGCACCCCTCTGGGCAGGCCAACCCCTGTGGAGATGGTCAAGTACTGCCCTTTATGGGATGTGACTCCTGATGGCCTAACTGCTTTGCTTGATCTATCAGAATTTCCTGCAATAAGCCTGGATCCAGAGATTTTGGTGATGACTTATAATAAGGCCATTACCTCCACTCTGGATTCCATTGCTCCAATCCGTGTGCGTCCTCTCTCCCTTAGCCCTCGGTCGCCATGGTTTGATGGGGACTTGAGGGAGATGCGGTGACTAGGATGCAGGTTAGAGAGGTGCTGATGGAAATCCACCTTAGATGCTGACCATCTTAGACTGCTAGAGCATTATCAACTCTATCAGTCAGCAATTGCTCTTAAGAAGGCAATATTCCTGTCTGGGGAAATTGCTGCTGCTCAGAACCGATTGGCCCAGCTCTTTTGAACCGTAGACAGGCTGTGCAACCCTGCCTGTCTACAGGTTCGTTGAGCCTTTTCACAATTGCAGTGTGAGGAGCTTGCTCGGATCTTTGCTGATAAGGTGGACGACATCAGGGCGGAGACCCGTGCAGCACTTTCTATGGGAATTGCCATAGACCAGCCCCCGGTCACAATCCCTCTTTTTCCCTGGAATTCCTTCAAAAAGCTGGAAATTGAGAATGTTATGAGGTTTGTCCAGGGTATGCGCACTACATGCTGTAGTTTAGACCTGGGTCCTACAGCCCTGATTATGGGCTGTGGGGAGGTTATCATCACGGTCCTGGCGAGGATAGTCTGGTGCTCCCTAGACTCTGGTGAATACCCCTTCTCCCTGAAGGAGGCAGTGGTGACGCTAGTGTTGAAGAAGGCTTTTTTGGACCCAGACACCCTCGCTAACTATAGGTCTATCTTGAACCTTCACTTTGTGTGGAAGGTAATTGAGAAAGTAGTGGCTGCTCAGCTGGACAACCATTTGACCATCCATAGCATCTACGAACCTCTCCAATCAGGTTTTCAAAAGAGGCACAGCACTGAGACTGCACTGGTGCTCAATGATCTCCTGATGGCAAAAGACCAGAAAAAATGGTCCATTTTGGTCCTGTTGGATCTGTCAGCAGCATTTGACACCGTAGACCATGTGGTGCTGCTTGAGTGCCTGAGATGCATCTGTGGGCTTTCAGGTCTGGTTCACAGATGGTTTACCTCTTTCCTCACTGGTAGAACTCAGACGGTGACTTTGGGGATGTTTTCCTCTGATCCCACCTCTCTGTCTTGTGGGGTACCTCAGGGCTCAGTGCTGTCTCCCATGTTGTTTGCGGTGTACATGCTTCTCCTCGGAGACATTGTAAGGCGATATGGGCTGGAGTTTCATTGTTATGCTGATAATACCCAGCTCTGTCTGTCTTTTGCGCCAGACCAGAATGGAGCACTCTCGTGTTTACTAACTGCCTTGGTGAGATCCAAGGTTGGATGAGGTCCAGTTGGCTGAAGTTGAATTCTGAGAAGACGGAGGTGATGGTTGTGGATCCTGGTCACCGGATAGGGGGGTGGGGAGCAAATCATCCCTCAGGTTTATTCCTGGGGGATGTTAAGCTCCCTATCTCTGAACAGGTGCATGACCTAGGGGTGATTCTTGATGATCGGCTGACATTACGTGCTCAGGTGTCGACTGTCATTAAGTTATCCTTTTACCATCTAGGGAACATCACTAGGATCAAGCACCTTGTTCCATTTGGGGACTTGCCTACACTGATCCACGCCTTTGTGACCTCGCATTTGGGTTATTGCAATTCTCTTTACCTTGGGCTTCCTGGGGTTGTTATCCACCAT
Organism: Neoceratodus forsteri; assembly: GCA_016271365.2. Lineage (NCBI taxonomy): Eukaryota > Metazoa > Chordata > Ceratodontiformes > Ceratodontidae > Neoceratodus > Neoceratodus forsteri. The sequence continues at coordinate 368,439,651 of CM057453.1, read as the reverse complement.
TTGCAGCTAGTGCAGAACTCAGCAGCCCAGTTGTTAATGGGGATTCCTCATTCTTCTCACATTACACTGGCACTGCTGGCACTGCACTGGCTGCCGGTTCAGTGGCTGATCACCATTAAAGTCGGTTTACTGACTTATAAAGCCCTACACAGTTTGGGCCCTGACTACCTGAAAGAACATCTGGTTCCTTACCTCCCGGAGCGACTGCTCAGCTTGGCCAACAAGTGGTCGCTGGAAATTCCGAGGGTAGTGTTAAAATCTTCTGGCACCTGAGCTTTTATGTTCGTGGTGCCGACCATCTGGAATTCTCTACCTCGTTGGATTAGAGAGTGCATGACTGTGGAGGGTTTTAAACAAGCACTGAAGTCGTTTCTATGGAACAAGGCATATGGGGATGGTGTCGACATGGATTGATGTCATTGATTTTAGTGATTTTATTATGATGTTTTACTAAGATTTTATTTTAAATATGTAATGCGCCTTGATTTCTTGAAAGGCGCACTATAAATAAAGATTATTATTATTTTACACCTTTTGTTATACCCAGTGGTGTGGTCTTGCTACTCCTGCTGTGGCCCTTGCCAGCTGCCTAGTGAATGTCCTTCCTGGCCCAATTGCCCTGCAAGCGAAATTCAAATGCCCCATTACCTGTTGCACCAGTCTCAACTGCACCCATCTCCTGCTCATATGTTCCTGAAACAGCTCTCTTACCTTCTGCACTTTGCTGTCTGGTAACCTAAACACATCTCCCAGTGCATCTATCTCAATCCCCATAAATTCTAGAACCTTACTGGGGCCTTCTGTTTTTTTTATGGTGCCAATGGTACCCTGAGCTCTCCACACAGCTCTTGAAATCTAGCCAGCATCCTCTCTGTCTTCCTGTGTCCACTGCCTATTAACAGGAAGTCATCCAGGTAGTGTATGTCCACCTTGTAACCTGTTTTCTCCTGAAATAGCCACTGCAGACAGGTGCTGAATGCTTCAAACGTAGCACAAGCTATGGAACAACCCATAGGCATAGTCTTTTCAAAATAGTATTGATCCCCCACTTTAAAACCCAATAGGTCCCAAACCTCCCTTCTCACTGGGAGCAACTGAAAGGCTGACTCTATGTCTGTCTTGGCCATCCATGTGTCAGGGGTCACCCTGATAACCTGTACAGCCTCTTCCAATGTGGCATAAGTGACCCTGCTGGGCTCGTTACTTATAAAATCGTTAACTGAGTCACCCTCAGGGAATGACAAATGGTGAATCACTCTGTATTCTCCATTTTGTTTTTTGGGCACTAAACCCAATGGCGAAATTCTCATGTTGTTTAAGGGGGGACTGGATAAGGCCCCTCCACCCTACCTACCGCCTTTTCCTTCTCTATTTTTTGCCTCAAAATGTCTTCCTTACCTCTGACTGACCCCAGGTTGCTAGCCTCCCTTGCCTTTCTTGGACCTTTGCATTGTAGCGGAAAGCCTGTTCTAAAACCTCTATTTATGGATTCTGCCACCACGCTATCTGGGTACCTCTTTAGCCACTTCTCCCACGCCTCTATCTTGATGGGAGTTCTTGCATCCTGAAATTGTTCTCTTTACCCACTCCCCCCATCCGAACCCCCCCGGTCAAGTCTTGTTCATCCTTCTCCTCAGTAATACTGGCCCCCCCACCCCATATCTTCTGCCTCTTGACCCTCTATTCCATGTCTGCCCCATACCCCTGCCCTTCCCAAAAGGGCTGCTGGCCTGCTCCCTGCCCTCCTCCTGCCTGGCCCCTTGTGGCCATACGATTCTGCATCTGGTCATGGGGTGGGCCCCATCCACATCTTGAACATGCGTGCCTGAAATGGTATTGGGGCCATAAACAAAATGCCCTGTTATATCCCCAACAATACGTCTGGGGTACCTCCCCTTTTTCCTATTTCCCTCTCCAGTGTGGACTGATCAGTCACATAGTCTGTCCATAAATTCAGCTGCTTTGTGTCCCACATCACATCCCCATATGTCGCCATCCTTTAGTGAAAAAACTTATCATAATATATCCACCCCACTCCCCCTTTAGTCTTTGCTCATCATATGATCAAGGAATATGTAATAAGTGGGATGCCCAACTCTGGTTTCTTTTCCATCACCATGGCTGAGTATGTGGCAAAACCTATGAACCACCCATGCCAAGTCTTTCCTTTTTTAAACTTGTCCTCTTCGTTCTTCCCCAGTAAAACCACTGCCACTGCCATCTCGCTCTTCCCAATATTCTCCGTCTCCTCATATTTGTCTGCCACCTCCCTGCTCACTAAAGCAAAAACATTCATGTAGTTCCCTTTCCATATCTTCTCCTTCATGGTCAGTGGCACGTGTTCTCCTATCCTCATACCTGGGGCTTCTATCTCCCTTGTTCCTTATCCTGCCCCCTCCATCACCTTTTCCACCTCCCCTGTCATTTTTTTCTCTGATCTAATCTCCACCAGCGCAGTTTCCATCTGTCCTAATCCCCCTGTCCAGAGGGCCATGATAATTTCACCTATGTACTCTTTTATGCTCTCTCCCATGGAACCTGATACACTACCTGCGGGCCTGTCTGTTCCATGTTGCCTGCTGTCATCGAGCTGCACTGGTCTGGTTTCTTGTGGTGGGACAACTGGTTGAGGCCTCAGCTGCAGTGGAACCACCGTGGTCGGAGGGTCCAGTCTGGGTTCTGGTGGAAGCACCACCACCTGCTTCAGGGGAGGTACTAAAGGTTCCGGGACATAAGGTTGCAATGGTACTGAACTGACCACTCAGGGAGAGACCACTGTCAGTGACTGTGGCCTTTTTGGGCTGCATGGCCTCCCTATCAGTCATTTCCCCCCCTTCCTTTTCCCGCTTTCCATTTCTCCCCAGACCTTCCTGGTTCCTCCCCTCCCACCATCTCCCACATCCTTTTGGCCTTCTCCGCCAACTCAACAATTGCCTTGTAGACATCCTCCTTTGATGGCCTGTTCCTCTTTGGTGCCATAGTCTCTTAACTTTCCTGTATGAAAGCTGTGAACAGAAACTGACAAGGTGTCCACATTAATAACATATCTACCCTGCTCTTGTCTTGCCCTCTTACTAGAGAGATACCATTCACTGCCGCCCCCATCCAATTCACTCTTGTCCAAACATAGAGGATCCCCCTCTTCTTTTATGCCACAAAACCTTTTTCTGCTTTGTGCACACCCTACTTTTTTTGCCATGCTCTCTTTGGGAGCGAAGGACACAGTCACCCCCCTATCCTGCCACCCACCTGGTCTAGGCCCTGGCATGAGCAGCTGTTTCCCATTTCAAAGTCACTGTCCCTGTCCACTACCCTCTGATGTAGCCATGGCTTTTCAATTGCTTGTTCTATTTTATTCCTATGCCCCCACCTGCTGCATTCCCTATCCCTTCATTTAATACCTGCCACCTTTATTCTGCCCCAACTGGCCTGGCTCCAGTATGTCTGTATAAACCTCCCCTGGACTAGGCCTTCTTCTATATGAGCTGCCTCACTGGAAAAATGGCATCTGATGTCACGCCAAATGACCTGTCTCTCAAGGCCCTTCTCACAGGCTAGCCACCCCCTTTTTCACATGCGGATGCATTCTGCTCTCCGTGCCTTCCTTTCCCACTTTTCCCCCTACCCTTATTCATACTGTCACTCCCCCACCCTTTTCCCTGGGTATGCTCTCCCTTCTGGGGATAGGCCTGTGATTTGGCCCCCCGACTAAGCCTCTTGCCCAAGAGTCTCTGCGTGGCCGTGCTAGGTCTTCTCTACCAAAAGCAACCCTCTCACCGTAAAACGGTGTCTGACATCACTGGTAGGCCTCGCTAGGCCTTCTGGGCCACAAGCAACCCTCTTGCCATGAAAACAGCATCCGACGTCACAGGGTGGCCTCGCTAGGCCTTTTTTTGCCACAAGCCACTGTTTTGCCAACAAACAGCATCTGATGTCAAAGGGTGGGCTTGCTAGGCCTTTCTGTGCCACAAGCAAACCTCTCACCTCAAAATGGCATCTGACGTCACTGGTAGGCCTTGCTAGGCCTTTCCTTGTCCCAAGCCATCATCTCGCCAAAAAAATGGCATCTGATGTCCCCCCGTGTGGCCTCACTCCTTAGGCCCTTCTGCCAGCTAGACTCCCCCTTTCAAACCCTAGTGCAGCAAACGTGTTATTATGCCTTTCTGGTACCTGTTTTCCCCCCATAAGCTGTGCATTTTCTCCCATTCTAGCACATTCCCATCTGAGCTTGCACCCTTAGCTCTTCTTCTCTACTGCAAGCAGCATTGCAACTCTTCCCCAGGTTAAGGCACCAATTTTCTCAACTGCCCCTCTCATCAGACTGCCCAAGCAAACAACCAACTCAGTGTTTCTACGATTTCTGCTTTTGGACCCCCTTTCGCTAGTTCCCGCAATGCAAATACAAAAGCCAAGCAACAAAACCTTCATAAACACCACCCACTTACTTTTTTTTGATGCAGTCTGAAATTGCTTGCCACAATTGCTTGCCTTAGCTTACTATATACAACTCTATCATAAATTATATACAGTACATATCTTTCTTTTTTTTTTTTTTACCTTCACTAAGCACTACCAGTGCACAAACCTTAGCTTTGAACTGTAAAACCACCAACACCAAGTAATCCTATCTGATGTGCTGCAGCTCAATCAATGTTCACATCAATAAAACTTCAGCAAAAGAGGCTGAAAACCTCTGTACTGTCCATTATGTACCTCCCTTAGGCTTCTCCCCTTCCTGTCTGCCTACCCATTGTCCTGGCTCCCTGTCTCTCACCTTACCTTCCCCTCTAACCTTCTGAGAAAACCATCTTATACTTGAGGGAGGGGTGTACCAGGACAACTTGGTCTGCCCCTTATAGGACAAACTGCCGTATCTGTTTTTTTTTTTGCCTGTACTGTACTAATTCCTCCATGTCTCTCCTACAAACTCTTCAGCTCAGTCCTGTCAACTCCATGATTGTTTTCACACCTATTGTTTACACTACCTCACGCTCTTCTTTATCTGGACCTTTGTTCTTTTATTTCCTCTAATGTCTTGCCTTCCATGCATTTCTTAGCATCTCCTGTCCATTCTACCCTTATAAGCATACCTCTGATCTCAGATCTTTTTTGTCTATGTTCCTGTCTGGTCCTTTGTTTTTTCCCTTCTGGCTTCCTTTCATTTCCTACTGACTAGTCCCCCCTTCCCATTTTCTCTCACTCATTTCTTTACTTTGCATCTTATATAGACTTTTTATCTTGAATACCCTTCTATCTCTTTCCTGCTTCATTTTCTGCTATTTTTTAATTGCTCCTCAGTAGCCATCTATACTGCTTATGTTGCTCAGTTGTGCTAGACACCTGAAGAAGGGACCTGTGATGCCCCTAAAGCTTGGATAGAATTCCATCTTTGTACAAGACATTTGTTGGTCCAATAAAATGTATCAAACCTTCCATCATTCAGTAATTTCAAAATTAGTGGCAACTCATTTTTGGTGTAACCTTCTGTATCCAGCTCAATTGTGGATCTGCCATGAGTGAACTTCTAAAACTTTTGGTACCCTTGAACAAGCAACCACTGAACTGGCTAACCTATACCTGAACCTTTTCAAGACAGGATTATGGCTGCCCTGAACTTTACATGGTTTATGTCACTAGACTTATATTGAGTGCTTACATTTGTTTGTTTGATTTGAACTCCATTGATAATTCTATTTTTGTTTGTTATGGCATTACTTCTTTATATAGTCTATAATACATGCATGTGAGTTGTGTGATCTGTTAATTTGCCACTGTCCTGTGCTGTGTATATCGGGATTATGGCTGCATGTTATTCTTACGGGTCCTTCTTTTTGCTCCTGATTGGGATTCTCCTTTTAATCTTTAGTAATTTTTTTACTGGTAATGGTTGTTGTAACTGGGAATTGGACTGCTTTGGGCTTAAGGTTTCCCTGCTTGCCCCTTTCTGTGTTGCTTTATTCGAGTGGCTGACCCACAGTAAGTTGTGAGTTTAGCTGGTTTTCCTTTTGTCACATCACAGCCCGCTTTGTTACTTTTTATTATTTCCAAAACATGACCAGTACAAAATGAGCCATGTCTTACTCTTGAGGGATCTATCTTGTTTTATATTCTTCACTATGTTACTGTGTTTTAGTATAGTTGATGCAGAGATTGTTTGGCTATTGACAAAGGACTTGTAGTTTATCAAGTGCTTTAATTTTTCTGTTTGCTCTGACCTGCATTACTTAGTTTTATTAGGTTCTTAGTATGGCATTTGTTCCTAGTTTGCATTGCATGTATGCAAGTTGTGTAATCTGCACTTATCTGGTTATAATATGCTGTGTCTACCAGGTTTGTGGCTGCTTTTTATTCTTGCTGGTCTTACTTTTTGCTCATGGTTAGAGCTTTCTTCTTAATATTTGGTGATTTTGTTACTGGTAACGGCTGTCGTTGGGGACAGGACATCTGCTGTCTGGCTTTGGGTCTCTGCCATCAGCCCACTCTGTGTTGTTTTGTTTGGGTGGCTGTCACACAGTAAGTCTTCAGTTCAGCTGGTTTTCCTCTTGTCACATTGTAGCCCATTCTGTTACCTCTTCTTTTTTATTTCCAGAATGCTACCCGTGTAAAATGGGCTACATTCTGATCTTGAGGGACTTTTCTTGTTTTGTGTCCCTCACGCTATTACTTTGTTTTAGTGCAGTGGATATGGAGAAGTACAGTACAAGTCACATTAAACTGTTCCTCCAATGAGCTGTTTTAGCATTTCTGACTGAGTTGCATAAGTGTTGCTGGAGCCAGCACAAAGTTCTGTGCAAACTGTTTATTAAGCATTGAAATGCAGCTTTTCATTTCATTGTGACTGGACTTCAGATGCTTTCCAACTGACCTGCAAAAACATTGTGCAAAAATTGCTTGTGAGCTGGTTGAGCATTGCAGAACAATGCAGTATGAGTTGCCAGTGCATTACCAACTGTAAAAAACAATGCTAAACCAACTCATTGGTGGAACAGTTTAATGTGATTTGTACTGTAGTCGAGTTTACTAATGTTGCCATTCTGATAATTGTAACTGTTAAGTTTTTAGTTGTTGGGCAATATTGGGCCTGGCATGGTATAGTTTTTTTTATTTTATCCTTATGGAGTTGATGGTGTTTGTCTAAATAAAAAATTTTAAGAAGGAATGACATTCCTATTAGTTTCTCTTGTTAGCCTCCCCATTGTGTTGGTGTACCAATGGAAGAGCGAAACCCTGGCCACGGAATCCCTCACAGTGATAATCTTGACAGGTTTTGAGATTGTCACTGTGAGGGATCCCAGGGCAACATTTCACCCTTTCACTGACTTTTGCGCCCCTCTTCTAGAAAACTCTCTCAGATTTAGGTATTTTAAGAAGGAGTACGGGGAGCACAGCCCCCTGATAGAAAACACACCGATGTCTGACAGGCACAATTTCACCTGTTGATATTGGAGAACTCCCTATGCCAAACATCGACAACAGTGTTGTCAATTCAGCATAGGTAAACCCATTGTGTTTGGGTCTGTGATAGTGATAATTGCTGGGTAGTCAGAATAGAAATGGTTAACTGCATATAATTTCAGTAGTTTTCTTTCTTTTGACTGTTTGCAAGGTTGCAATCTTATTTCAGATAGCACTTAGGGCTGGGGCAGGAGTGGTAGGTCTGAGTTTGGGATCACCACAGATCTAGCAGTGTTAGTGGTGCAGTCCCTGGGATACGGGGCCTGTGGGGCATTTTGTTTGACATTATTGGGGCAGAGTGGGATTGGTGGGTTTGTTCTGATGTTTGGTTGCTTACAAATTTTGGGTGTGTTAGTTTTGCTGGGATCATTATTGTGATCTCTTTGAGTTGGAAGGGAGGGGAGAGTGATTTGGTTACATATATAGCTATTATGATGACTGGGTATTTAAAGGGACTTTGGGCATATACAGTATTAATGGTCATGATGGTTTAAAATGACTACCAACATCATGTATGCTTCATGTCATGTAAAAGGTGCTCACTCCAAGATTAAATGACATCAAATTATTAAGCATTTGATACAATTAATGTGTAGTATTATTTTTTTTGGCAGGAAACTCATTTATTAAAAAGGGAGTCTGGCTAAGATTTTTGACATCAATAAATTCAGAATTTTGATCAGCATACCCCTTCAGCCTCATGCCCAAAATGAGAACTCTTAGTTACTTTGTTTAAAAGTTACAAGTCATTTTGTAACCCTACATTCACTGCCTGCTTAAATAACTAGTTTCAATATATAGGATAGTGTATGGGTAACCATACCCTACACAAGGCTATTCTTCCACCGAGTGGATACAATGCCGACTGATGACCTCGAGAGCGAAGCTTGAGAGATCTCCAAGTAGGCATTGTATCTACGAGGTGAAAGAATAGCTGAGTAGTGTATGGGTAACCATACACTGTTCTATATAGTGTATGGTGCCCCAAAAAAAGACAAAAAGACACTCACTTTTCTATATTTTCACTCGGTTCTGCTGATGCCCTCGGTTCACAACTGACACTGCCCAGCACACTCACACACCCCTCTCACACAGCAAGGGATGAATCACGACATTTGCTGTAGTCCCTTGTATTATGATGTCCTCATTAACGCAGAATGAAAAGTCATTCTGCATTAGTGAGGATGTCTCTACTGCAGCAGAACAACTTTTTGCAGTGTATGGATTTCCATACATAACCACATTCCACCATGCACTATAAAGAACTACTGATATTTTCACAACCAAAACTCAGAGCCTAGTCCTTCTTGCAAACTACCTTATAAAGATTTATTTCTCTCATGTTACATAAAACTACAGTTGTAGTAAACATCTGACAAAGGAAAGCTTACACTGGATTGGTCAGGACATACATTTCCATAATGTGAAGATGCAAGGTACAGTACTTAAGAATGTGACCGGGAGGGGAGGGAGTTGGAATACAGTGGCAAACATGGCTTTAGAATGACAGAAATGTGTGCAATGTTTGTACAATTTTTAGAATATTGCATGGCTAAAATTTCAAAATTCCAGCAGATTACAACTGTGAAATGCAGCAATTACACAAACTCAGAAATTAGCTGGAACACACAATTTTGGAAAAGTGGCATGTGTCTAAAAATTCATAACATGACAGCATCATACAGTTTTAGAATATGGCAGAGATACATAATTTTGAAATGTTGGAGACATAGTTGGGGAAGGGGCAGAGATATGTAATATCATAATTTGTCTTGGATGCATAAATTTGACATGTGGTGGTGATGCACAATTTCAAAATGTGGTTGGGATGCTTGATTTCAGATTGTGGTGGTAACATACAATTTCAGAATGTAGCATGGACGCACAGTCTCAGAATGTAGAGGTGATGCAGTTTGAGAATGTTGTAGTCTAATGTAATTTCAGAATGAGGCAGGGACGCATTAGTTTAGAATGTGACTTGGACATGTAATTTTAGAATGTGGCAGTGACACTCATTTTTTAGAATGTGGTGGGGATGCATTTTTTCAGAATATGACAAGGACAGGCAATATTTGAATGTGGAAGTTTACACACAGTTTAGAATGTGACAGGCAGGTACAATTTTAGAATGTGGTGGAGACATGCAATTTGGGAATGTGGCAATGATGCACAATTTCTGAATATAGTGGTGACAGACAATTTTGGAATGTGGCAGTTCTACACAATTTTGGAATGTAGCAGTGATGCACAACTACAGAATGTAGTGCCGACACACAACTACAGAATGTGAGGCTGTTCTACAATTTCTGAATGTGGCACTAATGTTCAGTTTCAAAATACAGCAGTGATGCACAATTTCAGAATGTGGCAGTGACATAAATTCCGGAATGTAGCATGACATACAAATTTGGAATGTGAAGGTGATGTACAATTTGAATGTGGTAGTAGTGCACAGTTTGAGAATGTGACAGTGATGCACAAATTCAGAATGTGGCAGTGATGCTCAGTTTCGGAATGTGGCAGTGATGCACAATTTCAGAATGTGGCAGTGATGCTCAACTTTGGAATGTGTTAGTGACACAGAACTTCAGAATGTGATACTGAAGCACTGTTTCAGAATGTGACGGAGATGCACAATTTCAGAATGTGGTGGTGACACCCAGCTTTGGAATTTAGAGGTGATGTACAACTTCAGAATGCGGTGTTGATGCATAATTTTGGAATGTGATGCTGACACAGTTTCAGAATATGGCAGTGACCCACAATTTTGGAATGTGATGGTGATGCACAATTTCAGAATGTGGCAGTGACAAACACATTTTGAATGTGGCATGACACATCAAATCTAAATGTGGCAGTGATGCTCAGTTTCAGAATGTGGTGATGATGCACAATTTCTGCATGTGGCAGTTATACACAGTTTCAGAATGTGGCAGTGATGCACAACTTTGGAATGTAGCACTGATACACAACTTCAGAATGTGGTGCTGATGTACAGTTTCTGAATGTGGAACTAACACACAGTTTCAGAATGTGGCAGTGATGCACAAGTTTGGAATGTGGTGGTGATTCAAGCATGCATGGGACAGTCATAAGGCAATTCTAGGGGGTGGGGTAGAAAGAAGTAGGCTGCTGGTTAACTAGGATCTGCAGCTTATCCATTAGGTAGGGAAATGGACAGACTGGGTGGGCCAAGCAGTCCTTAACTGCCATCAAATTCTATGCACAATTTTGGAATGTGGTGGTGATGCACAGTTTCAGAATGTGGCATTGCACACAAATTTGAAATGCCGTGGTGATGCTCAATTTCGAAATATGGCAGTGATGCACAATTTCAGAATGTGGCAGTGATACACAGCTTCAGAATGTGGTGGTGTTGCACAACTTCAGAATGTGGGAGTGAAACAAAACTTTAGAATGTGGGGCAGACGCACTACTTTGGAATATGGCACTGACACACAGTTTCAGAATGTGGCACTGATGTACAGTTTCAGAATGTGGTCACAATAGAAAACTGTAATGTGGCAGCGATGCACAATATCAGAATGTGGCAGTGACACACAATTTCGGAATGTGGTGGTGACACACAATTTTGAAATTTGGTAGTGATGTACAACTTCAGAATGTGGTGCTAATGCACAACTTCAGAATGTGGTACTGATGCACACTTTCAGAATATGGTGCTGACACAGTATCAGAATGTGGCAGTGATGCACAATTTCAGAATATGATGGTGATGTACAATTTAGGAATGTGGCAGTGACACACAAATTCAGAATGTAGCTTGACACATAAATTCAGATTGTGGTTTTAACACTTAATTTTGGAGTGTGGGAGTGACACACAATTTCAGAATGTGGCAGTGACACATATCTTTGGAATGTGGCATAACACACAAATTCAAAATGTAGCAGTAATGCTTAATTTCAGAATGTGGCAGTGATGCACAGTTTGGGAATGTGGCACTGATGCACAATTTCTGAATATGGCACTAACACAGTTTCAGAATGTGGCCATGATGCACAATTTTGGAATGTGGTGGTGATGCACAATTTTGGAATGTGGCTGTGATGCAAAATTTAAGAATCTGGCAGTGATCACAAATTCAGAATGTGGCATGACACATAAATTCAAAATGAGGAGGTGAGGCTCAATTTTGGAATATGGCAGTTATGGAATGTGGCAATGATGCATAAATTTTGAATGTGCCAGTGATGCTCATTTTTGAAAATATGGCGGTGATGCACAATTTCGGAATATGGCAGTGACACACAACTTCAGAATGTGGCAGTGACGACAGCTCCAGATCATGGTGGTGATGCACAACTTTGGAATGTGGCAGTGACACACAACTTCCTAATGTGGTGCAGATGCACAACTTTGGAATGTGACAGTGGCACACGACTTCAGAATGTGGCACTGATGCACAGTTTCAGAATGTGATAGTGATGCAGAACTCTGGAAAGTGGCAATGATGAACAACTTCAGAAGGTGGCACTGATGCACAGTTTCAGAATGTGGTAATGAACAATTTCAGAATGTGGTAGAGATGCACAACTTTGGAATGTGGTACTGATGCACAACCTCAGAATGTGATGCTGATGCACAATTTCAGAATGTAATGCTCACACAATTTCAGAATGTGGTGTGTGACACAAAATGTAGGAACGTGGCAGTGACACGCAAATTTGGAATGTGGCATGACATAAATTTAGAACATGGTGTTAATGCTGAATTTTGAAATGTGGCAGTCACACAACAGTTTGGAATGTGGCAGTGACACACAAATTTGGAATGTGGCATGACACATACATTTGGAATGTGGCAGTAATGTACAATTTTGGAATGTGTCAGCGATATACAATTTAGGAATATGGTGATGATGCACAATTTCAGAATGTGGTGGCGATGCACAGTTTCATAATGTGGCAGTGACACATACTTTTAGAATATGGTGGTGAAATACAATTTCAGAATATGGTGTGACACACAATGTTGGAATGTGATGGTGATGCATAGTATCAGAATGTAGTGGTGATCAACAGTTTTGGAATGTGGCAGTTATGCACAATTTCAAAATGTGGCAGAGATGCACAATTTCAGAATGTGGCAGTGACGCACAACTTCAGAATGTGGCAGTGACACAACATTTTGGAATGTGCTGTTGACACAATTTTGGAATGTGATGGTGACACAATTTCAAAATATGGCATTGAAACACAACTTTGGAATGTGTCATGGATATGCAATTTGGGAATGTAGTGGTTGTGCACAATTTTAGAAAAAGGTTTGGACACACAAAATATCACATTGCGTTGTCGAGGTGATGCACAATTTTGAAATGTGGTAGGTGCATACAGTTCTGGAATGTGGAAGGGACAAGCAGTTTCAAAATAAAATGGTCTCCTGTCACATTCCAAAAATGTGCATCCCTACTATATTCCAGAATTACCAATCCCCACTAAATTCCTTAATGTGTGTCCCTGTCACATTCTGAGACTTAGTGTCCCACCACACTGCAAGATGGCACATCCCTGCCACATGCTGAGTCCACTAAACATTCTGCATTAAACATTCTAAAATTGTACACAACTCTGACATTCTATACCTTGAGTCAATGCTGCATTCCAAAACCACCTCCTGTTGCATTCTAAAGTACAGTACCATGCATCTGAACATTCTGGAAATGCAAGCACTGTAGCCAACATTGTTTCAGTTTTTTTTAAATGATTACCATAGCTGCAGTTTCGTAAACTTTGGAGAAACAGGTCCTATAAGGTTGTTGACTGAAAGGATTAAGTTCTGAGTTCTGGCTGTGACATCATCAGTGGCTCTTCACTGAAACTGGCTTTTTAAAAAGGGAGAAAAATCTGGATTACAAAATAGCGGATAAGTTTAAAATGAACTAATATTGAAACCTAACTTTTGGTATGAGATTTATTGGAGGTAGGCTGATTCTAATTCTGAAATATAGTACTTTTGACTGAACCCCCTCTTTAAAGTCTGAGCATAAACATTTTCATTGTGAAATGATTGGTCAAGTATTGGTCAAGTACTTGCTGCTGGTGATAATACTAGAAAAAGAAGGGTAGCCATCCTAATCTACAAAAATATGAATTTTAAACTTGCCCTGAGTCTTGAAGATCCGGAGTGCAGATACAGTTTTGTAAGGGAACAATTAGATCACATGGAGGTCATTCTGGGCAGTGTTTATGGGCCTAACGTAGACACACCTTTGTTTTTTATTAACCTAGCCACTCTGTTGACTCCTTTATTTTCTTCTCTCATTATTATAGGGGAGGAAGGAATATTTCCTTTACTCAGGACATAGATAGGACAGGTAGGACGCAAACAGGATTATCTCCTGAGCAGCATGTGCTATGAAACATGGTTGATTCACTAGGGCTGTCTGATTCCTTGCAGATTTTACACCCTTCATCTACAGAATACAAATTCTATTCAGCAGTCCATGGCTCTCATTCCAGTACTGACTATATTCCGAATAATGAAAGTACTCTGTATGGCTTGCAAGCTTTTGGAATAGCCTTTAGAGTCCTTTTGGATCATTCCTTAGTTTGGTTACAACATGGCTTTGTTTTGGGTAAAGTAAATGACACGAGTTGGAAAATTAATAACCACCTGCTGAAAGGCGATTATATCATTCAAAGAATTAAAGAATAAATTGAGTTTTTTGCCCTACATAATGCAGGTTTGGTTGAACAAAGTGATTAAGAGTGCATATAAATGTTCCATATGAGGTGACTTTATTTGCCTGACCTCAAAGCAGAAGAAGTAATGGGGGAAGGTGGCTTCTGACCTTTTGACCAGTAGTATGGAGGCTGAGTGGCAGCTAACTCCACCCTTCTCAGAGGAATCCAGAATTGAATTAACCTTTCTTAGGGATATATATGCTGAGTTATTATGGGAGAAAGTAGAATACTCTATTTTTAAAGTTAATTCTACATATATTGCTCAAAGTGAGAAGGCTGAGCATTGTATGGCCTTATGTCTTCAGAAGCAGGAGGCCTCCTGTATTATATCATTTATCAGAGCAGAGGCTGAAAATTCCATCAAAACTTCTCCTTGCCACATAGTGAAAGAATTTGAGTAGTTTTATAGGTCTCTGTATGGGCCTGTGCCTCATGCCTCATCCCTTACAAGATTGCTTAGCTGGAATAGCTTTCCCCATTTTGTCAACTGAACAGTGAACTGACCTGAAGAAGCCCCTCTCACAAAAGGACATTTTAGAAGCTATAACAGCTTTATCACCCAATAAAGCTCCAGGGCCAGATGGACTCACAGCTAATTTTTATATAATATTTGCATGTGTGACATAGTCACTTTATTGCATCAGTTTTTTGTCAAAATTTACACTCATGGGCTCTCGGATACAAATTTACTGGAAGTTATGATTGTACTATTGCACAAACCAAGTGAATCCCCTGATAAAGAAGCTAATAATCATCCAATTTCATTAATGAACTATGACATTATAATTTTGGCCAAAAGTTTAGCCATGCTGACTAACTAAGTCTGGGCAAGTTTAATCTGCCAGGAACAAATAGGAATTATGCCAACTAAGTCATCTGTTGATCATTTACATAAATTAACTCTGATTGTCTCTGCATTCATGGATCCCGAGGTCCCAGCAGCCCTGATCTATCTGGATGTGGAGAAAGTATTTGACTGGGTTAAATGGACATTTCTATTTGATACTCTAGAAAAAGTTTGCTTCCCTTCAATGTTTATACAATAGATCATGGTTTGTATTCTTGCTCCAGTGCAAATATTTACCATAATGGTTTCCTTTCTTCACTATTTTTGCTACTTTCTGGAACTAGCCAAGAGTGTCACATGTCCCCCTTGCAGTTTAATTTATATTTGTGATCTCTGTCATACAAACTTAAAACTCATCCCCTGCTTATGGGTGTGCCCACTGGTTCTTAACAGCTGTAGATTTCAGCATATGCAGATGACATTCTCTTGTATATCACCTACCCTAAAATCTCCATACTGGTTGCTTTGGCAATTATCAAGGAATATGGTCAAGTTTCCAACTGACAGCTTAACATAGACAAGATGTTGATCTTGCCTTTAAATGCCGGTGTCTTTAAGACCAATGTTATGGCAATGGAACTGACATGGGCTCCAAAACAACATAAATATCTAGGTATTATTTTAACTAGACATTTTGCCCAATTTAAAAAGGCTAATTTAGAGGACTTTGTGACCTTCATTAAGCAGGACTTAAATAGGTAGAAGTTTCTTCTGCTATTGTGGGGTAGGATTCATATTGTTAAGGTCAATGTTCTTCCCCATTTGTTTTATCCTCTTTACATTCTTAACATTTATTTACCCCCTCATAGTTCAAGAAAGTTCACACTCTGGTTTCTGAATGTATTTGGATGGGCAAACAACCATGAAGCGCCTACAATAAATTAGCAGTTCCTAAAGTGTTGGGAGGCTTTCGCCTTCACCATTTTACTCTCTATTATTTATCTAGTGATGTCAGTGAATATCTTAGATGGCCCATGCAAGAGGTTAGTGAAGCACATTCTCACTATGCTACTAATTAACTCAAAATAGAAAAGGAGCAGATTAGGAACTTGGGCTATTGACATTCTGCTATGATCTTTCTCTTCCCCAAGGTGTTGCTCCAGGATCTTCAAGAGCCTTTAATAGTACCTCCATGAAAGACCATGTTTAGTTAGGTATATTATTGCAGTATAAATATACCAAAGTTATTTCCCAGCCAGTTTTCTATAATTCTTACCTCAAAGTTGGGGATTCAGTACTTTGCAAGGAATGGTTACCTCAATTTGAAATAGCTTGGTTGTGCATTTTGCTCCATGATGGGAACCTTCAGTCATATTCTGACATTATATGGTTTTATAACTTAGATAATAAGTATTGGTTCAAGTTAATCCAGTTTAAGCACTCCCTTTTTGCACAGCTGGGTTCCCCAACATGGGGCATTAATCAATATGAATTTGTACACTCCACTATAGAGATATCTTCTCAACCACATGCCGTGTCACAACTCTATAGCTTACTATTTGTTAAAACACATCCAGACATTAATGGGGATTGCTCCTACTGGAACAGGGTCTTCCTTGATCACCATTTTAATTGGAACAAGATATGGAAGTGCTTATATACTTATGTAGTTAATGATAAATTACAGTTTACCCAATTTCATATCTTGAATAATCTGTATTTTACACCTCCAAAGCTTGTTAAGAAGGGTCAGTTAAGCTTCCCTAAATGTAGCAGATGTGGGCAAGTAGAGGGTACATTAATACATATCTTTTGGGAGTGTGCAGCAGTTAAAACTTTATGGGACATTATTAAATCAAGAGCAGATCCCCTTTAAGGCATAGATGCTGTTTTTGCTCCTGCCATTTATATTGTGGGTGATTATAGAGGGTAGATGTAAAAGAGAGGAGATATCACATCACAATGATATCTCTGTCAGTCAGGCATGTAGTTCTCAGGCATTGGGTGGACTAAGACCCTATTTCATATGCAGAAGTTGTTGTTAAGCCTCCATCTAGAAAACAAAATGATAGCAAGTGTACATAACAGACTTCTGATGTATTCTAAGAAATGGAACAAATTGTATACCTTATATACAATTTAAAGTTGTTGCAGAACAGCACCAGTCTGGCTATTAACCTGCATGTCTTGATCTTTGTGATCTTGGTTTTAAATTGTTTTAATTTGTACTGTGCCTTGATTTTTGAAAGGCACATTAAACATAAAGATTATTATTATCTTATTTTCTGCATTTTTTTGTTGTTATGCAATGTGAGTCCTTATGTGTTATATACATGATTTAATTTTTATTTTCTGTCTTAAGTTTTGATCCATTTCATTCTGTAGGGTGGGGGGGTACTTCAGTAAGGTACTATGCTGTTTTGTTTTTGTCTACGTATTTGTGAAAATAATAAAATAAATTCTATTAAAAAAAGAATTACAACAGACAATCCATTGTTTGGGGCACCTCCTGAAGTCACCATATGGACAGGTAAAGGGAGGGTTCCTCTACATGGAGATGGGAGCTGGCTAGGGAGCAACACCTCCAGGGTAGGAACCATTGAGGTGACCCATAGGGAAGGGGCTTCTGGCTAGAGGGAGGAGATTTAGGGGTTAAAGAAAAACAGACTGGATCTCTCACTAATGTTTTTCCCACTGACCAGATGATTAAGCAGCAGTATCAATGTAGCAGTAGCAGCCGGAAGACCTGGCCAATAGGTAAGTATCAGGCTGGATAATTCTGTGAATGGGACTGCTACTGAGGGCTTACTTAGGAGAGCTTAGGAACTCGGTAATCATTAGATTTCCCTTAAATAGTATATTGAGATACAAGATCTCATTTTAAATGGTTTTAGCTAATTTCTCAGTGGGCACAAACCATCAGCAACTCAGGGAAAGCACTGTAAAGAGTCAGGGTCATGCAACTAGTTTAAGTACAGATCCTATCTTGATAATTTCTGGACTCATTTGCCAACAAAATAACAATGGAAAAAAAGGAAAAAAATAAAGAAAGCTGCTCAGGTTTCTGTACTTTCACCAGCAACATATACTCCCGTTTTGACCCTTTGGAGCCAGTCCTGCATATGCTCCCATCTCCTGGGTAGCTGGTGAGTATGACTGGCTTGATGGCAATTAGGGAGGAGTGGTGAACATCTTAACAACAACAACAAAAAAAAAGACCAGGCTAGGTGTTGAAGGCAGGGTTCCTCCATCTCTCGGTCCTGGCCATGGCAGTGTCAGATCGGGGATGACAGAATATACATCTGTAGGTACTTGAATGTTTGTGTAACACCCCCCCCCCCAAATAGGGACTTACCTGGAATGCTCATTTGTCTCTTTTTCTGTCCCATATGCCTCCTGTTGTCCGCAGTTTCCTCTGGTGCTTATCACCACCATATTCTGATCAAGATGTCCCCCTAAGGCCTCTAAATGGCCCCAGTGTTAGTTGTTGCCCACGGTGAGCTTAGGGAGCAATCACAGAGCTGCTAGCTTCTTCCCTACCATGTCATGGCTATCTGTCTGCTTCTGCATGCATGGAAGTGCACCCCAACTCCTGACCAAGATTGCGGTCAACCGACTGGCTTCAGGGTGGTTCCTGTCCCAGTAAAAATGACAGAGGGGACTAGTAACCAGAACAAGAGGCAAGAGAGACCTCAATACATTTTAAGTAAATAACACTGTTAGTGCTAGGAACGGGGCTCATGGGTAGTGAAATGGAGTTCATGAATATTAATGAGATGCCTGTCTGCTGCCGGGGACTGCATATTTTGGCAGCAGTGAAAGGTGCAGGAGTAAAATAAAATGTTAAATGATGGCAGCACTTGAAAGGGCACATAAAGGGCTATTGAACTGTGGGGCATTGTAAATAAAAATGTATGTTCCTGGCTGCATCAGACTTTTAAAATCGGGACTCCTATGGACTGTATGGGGACTATAACCAGTTGCAGTCATACTGTGCAGCCAGTAGCCAGTCAGAAAGCTAGAATTTCATCCAGGGTCTTGGGGACATTTGCCACAGAGTTCTGGGGCAGTGCAAAGGACTTGTGGAAAAAAAGCAGGGGCTACATTTAGGCACCAAAACAGGGAGCCTATCAGGCATCGAAGGAGGCTAATGAATATTCATTTTCCAGACAGAAAAGTTATTTCAGACAATTGGGAGCCTTAGACAGCTCCACAAAACCCAGGGACATTGCAGACTGAGTTCAGTTCATTACGAGCTCCTCCACAGGGAGGGGGGATCTGTCCCACAGCTAGAGAAAATAGTCCTAGTTGGTTTATTGGGAGCCCCTCCCCAGGGGATGGGGCTCTTGCCTCTGCCAGGAGAGAAAGTGACTGCAAGCAATGAGAGTCACTGGCCTCGGGATTGACAGAATTTTTCCCCTAGGGCTAGCTGTTTTCCTTGCCATGTTTTGGGGAAAATGTGACTGAATTCTGAATCCACCTGTAGTTGTGAGAGAGCTGCATGAATGTTCTGCCTCAGCTGTGAGAGTGCTGATGAAGCCTGTAATTTCAATGGAAGAAACAGCCTTCTGCATTACTCTGAGTGAGTAAACTTCTGCTTACAAGTACAAGTTCTTTGGAGACCTGCTTGGGGCAGATAAGCCCAGAAAACCAAGAGGTACTTAAGTTAAGTTTGCACCCAAAGGGGCAGACATCTGTTGCAAGAGACCAGAGAAGGGTCCAGTGTTAAGAATGCCTGAAGTAACTATTTGAAAGTACCTACAGGACTGGAAGGGGAATAGCCCTGAATGTGGAGTTCTTCCTGACCATTGCATGTGGGGACAGTGAATGTCCATTTGGAGCTGCAAACATCAGCATAGCCAAAAAAGGACTATGTTATTGTGTCTGAGTGTCAAATCAGAGCTGCAAATGCTACCATAGTCAAAAGGGACTTTACTGCTGTGTACTGTGCTTTTGGATGCATCTGAAAGAGTGAATTTGCTAACAAGTAAAGCTAAAAGTTGCTGGGAGCCATGCCTTAAGCTCTGTCAGAACACTGAAAGAGAAAGAGAATTTGTCTGGACTGTGCATGTTTTTTTTTTGTGATTTACTTTACTTTTTTCATTGCCGCTGACCCCCTAACCCCACAAATGTGTTCACCCTGGCCATGGCACCGGACCCCCTTACTCCGGGAAGCCCTCCTGGAGTGGGGCCACTGCAGCGGAACTATTGAGGCTGAAGGGTTGGGCACCATGCCTGGCATATATGCGGGGGCGGTGGCATTTTTCTGGCTAAATTCCCCTTGTAGCTAGGACATGCAATGACACAAGGGAACATGCATCTGTCCTAGCTCCACCCCATGTCTTGGTGTGGCTTGCTTGTCCCCTAGTCTCCGGTAGAGGGTAATCCTCACCAACACTCAGAAACCCCCCGCCCCACAGAAGGAGAGCAGTCCTCCGGATCCTCAATCCCTTTCCTCCCCTGCTAACCCCCGACGACTCGTGCTCGTTCCCAAACCCGGGTCACCAGCATGGTGCAAGGTGTGGCGTCCAGCACCTCAACCCTCAGTGCCACCGGGCAGGCTTTGACTGTGCACATTTTGGGTCTGCTCTAGCCTTAGAGGAATCACTCATCTGTAAGAGACTATATCTTGAAAGTCTAAAAGGACCATGCCTGCCATGCTGGCTACATGATTGAAGTGACTATGACCACATGAAGTAATCAAAGAAAATGTCTGAATATATAAATGTGCTGAACTGTGTCCAAGAGATTATCTTCCAGATCAGCCTGGGAGTCAGCCTGGTAGTGTGCCAGCTATGCATTGTAATATGTGCTTCCCCCTGAGGGGCATAGCCTAGACATGGAGGTCTGCAGCATGCGGGCCCGGTTCCAGCCTGGTCTGTACCAGAATGTGTGTTTAGCTATGAAGATAGGCCCATTCAGAAAGAAGCTGAGACGTATTTCCCATCCTGCAAAATCTGCAATATCCTGCAGTCAGTAAGGAGGTTCCTGGATGTAAACCTTTGCCAAGCATCTCAGTATTGAGAGTCAGTGCTTACATGCTGTGACCATTTGAATCTGTCTTGTGCAGATTCAAATGGTCACTTCAACTGGGTCACTAGGGTGGTTGACGAAGGCCATGCTGTGGATGTCCTGCATCTGGACTTCAGCAAGGCTTTTTATTCTGTGCCACACAGGAGGTTAATGAGTAAGTTGAGGGGCATGGGAGCGGGTGAAAAACTGGTGGGGTGGGTTGAGAGCTGGCTGCAGGGGAGACAACAGAAGGTAGTTGTAAGGTGGGAGACATCCAAGCCTTGACCAGTAATGAGTGGAGTACCACAGGGTTCAGTACTGGGCCCTGTTTTATTCAATGTCTTCATTGGAGACAATGCAGAGGGGGTCAAGAGTAAGATCTGCCTGTTCGAGGATGACACTAAGATGTTTTGCAAAAGTGGACAAAGAGGAAGAGAGGCAGGCACTCAGAGAGGATCTAGCTAAACTCAAACACTGGTCTAGGTAGTGGCAGTTGGGGTTTAACATTAAGAAGTGCAAGGTCATGCACCTTGGAACCAGAAATCCCAAGAATAGCTACTGGCTGGGGGAGTGCAGGTAATGGCTTCAGAGGAGGAAAGAGACCTGGGGGTAATAGTCACAGGGGAAATGAAGGTATCTGCACAGTGTAGGAGAGCTGCAGCAAGGGCAAATAGGATGCTGGGGTGCATTGCCAGAGGGATCACCTCTCTAAAGGGGGAGGTCATCCTGCCACTGTATAAATTAATGGTGATTCCACGCTTGGAACACTGTGTACAGTATTGTTGCACATTCCTCAAAAAGGATGTGAGATTACTAGAGGAGGTGCAGTGTAGGGCTATAAAAATGATCATGGGACTAGGGGAGTTACCATACGAGGAAAGATTGAAAGAGCTCAATATGTACTCGATGGAAGACAGAACGGTAAGAGGGGACATGATAGAGATCTTAAAGTTCTTGAAAAGCATAAACAAAGTCAGGGAGGGAGGATTTTTCTGCTTAAGGGGGGAAGGGTCACTAGGGGCACCGTCTGAAGTTAGAAGGGGAAGGTTTAGGAGGGAGATGAGGAGGCACTACTTCACAGAGAGAGTGGTGACAGGTTGGACTGCACTGCCGGAAGAGTTAATCACTCAGATGACAGTGGATAGCTTTAAGGGGGGTTGGGATAGAGTCAAGGACAGGGTAAATACAAACAAAAACACAGAGGGGGGAAGGACCAGAAAAGAGGAGGAAGAGAGGGGTTTGGGTGGGGATGGGGCAGCTGTAGTAATATGAAACTAAGAGCTGCACAATCGGGCAGACTTAATAGACCTCTGGGCCTTTTTCTGCCATCAATTTCATATGTTTGTATGATTTTGACTTTGCCAATGATGACGTCAAACTGTGAGTAGGCTGACTCACTCTATGCCAGAATTGGGGAAACCTTAAATAGTTAAAGTTGTTGTCAGGTTCAGTAACCTAAAGCTCGAGTCATCATAATTAAAGGAGTAGGAATTTTTTGCCAAGTTACAGTCAGGATGATGTGTTGCAGGAATATAGATAAAGTTAATCTGCTTTTCTTTTAAGGGCCCTAACTCAGCTGCAATGCCGGTCACCACAGCTACCCTTTGTAACAGGCCTGCTCCTTTAAAGAACTCAGCTATAGGTTATAAAATTGCGGGGTTCTAATTCATACTGGGGCTGGTATTTGGGTATCTTATGCCTATGTTTCTGCCATCTAATACAGCTAGCTGGATAGTCAGAACAGATATGCTGAGTACCTCAGAAAATTGGTGAGCAGCCACTGTGATTAATGTTTGAGTTTAAAAATGCTAAATGATTATTCTGATGCCAACTTTAATTGCAATCTCCACTAATACCAAATCAAACTAACTGTAAATATGTAACCTCTATTTCCATTGTCCTTGTCCTAGCCCTTGACCCTTGTAAATAAATTGTTGTTTACTGGTTTTTGCATAACTCTGTTGTCATGAGCGTAATACTGAAGTGAGCCTTTAATGCTTAAAAAGTTGAAATGTGGGGATTTGGTTATTGGGTCGTGTCTGGGGTGACTTAATAGTAATGTGGGTGGGTACAGCAACCCAGGTGCTTTACCAGGTATTATTTAGCCAATGCAAGTATACTCTGGGGGACTGCACAATAATGTAATCTTGGGAAAGAACCAGTTCTTAAAGTAAAATGGGACCCCAGGCCCCTCAACCTTAGTTAGGACTGCAAGGCAGGGGTAGTGTAGCCCTCAGATACCCAGTGCCAGGGTTACATTTGGTTGAATAAATGCCAGTCACCATGCAGTGGGGGGTATAGAGATAGTATCCTTCGGAGGTTGCAGAGCAGCTCCCCATGCAACTATTGCCACTGACAGAAGTGGCATAATTTGGATTAGGTGGGGAAAGTTGACAAGATGAAAGGGGAATTAAAAAAAAAAGATTTACTGAAACAGGTTGGCAAGATGCTGACCACCACACGGTTGTGAAGGAGGAGATCTAGAGCGAGGGGATGAATGTCAATGCCACATGGTCCCCCATTGGTTTCCTGAATGGAGTGTTCCTGTGTAGTTAAGGGCCTTTGTAATTCATGCCCTCCCATGGTTTTAATACATAGTAATGAATGCTGCCCAATAGACCATTTTATCCAAGGGAAGTTTTTTATGATATCAAACATCAAAACATGTTTCAGACATCAACTATTTCCTGGACTGTGATGAATTGCTGAATATTAGTGGCTGATTACAACTGCTGTATGTAACAAAGGTGAACTGGCAGTATAGCTCAGAGGTGGAATAGCAGGTGATGAACAAGCACAGTACATCCAATAGACAGCTTCAATTCCCACAACCTTCAATTGGAGTGTACAGTAAATAAGGAAAGGCAAAAAAAGAGAGAATGAAGTAGGTACAGCATGGGTATTTGCTGAGCAGGTGAAGGATCAGGAGTTCAAATCCTCATAGGGATTGCCCTGGAGCTTGAGCCTGTGGGCACTGACAAAAAAAAAACAGAAGGGGTAAGGTGTAAGGAATGAATGAAAAGTAGTTGACCCTAATGGTATGGCCTAACTTACTGGTTGTTTCTTTTTCAGAAAGCAGTTTGTTGTTTCTGCTCCTTTCACATTTACAATGCCGAGCAAGAAGACTCCCAGCTCCCAGGCTCTGGCAGTCAAGGTCCTCGAGCAGCAACTACAGGTGATGTATGCCAAGAAAGGGCAAGAATGGTTAGATGCTTGTTTACAAAAAACACCCACTTCTTTGTCAGTATGTCATGTGGGGCAGAGGAAGCACACAACGGACAAGGCAGACCCTTGAGCCAAGACTATGACCAACTGGGATAAGCCAGGTAAGAGGCATCAGGTTAATGTAGTCTTGGAAAAGTAATTTCAGGAAGTAGTGCTGTGGGGTTTTAGGAACAGAGCTCCTTAGCTCCCCATGGAGCCGGTCTCAAACATTGATCACTGTCTGGAACCACTGGCCATAGCAGTACCACCAGAACCAGAGACGGTTGTCATAGATGACAGACAGCCTCAACTGGCAGGTCCCATTAGGGCTGATCCAGGAGCAAAAGATGGGCCGCAGGTTGAGCAGAAAGCTGGATAAGCTGTTAGAGGCCATAATGGGATTCACAGCTGTGATGCAAGGGCAGTTTCAGATGGGGACAGCTTGGCCAGTGGGGGATGGGTTGCACTCACCCAAAGAGGGGGGCACATCCTTAAAACATCAAATACTCATTTGAGAATGGCTGAACCAGTGGGTTCTCACCTGATGGACAGCATCTATAAACAGATTAATGTTAGATAGTGCATACATATTTTCTCCCTACTCAATCAGACTAGAGAGCCTGATGATCCAAGAAGATGAAGGGTGAGGACCCTGACCAAAAGAAGGTTAAAGTCAAATGTTCCTTCAATAACTGGTTAGCAGGTTTTATAGTTTTGACCAGTACCATCTGTCAAGCACCCCCCCCCCAAAAAAAAAAGTGTCAGCCTCCTTATTATTTGCATAAAATAATGTGTACATACAGGTGCAAGGGTGGCCTAAGATGGTTGGGGTATGATGAAGAGCTTTACAGACAAATGCAGCAAGACCAAGAGAAAGAATGGAGCCATGTAGATATGCCCATAATGGCTGAGGTCATGCATGGGAGGGAGTGATTCATACTGCTGCTGGTGTACCTATAAGGGCAGCCAGTGGGGTGTCAGTGAAGATTTTTTATGGGGGGACAGGGGTATTCATGGGACAAGTTTGTTTTGCCGATGAACTTGTTCATGGACTTCTTTCTGCTACATGCACAAGTGTTTTGCCTGTGGGCAGGGGCACCCATTTCAGCAATGCAAGTCAGGAAACAAGATCAGGGAATGTAGGGGTTCACAGTGGCCAGTGGCCTGTTTGGGGTAGGCAGAGGGTGGAGTCTCCATGCCAATAGCAGCAGAGCAGCTTAGGCCATAGCTGTCCCAGTACCTCAGATCAGAAGGCAGCATTGCTGCCCAAGGAGGGGTTCTCGGTTGTCTTCAGGATTCCCTGTGATGGTTCATGGCAGGGATATGAAGCTGAGAATCTCAAGTCAGCCAGGGTCACCCTGACATTGAATGGCAAAAATTTCAGAAGGAGACAGCATTAGGTAGGATTAGCAACCCCTTTCCATCTCCGCCAATGCCAGAATTAAGAGTTTTGCCTAGTGGCTTGGTTCCCCAAAAAGTCCCCAAAGAATACCATATGATTAATCATTTGTCATACCCAGAAGGTGACTCAGTAAATGATTACTTTGATCCATGCCTTACCATAGCACAGTATGCATCCTTTGACAAGGCAGTGGAAGTGGCACGATAGGTGGGGCTCGGGGTGCTCATGGCCAAAGCAGATATTGAATTGGCCTTTCACCTATTGCCAGTACACCCAGGAGTGTGGGATCTCCTGGGGATGAAATCTGAGGGAGTGTACTATGTGGATAACTGCATGCCCATGGGGTGTGTGGTGGCCTGTGCAGTCTTTGAGAAGTTCAGCACACTTTTGCATTAGGCAGCAATGAAGAGTGCAGAGGGGCAGGTTTAGTGCACTACTTGGGTTGAGTAGGGATACATGTTCTGCCACTGTTGACATCTGCCGACATCTTCTATAGCTTTCTGGCTTTATAACGACTTGAGAGGGGTGGCGAGTGTTGAGACTCTTGCAACAGGTACTGTGACTGGATGCTTTATTTCTGGCAAGAGCTGGGTGGTGAAAGGCCTTGAGTTGCTTTGGCTTGGCTGGGAGTTTTGTTTCTGCACCATTGACTGGCTTCAGACTCAGGGTTATCATGGAAACATAGAAGCTTGACGGTAGTATAGGACCCTTCCGGCCCATCTACCCATCCCTCCCCTTTCATGTATCCCCCTTCCTGCCTGCCCCTGCACTCCCCTCTATACCCATCCCCATATGTGTGTCCCATGCCCTCTTTAATCCCTCCACCATTCCAGCCCCCACCACTCTATCTGGCAGTCTGTTCCAGGGCTCCATCACCCTCTCTGTGAAGAAGCACCCCCTCACATTGCCCCTGTATCTATTTCCTTGCAATCTGAGGCTGTGCACTCTAGTTTTGGATCCATCCTTCCTCTTTAGCAGACCCCCTTCTCATACGTTATTTAATCCCTTTACATATTTAAAGGTTTCAATCATGTCCCCCTTTCCCCTCCTTGTTTCCAGCATGTACAGATTCAGCTCCTTACACCTTTGCTTGTATGTCTTCCCCTGCATATTGTGCACCATCTTTGTTGCCCATCTCTGAACCCTCTTCAATGCATCTATATCCTTGTGGAAGTGTGGTCTCCAGAACTGAACCCTGTACTCTAGCTGCGGCCTCAACATAGCTTTGTAGAGAGGCATTATTACCTCCCTCCTTCTGCTAGTAATTCCCCTGCTTATGCATGCCAACATTCCATTTGCTCTTCCTGCCACTCTGTTACATCGGAACCCTTCCTTAAGGTTTGAGCAGACAATGATCCCCAGATCCCTTTCCTGTTCTGAGTTTTTGATTTCCCTCTCCCCCCCAGTGTGTACTCTGCTTGCGTGTTTTTACTCTCTAGGTTCATCACAGCTCACTTCTTGGCATTAAATTTTAACAGCTACTTCCTGACTGACTCCTCAAGCATCTTAAGGTTCTTCCTCACGTCCTCCACCCCCTTCGGGGTGTCCACCCTGTTGCAGATTTTTGTATCTTCGGTAAATAGGCACATCCTCCCTCTCAAACCCTCAGCAATATCTCAGATGTACAGTGGTTGTTATAAAAAAGTTTACCAGTAACAAGATATAACTCGGCAGCCATGGCACACCAAGGTGTATACCACGCAGTACCGAGGAATATCTCATTATGCGATGCACTACTGCGGTAATACCTTAAGTTCTTAATTAATTGAATTCCCTTCATAATATGCTTAAATGCACCAGGTGGCACTGTTCACGGTTACACATTTCTGACTCAGCTGTAATGTGCCAGCAGGTGTTCCCACAGTCCACAGTCTGCATATCCAAAGAGCACTTGAAGAAATCTGCACCTGGGCTGATTACAGTAGGTGATCAAAAAGTCTGATATGTAGAGACCCCACAAATGAAATAAAATGAAATTACGGCCATCAAACAAATTAAAATGAAGTATTTTTGGGGGGGTTGAAAAGCACATTAAAGACATGCCAAATCTTGTAGCAGCCTTAATATTGCCACACTAAGTTATTCGGGTACCATGATTATGTATAAATTGTTTGCAGTTTATAGCCATAGTGATGGTCAGGTTGAGCTGCACAAAAGAAGACGTAAAATGCAGTTTTCATTTGTTCATTGATTGTCTGAAGGCTTGTGTAACAAAAGAAGAAATGAATTACGTGGAAGTCCAGTATCTTGTAGTATCAATGTTTCTTGTTTGTTCCTGTTGTTGCTACAGATAACTATACATGCACGCCGCAGCAGAGTGAGATTTGCGGTTGCCTTTCAAAATTAAAAATAACAATTAACTTAAATGAAAAGAGTGCATCATTTAGCAGATTCTGACAGTAAAAATTCAGCAAATGAAGTAGAGAAGCAGAAGAGACAATTTGTTAATGTATTCCGTGAATAGTAACACTAAGGTAGCCCTGAAAGAGAAAAAAAAATCATAACAATATGGCAGCATAATTAAACATAATTTTATCACATCTTAAAGTTAATAAAAAATCTGGAATAATGTAGGCCACCACAACACAAACTCAGAACTCCTGCAAAAAAAAAAAAAGAAAGAAAGAACTTATAGCCAAGAATGTACAGTATCAGTGACCCATTCTTTCTGAATTCCAAATTGCCAAGGGGTCAGTCCGATCATACTCAGATGTGAGAATGATATCTGCAAGGAATCAGAATGTCTGAGTTCATATCCAATTCACTGAAGCTCTCCACCCACCCAGCACATTAAGAAAAGAAAAAAACAGCTCCCTCCCTTAAGGTTAAGTGACTTGCTTTTGGTTACACAGTAAGAGGTCATGGCCCTGGTGGGATATGAACATTTTTTTTCTCAAGCCCATGCTCTAACCACTGCACCACATGGTTCACTTTTACCTTTCCTACTACACATGTTAGACACTGATTTAAACTGATTTTGAATTGTTTGCAGTATGTCTTAAAACCTTGTGAAATAATTCCCATTGTGCCCCTTGTCACTCGGATTTTGGAATCTTACCTCACCAAAACCCATTGGGGTGTATCATGATTTTAGTCGCACCCTATGTTGTCTAACTGCTTAAATATCAGACTGTAAAATGGAAACACAGTACCATTCGTATCTATTAAACCCTACCAAACCCATAGTGGTAAAAAACACCTGTAAAAAATGCTCTGTATTTATTGATTCCCTACAGCATCCAGATTAATAACATTTGGTTTATCTTATGTTCTTATCATTTTTTTAGGGTGGAATTTAGGGTATGTGCCCAGGGCCTTGTAGACATTTCAAGAATGTTGCAAACTGTATTTATAAAGACCATTGTACACTGCAGTATCTGCACACACTTGGTATACTACTTTACCATTGACAAAAGTAATCAATCAATTTTAACATCAGTTTAAACAGGTGTCCAGCAGGTGCAGTTGAAGTGTAACATTGAACTGTGTGGTGCAGTGCTTAGAGCAGGTAAAACATACTGTCTGTAGTGTGAATTAAAGTTCCCTATTATTCAGGATTTTTGTTGTTGCTCTTGTCTTCCATGGCACCTTCAAGATTGCTGCAGTTTTTGTTTTTTTTGTTTTTTTTGTTTTTTCTTGTGGTGTTACTTGTATGCAGCAGTTCAAATCTGGTTTCACAATGTGTTTTGCCTGTATTGATTCCATTTATGTATAGAGTGTAAGGCATGAAGCAGTATTGGTGAAGTCCGTAACCGAGAGAAGCAGCACTGTAATTCTGAGTGCAGCATGGTATCATCTTGTCTTCTCAAATCCACTGTTTCACCTGTTTACTTTTATTTTATCAATTGCCATACCTCTGACATTAATTGTATTTAGATAATTGATATAAGCATTCTGGATGCAACCTTTGTGTTACCTTTAGATGGAGGAATGAGAACAGAGAAGTATTAGTGGGATCAATACCGACAAGATATAGCAGTGAAAAAGACAGCAACGTCCCACAGCATGTCATTCATTTCACCTTTCCCCCTGCTGATACCCTTATAGTCTGCTGTCTACCTGAGTTTTGCTGGCATCAAGTTCTCTGCTTATAACAGTAGATACATAAATCTGGAAAATAGGAGGCATTCAGAAGTACCTGAGGTGGAGCTGGTTTTATGAATTGCAGGCACTGTACGAAAAGTGATTCCTCTGGTGGTGCTGATGAACTGTTACTGGGTACCATAGGGGCAGTCCAGAGAAAATCACGATCAGAGGGTGACTGGTGCAACTAGACACTAGGGTATGGGGGGTTGAGGTGCCACCAGCAACCAGGGAAAGATAAAGAATCAATGGTCACGGTGATGTGGAGAAGGGACATTAGGCTAAATTCACTAAAAATACCACCAACAGCTTAATCTGGTTCAAGGTCAGTTGGCACTCATCTGTATCCCCCTCCCCCGGGTCGTGCCTGAAAATAGGCAGGATTTGTCTAGTGCACTTACCCGGTCAACAAAAACTAAATAAAAAAAAAAAATTCTGGCAACTATAAAATTACATGCTGATTAGAGTGTCTGCCCAAGACAGGGTATTATTTCATGCTTCTGCCAAACTAGATGCTGTGTTAGTACTCCTCTTGCACAGTGGCTTGGATAGTATCTCAGTTTTATACCAATGAAAACTGATATTTTCTATCACATTCCAGTTATTAAGTGAGTTGCTTACTTACGTACCACATTAATCCAGCACAACAACAGGCAATATCACCGAGGTTCTAACTTTGGTGTCAGCTTGGTGACAGGGCAGCATGGCATTGCTTGGCAATGCACCCACCGTATTGTGCAAGCACTGAGATGTCAAGCAGAAACTGTGTTGATGTGTGTATTAAATACTGACGTGAAAACAGCATTTCGTGGGTTAGAGACTCTTATTTTAGTAATGTGAAATTAAGTTAAAATCTCTCTTTTAAAACTGATATTTTCATTGTGCTTCTGATTAGTCACTGCAAACACAAAGATTAAGCAACAGAACAGGGGTGCTACCAAAGACAGTCTGTGAATGTGCAGGGGGAGATTGGTGGCACTCGTCACCTCATACAGTATGAAGGCAACTGTAACCTGTGCAGAAATTCCTTTTGTTGAGGTGTCAGTGATATACAGTAAAGTGAAAAGTGGGGTTATACAGGCACTTGGAATCCATGCTGTACTTCCTTTTTTATTGAAGTGTCAGTGATATCAAAGTTAAAAGCAATCCCTACAGAATCGATCTAACTCGTTTCAAGTTAAAATGCTTTTCCAAAGCATTTGTATCACTGACTGCAGACAATGTTTAATTGAAATGCACTACTTGATGGAAACTCAAGATGTTTTTGCAGTAAACAATTTAGAAAATCTGCTGCAACACTCTCCATAATTTGTAAGTAAGCATATACCGAAAAATGCAATTTATGAAAATCAGATCCAACCATCTCAGAAACTTACTAGTGTGTTTCAGCTTACAGTATGCTGCTAAGTGTCTTAGAAGAGCATACACCTCATTGTGCTCAACAGTGTTTTTTCTAAGAAAAGTGACTCTAAACAAGGTGTTTATTCCCACAGAAAGCATTATTGGGTAATTACTGCCTTTGTCTTCATACAGAAGCCATTTTCTACAATCCGTTTATTTTCTTTTTAGGTTTAAATGTTATCTTTCATGTTTTACATATACCCACTGTACTGGTTGAGAATGGATCTGTATGTCAGTCAACTTTACCTGGCTAGAAATAAATAAATAGGTACATCTTTATTTTTTTAATGTTGTATAATATGCCAAGCTGCCCCCCTCCTCTTCCCATTACCTGTCCAAGACATATTATTCCCCTAATGTAAACACAATAGTTGTATATCTACAAATCTATCCTCCTTTAAACTATATCAGTATTATAGGGGCAAGCTACAACACTTCTGCATCAATCTAAAACCTGCTGAAGCTTTAAGGAAGACCATTAAACACAATGAAATGCACTCCACTAATATATGATATACTGTTTTAGGGTGGTGCACCAGCAAATTAAAATGCAGAACATTGCAAAGTAAATGGTGCATCCTCCCCCATACAGTTCCAATGCACTCTTTGCAATATCTATACTATGTTGAACACCAGCACACTGAACCACAGAGAATATGCTACATGCATGTTCATTCTGTATTCATCGTGGCATAGCATGCATAGAAATCATAATTTTTTATTTAAATAGGATGGTATAAGGCACACTACAAATTATGAAAGCACTACTACTAGCAGAAGCAATTACGCTAGAACACATGGCCACTTACCCTTAAGGTTTAGCCCCGACTGGGGGCACATAGCAGCACTGAACTTTTTATGTTTTGCTTGTCATAATAAATAGAGTAAAGATGTAAGTAACATATTCATGCAGCTCAGTGTGCTGGTGTACTTTACAGTATGGATATTGCACAGAGTACATATGGAGCTGTATGGGGGTGGGTACACCAAGGGAATATTAGGACCTGCAGACAGTATTCCAAACCAAGGAAAATAATAACCATTGCTGACCTAAATCCATCACTATACCCTCCTCAAATCTTATAAAAAAAATATGCATTTCCTTAGATATTTTCCACAGGAAGGGTTAAGTAAATGCCACAAAATGGCTTCATGTGGTGTGGACCTCCAGATTCGAATACTGCAAGAGCGATTAATCTGTCACTGTTGGAACCTCCAAGAAAATAAGAAATTGTGTTTTCTTCTGCCATGCCAGATAAGAAAAACATTGTTTGTAATATTTTATTATTTGATATGTTAACTTACATTATGACCAGTGTTTCCTGGGCAAGCAACAAGGCAATGTGTAATAAATGCACCTTGACATGATGGCATGCTAGCTCGGGAAGAACTGGCAGCATGACATAATAACTACCCATGTTTTATTCTTTTTTAGTATGGCAGTTCTCAGTTTATATAGTAAACAAACATTGTGGAGGTCCAAAGTCAGAGGTCATTTGCTTCTGCTATACATGAGTCGGGAGCGATGCAGTAATTAAGGGGCCATAGGGTTGCAGGAACAAACCTGGGGTGAGGATCAACTGGCAACAGGCCACTAGCAGTTCTTCTGGGCCCAGAGCAAGGGCTTCTCTTGCAGCAGACAGCATGGCAATGGGACAACAAAAGGTACTGAAAGCTCAACTAATCTATAACAGGATTCAAACTTAGTGTGACAGCAGCAAGATAGTGAACTTGCCATAGCTATATAAATGATGTTCAAAACCTAAATAGTTCTATAGAAGAATACATGAAAAAGTATACTATATAGATTCACAGCATATATTGTCAGCGATTTACAATATCTGTGGCATTAAAGACAGCAGAAGCAGCATTACAGAACTTATGTGCTGCTTATATTCAAGCAGCATTTTTCCATTTTATCTGCCTGAACAAATAGTAAAATTCCATTCTTCAAATTGCTTGACAGACTAGTAACCTCTCATACTTTACCAACAAGGCAGCAGGAAAATGGGAAATATATAAAATACCACAGTGGCTATGACAGGATTCAAACTGTGATTCACAGTAAGAGCAATAAAATATTAGCCTCAACGGGCCCAATTCCAAGACAGCGATGAGAGCAAGGTGCAAAGTACACCAGTCCATAAAGTTATGCCAAAATCCCTACAGCATGCGAGCTGCACCATGTTCCAAGAGAATCACCAGATATGATGAATAATGCAGAATTACTCATGTCTTAAGTTACGCCTGCAAGACATGGCATAACTCACAATAGCAGCGTAGCAGTACGCATGTCGTACATCGCAATACTGTCAGCAGTACATACCTCTCGACTGTACCACAGTACATGGCACTGTTTCCTACTGTACATCCCATCACTTCTCTGTTTCACAGTACAATGCCTTGTCCCACAGTCTGTGTTTGGCTAGTGTGCTACATGCTATGGTACATGTGCCCATTAGTCCCACATTCAGGCCTACTGGTTGGGTATGCTGCAGTCTGGCTTTGTGGGGTTGTTTCTATGACCTGTGGTCTGGTTAGGACAGCTTTTCCTTGTTCTAACTTACGTTACCAACCTCTGGCATGGTTCATTACACCACCTCTTCTAGAATAGCAGTTCTGTGGTGCTGGTGTGTTAAGCATGTTGTAAGCCACATTACGCAGTGGCGTAGGCATTCTTTGGCATAACTGTGGTGTAACTTGCATTTGTCGTAGCAGTTGTGGGTTGCGACATAAGTGTTCTTTTGGATTCTCACATCACAGATCTCTGGCATAACTTGAGATTTGCACTATCAGGACTGGTGTACTGAATTTACACCTGGTGTAACTGTCTTTGAATAGGGCCCAATGTACTCAGTCAAGTCCTTAAAGATAACTGAAAAGATAATCACACTAAGCACAGTTGTGTATCCATCATAAATTGGATGGGGAGCTACTCTTCATAAATCGTACCTGCAATGAGAAGGGAGATTATGAGATGCTCGGTATATTTGCCATTGATCTTTAATCGACTCTGTGCTCCAGCAGGACTAATCACTTACTTCCTGCATTCAGGCTGCTGAGCCCCGTTCCCCCAGCTAATAAGTGACACAGAAAGAGATGAGAGTTTCTTATGCCTTTCTTAGCAGCTTTAGAAGCCTGAGAGAGTTGAGCTGGAATTACCAGTGGGCAGCCTGAGCAGTCTGAGCTGGTGGAGGACATCCAGCTCCAATCTTCTTGATCCACCCGCATCCACTTTCCCAGTTCTGCTTGTATTGTTGATCTTTTTTTTATTTCATTTTTAATATTTTCGCCTGCTTCCTTACCAAAAAGAACGCAGCCCAGAACACCGGAGATTTTCCTTTAGCCTGAGGAATGGAGTTGGTAGGAGCAGCCTCCTGATTTTTACATGTCTCTGGTTTCCCGCTGCCCAGTTCCCAATTTTAAATTAACTATATCTTGTTGTTAAGCAAATCTTTACTCCAGCTAACTGACAGATAGATAGATAGATAGATAGATAGATAGATAGATAGATAGATAGATAGATAGATAGATAGATAGATAGATTAGAGAAAGAGATATTCGATCACAGGCTCACTGCTCCAACCTAAATTAACAGTAGGATTCCAGCTGCAACTAGACAATATTTGTAAGTGCCCCCCCCCCCAGAAAATCAGCACTTTTTTCTTTTTATCTCAAGTCACAAACATAGTCTAGTTGTAACTGGAGTCCTACTGTTGGTTTGCATTGTAGCTGTGAGACAATGATTGGATCTCTTTCTATAATTCACCTACAGTAGTACTGCTGAATTAGTCAAGGGATTTTTAAAAATCCCTATTAAGAATTGTGAAACCCTTTGTTAGGTATTTTGTTTTATTTGTTAGTGTGTTCACTGCTACCCAGAGAAGGTGCTCTCATCTGATAGTGCAGTTGAAAATCTATCAGATGGCACTTAAGTATTGTAATAAGAACGTGTCTCTTTCTGTAGGTTTAAAAAAAATAATTTAGAGGATTTTATTCCTTAAATTTTGTGAAGGATAAATAGAGAATCTCACAAAATTGCTTGACAAATTCGGCACTAGATATCTTTTTTTCAATTAGAGGGAGTAAAGATTTGCTAAACAGCAAGACAAGATTAATTTAAAATTAGCAACTGGGCAGCGAGAAACCAGAGACATGTAAAAACCAGAAGACAGCTCCTACCAGCTCCATTCTTCATGATAAAGGAAAAGGTCTCATGTTCTGGCTGCGTTTTATGTATGTATGTATTTATTTATTTTTGTAAATACATGGAAAAATGTTAAAATAAAAAAGCAACAATACAGGCAGGGCTGGGAAAGTAGATGAGGGGGGATCAAGTGGATCAGCATCAATAATATGTCAGATGACTGAAAGTTCAGAACATCTGTCACATTCATTCACTGAAGAGTCTCATATACACACTCAGGCTTAATTGAAATTGATCATTTTTATTAACTACAGGCATTCTGACTGATGACTGAAGAATCACCAATCTCCCTAAAATCAACATTTGCTGTTGAACTTCAAGGAGGTGGGTGAGTGGTGTTACACAAGACTGCCAGAGACATCGTCAATGGGCCATGGAACAGAACAAATATGTCCACTTGACAATTAAAGGTGTCCAGAGAGTGGATCATCTTCTGGATTGGGAGTCTTCTCATTTATCAACTTGACATAGTGCCAGGTAACCATTGCTGAGTCAGTGATGCATTTTAGATAGCACAAGTCACATTTGCACCTGATAACACCTGGCTTTATTTTTTGTTGTCTGGCACAGACAAGAGAATATAATCTCTCTTGTGCTCAGCCATAACCCTCATCCCTGTCATTGTGCTTGCATATGGTATTCACTGTTCTATGCCAGGAACATTTGGCATTTTTAGCCATTTCAGAAAAGTGTATTTTGCTTACCAGATTTTTGTGTCTTTTTATTTCACTCATTCTGATGCCCTCCCTTTATTCTGTGGGGCAGAGAGGTGCTGTTTTTTTTTCTTCCCTCAGGGTCTCATGCAGAATGAAGCCTGAGTATCACTGACGTCAGAACCAGTAAATAACTCAGGCATCGTGCCCAACACGTGTCAGTGCCACACTTGCTCCTGATATTAGACAGGTATGTGCCTTCTCAGGGGCTGACAATAGCGTCATCAAAGTGGGTGGGAAATCTCTGTGATTGCAAACATGGTGCTTTGAGCTTGCTGACAGATGCCTTACAATGAAAATGTCTATTCATAATACTGACATGTAGACTAGCTGAGGAACAACATTTAATTAACTGATGAATTAAACGACTTATTTTTGTGTATTTATTTATATTGTGTAGCTTGTCTGAGTAAGATTTCAGTAAATGCTGGTGAAAAAACAGCTACTTTCTCATGTCAGGGATTTTAAAAATTAATTTCAGGTGGCTAGTGGACCAGCACTCGTTATGAAAACATACCTGTGGTTTTAAAAGCATTTCATTTAAAAGCTTTGCTCTGATGGATTAAAATATCAGTAAATCAGCAAGTGTGGATGAACTTTGCCAGTTTTTACTATTAATGCAACCTGGCTGAAGTACTTGCTGATCTCACTTGCAGAATATCAAACGAGTTACTTGGAACTGGATTGATGCTCCCTGACTGGAATGATGCATTGGTTACACCAATATAGTGAAAAGGGAGCAAGCCATCCTAACAAAATGATTGCCAAATACTCCAATTCCAAATTGTTTAACCAGGTGAGACACACTAAGCTGAAAGCTTGTTTACAGGTGCAACCTGGGAGCACAGGGAAGTTAAGTGACTTGCTCAGGGTCACACAGTATGCAAGTGGGGGCTGTGTAAATGTGTTGTCTTTAGTGGGTAGATTATTATTGGACGAAACACTTGCTTGCCAGTCAGATGTACTGTATTCCCCATTTGTCAGAATTGCAATGTCTGCCATTATGGCATACTGAACTGTACCTTGTAAGAAGTGTAACTAGACAACTCTGGATGTGAACTGTGTAATAAGGGAATTACTGTAGGTGTGCCATCCCTTGTGTGGTTTACTGGGTGATATAGTTCTGCAATCTACTGTGCAGTACAGTATTGCAGATGGATGGTCTGGCCCTTCAATGAAACAGATACATGAGCATATATCCAGCACGACATAGTGAAAAAAGATAGGAGACAGTACTTTAAATAGTCAAACAGTTGTAAACCCAATAACTTCAGCTTTGTTGCATTACAGCATGTCAGCTAACCTTGTGGGGTGATGATCTTTTATGTATTTTGCAACAAAGGGAGTCTTACAGAAAGCTCCAGTTTCAAAGAGTTAACTATTGGGGACTCAATCATGACTTCAAATGCTGGAGTTTACTTGTGATGTGTACCTTTGCTGCTAGAAATCACTAGATTTTATAGTCCCTTTTTTATAGGCAAGACAGTCCAGAGAAGGTACAGTCATGGGAATGACTTTAGATCCCACTGGTCATTTAATCCATGGGGGTCTCACACTATGAATAGACAACAGACTGGCAACAGTGAATTTGAAAGGACCACTGCGTTGTTAGAAAGCACCCCATCTCCCACCCAACTAACGTCACTCTCACATACCAGACATTCCTCTAAGGAGAAACAATAGCAGGATGATCTGTTGTCTATGTGACTGATCACTCTTTTGTTACACACACTAACTGTAATTAAAGTCAAGTGACTTGAGTGGTGAGTGGTGAGGGGGAGTGGTGTATCTCTAGAGTCTGTTAATGTGTTTAAGCTTATTTACTATTGTGAGTTGTGCACTCATTAAATCAAAGTACAAGTTTAATTTTAAACTTTTGCTTAGCTTGACTTAACACAACTAATAAGTATTAATAGAAAATAATTGGTTGTGAAGTATGTTACACTTACAGTTGTTATGACTATGTGATTGTCATTATTTTATTTTATTTATCTATTTATCTGTCTATTTTATTTTTTTTTTTTTTTAGAGTTTAGATATTTGGGATTATTGGTCTTCTCTGCTCTGTCTGG
Source organism: Neoceratodus forsteri (assembly GCA_016271365.2). Taxonomy (NCBI): domain Eukaryota; kingdom Metazoa; phylum Chordata; order Ceratodontiformes; family Ceratodontidae; genus Neoceratodus; species Neoceratodus forsteri. The sequence goes on along the minus strand of CM057453.1, from coordinate 368,401,605 downwards.
GTAAAACAAAATCAGGCTTTTCTTCAGATGCTGGCTCACAGTGTGATACACACAGAATCTTGCTGCCAAATACTATGATGTTATAGTAGCCAGAAAATAATGCTTGCTTTAGGTGGTCTATGATGCACAGGTCAATCCTTTTTACCATAAGATTGACCTGTGATGTCATTTTATTGACTACATTTTTTTGATCTGGAAGGGCACAGACGGGAAACTGAGAGAATTTGTTCAGTATCTAGAAACCAGCAATTCTAATCTGAAATTTAGTGTCATGAGTGACAATAATATGGTCACATTTTTGGATTTAGAGATTGAAAGAGATAGTCATGATGTGGTACTGACATCCCTTCACAGAAAAGAAACTGATAGAAATTCTCTGTTATGTGCCCGAAGTTGTCATCCTAGAGACATCATTGACAACATTCCCAGAGCCCAGTTACTTAGGGGTATGCAGGAACTGCACATTGGATAGTGATTTCTTGACACATGGTACAGACATGTGTAACAGATTTCTAGATAGGGGGTACTCCAGAAACTTGGTGAAAGATGCGATGCATGAGGTTTCAGGTACTAGTCGAGATGTAGTTATGAGACCGAAAAGTAAACAAGAGGATGATAAAAATATATATTTTGTTACTACCTTTTGCAAGCAGTCTAAATCTTTGACAGACATTATAAAAACACATTGGCCATTATTATGCTTTAATCCCAAACTAAAGGAAATAGGAAAGAACATGCCATGAATTGTATATCGTCATGGCAAAAATTTGGGTGATATACTTACCAATAGTTATCAGCCCACCTCAAAGGTGGAAAGGGATTGAAACATGTGGCTACCTTGTAAGCCTATGGGTACCTTTATTTGTGGAAATTGTAAATACTGTGCTAGTGTTCTTAAAAGTTCCACTTTTAAATCAGTCAGTGTCTCCAAAGTATATACAATGAGGTCCTTCTTTAATTGTGTCACAGAGAATTTGATTTATCTGGCTACATTTACATGTGGGGCATTTTACATTGGTAAAACCACATGACAATTTAAAGTCAGAATAAGTGAACATATACGTAGCATATTAAAAGGTGATGACAGGAGTGCACTGGCTATACACTGCAGTAAATACAGCACAGATACAATGAAGCATGAATTTAAATTCTGTGGTGTTGAATTGGTTAAACTGGGTCCTCGGGGTAACATCAATGACCTGTTACTAAACAGAGAAGCACACTGGATTTACACTCTTGGTGGTCTACAGTCACCTGGACTGAATGAGAAATTTGATATTATGCCCCTGATCAACATGAGAAGGAAGAAATGTTAATACCTGATGATGCTACATGCATAATATTATTTTGAGAAACTAGAGAGGTTAAAACCTTAAGCAGCTGCATGTATAATTGATTCTTATTGATGCTGTTATGTAGCTCTTCAAGCTGCTGTTTTTAGTATTAGCACTAATTATTGCTTTTCCTTTTTTCTTCTAGATGGCGTTTTTTCAATTTGTTTCTTTTCACATAGTTTAAAACAGCACAAATTCAAGACAAGGGATTTTGGCTAGTAAGTTTAATTTGTACCTGGTCATTACCTCTAATGAGTAAAACTAACAGTTATAGCTGACCAAGTATGTTTATGGTCATTTCTATAAACACTCCTAAACATATTTTTATAATTTCTTTTTTATATTAAAAAAGATATATAAAAAAAGAAATGAGGATATTCTTCTTTTCAATATGTTTAGTGCTTCAGCATAGTATATGAAATTCCAAATATACCCCTTTCTTAGGAATGGATAATTCCTTCACAGTATAAATTACATGATGACATGCTGAATTATTTGAGACAATTTTTAATATTGTGTTTTTGTTACTTGCTTAATTGTTTTTACCTTTATGATTATGGCTATAGTATGTTTTTATTTGTAGTGCTGTCACTTTAAATTTGGGCTATTTCAGGAGTGTGGATATGTGTTTTTTCATCCTCCTGATGACGCACATATAGTGCAAAACTAGCTTAGGTTTGGAGTCTGTACTGCAAAGGTGGCCTTGCGAATGTTTGCACAATAAATCTTTTTCATATACCTACGCTGCCGTTGTTTCTGTGATTACTTCCTTTAGAATATGCACTTCATCATTCAATATCAGACCACCACAATACTGTAGATCTTTTAAAATAAGCACTCTTTAAAGAATAAAGCTCTCAAATGCTGACTATTGTAAAATGGCCACAGCGCTCGGCCTTGCAGTGTTTAACAGAACCTGTGGCCTTCTTCACTGCTAGTTTACTTGGGTAACACTGCGACTTGTACAAGTGTTAATAAAATACACCCATATTAGGTTAAACTTTTGAGGTGTTATCAGGGAGGTTGCTTTACTGAGTATCCAAAATTATTTTGTAATATTCTGAAGCATCCCCTAGTGTCAGTGGTCTCAGCAAAGAAAAAATCAGGTAGAACTTTCCCTAAGATGTTTTTTTAATCTATTTAATTACTATATGATTTAGGATTGTGGCTGTTGTGTTTAGATTTTTAACAATACATTACAAGTCATGGAAATAATTAATGCTGCCTGTATGGCTGTGCAACATTCTGCACAAATAAAGATAATGCACAGAATGCACATTTTAACTCCTTTTTTTTTTGTATTCTTTATTTCTCACTCTGCAGGCTGGGCATCCTTCCAGAGTACCAACTCGGCTAAGTCTCTACTCCCAGCCTGAGCCCTCACTTGCCAGTGTCCTCCCCTGGCTAACCAGACAGATCCAGCCCCCCCTGGATCACCCCCTGGGGCAGGTCTGCTCTCCCTCTGTGGCCTTTCTGTAATTAGAGGAGCCTACCTGGCATCAGGTTGGGCTGTGGAGTTCACTGGTGCGCTGGGCCGGCAGAGGGATGTGGACTTGCACCTGGAGTCACCTTCATCTCTTGGCTCCACAGAGGGTTTTTCTTGTTTTCTGCCCAATGCTTGGACATGCAATGAATTCCTACTCGGTTGGTGCACACTCCCATGCATCCCTGAAAGACATCTGCCACAGCTGCAATCCTGTGCTTCTGTGGCCGTGCACTGTGTTACCTCCAGTCTCCACCAGAGGTCACCAGTGCATCTGCTGGTGGAAACTCCCCTCTCTGGGGATGGAGAGCAGTCCATGGGATGCTCAATCCATCCCCATCCCTGCCGACCCCCGATGACCCAGGCTTATTCCCGAACCCGGGTCATTGGCGTGACATGAGGTGTGGTGTACAACGCCTCAACCCTCAGCGCCACCAGGCTGGCTTTAACTTCTTATTATAGCAAATGTACCTTTACTGCTTTCTCATTGTCCCATGTCATTCTGGAAAAATTGTCTGACTGGGTTGACATACATGTTCAGGTCCATGGAAATAAAGGGTGGTGGAACAGCCCCCCTTAAACTCAATCTGTGGTGGGTTGATTGCTTGCCAGTACAGACAGATACATTGTTTTTCATCTGAATTTAAGCAGCCCTACCCTATGAATGCATCCTGAAATAATCATACAGTCACAAACACATATTGCGCTGTAAAGTGCACTTTAGTGCATTTCATACATTCTGTTGCTTCTGTTTTTCTGAAAGTCATAAATGGAAAATTAGCTCAGATCTCAAGTCTGTAATTTACAGACTATACAGGGATAATGGGATTTATCTAGTTCTATTGGCAAGCAAACAGTCATCAACCAGTGATGGGTGAGATAAGTCTGTCCCACCTCCCCAGGCGACTGTGCTGATTCATTACATGTCATGGAAACAATTAGTGCTACCTGTATGGCCATACAACATTCTGTACAAATAAAGATAACTCAAACAAAGCACATTTTAACTCCTGTTTGGGTACCCGGCTTAGATTGCATCAACAGAAAATGCCATAGTAATTAATATCTATGTGAATCAGGTGTCTGTATCAATCTGGTAAAATTTTGTAGTATAGCAACAGTTTATAAACAGAAAGTAGTGTTCATGTAGCAACAGTCGGCTCCCTATTTAAAAGCTATTTTTTAACTGTTCTGAACCAGCCCCCAAGTCACCCCCCCCCCCCATCCAGCCACCAGAAAACTAAGTTTACTCAATGGGATTTGCTAATGCCTTGCAAAAAATATTAGTACAACAAATGTACCTTTATTGCTTTCAACCTTTTCCCCCATGTCATTCTGTAAATACTGTCAGAATGGGTTGAAACACTGTACATGTTCAGGTCAGCAGGCCTATAGGCCAGTGGGATGGTCCTCTTCTATGCTACAATGAATCTGTGGTGTGCTGATTGCTTGCCAGTACATACAGATAACATTTTTTAACTGAAATTTAGGAGCCCAGTTGCTTGCAAATACATACAGATAGAGTTTTTTTTTTCAACTGAATTTTAGAAGCCCTACCCTAGTGTCTATATCTTGAAATCATCACACAGGCATTAAGACATATGGCACAGTTCACTTTAGTCTTTTTCATACACTCTGTTGCTTATGTGTTTTCAAAGTGTCATTTGCAAAATTAGCTCAGAGCTCAAGTTTGTAATTTTCATATTGTGCACATAGTGTATATGATGGCTTTACCGGTATCTGTTGTCATTTAAACAGCCTACCACCAATGCGGGGTGAGACAGGTCTGTCCCACTGCCCCATATGACTGGGTTCTGAATTTTTCAATGGAGCTGGGAAAAAATTTGAGTTCGAAAATCATCAATTAAACTTTTTGATAATGCATTATATCTCAAGTAAATCATTAGTGCTGCCTGTATGGCTGTGCAACAATCTTTCCAAGTTGTTTAGTAGCATATCCACAGTTTTTGTTGAAAGGTCGGCCAGTATATTATTTCAGTAGGCACCGACCACTTCAGGTCAGCAGTCCATTTCCGTATGTATGTTAAAGCTATCTGACCATATAAACAGAGCAAAATGATTTTTTTTTCTAATCCCATGCAGTAACAACCTTGAATGGTCACAAGAGGGAAAGGGGGAAACGGACATCGACATAGAAATATAACATACAGTAGCTTATTGTAGTGCAAATGTTTTTAGGGCCACACAGAGCCAGTCATTCTGGGGTACTTACGCATGGGAGTCTGCCAGAATGTTTATACTGCAGTATTTATGAACACTACTTATGTCCAATTGTTGTGACAGAATAGAAGGTCTGTGGGGGGGGGCATTGTAGTCCACCAGGGAAGGTCAATGTATAAAAATTAATAACCCATAGTGATCAGGTGTCGGCACGGGCTGCTATGCATCAGGAACCAACAGTGAACTCCCTAGAACTGGCAGAATGCATGGTCATCTGGAATGTGCATATCATTTGGTCATTTTTGATGTTGAGTGATTTGATATTTGACTTGCAGTCCCCACAGGCACAGGATACCACTAACTGTGCAGATTATCAGCTTGCACTTTATATTAAATAACCAAATTTTTTCCTTTCTTTCAACAAGCTCTGTACTGTACAGTATGTCTTGATACTCCTAATATGACATTTTTTCTCTACTTTTTCCCCCCACTCCCAAATTCACCTACCTGTTTTCTAATCCACCACCTGCTACAACAGGTCCTCTTTTCATACAGTGTACAATGCAGTTTACTTTACTGTACAATGTCTTTCAGACAAGTGTACCACAAAACACACTCCAATCAGAGAATGGGATCTCAAATCATGAAATAAAGCAAAATATACTAAAAGCACAATATTAAGCAGGACAGTACTGTACATTACAAAGTAATGTGCTCAGGTAAAATAGTGTGCTCAGTTACTGTATTTCAAATGTATTGCAGAGATATACATTTATTTATTTAATGTTTCAGAAACACTTTGCACCATGTAAGATGCGGTAATTAATCCAACAATTACGAGACATGACTTTAACTAAAAACATAACTGATGAGTGATTGCAGGGGCCAGTGTGGTGCAGATTATATGGGGTGTAATGTGTTTCTAACTGATTATATAAAGTTGCATGTTCGTTATTTACTATACTAAAGAGTAGATATGCTGCAAGTGCTGTAGAGCTAGGTTTCCTGGGATGGCAGGTTGCCCATTATGGAGTATATACTGTACTGTATGAATCTTAATTACCAATCGCTTGACACTGCATGTGGAGTTTATTAGAATAGAAGACCAATGGTACATCAAGTTCACCCTGATCCATCCTAAAATTCTGTTTATTCATTGTTATATCTTTCAAAATATAACATGGCAAAGACCTATATGTGTTTACCTAGTACTATGGCTGTGCAAAATGAACAAATTCCAGTTTCATGAAATTCTGGAGAACTTTTGTGTAATTTCACAAGTATTTTTGTATACCTAATAATTACAAAGCTTACTTTTTTAGGGGTCTGAGAGGCATCACAGTTGGTTGAGCAGTTTTGAATATATAAACTAAGTCAGAAATTGGTTAAGGGATGAGGTGCAGGTTGTATTTGGGTAAGTGGGCTGTTAGGCAGAGTTGTTAGAAGGACTGGAAGGGAATCAGGGATTACAGGAGTTCAGAGCACAAATTGCAGGATTGAAGCTGTAAGGGGAATGCCCCTATTGCTTTAACCTGTTTATGGGGAAATGTGATGGATGAGTTACATTTTCAATACAATTACCATGTAAATGTTTAACTGTCTACTGATGTGTTTGCCACAAATAAAAGGACAGTCACTGATGGCAATTTAAAGTATGAATGATAATATTCTTTTCAAAGGAATGTCATTTATATTGCTTCGTAGTTTGGATCTCAACAGAGCAGCTAGCACTGAAAATATAATCTCACCTTATTAAACAGCAAAATGACAGAAATAATAACTATTAAAGCAATAATATACTGAAAAAAATTAATACATTTACGGGATAGGATTAGGGATTTTTTTTTTTTGCTCACAATAAAGAGGATTGGGATGGTGCGGGGAGTGGCAGCACTAGAATGCCAGGTCTTTTTAGAGGGGGATCAGGTTGAGGAATGGGGACTGCTGGACTACATGTTTTTCTCACATTGTAAAGGGGGATTGGGCTGCTAGACTACCAGGGCATAACTCTCAACAGTCCCTGATTTACAGGGATGTCCCTGATGTTGCCTCAAAATTTTACTCTGTCCCTCCTAAAATGTGTGTTTTTGTGGCTAAACAGTGGAAATTGTAAGCACAAAATAATGTCAAGCATTAAAGTTATAGACCTGTTCTTCCTTAGAAAATGCATTTTGCACTAAGCCCCATATTCAACCAGATTTCTGGGTGGATATCTCCAATTTTGAAGATGGGTACCTGATTTTGGTAATTTGCCCTTGATTTATTTTAGCCTTGTCCCTGATTTGTGAGGCAGGAGGTTGAGAGGTATGTATTAGGTCTGTTTTTACAGTATAATGAGGAATCTGCCTGTTTCAGTAATACAGTTGGAAAAAAGAACACAAGTTTCTTTCTCAGTTTTATTAACAAACTGCAGACCACATTCACAGTTAGATACAGTACACAACATACTTGATCTAATTAAATTGGTCAGCATCCCTGCACTGCAACCTAATGCCATCTGCAGGTTAATTTGGGGGGAAATTTGTTTACAATTCAGACACACATAATTGCTGTCGTGGCTCAAGTAGAGATTGTGTGGAGAAGTAAGGAAATGCAGTTAATGACTGAAATAAAAAGGCATCCCACACTGCATACAACACCTAATTAACTAGCTACCGCCTCAGTAACACTTCAGTATCGCATCACAGAGAGCGGCACCAAGTGGTGTACCTCAGTAATGATAAACTTTTCTGTGATCACCACTGTAGATGTTGAAGAGGAGCAGACCCAAAACTGATCCCTGTGACACCTTACTCCTTACACTTGTCATCTAGGAGTGCACCTCGTTCAGTACCATCCTTGGAGTTCTCCCTGCTAGCCATGTCTCCACCCAGCTTGCTATTTTCCTTCCAACTCCATGCTTTCCATCTTGCTCACCAACCTCCTGTGGGGAACAATGTTGAAGGCCTTACCGAAGTCCAGATAGGCCATGTCCACTACCCCTTCCTGGTCAATTACCTGAGTCACCCAATCAAAGAACTGAATTAGGTTGGTCTGGCATGATTTCCCCTTGGTGAAGCCATGTTGTCTGACGTCCTGCAAGCCACACTCCTCCCAGGTAATCCACCACCCTCTCCTTGATCATTGCCTCCATTACCTTCCTCACCACAGACATAAAGCTGACTGGGCGGTAGTTCTTCTTCAGCTCCTTGCTACCTCCCCTGTGCAAGGGCACCATGTCCACCCTCCTCCAGTCCTCTGACACCCTCCCCATATCCAGGGACAGGTTGAAGAGCCTTGTCAAGGGTGCAGGCAGTTCCTTCCTCAATTCCTTGATCACTCTGGGATATAACCCATCAGGTCCCATTGCCTTTTCCACATTTAGTCTATCTAGCTCTGCCCTGACCCTATCCACAGTGAACGGGCTCTGATCCACCCATTTGCCCTCCTCCCCTTAGACTTTAGCAATGGACCCCTGCCTTCCTCATCCTCCATGAATATCCAGCTAAAGTACTTATTTAATGCCTCTTCATTTATGTGATCCTGCTCCAACCTTATCCCTCCTGCCTCCCTCAGTCTAGCAATCCCATTCCCTGCCCTTCTCCTCTCTGTCACATGTCTGAAAAATGTTTTATCCCCCCTCTTAACCTTTTTGGCTATTTTCTTCTCAGTGGCTGCTTTTGCCCTTCTGATCTCCCACCCTGCTAAACTCCTCCTCCCTGTACTCCTCTCTATCTTCCTCTCTGAATATCTTCTTAAATTTTATGAAAGCCCTCTTCCTTTCCCCGATTGCCCCCGCCACCTCCCTAGTGAACCACAGTGGTCTTCTGCTCCTCTTGTTCTCTTCTGGACCTTTGATATGCACATTTCCACTGCTTCCTGAACCCCTTCCCTGATAGCTTCCCATAATTCCTCCACTGTCCCTATATTCACTGTACCTTCCATTTTTTCCTTAACTATCTTTTTCATCTTATCAAAGTCGGTGTGTCTGAAGTCCATGACTGTCGCACTGGTTTTACTTGTCTCCCTCCCTGCCCTGACCCTGAACCGTACCATAATGTGGTCACTGGTGGTCTCTGGTACCCAAGTCTTCTCCCACCCTCACCTCCTCCACACTCTCAACGTTTGTCAAGACTAGGTCTAACAAGTTACTTCCCTTTGTTGACTCCCTGACCAGTTGTTGAAGGAATATCCCATGCACATTATCTAATACCTCTCTGCTCCCTGCCATTGTTGCATCTGGGATTTCCTAGTTAACATCTGAGAGGTGCAGGTCACCTACCAGTGGCACTTCTCCTTCTGGGCCAGCCTCATGATTGTCTGAGCTAGCCATCTATCATCCTCATCCCCTTGTGCTGGTGGCCTGTATACCACCCACCAGCTGCAGGGATACATCCATCTTCCTACCTAGTGTTCCCCACAGCAGCTCAGTCTCCCCTTCCTAATCTTGCATGTCAGTTACACTAATGCCTTCTCTGATGTTTGAGGAAACCCCTGCCCCCTTCTTGCCCTCTCTGTCCCTTCTGAACAGTCTATAACCTGGAATGGTTGTTTCCAGGTGTGATAACCTGTCCACTAGGTCTCACTTAGTGTGACTATATCTAGTCACTCATCCCTCTTGTTGGCCTCCAGGTGCACCAACTTATTTCCCAAACTCTTGGCATTTGCTGTTAATCCCTTCCACCAGCTTCCTACTTTGTTCCCCCCTTCACTCATCTCTCTCTTGCATAACAATGTAACGTTATCCTGGGGGCTGGTAGCCCCCCAAACTTTTTTCCTTGTGGAGCAGATCCCCCCCAAACCTAGTTTAAACTGTAGGTATCCGCTATGAATTCTCCTAGTTTGCATTTTAGTAATGCTGCTCCCTCCCTGTTAAGGTGCAGTCTGTCAGTGCAAACAGGCTCTCATGCCTCCATGTAGATCCCCAGTCCCCTACTAACCCATACCTCATTTGCTTACACCACCCCAACAGCCACTCGTTGAGCTCCCTTATCCTCATCTTCCTATCAGTGCTTGCCCTTGGTACTGGTAACACCTCTGAAAAAGCCACTGATTTGAACTGTAGACTGCTGCAGTATCAAGCGAGAGCTCTGAATCTTGCCTACACTTCCAACTGACTACTTCCTGCCAGGTCATTTGTTCCCTGGTGGAACAGCAGGTGAATTTTCTCATCCTGCTGCTTACTCCTTGATGGAATATAGTGAATGACCTTAGTTGCTGTCTTGTCCCCCCTGCCCCCCACCTGGTTCCCTTTAATTATAGAGACCCCAACCAGTAGGACCCTGCTCTCCATCTCCTTTTGGTTACACGTCCCTTCCATCCTTCCCCCTTTTTAATACCTCCTTTGATCATGTCACCTCCCAAACTAATGTCTTTGCTCTGTGTCCCCCCAGCTTTGTGCCCCCCACAGGTGCATTCTTTCATGCTGCCTGCCTCTGCCTCTCCATCTTTAAACCTTCCCCTCCCTTTCTGTGTGTCCCTGCCCATGCCCCAAATAATTTTTCCTGGTGGCCCTCCCCTTTCCCTGCCCAACCAGCTATTGCTCCTCTGGCACCAAGCACACTCCCCGGGCTTGCCTGTTCTTACTCTATTGGTCATCCCCTTTTCCAATTTTTCTGAGCCGTCCTTTGTGTTTACCTTTCCTATATGGCTGCTCTTCAACTCCATTTTCCTGATTGTCACCCCCATTTTATACCGCTAGTGGGGCAAATCTATTTTTTTGTACTAGGCCCACTGCCTGTATTTCTCTGGCTGATGGTCCTCCCTTTGCTTTCTCCCCCCTTGTCCTCTGTGTAGGCTTTGGACCTTTATACTTCATCACCTGCCATCCCCCCCTGGTTACTCTTGTGCCCCTTGCTGCCACTATCTGGGATTCCCGTATCCCCTCTGGAGCCTTGCCTTGTGCCCCCCTTCTTGCTTTTGTGCTCCTTGATTTTTCTCCAGTCCCCATCCCATCTTCCCCTTCCTGTGGCCATGTTTGCTCCTTGTCCCCCTACAGCTCCCCTTTTAACCACACCTAGGCCCCCCACCATCCCCCCTCAAGCTTCTATAGCTTTCTTGGTGGGACCTCTCCTGTCTTCCCTTTAACTCCTCTCCCTTTTCCAGCTTAGTGTGCATCTCAGCCATCCCACCTCCTCCCTTAGCTGTGAAATCTGCCTACATATCATGCATCCCCCCATTTTCCAGACTGTATCCAGTACCATAGCTGACCCACAACCAGTACACCCTACCACCCTCCCAAAGATCCCTCTAGCCCTTGTAGCCTGGGTTTCCTGCCCTGAATCCACCCTCACCCTGCTCCCTGTTTAAAAACTAATTGTATCCACACCCAGTGGCTTTCAGACTTTTGGCCAGGGGGTGTAAGGGGCAGCACCTGGCTGTGTTGTCCAGCAATAGTAGGGTAGCTCCCTTCCCTATAAAAGTAAAGCCCTCTGGGGTGGGAGGGATGGGGGAGGGTGGGTTTGGTCCTTATCCTAACTCTCACTAGAGTCAGTCAGCCCTGTTCCTTTCCCCATATGACCTCTCAATCTCCAAACGAAGGTCTCCTAACTAGGGATGTAAGTTTGTCATGGCAGTCAAACAAGTCATTGATTCCATGATGTTTGATCTTTATTCAGGACTTCCTTGACTTTCACTAGTGTCATCAGAATGTAGCAATAATGCCAGTGCCACAACATTTACTACTGTTTACTAATGATTTCATGAACAAACAATGAGTCATTAAAACTCATCCATGACAAACTTACATCCCTACTCCTAACCAATTTCAGTGGACCTCTTTAACTCTTACAGCAATGCCCACAATGCCAGATGAAAAAACAAGGTCACAAATACCACAGCTTCAGTGCACTGCTATGTTTGTAACTCAGAAACAGAACAAAGAATTTCCTAAAGCAGTTACTCCACCCACAGAAGCTTCCAGAAGTGTGGCCTGCTTCCTTCCCCCAATGCAAACTCTGTGAAACAAATCCCAGCTCACATCAATTAAAACTCATAAACAGCACACACGATTACCTGAAGCAGTTACTCCACTCACAGAAGCTTCGAGAAGTGTAGCCTGCTCCATTCCCCCAATGCAAACTGTGGCAAACAAATCCCAGCTCACATCAATTTAAACTCAGAAACAGAACACACAATTACCTGAAGCGGTTACTCCAACCACAGAGGACGGGCCTGGTTCTGATTGCCTGGTTCCAGCTGTGAGAGGGCCTGATAGATCCTGAGAATTCGAACTATGCAGGGGATTAGAGTCCCTGATTGCAATTAGAACTGCTGAGACTGACTACATGAACTGTTCAGGGTGGTGAGAGCCCTCTGTTTTTGGACTGTAGTCTTAACTTTTTGACTGTGCTGAAGTTTAGCCTCTGTCCGCTATATGGGCTTATTTAAATCTGACTACCTTTTGTTTTAATTAATTTATTTGTTGGGGTTAGGGAGGGTTTTTGGGGTTGTGGTGCATGGTGAGTGTTTTGTGTTGTGATTCTGTGGTTCGATAATTGATTAAGTTTTGTATTAATATGTTTTATTGCATGGGGTAGTAGTAGCTTTGATTCTTCTAAGATGGAGGTTCCAGCTCAGGTCCAAGCATTGACTTACTCTCCCTCTATCTTATAAGATCTTTGCTTCTTCCTCACTCCACTGCTTGATGTTGCTGTTCAATGGAGATGCAAGAAACTGGGTATTGTGAGGAGGGGTGCTAGAGGAAGAGAGAGAGGAGGAGGGATGTAGCCTGGGGGAGCTGATTCAGGTAGTGGGGACTGGGAGACACCCTGGGTTGAGGAGACAGTTGGAGTGAGGTCCTTCGTGCCTTGTGTCTGCACCCAGGGTATACTGCAGACTGAGAGTACAAGCAACTAATGGACTGGCCCCAACCTTTCATCCTCTTCAGGTGGTGCTCTGCAATACCAGGTCGATGGCTAACAAGACTACTATAATGGCAGGTCTTGTTGGGTCAGTTGATCTGGCTTGCATTATGGAGATCTGGCTGGGTGATACCTCAGGCCCTGTGCTACAGGTAACTGTTCCAGCCAGATAATCTGTTGTGCACTGCCCAAGGAAGGACCACAGGGGAAGGGGGTTGTGATCTGTTTTAGGTTAGAGCTGGGCCTGATGGTGCACCCAGTTGGAGATATTCATTCTCTTGAGTGTGTGGCAGTGAAGGGAGGGCTCTACTGTGGAATTTAGAGTGCTCCTGGTCTACATCCACCTTGGAGGGTGGGAAAGGGCCTTCTTGCAGGAGGTGGCGTCTTTTGTCACTGATGGGGTTTTAGAGTCATTAAGATGGATTGATCTTGGCGACTTCAACACCTAAGTGGATGATATGACATCACCTGTGGCCAGAGATCTCTTGTTAAGCATGGAGGCTCTGGGCCTGATCCTGCATTCCATGTCTGGGACTCACCAGTCTAGCCATGCGCTTGATCTGGTGTTCTCTCTGTGGCTTGAAATTGATACCTTCAGGATTGATTGGTTCATTTGGTCTGATCATTGCACATTTGGGTTCAGTTTTAAAGCCCCACCTTAATGCCCCCCCGTGAAAATGGTCCATTTCTGCTTTTTGACGGGTGTTTAACCAGAGGGACTGATGGCAGAACTGGACATTTTGTCTGTGTTGGAGGCTTGCGCTGGTAGCCCAGGAGATGCAGTGGCAGCCTGTAATAGAGCAGTTTCCTGGAGGCCTTGACCACTTGGTGCCAATCTGTGTAAGCTCCCTTGTCTCACACCTTGGCTTCCCTTGGTTTGGTGGGGAGCTAAGGGAGTTGAAGTCAAGGGGGCAGAGGTTGGAGAGATGTTGGAGGAAGACTTAGTCTCAGGAGGACAAGTTAGTTCTTTTGACTCAATATGATGAGTGTCAGGATGCAATTATCCAGAAAAAGGCAGCTTTTATGCATAGGATGATTGTAGCTGGGAGGATTTGACAGTCTCAGCTCTTTTGGATTATAGACAGGTTATTACATCCAGCCTGTCTGAAACCCATTAGAGCTTTTTCAGCTCACAGATGTGAGGAGTTCACTCAATTCTTCTCAGACAGAGTGTCCTGTGTGAGATCTGGGATAGCTCCAAGTGGAATTCAATCCTCCAGTAGTGGTGTTTCTCATGTAGGTGATTGCAATTGGACGACCTGGGGTGAGTTCCAACTGGTGACGGTTCAGGAGGTCTGTGGAATAGTCCTCAGGCTGAAACAAACATTTTGCGATCTTGACCCAGGCCTGACATGGCTACTAGTTGGCTGTGTCAAGGCCCTGGATCTGGTCATTGCCTGGATAGTCAGGAGTTCCTTGTTGGCAGTTTTTTTTCTGGAGTCTCTTAAACAAGATCTGAATAAGCCCCTGCTGAAAAAAACAATGTTGGACCCTGATGTTGTGGCACATTACCAGCCTATCTCAAATCTTCCCTTTTAGGGGAAGGTTCTTGAGAATGTGTTAGCAGAACTGCTAGAGGATCGTCTCATGAACTTCCAAATTTATGAACCTTTCCAGCCTGGATTTAGGGCCTTGCATAACACAAAGACTGTACTGGTCAGGGTGTTGAATGACCTGCTAAGGGTGAGGGATTGGGGAGAGCATACAATTCTTGCCTTCCTCAATCTCTCTTCAGCATTTGACTTTGTGGACCATGGAGTGTTGTTGGATAGGCTAGGGGAGTATGTGGGACTCAATAGCAAGGTCATCAGCTAGTTTGAGTCCTTTCTCTGGGGCAGGTCCCAGCGGGTAGTGTTGGGGAATTGCTCCTTGGACCCAAGGGACCTGCCCTGTGAAGTTCCATAAGGTTCTGTCATCTCCCCCATGCTGTTCACAGTGTATATGATGACCCTGGGTGGGGTCATAACAGGATATGAGTTGAGTTTTCATTGTTATGCTGATGATACTCAGTTCTACTTTCACACCAGGAGACCTGATCCAGTTGATTTGCTGAATAAATGCTTGGCTGAGATCAAGGCTTGGATGGCATTGGACTAGCTGAGACTGAACCCTGGGAAGACTGAGGTGCTAGTGGTTGAGCTAGGTCAGAGGGTTGGGCTTGGTGCCTCCAGTGATAGGTTTTGCCTTTTTATAGGTCCAACAGAACTGGGGGTTTCATCAAGGGTGAATAATCTGGGCATTGTATTTGACAGTGAACTGACATTTGATGTTCAGGTGTCAGCAGCTGTCCATACTGGATTTTACCATCTCCAGAACATCACCTTGGATCAAACTCATTGTCCTGCCTGAGGACCTGGCCACACTGGTGCATGCTTTTGTGAGGTATGCCCTCCCTACAGTGACAATTTTACCATGACAGACACTACAACAACAACAACAACAGTGACAGGTCACTGTAGTGTCAGCACTGGACCACTGCACTGCTTTCTGGGGTCTTGCACCTCCTCCTCCCAGAATCAACTCCAGCTTGGAGTTGATTGTTTTAGTTATGGGTAGTGTGGGGGCAGAGCCTCCCACACCGGGGGTTTGGGGTGAAGCCCCCCAAAGAAAACACAATCTCAAGTGGCCACTTTTATGCTGACCACAATTGCAGTTGACATAAAGGTGTCACTGTAATGTCGGCAAACAATGAATTTGTCAACTGACTGTCATGGCTCCCTTTCATGATCTCGAGACTCGACTACTATAATACACTCTACCTTGGGGTCAGAGGTAGTGTGCTGAGGTGCCTGCAGCTGCTACAGAACACAGTGGCATAGCTGTCAACTGGTCATTCTAGATTCAGCCATATCACCACAGTGCTGCATGAGCTGCATTGGATGCCAGTGTGTTGGCGCATCACCCTCAAGATCAGCCTTTTGACCTATAGGCCCTATACAGATTGGCTCTGGGCTACCTGAAGGAGCTCCTGCACCCCTACATCCCATCTCACTCCCTCAGATCAGCTACTGGTGCTCTCCTTGAGGTTCCCAGAGCGAGGTTGAAAAGCTCTGGGGACCGGGCATTCAAGGTAGCTGTCCCAGCTTTCTGGAATTCATTGCTGGGATACCTCTGGGAGGCACTGTGTATTGAAGTATTTAAATGCCAGCTTAAATCCTTCCTATTTATGCAGGCTTTTGGGGTCTGAGAGAATCTTTAAAAAATTTGAATGGGTTCAGTTGTTTTAATTAAGAAGGGTTTTATAGCTATAGGGTATATGTTTTATCTGCCTGTTCCTGTTCTGTTATTTATGTATTTGTAATGCCATTGTAAGGGTACCCTGAGCCTTCAGGGAAGGGTGCCCCAAATAAATAAAATCTACTACTGCTACTACTTGGATGACTTTTTTTGCCATTGCTTTTTCTCCTTATAGGGCTGGCAGGTAGGATCTGGACTCCTCTCAAAGGACTTGTTTCCCCTGCACCCTGCATCTCTGAATCAGCTTACCCAGTTATTTTTTCCTCTGACAGATTCCCCCATGTGGTGGGGCCAGAGGAAGGAGGGCCAACTTCCCCTTTCCCCGGAGCACAATCCAGAAATCCAGAGGTTGCTGGAACTGGGGCTGCTGTAAGGGATGCAGCAGAGCCTACCAGCTACATTTTTCAATTTTCTCCCATCCCCTTGTTATGGGTGTGTGTGCACATACATACATGGGGGCCACGTGCATGTTTCAGTCCCATAACACCCTCCCTTCCATGCCACCCCAGTCCAAGACTACCCTTCCCGGCATCAACCAGGTGGCAGCCTTTGGCAGGAGTATCAATCCACCCACCCTGGGAGAGGAGAGCAGTCCTCTGGATGCTAAGTCTTCTCCCTCTCTGGCTGACCCCCAGTGATTTGTGCTCATTTCTGAACTCAGGTCTCCGGCATGTCATGAGGTGTGGCATTCAGCATCTCACCCTTCAGCACCACTGGGCCAGCTACTTGGATGACTTTTTATTTGTGGGACTGATGGATTCCATGCTGTGTGGGGACTGCTTGGGTACATTTCTCAGTTCTGTCAGGAATTGTCTTGTTTTCCCTCAGTAAAGTAGAGTCGCCAAGCACAGCAATGTCATTCCCAGGCATTGAGTTAGACACAGTAACACAGGAATTCTGGTTGTTGTGAGAACAGGTGGAAACCTTGACAGTCCTTTTGGGCAAGTACAAGATAGCTGGAACGCTACTGTAAAAGAATTACAGCATCTAGTAGGCCATCTCAATTTCACATGCCAGATCATCCCCAGTTACAGGTTTTAAAGAAATATCTTAAAAAGTAAAATTGATTTAACATGTAAATGCTTTACCTAGTATACTGACAGTGTACTGTTCATACTTTTTCACAGGATTGCCTTTTATAAGGGGTTGAGTGAGGAATTTTCCAAGTATGCCATTGTAAATACTTAGAAAGAGTTATGTATTTTTAGTTATATATACTAAACAGTCATCTACATTTTACATGTATTAAATAACTTGGTGTTCCAATTTATATTATTGTTTCATTTGTTTTCATTTTTTTCTTAGTACTTGTTTTTTTTTTTTTGCCTTCTTCTGGAACACTGCAATGATTTTTCACTAATTAAATTGGCATTTTTATCTAATAATTATTTTTTAAAATGTCTTCCCTCTGTTGTGCCTATTTCTTTCTAATGTATAAGAACATATTTAGTACTTGGTCTACAAATAGTAACAAAAGAAATGTTAAGGGTGACTAATGATCTTAATTGAATAGTACAAAAAGATCACATTTACAATGAATTAAAAAAAGGATGTCTTAGCTTTAATTACTTCTTTAATTTTGCAAAGGTGAACCTGTAGAAAAACACAGCTGGTGTGAATAAGCTATCCTGAAGATAAAGCTGGATGGATCATGAAGATAATGACAACTGAGAAACACATTGTTGGTGAAGCATCTATTAATTCTGTGGCATAAAGAAAAATGAAAGGAAATGTATGCATATTGTATAGTATCTCCAACAGAAAGCAAATTCTTCACACACAAAAACATTGTGTTAATGCACCAGTTAGGGTTCAACCTAAAGCAAAAAAAGTAGGGAAATCTGGCATCAGGGTTTCCAACACTAGCACCTCACACCCCCCTCCGCCCAGGCAACCAAGTGACAAGACAACACAAGTAACCACAGACAGCATCATCAGCAAGGCCACTGATATACCGTGATCAAAACAATGAAATTCCATTTTCAAGGCTTCAGATTCAGGAATTGCACCGGTGATTGTTACTCTAATTTCCGGATTTTACTGGGATTCTCCTATCATCCTTTTAGTATGTGCTTAAATAATCAGAATTAAAGAAGGCTTAATATACAAAGCATTAAATAAAGCAAATTGAAAATAATACAGGAAGGAATTAAAAGAAAAACACAAGTTTTGTAGATTTACTGATCTGATATAAAATGCCAGATCCCATTAAATTTCCTAATTCTGGAATTTTACCAGATTTTCTGGTAAAAAAATGAAAAACAGTGCCCTTGATCATCAGGTAAGACAAACGACATACAACTCTTTCCATAAAACACAAGAATCATCCAACATCATGGTACAGAACTTCTGAAGCTATGGGTACACATGTACACTTCAAAACATACATACACACTTATTACTGGCTGAAGAAACAGAGCACCTTTGAAAAAACAGGTATATTTACATTCATTTCTGACCTCACTGCAAGCATGGCAATCACTGCTGTATGTGAGAGCAGTATTCTCATTTTTTGTAATTTATGGACATTAACATAATCATGGTATTGTGACTGCATTCAATTAGAAATGCATTTTTTGAACATTTACCTGGAATTATGATTCTAAGATACTGATGTTACTAATACCTATTTGAAACATGCTATGATTGTTCATTATGATCTGTTGTTATTGACAAAGACATGGAATCATGATGATGTTATAATATTCCATCCATACTACATATGTGATGACCATGGTTGCTGGCTTTTGAAATCCCCCTATAAGCATATGCATCTACCCAAACAATGATGTCACATAAAAAGTGAATTCTGACATTTGCATGATGACTTGATCCCAAATGTAGTAATGTTACTCACTGGTATTTATAAACACACTATTATTTCCATTTAAAAAATGGCTATTTTTTTAAATGCTATACAAAAAACACATTCTGGCCAGAGCCAGTAGGGCTGCATGTGAGGAATCTGGTGTGAAAATATTGAAAATTACCAAAGTTATGAGCCTGCATTAGCAAAATGTAACGCAGGCCAATGAATTTGTTGTTTTGCAATATTTGTACACCAAATTTTCAACATAACCTTGTTATGACCCTGTCTCATAAAGAAGGGCAGAGTAGATATTCAACTCCTGCCTGAAAGGTGATGTGTTTGTTCCTGTTCACCTTGTATTACCAATGCCTGTTTATCTGCTGGTGCGGTATTGCTGGGGAGGGCTACTTGGGGAGGGAAGTGGATAGGGACAGCTTCTCAGAGGGTTGTACCTGCTATCATGTAACCCATTACCATTCATTCTCCTGCTGGAGGCACCTTGGTATACAAGATTAACCACCATCATACCAGGCCTCCACCAAAGGTGAGTCAGCTATGACAGGGTGGAGTATGGTGGGACTGTACCCCTCAAATAAACCTTACATCTCGATGACACATTTTTGGAACGGGTGGACTAAAGTGCAGGACAAAAGGTAGTAAAATAAAAATGTGGCAGAAGATGGATGTTTACAAAAATATAGAATAACTGGTCAGAGTCAATATGGCTGCAGAGAGTATGGAGAGTGTGGCTAGAGTGAGTAAAAGAATACTCGGAGCTCTTGCCATGCTCTTGCCGCACCAGAGTGTATTGCACATGTGTGGAAGTAAATGCAGAAGTACCACATTAAAGTAGTATAGTGCATGCTGACAATATAAGGGAGCTCACCAATGGTCACAAGCATATTGTTATTAGAATGTATCAAAAACTAAAATGTAGCCATTCAGTTAATTATGGCACTAAGAAAGAATATTCTAATGTGATGCTGAATTATTGATAAGAAAATAATCTAAAAAGTATTATTAGAAAGAAACATTGGAAACGTTTTAAAACAAATGACTATGTAGAATCGAGCTCAATAATTATAAACATACTGCCATGTTTTTTTTCTCCCTATGAACTGCCATATAATGAAGTATGTAGGAGCACAACCCTTAAGACCACAGGAGTGGGCTACAGCTACCTCTGATGCTATAATTAAGGTGGCTTCCTGCCTGCAACAAACCTTTATTTGCTTTCTCACAGAAAAGGGTCCATATTGATCTTTTCACCTACTGTAGGCCTATAAATGCGTGTTGCAGGCTCCCCAATATGAACAACAGCTACCAGTTTTTCCCTCTATCCCCACCAGCAATTTGAAGTGAGATCCACAGCCCTAGTACCTGGCAAGCAACAAAACAAGCAGTTTTCTGGATAATGCCTGCACATCTTCCAGTCTGTAACTCTAAAAGAACTGAGTCCCATACCACCAGAACCTGATGCTAGCTGGCACTAGACTTAGGCATCCCAGTGTGGAATCCATGTCTCTTGGTGCATGACTGCCCAGTTGCCAAACCTCTTCTCCTGCTTGTCATTGCCAGGCTGTGCCAAAGGTGCAAACCGGTTAGGGTTGGTGAAAGAAAAAGAAAAAAAGAAACAGGTTGGAAAAGGAAGGTGGAGTCTATGTGCTTTAAAAATTGCTTATGTAGTTCTTAAAAGCACATGTATAGGAATTAGGTAGACAAGGAGAAATCAACTTGTGTGACACAAACAATCTACTTTTAGCTGCATAAAACAATTGTATTAAGGACTATTTTATTGACTGGGGGATGTATCACATAATTTTGTATAGATTAATTCATTTTGTGTTTTAGTGTTTTTCTCAGCTGGGTCCAATTTACTATCACAATAATGCACTCCATGGCAAAGGGTTGTTGTGGGATTTATCCATTTCCTATGTGGTTTAAGGCACGTGGCTGCACCTTATTCTACACCACAAAAGGAGGCACAGGTAACTTTCCCACTGACTAAGACTCGATGATATCTTATTGCTTAAATATCTACTATTAGTCCCACTTCTACATCTCCTGGTGGCAAGTTTGTCTGGACTATTCCCACCGGCACTGGCCCCATAGTCTGGCATACTACCTCAGCAGTAATGAATCAACTCCTTCCTCTGATGACAACGCTAACAACTTTCTCATTGTCATCACCAACAATCTCCATATGATCTGGTGCGTTGCTGAGAACACAGAGCACACAGAGCTGGTAACAGTTCATGAAGACCCCTCACATGCAATGTAATGGTGTACATTTAATATCTTTAGATTTTTAGCATTTTTGATGCATAACTTGTGTTTTTGGGAGGGAGGGTTATGCTTATGTAATTTCAAAATCAATGTAGCCAGACACAGAAAAAAATATAGAAAGTGGCATGCATGTAATGCAGAGACTACATGGGAGTATAGAGTATGTCTTGAGGTCAGTGATGAATAGTAACTATTACAGTGGCTCACACTGGGCTGTGCCTGTCTTGGTGGGATTTGCAGGCTCTGTCACAACACCACAAACAGCAATCCACAGCAGATGCATACCAACAGTACCTGCAACTAGTAAGCGATAATAATTAATATGTATTGCTCACCTTAAGAGTTTCTTACCCCCTATTTGTGGTCAGTTTGCACCATGACAATTACTGTACAGTATTTGTAGATGAAATAGGTTTGCTGAATTCTGGAAGCAGAACCAAAGGTATGGGTTTAAAGCCAAATGGAAGTTGGCAATGGCCTTTGTTTCTAAACTTTAATGAGAAGACGGTTTATAATATAGTATGCCCATACTTGTGTACCACCAGTTAAATGTGTTGACTGGCTGCAGCTAATTATTTGATTCACTAAATACTATTAAAATTATTTTTCTATCAGGGCTTGTAGCTGATAATTCAGTCTTAAACTGTGTCCAGTGGCAGCAAGTAGAGTAGAAGACCATATTTCTCAATCACATGGATGAAGTGGGAATTTGGTAGAAAGGCCCTTGAATTTGCAGCATCATATACAACATGTACATTGCATACTTGCCTTTGCTGTGTGAAGTGCATGTGTCTGTGTGTGTCTGTCTCACAGGAGCTCCCTCTGTGTCTATGTGGCCCACATACCTTGAGGTAGATGACAGAGCCACAGCCACACAGACACCACTTGCAACACTTCACTGACATTGACTTTCCCGAGCAGTGCCATTATAGAGGAAAAGAGAGAGACAGAGAGACAGAGAAAGAGATACACAGACACCTACCCATATACACACACACACACACACACACACACACACTCACCACACTTCATTTTTTCAAAGCACGCAACAGCTGAGTCTCTGTCTTTGTCTGTCTGTCTGTCTGTTTCTCTCCCCCTCTCTCTCTCTCTCTCTCTCTTGCTCTCATTCACTCTCTCAGCTAGTGAAAGCTTTGGCCCAGCTGGGACCCCATGCAAAACTAAATGGTGGGGCTCCCAACAGACAGTGTTGCTATCAGTGGGAGGGATTGCAGTGGGGCCATTCTCTCCCAGGCATAAGGATAAATTGCCACCACTATCATTTTTGTTTCTCCTCTCCCCTGTCCCTAAGAGCTCCTCTACATTCTGCTGGGAGCCACAGTTGTTGAATCATCACAGGCCTGCAAGCCTGTCATGTGACTATGTCCGCTGAGATACAGTAAAGAGCCACAGGATGCAACCTGCAGCTACTGCACACCAGAGATACCAGCATTACACATCTAAAGCCTTTCAGGGTCTGATTTGATCTGCATACCATAAGAACTGGACTGCCTCTTTTGGGAGTGCCCAAGTAGAAGAACTGTATTTCAGCCATTTGGCCTTGTTGTGGATTACAAGTAGTGAACCCTTTAATTTTAACTTAATAACAGTGCAGCTTAAATAGCCACACCTGCATCAAACATTGAGCCTATGATGATTCAACAACTGTGTTACCCAGTAGAATACAGGGGGCTGTTAGGGACTGTGAGGATAGTATAAGTGCTGTGCCTGTTAGCTGAGACTGTGAGGGACTGACAGCGATGAGGGGTGGGGGGGGATGGAGAGGGGATTGTAGGGATTGCCAATTAGTTGTTTATTTTTTAAACCTTCTCTTTCCTTCCCCAGAGTCATGTTCCTGCCTTCCCTAATAAACCTTATCCCATATCCCTCGTTTGTGTTTTACTCTTGTGTGCTGTTTTCTATTGCTTGGTCATTGTGTTATTGCATTGTGTATTGGGACTGTGTGGGGCTGTTAAATCACAGCATAGGGCTGGCAGAACAGCCTAGACATTAGAGTAATGAGTAGTGAATGAACTTGATACTTCCAACAGAATAGGGTTTGATACCAAAAACCTCCTCTTGCATACTGTGTGAACCTAACTAAATCACTTAACCTTCGTAGTATCCTTGAGTTGCCCCTTGAAACAGACCATGAGCCTAGTGGGACTTACCTTGTTACCAAAAGAATAACTAGTTACGGAAGAGACTGACTTGTTAACATTGATCTAGTACTGACATTTGGAGCTGCATGGCATAGCAGAGCATTCATTTATCAAACAGGGCTCAGACACTTATAAACAGATACTTATTTTGGACCAGTAATAGAAAACAAACAAAAAGAAACAAAACACATATTCAAGTCATTATATCCTCTGTATGACTGGTTTTCATAGTTCTAATTTATTGTTAAACTACTGTACATAACTTAGGCATGAGGGAGTGTTTACAGCAGTAGACAGTAGAAATTCCTACATGATGACTCCCAGCTTCAAGGCTGAAGAAATTAGCATATGTAAGGA
Source organism: Neoceratodus forsteri (assembly GCA_016271365.2). Taxonomy (NCBI): domain Eukaryota; kingdom Metazoa; phylum Chordata; order Ceratodontiformes; family Ceratodontidae; genus Neoceratodus; species Neoceratodus forsteri. The sequence continues at coordinate 368,377,918 of CM057453.1, read as the reverse complement.
TTGTGGGGGGAGCTCCGGGTCTACTTCTCACATATGCTATTTTCTTATATATAAGGCATCCTGTGTGGCAGAGGGTGGGCAGTTCACTCCCATATGATGATGATGCTGGAATTTCACAGTGTATCTCCCTTGTCTGTGTGTATGTGTCTCTGTGTTCCTGTTGTCTAAAACTACCTTTTGTGGGCACAGGTCAGTTTCAGGGCTGGGGAAAAAATTGCATTGATAACAAGCAACTGATAAAATCTCTCTTGCTGTCCCTGTGGGGGGGGGGCTGGAAAGGACAGCCAGCAGTCCAACAGTGAAAGTGTGGCGGGGGTCATGTATTCATATAGGATCCTATGAATGTCACTGTGCCATCCTGCCCACTTGCCAGTACTTCAAAAACAACTCATTAAACAAACATTTATAACTCCTATTAAACTAATAAACATTTGAACCTTATTTTCTACATTTGAAATGTTGTTTTCTTACTTTTATAAACAAAGTCTGTTATTACTGACCATCAGTTTCTGGCCTGTCTCCTGCTAGCTGCAATATTGATTTGTCTCCCACATAACACATGTGCCTAATTAGCCATTTGCTACTGGGTCAGTATTCAGTCAAAGTAAAGAGATACCGAGTTAACCCCTAAGCTGCTGAAAGAACTAGAATGAATCTATGTGACTGAGTTGGACAGATGCTCATTCTGCTGCCCTGCAAGTGTTAGATGACAGCAGGTTCAAAGGGCTTTTTTTATATTCTGAGAAGTTGGGAGGCACAGTAGCATCCCCCTCTGCCTTTAAGACAGAGCAGCAAATAGCAAAAATCAGAGGGGGGTGCACTATTTATTAGTTGTGGACTGATTCTTCCAAAAGTCCAAAAAGGAAGTTTTATGGTAAGCTTGTTTTTAGAGCTAATGCAAGAGGGATGCAGGCTCTGCCTACCTTCAGCCCTAATAAGGAAGAGCAAAACCAAATCTAGTATAGCTCTATGATATACTATGATACACTGATAGATATTTGATGTATTTATACTAGATGAGGATCTCTATATTTATTCTTCCCAACTCTGCAGATTATTACATTTTGGATAGGTGGTTATTGCATATTTTTCCTGTTATTTAAAGTTATTATATGTCTTTTGAATGTCTGTGCAATTGTAATGATCTATGTTTTTAATCGAACAATAAAAGGTTATACTACACTATTATTTTTTATGGCTTGTCACAATTGAAATTAATATATAAATATAATTATGTGTGCATTTTATGTGGAAGAAAAATAAATTTGAGGCATTTGCTTGAAATACTGATCCCACTACAATACTATAAATAGCCAGTATTTTAAGATGCACACTATTCCTTTCTACCATGTCCCATTAATGATATAATTATGTAATCATCATTGCATGCACAAGGCAAAGGAAAACAAAATGTACCCATTTGCATGCAATTACTATCCTATTACAAACAATACAACCATGAATAAATTCAGAAACATGTTAAACATTTATAAAATTACTGCATGTATGTACAGTACAGTGATACTGTCACATATTAGATAAAATAACTGCAGACTGAAGTGGGCGTGTATGTGTTTAAGTGTTCATGTGTACCCATGGCTACAGAAGCACTGGACCACGATGATGGATGTCTCTTGTGTTTTCTGGAAAGAGTTGTATGGTTATTTATTTATTTATTTGAGTTTTGGTAACCAGCTAAGACCACTGAGACAAGACCAGTCCCATTTTCATGGTCGACCGGGGTTTGCAACAAGCAGAGACAAGACAATAATATATACAGGCTAAAAGATAATAATGAAATGAAAATACAACATGGGTTAAATATAGCAAATATACAAGTCAATTAAGGAAGAAACAATTCAAAATAACATACACTTCAGTATGGTAAAATCATGAGTTCCAGGAAAATGTACAACCATGGCTGCAGGTCACAGAGACCAGAAATGCAAGATAGAAAGAGTGTGGGTGTAGGGATAAGGAGGTAGCTAGGGCCGGGTGCACATAAAGGAAGGTATAGGGGTAGTGCAGTAGGGAAGGTGGGAAGGAAGAAAAAGGTAGATTAACGGAAGCAGGAACAAATAGTAGAGCTGGAGGGGGAGGCAAGCGGATGGGTTTGAAACTTGGAGAGAGTGCAACAGGACAGTACAGAGGGGGGAAGGGAATTCCAGTCAGATATGACTGCATAGGAGAAGGAACATTGTGCAGAAAACAGATGTAGAGAAGGTTTTACAAGGTGGGGAAGGGAGGCAGATCTAAGGTCTCTAGATGCTCGTCTAAGGCATTCAGTCTCATTAAGGCAAGGAAGTATGAACTTATGGACCAGTCTGTGTATGAAACTTAGTGTAATAAACCTTAATTCTGATTCATAAGGTAACCAACCCAATGCAGAAAGAACAACACAGTGGTGGCAATGAGCATCAACAGCCGTGGCGAATCTACCTACCCTATGGTAGGCCTGGGAGAGGAAAGACATGGAAGAGACATTGGTTGAGAACAGGAGGGGAGCACCATAAGTGAGGAGAGGAACAAGAGATGAGGTAGCAATCTTGTGACAGGTGGTAGTAGTGAGGAACAAATGAATATGAAACAGGAGATCTAGACTTTGGCTGAGGGACTTTATGACATTGGAGACATGTGCATTGAGTAAGAGCGATGAGTCAAGTGTAATACCCAAGTATGTAAAGGAATGGACAGCCTCGAGAGTATCACTATTTAGGAAGGAAATGTACAGGTGGGAGAGGGCATGGACCGAGGCAGGCAAATTGGAGAATAGCATACTTTTGGTCTTTTTGGAGTTAAGGACTAATTGGTTATGCATAAGCCAGTCTCCCAGGACAGCAAAGTCAAATGCAAGTTCGTTATTAATTAGATTAAGGTAAGTTTTAGATTAGATGTTGTTTGTCTTACCTGATGATGACTTTCGTAGTTGCTTGTGTTGTCTTATCCCCTTGGCTGCATGTGGTGGGGAGCAGTTAGGATGAGAAACCCTAATGCCTCATTTCCCTACATTTGTTGCTTTAAGATGAACTCTCACTGGTGCAGTAACACAGCTTTTGTAAAAATTCAGTTACAATTGAGTTCCCTTATTGAATAAAACATATCACATGACCGTGCATTATCCCACAATGGCTGCATGCCTCCCTCTACGGTATGTCTGCATGTCTGCACTACTTTCCATCATTCATAACTTTCTTTCCAGCAGTGAGATAACTCCACACCTGGCACACACAAGCTGCCACACACATATTTTGCACACACAGGCTGCCACAACCATAAGGAAGTAAATCTATACAGCTTTTGCACACTGCAAACAATTATTTTGTTGATCCTGCCATGATTTTTATACATAAAATGTAATAAAAGAAAACTTATCTGGTTTCTACTACCATATTTAGACCATTTTAAGTGTAATGACTTTCACCTTCTTGTTTCAGTATATCATGACTGAGCGGTGTGCACCACGTTAAACAATATGACATCACAGTTTTAAAATCAGGAATATTTTGCTCAAATAACACATAAACTGGGGTGTTTATGGTACGTTTTCTGAGATTTTTCTAAAAGAAGCTGCCAGCTGTAGAGTGAGAACAGTAAGCAAGTCAGTGGATTCAGAAGTGTAGACGCTAGCCCGAACAAGCATTTCTTTAGCAACACTTACTTACCCTTGCGTCTACTCTTCTGAAGCTGGAGGCTCGCTCACTCTCCACACTCTACAGTCAGTGGCTTCTTTTAGAAAAACCTCAATAAACTTACCTTAGACACCACTGTTTACATGCTTTTTGAACAAAATTTTCCTGATTCTAAAGTTTTGGAAGCAGATTGTTTAGCATGATGAACACTGCTCAGTCTAGCTACACTTGAAAGAAGAAAGGGAAAGTCATTACACTTAAAACAATCTAAAAATGGCAGGATCAAACAGATACATTTTTTTGATCATTTTTAACCTATAAAACTCATGTTACGATGAACATGATAACTGTTTTCTATCACTTTAAACCTATCAGAATCATGGCAGGATCAAGCAGATCACCTAAATGAAGCACTAATTTGTGCTAGACAGGGACTCTTTTTTTTTCCCTTCCCAACATTTGTTGCCTTTTATAAGATGGATAATCCACTATAAGGTGTTCAGTCATGCTTTAATGTATGCATTCCTTGGGTGGTTGAATGCACTCTGCTTATGGCCCTGTGCATCACAACGCACACCAAAGCGTACATATATCACAACTGTATTCCCTGTAGTTGATTATTTATTACATCTAGAAATATCTATCTATACTGGGCAAGGAAACCCCACATCCTGACTGACTGACACTTGTTTCTACCCATGGCACAAACAGCACAAACCATGACTAAAACAAGTCCCTGCCAACCTTCATTTAGAGGCATTCAGTATCAATGTGCAGGTATGGAATTCAACATTTTTAAATGGCAGTCATTTTTTACCTCAGACAGTTACTTCAGAGTGAAAATATTATTTATTTAACTGTTATGATCTAGCTCCCACAAGCACTCCAGAATTTTTAATGTTTAATCATCCTGCATTTTATTTTTCCAGTTTTACATATTGGAGCCTGGACGTCCACAGTCCCAATGACTGGCTGTCCTGACAGACTTCACTGTGTGCTCATACAGTATCACTTCTTCTGCCAGCAATTTAACAATATAAACAAAGGGCCTGATTCTAGAAACAGTACACCACAGTGCAATGCAGTTACGCCAAGAGAAATGTCACAAGTCACAAATAATGTCAAGCAGTTGAGGCGTACGCTATTCTAGAAAGTGACATGCACCATAATGTAACTAATTATGCCAAATGCGACTTACACCGCAGCTGTGACATACCCAGAGGTACGCCAATGTGTAAATGAACATACGCCAAGAAAACAAGAGATACGTCAAAACGAGATTCTAGAAGCTGCTGTGCCACAACTTACACCAAGTCCTAATAGTGTAACATACACCAAGTGGGAGCAGGTGCAACTTACACAGTATATAAAGGAGCACTGACAGGCAGACTGGAGACACAGCTGCACAGCACTGTGTGAGAGAGAGGAGAGAGAGACAATGGAAGGAGCAGCAGCAATGCTAGGTGTGCTACTACTGGACCACTAGGACAGGCACAGGAGGTGACACAATGAACAAGAACCAAAGGAACAGGCAGCAATCAGAATGGCACAGATCTGTCAGACGCCAGACGCAATGCACCATGGATGTACAGGCCAAGGAAGACATGCCAGGATCTAATGGAGGAAAAGTGCATTTCACGCTACCAACTGCCCCAGGCCATCATTGAGGGGATATGAGTCGACCTCCATGTAGACCTGCGGAGTGCCACCCGCAGGGGGCAGCCAGTCCCTGTCAAGGTGAAGGTAACAGCAGCACTATGCTTCCTGACAATAGGGATGTTCCAGATACCAACAGGCGACACTGTGGGAATATCACAGCCAGCCATGTCCAGGTGCCTACACCAGTTGTTGAATGCTATGGTGGCCCACATGGATCAGTACATCACCTTCCCCCATAAAGTACGACAGCAGCAGGCAGTGATGCAGGGCTTCTACACCATCACCCAGTTTCTACGTGTAATGGGCGCAATAGACTGTACGCATGTCACCATACAAGCACCATTGGTCAATGGGGATGTGTATGGCAACTGAAAAGGTCATCACTCCATGAATATGCAGGTAGTGTGTGACAGTCAGTACCGCATACTGGATGTGGTTGCCCAGTACCCTGGTTCCACACATGACACCTACATCCTGCACAACAACAGCCTACATGAGGGCTACCAGATGGTACAGCTCACAGAAGGATGGCTAGTAGGTAAGGTAACACAGCACACAGCACCGCATACCTGAATTCCTGCACATCACGCACACATAGGTAACACAGACCACACAGACTGATGTTGTCCCATTTATCCAACAAGGGACAGTGGGTATCCACAGTTGCCATGGGTGATGACATCATTACACCACACACACACACACACACACAGCAGCACAGACAAGATACAATGAGGCGCACAGCCAGACCAAGTGCATCATTGATCACACCTTTGGTGTCCTGAAGGCATGATTCAGGTGCATTGATAGATCATAGGGCTCTACAGTATAGTCCAGAGACGACCTGCAAGATATTCCACATCTGCTGCATACTACATAACAAAACAGTGCAACACAGTGTGCCACCACTGGACCAGCTGGAAGAAGAGGATGAGGAGGACTAGGATGGGAATGGCATGGCACACAGACATGACAGACACCACCAGACAGATGCTGCGCTGGCACAGGCAGGCCAACATGCATAACGTGACCTGAAGGAGAGGCACTTCACTTGAGAAACACCACAACACCTCAGTAACAGTCACAAAATGCCAAGCAGAGATGTCCAACAAACCAACACACGGGCGTGCCACTTGGTGCAGCTCACAGGCCATGGTGACACTGGACGATGGCAACAGGTCCTGTGGAATGTGGCCACATTGGCCGATGCACACACAGCTGTGGACATGGGAAAGTGTGATGAACTAAGAGACAATATGGAGCAATATAACAAGATCACCACACCAGGTAAGTGGAGACAGACACAGCACAGTTTGCTGGGGGAAAATGGCCATGCATTGGGCACTACAGACCTCACCTGGTGCCACAAGACATGGCACACAGTAGGGTAGGACAATAGGTAGAGTTAGGCAGAACACTGTGTGGGTCACACACCTGTGAGGCCTACAGACATATGGCACAACCAGTAGACACTGACACACACAAACAGGGTGGAAACAGTGCCATGCAGTGGGCTATGCATGCAGCACACATCAACACATCATGGGAGACTGGACAGACTGAATGGGCCAGCAACGCAGTTGACAATGGAATGCGTGGCACCGGAGGCAAAGGGTGCACAGAGGCCACAGGCACAATGCTGGGATAATGGCGCCACCAGGCACAATGCACCTGCCATGGCCACTGATACATGTAAACAGTACAACCACAACAGGGACACGGCATAGGGTGGCACAGACCTGTAGACATATGGCGGTGAGACACACCAATGCCCGTGCCATTGGTGCCACCCACAGGGAACACTGGATCCCCGAGGTGGAAGGGTGCCATACAGGCACTGTGCCACCATACAGCTGGGACATACATTGTGTAGTGGCATGGGTGCCACAGCATGCACGGTGAACTGCAGCACACAGGACACCATGCAGATGTGGACAGTGGAGAGTGCCATGGGCCATGAGCAGCACAACCGGAAAACTGACCAGATGCACAGTGAGGATACACCGGGGACATCAGGCACCACCCCCAGTGAGCTCCCACGTGCACGGTGACACATACCCACATTGCCATGCACACCTGGAACAGACACACAGACCCAGTGATGTATGAAAACAGTTTAATGTACAAATATCAACAACAGGGACACAACAAAACAATGAATGGGGTAAGGGTCAGAACAACAGCCAATGGCACAATGACAAAACATAACAATGTGACAACACCCTTGCATCAACCCACAACACTCCTAAATGCCCACCCATACCCATGAACAACAGAACACAGGTCCCCACAACAACAACCGAGTCCCACCCATAGAGAATGACAAACATATACACAAACCCACCCAAATGTAATCCACCAAACCCATATGTACATATTCACCTGAACAATACACCCACTCATATATACAAAACCACCCACAGACACAGTCCCAACCCCAGAAATACAGTGCAGTAACACAGTCATTATATCCAGTGTAATTCGGCCAACAGGGCATCCACAGATCCATGCAGGCATCCAATATCCTCCAAGATGGCCAACACCAGGGCCACTATTCGGTCCCAATCCAGGCTCCTCCCCTGCACAAGAACAGCACCAGGCCCCCCAGCAGTGATGTCCACAACCTTCCCCTGCTGCTGCTCCTGTATGACATCCAGTGGCTGGTGCATACTCGACTGGCTGTGCTGCAGTATCCACCACCATGGTCCCTGAAGGAGATGCAACCATTGCCAGGTCCACCTCCAATGCAATGTTGACCACCTTGGCCAGTCCAGGAGCAGACTATGTTTCAGGCCCCAGGCACCCACCATCTGTGGGATCCTGTTACACTGCCTCCTGTGCAACTTCGCCCAAGTCATCACCAGGCACCTCTGCCGAGAAGGACGAGGAAGAGGTTGGTGGAAGGACCCGGGACCTCCGCTGCCTGTGCTGCATGCACCTGCTGTACTCCACAGCATCTGAAGCCTTTATCTCCACCATTGCCCTCAGCAGGGCCCGCTGCCACTGTGATAGTTAGCTACGTACACCTGTAGTAATGCAAGGGATGCGGTCAGTGCTGGGCCTGGCCATGTGGCATGCACACATAGGACATGTAAGGTTGCAGTGTGTGCCACCGTGTGGCCGATCAACATGGCCACATCACATGGAGACCACTGCATGCACATACCAAACCTCCAGTCTAGCGCCTCCTGCCTGAGGCTGCAGAAATGGCCATGCTGCACTCCCTGAGATGCACCTGTCAAACCTGTGGAGTTGTAGGGAAGGGTGAGTTGTGTGCAGCTCAACATGCCATGGCCAATGTGCCAGCACTGCCCCATCAGATGAACAGCCATAGGCATACATACCTGCGCCTGTGTCCTGTCCAGACCACATCTCAGCGTCCCTGCACTGTGCCATGCCTATCATGCACTGCAGGATACTGGGCTGCCTCCACCTGAGATCCTGCCAGCAGTGTGTCAGCTGGCAGACTGTCTGGCATATACCACTGCACTAGCCATGCATGCACAGATGGTGTGCCATACACGCTCCCACTCTGTGGTGGTGTGCCTTCTGCACCTAGGTGACAGCAATGTCCTGCCCCACTGCTGTACACAGTTCATGAGCATGGCTGTCTCCATGGGCATAAAGTTTGGTGCCCACCCGCTGAGATTGACTGATGATCCAGAGGACATGTCCAGTCACTGATGTGATACCTGCAAGGGGGAAGGAATGACACATGGGTCACTACACAATGCCGCCACGGATGTGTTGATGTCCCCTACCCACCAGGTGCAACACCCACCTGCGTCCATGGTGCATGGGAATGGGCCAGGGTCACAGGTCATGCAACTATGGGCCCCCACCACTGATGGAGCACCACACACCAATGACATGCACAGCAGGAAGTGTGAACAGGCTGTGCATTGCCATGCATGTGAACAGGCATGCACTGAAGCACACTGCGCCTGCAGTGCACCAACAGACCACCAGCCCCCTGCAAAGGCATGACACAGCCTGACACTGTACAGTGTAGGCATGGGCGCGGAGCACTGCATGCAGCCCTGATACATGTCTGTACCACCACTGCCAATGGAGCAGCATGCAGCCTGACCTGGCAGGTGCCCAGGGTGCAGTCCCATAGCCCACCACAGCTGACACAATGACATATGACTGATACCTACCTGGACAGTGCATTGCGGTGACAGGCATGGGTGGCACTACTGGCTCTGGTGGCACACCTGAATGGAGAAAATGCAGGTCAATATTAGCCAGTGGTACTGACAGTGACAACAGCAGCTGCAGTGGTGTGGCAGTGTGCTCTACCTGGTCCTGTGTGGTGGCGATGTATCCTACACAGGGGACAGTGAACAACAATGTCAGGTACAGTGTAGGACACATAATGGAACACTGCATGCTGTACATTGGCTACTACTCACCTATTTCCTGGGCGTGTCCACTGTGGTGCTACAGTGGGAATGGATATGGGTTAGTACATTGCTGAATGTGTTACTGTGGCCTGCTGCCTGTGGGTGCTGCATACCTCCCATCTGTCACCAACCCACAGGTATGTCCCTGAATATGCCCCAGGACTGTCCCCAGGTCACCCTGCCATGGCAAACCCAGCACTGGGAGGTGGGGATGGGACTCTGCCTGTAATGTTAGCAGGTGGTGTGGCAGACAAGCTGCCAATGTGGACATGACAAGCATACTGGGGAGAACTTGGTACACAGATAGTGAAACACAATCAGACATGCAGACAGCTGTGTTCCTGTGTGTGTGCTGCTGGCAGTGGTCTGTGTTCAGCCCCTCCTGTACTGTCTGTCAGGACTTGTGGTAACCCCTGTCCTGATCATCGCAGGACAGTCGAGACAAGGGCAGCCATGTCCTGCACACAGGCATGTATGGTAATACATGTCCTGTCTGTCTATCAGGAACAATAATGGCTAACAGTCCAGCATGTGTTGCAGATAGCCATAGCTGCTAAGCTATCCCACCATACAGACATGCAACACATTTGCAGCAGCACAGTGACTGCAGTACAAGGTCCTGATCCTGACTATGTGCAGTTGACATGTCTGATGCATTGGGTGGGGATATTTAATGTCCTGGCAGTACTCGTGTCACAACATGTCATGTACCACCCTGGGCCTCTGACAGGAAGATAACCCTGTGTGGTGCCTGACCTGTGATGTAGAGGGGGACAGTATGGCCTGCTGTGGCCCAGTACTCACCAGTCTGCAGTCTGCTACAGTCCTGCTCTGCCTGTCCTGTGACACTGCTGTCCCCCTGCACTGTAATCAGCACTCCAGCTTCTCACCCACAACATGGTGCTGCAGCCTAGCTATGCCACATGGCTCACAGCTGTGTGTGGTGCATGTACACGCTGCACATGTATCACAGTTCGCATGTGCATAGTTGCGGCCTGCAGCATACTGGGTATCTGCAATGTGCAGTTGCAGCCTTCAGTGTCAATGCCAGCACTTGCGATATGCTGAAGCCAGGTTGTGCACATATGCGATATGCATTATGGGCGTCAACACAAGTGCGGTATGCATGTAGGCATGTCTATATGTATGTATCCAGTGTTGGTCAGAGGTCTCCATGTTGCTATCTGTCAACTGTCCACTCATAGAGGTGGGACTGCACATCACCGCACATGTCTATGGTACACTGCTGGCCTGGACAATGCACATGGGTACCCTGTCATGCACGATGCAGGGCTGCATCCCCTGCACAAGTATTAGGGGGGATGTGGCACTGTGCCATGGGAATACTGACAGTGAGACCCATTGCTGGTGTGCCTGTGATGCCCATGGGTGCACAGCACCTGTCAGTGGCAAGAGTGGTCTGCATGCCTGTACATCCGAACAGTAGCTATGTTGCGGCCTGTCATGCAGTGCATTGCTGTCTGTGTGACAGATATTGCTACACTGCACCATGCTGTTCGACATCGTACACCATGGTGCTGTGTGCTGTCACTTTGCTGGCACCTGTGTGCTGTGTGTGTCCCACTCCTTGTGGACATCAGCAGTGCAACACACACCATCCCATGGTGCCATCCGATGTGTGTTACTGCAGGCACATGGCAGCGCTGACACCTCACAGAGGCCATGCATATGTGGTGTATGACACCTGTGTCACCTGTGCACAGCAGCGTGGTGTGTTCCCAGACCCCTCCTCCTGCTCAGCACAGCCATCAGCTGTGCTGGCTGTGGCTCCACCTGGCAACACACCACCCTGGGGCACCCTTGGTCCTGGTGGTGGCACAAGTGGCACATGGGCCTGGGGAACCAGGCCACAGTCATGCCCTGAGACTGTGCCAGCCAGTGCTGCACACCTGCTGTGGTATCACTGTACACACGGCCTGGTGGCCATGGTCGGTGTGTAGTACCTGGTGTCACCAACCTCATTGTCATGTTCCACCATCTCCTGCATGCCATCAGACATGCATGCATGCCCTGGTGCTTGTCACATGTTCCCCAGGGCATCTGCCCAGTACTGTACCATCTTTTGCATGTGCAGTGTGTGTGTGTGTGTCTGTGTGTGTGTGTCTGTGTGTGTACCAGGGGTGTGCATGACCAGGACATCCGCAGTACCATGGCAAGTGTGTGGCAGTCCTATGGCCCATGCAGCATGCACTGTTGTCCACTACCACTGGTGTGGGTGCCCTGTGACTTACATCAGGCATGCACAGCATCTGCTGCTGTGTCTGTGTGCAGCTGTTTGTGCAGTACCTCCCCATCTGGTGGCTGTGCAGTCTGCAGGCATTGCACTGGACCATTCCACTGCTGGTGGCCACCCTTGCACACCACAGTCTGCAGCCATGGCTGGTGGTGCATGCTGCTTGTGCCAGCACAGGTCCACTTGGCATGTGGCCTGCCTGGGGTACCTGTCTGTACAGGCCTCTGCTTGTGACACTCCTGCTACCAGCAGACATTATGGTACCCCTCACCATGGCCCATGCATGCCGTGGTCTGTGCCATCCTGGTGTCCAGCTGTACCCCACGCACCAGTCCCCTCAGCTGACATCTGGCCTCTAAACACCTGTTCCCTGAGTCTGCTGCGTGACAACACCTCGCCACTGCTGGGATGTGTTGTCCCATTGACATGTTGACCCATGACTTGCAATGCCTACTATCTGCCAAACAGTGCTTGCCCATCCAGGGCTGCAACCACCACTGCTGACCTTCACAGGGTACCTGAAGAATGACACAACACTGTGTGCAGGTGAAGTGGTTTTATTTACAGTGTGCACAGTCAGCTTAGGCTGCACTTGACAAGTTGCCCCCTGTGTATCCCAACACTTATGCTCACAGACTCACCCATACACGCAGTCAAACATTCACACACCCACACCCCTGTGTAGAGCACAGTGCCCCCCAGACACAAGTACCTCCCTGTCATGCTATTGCCCTCAATCAACCATTGCAACTCCACCTGACCAATAACCATCTGCACCATGCTGCTGGGCATTCTACGGCAGTCTACCACAGCCATGACATAGTCGCACAGATGCCTCAGGGGACAGGTGATGGACTGTGGACATACCTGTTGTGCTGGTGGGATGTATGGTGCCCAGCTGGACCTCACCTGGCATTGCGCCTAATGGGCCCATGTGTATCACCATAGTGGCTCTGCTGTGCCTCCGCCCTCTCAGGCCAGCATGCCTCATTGCCATGTGTGGTGGTGGCTGTGCTGTCACTTCACAGTGTGTACCTCCATCCCGTGTGGACCTTCTTGGCAACTATGTGGCCTGTGGTGCAGCAGACACTGTGTGCACGCCTCCCTTTGTGGACAGTGTACCTGTCACTGTGGTGATGGGCATGTCTGTTTTTGTGGTCCTGGCCTGTGCCTGTGGCGCTGGTACAGTGTCGTGGGTCATGGTGGGTGCACCGTGGTGTTGGCCTGGGGCCATGTCTATGTGGGCCATGTGTGGCTGGGCCTGTGGCTCAGGCTGTATGCCTCCCTGGGTCATAGGTGGGGGAGGCGGTTGGGTTCCAGTGGCTGTGTCTGTGTGCATGCCTGTGCAGTGGCATGGGGTGCCACACACTGGGCCACGTACTGCAGGTCTTGCAATGGCTGCAGTGCACACACAATGACCTGCATGGCCGTGGCCATGGCTGTGTCGTGGCACTGTTGCTGTGCCAGCATGTGGTCTATGGCTGTGGTGAGGCAGCCCATGAACACCACCTGGCATTCAGCACAAGGCCATATGTCCTGTATAGCATCCCCCATGCTGCTCATGCATACAGTGGTCTCCGTAGCACATGCCTGCAGAATGCTGGTGATGATGGAGAGGTGCATCTCAAGGCTGTTGTGTTGTTCCTGCATGGCTTGCCTGATGCTACCCAGCTTCTGCATCACATCTCCCTGCCTGGCCAGCACAGATGGGCAGTAGTCCCCTATGTATGCCGGTGGGTACAGCTGGTCCTGCAGCTCCCAGACGGCCTCATCCAGTTACTCCTCCAGTCCACGGGTGCTCTGGTGGGGTCATGGATCCTATTGCTGTCCCCTGTTCTGCTGGTTGCACAGGCTAGGTCACCAGCTGACTGACTCTGGTCATCCGCATCACCTCTGCTGGTGTGGTGTCTCTGCTGGTGTCCTCAGTGGTCCCCTGCTGCTCACACTGATGGCCTTCTGCATCCTCCACACTGCTGTCCTCCTCCTCCTCGCCCATGGGTCTATCATTATCTGTGTTCCCTTCAGGCTCCACTACCGAGTCTGGTGTGTTGGCTACAGGTGTGCTGGTTTCTGGGCTGCCACCACTTGTTGGTGTGCTGCTGCTTTCTCCTGACACTGTGCCAGTGTCCTGGGCTGTGTCTGCATCATCCTGGTCATGCTGCTACTGCTGCTGCTCCGTCCATCCAGCTCCACTCGGCCCACTGTCACCAGCGACCATGGCACCTGTTGGATGGACACCATGTTAGTATGTGTACAATTGAGTTGTATGTCACTCTAATGCCTGTTAGTGTTGCCCTCACAGGTGTGCTAGAACATTGTGGTATTGCATGGCACTTGTCTCACTTGTGTAAAGTCTTACCAGTTGTTTAACACCTATGTGACTACATCCTTCAGAGTTGGTTTTGTCCCACCACTGTTGCTGCCCACCATGTACTGTCCACCCTCATACATCATTCCCAGCACTCATCCTGCTGCCCTATTCATCTCCCAGCTGCACATTGCCACTGCACATGGCCGTGGTCTTGGGAGCCACTGTGCTGCAGGGCCAGCCCCCTATGGGCAGTTGTGTTGGCCCTGCTGTCCGTGAACATGCCCATCTGCCCTCAACCACCCTCAGCAGGCACTGTGTCAGCACCCCATGGGCCCCCCAGCAGTACACAGTGCATATCACAGCTCCCCTCATGTTCAGCATGGCACATACCTCTGCACAGCCCTCCCCCCAGCAGTACACAGTGCATATCACAGTTCTCCCCATGTTCAGTATGGCACATACCTCTGCACATCCTCCCCAGCAGTAAATAGTGCATATCACAGCCTCACCCCATGTTCAGCATGGCACATACCTCTACACAGCCCCTCCCAGCAGTACACAGTGCAGATCACAGCTCCTCCCATGTTCAGCACGGCACATACCTCTGCACAGTCCCCCCAGCAGTTTACAGTGCATGTCACTGACCCCTCCCAGTTCAGCATGGTACGTACCTTGGCACAGCACCACACATCAGCTGCACACAGTGCATATCCCTGGGCCCCCCTTGCCATGGTATGGTACCCTGGGCCCACTCTGCGGCCACCGGTGGCCATGTGGCATTGATGTGGCACACCACCACACTGCAGCTTCAGCCTACATGGTGTTACCCCACCCACCCCACCTTTGCTGGTATACTTTGTGCAATTGAGTTATTTGCATCGGGCATATCTACCCATCTAGAATTGGGCCCAATGTCTGAGTTTTTTGCATTGTTAAACAATTTTATCACCAGTAGAAAACAAAACATTGTTGACCATCTGTACAGACAGTTGGTAAGACCACATCTGGAGTACTGTGTACAGTTCTGGAGACTCCATCTCCGCAAAGACATAGACAGGGTGGAGGCTATTCAGAGGAGGGCAACCAAAATGATGCAGGTTCTGCATCAGAAGACATATGAAGAAAGACTAGAGGAACTAAAGATGTATAGCCTTGAGGAAAGGAGGGAGAGGGGGGACATGATAGAAACTTTCAAATATCTCAAGGGAATCGATAAAGTCCAAGAGGATAGCATCTTTCAGAAAAAGAGATGTGCAAAAACAGGGGGGCACAATTTGAAGATAGAGGGGGGACGGCTCAGAAGTAATGTGAGGAAGTATTTCTTTACAGAGAGGGTTGTGGATACATGGAACAGCCTTTCTGAGAAGGTCATAGAGTCAAAAACAGTGGGGGAATTCAAGAATGCATGGGACAGACATAAGACAATTCTAGTGGGAGGTAGGAGGAAGTAGGCTGTTGGTTAACTAGGATCTGCCGCTTATCTGTTAAGTAGGGAAATGGGCAGACTAGGTGGGCCAAGCGGTCCTTATCTGCCATCAAATTCTATGTTTCTATGTTTATATTTTCCCCTATGGTGTGCTATCTGCTGCCACTGTACCAATTTGAACTGCAGAGCCCAGTCCAGCTATTCCAGTTTAACTCTGAGTTCAATACTATTTTTATCTAAAATGCCACAAAGAAAGCATCCAGATGACCATCCTACACAACATTAGGTAAGCGCAACTGACTGTTGTTGAAATGTAATTTAAAACCGCAAGTTAAATTATTCAAGTAACAGCTTTACATGCTGGTGCTGATATGCTCTGACAGGAACTGAAGCTAATAAACTGTGGTGGATGATGGGGAATTCAAACATGATGGCAAATGAGCAGATATGTATTTTAAACATAAAGATGTTTAAATTATATTAATATAAATTTATTTATGTATATCAGAAGTGTAGGGGCTCAGTAACAAAAGCAACAAATATGCACAGATGACTATTTTGCATACTTTGCATGAAATCAAGGTAATTTTAGTTTGGTATAAAACAGGTTTATTTATATTACTGTATTTTATTTTTAACAGGCCCATTTTATATAGGCAACAAGGCACCTCAAGTGAATTGATAAATCACCAATCATGCTTTTTGAAAGTCAGTCATGACAGATCATTGTTAATCATAAAATGTTACCATATGATCATCAAGAGAGAATGTGATTTAAGATCATGTAGATCATGATTTATTTATCAAGCATGTACAGTAACTTTCAAATCACCAACAGATGATTATTGACTATTTTTGTAAGCTTAAATCAGCATGGTTTCTTTTTGATGATCTGCGGATGACAAAATGATGATTGTTGATGATCATTGATATTTGTATTAGTTCTGTATTATAAGACTGCAAGTCACATGAGTAATACTTATCAAAATTGTTTTTTCTTTTTTTTTTCAAATTAAAGTTTATTAAGTTTTAGCAATTATGAAAACATGTCCAGGAAAACAATGTACATTTGTCTTGATGTATACAATACAAAGGGTCTGCCCTCCTCCCTCCCCCCACTCCCCCTTCCCCCACCAATGTTTTGAATCCCCCCAAATTATTCAACACAGATATTAATATAAAACTCAATGGAATGGTAAAATGGTATATACTGGGGTGGTTATATTAGAGGAACACAATGTATGTAAGGGGTGCCATATTTTCACATATCTCTCAGGCTTATTACTAAGGCTCGCTATTGCTTTCTCTGTCCTGAGATTTGCAAGGAGTTCATTGAGCCATTCAGAATAGGAGATGTCATCACAATCCTTCCAATGATGTAGAACAAATTTTTTAACGGACAAGAAGATAAGGGCCATGTGGTATCTTCTGATAGGTACAGAAATCTCCATGTATGCATCTAGTAGGCAGATTTCTGGGGTGAATAGATCATTCAGGCCCAATAAAGGGCCTACTTTTTGCTGAATGTTAGTCCAGAGTGGGGTAATTTTAGAACAGCTCCAGAAAATGTGGTACAGAGAGCCCTCTTCTTTCATATATTGAGTACAAGTGGGTGATGGAAGAAGACCGAATTTGAATAATTTCTGTGGGGAATAATATAAGTTATGCAATATATGGAATTGGGTAAGGTGTAGCCTATCTTGGGTAATGTATTTATGTTAATTTTGCCATAGGGTAGTCCAGTCTAGTACCCAAGCAGGAAAAAAGGGTGTCAAATAGGCAGACGAAGCAAAGCAAGTCGGATAGGCCCAATTATACAATATTTTGTAACAATTGGATACAGATTGTTGGGAACCAATCAAGGAGCCTATTTCACTCTGAAAGGATGGTGCACCCTGTTGAGGAGGGGTTAGGCTGAAAACTTTCAAGATTAGATTTCTTAGTTGGAAAATTTTGAAGATATAATTTGTGGGTATATTATAGGTGTATAAAATTTTAGCAGAGGAAAGCCAGAGCATTCTTCTGAAATAAACGAGGAAAGACGTGATTCAGCCATATGAGGTAACCAGCTAGCCACAAGTAATTTGTTGTCTATCCTTAAATTTGGGTTTCCCCATATAGGCTGTGTTGGATCCTGAATATGATTGTACTAAGGAAGTTACATAGCTTTGAGTGAATTTCAATGGAAGTAGCAACGGGGTTTGGTTTTTACTTTGCAGGAAGTGCTCTGGCTTTAATATGGAAAAGTGCAGCTGGAGTTAAACCATTGGCTTGTATGAGAGACAATTCAATTTTGAGCCATTAGGGAGAGAAAGACGAGGTGAATACTTCTTCCTTAGGGGATAACCATTGAAGATATTTGACAGTGTGACTAGCTCAGTGATAAAAAGTTAAATGAGGGAGGCATAAGCCCCCTTTATCTTTGGGGGCAGCTAACTTCAAATAGGCCAGTCTAAGTTCCTTATTGAACCACATAAATTTTGTGATAAGCCTATGAACTTTACTGAACCATGAAAGAGGTAACCAGATATTAAGTAATTGTAGGGGGTAGAAAAGCCTGGGAAAGACATTCATCTTAATTAAGTTAACTCTACCCCACAGTGAGATAGGGAGTTTAGACCATCTATCCAAATCCATGCCTATGATTTTTACCAGGGAATCCAAGTTTAATTTCTGAAGAAGGGCCGGGTTCCTTAGGAATACAATACCCAAATATTTTAAGGAACCTTGTTTCCATGATAGGCCCCAATCAGTAATGGATCTTTTAGTTACCTTATGATTGAGAGGGAATACAACCGTCTTATCTATATTTAGTTTGTAATTAGATAATTGACTATATTTTTTAATAAGTGATAGCATGGAGGGGATTGATGTAGCTGGATACGATAATTGTTAGAAGAGGTCATCAGCATATGCCAAAACCTTGATTATGTGGGATGAAATGGGTATACCCTGGTCTGTTCACAGGCTGTTAGTCTCCGAATCAGACATTCCAGGTTTAAGTTAAAAAGTAAAGGGGATAAGGGACATCCCTGTCTAGTTCCAAATTGTAAAGGGAAAAGATTGGACACCACACCATTAGCAGTAATCCATGCCGAAGGGGCATGATATAGTGCTTTTATGCAGTTTTGGAATTCTAAAGGGAATTTATAAGCATTAAGGGCATGAAACAAAAAAATTCCAATCCACTCTATCAAATGCTTCCTCAGTGTCCAGCAAGACCAAAACTGCAGGGAAATGAGCATCTCTAGATGATGAAAGAACATGCAAGGGTGTTCGGAGATGGTCTACCGATGAGCGCCCTTTCATGAACCCAAATTGTTTGGGTCCAATAAGCTCCGGCAGAATGATGTTAATATGTTCAGCTATTAATTTAGTTAGTATTTTAATATCTTGATTTAGTAAAGATATTGGACGATAGCTAGTAGTTAGTTCCGGATTTCTATCAGGTTTAATGAGAAGAACTATTAAGGCTTCAAATAGAATGAGATCTACAGATGCACCTGCTAAAATATATTGAAATGGGGCAATTATAAATAAATTAACTGCTTTTGGAATTTTTTATAAAAATTGGCCGAAAAAACATCAGGACCCGGTATTTTGTCAGAAATAAGAAATGGGGACTATAAGTAACTGTTGTTTTGTCCCTGAGAGAGAAGGTAGTTTGGATGTGGTTAAATAAGAATCCAAATCTTGAAATTATGGTGGGTCTGACATTGAACCGTACAGTTTGGTATAGTAAGCTCTAAATTCAGATACTGTGTCTATTGGGAATGTTTTCAAAGTGCCGTTTTCTTGAGAGTGGATAGATGGGATATATTTAGATGATTCCTGTTGTTTGATTCTGAGTGCTAATAGGCATCCTGCTTTTTCCCCTGGTCTGTGAATGATGCCTTTGTTCTCAGAATACCAAATTTGGCCTTTTCTCTCAGGATCTCTAAATATGCATCTCTTAATTTGGCTAAATTTTGTCTAATGTCATCTGAAGACTAGGGTGTCAAACTTGTTTCAATTGTGCAGATCTGAGTGAGCAGGTTGACTAATTCCTGTTCCTTTCTCTTCTTCCTTTGGGAAGATAAGCTAATCAGTATCCCTCTAATATAGGCCTTGAAGGCTCACCATACAAAGTCAGGTCTGGATGTGGAACTGAGATGAACATCAGTGAATTGCTCAATGTGTTTATTGAGAGTGGTGATCACTGTGGGTTCCTTCAGCAGCTGGTTATTAACTTTCCACCCTGTATTTCTTTTGGGAAAAGGTGACAAAGATAAGTGACAAGTTACTAATGAATGATCAGAGGGAGGGTCAGGTTGAATGGATACATCCAGAACTCCAGTCAGAAGGGTTTGAGATAAGAGTAAGTAGTCAATATGGGATGCGGTATTGTGGATGGGGGAAATAAAAGTATAGCCCCTCTCACTGGGATTAAATATACGCCACACATCACATAAACCAAAATGGTCAACAAGCACATGGAATGCTCATTGAGCTGGTGATAGAACTCTGCGAGGTCCACTGGAAAGATAAAGTGAGGGGTCAAAGACGGTGTTCATGTCACCACCAAGGATTATTGCTAACGATAAAAAGGGGGTTAAGACATTAACCAGCTGTGTGAAGAAGCCCGGAGAGTCCACATTATGCCCATAAACACTTCCCAATATCATTTCAGTTGTGTATAAAATACAGCGAATAAAGACAAATCTACCACATGGGTCACTGACTAGTTGAATGAGTGAAAAGGGGATTTTTCTTGATATCAAGATCAGAACCCCACTACTTTGGGTTGCACCCCCTGTGGAAAAAACATGACCCACTTGTTATCTCCTCATTCGGATTGCTTCCAAGTCCAGAAGATGTGACTGCAGTATAAATACAACATCCATGGATAATAATGTTAAATGGTTCAGCACTTTATATTGTTTCAATTGCTGCCTGAGAACTTTCACATTCCAAGTAGCAGTTTTAATGACATTAGCCATACCTATTAAAAAAAGAGCGTATATAGGAACTTCCGATTGAACCATAAGTTTATGAGGATCATTCCTCCCACTTGTCTGTGTTGAAAATCCCCCCTTCTTCTTACCAATATGCAAGCTTTCCCTCCTTACAAACCCTCAACTATCCCCTCCAGACAAAGAAACAGATTTATTTAAGGGAAACAACCCAGCCATCCCATATCCCACTACTATTGCAGACTGTGTTCCTTCCCTCCAGCAACCTTGAATTGTTCCCTGAAACATCCATTGTAGAAGTAATGCAGATAATAAAATAAATGTAAAAGTTATTCTAACTTTAAGTAGAGATAATTATCCCAAGTAATACAAATGAGTTTTCTATGTTATCCAAGTCACTAAATAAGCCATTAACTGTTACTTTAATTACAACCTAATTTGTTCCCCACATAGCCCTCTACTAAATAAGCAATTATAGTAAAGCATTTATAAAGTCTCCAAATCACTCAAAACCAAAATAAAACAACTTAGATCCATATGTGAATCTGTTAAAACAAAATATGCGCTTCTGTAAACCCTTCTTAATAAAGTAAGATTCCAATGACATCTAGTGGGCACAATGGTGAACTGAACAAAGCCAGAGGCACCAGTAGAAATTAAAAGACAAAGAACCTCTGAGCATAAACACTGAGGCAAGGGTTACCCCAAAGGGCATTTGGCTGGGAAGCCAAGTTTCAATAAAATACAAAATCGCACATGCCTCCACAATGCAAAGCATCATGGGCTACATATGCAAATCACCACAGAATGTTAGGCTGGTCCAACTTTAAGCAGAATTGCATGGTGCGAAGGCCTCTCACACAGTTTGCAAAGGTGCTAACAGAAGACATGAACCACGTGTTTGTCCTACAGGACTCATCAGTATGCCTCATCTGTTTGACACCCCAGTGGCATGGACCAGCTACCCCTAAGGCAGTGTGCCTGGGATATATTGTGGTGAACCCATTAAAATAAAAAGTAAAATTATTTTAATGGGTTCACAATATCAAACACTAACTAATCCATACCACAAAAAATCACAAACAAGCAAGATTCTAACAAGAAACAGCAAAAACAAGCTTTCTTCATCAATTCAAAAGTGGATGCATATGTAACCCATGATCTTTTTGAATGGGAGACATGTGCATTGTAAACAGCCTCCACAAGCCCAGAGATAGCCCTGCCTCAGTGTTATCCACAGAAAATTCTTCTCTTTAAAATAGTTTTATTTCAATAAGTTCACCACAATATATCCCAGGCACACTGCCTTAGGGTAGCTGGTCCATCCACTGGGGTGTCAAACAGACGAGGCATACTGATGAGTCCTTGTAGGACGAAACACGTGTCTATGTCTTCTGTTAGCACCCTTTGCAAACTGTGTGAGAGGCCTTTCGGCACCATGCAATTCTGCTTAAAGTTGGACCAGCCTAACATTCTGTGGTGATTTGCATATGTAGCCCATGATGCTTTGCATTGTGGGGGCATGTGCGATTTAGTAGAAATTAAAGTTGTACTCGGCAGTATGACACAGCTCAATCCACACTGAAAAAGCAATAAGAACTGAAGTTTGTATTTTTCAATGAATAGTCCTAGAACTAGGGTTCACAATGTTCAAAAAGTCCCCAAGATTATCTTAGCAGGAGCTGTTGTTCCGTCCCGGCAAATGGATTGCTAAAACAGCTGATCTGACCAGAACAAGTCAGCATTACTCTGTGCAAACATTGAGATACACGTACCTCACACCATTTACAATGCTCGTCTGAGCTTGACTAAAAGGTTAAATGAACCTCAGTGGTGACAAGTCAGGTATCCCGGGAGAGGTCAGGTAGGGAAGCTTTAAGACTTGTATGGGTGATCTCAAGATCTTCGTAGTTGTGCCATGTACCTGCTAACAAAACTTGCAGTCTTGCAGGATAACTAATGTGGAAACAGACTCCCGCAACAATCAATTTAGAAACAAGAGGATGGAAGGCCATGCGACGTTGACGAATGGTAGCAGGCAGGTCCTGTGCAATTCGGACCTTGACTCCTTCCCAATGAACTTCTTGGATCTCTCTAACTTTTGAAAGAAAAGGCTGGCACTCTACATAATTAAGAAATCTAAAGATGAGTGGTATCGGAGGAGATCCTATCGGAGGGGTCAGTCTGAGTGCTCTATTTGCCCTCTTGATCACATACTTGGAACCAAATGGTGATGGGCCAGCTATTTTTTCAATAAATTTTTGAACGAATAGTATGGTATCTTGCCTTTCCTCTGTCTCAGGCAGCCCAATAAGCACCGCATTGTTCCTGCTGCTCTGACTCTAAAGATCCTCCAATTTGAGCTCAATTTTTGTGAGCTTTTGTCTAGTCACTATCAGCTCTGGATCAACCTTGTCCATGCATTTTTCAAGGGATATGACCCAACTGTCAGAGTCAGAAGTTCGGCAAGAAATATCCTCCAGTGCTTGCGAGATTGATTTTATCTCAGAAGTAAGGGATCTCAGCTCTTCTTTAAAAGGTCTAAATTCTGCTAGAAAGCCAGCTAAAGTAAGTGGTTCCATTTCTGATGGAACGCTAACAACTCCCTCAGTGTCCATGTTGCTAGAAGCTCTAGGCTTTTCAGGGCCATTCTCGGGCATTGCCGGTGGTGTGGTTTTGGCAATGCTTTCTTCGTCTCAATCTCCATGAGAGGAATCCTGCTGGTGAATCATGAGCAAACACTACAGACATCTTCTGAGCAGGGTTTCAAGTCGTTTTTAGTTTTTTAACTCAGAAAATAAAATGAAAAAGTGAGCAGGTGGCTGGAGCGAGTAGATGGAGCTAGCTTTGGGCTGCCTGTATCACGTGGTCTCCAAAATTGTTTTTTTCTAATATGAAAATATGAATGTCAAATATCAGAAAAAGTAAATTATAATGTAAATCATTTGAAGTCAAGTTTTAATCCATTTATGAAGAGGAAATGCAATGTTCGATATAGTATACACGTTTACTTATATATTTCAATAGCACAGTTTATGAACCAAAATAATGATAATTTCTATGTTTGAAATAGTTTTGCCTTGGCAATAGTATTTTGCAAACTTTTACACATGATTTTGAGCAGAAACCAGGTACTTGTAGAAACTCACCATAACCATAAAATGAATCATTTAAAGGAGATATATAAACCAATTTGAGCCCTTATAACAATAGTTAGAAATGAGGTATCAGAGTTAAGTATAATCAAAGACAGTGTGTTTATATGGAACATGTATCATAGCTGGTGATAACAGTAAAGATGTCTAAATAGAAGACACAATATATTTCAAAAGTATAGAGAGAAGATAAATTGATTTTTTAAATTTATTATTGTACTCTTGGCCATATGAAATCATGAAAAATCATGATGGTGTGCAATCATCATTAATCACAATCACCATTTCCATAGCATGATGTTTTTTGATTGGTGGCCATTTAATGTTCATTGTTTAATCATTGTTAGTCATGATCACAATAATGTTTGAAGCTTGATCATGATCTTTGCACATAATTGATAATGATTATTAATGATAATTAATGATACATAATTATAAAATCATCATCTTTTCAGCTGGGACTCTGGACTATGGATTTTGCAGGGTTTACAGCATGACTAGAGGCTGACATTAGTCCTCCTGTGGTGTCATGCCTCACAATGTCCCTGGGATTGCAGCAAGCCCTGCACAACCCATTCTCCACTCTGTCATCTTACTTAAATATTTGTATTTATTTATGCAACACTAGTGAGGATTAATTCTGGCAAATATTATTGATATTTATAGGGTAGTCAGACCTAGAGTGAGGATAGATCTTTTATCCACACTCTATGTCCCCCATGCCAGAATTTATCCACATTGTAGTTAGCAATTGTTTGAAGCCACCAGCATGAGCAGCACGCATCTGCTCAGTTGCGCATTAGTTTCATCTCACTAGTTTTACTATGCAGCCACCTTCAATAAATTACTTTCACTTTCTTTCTGTATCTAAAAAAGAAACCTTCAAATCTTTATCTACAGAGAAACTCTTCTATTACCTCCAGAATCCATTTTCCTGCCTCTCACAACACCATCCAAAAGCATTTTCACTTCTCAGCTCCTCCCCAAACTCGTGTAGCACTTCTCCTGTCTGCAACCAGCACTTCCACATCCTGTAAGCTGGCAATTCATGTTCCTTCCCTGGCATCGCCCTCAGAAATTATCAGTCCCTCCATTAGTTCTGACCACAACCATACTAATGGAAAGTTGTATGCACAATGATGAACTGATTCATATAAGCAGCATGTGCATAAAAATGGCTCACAATCTACTCTGTTATCCAAAACTCATCCTTGGTCATCCTGAAAAGAAAAATAACACACAATGTTCTTAAAAAACAGAATAAATAAAGAAGCAATGAACAAATTGTGTTGCATAAATTGAATATGTCATGTCCTTACCTTGTAATATTAGCAATATTTCACCTTGTGCACTTTTACTTTTGAAATCACTTGTAGCGTCACCACTTATGACGTCATAGGTCAAACTGCACTCATAGAGAATATCAGTGATATTTCAGGTAGGGCCATGGCATATCATATATAGATAGATAGATAGGTAGATACTGTATATATATATATATATATATATTTATGCAATAGGTGTGAGACCAAAAGCCATTGAATAAATCCATTTATTTCCACATATGTGGAATAAATCTAACCACCCTAGATTTATCCCACATATGTGGGATAAATGCAAACTGTCAATCAAAGCTTTTTTGTTCACTTTTGACAAACAAATGTGAATAACTTTAAAACTAAAATGATAGCATAGTACTGTGAGCACGAAAATGTTCTGGACAAAAATATCTACAAAATGAGTGGTGTTTCATTTATAGAAACCTTTTAGTTTTTTATAATTAGCAAAAAACAGCAAAAATCCTATTTTCTTTTTCACTTTTCAGACAAACAAATATAAATAACTTTAAAATGAAAAATGATAACATGGTACTGTGAGCACGAAAATGTTCAGCATAAAAATATCTACAAAATGAGTGGTGTTTCATTCAGAGATACCTTTTAGTTTTTTCAAAATTAGCAAAAAACAGCATAAAATTCAGTTTTTCACTTTTTTCGACAAACAAATGTGGAATCACTTTAAAACTAAAAATGATAGCATGGTACTATGAGCACAAAAATGTTCAGCATGAAAATATCTACAAAATGAGTGGCATTTCATTAATAAACACCTTTTAGTTTTTTTTATAATTAGCAAAAACAGCATAAAATTAAATTTTTGTTTCACTTTTCATCAAACAAATGTGAATAACTTTAAAACAAAAAGGTAGCATGATACTGTCACCATGACATTTGTTCAGCAAGAAGTTCTCTACAAAATGAGTGGTGTTTCATTTAATAGCAACCACGCTTAGGCGGACATACACCAGGAAAGTTAACCAAAAGTCCCAGAAAGTCCTAGAAATTACCATTTAAAAAAGAACATAAACAGTCAAAACCAAATGTTCCCACACTGATAAGAAGCATCCCTATTGCATAAATGAAATATACAATGGTGAGCTGTCAGATAAATGATTTATCTACGTGTACTGTTTTGACCTCGGACACCTCACTGGTGGCTTCGCCACTCGTGAAGTTCCCTGAGGTCAAACAGCACTTGTGTAGATAAATCATTTATCTGACAGCTCACCATTGTATATCCTATATATATATATATATATATATATAGATACTGTGTGTGTGTATATATATATATATATATATATATATATATATATTAGAAGGGCACAGTACACCCTAATAGTCTCAGTTGAGTAGGGTGTTTAATGTTAAACTGCTAACTCTGCAACTCAATAGCTTTGCCCATTGAACAGAATTGCACAATGTTTTGCATGCTCAGTCTGGGAGGAAACATACAGTGGCAACCACAGACATGGTCAGATATTTCCTGAAATGTCTGTGTTATATTTGGAAATTTCTTGCCTGCGTTGAGTACCACTATGGGCCACCATAGAAAATCTTTTTAGATATTTCACAAAATTTCTGGAAATATCTGACAATATCATGGCTGCCACTATATTTTGATTTGACAAGCTTTGTGATGGTTGGATGTCTGCATTCTGAAATGTGGATAGTGCAAAAGGTAGAACATTTCATTTTGTTGCATTTTTTTTCCTCTCATCTACAGCCTAGACAGGTTGGAATTGTGTTCTGACATGTTCAGGGTAGAAGGGGATTCCCCTAGAAATGTGCTTTTTTAGGTTTGGTGAAATAATATTAACCTCTTCCCAAGTTATAAGTATTTGAAATGTTGGTTCTGAACATGCTCAGTAGGTTCTTTCATTTATATCTCTGATTCAAAAGAATTCAAACTTAGTTTTTTTCTCACAAAAGAAGATTCCTCTTTCATGAATCAAAATTCTTCTTTCATGAGAAAAAATTATTTTATATGTCCGCCCTTTTTTTCTTTTGTTTTAATATTGAAACCTCATAAAAAATTATGCCATGGGAAAAAACAAAACAAATGCAAGACTCTAGCTTAATGGGACCTGTTCAACTAGATTCTGGTGTTTGATTTTTGAAAACCTCATTCTGTAATATAGTTTATGAGACATGTCTAAAATCCTAGGTGGAAGGCTTAGCAGGAGGTCTTGATTCTTCTTTTGTGAGTCAAGCTTCTTTTGTGAATCTTACAAATGAAGATTGCCAGCTCATGAAAGAGGAATCTCAGCTCATGAAAGAAGAGGGTGGGACTTAGTATTTATTTCATAGTTCTTTCATAATCAAACTTCTTCTTTCTTGAGTCATGAACAACCCATGCAAGAGGAATCTCAGATCATGATAGAGGAGAGTGGAGCATAGTTTTTTTTTTCACAGTTCATTCATGAAGTCATAGAAACAAACCATTCTTCTTCCATGAGATCTCATGAAAGGATTGTCTTTGAGCTGGACCCTTCTGAATTGTGGAGCTGAAGCTAGAGTCATCCTGTCAGTTTCAATTGGAGCACTGAGGTGGTGGGCTTAGTGAGGGCTCATGCAAAAGAACAATATGAAAGAAGTATAGATCTTTCATAGTATTCTTTTTTGGGAACAGCTGTACATTCCTGAGCATTGAAGCTATAGCTAGAGACAGGCTGCTGGCTTCAGTGGGAGCAATGAGCCACCAATCCCCTTATCTATCTATCTATCTATCTATCTATCTATCTATCTATCTATCTATCTATCTATCTATCTATCTATCTAGCTAGCAAATCTATCTATCTTTTTAATATTTCTGAAGCAGAGTGGGGTACCCACTCACAGTACTGCTTCATTCGCCCTCATCCTCTCCAGGTCACTAACCCCCTCTTCCAAATGTTTATTTGTACAGCAGAAAGTTGACTGGATTGTCCCCCCAGTATCATTTCACTTGCCCTCCTCCAAAGTTACCCACCCCCTTCTCTTAATATGTGCAGTGGCACTGGGGTGCCCATCCCAGAGCTGCCAAAAATCATCCCAATGCTGGGGTGCCCAATACCAAGTATCAGCTTGTGTCCCCATAATGTAATGGAAACCATCCCTCATTGATCTTTTTTTTATATAACTTGAAAAAAGAATATGGGCCATCAGCGATGTGAGCCCCCAGATCCCACAGCCCACCCCAACCCCATCTCAGCACTCACCACTCCACACACCACCACACATCCTCACTCACTCATCTGACCATGTCCAGTGATGCAGATCAACTCTCTGAGGGAAGACACTTGTTGCTACTTGAATCAGGAACTGTGATATTAAAAAATAAGTTAAGTCCAGTTTAATGTATGCCATTTGGGTTTCACATTTTCTTCATAACTTTTTCATTTTTTAATATTTTTACTCCAAATTGACAACATGGTCTTTTTGGGACCCTTCAACATGAGCAGGGACAGTGAAATTATTTGAATCCATCCTGAAAGAGGGTTTTGTAGTCACTTCAACAAATCACCTTTCTGGTGAGATTTGAAACATTTTCTCCAACCTTATACATGAGGTGAAGTGATAAAAAGGTTATGTTGAAACTTTGTTGTAAAAATATTTATAAGCGTATGTTGAAATCTTTCAATGCAAGCTCAAAACTTTTGTAATTTTCAATATTTTTATCCTGTGTTTTCAACATATCCACTTTCCCACACCACCTCATGAACCAGACTGCTGTCATTTCTCATGTTTTTGTACCTGTGGCCCAACATGACATTTTTGTCTAGGTTTTGAAAATGTTCACCCTTTGGGATGTTGAGGCAAGTTCAGAAGAAGGCTATGTTTACAATTTGGGGTCAAAATATTAAAAAATAATTATTAAGGTATGTTGAAACTGTTCTATACAAGTTCATACCTTTGGTAATTGTTTACATCTGACAGTGCACAGAAATGCAGCACCAGTAGGGCCCTGTACCTCCATCAGTGGACAGATTCTCACCTTGGTGCAGAGAGCAGAGGGCCCAGCATGTCTGCATCTGTTCAGGAAGTTCCTGAAGGGACCTGCATTAATGAAGATACAATTCCACTATCTCAAAAATAAGAACATTCTTTCCAAAAAAGACTGAATTAATGCAACAGTTTGGATTCAGCTTAATGCAACAAAAGTAAGGAAATGTGGCATTAGGATTCCCAACTCTAACCCTAACTCCCTAGCACTGCCCTTCAAGCAGAAAAAGGAAAACAAAATAGGGTTTTGGCCATCCTAAGTCTTGGTGAATCAGTGTGTGTTTTTTTCTTGGGGTTGTCAACACTAATGGTCACCCCCTTCCCTCAGCTGTGCCTGCAGGTCCCTGTGTCAAGATAGCTACAACATATTTTATTGCCAATATATGGCAAGACATACTTCTCTACCTTTGAAGAGTGTATCACTAGGATGCCTTATCTTCGAGCTGGACCTAGTGCTCAGACAGGAGACTATGGACTCAAGGGAAGGGGTGAGTACTAGGGTTGATAATCCAAGGAAGACCCCACCACTGATTTGTCAATACTCAGGAGCCACACAACCCAAATTTTTTTTTTCTTTTGCTGCTTGGGGGGTGGGGCATTAGGGTTGGAAACCCTAATGCAAGATTGTTCCCCTTTAAATTGAACTCTAACTGGTGCATTAATGCATCTTTTAAACATTAGGGCCCAGATATTCAAAAGGGTTGTGCCATGTGCAACAGAGATGTGCCAGCGCAAGTCCGAAAATGTGCCATTGTGTGATATTCAGCGGTAGGGAGCTGCACCCCCCAAATCACAATGCGCAAGAGCGCAATGGTAATGAATGCATGTGCAACTGAAGGGGGAGGAACCATGAATAAATGGTGCAATGCAATATTCAACAGCATGCGCCAAGTGCAATAGGGGAGCAAGCGGAAGTTGTGCAATAGCAGAAATGATCCAAAATAAAAAGCAACAAGAGAGAGGTGCAAGAACGCTACAGGGAAGCCAGAGGTGATAGAAAGCTGACAGCCACAGAAGACAGGGAAGCAGTGAGTGGGACTGGAAAAGAGCAGGACAGGGCACACCTGGGAACACAGGGCAATAGGACAGGAGTGGGGAGCCTGTGCCACAGAGGACTGAGGGCAGTGGCAGTGGGCAGGACCTCCGAATCTTGGAGGTGTTCCCGGTGCAGGGGGAGTAGCACAAAGGACAGCGGGGGGAACGGGATTGCAGCTGCCAGGGTGGGAACACAAGCCAGGGACATAGCCAGTGCCACCATTCAGATGGAGGCAGTAATGAGGGGTGTGAGAAGGCAGGCAGCAGGGGGGCGTGGCCGTGGAAGGTCCCGTCAGTGGTATGCCCCCAACAGGCGGTACCGAGCCCGCACCAGCTTTGAGCACTACAGTGACACCGAGATAGTGGGCTGGTACCTCCTGAACTGGGCGATCCTGAGGCGGCTCTGTGAACTGTGCAGTGATGAGATGCAGGCACCCACATGACGGAGCCATGCTCTGTCAGTGGAGACAAAGGTGACAGCTATCATGTGCCTGTTAACCACGGGAACCTTCCAGTGACCAACAGAGGACACAACAGGCATAACCCAGTTGGCCGTGTCATGCCTACTCACACAATTCCTCAGCACACAGCTGCCACATGCTGCAGAGTACATCCGTTTCCCCAGCACACAGGTGGAGCATACAGCACACATACAAGAGTTCCACAGGGTAGCACGTATGCCTGGCATGCTCGGGGCCATTGACTGCACCCATGTGGCCATCCGCACACCACCTGACCCAGAAGGTGCTGTGTACATTTATCGGAAGGGCTATGCCAGCATCAACTGCCAGGTGGTGTACGATGCTAGGGGGTGCATAACCACTGTCTGTACCATGCACCCTGGGATGATGCCTTCATCTGGCACCAGTCTGCACTGTGCCACAGGTTCAAGAGTGGGGACATGCCCACTGGCCACCTAGTGGGTGAGTATACAAATCACACAGAAAGACATGGAACTTGGGAGGGGCATAATCAGAGGTGACATGGGTACTGGCCTAGATGGCCCATGGCAGGGTGACGCTGATCACCAAACTAATGTCCACCCCCTACACACAGGTGACAGTGGATAATCCACTCCATCCCTGGCTGCTCACACCATACCAGCAGCGCACGACACCATCGCAGCAACGGTACAATGAGGCACATGCCACCACACGCAATGTCATAGAGTGGGTGTTCGGGATGCTGAAGACACGTCTCTGTTGCCTGGACACTTCTGGTGGTGCCCTACAGTACAGCCCCTTTGAAGGCCTGCAGGCTATTCCTTGCCTGTTGCATCCTGCATGACATGGCCAACGAATGTGGAATAGCTGTAGAGGTCGAAGAGGGGGACAGTGATGGGGACAATGAGGACACTGGTGCAGATGGTGATGGGCAGCCCCCCTTGGTCGAAGGGACCCCCGACTGATCCGGATGTCGCAGCTGCACTGGGACACGATCACAAAAGAGCACTTCAGCCAACCCAGGTAAGTCATGGGGCCATGTGCAACCACCAATGGCAAGTGTACAACCCACAAAGATGCATGGACAAACCCCAGGGGCGCATGTCACAAAGGGAATTGGCTAAGCATGGAACTTCACATGCTGTCAGGGATGGGCAAGGCCTAACACAGCATGCAGTCATGCACACACACACACACACACACACACACACACACACACACACACATATCCCACAAGACATGCACAAAGGGTAGGAGGCATGCCGACCCCAACCCTCACTCCTAGGCACACACACATGTCCACAGACCACCACGCCCAGTGCCTGTCATTGTGCATGTCTCAGATGCTGGGCACCATTGCACAGTGGTGGACAGTGCAACACAGGCATCACCATGCACATGCCACAGTGGCCAGCAGCTGGGAGGGTGTGCACATGGAACACATGTGTGTGTGTGTGTGTGTATGTGTGTGTGTGCAGGGCTGGGTCCCCCACCTGTGCATTGCACGATGAACAACACACTGCACACAGGGCAGTGTCAGACAGTAGCCATGGCGGGAGACAGGTTAGTCACGTGGCACAGTGCCACGGCTGCCACAGATGCATGGGTGGCCCCACCAAGACCCGCCAGCAGTGACAGGCTGACCACTGGCCTCATGGGGTGGCACTGACAGTCCCCCAGGGGTGCCGCTGTGGGAATGCGACTGTTCTCATGCAGGGGTATGCAGCTCACTGAATATGCCTGCGCCAGGTGTGCTCGGGATGCCCACAGCTGAAACCGGTGTTGACAAGGAGGGTGTCGCACAACGCTGGGAATGGGGGGTTGACATGGCACTGATCAGTGTCTGTGGTGCATGGGCAAATAACTGTGTGCCCATTATGGCCATGACAGCTGTGAATGGCTGTGTCTGCCTGTCAATGGTAGTGGTCACATCCTCCTGCAGCTGGTCCATCCCTGCCAGGAGCAGACTGGTGTCCCTGCTGTGCCTCTTCTCTGCCTGGTGCAGGACCATACTGAGTGCATCCACCGCCGTCACAAACCACAACTGCTGATCCACTGATTCATGGAGTATGCGGGTGTGCTCACCTAAGAGGTCATCCACCTGACCAGCATGCTGTCCCTCATGGTGTTCACGGCCATGCTGGGCAGCACCCCTTGAGGTTGGGCGCTGCACACCAGGGCCATGCCTGGGCATGTCCACAGGTGGTGCACTGACGCTGCCCCCGACACTGTTCACCCATCGCCATTGGCCGACTGCTGACACTGCCCCTCCAGCCACCACTCTCCAGGGCTCAACAGTGCTGCCCCAGTGGCTGCAACAGCCCCACTGTCCTAGATGCACCCCAGTGCTGCCTCACTGGTGCAGACAGGCACAGGCTAGGACTGTGATGTCACGCAGGCCTCCACGGCGGCCCCACCCATGGCTATGCCCGTGCTGTAACCTGCTGTGCAGCCATCCTGTGGCCCACATGTATCACTGTCCATGATGTGAGCTCCATCATCATCAGTGATGGATCCAGCACCAGTCTGAGTCTCAGCATGCTGGCATCCATGGATGCTGTCATGCTGGGACACAGGCAGGGCCTCCTCCACACCTGCTCCACCAACATCAGTCTGGACAGCCAGGCGGGCCCACTGTCATCCTGACTCGCTCTTCCTGTGGCATCAGGCATTGCACGGCCAGCTGTCCCCCACCAGTCACAGCCCATGCTGCTCTGATGGCAGCCACCTTATCATTAATCCTCCTCCTGTCCGTGCCCACCTTCTTCTTGCACTCCTGCATGGACCACTGGTGGCTGCCATGCTGGTTGATGGCTCATGCCACCTCACTCCAAGCAGCAGCATGGGCCTGTGGTGTTCATCGCTGTCCGCTGAGCAGCGGTTCCTGGTCAAGGTAGGCCTCAAACACGGCATCTGATTCTGCCTTGGTAAAGTTGGGTCTTCTCCGTCTCCCACGTCTCTGTTCCTCCTCCTCCACCTCATGTTCAGTCATCATTGATCCTGTGGGAATGACAGGTGTTACCTCTGACTGTGCAGTCCCATGCATCTTCCACACACCACAGTCCACACTGGCAAACAGCATGCAACTCACCACAATAGACTGCAATACCAAACTATGGCCTCTGCAGCCCCATGTCACATTTATATAGTGCAACGCATGCAAATGATGCAAGGCTCAATTTTAAATGGATGCTAATGCAGTAGCTGCGCAATTGAATCACTGATGAGCTGATTTGCATATGCCAGCTGAATATCACGCTGTTGCACCTTGCGCAATTGTGTTGAAAGTGCTCAGGCAAGGGCGCAGCTCTGTGATGTGCACAGTAGACACCGAACGGCGCATGCCCAGGGTGCTGACGCCGATGCCTGCCATGCTACTGATGTGCTGAGTGCAGAAGGCAGTGCAGGGCATGTCCACTACTGTGCCAGTGGTGCTAGTGCACTGTTCACATGTATGGCGCTCTTGCACTGGGGCACCATAGGCGCCATGGTGCGACATCATGGTAGGCCGCTACAGGAAATGCCACACGGGCACCCTACCGTGCTACACGCAGTGAGTACCAATTGTGCTGTGGCGGTCTGGGTGCAAGGGACCCTGACCCTGTCCAGACCTTTACCCCTATGAGCCATGCGTCCACATGGGTGCACCTCTATCGTGCTGTTTGGTGACAGCACAATGGGGAATGGCAGCGCAGTACCGCACAGCATCCGCATGTGGTAGATGTGCACTATGGAGTGCCATTTTGATACTCAATGCTTGTAAGATGGCACAGAGATGGGCACCAATTGGGAGCCAGGTCGAACTGGCTAACCAAGTGTCCCTGATTGAGCCCCATGCTGCTGCTCTCTTTTGGGAGGCACCCCGGACAGGGCCAGGAGTGCCATGTGGGAGGAGGTGGCGGTGGTCCTGGAGGAGGCAATGGGCATCCAGCGCACAGCAGAGCAGTGCAGGCACCGGTATGGGGACCTCCAGTGTAGGGACCCTGACAGGCTTGCCCACCTGCGGGCACATGCCAGGATGGGTGCGGTTTCACAGCCAGGTAGGTGCCCCATCCATACACTGTATATGTCCATATGGGTATCACGGTGGCATGTGTCCAGCAAATGGGGGGGTCCATCCAGTGCGGGCCGTGGTGGTGGTATGGGGTGGAGGCAGATGGGTATGGCTGTGTGGGATCGCACACACCCTGGGCGGGGGCCTTTGCTATCAGATTGTACTGATGTTCCTCTCTCCATGTTTGCACCCTAGACCCTGAGGAGCACTGGCATGCCAGGGAGGGGCAGCTGAGGCTTGAGACACATCAGGATACAAGAGCACCCATACCAGTCCAGCACAGGGACCCGCCTGATGATGGTGAGTGCCTTACATCCAGGATTTTTTGTGCATGTTGTGTAACAGAGTGGGCAGCGGGGCATGGCCACCATCCATTGACATCACTGCCATGCACGCAACATGGTACAGTCAGCACTGTCCAGTGGCACTACATGTCTGGCAGTGCATCAATGGTGGTCCATGCATGCACCGGGTACATGGCTGTGCCACTGCCTTCGCACTGCAAAGCCATGTCACTGTGCAGCCACGGTGGTGCTGTTTGGGACTTGGGCAGTGGATGTGTGCAGCGGTCCGCATGGCTGTGTGCACCTGGGTGGGCAGGTCTTGTGGACATGATTACTGTGGGTAGTCACATACCATCACAGGGGCATGTCCCATGGCTGTATGCCATGCACAATGGTTGGGCTGCAGGGGGCACACTCATGATAGCACCACCCCCGACACCATGCACACCACTGCAGCTGAGCACCATTAGCCCGCTTCAAATCAGAGACCACAACAGTAGGCATAACTAAACAAATATATTTTAAAAGTGGTAACACAACTATGTACAGATATATACATGTGAAAGGGGTGAGGGACACAAACAGGGTGGAGGTGGGTAAGGGGCAGGGGTGAACAAATGGGAGAGGGAAGGAGGGTTGTGAGGGTGGCTCCATGGGGCATTCCAAGATGCAACCGTGGTCCCTCTTCCATGGGAGTCCCACTCCCTGCTCCTGTGGCACCTCCTGGCATGATGACACCTCACACTGTGGCACTCCAGCCTTTCGAGGATGGCCAGAGAGGCCCTGGCCACCTGTAACAGCTCCTACAGCACACAATCCACATGTACCAGCCACTGTCCACCTAGGACAAGGGAGCAGAGTCAATAGGCGTGAATGCACAATGTGTATGTATCCGTAGGGGAGGCAAATGTGGTGTGGCCATAGCTCTCAGTCACTGTCTGTGGTTTGTGTGTTGTTCCTTGTGCAATGAATGACTGTGTGCAGTGGTACACGGTGCATGCGCTGTGTCCATAGCGCACCACTCAGACCTGTCAGGCCTGTGCAGCTGCCACCCTTACATGTCTGTGACCTGCACAGTCCGCTGGCATGTCAGTGGTGGCAGCCCATGATGGACAACCCCTGTACCAGGTACAATGGCGTGTTGCCTCCTGTCACTGGTATAGTGCACATCTGCCTCAGGTGGCACTGTTGCATCTGGTGTTGTTATCCCACCTCGATGCTGTCACCTGTGCCTGTTGCAGGGTATGTGCTCCACTGTCTGTCACTTGTGCTCCAGCTGCATGCTGGTGGCATACAGTGTCGTGGTGCCTGCACAGGGTTGCTGGCAAACCTATGCCGCAGAGAGGTTCTGGCCATGTGTACATGACTGCCATGGTCACACGCCAGGGGCTTTGTTGACCCGCTAATGTGTCCCTGTGTTGGTGAGCCCTTGGGTATGGGTGGTTGTTTGACTGTGCACTGTGTTGCATCCTGTGTGGCGCGTGCTTCCATGCAACACTGTGGGTGTCTGCACTGGCTGTTGTGGCCAGTGCTGGGATGGGGTGTGTCCTTGGGAGGGTGAGCAGGGTGCTGTGACACTGGTGGTGGGTTCCCGGGAATGCCCTGTCACGTGTATGGTACCTCGTGTGCTGATGCATGGTCGGCCTCACAGCTTTACCTGGGGGGGACG
This sequence comes from Neoceratodus forsteri, assembly GCA_016271365.2. Classification (NCBI taxonomy): domain Eukaryota; kingdom Metazoa; phylum Chordata; order Ceratodontiformes; family Ceratodontidae; genus Neoceratodus; species Neoceratodus forsteri. Next base: position 368,341,317 of record CM057453.1, on the reverse strand, counting down.
TGCATGGCGATGCTGTGTCTGCAGCGATTGCTTCACTGTCTGCTGCTGCTTCCCACTGTTGGGTGCTTGTGGTGGGGCTGCCTTGCATGGTTCTGTGGTGCACAGGGTCGTATTGTCACAGTGGGGGTGGTGGCATGCTTGGGATGTGCTGCACTGTTGGGCGCTACTCCTGGGCAGGGTGTATGGGAATCATGGTGCAGAGTGTGCTCTGCATTGGTGGGTTGGTGTGGCATGGGGAGGATGGGCATCCATGTGTGATGGTCCCAGCTTGTAAGGGGTTGTGCTGGTGCACCATGCCACAGCGATGGGTTTCTTGCTGGTGTCCCTGGGCCATTGGTTCTTCCTGCTCTCCTCCAGTTGTGCGGTGCATGGGGTGGGGGAGCAAAGTCTGTTCTGCTCAGTGCTCCTCTGCCCATCCCTACCATGGGTGGTGGACCCCTGCATCCTGTCCCTGCGAATCCCTGGTTGTGCTGTTGTGCTGCTGACCTGCTCCACTAGGCATCCCTGGTTTTGCTATTGTGCACCTGACCTGCGCCAATGCACATCCCTGGTTGCACTATGGTGCAGTTGATGCAATATTCAGTCTTGTGCCACAGGCGCATCTTGACCTGCTCAGTGTTTGAATTGAATATTGCGTATATTGCACATGGGTGCAGTGGACTTGCGCTTGCGCCTGCTGTTGCGCACTTTTGAAGTGCAGGTTAAATATCTGGGCCTATATATATATATATGTATTAGAGGCAAAAAACTCTATTTAATGCATCAGCTAGGGTTGTTCCACAGCGACAAAAGCGAGGAAATTCAGTGTTAGGTTGACATCCCCCTTGAGACCCCCAGCCCACCCCAACCAGCATTGGGATGTGCGTTAGGACCAACGACCCCAATGTGCACCCCGATGCTGGTTGGGGAAGTTTGCTGGGGGGGTCCAAGGGGGGCTGTCAACCCTCACACCAAATTTCCTCGCTTTTGTCCCTGTGGAACAACCCTAACTGATGCATTAAACAGAGTTTTTTGCCTCTAATTTCCCTTCTTTTTGAGAATGATAACAAGAAATAGTGAATGTAATGCAGTGGCGGGAGTGCAGGGTCTTGTCACATAGTAAACACAGTGCCCACAAATGCAAATGGTAATGTGCATGGTGACGCATAGCGAAACAGAAAGAGAAACAGTACTGTAGACACATATGGTTAAAAGAATGCAAACACAAGTGCAAATGAAAACGCAAAGGGTAACACACATGGTGGCATAGATGGGAACAGTAAGTGAAATGGGTACAGAACCACAAGCAGAAGCGGTAACGGTAACAGTAATGTAAGCTCACAGGCTGGTTTTCCCCAAAAGCTGCATAGAGAAAGACAGTGATTACAAAGAATGTATGCATAATAATGGGTGTCAGAGCAGAAAATGAGGAGGTGGCAATGGGCAGTTGCAGAATAAGGGGTGCGAGCTGCACATTCAAGCAGACTTGATAGACCTCTAGGCATTTATCTGCTGGCAAATTTCATATGTTCATATGGAATACTAAATTGCTTATATCTCAGGAACCGTATGACATAGAAAATAAATTTAAAAGTCATATGATTTGTAACTTTCCTGGCTAGTTTTGCACTTAGCCCCCAGAAGCATTTTTCTGACAAAAAGTCAGTATCTCGCACCGTTTCCGAGATACGGGCCCTGAAAGGTGCAGCAAACGCCATAATGTTATCCTGTGGGAAAAAAAGAGAAGTTTGGAGCGCCATAACTTTGCCACCCTCTAATATTTTTTCACCAAACCACCAAAACACACATCTGGGGGATGTTGGCTGTCATCCCTTCAAATTTCAGTGTAAAAGACCAAACCATTATTTTGCAGCAGGATGGCAAAACATTTCTGTCATGCAGTGGACGTCCCAATGTTAAACTATGGGAAAAAGTGTCAACTTAGGAGTACTGTAACTTTGCATCCATGCAATATTTTGTCACCAAAGTACTAAAAGGCACATCAGTGAGATGTTGGCTGCCTTCCCTTCAAATTTCAGCCCAAAAGACCAAACTGGTCATTTGCAACAGGGTGGCAAATAATTCCTGTTATTTTGGCCATAGTGTTGCAAAGTAGTGTCGTGATTTGCGACAGCTTTTGCAAGCATTTGTGACACTTTCATGATTGCAACACTACTTTGCATCACTATTTTTTCCAGAAATTGAAAAAAACATATTTCTAGGGTGTTTAAACTCAAAATAAAGACATGCCTAGCATCCTCGGGGTCCGACTAGGTAAACACAAAACAAATTGTGTTGCTAGAGGGTCCCAAATTTAAATGCCAAGCATTTTTATGATCACTAACTGAAAATAAAGTGGCAGATTTGAGACACTGCTCGGGCCATTTGTGACACTAAAAAGTGCATTTGCTACACTGTCAAACTTTTTGCTAACTTTTCCCATTGACTTATAATGGGAAATTGTTTTTTGAATAACTTTTGAACTGTTTAATATTTTTTCATGAAATCTTCAAACAGCACATTAGGGACCCCGGCCACACATTCCCTGAAGTTTTCGGACCAGTCACACAAACTGTGCAATCTGTAGGGACGAGCAAAGAATTCCAAAAAAGCATAAACGTGTGTGCAGATCATGCTTAATAACTCCGCAGCCATATATCCAAACAGTACAAAAGTTGGCAGATCCCAAGATGTATGGTTCTTGATCGTGTATTCCAAATCCATTGAATGGTTGCAAAATTATTAAGGTGCAAAATTTTAGGTTTAACATGTAAATGGCTCCTCAACCTAACTAAGGTAGCACAACCATGCTACCATATATACAAGTATATATATATATATATATATATATATATATATATATATATATATATATATATACAACACACAGTGTGGCAACACATGTTTATTACGGTTGAGCAAGCACTTTAATATTAAACCCTGATTTTTGCACCTTAATAAAGCTCCTCTTTTTCAAACAGTTTACTTTAAATTTGTAATGCAGAGTTAGTACCAGGATCACTGGGTCTTATAAATTTTGTGGTGATTGATTTACCAGGGGCACTGATATAGAGGTGCAAAATTCATAAAACAGTTAATCAATTAAGACCCTTTTTTTGCTCAGTTATATCAAGAAAACTAGGAGAATTTTTGTTAAATATTTTTATTGTTTTAAAAAGACGTACACAAATAGACACAATAATACATACATTCTCTGGGGAACACTGCAACATTTGGTGTGCCCAGAAGTCTTCATTAAACTAGAAGAATTTTAAACTGGTAACTTACAGGTTTGATAGAGTTTGCCTCAAGGTATGTGCTTTTTTATCTCATAAAACTAGTTTTCAAAATATTTAAAAAAACAGTTCCTTTTCTAAGCATGTGTGGTTAGCAAAATAAGAATTCTAAGGATAACTGAATTTTTACAACCACATTTCTTAATGTTGTCATTTTACAAAAATGCTTTCTTCTTTGAGGCAACAGGGCTACCCAGAAGCTGTAAATAGTGTCTTAGTCTTTAGCATTCATTCAGTGGGGGCAGGGCTGCACATCAGTGCATAGCACCACCCCTTTTGAACGTTGTTTGTTCCCTGGCCCTTCAGTAGTCATTAGCTGAATTACTGGCCTAATTTATTGAAACAGCACGCACAGGTGCTCAATCACCTGTGCCAGATAAATTGTCACTATTGTGATGCCAGGGTGCTCACCTCTACTGCAGTTCAATCCCCTACCTCTCTGCGTTGATCACACACCCTGCCCACCATACCAGCATGCCAAGACTGGGATGTCCATTCCCCTGTGTTGGCTTATTTCCCTCTCTCACTGACTCAACAGTCCATGACACTGGGGTGCTCTCCCACTGTGCCATCAAATATCAAGCTGACACTGAGGTTCCCAATCCCCAGTGTCAATGCCTGTAATAAAAAAAAAATTCCCTCAACAACTTTTTCATTTTTTTTTTTTGTAGCCTGTAATAATTAAAACGGTCTGTCATTGTCTGTTGTGCTACATTTTTTGCACAAAATGACATTTCAGATGGAATTTGAAAATTTTCAACTATCAGTTCAAGAGGTGGAGTTACAAGAAGACTATGCAGACAATTTGGAGTCAAAATATATATATAAAAAATACATTTTCAAAGCTGTCTCATAACTTTGGTAATTCTCAGTATTTTCACAGAAAATCATCAACATAGCCATTGTTTCACAGCACCTCATCAATGTGACAGGTGCCATTTTTCAAATTCTAGCCACAATGTGCTCTCATGCTTCTGGTGTGAAATGATTTCTCAGCCATTATTTTATAAATGACACCTGTCATGTTCAGAAGGGAAGGGTATCATAAAATGACTATGTTGAGCATTTGGGTTACAAATGGCACGAAACAAAACATGAAGTAACATTGCTTGCAGGGATGGCAATTGGGCCCTTTGGGGCCACTTTGCCTTCCTGTTCCAGTAACCTGAGTATGGATGTGAGTTCTGTGAGCCAGCTGAAGCTGAGGGGGAAGGAGATGTGTGGAGTGGCACTGGCCCCAGCTCAGTGACAGCAGTGTTCCTGTGCACAGATGACTTCCCTCATGAGGTTTTCCATGCATGTTGAGGACTGATGGGCCCATGCACAGTATCTTTGCAAGTCTATCACCTTGTCAGTACTGCAGAGCATGCAAAAGAAGGTGGCTTCATCCTGCCCTGGCGACAGTCAATGAGGGGAGCAATTTCCCTTCCCCAAAATGAAAGTGAGCCCAGGGATGCTGAATCCAGTCCATATCCCCCAGGCTAGCCTCTATGACTGACCAAATTCTATTTCAGGACCCAGGTAACTGCCACGGTTCTTTTATTTATTCTCCTGACAACCCACTTTAACGATCCCCCACAAAATATCATTTTCCACCCGACACAGCTGATCAGTATTTTTATTAATCATACTAACCCATTTTCCACTTTATGGGCCTGATTCTATAAAGGAAATTATGCCAGATGCAAATAATGCAGTTGTGGAACTTACACAACAGCAACTGCGACATGCGAGTTATGGGCACAGGGGATGGATCCACCCAGCTGGAGCCACTCAGCAGCAATGAGAGGAGGATAGTGGCACATCTCAGCCAGCACAGCATCGCTGGAGTAACACAGCTGGACAAGTTCAGACAGCAGATGGCCAAAGGTAGGGACAAACAACTGGTAATGTATGTGACAGGCCAGCAATGGCAACAGCACTGAAGCCAACGGCAAAGATGGGGTGGGTGAGGTGACAATGTGTAGGCAGATGTAATGGTGGGAAGGCATGCCACAGGAATGCCACATGGCCACAGCCGGCCACAGAGTGGGCCAAGGGAACCAGACAATGGTGAAGGGCAGGCCAGAGACAGGCATGTTTGCTGCTGACATGTGAAACAGTGCAAAGGAACGATCCATGGCCAATTATGGAGGGGCAGGCATGGGCACAAGAAACTGGATGGGGGGGCTGTGCGCAGGAATGGGCCGGGCTGCACTGGGGGATGCCGTGTCTTGCACTGTGTACTGTAGGGGGGGCATGCTGAGGAATGGTCTGGGCTGCATTGGGTGCTGCTGTGTTCTGCACTGTGTCCTGTTGGGGGCATGCTGAGGTAAGGCCTGGGCTGCATTGGGGATGCTATGTCCTGCACTGTGTACTGTTGGGGGCGTGTTGAGGTATGGCCTGGGCTACACTGGGTGTTGCTGTGTCCTGCACTGTGTATTGTTGGGGGCATGCTGAGGTAAGGTGTGGGTTGCACTGGGGATGCTTTGTCCTGCACTGTGTACTGTTTGGGGGGGGCATGCTGAGGTAATGTCTGGACTGCACTGGGTGGTGCTGTGTCCTGCACTGTGTATTGTTGGGGGAGGTAAGCTGAGGTAAGGTCTGGGCTGCACTGGGGGATGCTGTGACATGTGCTGTGTGCTGGGGGGAGGGCCGTGCACAGGCATGGGCCGGGCAGTAGGGAGGGGGCATGGGTCACTGTCCCAGTTCCTGCAGAGTATGGGCAAGGGCCACAGGAGTCATGCATGGCTGGCAGGGACAATGTAGTCATCCAGGTGTGCAGACCCCTGCAGCACAGTGTTGGCAAATGAGAGTAGCCATGCACGGTGTCACTGTGCAGTGGGGAGCCGTACGGGGTGGCCATGTGACAGCTGGAGTTGCCATACCAGGATGGACAGCACAGCAAGGGCAGCAAAGGTGGGGGTCCACACTATCATGCAGGATGCATGTAAAGTGGTGGCATACACCAGGTGGGACAACACAGAAGTGTGGAGGGTGCAATGCCAGAGTGCAACACCGAAGCAGACCTGTGTGGGCAACACTGATCAGGCAGATGAGGGTACACTATGATCTGGGGACACACTAACATGTTTCCCATCCTACAGGTGCAGTGGCAGCTGGTGCAGGTGGCCCCAGCGGAGCTGGAAAGGGAGCAGCAGCAGCAAGGCCAGGATGGTGCTGGCATGGCCCAGGCCACTGGCATGGTGTCAGATGATGGTGGCAGCTGAACAGATGCTGGAGGTAGCCCTGCCATTAGTGCACCCATGACAGGAATTCGGAGCCAATGTCAGAGCCTGAGGGGAGTGGGGATGGTGACAGCCCCATGGTAGAGCAGGCAGTGGACAGCAGTGAGGAGGATGCAGCCAAACCACCATGGGAGCAACAGGGGACTGCCAAGGACACCACCAGTAGTGCCACCACATCTGTGGAGGTGGTGCAGATGCCCGCGGTCAAACAGGAGGCATCGGACCAAGACCAACCGGCAGCTGAGGGCACTGCCATAGGGTTGCTCTGCCCACTGAGCACCCATGGACTGGAGGACCAGTTGGATGAGGCTGTGCGGGTGCTGCAGGAACAGCTGTCTCCACCCACCTTCATTGGGGACTACTGCCAGTCGGTTCTGGCCAGCCAGGAGGACTGTAGACAGGAGCTGGGGAACATACGGCAGGGCATGCAGGAACACCACACCTTCATGGAGCTGCAGCTATCCAGCATTGCCAGTAGTCTGCATACATTCACCAGGGACTCATCCGCATTCATGGTTGGCCTGGGGGATGCCATACAGGGCATCCAGCACTGTGCAGAATGCCAGATGTTCATCATGGACCACCTCAGCACAGGCCTGAAGAACATGCTGGCACACTAGCAGCACCAGGATACAGCCATGGCCATGGCCATGCAGGCCATAGTGCATGCACTGCAGCCGTTGCACCACCTGCAAGGCCTGGCCCAGCGGATGGCACCCCCGGCCACTGCTCATTCCAGCACTCAGACACAGCTACTGGAGCCAGTGGAACCCCTCCCCCACCCCTGGCTCAGGCATCAGCATCTACCCACCTGCCAGTCATGCTGCTGGAACCGCACACCCAGCCAAGCACTGCCACATTGAACCAGGCACAGGACAGCACCAAGATGCGACCACGGTGGTGCACACATGCTGGCAACACAGGTGCAGGCCAGGCCAAGCCCCTCACACAGTCTCACAGAAATGGGGCCAGACACAGGGCACACACATGGTGGTAGACACACTGGGGAGGGTGCTCCGCAGGCTGCACAGGGCCCGAGGTGCACATGATGAGGGAACACACCATGCAGCCCCAGCACATCCGCTGCCACACATGGCACAGAGGCAAGTAGGCTTGCATGGGTAGAGGCACAGCAGCCCACCTGTGGGGGCACACACAGGCCCACAGGGTGTGATGCCAGGGGTGGTCTGTCAGGGTACCACACAGCCCGCCAGACCGGCAGAGTCGCCCACAGCCCAGCACCAGGCACCGGAGGGGTCTGTGCGAGGATGGTGTGCACGTGGCAGATGGCTGTGAGATAGCCGGGTGACCTGTGCAGTAGGGAAATTGTTGGATGAGGCTGCAATGGGGGGTGGGGCCATATGCATGGCAGGGGGCACATGTCTATGGAGGGCACCGTGTGTCCACGTGTGTGTGTGTATATGCAAGACTATGTGCACGGGTGAGTGTGGGGTCATGCGTGATGAGCTGAACCGGGGAGCACTGTGCATTGGGCACCTGATGTGTATAAAGAGCACCATGTCAATAAACCTTTTTGCACCTCATCTCTACAGTGTGTTGTCCATTTGTCATCATTGCATTAGTAGGGTCTTACTGGATACATGTTGGGTAGGGCATATCCCCAGTTGCAACAATGATCTGCGTGGGCCACTGCCAGTGGGCATTGCCTGCCACTGACCTCCCCATGGCATGCCCACACACACACACACACACACACACACACACACACACACACACACACACAGCCCTGCAGGCACAGGTGCTACACATGCAGGGCATCCACACCCATTCTGCAACTGTGTTGCATCTGCAGGGAGCACACGCAAATGCATGGAAGCAGGCAGGCCGCATCCCAACATCGCAGATGCCATAATGCACATTGTTATCACAAATCACAATTACCACCACGCATGCCACATATGCTCTTATGTGATGTGCGACATGCGATGCACATGCAAATTGCACCTGCAGCACGTGCGGTAGCAAGCGACTAGGCCCAGGCACAGTGTAGTGGTACAGGGGTTGCAGACCTGGGTGTAGGAGAGAGCTGGACCAGAACAGTGCCATCCAGACCAGGACAGGAATAGGCATTCAGCAGACTGGTGAGTACTGGGCCACAGCAGGCCCCCCTTACATACAACTCCATCTGTTACTGCACTGAGGGACAGGGACAGGCATGCATACCTCTCAGCCTTTTGTCCCACATTTGTGGTACAGTGCCTGTCATGATGTGGGACAATTGGCTAGCATGTGAAACACTTTAACAAACAATACCTAGAAGCTCAGAACACTGTTGAACTGTTGCATTTTTGTTCAGGATGTCTGTTAATAAGTGACTGATATAGTGACATGCATCATCTACAATGGTGTGTTGCTCACAAATTTTGTCTATGAATGTGGAACAGTTACTCACAATGTGGAACAGGGAGCCTCTGTGAGGTACAATGAGGAACGTTCCTCGTACTGTGGTATGGGTGAGAGGTATGCATGCATGACCATCCCAAAGGTGGACAGTCAGGGGATCTGATAAAATGTGTGCAATGGCTATGGTCAGAACAAGGGGATGTGCTGAGGGGGATATGGGGAGCATGGTTCGGCCACACACCTGTGTGGTCCATCACTCACCCATGCAGTTAGGCCAGGCCAAACCAACCCCATGCCTATGGTGGGGGCAGACATCCTATGGATGTGTCCTCACGCAGATGGCACCAACAGCCCCCCTCCCACTTGTGGGGACTATGTGGGACAGTGACCCTCAAGATGGGGGTCAATGCCCCATGCAGTGGGGCACATGGTCAGACTGCTGTGGCCCCCATGGTGGTGAGACATATGCCATGTACTGCGTTGTTGGGTGTGTTGTGTACATGGCATCTGGCCAGTGGCCTGCAGGCACTGCACAGTGGCTGTGTGAATGGCACACAGCCCATGTGGGGTGGCCATGAACCAGGGCTCTGGGGTGGGGCATGGGGTGGGAAGGCCCCCATGCTAAGGGGCACCTGAGCAGTAGGCCCCCATACATCTGAGCCTCTCAGCAGTACTGCCTATGGCACAGGCCAGCATACCTGCATGGCACAGGCCCAGGCCACACCCCTTAACAGCCTCTGCAGTACAGGGCTGTGCCTGCTGCAGTCGTGGCCACCCAAGCGGCCCACATGTGGTACACACAGTTGCCATGGCTGGGTGGGGTTGGGACCCACACTGCCATGTAAGCATTGGGCGTGGCCGTGTAGTTCACAACACTGTACTGCAGTGCACACCCAGTGGCATGGTGTACACAGGCCCTGGCACAATTGATACCGGTCTGGCAGCTGGAACCCTGGTGTTGGCCGCCCTGGACCTGGGATGTGCCATGGGAAGGTGTGGAGTTTGGGCCTGTCTGTGTGGCATGACTCCACTTGCATGGTACGCAGTCCACCATGGGTGCACCCCTCACTGTGGGTGCTCAGGGAAGGTTATGCCTGCACAAGTTGGTATTGTGTTGGTGGTAGGAACCATTGACTGCCGTGATGTGTGGCATGCAGGTGTACTGTCACACCTCTGGTGTGTGGCCACAGGATACAGGCAGCGTGCATCATCTGCCAGAGGCGTGGTGGTGCTCAGCACCACACACGCCCTGGTGGTCATGGACTATATGGTATGTGTGGTACAGTATTCCTGTGTTGTAGGCATAGATGCATGGACACTGTACCAGCAGGCACACCATGGGTGCACAGAGCAGCCGGGACCGGTCACATGATGCCATGCTGGGTTGCCAACATGGCACATGTACCAGACTGCACAGGTGGTGCCATGGCCCTGTCACACTGTCTCACTGTGCTGCTGCAACAGGGATGCAAGTCTGTGTTGTGGGGGTGTGTCACTGCAGTGGTGGGCTGGCCCACATGCCGGCCTGTGTGCCATATCCAGTCATGCTGCTATGTCCAACCTTGTAGCGCCATGCCTGTGTGCAGCACATGGCATGCCATGTCCCGGCTGTCCCATGTGGAATGGGTTGGGAGCTGGCAGATGTCACCTCAGACTGTGCAAGGGGGGGCCTATACAGGTCATTGCCTGTGCTGACCACAAAGGTGCACAGCCTCCTGCCCAGCTGGCTGTGAATCACTGTCCCTGTACTAGGCCCTACATGTTATGCCCATCAGGTAGGCACCTGACCACATCCACTCTTTGCAGGGTCGGTCACAGCAGGGTGTTCTGGGGGCCATCCTGGGCCATGTGCGTGTACATGGCTGTGGGATGGAGCCAGTGGGGAGGGGGGGTTGCAGCACCCACAGGCAGCTGGCCACGGGGCACATACGTCTGTGTACTTACCCATGCCCATTCCCTCCCTAGCGCCACGGCACATACATACATATGAGTCTTCGGTGAATATATGACATTGCTCAACAGGCACATTCCCAATACCTGTACAGCACTGTGTACCTGACATTGTTGCTCTCTGTCTCCTGTGTAGGAATCAGCACCACCGCACAGGTGAAAGGTAGGTACACGCTGCCACATCACAGCTGCTCTGGGGGTCACTGACTGTGCCACAGGCTTATGTTGCTCCATCTAGGTGTGCTCCAGAACCATCAGCGCCACCCACTCCAGACACCATTGTGCACAATACAGGTGAGGCACTGTCATTCCCCATTCTGGTGCCCATAGTTGACATTGTGTCTGCCCCTTGGGCACCTGGTGGTTGTGGCTGCATGCAGCTCCACATGGGGCTGGTGGTACAGAAGTGTCACAGGGCTGCATGCAGCGCTTCACACCCACACTGTGCAGGGTCAGCGTGTGACATGCCTCTGTAGGGCACAGGCACCATGTTGGAGCATTCTGGTCATTGTGTATGCAGCACTGTGTGCCTGGCCCCTACATGGCACAGCTTGGCCTTTACACACCTCATGCTGTGCATGGCATTGGCGTGGGGGAACCACCTGGGGTGGTTGACCACAGTTGCAGACCTGTGGCCTGGCACTGACCCATATCCCATGGACAGTGTCCGGTGTTGCTCATGGTGGGTGGGGGTGCTCTGCACAGCCACGGTGACATTCTGTTGTGATGCATGTGCCATTCCTTCCCCTGTTACAGGTGCCACACAGATGACCATCCATTATGTCTTCCAGGTCATCCCTGAGCCTAAGCAGGTGTGCCCCTAACTTTATCACACATGAGACAGCACTGCTGGTGAACTACGTTCAGCAGTGGGGTAGGACACTGCTGCCACCTGGGAGCCAGAGGAGCAGTGCTACAGAGTGGGAGTGGGCATGGACAGCCATCTGCAAATGAATGGCGGAGATGACAGGGACACGCCAGACCATCTGCCAGATGACCCACTGCTGGCAGAACCTGTCAAGGAGGAATGTTGGGATACTGCAGCGGTTGCTCAGCATGGACTGCCACAGGGATGCGGACATGCAGTCCAGGCAGGACCCCGGTGTTGGTATGTATACCTACAGCTGTTCATCTGCTGCAGCAGTGCTGGCGTGGTGACCATGTCACATGGTGCCTCCAACACACTCACCTGTCCCTTCACCTAACAGGTTCCACTGGTGTGACCAACAGCATGCAGCAGGACTGCATCACCAGCCCCAGGCAGGAGGCGCTTCACTGGAAGTCACGTAAGTAGATTCCTTGGTTCCCTTGTGCCATGGCCATGTTTGGCAGCCACAATGTGGCTCGTGCTACACCCTCACATAGCTTGCCTATGTGTGCATGCCCCCCTGTCTGGGCCCAGCACTGACTGCTTCCTTTACATCACTACAGGTGTCCATAGCAGGTTGCCACAGTGGTAGAGGGCCCTGCTGAGGGCTTTGGCAGACATCAAGGCCTGCAATGCAGCAATGTACTGGCTGCACACCCAGTGCAGGCAGTGGAGGAACAGGGTGCTGCCACCAACCTCCTCCTCCTCCACCTCCTCTGCAGTGGCAGCATCCGAAGGGGACCCGGCCATGTTGGACACAGAGCCAGGCCAGGGGGACCCCACTGATGGTGAGCAACAGGTGCCCGAACAACCACAGCTGCACATCCTGGACACGGAGTGCACAGTCGCAGCCGATGGGGATGGGGCCATGGCTACACCACCTACCAGACCTGCTGCTGTGGACGTCTCAGCAAGGGAAGGTGAGGATGCCCCACCACCGGACACTGCACCATGTGCTACTGTCCCTGCAGCAGGGGACACTGGACCATGGCAGGAGGCAGCCATGCTGGTGTTGCAGCAGGGTGAGGCATTGCCTGTTGCGGCTGAGGAACCCACTACTGAACCTGTGCAGGGTGAGGGCCTGGACTTGGAGCGCCTTGTGGTAATGGTGATGGCCATCCTGCAGGGCATTGGGCACCTCCGTGGGTCAGTGGGCACACTCCTCAATGAACTCCAGTGGACCTAGGTCCCATGTGTCCACCACTGCTGGACATGGGCGGTCTTTCTTTGTGGGTGTGCTTGTATATAGGGGTGGTTGGTATTGGTGGGTCTGTACATATGGGTGTTGCGGGTGGTCATTGGGTGGGTGGGTCCACTTTTTGCCTTTTTGTTTTGTGGGTAGGATTGTGGTTTGGTTGTTGGACCTATGCTGGGTTGTATGTGGGTGCAGGTTGCTGTTTGGGGTTGTTGTGGGTGGCTGTTTGGGTTTGGGTTTACTGTTATGTTACTGTTTGCTGCTGTTGCCTGTTTTTCATCCCCATCCCCCTTCCATTGTTACCCTGTATCCCTGTCCCATTTTGTACATTAAATCTTTTGCCATACTCACTGTATCTCTGTGTCTGTTCCTGGTATGATTGGCTCTGTGTGTGTGTGTGTGTGTGTGTGTGTGTGTGTGTGTGTGTGTGTCTGTCTGTCTGTCTGTCTGTCGCTATGCGCAGGGGTGCACACTGATGTTGCTGCCTGATGTCCCCAGTGTTTCCTCCCTGTGCATCAGGTTGGTGTGCCATTTGTGCTGCTCACAGCACAGGCCACTGTCCCCAGGCCACATCTGTGTGGTGTCCTGTGTGCTGCGGGTCACCATGCATGCTATGGTGTCCATGCTACCTCACATTGTATCTCCCAGCTGTGTGGTGGCATGGTGCCAGTGCTGTGCCCTTCCACCTCAGGGTGTCATTGTTCCCTACAGGTGGCACCACTGGCATGGACATTGGTGTGTTTCACCACCATTTGTCCACTGGTCTGTGCCACCCAGTGCTGTGTCCTTGTCATGGTTACACTGTTTAGATGTATCAGTGGCCATGGCAGGGGCGTTGTGCCTGGTGGTGCCATCATCCCTGCATTGTGCCTGTGGCCTCTGTGCACCCTTTGTACCCTGTGCCACACTGCCCCTGTATGTCTGCCTTCCTCAGACACTCTCTGTCTTATCTCACATGGTGTGTTGCTGTGTATCCAGCCTGTCTGTCCTTGCTCCTTTCTATGCTGTGTATGTTAAACCTGCTCCCACCTGGTTTATGTTGTGCCAGCTGGTCTTGGTGTAAGTTGTGGCACTGCTGCTTCTAGAATCTCACCCTGGCAATTCTCTTCCTTTTTCTTGGGGTATGTTCAGTCGTGCATTTACTTACCTGTGGGTTTGCTGCAACTATGGCGTAAGTCGCCATTGGTGTACTGCATTGCATCAATGTGCATCTCACGATATAGAACTGTGTTTGGCATATTTGCTGGATGTATTTGCGACGTGCACCATTCCCATTGGAGCATCTGCATTGCACATTGGCGTATGCTTTCTAGAATCAGGCCCTATGTCTACAAGTCCAGTGAAATAAAGAAGACAGTGCAACAAGATGCCAGGATTGGAAGACACTGACTACAAGTATCAGATAAGTATTGTTTTATGTATAGAGTACCTTGTTTGTCCCAGTTAGTTACTTAAGAGTTGCAGATCCTTTTTGACCCCATTACTAGTCTAATTTTACAGATATGACTGGATGTTCTATCAAGATCCCCTAACCTCTTATCACATGCCATAGGACCCATGTAGGAAATCATTTTTATGAGAACTGTATCTAAGCTAGGATAGTACAGTGTAAAGGTGCACCTACAAGTACTAAGACACTTTCACTTGTTGGTTGGTGAAGTAGGGTTCAAAATATCTCGTCTATTCTGTTTATTTCAGTTTGTACAGGTCTCCTTGGAACCTGGATACATGAAGATACAATTTCAGTACCACAAAAAGAAGGGAAATTCATTGTAAATAAAACTACAATAATGCAGATATTAGGGTTGAAGCACACAAAGTAGGAAAATGATAAAACATTAGGGATTTGGATCTCCAGAGTCCTGGTAAATCAGTCATGTAGTGTTCCTTAGGGTTGCCAACACTAATGTCATATAGGCAGTATAACGTAGTGGTTAAGGACACTGAGCTACAAACCTGACGACCCGGATTTGAATCCTGCCAGCCTATACTTGCATACTGGACAAGTCACTTAACTTCCATGTGCTTCCAGTTTGCACCTGAAAACAAGCTCTAGCTTAGTGTGCCTTTCCTGGTTAAACAATTCCCTCCTCAATGCCTTCCCCCTCCTGTGAGCAAACAATGTCTGATGTGATCTCTTTTCTTCATGAAGGGAAACTCCAAGGAACAACACACCACTGATTCATCAAAACCCTGGAGATGTAATACCTTACCCTACTGGGCCCATGCACTGAGTCAGTAATGTCCCCAATATTGTATTTATCTCATTTTGCACAGGTCCCATAGGGACCTGTGCAAATTAGGATACAATTCCACTATCAGACAAGAGAAGGGAAATTCACTGCAAAAAAACTACGCTAATGCAGAAATTAGGGTTGAAGAACATAAAGCGCACAAAGAGGAAAATGAAAAAACATTAGGGATTTGGGTCTCTGTATTATTGGCGAATCAGTGGTGGGGTCTTTCCTGAGATTGTCAACCTTAATGCCCCCTTCCTGAGCAAACAAGGTCAGATGTGATCTCTTTTGTTCACACTGGGCCGGCAGAGCACTACATGAAGTAAGCTATGACACATTCTGTTGGCAACATGTGGCAAGCCATACTTCTCTATCTTTGAACCGTTTATCATGTTGAGGCCCTGGCTTGCAGCTGTACCTTGTGCATTGGCAGGAGGCTACAAGCTTGGGGGAGGAGGTGTGCATTGTATTTGACAACCCCACATAAGACTCCACCACTGATTCACCAATACTCTGGAGACCCAAATCCCTTATGTTTTTTTTCTTTTCCCTACTGTGCACTTTGCATTCCTCAACCTTAATGTCTGCATTAGCATAGCTCTTTTGCATATTCTTTGCACAAAATAAGGGCTATACCAATGGGCAGTGTGAAAATAAATGTTTTAATTTTTTTTCCTCTGCATTTGACCTCTGCTGTCCTCATGAGTGGCAGAGCCACAAGTGATGTCTGCTGAAGTCAAATCCTGAAGCAAAAAATAGTTTCTTTTCACATTGTCCATGGCATATGTTGTTTATGCAATGAGCAACCTAGTGTGCTCCTGAGGCATCCACAGGTGAATAACAAGCTGTAGATTTTAAAATCCACTGCTTTTACCCTTCTCATAGGGATTTATTTTTTACTTTGCCAGAAATGTTGCATTGTTTGTAGACTTCTCGTGCTGGAATGCATCATTTTACATTATTATGATGCAGCAACTAAAGGCACATGCCCGTACTCATTATGTGCTATCACATCCTGCTGTGAACATCACTCTGGATTGATGGCCATCCTGGATTACTGGCAGTCTTCTGAGGTCATGTGATGTTCTTGAGCTGAACAGAAATGTTTTCCTCAGCTTCCTTCTCTCGGTATTAATTAACTTTATTTTTTGTACTCACAGCCATTTTGTTTTCTTGGTTTTGGTATCATTTGAATTTATCTACTATGAATACCTCTGGGATTAATACTGCAGATTTGGAAATGGCTTCTCTAACAGAAAATACTAACCAGACTGAATCTATGCCATCAACCAAGGCTAGGCCGAAACCACTGCATAAATGGCCAACACCAGATTCTCTAGAGCCTGAAATCGAACCTGACAAACTTGACCTCCTTTTCACTGATATGGCCGGGATAAAGCTTATCTTGGCCAGAGTGGTTGGAGACTTTCAACTTTTAAACCCACTCCTGAGACCTTCAAAAGGAGACTGAGGGATGCCAATACCTGGATCAGTTCTATTGAGGACTCCCAGACTAGCAACTTGCAGGAACGGCTACACATTAAGAAGAGGCTGCAGAAATTAAAGTTTAAGGGGTGCAATCTTGAATCCAGGAGTTGTCAGAACAATCTGGTAATTGTGAGGACTCCAGACAAGGTGGTGGGCTTTAATATACTATCCTTTGTTCAAAGTTTTTTAAAAGAAATTACTGGTCAACCAGTTTATGGCACAGATTATCTTATTGACTAAACCCACTGCTCCCTTCATCCCCATCCACTGCCACAAGCCAAATCTTGTACCATTATCATGTGCTCTCTATTGTCAAAATAAAGTGCATATCCGATGATGGTGACGCCTTTGCACTTCTGGTGGTGTACTACCAGATGTTACATCATCTATTGGATTTGGCTCTGTTACGGGCTAAGCTACATGCACCATTGTTTGAGGCAGAGACAGTGGTAGCAGGACTGCTATGATCATTTTATTTTTTTAAAAGGTATGCCAGATATGCCGTGATTTGCAGTCTTACCAGTTGATCTTTTTGCTTACCCTGCTTTGCGGTCTGCTGTCCCCCTGTGTTTGCATTTGTTTGTAGGTTAAGGAAACGATGGCAAGAGCAAACTCCTAGGCAAGCCACCTTTCGAACCAGTGAAAGGGGGAAGAGGCAAGGCAACAATACTGCTGTGCTGAGAGAGGAGGGCGAAGTGAGAGACTCTGTGTGCTGAAAGCTAAACTACATTGGGAAGTGGAGTTGTAGCTGCTTAATTTCTTCACTTCTTAACATACCTTCTATGCCTCCTATACTCCGTGTGTGCTTGTTTTGTGTTTGTTTGTTTTTTGGGGTCTGTGTGCTCATTCTATGTAGAAAGCATAAATTTTATTAATTTATGTGGTATTTTAAATGGTCGTAACAAATATTACTTTTATTGCACATATGTGGGTAGAGAGTGTTTATAAGTCAAACAGCTTGAAAGTATACTTTTAGGGTAGTTCTTATAGAATAACTACAAATACTTTAAGTTTTAAATTTTTAAGTTTCCCGCTGCTGTTCAGGTCAGATGATTGTCTGCAAACAATTGGATGGTACATTAGGGATGCGAACTGGGGAGTATTATATTTAGGTGCAGATACAGCCTGTTAGAATCAGATTAGTTGTTGCAGTAGCCACCAGCGTCTGATGCAGCAGCTTTGTTGAAAGTTGGGGAAGTCTTTTTGTTGCTCTGTATTTCTAGCTCACAGAATTTGCTTGTACCAAATTGAACCTCGATGACTGAGTGAGTTTATGTGTAGCTCAAGCAATTCTCCTTAATCCAGAGTTATGGGCGACTGCAGTTAATAGCTGTTTGCAGATTCTTTGCTTGAAAGTGGCTAAAATGGAGTGTAAGTTAGATTCACTTTCAAATTTTTGTTTCAGTTTTAGCTTTATGTGCTGCAGCTCTGCCTGGTCTTATACAAATTTCCTGAATTTGCTGTTTTCATTTAGATTAATATTTTGATCCAAATCAGTGAAGGAAATATGTAGGGATGTAATAAGAAATAAGAGAAAGCCCTGCACTCTCTGTGTTCTACTTTTATATATCTAACCACTTAACTGAAATGGTCTAGTATAATCGAGTGGGAAGCAGCTATTAATTTTATATGGGCTTATTTATTATTGCTGCCATTGATACTAACATTATTGTTACTACTGTTATGATTTTTATGCTGTGCTAAGATGAGCTGATTTGTGCTATATATATAAGCTATATCATTTATATGCTCATTTCTTTTTTTTCTGATTTGTATGTTAAGCTGATTATATTGGAGGGGGGCGTGTATCATTTTTTACTTCAGCATTTTCTGTAATTAATGTGTGTTGTGCTTAGCTAAGTTTATTGTTGCATTTTAATTTTGATTTTTTCAAGTTTTAAAAGCCTACAAAGTATATTGTTGTGGAAGTTGAGTTTATTTTAAAACTCTCTTTCCACTTTCTTCCTCAGTGTGCATATTTAGGGGAATGAGGGGGTTGTGTGAGTGGTGGCCATGGCAGAGGCAGTGGTAGTGGCACAGGCAGAGGTTGGGTTCTTCAAGCCTGGTCCAGAATTATTTTGCTGGTCCTGTTCCTGCTGAATATTGATCCCTTAACATCCATTTGCTACAACCTAGACATAAACAAGTTCCTCTAGCTTTGTACGAACCTGTACCTGTTTTTTTATCTGTTCTTGTACTTGCTCTAGCATCTTGGACAATAGTATGAGTATGCCACATGGATGATACAGTAATTTTTAAGGATCAGCGTATCTACTTTATTGAAGCAGCAACTTAAGGACTTGAGGTCATAAGCTCTTAAGGTCGTAAGAAAGACTTTTGGCACTAACTGTATTAGTACAAATTTCCAACTACTGACTGTTTGAGTAATTGATTGTCTGACTGATGGGCTATTCATCCACCTATTTAACTTTCCAATATTCTTAATAAGTGCTCCTGTTCCTGCTTATTTTTCATATTTGCAGTCGGTATAGGTACTATGGTTCTGACAAGGGAACAAACACATGAAAAAGGTTTGGATATGGCTCCTACTGAGTCTGTTGGTTGCTCAGTTATATCTGAGCTATCAACACTCCCAGTTGGTGTGTCATCAAAGATCAATGGCACTGAGGTTATTTATCTAAACTTTGATGCCCACTCAACTCTGTTACAAGGCTGTCAAACAATGGGTATAATTAAGGGAAAACAAAACCAGAAAAAAAAGGCTTCTAAGCCTTCCAAAGTACTGCAAAAAGCCCAAGGACTATACAAGCAACTCCCTTCAAAAAGTAACAGTAGTAGGAGTCAAACAATGGGCTCCTTGTTAAAGGGAAACAATCACTCTAAGGTCAAAAGCAATTTGTAGATAATAGACTAATTTCAAGACAAACAAAAACATCCAATCACTTTGAATTGTGTGATTTTTATTGTTTTTAAGAGAGGGAATCTGACTCCCTATTATTGGGTGCATGTTATTTGGTGGAGCAATCCACAGTGGACCCTGTGGCCCCGGAAGTGGATGAAGTTAGTTATTGTATGGTCTCCAGTGAGGAGAAGGAGATTACTATTAATGTGACCCCAGTGCCAGACCCATTAAATTGCCTATTGGATATGGTTGACTCTACATACAGTATTGCTGTTATAGAGGCTGATAATCCATATAACCTGTTTGGTCTCTTAGTGCCATGTGCTGATTTAGGCACAGTGGGTCTGGATTTATGTTCTGGTTCTAATAACGAGGCAGTAGACTACAGTAATAGTAATGTGCTATCCCTCAATGCTTCATACCCTTCATACTTTTCAGCCTATGAGTATGGTTAAAGTAATTCAGCATCCCTGGAATTCTTCCCAGAGTATTGCTTAGATTCTAGACCCCATCCAGTGTGGAACAATGATTTATAATGCGCTATAACTGATTTACAAGAAACTATTGAGGGGCTGAAACAAATCTTAATGCCAAACATAATGTGTGTAGAAACTCAGAGTACTGTGGTTCAGACAGGGCCTAGGATAGACTATACTAATCCTGTTGTGTTGAATGTTCGTTCCCCTATTAGTTTAAGTAATGAAATAGAAAAAAAAAAACTGTCCAACATCCTTATACTGCTAATCTTAAGATTACTGAGTATTTGGTCAATTTGCATCATGAAATTGACAAGCTTAAAGGAAATATGGCCATTAATGGTTGCAGGTTAGATGATATTTTAGTTAAATTGAATAAACTGGTTCCAGTCCCTGACTCCCCGATAGAAATTCCAGAGTCTACCACACCGTTACGACCTGACTTTCCTACGTTTGTGTTTCCAGATTCTCCCGTGGTTAACAGGAGATCTAAATTGGGTAATGGAAAAAACAAAAAAAGGAAATAAAAAATGAGTAAAAAGCATTCTAAGGTTAATAGATCTAATGACCATTTCTTAGCTATAGCCCAGTTAGCTAATACAGATAAGAAAACTGATCCACAGTTAGTCACAGAGGTTGAATCATATCTGATGAAGTCAGCACTTCCTTATTTGATGTCTACCTCTGCTCATATAGTGGACAAAACAGTCTGTAAAACAAATAATTCTGAGAATGAGTCCTACAATACTTTAAAGGAGGGGAAAGAACAATTTTCATCAGGACTTAGTGATTTTAATTCCCCTAATACTTCTAATCCGGTAATAGTACTGGTGGAGGGTGGAGTTCCCAAAAAAGTCACTAAAAATGGGATTTTTGACAACATGGATTGTGCTATTCTCTATCTGTATGGTCTAGTTCTCCCTCGGGACCTGTGCCTTAACTCTATTAAGGAGCAGATTGTGCAGCTGCTCAGAGTTACAACTGGTGCAGACATTGTTCCATCTGACATTGTCCAGGTCTCGAGGGACAAAGACTATGCTGGTAGGGACTGCTTTTTCATTTTTTGCTCTGTTCCCTGCATAGCAAATCAGATATGGTTAAATAACACTGGGCTGAGAGAGGTGGGCTGCTCTATTTATTTTGTTAATAGGGAATTATTAAACCATATTGGATTTAAGGAGATGATTAATCCCACTCAAATGAGTATTTTTGGATTGAAGTCAGCCCCAAATGAAACTACACTAAAGTTGGAACAAACAACATATACCTTATTAGCTCATGCCCTAAAACTGTCAACAACTGACTTCAAAGTTTTGAATATTTTTTAGACATGAATCATGGGGTTTATATGGTAGGGTGGATTTTGCGATTAATAGCCAGGGTCTGCTAAAAGAAATACTGTCTAGAGTTTCTCCTTTGGACAATATTGGCATATATATATATATATATATATATATTGGAAAGTGAGATTATATCCATGCAGAATTCAATTAAGTCCAGCAGTGTGCTGATTGACAGATCCCCAGTCATATTTTGTTTGTATGGTCTTGGACGTTACAAAATGGAGAACTTCAAGACTCTACAAAGTACAGTACAGAATTTAATGGAGCAAGGGCCGGCCCATCGGTGCAGAGGTTGGATTTCCGCTGCCCGGCCGGCGACCCGGATCCGAGGAGCGGACCTGGATCGCTGGAGGGCCGGCGGGGATGGATGGGCGTCCCATGGACTGCTCTCCTTCTCCGGGGGTGGAGGTGTGGAAAGTGCCGGGCATTGGCGAGCCTGGCGGAGGCGAAATCGCACAGCTGCTGGCGCTTAGCATGCTTAGGAGGCGGGGCAGACGCTAGGCGTCATTGCACGACCCCGCCTCCTCGGAAAACCAGGAAAAAGAAGACAACTGCCTGCCGCCTTCCAAGAAGCCTGCCACGGCTCCAATTAGCTCCTCAGGCCAGCCCTCTGACCTAATCTGATGACTGCGGCATGCACCGGGGAGTGCCGCAGCCCTGCCGTGGGGGGTAAGCCACGGGGCTTTCGGAGGGCTCGCGGCTGATGTGAGGAGTGGGAGCTCATGGTCCGTGACCGGGCCGATAATACCGGGCGGCGGGCAGCCCGGGGAGGATAAATAAATAATTTAAAAAAAAAAAGAATTTAATGGAGCAGTTATTAAATTTATCGATTAATGGTCCCACTGCCCTTAAGGCTTTTAGGCAGAGTACAGACCCAAACTGTGATCTTGTCTTTATGGAAGTTGCTTATAAGAGCCTCTCCAATAAAACTCTGGAGAATGTTGCTCTTTTGGATTCCATGGGCCGGTATGTTGTGCCTTCTGATAGTATTTTCGGGCCCTCTGTATGTATTGATACTTCTTTGGGTGTCATTTCCCATACTAATTCAACTGACAATCTGATACATGGTATTCCAGTCCAAAATAGATTCCAGATTTTTGCCAGTGAGGGATGATTAGCTGATTGGGATATAATGAATTCAGTAACTGTTGACTTAATAACTTGGAACATAGCGCCCTTAGTTCAAAATGGGTGGATCCTGAATGGATAGAATTAATCAGGAATTAAAACTTGATTTGCTTGCAGGAATCTTGGCATAAGTCAGACCAAGAGCTCTGTTAGAATGGTTATGTAACCTACCATGTTCCTGGCTATAGGTCTGACAATTAGTAAAGACATGCTGGAGGTCTAGTTACCATAAGATCAGCTCTTTCATTAAAGCTGAGATCCTCTTGTCCAAGCCTAATTTTCAGGGTTTTTGTCATAAAATTTTGTAAGAAGTCCTTTTGTCTGATTAATGCTTATAGTCCACCAGTAAGAACTAGAAATTATAGTCTTGAAATCTGGAAGACCCTAGAGGATGCAATTCATTTGGTTTGGACTGGTACTGGCTGTGAATAATTATTATTATGTGGTGATTTTAATGCCAGGATTGGTATTTATGATGGGTATGGGGATTGTAGCTTTCACCAGCTTACTCATCAGCAATACCACAACAAGAGCAGACATTCTAAGAACCTGAAAGTTAATAGTTCTGGTCTTAGATCAATGGAGTTACAGTCATCCCATTTTTTAGCACCAATTAATGGTTGAATTAAGGGCGATTGTGCTGGTGAATTTTTGCATTACTCAGCTAAGGGGCCTTCAGAAATTGATTACCTGGTGTGGAATGGAGATATGGACTTTTGGGAATCATGTAAGGTGATTGCAAGAGCCGAAAGTGATTATTTCCCCTTGGTTCTTTCTTCTATTATGTTTTCAGAGTGTACTGAGCAATGTGTTCCCCTACCTGTTCTTGAAATAAGAAATCAAATAACAGTCAGATGGCAGGTGTCCAATAACTCTCAGATTTCACATATCATTCAAGACTTTACCACAAGCTTAGATATGTCCAAAATGGGATATCTTTCAATTAAGGGCACTTTGGAATTGCTACTTGAACAAATAAGACTTGTTGATGACCAAGGACAGAGGTGTTGGTTTGGCACATCTGAAGAGTGGTTGGTTTGAAGGGGATTGTAAGGTTGCCAAGTCTCAGTTAAATCACTTAATCAGATGCTGCAGAGTCAAGTCTTCCTGTATAAACTATAAGAAATTAAATAGGGCAAGGGACAGTTATAAGAGTTTACTGAAAGTTAAAAGAAAACAATTTCAACAATCTCAATGGGATAGGTTGCTGGAAGTTATTAACCAGAATGATACTCACTTCTACTGGTTAATGGTGGGCAAATGTACCAATAATCTTAAGTTTGAGATATACTCAGATATCAGCCTTGATACCTGGGTAAACTATTATAGTAGCAAATTCTTTCAACCTAAGATTGAACAAAGTAAACGGCAGGCCATTATTATGACTCAGTTTAAGTTGTTCATGAGATCAGAGGTATATTTTATTATAGCCTCATTGAAAGGTAATAAGGCCTCTGCCTCTGACCTTCTTCCTAACAAAGTTTTTCTTGTGGCAGTTTCAGATTGGTCATCTATTTTGAAGTATTTTTTTAATTACTGCTGTTTACATTTATGTTTCCCTGATTCTTGGAAGGTGGCTGTTATAATATCGATTTATAAAAAAGGCGATAAAGCTGAACCTTCAATGTACCGGCCTATCTCCTTATTGGATAATCTGGGCAACATTTTCACTAAATTAATATTACACAAACTAATGGAACAGCTTCAAACTATTGGTGGGATAGCTAAGCTACAGTCTGGGTTTAGAAGAGGGTTTAGTACAATGGATAACTGTTATATAATAATGCATCTTTATGAGAAATACATCCACATCAGAAAACAAAAACTTTACATAGCTTTTATTGATTTTAGCTCTGCTTTTGACACCTTGGACAGAGCTTTTTTGTGGTCATGCTTGGAAGAAAAAGGTTTCTTCTCTGAAATAATTGCAATAATTAGGGGCTTTATACTCAGACGTGGGCTCAAGTTGGGTTAGGCAGGAATGGTCAACTTTCTGCTAACTTTGAAACAAATACTAGGGTAAGGCAGGGCTGTGTTCTTGCAGCAACACTGTTTTGCCTTTATATTGATAAATTACGCAATCAATTACAAATATCTAATACCGATTCACCAAAAATTTCAAATCGACATGTTGCGGCACTTGCATATGCAAATGATTTAGTGCTGTTTTCTCTTTCAAAATCTGGTCTACTTCCAAAATTAAACATTTTGGCTGATTATGTGGAAGGATTCAAGTTTAAGTGCAAAAAAGTGCAAAATAATGCACCTGGGAAACAAGAACCCAGAGGAAGAATACACAATGGGTGGGGAGGTAGTAACAACAAAACAGGAAAGGGACCTGGGGGTAATCATATCAGATGACCTTAAGGTTAGCAAGCAATGTGAGAAGGCAGTAGGAGGGCCGGGGTATACTGGGATGTATAGGAGAGGCATCAGCAGTAGAAAACAGGAAGTTGTTATCCCTCTGTACAGACAGTTGGTGAGACCCCATCTGGAATACTATGTCCAGTTCTGGACACCCCATCTCCGCAAGGACATAGACAGGATAGAGGCAGTCCAGAGGAGGGCAACTAAATGGTGCAGGGTCTGCAAGAGAAGCTGTATGAGGAGAGACTAAAGGAGCTTAATATGTATACCCTTGAGGAAAGAAGGGAGAGGGGGGACATGATAGAAACTTTCAAGTACCTCAAGGGAATCAACAAAGTCCAAGAGGGTAGCATCTTTCAGAAAAAGAGACTTGCAAGAACAAGGGGACACAATTGAAAGATAGAAGGAGGGCGGTTCAGGGGCAATGTGAGGAAGTATTATTTCACAGAGAGGGTAGTGGATGCATGGAACAGCCTTCCTGAGGAAGCTGTGGAGTCTAAAACTGTGGGAGAATTCAAGAATGCATGGGACAGACATAAGGCAATTCTTGTGGGGGGGGCAGGAAGATATAGGCTGTTGGTTAAATAGGATCTGCGGCCTATCCTGTAGGTAGGGAAATGGGCAGACTAGATGGACCTAGCGGTCCTTATCTGCCGTCAAAGTCTATGTTTCTATGTTTCTAAGATTAATGCCGTTAATTTTCAAGTTATGGTGTTTGGCTCTAATCGCATACATAATTCATAGATGGTGGGTTCACAGGTCCTTGATACTGTTTCTCATATACACATTTGGGTCTGGTTCTTTCCCGGGAATGGAAAATGGATAAACCATACCAAGAATCTAAGAATTAGGTTAAAACAAACTGCAAGCTCACTTGGTTATTTTAATAAAAAGTATGGTGGCAATACAATTAGGCCACTTATAACAGCAATAAAGGCAAAATATTATGCCCAAGCCTCTTTAGCAGTGAAATATGGTCTGTCACTAGTGATAGCCTATTGGAGATTCCCCTAAATAACTTATTGAGATCCAGTTTGGGTCTTAGCAAGTCGGTTCCTTCCTCCATTCTAAGGGCAGAATTGGGCCTGACAAAATTAAGTGCAATCTATGCATCCAGAAAAGTAAACTACTGCACTAAGTTGCTACAATATAATTGTAATCGATTAGCCTATTCTACTTTGATTGAGAAATATTCATGGTTGAATTTAGGGCATTTGCAATCTAAATGGCTTCGGGATATTTGTCAGATTCTCAGGGATAATGTCTTAGGTAACTTTATCAGGAGAAGGGCATTAAAATTAGTCTAAAATAAAATAGTGGCTAAGTATGACAATCACAATTTGAAGAATATCTTATCATTTCACGTCTCGCCTTGGTTAAGACATAACAATAGAGCTCATTATTTACACCCGTATCTTGACATAATTTCAGATTTTAGTAGTAGATTACTGTATACCAAATACAGATTAGAAGTTTTTCCAAGTGCAGTACTTATGGCCAGATTTAAGAAGAGTGTTAATATCTATGACACATTATGTCCTTGTACTTTTCATCAAACAGAAAATTTGTCACATTATTTTTAATTGTTCCTGGTATTCTATGTATAGGAACAAGTGATTAAAGCCAATTTTTGATTCAGTTTTGACTAATGATCACTCGGATTTACTAAGCATACTTTTTACCACATGTGATGAATCAATTGTACTGGCAGTATCCAAATGTATTAATGCAATATGTAGATTACAGACAAGGTTTGTTATGACTGGGGGTTCTTGAGTCCATTTTTTGACTTTTTGCTGATTCATTTTTACAATTGTATTGAAATGATTTTAGGATTTGCAAGACAATAACGGGGCCTCACTCACTCTGCTATGAGGGGATTATATATTGTGATGGTTAAAATCTTAGGATTTATGATATTTGATGTCACTTTAAAATACTTTTATTCTGCTTCTCTAATATGGAAATATCTTAGTGTCCTTTAGTATTTCTACTGATTGTGTGTTATGATATGATTGTATTTTGTGTGTCATTTTGTAATGGTCAAATGACCTATCAATAAAAAACACTACTGCAAAAAAGAGTACATCTCCTCAAACATTCTTGACAAAAGCACCCCTTGTCTTGGAATAGTCAGCCTTGCTTTATCTTCAGGCATGTCTTTCCTTTTGTTCAAGAGAAGCAAATTGCTTATAAAGATATTAAACAGGTGCTTTTTCAGGCAGGAGTAAAATTATATATGTGCTAACCTGCCTGACTTTTTGTTCACACCACTGCAGGGACTGTGGAATTTGCCTTAGCAGAACAGTCAAAAATGGAACTTTCTCAGCTTTTCCCCCAGCTCTCTTTCCAAGTTAAGATCACAGTGACTTGCGGGTAAGTGAAGAGCCCCATATGGGATGATAGTCTACCCTCTTTCTTCCTGCTAGGATTGCTGTTTTCTTTGTCAGACTGCAGCAAATTTTGAATTTCTACTGTATTCATTCTGCTCAGGTTCACCTTGCTCCCTTGTGCATTTTAGTGCTCACCCAACTTAGTGATACCCTCTGTTTTGTGGACTTCATCTTGATTTGAATCACTTCACTTCTAGGAGCCGACCGCTGATCCCTGTAAAACAAATCATTTTGTGTGTTACTGAAGAGTGGATTGTGACTCTGACATCTCTGGGATGCATTTAGTGTAAAACTTACTGTTTCAACATACCAGAGGATATTCCTGCTAATATGGCTCTTGTGATCCAGTAACCTTGGAATTTTTATGATGGAAGATAGTTTTGTAGACTTTAATATTCTGGCAGAGTTGTATGCTGCTTTTGGGATTCATGCCCTACTTTCACTAAGTTTAAAGCAAGGACTAGGACCAACATATGTTATCACTGCATCATTTGCAATTAATGTGGATCATTGGTATCATGTGCAATTTGCTTTAAGTTAACTGTTAAACCACAAAACTTTGGATCTTATTTGTGTTTTCAGTTATTCCCCTGTCATATGCTGCTTTAATGTGATTTCGCTGCTGGTTTTCTGGTGCTAGTTTCACTCCCCTTTTTTTATGGACTGGTGCTCAAGGGAACACAGGAGCTGAGTTCTGATTTTGATCTAGTGCTCTTGGCTTTGAAGCATCTTTCTTTTAGGTGCTGACCACCAATCCCTGTAAAATAAATCATTCTGTGTAATACTGCAGAGTGCATCGTGACTCTAATGTGTTGGGGAGGCATTTGGTGTTAAAATTATTATTTCAACACATGGGAGGATATTCCTGCCACATGACTTTTGTGATCCAGTAAAACTGGCTTTTTTTTGGGATGGTACACTGCTCTGTGGACTTTAGTTTTGGGGCAGAGTTTTCTGTTGCTTTTGGGATTCATGCCATCCTTTTATAAAGTTTGAAGGCATGACTAGGAACTCACATATGTTACCAAGTCATCTTTTTCTGTTAACATAGATTCTTTGCATTATGCTCAAATTGCTTAGAATCAAATGTTAAACCACAATGCTTTGGATCCTATTTGTGTTTTTGTTCACTCCCTAGTAACATGCTGCTTTAATGTGATCTAACTGCTGGTTGTGTGGTGCTAGCTTTATTCCCCTTTTTTTGGGTAGGTAGACTGGCACACTTTGGAACTCTGGAGTTGATACCTGATTTTGAGTTAGTGTTCTTGAATTGCTTTGAGGGATCAGAGAAGTGACCCTTAATCTGTGGGTGTAGGGTGATTACTTAATTTAGCTAAAATCATGTTCCCCCACCAGCCGCCCCACCCCTTTATTTTGATTTTGTGTTCTGTACAGAGATTAACTGCTCCTTTTTTAGATTTGGACTTTTAGTTTCTACGTTACTTACTGTCAGATCCCTGACTTCTAAAAAAGTGACTTCTTTACCTGTATGTTTAGATCATATTTTACACATGCCATCATTTGATTATTTTATTAATGAAAATTGGTTGGACATGAGATAATGTTGCTTAATTTCCTTTTTGTTTATACACAGAGCAGCTTTTGTTCAGGTACTTCTACTGGGGCAAATATCCATATTACTTGTTGGATTCATTTTGATTTTGTACAGGAAAGTCTGCTACAACAGACTGGGAACTCTTCCTACAGCCTCTTACAAAATGTTTGAGTCATGAATAGATTTGTGTATTAAATATAGGACAAAGTATGGAGTGGTGTGTGTAAAATTCCAGTATACACATCACCCCATATTTTATTTTATGTAATTGTTGGGTTTTCCTTTTTTCCACCACAGCAATTATATAAAATAAATAGAAGACTTCTCTGTGCAGCCGCCGTCTGACTGGCTTTCAACAGGGTCAGCAGTCAGATGCAGCTGCTGGAAGGAAGGGTTCCTTTTTTTCCTTTTTGGCTGCTTGGTTATAGGAGGCTAAGTACTGTAGTGTTTTGTGTGGCTGTTTGTTTCTTTTTTTTTTAAATGTACTTACCGCCATGTGAGAGTGATGGTCTGGTCTCTGGCTTCTGGCTATGCAGGAGATTGGTATCTGGCACTAGTGCATGTGCAGCAGAATGAAAACCCGGTGCATGTTTGCCATAATCAACACTCCTTTATTACAGAAATTACACTATGGGTTTTCAATGAAAAAAGAGGAACCCAATGATTACATGTAGATTATTCGTAATGTATGATATACTACCCTGTTATGGACTCTGATATATTCTGTTCTGGTTGTTTGGAATCCTGAGGGGGTTTCCTCTCATCCCTTTTTTTCTTTTTCATTAAAGTGAACCTCCTACCCATGGTTACTCTCAGTACATTAATATATCTGTACAAGATATAAAGGAGACTGCAGGATGGTGTTTATCTACTGACCCACAAACGAAGTTTAATCTGAGGGACCATAAATGGCACTCCCTGTTGTGGGTGAAGAGTGTTGTTTAATTTTTCCTACTGGCTGTCTTCCATGGTTGTGAGTCTTAGCACTAATGATATAAACTGCTGTCTCAGTGACATACTTCAATCTTCAGCATCAATATATCTTAGGAGCCCTCTGGATGAACACTTGATTTTTTTTTTAATTATTTTTTTTTTACTTTTCCTGACATGATTACATTGAATACCTCAACATATCAGCAGGGATATAAGCATAATGGAATCTCACAGATTTTTGTTGTAAAAATAGGCATACTGTTAGATTTTACTGGCCAGTGTTGTGTCAGCAGGCTCTGATACCTCATGCATGGACAGAAGAAATTGCACTACACAGGACTTTAGGAAAATTCATGATGGACCATACTACATATCCAAGGGGACATGATCTAGGTTTATTTATTGAGGATCTGTAATGGGTCAGACTACAAAATAATTTTGCTAGTTGTTGAAATTTGTGGATTGCTATTGGCTAAGAGGTAGTTGTTAAAATCAAGACAGGAAATATTTTACTTCAAATGGTAACAATGCATTCTTGGCAGGTCTATCTTACATAACATTATTCTGTATGAGGTGTACTCGAATAAAAA
This sequence comes from Neoceratodus forsteri, assembly GCA_016271365.2. Taxonomy (NCBI): domain Eukaryota; kingdom Metazoa; phylum Chordata; order Ceratodontiformes; family Ceratodontidae; genus Neoceratodus; species Neoceratodus forsteri. The sequence continues at coordinate 368,311,065 of CM057453.1, read as the reverse complement.
AATAAGATACAGACAATGGGTTAATGGTTCATACAATGTTTTTAAACTAATAGTATTCTGTTAAAATTAATAAAATGTTTTAAAAAATATCAACTTCTGGGTTATGCTTTAGGAATGTCCATTAAAAAAACAACAAAAAAAAGAAATAGGATAGTATTAAATGTGGCTGTTCACTCAGGTCTCTAAGAATAAGTATTCTACAAAGAACAATTTCTGATCCATTATACTTTTGAGAAATATGTTATTTGCGTAATTGATTTTACTTCTATGACTTATTAAGTTGATAGCACACATTGTAGTCAAATGGCTGACTCCAATTGCTGTCAGTGATGTCCGCTTAAGCCTGTAGATGAATAAAAAAACACTAAGTCATATTTATAAGACATTTGTTATTTAGCCCCCATCCACATACACCTACCTACCTGCCTACATACATATCAACCTCCCTTCAGACACACACACACACACAGTCACACAAAGTCATACACATTCACACACATGTTGTGTCACCTGGCAACTATAGTGTTTCATCACAAACACTCTTCCCTGCCACCACCCATTTCTCACCCATTCACAACATACACACACATCATCATCATCACAGATACACACACACATGTAAATAATCATGGAGCATCACATGTAACATGTAATAGTTGGGTGTTGCTCCTGACCCCCTGACCCCACACACACACCACTTCCATGACACACACTCACACACACATCCATGCAGGTAAATAAACATGGAGCATCTTATGAAACCAGAAAGGCTAGGATGGAATTTCCCAACCTCCAACCACACACACACACACACACACACACACAAAACATACATAGATACATACATATCCACACATGGATACACAGACACACTTTCACTTACAGCCACATTATTGCACATACTCTTCTCAATTGGAGCATTTGTGCAATTTTTTGTAGTGCCCAAAAATTCAAAAAATACATAGTACGCAAATACTGCCATGATGTTTTACATGATTTATTTACACTTCAGACATGTCATGACTGCAAATAAATGTGTGTTTCCTAATTTTTTATTTACTTCCTCATCGCAAACATATGTTATATATACTGTATTAGAAGAATCCTTTCAATTGAGTGCGCACTGGGAAATGGTGCTGTAGAAACTTACTCAAAATGCATACTCAATAAAGTTTTCAGCACACATAATCCTTATAGTGGAATGCCAGAAGAATGATAACTGTGAATCAGGAACATTTTCAAGTCCATTTATTCATTTCACAATAGCTTCCAAATCCCACAAACGTCTGACATGTTTCGGATCACAGATCCTTTTTCAAAGACACCGATGAAATCTACCACCACATAATCCTTATATATATATATATATATATATATTAAAGTAATCACGTGACTAAAATACCTGAACATCATTTAAACACATAATTTAAACAATTAATTACTTAAAAAAGGGGAGTATGCCCCTTTAAATCACCATAAACATTTAAATATATGTATAAGAAAAGAACTTAAAACTAATATTTATTAGACACATATACATTCACTATATCTATATTTTATTTAAATTCTAAACATTTCCCAAAAGTGAGTAAATAATTCAAAAAACAGAGAACTTTAAAAGCGAGGCAATAGAACTATAACTTCAATTTATATATTAAATAATACCAAAATGTTATCGTTTCTTGAGATAGGGGCTTAAATCCAAATGGGTATTCAAAACAGGTTTTTTATTAGCTCGTAATGAGAGTATCCAGAAATTTTCCTGCGTAAGTATCAGGTTATCAAAATCTCCTCCTCTGGGGTGTTTACACACTTTATCTAAAGCTACGAATTTAAAAAAGTGTGTACCATCATTTGTTGTCTCCATAATATGGAGCGCTGTAGCATACGTATTATCCTTTCTTTGAATGGCTCTTACATGTTCACCTACTTGTATTTTAAAACTCCGTACCATTTTACCAACATAGAATGCATTGCAACTGCATGCTGCTAAGTAAATGACACCTTCAGTGCTGCATGTAATGCACTGTCTAACAAAATATTTATTTTCTGTATTACAACTGCCAAATTCTCTTCTTTATAAAACGTAGGTGCAGTGGATGCACTTTCTACATTTAATACAACCTACTGGTGGTTTTAACCATGTGCTTCTCATTTCTTCTTTAAAGTGATTATGCACTAATATGTCCCTTAGGGTAGGTGCTCTCTTACAGCACATTTGAGGTGGATTTTGTGCTATTTCTTTAAGGCCTGAATCTGCTCCAAGGACATGCCAATGTCTACGAAGTATAATTTCAAGTTCTTTGGACTGTGCTGTGTATCCTCTTACATAATTAAACTGATAATCTGACTCTTATTCTGGTCTTTTATTCAATAATAGACTTTCTCTCTCATTGTTCTGGGCTCTAATAGATATGCTTTTTCTATATTTTTAGTTGCGTAACCTCTAGCTACTAATCTATTTTTCAGAATGTCAGCTCCATTTTCAAATCTATCAACTGTGGAGCAATTTCATTTAGTTCTTAAAAACTGTCCAACAGGGATGTTTACTGCTATGTATGGCAATGGGATGCTGTAAATACACTACAGAATGACTCTGAATTGATTATAAAACCTGAGGATAAAGGGGTTGCTGTGGTCTTAATGGATAAAACTACTTATCTTAAAGAAGTTTATAGACAGTTGAATAATAATGATTTCTACAAGAAAATATGAGAAGAAAATATTAATGACTTTAAATTTAGCATTGATGACATAATTGAAACAGCTTTTGAATGAAATGTCACAAGTAAAAATACAAAAAAGTTTCTGAAGGTCTCAAACCCTAGAGCAATGTTTTATATTTTACCAAAAGTTCATAAAACTTTAATTAATCCCCCTGGAAGACCAATAATAAATGGCATTGGATCTCTAACAGAACCGTTATCACAGTTTTGTGACACATTTCTGAAACCTCTAGTACTTAAACTACTGTCATTTGTGAAAGACACTAAAGAAGTGCTTAACATTGTAAAGGACTGAAATCTTGAAAAAGAGGTTCTCCTAGTGACTTTGGACATAGAATCTGTCTTCACTAATGTCCCACATGAAGGGGCATTAGATGCTGCGGCTTATTTTTTGAATAAAAACATAGGAGAAGTTGCACCACCTATAGAACTAATAGTTAAATTATTGGAATGTGTTTTGAAATAGAATGTTTTCACTTTCAATAATGATTTATTCCAACAGGTGAAAGGAATGGCAATGCGGGCTACATGTGCCCCTTCAATAGCAAATTTGTATGTTGGGAAGTGGGAGGAAGAAGTTATTTTTTCAGAAAGAACAAATAGATTTCATGACAATATTTTACTTTGGAAGCGTTATATTGATGATGTAATACTCCTTTGGAAAGGGGATGAAAATAATCTTTAAAACTTTGTAGAATATTTACATTTAACAAATTCCAACTTAAAATTAACTTTTTGAGCAAGTGACAGGGAAATAGAATATTTGGACTTAAAACTAACCAAAAATCTAGATGGCACAATAGTGACAGATATATTTCAAAAATAAATTGATGGAAATACAATTTTGTTAGCCAGTAGCTGCTATCCTCCCCACATGGCAGCAAACATCCCTGTTGGACAGTTTTTAAGAACTAAACAAAATTGCTCCACAGTTGATAGATTTGAAAACAGAGCTGACATTCTGAAAAATAGATTAGTAGCTAGAGGTTATGCAACTAAAAATATAGAAAGAGCATATATTATAGCCCAGAACACTGAAAGAGAAAGTCTATTATTGAATAAAAGACCAGAACAAGAGTCAGATTATAAGTTTAATTATGTAACGGGATACACAGCACAGTCCAAAGAACTTGAAATTATGCTTCGTAGACATTGGTATGTCCTTGGAGCAGATTCAGGCCTTAAAGAAATAGCACAAAATCCACCTCGAATGTGCTATAAGAGAGCACCTACCCTAACGGACTTAGTGCATAGTCACTTTAAAGAAGAAATGAGAAGCACATGGTTAAAAACACCAGTAGGTTGTATTAAATGTAGAAAGTACATCTACTGCACCTACATTTTACAAGGAAGAGAATTTGGCAGTTGTAATACAGAAAATAAATATTTTGTTAGACAGTGCATTACATGCAGCACTGAAGGTGTCATTTACTTAGCAGCATGCAGTTGCAATGCGTTCTATGTTGGTAAAACGGTACGGAGTTATAAAATACGAGTAGGTGAACATGTAAGAGCCATACAAAGAAAGGATAATACATATGCTACGGTGGTCCATATTATAGAGACAACAAATGATGGTACACACTTTTTTAAATTCATGGCTATAGATAAAGTGGGTAAACACCCCAGAGGAGGAGATTTTGATAACCTGGTACTTACGAGGGAAAATTTCTGGATACTCATATTACAAGCTAATAAAAAACCTGTTTTGAATACCCATTTGGATTTAAGCCCCTATCTCAAGAAACAATAAAATTTTGGTATTATTTAATATATAAATTGAAGTTATAGTTCTATTGCCTCACTTTTAAAGTTCTCTGTTTTTTGAATTATTTACTCACTTTTGGGAAATGTTTAGAATTTAAATAAAATATAGGTATAGTAAATGTATATGTGTCTAATAAATATTAGTTATAAGTTTGTTTTATATATATATTTAAATGTTTATGGTGATTTAAAGGGACATACTCCCTTTTTTAAGTAATAAATTGTTTAAATAATGTGGTCTAAATGACGTTCAGGTATTTTAGTCACTTGATTAATTTAATATATATATATAAGGATTATGTGGTGGTAGATTTCATAGGTGTCTTTGGAAAAGGATCTGTGATCCGAAACATGTCAGACGTTTGTGGGATTTGGAAGCTATTGTGAAATGAATAAACAGACTGGAAAATGTTCCTGATTCACAGCTATCATTCTTCTAGTGTTCCACTATAAGGTTTATGTGTGCTGAAAACTATTGAGTATGCTGTATTAAAAGAATCTAGAGCAGAGAAATTGCTACAACACAATGAATGATGGCAGCAAACATTTTTAGCTTAATTAGTGACTTGATTGCGCGCAATTTTATTGTATGCCTGTATTTTTCTTTTCAGCTGTGTTTCTCACTTAGCTACTAATGATCATCTGAGTCACTTTCAATTACTGCAATGCATTTTCTCATTCTCCACTGGTTGTTTGTCCGTATGTGTTAGTGCAGCAAAATAAAAAACAAAATTAACTCTAACAACTTGTGTTTTTTTTCCTTTTTTTCTGTATGCTCAGTTTGTTTTAATAACAACTCACCCACCTTATCCACTTTCCAGAAACATACCTCCCACCTCCGCCTCTCAAACAACCTTCAAAATCCCCCAAAAAAACTCACATATCACTTTACAAGCTGCTATGGTTATTATTTTACTTGGGTTCTTAAAACAGTTCTGAGCAACCACCTGGCCATATCATTATTATTATTATTATTATTATTAGATCAGCAGTTCAGTCACAACACTTACTGATGCAATAATATTCTAATTTTGTTGTGTATTTATTTTTTCTTCTGATTAACACAGAAGGCAAATATTCAATTTATTAACTGTATGAAAGATATCAGAATATGGTTTTACATTACAATTACAGATGCTTAAAATACTGTAATACTTTGAGCATTAAATACAGGACTTATGAGGTATCCTTCAATGACTGTGACTGATTTCAAGTATCCATTTGGTTGATGGTGCTTGTTGATGGAGTATTAGCAATTTCTGATGGTAGTCCACTAAAAATTCTAGAGATCTTCTGCTGCTGCTTTTCATTAATCCAAGAATAATCATTGATACTTTGCAGCTACTTGTGACCTGCTATTCAGATAATATAATTTGGTGTCACACCATGATCTGTAATGTCTGTGTTAGATGTTTACATATACTGGGATTAGATAGTTTTTTTTGAAATCATTATATTGCAGCCTGAAACCATGCTTTTTTCAACTGTGGCTATATTTTTCACACCAAGAGGCTGACATTTATACCACTTAGTAGTTGGATGTGAGGCATTTCTCTCTCTCTCTACATTTTGGTTAATTGTCAGGCAAAAAGGGCTATCATACCTAATGATCGATGCAGAGCATTGTTGGGACAGTTTGTAATTCTGCATTGAACATTTTATTGGTGCCTTGGGGGTTGCATAGGCTCTTGATTTTAGTTTTCTAATGTCCTTTATTTTTCTGCCTGTTCTTTTTTTTTCTGGTGTTTTCTTTGCCCAGTTAGCTGTATTCTGTATTATTTTCATTATGTTCTTAATGAACATCACCCCATTTCATGTTTCTTGTTTTTGTGTTGCCACAAACCCTAAACAACAAACAGCACTCAAGCCACATATAATTTAACAGTGCCTGAGCTTTGAATGTTCCACAATTTTATTTTCACATGATTTCTCAATTATGTCCTGAATAAGTTCATCTGCCACATTTGTTTACTATATTCTCTTTATCTTCTGGTTCTCCTCGGCAGACCTCATCTGATCACTCCCTCTAGTCCTGTCAGCTGGCTCATCCAGGACTTTCTTTGACTGTTGTCCTCTGCCACAGGACTGTGGTTGTGACTGGCCACCAGTGCGGAGCCAATGGGGGGTCAATTGTCATCCTGTCACCTAGAGTGTTTTTTCACCATTTTTTTTTCCTTCCCTCCTATTGCTGGGGCACAACACATCAGTGTACACACATGGTGACACACGCATGTTGCAGAGTCCCACAGCACCTTCCCTTCATTTGCATCCCTGACCTGTTCTACCCTCAGGCCTCCACCTGGGGGCAGTCATTCTGCAGGATGATCAAGCCACCCTCCCTGGGAGAAAAGAGCTGCTCTCCAGATGCTTGATCTTTTCCCTGCCTGGTACACCCCCAACAACCCATACTTGCCACTGAATATGGTTTGCCAGTTTGGCAAGAGGTAAGGCATGACACCTCAGCCCTCCAGGTCACTGGGCTGGCTGTCACCTGCCACATTTTCACAGCCACACTTGCCCTCACTTTTGTAGTTTAGTTTTCTTTTCTTTTGTTTCACATAAGTTTGTTGCAAGTTTGGAGGAAATCAGGACTGAAACATCCATACTTCTTGAGCTTCACATGGTGCTCCAGATGCTGGAAGTACGCCCTTAAGATTATGGATTCATATACCTCATTATTTGTTTTCTAACTCCCATAAAAAATTTAATGAGCTAGTGTATCTAACTCCTTTTGTTGGATTTTATGAAGTGACCTGCTTTCGTTAAATTTCTCAGAAAAATATTTCTCAACCAATTGTACCATACATCTAGCTGAGTTATTTTATAAATACTGTATTTTGGTTCCTGACTTACTCAGGGAATGCATCTATCTGGCTTTGCACATTATTAATCATTTGCAGTTGAGGTACAGTTATTGCTGTTGTAGTTTCTACCTCTGCTGCATTTTCTATGACAATATCAGCAGGGTCTACATTGATAAGGTTACTAACTTCATCTTCAAAAGGTTCTCTGTCCATTTGTAAATGGTCCATGAGGGATTTCATCTCAGCCTCAAACTGGACTGGCACAACTGTCATCTTTGTATTTATGATTATAAGTATCTACAACAATGCACAGGCAAATTGCAGGGATTTTCCTACAGGTCAGCAATATTAAATATAGTGCAGTACTTAAATCTGGTGTTGATTATACAATCTTAATGTTATGAACAAGCAGTGTACTTTTTGTGGATGGGCAGTCAGTTTCCTTTAATTTGTTGCTTGAATTAATGAAACACAACTTAATTGCTCAGCAGCTGTGTTAATTACTTATTGATCGCCACTCTACGTATCATAGTACTAACTTGCTGTGTAATCTGTACTTTTCTGTTTTCAGGATACAGTTGATGTCTTTTTCATGCGCTTGAGGAATGATGCAAAAAAAAAGTTTAACTGTTCCAATGATGGTGAGTCAGTGCAGTTGTGGCAACTGCTGTATTACAAATGGGAGCATGTGACTGCGATGGATGGGGTTTCTTGATAAATAAGGTACTTTTTTGATTTAGTTGATAGCGGGATTCAAACAGCAGTTGTGGGCACAATTGATTGTTTTATCATAAGCCCACAGCTTGTGCACAGAAAATGAACATTCTAATGTAGGTCCAGCTATGCACGAGGTTTAGTTTAGACAGGTGTTGCACCTGGTATTCTCCATGACATGCCTACAGCATACAGAAATGCATATGACACACCATGAGCATAAATAATTGATACATTTGCACTCCAGCATGTCATGAGTGCAAATACATGTGTTTATTCAGATTTTTTTCATTTGATTCCTTACTTCATAAAATATGTTAATGCACCAACTTAGGGTTCAACTTAGTGCAACCAAAGTAGGGAAATGTGGTGTTAGGGTTTCCAACCCTAACTCCCCTTCTCCCAAAAGGAGCAAAAAGACAACACCACACAAGCAAGCACTGACAGCTATCATCAGGTAAGACATAGAACTCTTTTCAGATGACACAAATGTAGTAGTACTGATGTGCCACCTTTGTGAATTTGCATCAGTGGTATGCACACTGCAGGACTTACTTATTGCAGATACAAATCCATGATACACAAATCACAACACTGCTTTTGTATACAGAAACACAGACCCATGCAGACACAAAACAAATCCACAATACCAAAATTACAAGAGTTTTTTCATCTGCAGAAGCACACCCCCCCCAAGGGGCAGTGCTTCTGTATCCTCAGGTACTCATGCACATTGTAACACATACACATGCTTGACAGGCCTGTGCTGCAGCCACAAGTGTAAGATTATACACACTAACCTGTGGCTGTAGAAGCAAAGGTGCCACAAAATCCATGATACAAAAATTGCAACACTACTTCTATCTGCAGAAGCACAGGCCCACAAATGGCCTGAGCCTCTTCAACCACAGGTGTAAGACACACACACCAACTTCTGCCTACAAAAGTTAAGGCCCCTATGAGGTCTGCAGTTATGCAGATGATAGTACTGTCACAATAATGGTATAATGGTTTCAGCAGTAGATCTAGAAATGGTTCGGTGGGGTAGCTATTTTTCAGTTATGCAGATACATAGAGAAAAGCATGCAATAACAGATCTTGCTATCTAACGAGGTACCTCATTAAGCATGCATGAGTACAGCTGATATAGCCAGGATGCAACACAGTAACTTGCACTAAATGACATGTCACAGTATAATGCAGTAAAAAAATACTTAATTACCATAGAATTATTGTGCCCCATGCAGCATACTGCAGCATTTTTGTGATACTCTTCAGCACTTCTGCATTACTTCCTGGCTGATGCTGCTGTACCTCTGGCTGCAGAGGCACAGGTCTTATGGGGCCTTCTGCCTGCAGAATGGCAAACACCCATGAGGCCTGCACCTCTGCAGCCACACATACTCATGCACACATTACAACATAATCATTCAGGTGTGGCTGCATAAGCACAGTTCCCTTTATGTAGCAACAGATATAAATCCACAAAGTTAGTACATCAGTGCTACTGCATTTTTGTCATCTGGAAACAGCTGTAGAAACATGGAAACATAGAAACATAGACAATGATGCCAGAAAAAATTCACTGGTCCATCTAGTCTGATCATAAACCCTAACAAACCCTGGACCTATTGTTTAAACATAGTTCTATTCCAAACTATTCACCCCCATACTCTCTGCCCTATGGCTATCACCCTAAGCAACCACTGAGCCCTTCACTGTATTCCAGCCATGTCTGAAACAATCGATAGTTTTGTCACTCACCACATCAGCTGGCAGATTGTTCCACAACTCCACCACCCTTTCTGTAAAACAAAACTTTCTCACTTCCCTCTTGAATCTCCCCCATCAGATTCCACGTGTGTCCCTGTGTTCTTGATGAGTTGCTTATGCAATATTATATGTTGTTTATTTTACCTGATAATGGGTGTTTGTAGTTGCTTGTGTGGTGCTGTCCTTTTGCTGCTTGGGGGTGGGAAGTTAGAGCTGGAACACTAATGTCACTGTTCCCTACTTTTGTTGCATGAAGTTGAACCAAACTGGTGCACTAATGCAATTTTTTTTGCAAACAGTTCCCTATCTTTTGGAGATAGTAGGATCATGTTCTCATTCACACAGGTCCTGAGGGGACTTGTGTGAACAGAAGCAAATGCACAGGGACCTCTGGATCCTGCATCAAGGGAAGACTCTGTCCATCTACGTAAGTATAGGGCTCAGCTTTCCATGCACTTACATGTGGTGACAGTTGTCAAGAATTCAAGGTGTTATCTGGTGAGCTGCAGAAATGTAGAGCCCTATGGGTTCTTCACTTCCATGTGGCTACAGATATAAATGCACAGGTGCAAGAGTCCATGTCTCAGCCAATTCACAGGGCCCTTTACCATCCATGGGTGCAGAGTTGCAAGGCCCTATGCAGGGAGAAGAATTGGCTTCACTATATGATACCTTCCACACATTGGCAACTCTGCACCTTTCCTTCCATGGCTGGAGGATGTTGAATAACAGCACCATCCCCCTCTTCTCATCCAGCTGTCTCAGTGAGCTCAGTACCTGAACTCAGCTTGCCAGCATGAAATCACAAAGTACTATATGTTTGGGTAAAGTCTTGCACAACACAGATCTTTTGTTAATATTTTTTTTTATTTGTCCCAAAATTTTAAAGACAGTTGTTCTATGGCTGCTCTTATAAACATACAAAAATATAAGCATATGAAATTGCCAGGAGAAAAAGGCCCACAGGGCTATCAAGTCTGCCTAATTGTGCAGCTTTTGGTTTTACATGACATGTGGCATTTATAGAATACTGGCTGAAACATAATTTCACACTACATATGCAAAAAGACATCTCACCCAGGATTTAAACAAACTCTGGTCAAAGTCAACATGGCAGCAACATGATTTTGTTGGCTCCACAGGGCCTGTCTCCCACACCCACATCTCACCTCCTTGGCACCCAATACCACTGTTTTCCCAATGCCACCCTTGTATTTTAAAGGGCACAAGATTAGTGAAGATTGCACTACACACAAGGTTTATCAGTTATGTATGTTTATTCATTTTGACTCTAAATTTTCAACATACTTGTTTTATGATTTGCCTTATAAGTATGACGTGTACCATTTTTAGTATAGTGGCCAAAATGTCAGTCCACACTACAAGTACAAAAACCCATCTCATCGAGGAATTAAAAAATGACATTTACAGTATGAGGTGGTGTGGAAAAATGTGTATGCTGAAAGTTTGGAGTCAAAATATTGAAAATTAGCTAAGCTATGAGTGAACATTGAAATACTGTAATATTCAGTCACGACCTAAGGAATTTTACCATATTTGTTCACCAAATTTTCAGCATAGCCTTCTTATTAATCCACCTCAGGAACCTGGTAGGTGAACATTTTAAAATCTCAGCCAAAATGTTATTCTGCATCACTAAAATGTCATTCCATGCCACAGGTGTGAACAAAAAATTTTGGCCATGATTTGAAAAATGACAGCTGTCACATTCATGAGGTAGAGTAAAAATGGCTATGTTGGAAATGTGGGTCCATTTTTATGTATTTTAGCCCCAAATCTTCTTATGAACCCACCTCTTGAAAAGGGATGTTGTAAATTTTCAAATCCTGCCCAAAAGGTGATTTTAGATTTTTCAACATGACAGCAAAATCACCTTTGGGGTCAGATTTGTATAATTTCATCACAATTGGTCATGAGGAAGAGTCTGAAAAAGACCATGTTGAAAATTTGGAGTGAAAATATACAAAAATGACAAAGGTATGCATCAAAGTTCAAACCCCTATTGAAATATATTACACAGCACTTACCTTACTTTGTTATGTTGCAGTCTCTGGTTCCAGCAGCAAGGTGTGCCTTCCTTCAGAGAGAGGATATTTTCCCCGGGGACAAATTCAGGTGAGTAAGGTCAGGCTGGGTCGTGGGGTATGTGGGGGACAGATCTGTGAGGGACCGTTTTCAGTTCTATGGGTTTAAAAAAAATATCAACGGATGGTTTTCTTCATTTCAGGTCTATTTCAACACTGGGGGTTGGGCACCTTAGTATCAGGTTCATGTTCAGTGGCACCGGGGGGTGAGCAGCCTGGTGCCATCATCTACATAAAGGGAATGAGGGCATGTAATCTTGAGGGGAGGGTAGTCAAGAGAACCAGTACAGGGGCGAGCACCCTGGTCTGCTTATATATTAAAATCTCTCTCTACATATATATATATACACACATATAGATATTGCAAAACATTTTGATAATGCATCAGTTAACATTGCTGTAACAAATATAGTGAAATGTGACATTAGGGTTTCACCCTAACACCCCACCCCTACCCTGCACAGACCAAGAGGCATTGGGGGTGGCATTGAGGTCATCAACCCTAACAATCACCTCATTCTTCTAAAATGTACCAATCTAGCTTATTTTATAATGGAATGGGGTGAGCGTTAGGGTTGATGACCCCAATGCCACTCCCCTGATGTCTCTTGTTCAGGGAAGGGTAGAGGTGGGGTGTTAGGGTGAAACCCTAATGCCACATTTCCCTACATTTGTTGTGGCAATCCTAACTGATGCCTTGATGGCTGCTGCCACTGTTGCAGCCAGAGCTCACAACTCCCTGCCACAGCCCTTTCAGGCTACATCATAGCAGGTAATCACCCCACCACTGTGAAGACCTTGAGGGTGTGCCCAGGAGGGAGATAACTTGGACACATCCTTGGTAGCACTGTCAGGGCAGCCTTCATGCTGCTGAGGGATTTTTTCCATTTTCTCCCCTGTGTGGATGGGCATGCAATAACGCCAGCAGACGGAGTGCACACACATCTACACACACTCCTCTAGGTGTCTGCCCACGTCTCCGCCCCTCTTCTGCAATGTTGGTGCACTGCCAACCAGTCTCCACTGGGGGCCAGTCAAGCACCAACCACTGACATCCCACTCCCTGGAGAAGGAAAGCAGTCCTTCAGATGCTTAATCCTTCTACAACCCTGCCAACCCCCGGTGGCCTGTTTTTGTTCCTGAACACGGGTTGCCGGAGTAGCATGAGATAAGGTGTCCAGTGCCTCAGCCCTCAGTGCCACCAAGCCAGTTCTAACTGATGCATTAATGAAGTTGTTTGCAACTAATTTCCTTACTTTTTAAGATAGTACAATTATATTGTAATTTGTTTGAGGGAGCACAGGGCCCAGAGAGGGCCCTGCAATCCCTTTCCTCAATAGCTGTGTATATGTACTTAGCTTTGGAAGCACAGCGACCGCTGGCTATGCTATTCCATGTATAGCCCAAGACTTAAGAAATTGTCAGCATACTCATGTTATTACTCCAATTGATGTACCCAGTGCACAAAAATATTCAAATCCCCACGGAAATGTAATTCTAAGCAACTGCAATGCCATTTCCACACCACAGGTATGAAAACACATTTCAGTCAGGATATGAAAAATGACAATTGTGGCATACATTTAGTAGGATAATAACAAGTCTATGTTTCAAATTTGTGGTCAAAATATTTTACATTTACAAAGTTACAAGTGTGCATAGCGAAATTGCAGCAAATTGTTATAACTCAGCCATTTTTTGACATTTAAACCTCAAATGTTCAACATGGATTTTGGGTACCCCACCTCATGAACAATATGACTGTCATTATGCAAATCTTGGTTAAAAGGTGAATTTGCCAAGTGACTGCGAAGTCACAGTTCAGGCAGGAATTGACAAACAACAGTTGTATTGTTCAGGATGTTGGGTCCCCGAAAGGCCATGATGAAAATTTGGGGTCAAAATCTCAAACAACGGCTGAGTAATGCACCAAAGTAGCCTGTAAAATCCTTTTTTCTGTGCTCATGAAAAAAGAATTGGTTTGCAAAAAAGGAATTGGCTTACAAAAAAGAATCTAAGCGTGTCATGAAAAAATAATTAAAATGTTGAAAAACAGGTATTGCAGGGTTTGTTCTTCCACCAAATAACTTTACAGTCCACCTAATAGAGTCCTGATGAACAAGATACATGCATTGGTGTCTCTAGATAAACTTAATTTTGGGTGCTTTTTAATTTGTTTTCTAAAACAGAAAACAAGATAGCGGCTCCAAAAAAAGGATAATGTTATCATGAGAAAGAAAATGCTTTCATGAGACTAAATGCCAATGGATGAGTACTATCCATTTTACCCAAGTACAGCTAAAGACTGTTTCAAATAGTAGAAAGCATGCTGAACTTGGCAAAGTATTTTTTTATAAATGAGCACTCTAACTTATGTAAATTATGATCTGAAAGTTGAGACGTGATACATGGCATGCATGTGTACTTTCCAACTTTAAAAAGGTGCCAACAATTTGCTGTGCACTTATGAAATATGCCAGCTGGACAACCCACCATAGGAGTGAGGCATCTGTAGTGAAAAGCCTTGTTGGGGACTGCTGTAGGAATGGAAAGCCCTCACTGAGATTGCTTTCTGCCATCAGCCACTCTAGTGCTTGCACAAAGGTCTTTGTGACTGGCATTAGCTTAGACAGTGAATCCCATCTTTGGGACCAGTGATCCTGTAGGTGGTAGTTGATGTCCCTCATTTGAAATCTAGCCCATGGCACCACTGCTCTGGATCAGGCCATGGGGCCCAGTGCCTTCAGAATATGCTTTGCTGGTCTTTGGTGTCCTAATGTTAAGAATCTGCAATGGCAGTCAGGTTTGATGCCTTTTCCAGTGAAAAGAAAACCTTCCCCTGCAGGATGTGCAGCTCTATATCTATGAAGTTTAGCATCTGAACAGATTCTATCTGAGATTTCTGCAGATTTACAAGGCATTCCACCCTCTCGAGTGTGATTCTTACCTGTTGTATACAGCACCTTGCCTCTTGCTCTGTTTTCCCTAAGAGTAGCCAGTTACTGTATCTGGAAAAGGAAATAACGCCAAACCCTATCTTCTTAGGTACACTGACACCATGGTCAGACACTTTGTGAATACTCTTGTGGCTAAGGTGACCCTGAAGGGAAGGGCTGAAAACTAAATATATTGGTAGTTTTACTGCCTTAATCTGAGATATTTGCTGTGCTTTGGTCTGACTGGAATGCAGAAATAGATGTCTTTAAGATCCAGTGAACCTAGTCAATCTCCTGATTGTAGCAATGGTATCACTGTGGGAGTCCATCTTGAACTGTACTTTTTGATATGTTTGTTCAGAAACCTTAGATCTAAAATAAAATAATACAGACTATGAAAACACTAACTGAAACTATTTTAAAATAACAAACTAATATAGAAGAGCTGAAACTGTTAACCAGAAGACAGAGCTAACTTTGGTGGTGACTGCTCTCTTCAACTGAGTAACACATCTCAACATTCAGGGAAGCATGAGCACAGGGCAGAGTTTGAACCATTATTCTAAGTTCTAAAATTAGCATAAAGTTTTATCTCCAGGTAATTACAATTTGGAGGGATGATGCTTTTCGCAAAGCATCACTGATGGATTTCTGTTGCTTACAATAACAGTTTCAAGTACTGCTGAAGCCAAACACACATGTTATGACTTTAAGAAAGTCTCCTAACCTAATAGTGCCCCAGTCCTCCCAGTTGTGGAACTGCTTAGAAGCAGGACCCCACTGGAAGCAAGGTGTTGCTTCTCAGTTTGGTGATCATTGGTCAAAAAATTGTAAAATAAGTTAAATAAATGCTCAGACTGGATTTCTTTCCTAGGCAGACTCCCCATTTCTCCCCTATCTCTAGCTACAACTGAAATCTCTACAAAGAAATATCCAATGGAAGCTTCTTGGTGATGCCATTTTATAAAGATTTACTAGTGTAAATCAATTGCCATGGAAATGGATGACAAGTCATACAGAGGTTCTGTTTTGTACAAAGATCAGGGTGGGACTGAGGTACTGGGGACCCTTCTGGAAAGCAAATACAGGAGCCCACCTGAAAAATCAATGGGGAAGGACCCAGTGTGAAACATGTATGTCAGTACTGCACTTAAATTTGATGTACTAACTCTGAATTTACCTCTTACATTTACTTGCACTATCAGAAATTCTCAATTTAATTAGAAAATAGATTATAAATGAAAGATTGTCAGATTTTAGAAGGTGTCCAGAAACCCAGCAGAGTGTGAACCAGCTGAAAATTTGCAGGTATCCTGGTTGGTCAGTCTGTCTCTGACAAAGATTCCCACCATAAGGTACCTGTGCATACTACAGTATACAGTCTGGGCTGTATGTTGTGAAATGTTTACTAGCAGTTAAACTGGTGGATGTCCTGGTGAAAATCCCAAGAATATAAAATAAATCAGCACAGAAAACTTGAAAAGAGCCATGTTTTGCTTTCCTAATTGCTGTGGGACTGGGAAAGGGGGAGAGGTCAGAATTAGAGTCCACTGTACAATGTGAAAGCAGACTCACAAAAAAATGAAACCAACCCCCAATATAATAAATAAACGCAACTGTTGAGCACTGTCTGGGGAGAAGTCAGAGAGTGAAGGGAAGGAACCAGATGACATGCTGTACACAACTTCTAGGTATTGTTTGACTTGCAACATCAGCTGAGCAGATTAGCAATGGTAGCCTACTGAACAGTGACGCCACAAGAGCGAAACCTGAAAAAAGACCTTTACAGTGAAAGTTGCTGTAATGGTTTGAATTTGACTGATGCAGGGTCTCACAGTGTTCTGCCCCTTCTCTAAAACAATTCTGACCTGGAGTTGAATATATATGATGCAGAGGGCAGAGCCCCCACATGGGGGGTGCAGGGGTGCAGATTCCAGCAAAAAACACTGTTTCTGGATGGCACAATACCATGTTTTGGCATTGTGCTGTCACTGTAGGGGATGTCAGCAGATCTGCTATCGATGAGCAGTGGTGCTCCCAGTAAGCAACAGGACCTATTGTAGCTGGGGGTTACCCCCAAAAAATGGAGAAGTGGAATTTAAATTTTGTGAATCCTTTTTTTCTCCTGGCCTGCTTTCTAGTGTTACTATGGTCAGAGCATCAAGAATAGTGAAACATTTTCTAAAAGCAAGTGAGATTTTTCATGTCATATTGATATACAGTATGTACCTTTATGAAAGAGTAAGAAAGCTATCGCAGCTGTATAACTGTTTAATAAATGATTGAGTCTTACCTGCAAAAACAGCACGTGGCACATTTCTATAGTCTAGTGCCCAAATTTCCAGTGTGTTCACCTTTTAACAGACCTGGTTATTGTTTTTTCAAACACTTATGCCAGAAATTGGGGAAATGACTTAAGAAAAATCTAGGACAGATGACTGAAGTGCTGAACTCTGATAAAAAGAGTATTATGCAACATCATTCGGTAACCCAGTGATGTATTTTACTTGATGTGGTCATGTGTGTTCTAACAACTCTCATAAATAGTATATATATAGCACTTCTGTATTGGTTTATTTTTGCCCTCTGCATACAATTGTACTTTCTCATTTTGTTTTAGTGTAAAATGTAGTATCTATTGTATAAATTCCAAAACAAACTCATCTACTCCCTCTCTCCCCCAAAAAAGCTTGACAGATACTTAGTCGAAATTATTAATTTAGCTTGCAAACACATTTCTATAAGTGTGTTGTTTCAGTAGCATTTGTTTCTGTACTACTGTGAAGAAATTTGGGATAGCGCTGTGTACATTGCTTATAACGCCCTTTGAGATACTTTCATGAAAGACATTCTATAAATGCTGGTTGTGTGTAAGACCATGAAAAACAATCAAGTCCATTCTAAAATAGTTCCTGTTATGTTCCTGAAGTAACAAAAACAAATAAAAAAAGTGTTTGGTTCTATTATTTTCCACTGTGCTAGGCACAAATGTGTTAGCCTCAATGTCAAAATCAGCAACATACAGTACTGTACAGTCTCTGTTGTAGAGGGATTTCAGTGTTATCAATTCAACAATTTACCTCCCACAACACAATATGCTTTTTAATACTCTTGCATACCATACTCAAAGTAAAAGCAACAAGTTATGCCACTAAGTTTGAAACACCATTGAAATACATTGAACTGCATACCTGTTTCTTCAGTTTGCAGTCCCACTTTAAAGAGTGAAGACGTGTTTGCGGTCCAGAGAGGATTTCGGTGTTGGACCCTCAATGGGTAAGTAAGGGTTTTGGGTGATGCTGGTTGGTGCATGCTGAGTAGAAGCTCAGGTGTGGGGCCAGAAATGGCTGCAAAAGCCTGCCTGGTGGTACAGAGGGCTAAGGCACTGGCATATTACCTCATGCTACACCGGTGACCTATGTTCAGGAATGACCTCAGGTCACTGGGGTGTCAGCTGGGGGGGCGAGGATTGGAGCAGGATTCAGCCATGGCTCTCCCTTCCAAGGGGTGGATGTCTGCTCATCCATAGTCTGGCTCCCACCGGGTGGAGGTCCAGTAGATGCATAGGTGGCACAGGAGGTGACAAAAATCAGGGGAGGGGCAGAAGGTGCCACTGGACCATGGCATGTGCATGCACCTCCATGTGTGCAGATGCTTGTGAATGCAATGGCCTTGGTGGGTAGGGAGAAAAATGACAAATACAAAAAAGTATATAGAAAAAAAAGGAAAAAGGAATGTTGGCAAAAGACATCACTGGGCATTTTTCTTGTTACAGGTAACAAAAAAACAAAAGAAAAAAACAACCAAGGATTTCTGAGCGCAACACTGGGGGACTGAGCCCCCCCCCAGTGTCACTGTTATGTTTTGCAGGGTGAGTGCTGAGAGGGAGGGTCAGGTGGGGAGAAAAAATATGTATAAACAAAAACAAAAGGACTGGCAGGGGGAACACGATCATGGCACTGAGCGATTGGGCACCTCCAGTGTCATTGTTATGATTTTGGTGGGGGAGGGTCGAGTGGGAGGAATGCTTATGATAAAACAAATAAAAAAAAAAATTGGCAGTCACAGCAGAAAAAGGCACCTCCACTGTGTCCAAGATGGCTGAGCATGCTACTGCACATGTGCAACTACCAGCACATGTGCAGTAGAGTTTGGTGGCCATCTTGGACACGGTGGAGTGTGTCTTGTTCCACCATGACCACTGACAGAGAAAAAAAAATAATGTAGTGAGACTCCTAAGGGAGACAACAAGAGGAGTGCTTCACGGATGCGGAGGCAACTGTGTTGCAACTGCAACATGTTGCTCATTCAGAAGGACTAGGCTGAGTCCTTTTTCTATAGCAAGAGGTCTGCAGAGCTATACGCCCACTGCAGCCATAAAAATGAAGTACTGTCCCTGTAGGGGCCTATCTGCTGCTGCCTCTTAGTCTTATTCATCAGAATCTGAGCCTGGCTAGCTACAGAGTGCAGATGAGTAGAGACAGGTCTGAGACAGTGTCAGCTGTTGGGGCTGGGAGAACTGAAGATGTCCAGGCCAGCCAGGAGTCAGAGGAATGCATCATTTGGACATGATTTGACTCAGGAATAGTCCATGGATTTGAATGGAGTGGGCTATGGATAAGGCTGGCCTGGCAGGCCTCAAGATGGCAAGCCACTGAGGCCTCAACACACATCAGGGCATGCAAGTCAGCCTACTCACCAAAGACTTTAATGCTAGTTTGCACAAGTGCATAATACGGACACTGAGCATGGGACACAGCCAGCGACAGGCTGGGGGGGGGGACACACACACACACAACAGACTGACTGAGGAGGGAGGACAACTTCACTAGTTCACTTCACTTATTGTTGCTATGAACTGGAGGCAGAGTCATACTCACTCCCTGGATGCTGCTGCCACAGTGCACTGTGCACAGACAACCTTCTTCAGCATGATGGTCACTGATGAAAATTTAAAATTTGAGATGATTGTAAATAGACAGGACTAGTTTGGACTTTGTGGTCTGCTTTTTTGCCACCAGAACAAATGCTTCTAGGAAGCAATACAGATTGCAGTCCTCCTCCTTACTCCTCGATGACTCACTCCCACCGCTACTGCCTACAGAATGACACATGCCCCTTCTAAACAGGGGGTGAGAGCTGCTAGCAGAGGAGGGGAAAACCCTTGATTGGTACTGAAGGACCTTTTGCACATTGCACTGAGACAGACCAGATGTTTACTGCATGTGCAAGAGAGGGGGAAAATGCATTTTTTTAAAGACAAATATATGCTGGGAGACAGGACTAAGCAAGGAGGAAGAGGATGGATATATCCTTGTGGTTGTCTGCTGCTGCGTGCCTCATGGGTCAATTGACCACCTCAATCCCTCATAGACTCCGAGGCCAATTTTTCATACCAAGTAGTGGCGGGAGAAGTGGGCTCAATCCACTCAGTGAAGTGATACATGGAGTAAAGGTGAATTCACAGAGTGCTCCGCAACGCAAAAGTGGAGTAATTCGCATTATGACGGGTAATGCGAAGTCCATTCAAAACAATAACTTTGTGTTACTCCACCTTTCCAGACCACTACTCCACCAATTTTAAAGGTGAAGTGCATTGAAAACAATGTACTTTGCCTCACTTCACCTTGTTTTTAAACTCCGAAGGTAAATTTTGCAGTGATTCATGGCATTTCAGGTCACATGGGCTCTATATTGATCTGCACAGCCTCAGTTTGGGGTAGTGTGTGTAGGAAGCTTTAGGAGACAGTGTGCTCTGAGAGCTGTCTGTGATTCAAACCTTCTAATAGCTGTTAAAAAAGCACTTTTGAGTATTTATTTTTGCTCAAACTTTAGTTCATTGATTGTAGGAAACCCTCCTGTGCTCATATCATCGAGTGTTTTTGTTTGTGTGTGGATTTTGAATGTCAATATACAAAATTGAGTGTGTGTAGTAAAAGACAGTGAAAGTGTGCTTTGGGGGAGGTGCGTATCTGTGCTGTAGGTAGATTTAAGTTGGAGAAATAGGGAGTTCTTTGTTTTTGGTTATATTTTTGTTATATAACTGACTGTGTTAATGTACACACAGTAAGATTGTTAGTAATTGTTGAAATGTTCTTGCTGATTGTGTGTTGTGTGGATCTGGTGCAGCAGTTCATAATTTCAGGATGTTTACAATACGTGGCATATTACTGAACTTTTCAATTTGCTACGCTTTACTCGTTGTAGACAAGTTGTGTGTGTGTGTGTATGAGTGTGTGTGTGCGTGCAGTGCTGTGTGACATCAAATAATACACCTTTTATTGTGCAACAGTGTAGTTGCAGGTGCAGCAGTGTGATCCTGCTATCCACTGCAGCTGCATGATTTTGTCCTGCCCTCGTGGTATCTGTTCTTTGTTTTGCTGTTTGTACTGTTGTAAAAATCTGCAGTCAGTGCTCCCCCCCACCCCCACTGGCAAAAGGAATTGTTTTCCAGATTGTATTGTTTGTGACCTCAGCACCACTGGTTAGTTAAGGTGTTGTTTTCACTTGCGAATTTGCATGTCTATCTGTTGCTGAAGCCACAGTTGTTTTTTTGGCTTCACATCCAGCATCCCCCCACCCAGAGTGAACATTCCAAAATCTAAATTTGTTTATAATATTGTTGTTGATCCCAGAAAATGACTGCAAAGAGATGTGCAAGCAAAGCTGGTTCTCACCATGGCACTCCTGCCAGTGGTAAGATAATCTGTGGGCATGGTAGTACGCAGACACAGAAGTGCATTGCTGATGTGAGGAAAGGTATTTCTCCTGCAATGTTTTTTACTGCCCAACCAATAGCTTCACACATAGTTGGAGGAGATGATGTCCCAACCGGTGGTGTTAGTGCAGTTGCTGGTGGTGGTAGTATGAGTATTGTTGCCTCAAGTTCGACTTCTGACCAGTGTACAGTGTCCACGGCGCAGCTCCGTTGTGCTGCACCTCCACTTGCACGATTGCCAGACGCAACTCTGAATATCGGGCCCATGGTGAATAAATCAAGAACTTTATTGTGTAAAGATAGGAAATTTGTGAATAAAATATTGCCAGCTGTGCACCTACACAATAAGGTGAAGGGGATCCAGGAACAATGTACATTATCCTTGTTTTACTTTATACCAGAGACCAATTCCTTTACAAATTGTACTGCACTGTAAATGTATTAAATAATGCATCCTTGCTTAGATATACAGTATTGCTAATCAGTGTCTGGCCCCATCTTGTCTAGTCATGTGCGTCACTATTGTCATAATGCCCTACGTGATGACTAAAAATGATTATTGTAAACATTTAGCAATAAAACAATTAGCAGTATGGCTCAGTCCATTTTTGCTAGTTTGTGTCCAAAGTGCTGAGGTGTAGAATGACATAACTAGACATTAAGGAACCTGACAGTGAGCTCCACTGTACTGTATATGCTGATAGATCTGCCTCCCCAGCTCCTTTTGGGAACAAAATTTACATACACAAGGGTATATGTTTGTAATTGGGTGCCCCTCTTATGAATATTTAGTCCTGAAGTAAAAATGTGCAAACCACCCCCCCAGAAATCTTCTTTTCCTACCTTTCTCTCATCTTTTTCTTCATCCTTTCTTTACTAAATTTCATGTCACATGACATAGATGGGAAAAGACCGACCGTGGTGGTGTACAGACGGGATCGGGGAACCCCCCACTCCTCCGCCAAGAACAAGCTTGAAACCGTGGGGTTGAGGTGCCGACAGCTCAATCTGTCCGGCAGACCTCCCCCGCTGCAATCGGACAACAGCTGCAGTTTTTGAAATCCCACCGGACACCCTTATCGCCCACTGAAACTGTGATTGCAGGACTTTTCATTCCTTCAGCCCCTGTACCTGCTGGTGACTTTGTCCTGCTCCTCTGCCGCTTCTCCCGCTTGGTGCCTTTTTCTTCCAGCTTGAACAGGACCAGAGCCCATTGGCCGAGAGGGGGACTGATGAGGAGTGCAGCCAGATTAAATAGGCTGCTTCCCCCCCCCCAGCTCCTCACACAGACGGGAAAAGACTGACCATGGCGGTGTACAGATGGGATCGGGGACCCCCACTCCTCCGCCAAGAACAAGCTTGAAACCACGGGGTTGAGGCACCGACAGCTCAATCTGTCCGGCGGACCTCCCCCGCTGCAATCGGACAACAGCTGCAGTTTTTGAAAATCCCGCCCACCAACCCCGCTCTTGGGTTCATTAAGTAGACTGTAGCTCTGCCCTTGGTGAGCCCCACATGAATAGGAAGTGCAGGGGGAGGAACAGTGCCTGTGGCTATGTATCTCTAATTGTAACTATCATAGGCTCACACAATTAAGCGCATTTCCCACTGTGTTCAGCCTACTACCTAACTGAAACATTTATGACTGACTGTTTATTGATGGACTAACTTGTCATAGGTTGTTTATTGATGGACTAACTTGTCCAAGGTTGAAATACCCAACTAACAGATCACATATAGACTAAATGTGCCTAAAATACTAAAATTCTGCATAGTGTATCCTTAATAATATGCTAGATCAATGACATTATATACTGAAATGAGTATCCTTAGCAACCTAATTGACTAATGCCAATGAATAATGTCCAGTCCGTAACTCAGTCTCGGGGTAATGTCTAGCTGACTTTTACTCTGTGCTACTGCTTTATTGCTCTTACATATCAGCATTAGTAACTAACACTACTAAGAAGCCTAAGGTTTAATGATTTCTGGCATTTATAAACATAGACAGCAAAGTTATTGAAGCTCTATGATCCTAAGAGCCTCCAGATAGTTGCCTGTCCTGGTACCCCCAATATATAGACTGCTTCTCATCTCCTTGCTACGAGACCAGGCTCCCGCTGCCTAAGATCCCCAAATAAGGTCATAATACCAGATATAGGGTCCCAGATGACCGGTACTTCGGGCCTACTCAGGCCAAACAAGGGTCTCCTCCTTGTGGCTCTGTTCATAGCCACAATACTCTGGGTCGACTGGGTAGCTGGTGGACAAGGACCAGCTGAGCAGCCTCCTAACAAACCAGCATCTCACCAGACCTTGTACGCCTATAGCCCACCCCTGGCTGACAACTTAGCCATCCTACTTTCTGCCAAGCTCACTAGGAGCGGGATTTGCTACAGGACTATCCTCCTAATGACCCACAAGCCTAAAAAAAAAACTAGGTTCCCACTTCTAACCTTTGTTCTCTGATTCCTGCTAACTGCCTTGCTATTAAGGGCTGGAGACATTCACCCTAACCCAGGGCCTGGTGTTGTCAACACCTCTATTTCCAACTCTCATGACCTGAACTGGACTGCACCCAGGGGCATGAGGCTAGTACACATGAATATTTGTAGTCTTAGGCCAAAAATTCATGAAGTACAAGCATGACTAGCCCTCTTTAACCCGGATGTGCTTGCGGTCTCTGAGACCTGGTTAAAACCATCGATCCTAGACCATGAGTTTGCTGCCCCAGGTTACATCTGTTACAGGAAGGACAGACTCCTGAAAAGAGGGGATGGGGTTCTCATCTACGTGAAGGCTTCCATGACCTCTTCACAAATTAACCTGCAAGTTACTCTGCCCCCGAAATTGAAGCTATCTTTGTACACATTACCCTCGGTGGTGCCAAACACCTAAACGTAGGGTGTGTGTATATAATCCACCAAAGGATGCTCTCCAATCCCTCGAGAGACACTCTCTAGAACTCTAACAGCTGAGTTTGCAACTGAACTCATCATCCTCGGAGACTTCAACCTGGACTTGACCAAAGAGGCAAGGTCCTCAATAACAGGTTTGCTACAAGAAGCTAACCTGTCCCAGATTATCACCCTGCCTACAAGGTTGAATTACAAAATGGGTAACCACTCAATCATTGACTGGGTATTGGTGTCTAACCCTCTAAACGTTCAAGCCGCTGGCACCTTGTCGGCTGCTCTCAGCGACCACTCACCAATCTTCTGTGTCTGGAAAAACAGAGCAGTAAAGGTCCCGCCTAGACTACTCACTGCCCGGGACTTTTCTAAGTTCTCCCCGGAGCACTACAGCACTCTCCTGGGCAACCTGGACTGAAGCCCAATAAGAAGTCTTCCCACCTTGGAGGGGGCAGTGGACTTCTTTAATAGGTCTATCATGTGGGCTGCGGACCTCCTGGCCCCTAATAAAACCTACCGGGTAAAAGGCCACTGCTACAAGTGGGGTACCCCCCCTTAAAGGCCCTGATGACCAGCTGAGATAAAGCCTGGAAAAAGTCCAAAGACTTGGCTCGCCTAGCTGACCAGGTTACCTATAGAGCCTTCTGAAACCAGTGTAAAAAGGCCACCAAAGTAGCAAAAATGGAGTATCTAAACCACCTCCAGAAAGCAAACCTCGGCAACCCTAGGACTTTCTGGTCCCACATCAATGAACTGATTAAGGGCAATTCAATGGCGGTCATGGGCCCTATCACAGCTCATGGACAGGTACTACACGATGCCTCACTAATTGCTGAGACCCTCAATTCCTACTTCACAAACCCTGATAAACATCAAGCAGGGTCATCGGTACCCAACTACCAGTCTGCTCCATTGGATCCCTCTATCCTCGGCCGTCCACCCTTCCATTTAAGGCTGGTTAAGGTCAAAGAGGTCCTGGCCTCTCTAACCACCCTTAAAACAAGAGGTTCTGGAGTCCCGGATGGACTCAAAGCCAGGTTGCTAAACGATGGGGCTATGGCTCTCGCGCTACCACTCACCTGGCTGATCAATAGGTCATTACTTGAAGGATCTGTCCCGGAGTTGTGGAAGCAGGCGCATGTGGTCCTGATTCATAAAGGTGGGCCAGCAGAACCTATAGAGAACTACAGGCCTATCTCCCTGCTTTGTGCCCTGGCTAAAATCCAGGAGAAGCTTGTCTATGCCCAACTTAAGGAATACCTGGAGGCGCACTTGCTGTTGTCCCCTTCCCAACATGGCTTTAGAGTCAAACACGGGACAGACAGTGCCCTAACCAAATTCTTTACAGACGTACTCAGAAATCTAGACTCAGGTTCCATTACAGGGGGCAGTTTTTATAGACCTCTCAAAGGCCTTTGACCGGGTGGATCACGGATTATTACTCCAAAAACTCCACGATATAGTCCTCGATGTCCATGCCCTCAAATGGGTTGAAAGCTACCTCTTTGGTCACTCACAGAGGGTCAGGTGGCAGGAGACACTCTCCAAACCATTGTCCCTCAAGGACAGTGTACCCCAGGGATCTATACTTGGGCCACTAATGTTCTCGCTGTATGTAAATGAACTGCTCAATCATTGTGGAAGTAGCAATGCCATCCAATACGCTGATGATGCCGTCATCTACAAAACCTCGGTCAACTTGGATGACCTTAGCACCTCTCTCCAAAAGGATATTCACATCATGGAGAAGTGGCTCATCAAGAATAAAATGGTTCTTAACACCAGCAAAACCAAAGCCATGCTGTTAGGACCAAGAGCCCTTGGACTAGATAGAACACATCTACTCCAACTCTCGTCCCTTGAGGGTAACAAGCTCGAAGTGGTCTCTTTGACTAAGTACCTTGGCCTTACTATTGACCAAGGTCTCACGTTCAAACAACATGTGGACCAAGTCACGAGAGCAATCCATACAAAACTTGTATTACTGTATCGGCTCAAGGAACTGCTGACCCCAGAAGCTAGGAATGCTATAGCAACTAGTGTCCTACTTCCAACTCTAACATACGCTGCCCCGGTCATTCAGGGTATCACAAAGCTGGAGTTCGGTAAACTACGGACCCTATACAACAAGGTGGCCCTCTTTGCCACCTCATCCCACACCAGGAGCCACCACTGCGGGGCGTTGGCAAAGCTTAACTGGCCATCTTTCGAATCTCACCTCAGTTACCCTGTACTCTGCCTGGCGAAGAAGATAGTTAGCCCTTCACCTCCCCCAAGTCTTGGGGGGACTCCTCACAGTAAAAATAAACCAGCACAGCATTAGATCCTCGGGCCACACGCTACTGGAGGTCCCCAAGGTCAGGACAAAGGCAGGACAAAAATCATTCTCTCATACTGCCTCTTCCTTGTGGAATAACCTCCCTGTGAAGATACGAGACACCCCATCTTTCCTGTGTTTCCGCACAAGACTCAAGACCCATTTTCTATCAACAAGCATATGCCATTGCTTCCGCCCTTGACACTACTGCAGTGACCTCTGCAGCCTGCTCACCTAACTATAATCGTTAGCCCCTAACAATGTTGCACTAACTCTTTCCTCCCCCAATCTGAACCTATTAATGCTCTTGAACTATGTTACCTAGGGAATCTACAGTACTGTCTCAATAATGTCTCTGTCTCTGTCAATGGATTATGTAATGAACAACACTGACCGTTCAGATATATCAATCCTGTTTAACAACTATGCGTAAACAGCCAAATACTGTTTACCCTTAAACTATGTCACCTAAGGAATCTAGAGTACTGTCTCACCAATGTCTCTGTCAATGGATGATGTAATGAACAACACTGACCAATCAGATATACCAAACCTATGTAATGTCTAGTATGTGTAAACAGCTGAATACTGTATACCCATGTTAACCTGTACTCCTGTATGGTTTCTACTGTATATTATCTCTTCTACTGTTATTCCCAGGTCGCCCCTGAAAAAGGGACCTTCGGGGCCCAGTGGGCTTACCCGGTCATCAAAATTCAATAAATAAATAAATGTCAGGGTGGCCAACCTGGCATATCTCTACAAACTTTACTGTCCTTTAAATAATCCTAAAACCCTTATGGTTGCACAATAAAAGTTTATCCTTTTTCAGTAAGGAGCTCTGTGTTTGCGTAATGGTTGTGCTCCTAAGGTGCCCCCAGTTTGTTTACGTTATGCTTCAGCGCTGGAAATAGGTGCCTCGGTGTCAAAAGTGAAGCACTATGCGCTATTGTAATTGGTGCCCTTTTAAGAAGCACAGAAATGCTGTGCTGCAAGCCCGATGTCGGACGAAGTAAATAAAAATAAAACCACTTGTTGTGGTATTGATGAAAAGCTCTTGTGAGCTTAAAAAGAAAAGGAAGTGCTGCAAATATTAATTGTTTAGACAACCCAGAAAGTGAGTGACTGGGAGCTGTCACAATCAAGGCCAAAATGAAATGTTTTAGCCGATGACTGACATTTCAGCCATCGTGATTATAAAGCCAACAGAAGTAAAATTAGGAAAGACTGCTAAAACAGTTTGCAGAGGCTTACTAGGTATAAAGCCTGCAACTTTAA
The DNA here is from genome assembly GCA_016271365.2 of Neoceratodus forsteri. Taxonomy (NCBI): domain Eukaryota; kingdom Metazoa; phylum Chordata; order Ceratodontiformes; family Ceratodontidae; genus Neoceratodus; species Neoceratodus forsteri. Next base: position 368,283,015 of record CM057453.1, on the reverse strand, counting down.
ATAAATACATCCTTTTTCCTTTTTCTTTGTTAAAATAAATAACCTGTGCTTCAGCAACAGGTCCCCTGGGCTGGCAGGGGAAGGCAAGTATGGAGTACGACCCTCATTTGTCATTCCCCTGTCCAGGCTGGGTAATAATGTATATAAAACATGTGAAAATGAACAAATAAATGTTTTTCTTTTGTTGTTACCTGAATTCTTGATATTATTGGGAGATTCCTACTATAGGACTGAAAGCCCCTGAAGTGACTGCTTTTGCAAAAATCTGGAGAGATGAGGTCACAGCAAGTGGGAGGAGCTATGCTCCAAATGAGGTTGGAACCCCCTACTTAAGGTTTTGATTATCTAAAACTGATATTTTATGACAAATTCACTAAAGGAATATAACATAAATGCTTGTTTTTCATATTGTACAAGAATGATCCAGGATAGCCTTCGATAGGACCACATAAAAGTCTATTTTATGTTAAGTGGGAGATTCCCCTGATTGTGATGTCACCCTAAGGATTGCAATAAAACCTGCCACCAGGGGACTAAGAAGTGTGTGTGGGTCAGTATCTTCTGACAACTGAGGGATAAGGACCTAGTGTGAGAGCTTACACACTGTACAGTATTGTTGAGAATAAAGTATTGGATATTGAATATACAGAAGAAAGACAGGAGTCTCAAGAAGTATTTCCTGATGTGTTGAAATGGTGTGATGGACTAACACCCACAGTTTTTCTTTATGTAAATATCTTGTTTTTTTATTATTAGTTTTACATTTTTGCAAAGTTTTTGCAAATAAATTGATAAACACATTTATTGTATTTTTTATGCACTAAATATTACCATCTGGTGTCTGTCATTTATCCCACATCTTCTACACTGGTGTCAGAAGTAGGATAGACATGGTACATCAAAGCTGCCCAGGAGGCGCTACCAGGGAGGTATTGTTCCAATATACCCTGACAGATAATAGAAGGGGACCAGACAGATCTCAATGCATATCACCTGACACGATCAGTAACTGAGAGTACTGGAATTAAACTGTTACCCAGATTAGGTACAGGAGCCAGACCCAAGATGAAGAAACCAGAAGATGAGGATATAAATGAGGGAGAAGATGCACAGAAGCCAAAAGAGAGACAGATGACCCCAGTCCTGGATGATCCGAGTGAGTTGCTGAAGTGGCTCTGTATAAGGCAGATCAAGACGGAGAGACAACAAGAAAAAGACAGATGACAGAGGGATGAGGATCGACACATCCAGGCAGAAGAAAGAAAATGGCAGGACGTGAAATGGAATGATACCCTGAAAGCCATACAGGACATGAATCAAGGTCAGGCGGATAGAATAGACCCAGAGACATAAAGCTAACTAAATTGTCAGAGAGTGACGACACTGAGGCATACCTTACTACCTTTGAGAGGATAGCCCAAACCTGTGTATGGCCTCAGGATCAGTGGCTGATAAGACTGGTACTCTACTTATCCGGTAGAGCCCAGTTAGTATATAGCCAACTAAGTGGGACTGATGCTAATGATTATGATAGAGTAAAAGAAGAGATATTGAGATGTTATAATACCAGTAGTGAGGGCTTTCACCAGCATTTTCACTCTCAGAAAATGGCCCACTATGACACCCCCAAGGAAACATTCAGTATGCTCGTCTCTGAGATTATTGTGGTAAATGGCTACAACTGATGACTAAGACTATCAATCAGATTATGGAGCTAATAATCATCGAACAGTTCATTCAAGTTTTACCACTGGATGTGCAGTTATGGGTTAAGGAGCACAAGCCAGAGACAGTGGAGGAAACCATTAAACTGGCAGAGGACTACTTGGCAGCTCATCCCACCAGACCGAGGGGAAAACAAGGTAACCAGGACCATCTACAGCTCCGGTAAGAACTTTTTTTCCCAATAATCAAAGGCAATCAACTTATGGTAAACAAGATAGGGGGGACAGGGTCCCATATGCAGACATTATTTGCCATGGGTGTCTCGGGACGGGACATATAGTCAGAAAGTGCCCTAGTAAAAGAAATGATACAGCACATTTGGCCCTAGCAAACTATGGATATGTTACTTCTGAGGGAGTGGGAGACCAACAAACTTTGGGATTGTTGGACTCCGGAAGTAGACAAACCCTGATGACAGCCAATCTTGCCCCTGAAATAGACTTAAATCAAAATGATACAACTGTTTGCTGTATACATGGGGATGTCCATCAGTACCACACTGCAAAGTAGGAACTGACTGTTAACAACCAAATCCACACCTTGTTAGTTGGATTAGTAGCCTGTCTACCTGTACCTGTTTTAATTGGCCAGGATTGCCCTTGTTTTGATGCCTTAATGAAGACTCATCAATCATTGGTGGAACCTGTTAATGTAGTTACCAGGGCAAAGGTAAAAGTAGAAATGGAACCTGTTTTTTCTTTTGAAGAAGATTATTTTGAAGGAGAAGGAAATGCAAGAAAATCCAAGCTAGTCAAAAGGAAGAAAAAGAAAGCTTGGCAGGATTCACATCCAGAGAAATATTTGGAATTAGCACCAGGGTTGTTAAAAGGTGTCATCAGACTGGTACAGTTGGCATATGAGACTTTAAGTCCTCTATTCGAACAAATCAATCAAGAAGAAAAGAATGGACATTCTCATTTTCTATTGAAGTGTAATATGCTATATAGAGTAACTGTTAACCCTGTTACAAACTGTGAGATAGAACAGTTAATGGTATCTAAACAGATTAGGGAGCAGGTAATACAATTGGCCCATGATATTCTCATGGCTGGCCATGAGGGGAAGAATAGAACATTACAGATGTTACTATCCAGGTTCTATTGGCCGAGGATTCATCAAGAGGTGGCAGCATATTGTAGAGCTTGTGCAAAATGCCAGCTGGTGGCTCAAGGAGGGAAGAAAGATCAAGTACCTTGCAGCCCATCCCTTATGTAACAACTCCTTTTGAGGGAGTAGCTATGGACATGGTGGGGCCCCTAACAAAGAGTTCAAAGGGAGATCAATTCATACTGGTTGTGTGTGACTATGCCACCTGGTACCCTGAAGCCATACCAATGAGAACGGTTACTACCCTAGAAAAGCTGAAGAATTAGCTAAAATCTTCAGTCGAATGGGAATATCACAAGTGATTTTAACTGACAGAGGCAGTAACTTTACCTCTGTAATGCTGCAAGAATTGTACCGTCTGTTGGGTGTCTCTGCAGTACGTACCTCCCCGTATCACCCTCAGAGGATAGTAGGGAGATTCAATAAAACACTTAAGAAAATGTTGCAAAAGTACATACAAGAGGAAGTTCAAGACTGGGACAGATTTCTCCCTTACCTCTTGTTTGCCTAGAGGGAAGTACCCCAAGCAACAACTGTTTTTTCCCCCTTTTACTTACTATATGGTCGCTACCCTAGGGGATGATTAGATGTAATTAAAGAACACTGGGAGGAAGGCAAAGGTGTGGGATTTACCAACATTGTGAATTACACGACTGACTTATGGGAAAGGCTTGTGAAATATGTAACTATGGCTCATATGAATGTTGACCAGAAACAGCAGGGCCAAAGAGAAATGTATGATAAAGGACTGAAATACAAACATTTTGAACCCGGGGAAAAAGTGTTACTGTTGTTGCCTAGTACAGAAAATAAGCTTCTAATGAGATGGCAAGGACCTTACGTGGTACTTCAACAGACTGGTATTGTGAATTATGAGATTGAAATGCCTGGATGGAGACTAGTAAAAAGGGTATACCATGTTAGTCTGTTAAGGAAATGGATAGATATGCCAAACCTGTCCCTCTACATTCAACCCGAACAAAGCCTATCAGAGATAGAGGTGGCTTATGATAGATTAGAGACACAACAAGGGGAGAACGAAACTCAGATTAATCTGGAATTAAAGCCCGAACAAAGACAAGAGGTTGATCATCTCTTGGAGATTTTTAAAGAAACATTTACTAAAACACCAGGGAAGGCATTGGGGTGGTGCATGAGATTAAACTGACACAAAATAAACCAATTCACCAGAGGCCCTATAGGTTACCAGAGAAAATCTGAAAAAAGGTAGTGGATGAGGTAAGAAAAATGGAACAAATAAAGGTGATTGTTCCACCACATAGCCCTTGCTCCTCACCTTTAGTAGTGGTAAATAAAAAAGAGGGTGGTGTTCAGTTATGTTTGCATTTTCAGAAAATCAATGCAAGTTCTGAGTTTGATGGCTACCATATGCCAAGAATTGATGATCTGCTAGATCAGATAGGTTCTGCACGATATATCAGCACCTTACATTTGACGAAAGGGTACTGGCAGATACCCTTAGCACCACAGGCCCAAGAGTTAACAGTGTTCCATACCCTTATTAGTTTATACCAATTTACGACCATGCCATTCTGTTTGCACAGGGCTCCAGTCACTTTTCAGAGATACATGGACCATATTTTAACCTCCATCCTGCCGCCGACGACTTAACTCGTCCTATATTAATTAAGCCCCTGCTGCCGCAGACGGCATAACTCGTCTTTTTAAACATTTTTTTTTCAGAGCTACAGAGCACATAGACAGTTTGCATTAGTAGAAATCTGCATAGTGATAGGTAAAGCAGGGACTTCTGATTTTCTGTTATTGGTATCAGTATTAACCAATCACAGCTCACCACATAACAGTAGCCTCTTTTTTGTACTCGTTTGACTGAGATTTGACGCACTTGCATTTTCCCCTTGTGGACTGCAAGCTGAGCTGGAACGTCTCCCGATTGTCTGAAAGCGCTTTATCGAACATTTGCCTGAGATCTACTGCTTTGTGAAGTCAGCATAATCAGCTCTTTTGTGAGGTCAGTTGTTTTTTCTCTAGTTTTGAAAACGGCACTAGTAACTGGAAATTCCTGGCAGACGGACATGTAAGAAGTGAGGGATTTGAAAGGGGATAAGTCTTTACTTCAATTTGTAAATTAGGAGGCAATGGTACAGACTGTTGGGTACCCACCACAAGAAAACTTGTTTTTGTGTCAGCAATTCATGCAGCCGTGAGTACCACACACCATTTTTACAAATGTTTTTCCCTTCAAATTAGTGAGTGAGCCGAGGATGTCGTTTTTCCTAATCTATGGGACAGAGTTTACCACGACACAGTACATCACTTTTTTTTGTATTATATTTTTTCCTGGGTATGATAGAAATATTGTTTCAGCATGGATTTTGAAAAAAAAAGTAGATCTTCGGCACATTCGCCAGGCAGTGTTGGGCACGTATATTTTTTTTTTAATTTGTTGATCAGTAGCCTTTTTTATATTGCAGTTGAATGAAATATCACTTTGTTGTGTCATAGCGTTTTTTTTGGGAGGGGTTGTGCGAAATTTGAAGGAAATGGAAGCGGGATTCGGATGAATGTCTCTATTTGCTGTGCCTCCCTCTAGTATGCTATCTGAAAATGACCAGGAATCAATATAGAGCACACTTGCTGTATTGTGCACCAATTTGTGCTAAATTGTCCCCATTTTACTTTTATATTTTATATTTTTTGGTAACCTTCGATAATGGAATGGTAAGTGTTTGTGGAACGCTATTAGAATGCTGCTCGTACTTGTCAGTCCTCGCGCCTTTTTTTTTGCAGTCCATTTGTGCGTTTATTATCCCGAACTCAGAACCACTTCAAGCTACTTCATTTGCCTAATTGCTTATAAAACTCAGAGACAAAAACAAATTCAGCAGCAGCAGAAGTGGCAACAGCAGCAGAGTATGTTACCGCTGTCTTGGAGTACACAGTCAGCTGAGGTAGCGGTTAGCTTCAACATGTAAAGAGCCAATTAGCCAGCTTTTGTGTGAGGGCTGGGGACTCATCCAGTGTTGCTCGTGTAGCATTTGCGAGCATCCAGCAGCATCATTTGGACTGGAGGAACTATATTATTCAACGCGGGGTGCTGAACCATGTACAGTAGGGCTGGTGCATGCTGGAGCGCATGAGATATACACAGTATCACTCGGGTAAGATTATTGTTTGGCTTTTTCCTGTGCGTGTCAACCGTGAAGAACTGAGACATACGAGCTCGCATTCGAGTATCCCATAAGGAAGAAAATAGTTAAGTGATTATATGGGGTTTTTAGACAATGTAAATAACGGTTCCTGCAACACTCAGTAGCAAGGGTAGATGGGAAGCTAGATGAATGGCAGTAACCATGGTGTGCTGCACATTAAGCTGTGTTCTGTCAATTTGAGTATGGTGTGCTAGAGAAGAGAAAGCAGTTGACAGATTCGTGGTGTCATTTTGAAAGGGATGGAATCTACTGTAGATCACAATCCCCCTGCTAAACGTTGGAAACTGATGAATGCTAGCCACTGAACTGTTATATGAAGAGTTATTTCTGTATAAAAAGCAAAGAACTCTGTGTTCTTTATAGATTCAGTAGCAATTCAGAGAAGATGGGAGATTGGGGAGGGAAATTAGAGGCAGAAGGGAGAGTGAATGTGGGGGAGGAAAGAATGGGGGAAGAGGGCTATTACATGCAACCAGGTAAGCACTAGTTGCATTTTGTGAGTAGTAGTGAGGATACTGGTTTGTGAGTGTGGTGTGCCGGGGGGGGGGACTGAGTAGGTACTGCTACTAATAATTGAACAGCAGGTACTAACAAGGCAGGAGATGGTTTTAATGGGCTTTAAGAAGATCTAACTTGGGGATTAGACTCTTCTGAGAAACCTGCAATCAATGGACTGTACCAAGTGTGTGAGTGTGAATATGGGGGGAATACTATAGGATTGCACCAGGTAGAGAACAGTAACATGCTGGGTGGCCTAGTAGATAGAGTTGCAGACTAACGAGTGAGCTGGGCATATAGACCAGGGTTCAAGTCCCATGGGGGAAAACAAACAAAGAGTGAAAGAAATGGGGGGATATACTGAGAGAGCAACTAGAGAAAGAAAGCAGGGATATACTGAGGGCAGGTTAGAGGTGGTAGGGGTAAAGAGGTGGGGTAAGGGGAGGATAGATTGGGCTAATGAACACTATAAGTTCAAATTTATAAAAAAGAGGAGGTAGAGTGCAGCACCCCCTAGTGGTAAAGTAGTATCATCTGCTAAGGGGGATTTGGGGAAAGAATGGCAGTCATGTGACCCAGTGTACTCATAAGGGAAATGTCTGCTGAGGGTGGGGGAAACTGCTGCAGTAGTGGCAGGCTACCCTGAGCAGCACTGCGATGTCTGGCAGGTCCAGCTGCAGCTGGGAGGGTAGAGAGGAGCACCATCTGGGGTTTTGGAAACACTGGCTCTTTGGATATAATAGAGCGTGGTTAATGGGATTTAAAGGTCATGTAGCAACACAATAGAGGGTTCAGGCGGGAAACACGCAAAGACGCTGGAGGGAGGTAAATGGCAGGTGCTTAAAGCCACAGCCAGGATTACACAATGTGTCTTGATCTAGATCACGTAGCATTAACTGCTGCTCGGCTCCTGAGCATAGATTGCATTGGTTACAATGTACAATTCCACAAAGTGAAGTCAGTCTAAATCATCCTCAAACAAGTTCCAAAATGCAAGCAATTAATAAAAAAGGCACACAAATACACAACAGATTAAAACCCCAAAAACACAGTTCTTAAAGCACCCTCAGCAAACAGACAAATCCCATGCAGCGTACAATCACGCCTTAATGTACCCCCTCCCCCAGAGTCATACGAAATTCATGATAGTAGCAGGGAGCAAATGCTGCTTACAATTCTATCAGTTGCGGTCCTCCGACCTTAGGTCTCAGACTATGGTCTTTCTTTTACCCTGAGCAGCACTACGATGTCGCAAAGTTAAGTACCTGCTCTGCAGTGTTTGGCAGATCTGGCTGCAGCTGGGAGGGTAGAGAGGAGCACCGTCTGGGGTATGGAAACAGCAGCCCTGCTCTGCAGTGTTTGGCAAGCATGGCTGCAGCTGGAAGGGTAGAGAGGAGTACAGTCTGGGGTTTGGAAACAGCATCCATGCTCTGCAGTGTATGGCAGGTCTGACTGCAGCTGGGAGGGTAGAGAGGAGCACCTTCTGGGGGTTGGAAACAGCAGCCCAGCTCTGGGGTGTTTGACAGGTCTGGCTGCATCTAGGAGGGTAGAGGTTCAGAGAGTACATGTTCAGCTTTTTTCTGTTCAAGTCTGATACCAGTAGATTGCATGATTACAACCACTGTTATTTAAGTATCCTAGCTGATTGGTGGAAAGAATACACAAAATAAATGTGTAAAACTGTGAATTACAAATAATGTTCAATTGCAGATAGGGAATTATGTGTTACCAGGCATTGTACAACGGTAGGGAGAATCCTGCTTCCTGATAGGTGCAGCAGGTTCCAAAGTAGCACAATTCAGGAATAGCAACTGCACTGTTAAACTTATCTTAGTTTTGGTTTTACTGTAGACTCATTTTATAAGTGCAGTAAGACACCCCAGTGTGTGGGCTGCTGTTCCTGAACTGCACTTTCAGGTAGTTGAAGGCAGTCAGCACAAGTGCCTCATGCCTCACAACACACCTGGGAGTGCAGCTCCGGAATAATAACCCACTGGATACTGGATGATGTGTCACAGAGGGCAACTAGAGGGTTTTAGGGCCAACGGGGCCTCATAGAGTCAGTCAGGCTTAGGACTATGGACAAACTGCCATGTAAAAGTTCCTGTCTTCCATGACTTAACTTGTCTCTTGGTAAGCTGACCTACCTTGTAGAAAGAGAAATAAGTTAGAGTTTTGTTTGTAACCTATTGTGTAAAACCAGTTTATTTTATTTTCTGTAAAATCTGTTCCCTACAGTGTGTTGTAATATCCTGTAGTATCTATTTAATTGTCTTGAAATATTAAAAATATTCATAGATTCGTAGAAGTGTGATGGCAGAAAAGGTCCAACAGGCCAACCTAGTCTGCCCATTTGTCTAGCTATCTGCTAGGACATGCGCCCCCCCACCCTCAACACTCCCATGCCTTGTTGAAGCCTTCCAATGTTGCTTCTCCAACCACCCCCTCCATGAACCTATTCCATTTATCCACCACCCTCTCTGTGAAATAGTACTTCCTAATGTTACCCCTGAACTGCCCCCCTCCATCTGCAAGCCATGCCCCCTCGTCCTCTGATTTCCCTTCAGCTGGAAGATGCTTTCCACTGGCATCCAGTTTGTATGCTTAAGCTACTTGAAGGTCTCAATCATGCCCCCCCTCCTCTGTACCAGGGAGTACATGTTCAAATCTCTCAACCTTTCTTCATAGGACAGGTGGGTGAGCCTTTTTACCATCTTCATTGCTCTCCTCTGAATTCGTTCCAGCCTCCCCACATTCTTTTTGAGGTACGGCCTCCAGAATTGGACTCCATGTTCCAAATGCAGTCTAACCAGATGGGTGTACAAGGGTACTATGACCTCCATTTTTCTACTGGTAATCCCCATTCTGATGCATCCCAGCATTCTGCTGGCCCTGGCCACTGCTCTTCCGCAGTGCCTCTCACATTGACTGACAACTGCATCAGCCAACTGAATCTTTGGATCTGAGGGAAACCCTTGAGCTGTCTGCTGTTTGGGGTAGAGCTAAGTTGGAAGCTGGTAGAGCAACAGCTCAGGCGAGTCTGAGCAGCCATCCACGTAGTAGTAGAACTGTGGAAAGGCCTGATTTCTGGCCTGTGTAACTGCCTACTCCCCTGAGACACAGAAGGGAAGCAGTTTTCAGAATAAATCCAATCCTGTGTGAATGAAGAAGCCAAGTGTGACCAGGCTCACCCTGTAGAGGACTGAAGATTTTTGCTGAATACGATCGGTCTGGCAGAAGTTCTAGCTGCCTCTGAGCTCCTGGTTTGAGCAGAGACTGAGCGATTGGGACTGCGGAGCATTTTGCCTGGTACAGTAAAAATTTCTGTGCATATAAATGTTCTGTGTGCTGAAAAGTGGGTCGTGATTTGACTCCACATCATGTGAACTGCATTCTGCTTGCTGGAAGCTGTGTCCAGCCCAAAAAGCCATTGTTCTCCTGGCTGTCATAACTAACACCTTGGGGTGCTGCTGCACAGTGAGTCCAGGTGGGTGAGTTTGCAGTACTGCTTCGGGAGGCCTTGTTCTCCTGGCCCTCAGGACCAACACCACAGCAGTTGCTGCACAGTGAGTCCTGGTGGGGAGTTGGTGGTGCTAGTTCAGATAAGGGCCTTGCTGCTGCTTGTCCTCACAACCCACACCTCTCAGAGCTACAGCAGAGGAGTCCAGGTGGGGAGTTGGCAGCACTGCTCGGGGAGGGAACAAGGTTCTCCTGGCATCATGACCAACACCCTCAGGGAGCTGCTGCAGAGTGAGTCCAGGTGAGGGAGTCAGTGGTGATGCTTCGGCGGGGGAGCATGGTTCTCCTGGCCCTCTCAACCAGCATCTCAGGGAGCTGCTGCACAGTGAGTCTGGGCATGGGAGTTGGGGGTGCTGCTTCGGGGAGGGTTATGATTCTCCAAGGCCTAATGACCAACACCTCAGGAGCTGCTGCACAGTGAGTCTGGATGGGGTAGTTGGCGGCCTTGCCTCCGGGTAGGGCCATGGTTCTCCTGGCCATCATAGGCAACACATTGGGGCTTGCTGCACAGTTTGTCTGAGCAGGGATTGGCAGCTCTGCTTTAGGGGAGGGCTGTGTTCCTCTGGCCATCACAAAGAACACTTCAGGAGCTGCTGCACAGTGAGTCTGTGCATGGAATTCATGGGTGGTGCTGGGGAAGGGCCATGGTTCTCCTTAACTCATGACCAACACCACGGGAGCTGCTTCACAGTGAGCCCGTGCAGGGAGAAGGGTGCTGCCTGGGAGGCTGTGGTTCACCTGGCCCTCACAACCAGCACTTCTTGGAACTGCTGCACAGTAAGTCTGGGCTGGGGTGTTACGGCATTGCTTCAGGAAGGTTGTGGTTCTCCTGGCCCTCACGACCAACACCTTGTGGGCCGCTGCACAGTGAGTCCGGGCAGTGGAGTGCGACAGTGCTGTGGAAGGCAAGTGGTTCTCTTGGCCCTCATAGTCAACATCTTTGGTAGCTGCTGCCTAGTGAGTCTGGGTGGGGGAGTCAGCGGTGCTGCTTTGAGGGAAGGCCGTGGTTCTCCTGGCCTTCATGACTCACACCGTGGGAAGTTCCTGCACAGTGAATCTGGGCAAGGGAGATGGCGGCACTGCTTCTGGGGAGGGCCATGGTTCTACTGGCCCTAACAACCCAAACCTGACAGAGCTGCTGCCCAGTGAGTCAGGCCGGTGGAATTGGCGGCGCTGCTTCAGGGGACGTCCATGGTTCTCTTGGCCTTCACGCCCAAACCCTTGTGGTGCTGCTGCACAGTGAGTATGGGCCTGGGAGTCGGTGGCGCTGTCCGAGGAGGGCGATGGTTCTCCAGTCTGTCAGGACCAACACCTGGGAACTGCTGCACAGTGAGTCCAGGTGGGGGAATCGGTGGCACTGATTTGGGAAGGGCCATAGTTCTCCTAGCCCTCACTGAAGCTCAGGAGCTGCTACAGTGAGTCTGGCAGGGGGAGTTGGCAGCGCTGCTTTGGGGAGGGCCATGGTACTTGGCCCTCATGACCAACACATTGAGGCTGCTACACAGTGAGTTAGGTGGGAGTTGGCGGAACTGCTTGGCTGAGATCCGTGCTTCTCCTGACCCTCAATGAACACTGCCGGAACTGCTGCACAGCAGTCAGTGTGGACATGGGATTCAGGGGCACTGCTTGAGGTAGGCTCGGTTCTCTTAGCCTTCATGAGAACACACCTCGTAGAAGCTGCTGTACAGTGAGACCAGATGTGTGAACCAGCGGGCGCTGCTTTGGGAAGGGCCTGGTTCTCCTGCCCTCACAACCAACACCTCGAGGGAGCTGCAGCAAGTGAAACTGGGTGGGGAAGTTGACAAGGTGCTTCGAGGATGGCCATGGTTCTCCTAGCCCAAATGACCTACACCTCGAGGATGTGCTGCACAGTGAGTCTGGATGGGGAAATTGGCAGCGCTGCCTCCGGGGTGACCATGGTTCTCCTGTCCCTCATAAACAACACTTCAGGAGCTGCTGCATAGTGAGTCTGTGCATGGGATTCATGGGTGGTGCTTTGGGGGAAGGCCGTGGTTCTCCTGGCCCTCACAAACAACACTTCAGGAGCTGCTGCACAATGAGTCTGTGCATGGCAGTTGGGGGCACTGCTTTGGTGTAGGGCCCTGGTTCTCCTTTCCCTCATGACCAAAACCTCGGTGAGCTGCTGCACAGTGAGTCTGGGTGAAGAAATCAGTGGTGCTGCTTTGGGGCAGAGCCGTGGTTCTCCTGGCTCTCATGACCTACACCTCAGGGAACGGCTGCAAAGTGAGTTGGCACAGTGGAGTCCACAGTGTTGCTTTGGTGGAAGGCTGTGGTTCTCCTGGCCCTCATGACTCACACTTTGGGAGCTGCTACATAGTGAATATGGGTGGGGAGATAGCGGTGCTGCTTCTGGCGAAGGCGTGGTTCTCCTGGCTCTAACGACCAACACCTCGGGAGCTGCTGCTCAATGAGTCCTGGCTTGGAAGCTCGGCCTCTTTGGGGAGGGCCGGGTTCTCCTGGCTGTCAGGAACAACACTTCAGGAGCTGCTGCACAGTGAGTCTGTGTCGGGAATCAGCGCAACTGCTGTGGGAAGGGCCATAGTTCTCCAGGCCCTCATGACCAACACCTCAAGGAAGTGCTGTACAGTGAGCACTGGTGGGGGAGTTGGCAGTGCTGCTTCGGGGGAGGGTCGTGCTTCTCCTTGTCCTCAGTTCGAACACTTCAGGGAGCTGCTGCACAGTGAGTCTGGGCATGGGAGTCGGGGGCGCTGCTTTGGGGGATGGCCATGATTCTCCAGGGCCTAATGACCAACACCTCAGGGAGCTGCTGCACAGTGAGTCCAGCTGTGGGAGTAGGCGGCACTGCTTCAGGGAAGGGCTGAGGTTCTCCTGGCCCTCATGACTACATCTCAGAGATCTGCTGCACAGTGAGTCCAGGCAGGGGAAAGTTGGCCCTTCTTCCAGGAGGGCCACTATTCTCCTAGCCCTCCATGACCAACACATTGAGGAGCACTGCACAGTGAGTCTGGGTGGGGAGTTGGCGGTAGCTCAGGATAGGCCTGGTTCTCCTGGCCCTCCAACTAACATTAAGGCAGCTGCTGCTCTGTCAGTATGGGCATGGGATTCGGGGCTCTTTTAGGGGTAGGGCCGTGCTGCTCCTTTGTAACTCATGACTAAGACCTTGGGAGCTCCTGCACAGTGGGTCCAGGTGAGGGAGTCGGTGGTGATGCTTCGGGAGAGGGCTGTGGCTCTCCTGGCCTTCTCGACCTAGACCTCAGAGAGCTGCTGCACCATGAGTCTGGCCATTGGAGTCTCGGGCACTGCTTTGGCGGAGGGTTGTGGTTCTTCTGGCCCTCACAACCAACACATCAGGGAGCTGCTGCACAGTAAGTCCAGGTGCTGGAGTCGGGGGTGCTGCTTTGGGGGATGGCTGTGGTTCTCCTGGCCCTCACGACCTACACCTTGGGGAGCTGCTGCACAGTGATTCTGGGCAGGGTACATGGCGGCCCTTCTTTGAGGAGGGCTGTGGTTCTCCTGTACCTCACGATCAACACCTCAGGGAGCTGCAGCACAGTGAATTGAGGTGTGGAAGTCAGCGAGGCTGCTTCAGGAGAGGGCTGTGGTTCTCCTCGCCACTATAACCAACCCTGAGGCTCTGCTGCAGTAAGTCCAGTGGCAGGTTGGTGCGCACTGGTCAGGGGTGAGCCGTAGGTTCTCCTAGTCCTCATGACCAGCACCTCAGGGAGCTGCTGCACAGTGAGTTCAGTTGGGGGAGTTGGTGGTGCTGCTCTGTGGGAGGGCTGCAGTTCTCCTGGCCCTCATGAGCAACACCTCGGGGAGCTGCTACACAGTGAATCTGGGTAGTGGAGATAGCAGCGCTACTTTGGGGGAGCGCCATGGTTGTCCTGGCCCTAATGAGCAACACCATCATTGCTTCTGGTTCTCCTGGCCCTCACAAAGAACACTTCAGGAGCTGCTGCACAGTGAGTCTGTACATGGCATTCGGGGGCGCTGCTTTGGGGAAGGGCCCTAGTTCTCCTTTCCCTCATGACCAACACCTCGGTGAGCTGCTGTACAGTGAGCTTGGGTGAGGAAATCAGCTGTGCTGCTTTGGGGCAGAGCCATGGTTCTCCTGGCCCTCACGACCTACACCTCATTGGGCTGCTGCACAGTGACTCCGGGCAAGGAAGTCAGTGGTGCTGCTTTGGGGGAAGTATGTGGTTCTCCTGGCCCTCACGACCAGCACCTCAGGGAGCTGCTCCACAGTGAGTCCAGGTGGTGGAGTCACCCATGCTGCTTTGGGGGACAGCCCTGGTTCTCCTGGCCCTCATGACCAACACCTTCGGGAGCTGCTGCACACTGAATCCCGGTGGGGGAGATGGTGGCGCTGCTCTGGGAGGCCATGTTTCTCCTGGCCCTGATGACCTACACCTCAGGAACTGCTGCAAAGTGAGTTGGCACAGTGAAGTCAGTGGCGCTGCTTTGAGGGAAGGCTGTGGTTCTCCGGCTGTCATGACTCACACCTTGGGGAGCAGCTGCACAGTGAATCCAGGTGGAGGAGATAGCGGTGCTGCTTCTGGGGAGGCAGTGGTTCTCCTGGCCCTAACGACCAACTCCTTGGGGAGCTGCTGCACAGTGAGTCCTGGCTTGGAAGTTGCCGGTGCTTCTTTGGGGGAGGGCCGTGGTTCTCCTGGCCTTCAGGAACAACACCTTGGGGAGCTGCTGCACAGTGAGTCTGTGTCGGGAAATCAGCGCAACTCCTGTGGGGAAGGGCCATAGTTCTCCTGGTCCTCAGGATCAACACCTCAGATAAGTGCTGTACAGTGAGACCTGCTGGGTGAGTTGGCAGCGCTGTTTCGGAGGAGGATCATGCTTCTCCTGGCCCTCAGGTTGAACACTTTGTGGAGCTGCTGCACTGTGAGTCCTGGATGGGGAGTCAGTGGTGCTGGTTCAGATGAGGGCCATGGTTGTCCTGGCCCTGACAACCAATGCCTCGGGGAGCTGCTGTCACAAACCCACTCAGAAGGTCAACCCTCTACTCCGATAGCAAGCGGTAAGACTGTGCTGCGAGACATAGGGCATGATAATATCTCGGGGGGATGGCATGCCTAAATACATATCCTACTTCATTAACTTGCTCATAGACCAGCTATCTCTCTTCTTTCCCGGTAGTGCCCCGCGGTACAGTTGATTTGTAAGGAGCTCATTTACATTACACGGCGTGACACATGACCTGGTGACTCCGAATAATGCTACCCTTGCACCGGTTAGTACGCTCCAAAGCTATTCGAGCAAAAAGCCCAGGCTAGGAGGCCTGGTTGAAGGTTTATTTTGTTTCCCAGCGATCCTGTGGCAGTAAAGCTAGTCTAATGGTGATTACACATTATCTGACTCCCTATATGCATAGTACACGTGAAGATCTTTAGTGCTCCCGGCCTGGAGATGAAGGATATCTTTATTGCCTATTATGCCCATCACAATAGAGCAATCAGGAGCGATACATGATACTATGGTAATTGGACATGGGCCACCTATCATTGGCGAGCAACATGAAATTTGGAGGTCAATGGGCCATGTTGATAAGAGATAGTGGGGATGTATTGAATAGCTGGTAGCCGAACTTATGAGTAAAATGCTGTGACTCTTAGCTCGTCTTCCAAAAAAGCTGGTTTGAAGACCTGGAGTGTTCCTGGCAAGATCCAACGGACCAAATCTCTTACCAGTGCGCTGAACTGGGCCTGATGGTGGACTAAATATACAGGATCTTTCTCACCTTTTTTTTTTCTCTCTGTTTGGGTATAGATGGCTTCACAGATCTGAAGCCTTTTGAATGGACATTGGGCACACCAGGGATTTGGGGTTAGGTATGCAGCATAGCATTTACTGCTCTATATCACTGGCTGGTATTAATTACTTGGGTTTATACGTGGTTTCTTACTGTTTGGGGGCGGGGCTCCGGGGGTAATGGTTGTCTCGCATGGGCTGCTGAGCTTAGAGAGGGAGGTAGCTGGGGCAGTGCCATAGACCACGTATGTGTAAAAAAGAAGATTGGGAGAATCATTTTAGAGACCAGCTTGTGACGATGGGAAGGGGAGGAGTCTTATGTCAATAGAGACATCACTCCAAAATCTTCCCCATTAGACTATGATTATGTTCTCGTATCACAAACCCCTCATATTGGCTGAAAGGTTGCTTGCTGTCCCCTGTTTATCACCTTCAGATTTTTGTATTTTGAAAGTCTCAGTCATATTCCCCTTTCCTTCTTGACTCCATGGAGTACATATTCAGTCAGGCAGTCTCAAGTGTCCATAGGTCCCTGCTGCTCATGTACAATTTCCATTGCTCTCTTGACTGATTGTAAGCAGTACTCTAGGTGCAGCCTCACCAAGATCGTGAAAATTTCTCCTTTTAGAAAAAGCTCTGCCAACTTGCATGGGGCAATATTCTAGTGAATGTTACTTATGGTAACACCTAGGTCACTGTCCTCAGAGGGCTGATCTAACCTGTCCCCCCCCCATCCAGTGCTATGTTTTCAGGTTCCTTTTCCCTCTGTGCATGTCCTTGTACTTTTTGGCATTAAATCTGCATTGCCAGGTCTTGGACCACTTTTATAGTTTTGTTAAGTCCTCTTTCCTGTTCCTAAACTCTTTCTCATGGTCCTCCACCCTATCAGATACCTTAGTTACTGTCATTTGCAAAGAGGCACATTTCGCCCTGAATCCCTTCTCTAATGTCACATATAAACAGACTGAAGAGCACTACTGGGACTAACTTCACTACTTTACTGGTGGGAGGAAAGAGGAATGGGTGCTCTTAGTTAGGAAAGGGAGTTACTTTTACTGTATTCTTGGTGGAGGAAAGATGAGATGCTGTGATGGGGTGGGGGAAAGGGTGTTTCTTTTGTTTAGTTTATTTGGTACCAGACAGACTGACATCAGCAATGGCAATGTGGGTCACATGACTGACTACCTAGGACATGAACAGGACTGGCAAAGTCTCACATGACTTTAGTGGTTCATATAAATACTACTTCACATCATGTCACGTGGCAGTGTGAGAGCAAGCAAGCAGAGAGTAGCATGGGTCTGGTGTGATGAGAGAGCAGTGATGAGTGAGATGAGGACACTCAAGTGAAGTGGCAGAAAAATTGAACAGGGTATCCACCTGGCCAGGGATGACTTGGGCACAACATTGTAGACTACATCACAGTGGGCAAATATTGGGAGGATCATCTTCGGACAAGTTCTGCCATGCGGAGAGGGAGGCAGTTCCCTGTATAAAGCACCAATCAAAGAAAAGGATTACATTTGTATTTGGCTTCCACCCACACATTCAGTCATTGCAATGTGAGCTGGTGTACAGGCAGATCAAGGGCAAGACTAGTATAATAAATCCTTGACATGATGTGCCATTGAGAGAGAGATTGCTCAGCAGACCAGCTGCAGATGGGGTAGAGGATGAACACTGAATGATCTAGGAGCAGGACAAGGAAGCATTTTTGCTTCAAAATTAGTTTTATCTTTCTTGTGGTTCTTTGTATTTATCTTTTTTTTCCTTTCCAGGGCCCACAGGAACTGATTTGTCACGGCAGGCCATATCTGTGACCTATGTTCTCCCTAAGGTGTGCGTATGTGCGTCCGCACAGCAGTCAGAAGTAACCTGCACACAGCTTCAGTAGTAGCGCACAAAGCAGCTGACAGAGATCCTCATGTTCATGAAGTAGTGACTACAATCATTACTCAGATTTAAGACTCGGATTACAGGACATGAAAGTGAATGGGAAATAAACATTGTATGCCCACCCCCAAGGCCACAACCCATTAACTTAACAAGCCAGCAGTTAACAAGCCAGACATCCATCTCGCTCGGCCCTTCTAGAACAAAGGAACTGATCGGCAAAATTCCAACCAATCGGCTTTGCGAGTTACATCAATGTTTTCAACGACACCTCTTTTCAGTAAGACAGTACTTGATAATGAACAGTACTCCCCTGCTGTTCACAGCAATGGCATGTTTTATTTGTTTGGTAGATGCCCCCCAACAAAGCAATGCAGAGATTCTCTGACATAGGGTGTGTATTATATTATTTCAGTTTTAAAGTTGCACAACTTCAGTGTAATCTGCCTCCTCCCCAAGCAGTGTCTCACATATAAAATGTGTTTATAATGGATTTAAAGCTTCACCATTGAAAGTGTTCATTTTTTTCTGTACAAGAAAATGGGAAAACTATAGTTTTTGTTTACAATAAAAGCATCAAAGCAACCTACTGTCTGCTTCTGTGTCTTTTTTTATGTATTTGTTGGGGGCTGGGATGGGTATAACCTTCAATTAGCAGGATGAGACACTAACTGTACATATGTCTAGAGATGAGATTGCGCTTTCTTTAAAATGGGGTCTCACATTATATACACATTTGAGATTCAATGAATCAGTGCTTGTAAAGGTTGCCCATGTTGGCTACATGGGGATAGTAATTCAAAAGTGGTCAGCAAGAAATGGCAGTGCAAAAAATTTCCTCTTCATATAATTTCATAAATTCAGACTACGCGTAGTATGGATCCAGAACAGAAGAGAAATACGGTCTCCTAAATGCATCTCCTCTCTCACATCACACTGACTCACTCACTACATTTTAAACCCCCAACTGAGCTTGACAATACCCAGCATAGTTGTTGTAAACCATACCTAGGGTAAATGACATCACATACAATTATGCAGGCATCCATCAAATATCCCATTGCTAAGTACTGCTTTAAGAAGCTGTCCAACCCTGAATACCACATTGCCATAACAGTATTAAATGATGTACTTTGGAGCTGGCAGAGTTGTCCAAAGCCCTTGTTCACACTACACATGTTTCAGCAATCCGTTTTGAAAGAATTACAGCTACCATGTTGCAGGGTTCACACTGCAGTCCACTTCAATGACCAATTTCAGCTGATGCATGCTAGAGTGTTCTCACTATTAATCCATTTCCCTTCTATTCTGATTCAGCAGCACTTGCACAGCTGCTTACACAAAAGATGCTTTACTGCGATCGAGAGGTGGGAGGATAAGCAACCCACGAATGGATCTGACCCTGTCTGTTCACAATGAGTAGCTCACTTCACTTTTGAACGAGTTTCTGGAAGCGTTCTCAAGCCCTGGTCTCAACAGGGTTTGAGCACGCTTCAAAATTGCGACGACTAACAGAGTTATCAAGGAACACGATCGAGCCAACCGCGCGCGCATTTGAAATGGTTCTGGCGACCGAACAGTTTCAAATGCCTTAGTGCGAAACGGGGCCTAAGATGTTTCAGAAAAATGGTCTAACAGTTGAAGCTGTACAGATTGCTAGGGCAAAATAAAAAGATCAGAAGCCAGTACCTGGGTGAAACTGTTCACTGGAGCCAACCAGTAAAACTGCTTTAGCTATTGCACAGCTGAAGTAAGCACAACAGCAATTTTGCAATTCATTGGCCTGTTATGTGACAATCTGGACAGCTGATTTCTGCAGGTGAACTTTCTGGCTGATCTGCCTTTGATTTTGCAGCAGTGCCACATTGCAGCTTTGAGTTTGGCTTATCAAAAACTGGGAGACTGTACAGCAAATATCAGGACTATTTTTCACCATTGGACCAGGCAGAAATTGTTAGCCAGTACAATGACTTCAGATTATAGTTGCTGAAAAAATAAAGGAGGATCATTAAAATCATTTTACCGACATGATCCACTTGCTTTGACTAACATGCAGTACAGCATGGTAGCTCTAAATTACTGATATGTGTGCTACACTCAAGCTAAACATGAAGCTATTATGTACAGAGGTTCCTACAGAGTCTCATCCTTCCCCAGAAGAGATTCTCCTTAGGAGTTGCAGAGTGAGAAGGATACAATAGCTAGAGAAAAATCTTGGGAGTGATGAGGATCATGTACTGAAACAGAAGTATGATTGAGTGGGACCATAACTATCTTTGAATGGAAGGTTTCACTCAAGGATTCCCATAGGAAAGTTAGGGAAGATTTGTTGCTGCTCTTGGAAGAACATTAGGATTTTATATCTTCAGAAACATGGTGGAGTCCATAAGTTATATGGAGATCCTGAGCCCACAACACAGATTGATATTACATTTAAAAATCCTCATACCCTTTCTTTCTCTGTGTCAGAAGCTGGACTGTTTGGAAATACATTTAGTTAACACTTTAGACTTGGGTGTAGTCTTTTCTGGGTTGATGCATACAAAGGATTGCCCTGAATCAATCTTAGAGGCAGATAACCCCCTGATTGACTTTGGACGACCTAACTGACCCTAATACCTACTCGCCGCTAACAGTTATTGATTCAGCCTGACAAATGCAGCCTGTAGATATTATCAAACAAATGAAACTCTGAATGCCAACTAGATTTGGATAAGGGAACTGGGGATCTAGATGTGGATGCCCGTTCTATACTTTCATGGAATATTGAGGGCATCTATCTTAAAATAATTGACCTTGAAGTGTAAGATTTCTGGATAATTTTGGTATTATTGGACCTCAGAAACATGGTGTGCAGAAAATGCAACTCCCAAACTGGCTGGCTATTCTGTCTCTACTCTGCCAGCAACTAAAGATAAAAAAAAGTTTGGAAGGTTTAAAGGGGTATTTCCTTTTATCAAAACTTTGCTAAATTTTGAGATCACTAACATTTCTACTAAGTCAGAGGGTATTTTGGCTCTAATGATTAGCAAGGGACAAGAGAAGATCATTCTCTGCAATATATACTTTCCCCCTCACAATACAGCTACTGATCCCACTGACCTTTTCATACAGGATCTGAAAATGGCACTTGAATTGCTAGATGAGAGTATATCTTGTCCTATAGCTATTTCAGGAGGCTTTAATGCCAGAATTCCTCCTCGTGTCTTGAAGGATGTATATTTAGATATATGATCCATACAATATCGAATTAATCCAAATATCTCATACACAAGGACTGCTCAGGATCTAAAATCTAACCTCAGAGGTAGGGGATTGCTAGCGGGCTTGGCCAGTAGAAATTTCTGTATTTTAAATGGGAGAACTCTGAGATCTAGTTGGATCCTTAACGTATCGAGGACCTGCTGGTTCTTCAACCCCTGATCAGGTTTGGACCAATTTGGAAGCAGTAAAGCTGATCCAAAAGTTAGAGGTCATAGACAGACTGGAATCAGCACACTGTGCTATTGTAATTAACATCAAATGCTACCCTTTTTTTGGGGGGGGGAGCGTGCTGTGGAGCCGAAAGCAAGACAGTCGCAGGTTTGCAACTCTGTCTTTCTGAGAAATAAAACTTAAAATTTGGTGCTTCACAGGGCAGCTAAAATTAAGAAAATGGCTGGAATGACTAATCGAGAAGTTGGCAGCACTGACATGGGTAACCCAAAGAAAGATAGGTCGGGTCAAGAGGAGCAAAAAGCAAACAAAAACGCTCCCTGTTCACCACGAGTCTGGTCAAGGCCGACTGCTTCAGAACCTGAGAGACACCTCATGAAGAAAACGCTGCAGAGTCTTGGGGCAAAAATGAACCATTTGATCTCTTCGGTAGAGGGTTTGGCATCCCGATTTGACTCCCTGACCGGCAGAGTAATAGTGTTGGAAGCAGATGTCTCGTCTATTAAAATAGAGATGGAGAAAGCTGGGAAGGGGTCAGAATCAGCCCTTGGAGTGTCTGCAAAGTTGGTGACAGAGAATACTCATCTCTGAGCAAGATTAGAAATGTTGGAGAACCAGGCAAGAGCAAACAACCTGAGAGTGCTCGGAATTCCTGAGCAAGTAGGAGGAGACCATTTGCCTTTATTCATGCAAGAATGGTTAGAATCACAGTTTGGGCAGCAATTAGCAGGCTGTAAGATCCCCATTCAGAAGGCCTACAGAGTTATGACAAGGATGCGACAAGCAAATCTGAAGTTCCTAGAACAATGTGCTAGTCTGGGATGGGATTGGGACCAGGGACTTCCTCCTTTGACTGGCCAGGCAGAAGAGGACTTTACTCTGTGAGGGAGAAAGGTCAGTATCTATCCGGATCTCAGTTATGCGACCCGACAAAAAGAAAGCTTCGATGGGGTTCGCTCGATATTATGAGGGGCAGGAATCTCGCACAGCATGATCTTTCCAGCTCGCCTACGAATTACACACCAGGGGAAGATTTACATTTTTACTGACCCTCAAGAAGCGCTGAAGTGGACCCGGAGACATGCACCTGATAGTCGCCTTCGCGAGTATGCGTCTCAGTCCTCCTTATGGGAGGATGAAGAAGATATTGTCAAAACTTGATGGCTGCCTACTCCTAGTAAGAACAGTGTTTGTATAAATAAATGAACTACTAGCTTGTTGGGCTGCAAAGTGTTGGGAGCTCCTGATAATGGACTGTAGTTCACGGACTGTTTTACAAAGTGGGCTTAGGTGCCTGCAGTTGTATTCTGTTCTATTATTATTTGGTTCAAAATTTCTGTTCTGGGCCACAGTTGGGGTGTAGGCTATATATTAGAGAAAACTAGTCAATTTACATGCCTTAGTTGAATCAGACAGAGCACAATCCTTACAGTATTGAGTACCTTGAGGTACTCAAGAACATATTAAGCATGTTTACTCACTTTCTTTATATAAAAAACAGAGTTTTATTTTGAAACTCTAGCCATGAGCAAAGAGACGTGCTTGATATAATTATACATGCAGCTCATGGGCTTTATTGCCACAGTTGATTTTTAAAGGAAATATACTTGATAAGTAGGGTTAAATTTTGCATACCTCACGATGATGTATCTTAAAGTGTAGTATGGAATAATTTATTTAAATTTCTATGTGTGTATTAAGAAGAGGGTGGCGTCCTCAATGGTGTATAATTTTAAATTTGTATGTACTACAACAGTGATATGTATGTGAATAACATTGATGAAAGATATAAATAAAAAGTATAAAAAAAAAATGCCCTTTGGGACTTTAAGGAGTGAGGCACAACAGGACGAGAGTCTGGAAGTCATAAACGATAAGGATTAGATGGGTCCGATTCATCAAGCTAGTTTCAATGAAATTCTTAGTACAGGAGTCTTAGGTGATATTATTCAGTTGGTCCCGGACAAAAGTAAGGCCTTTAATATTTTGGAGAATTGAGAAACAATTCATTCTTTACTGAACCTAGATGTAAAACAACATACTGTCCTAGGTCCCTTTATAAAAAGTCTTGGTTTAATTTGGTATGCCTACAGGCAAAGAAAGAGTTTGGAGGAAAACAGACAGCATAAGAAGAAAAGAAATAAGTCTGCAACAGATTTTAAATTGCTAAAGACTGAAAGATAAAAATGTAGGAAAATTCTCGAATGGGAGAGAAACATACTCAGGGGCTTTGGGGAAAAACTGAGACAGGCTGTTTTGGGTAGGGATGAAAGGCGATTTTGGAATATTGTAGCCCAGGGCTATAATAGATATGCCAATAGGATTGAAGCCTATATTACACCTGAAGTTTGGACATCTCATTTCTCCAAGCTCTATTATTCTCATGAAGAGCAGGAGACACCTGATGCTTTCAAAATACAGGAGGATGACATTTTCCAAGACCTATCTTGATCACAGAGGACAAACGGATGGCACTGATCAAGCTTAGGAAAAAAAAAGCGCCAGGGCCGGATGGGGTCCTAGGTGATCTCTATAAGGTTTATCAACTGGTGGATTCTTTTCTTCTTTTGCTGTTTAGTGGCCAGGTTCTGGGGTACTCTTGTCCTGCCAGTTGGGCAGGTAGTGTTATCTTCCCAATTTTAAAAAAGAGGATCCGAATCACCCAAGAATGTATCATCGCTATTAGTTTGATAGATGTTTCACAGAAGATTTTCTAGGATAATGTTCGCAGATTGCTGTCATTGGTCGGGAGAACGCAGTATTGAATGAGGCACAGAACGGTTTCTGAACCACTGTTCTACAGTACAACACTGTTACGTGCTTTGGCACCTGATCTGGAAGTATACTAAAGTGAGAAAACCAGATTACATTGCTGCTTTGTAGACTTCTCCTTGGCCTTCGACAGCATTATAAGTAGAAAACCTTTGGGCTACATTAGGGACCTGGTTGGAGCCTCACTTTGATATTATTAGACTGTATGAAAATAATGTGGCAAGGGTCCAGTATAATCAGTATGGTCATCTAACTGATAGATTTGAGACAAACGTGGGGTCAGACAGGGGTGTATTTGTGCCCTCCACTCTCTTTAACTGTGTATTAATACAGTCTTGGATCACTTTGGTAACCAGATTTTCATGTTCCAAAATTAATGATCAAAGGATTGAATGTTTAGCATATGCAGAAGATTTAGTCTTGCTCTCTACTTCAGTACTAGGTCTTAAAAGAAAATTAGCTCACTTTGAATCTCTTTGTTCTCAAAAGGAAACTAAAAGTTAATCTCGGCAAGACCAACACTGTAGTTTTTGCTCTCAAACCAAGAATACGGTAGGCTTTTAGGCTAAACAGTAACCATATAGACACTGTTAAGTGTTAAGACTATTTAGGTGTCCGTTTTCTATAGCCCATCTTGAACCAAATATTTAGAGGCAATTCAATTTAAAATGGACTTCAGTAAATGCCCTAAAAATATTTAACAGCAAGATGGAAGTCATCGATCAGAGGGGTATTAAGAGTTGTTAATGCCAAAATAAGAATGAGCATGACAAGCACTTCGAAATCTGGGGTCATACTAAGGTTAGAGAATTAGAAATAATTCTGAACAAACCTATAGTACATCTTAATGTTGCAAATGGAACTCCAAGCTGTATTCTTGCCTTTGTTAGTTAAGACAACGTTCCTTGACTTCTCTCATCTGTGAGAATGACAGATTCTCTTTCTGTTGAAACTTTCTTTGCCCCAACAAAGATATCCAGGAATGTGTAAAAGAAGCCATCAATTGGCCAGCATGGGATATGTACATCCTTTATTCAACTTATTAAGGAAACAATAATGCCCGGCAGGATTGGGCCACCTCTTATATAAAATTTACATGAGACCATTTCAGGAGATTAGGCAGGATGTCAAATTAAGCTTATTGACTTAGACAAAAATTCTTGTCATGTCCAAACTCCAAGCTTAAGCTATATGGGTGTTATAAAAAGAAAGATTTCATGGGATATGAGCCATCTCTCTTTTTAACCTGTCCTAAAACAAGGAGACTCTATACTAAGATTCAGAACTGAAATTGTAATGCTCAATGCATTCATTTCAGACAAAAAAGAGAGGGGGTACTTTCTCCATATTGTAAATGTGGAGTGGAGATGATAGATGATCTCAAACATGTGGTACTCTTGCATCTTAGGTACGAATCAACTAGGAAAAAAATGCTGGGTGGACTGTTAGTTGATCTCAGTCTCCCCCTGGAGGATCTTTTGGAAAATGTGTTTACTATGAAAGAGAAAAACATGGTAGAGATCTTTGCAAGATTTTTGATTTCAGCTCATTTGTAAAGTTTATTAGGAGGACTTAAGTCCTATGGAGATTTGTGTGAAATAGGTACTCAAGGGACACTGTTAGATTGAATTGCACTGTAAATATACTTAAGTTCCGTGTTGATTTATTTGTCTATTTATATTTACTATGATTTTGTCCGATTTTAGTGTATTGTAACTGCTTTATGCTGAACAATAAATTGTACTACTACTACTACTACTACTACTACTACTACTACTACTTTCCAAGTTCTAGTGTTGACTGAAAGAGGCTTCAGCCTCATGAACTGCATTAAGTGCAAACAAAAGAACAGCTTGAAAAAACCATTTAGATATGCTGATGCAAACAAAATTGTTTAGCATCTGGTGGAAAATGGATCTTAATAAAATATACGTCCCACTGTAAGAATGGGAAAGACAGGAGAGAAAAACAGTAAATGTTGATTTCTTAGCAATGCATCATCAACAGCCCTCCTTTTAGATGCATGCAAGACTCTTTAAAATGTAAACAGTTTTACATATTTCTAATCCATACTGTTATGGTGCATAATGCACATCCAAGCTTCGGACTGTGTCAGAATGTATATTATACTTTGCATTGAGTATTTGAGTGTTTGGTTATGTTTTCTACTGTTTATTGACAATAAAATATATCACTTGTTTGGGCCACCCAATTTGCGCACATGAATCAATTTTTTGCACAAAGTGCCCACAACATATCAGTCACCCACCCACCAGAGACTGAAAATTAGAGGAACATTGTCTATGACCAACAAACACTGTTTGCCAATAGTAAGAGTAGATTAAGAGCCCATTTTTAAACAAATTTGGAGGGTACATGAAGGAAGTAGATTCGAGTCCTTGGACCAGAAAAATGGTTGATGGATTTCTACTACCATCACACACATTTTCTTTTTCGACCAAAACAGAATTGATCAAGATTGGGTCCTCTTGGAGTAGTACAGCATAGTAGAAGCCAAATGTCAACATATTGACTTTAATTTGCATTGTAGCAGCATGCTTTTGTCTTACACTGAGAATACTGAAGAAATATTCATTTAGTAAAGCTGCCTTCTGCTACTCATCTTCCTCCCCTGAGCCTGACCACCGTGTCACTAGTTTTGCACTGTCTGGTCTTGTGTGTATTGAAAGAATGCCTTGTCAGCCCTCTTGAACCTCTCTGCACATCTTAGCTTCACATCTGCTTTGCCTGTGTCAGTTTTCTTGGCCATCCTCAGCCTTTCTCGATATTAACATAGAAACATAGAAGTCTGTTGGAAGAAAAGGACTGACACCACCTAGTCTGCCCATTTGTATAGCTATCTGCTAAGACATGCCCCCCACCCCAACAGTCTCCTGTGTCTGTTCCATGTAATTTTGAAGCCTTCCATGTTGCTACAGAAGGTTACTAAGTAAACCAGTGGCTGTGGGATTCAAATCTGGGATCTTGTGAGTTCACAGCTCTGTACTCAGAAACCAAGCACAACACTGCTCTTCAGTTGGTAATAAAGGACAAAATGTAACAAAACAGTGTTTTAAAGTAGTCATTGCACATACTGTTCAGCTGAAAGTTTAACTATTGTGACCTCCTGGTCTGTAAACGTCTGCTTGAGTGTGCAGCTAGCGCTCCTCGGTCACATCTGCCCACCCCCCTCTCCTTTTGTTCACTCTCGGCCATTCTCAGCGTCACCTACTAGTACTCTCCCCTGTTCTCTGTCCCATGCTCTTTTAAAGCTACCCACCATTTTGCATGGTCACCCTCTGTATTAGGGCATTTCACTTTGACACCATTCTCTCTGTGAAGTAATGCCTCCTCATCTCCCTCCTAAATCTTCCCCCCTCTATTCTTAGCCCGTGCCCTCTAGTGTTCCTTCCCTTCCTCAGTTTAAAAACCCTGTTGGCTCCATCCTTGTTGATTCACCTCAGATACTTGAAAGTTTAGATCATGTCCCATCTCCTCTTCTTCCAGGGTGTTTACTTCACCCAGCCCGTTCTCGTTGTCTCTCCTCAATCTCTGTAACATCCTCATTGCCCTCTGCTGCATTCCCTCCAGTAGTTTGATATCCGCCTCAGGTATGGCCTCCAGAACTGCACAACAGTTCTCCAAGTCCAGCATGATCAGTGACCTGTTGAGGGCGAGATCACCCCTCTGCCTGAATGAGAACCCCTTGCTATACACCCCAGCATCTTGTGTTTAAAATTCTTGTTATATACACTACCGCATATATTATTCTTCATATAATAACTGGTATTTTCTTGACAAACTCCATCTTTTCATAGTTCTGTGTCTCATCCCTTCTTACTAACCAAGCTTTCATCCACTGGCCTTTCTCTTGCATCTGTAAACTGATTTAACTCCTACCTCTCTGGCGACTCCAACAAGTCAAGGTTGGTGAATTCCTCTCTGACTCTCTCACAATACATTCTGGTGTTCCCAATGCTCCATCTTGTGCCCTATACTGTTCTTCATTTCTTTAAATGATCTTCTGTCCATATCCACTCGGTAAACCTCACAAACTTGCCTCCATCTCCTCTCCTATTCACCACCCTTGATGGCTCCCTACTAGGCAACCAGTCCCCATTACAAAGTACCTGGGTATATGACTGAACTCCCAGCTTGACTACTGTAAACATGTTGAACACATCCATGTTAAACTTCACCCTAAACTGGGCACCTTATACAGAAATAAGGATGCCCTCTCCTAAATACTGATGTCAGCTCCTTACCAAGATGATCATCCCTGATTTGACTATGCCAATGTTGTTTATGGCCCGCATCAGCCTCCCCTTTGTCAACAGCATGACACCCTCAACAATGCTTTTGCCACTTTGCTCTACATGCCCTCCTGCACACATCACTGTACCCTCTACCGTCCTCTCCTTACTTTCTACACACTAGCATGCAAATTCACTCTGCTATTTTTATCTCTATATAGGTTTGGGTCCTTCACGTCCTACCTTTCCTCAGTTTTGTCTCCCCTCTGCGCCTCCAATTCACTTCAGTCAAGGGATACCCACACATTCTCCCTCCTCACAACCTCCTCCTGTTCTGGCTCAGCTGCTTTCTCTTACAGACTGCCCTCACTCTGGAACACCCTCCTCCAAATCAGACCTCCTTTTCTGTCTCCTAAAACATGTTTTATCCCTCCAAACTGTGTTCCCTGAGTCCTACTATTGCCAAGACTAATCTTCTCATCTTCCTCTGCTCAACAACTACACACTCTCCTCCTCATTCACCTCAGCTTGTCCTCCTCACCTTCTCTCTTCAGCACTTACACTCTTCTCCTTCTTCTCCCTTCCCGCCTCCCCACAGAAAATTGAATGGTTAATGCTTTCAATTACTCCTGTCCATGTAACCCTAGGTGGTGCTATCCCAAGGGCTACTCCTGCCTATGGAATGAATCCACTGGGGGCACCATAGTGGATGAAGAAATTTTCCACTAGCACCTTGGCCAGGTAGCTGCCTTTTTGATCTTTGGTAGGGAAGCTTGTGCATACCTTGTGAAATGATCCATAACCACTAACACTTTACTCAATGTTTCACTGGTCAGGCTCTAAACTCAAGAAGTCTATGCAGACCAGTTCCATTGGGGTGCTGGTAGTATGTTGATAAGGGGCACCCTCTGAGGCAAGGCTTTTCTCTGCAGGCAGTAACAGGTGCTGGAGTGGGAGGTTTTGGAAGGAACACACCCAGGTGGCAGGAACAGTTTCTAAAGTCCTCTACAGTTTTCCCTTCCCCAGCAACAACTTAGCGAATTTCTACTCAAGTATTCAGATGATGGTGGTGTGGTAGTGGCACCTTGCCACCATCTTTATTCACTGTTTAGTGCCCATTGTGGAGCCTATCATTGACTGAATGTCCCTCCTGGCTCAAATGATCCCAAACCTGGCTCTGCTACTGTGTAACCCTGCTCTTTCCCGCTAGTGGCTACAGCGATACCCAGTAACTCACCTTCACAATACCATAATATGCCTTGCAAGTACCCACACTGTTTACACTTACCACCGAGGCTTGTTCCTCCAGTTTGACCCTGGGGATCCCTGTAAAACAAGGTTAGCAGAGCAAATAGAAACAGTAAAGTACTTTGAGCACAAACAGGCACCACAATCAGGCTGAATGCAGGAAAAAGATAGATCTGATTTATTCTGGGGGGATTGAACATGGGATGGGTGTAATCAGGTTAATTAGCTTAAATACTCTTATATCAATCACCCAGCTGTGTATGCATTCAGAATCCCTAACACAGTCACACTCTCTGGGTACCCAGGTGGAGGATAGGTGGGCTAGCCAGTACCGTTGCCGGGTAGGCGGTGTTGTAGCTGGTTGGGGCCCTGTGATGGAAAAAACAATTTGCACAACACACACTATTTGTAATATGGAGCCAGATGGCTCAGTCAGTGAGGCAAGAGAAATAAAAATAAATCAGATGACACACTTATATTAAACTGAAATTGCAGGGAGCTGCCCTGATGGTTGTCATGATACCCAGGACTGGACACAGGATGGACGAAAATTGAGACAGCAGGTTACTCTTGTGGATGGCCAGGAGAAGCAGAGCCCACACAATTCACAAAGGCATTGTTCCTGTTCAAGCGTGGAGCAGGGGGGCTGATCCCCAGGCAGGTTTCTCATTGATGGCTTTCCTCCATGCAGTAGGGTAGTCTGGCAAGGCCCTCGTGTGACACCATTTTGCCGGTTCTGCTGATGAGCCCTGTTACAACTTTCAAAATTCTAGAGCTAATATTAATTGTTTTTTTCTGGCTATACATGTTGATATTTATCATAATCCCATAAAAGGCACTTCATCAATTAGATTATGGGGTTATAGGCCTTGGGATGTCTTGGTTCTGTGCTATGGAGAGCTATGTATCCTCACTGAGACACTCATTGCTCATTCCGAGCATAATCTCAAAGTGTGCTTCTGGAATTTCAAGGCATTCTTAGCCCTGATCAGAAGGTGGCACATATACTGCCTATCCACAAGGGGGGATCAAGGAAGGTAGCAGGGAACTACAGGCCTGTCAGCCTGACATCGGTGGTGGGCAAGGTGATGGATGGCATTGTCAAGGAGAGGCTGGGGGGGGACTTGTATAAATCACGACCCACTATAAACTCACAACACATTCACATGTAAGGAAATTCAATTGTGCCAGTGCTTGGTTTATGAGGGTATTGGAAGGCCATTGATGTGGTCTGCTAATCACCCTCTAGTGGCATAATGTGGCACGAGGCATTGCCGAGTGCGACATGCCATTAAAGGGTGATTAACTGACCATTAACATAACCTCTGGGAGTGCCTTATTGCTATTATAATAAAAATGTTTTTTTAAACAGTGTTAAATTTTGTTCAATATATGGGTAAGCTGTACAAGTATATTAATAAAAGATTAACATAAGGCTGTTAGAATGTTTACAGCCAATCAGAAAGCTTCATTTCTCAGACCATTGTTATAATTGTGTATAGTCCGGGCAATGACGGACTGGTAAAATAAATATTTGACTTGTTCAGACGGGGGGGGGAGACAGACTATTGGATAGAAAATATACATTTTTACAGCGACAGAATTAGTGGTAGGGTCTGGTATGGGAAGGTGTGTGTACTGACATTGTACACGGGGAAATGCTTAACTTATTTATTTGCTTTTGTTTACCGGGTGCACACACTAGACAACCAGGTGCCTATTTTCAAATGCGTCCCGGGAGGGTTACAATGGAACAAAAAAATGATCATCAGGCATCAGGCATATACAGGGTTAACATACATCTTGGTTCAGGCACATATATAACATAACATATATTTTACTGTCACATAAATCACAAGTAAACTGTATTCTAGCACTAAATGTGGGTTTTTGTGTACAGGCCAGGCAATGGCAGGCTGATTAAAAAAAACATATTTGACTTGCACAATCCGGGGGGGTGCAGGTGGGGGAGAGACTGGATGTCAAGAGATCTCTTACCTGGTACATGACAACCACTAAGGACCATAGAAAGGACAGAAAACAACTGATCTTACTTTGAGAGGGTTCCTGCAGTAGGTCTTCATGTATAGGTCTGCATCTTCTGGCATCAGAACTGCACGGCAAACTTGTAGCTAGCAGTTATCAGGTGATGTGACGTCAGCGTGACTATAAAAGGGGGTAGTCTCTTGCCCGTCATCCAGTTCTTTCCCGCTATCGCATATTCATCCTTTCAAGTAGCGAGCTCCCAATCATGTCCCTCCTCCTCTCTCCTCTCTTCCCTGTCTTCCAGGAGTACATGTTTAGTGCCCTCAACCTCTCCTCGTATGACTTGCCCTGCTGTCCTGTTTCCTATCTCTGTGATGCTCCCTCTCAAACCCCTCTCTCCCTACTTGTGATGTTTCTTATCCTCCTGCCACTTCTCCATCCTGGTTAGTAAAGGGGGGCAACATGAATGTAGAAGTGAAATTACAGGGATGGTCAGAAGATTTGGGGGTTGGGTCAGGTGGGGGTCCAGTGCCAGGAAGAGGGGTCAGAAGGGGCAAGTGACAGCATTGAAGAGGGTCAACTAGGGGAATGTATTTAGATTAGGAGTATGTGGGAGGAGAACCATAGTAACTTTCTTGTTCTCTTGCCTTTGAATACCAATCTGATGCACTGGTTTGTTACTTCCATTAAGGCTTCCTTTAGATGCTTACACTGTTCTTCCACTGCCCCTCCTGCCCCCATTCTCTCCAGAGCTCTTTTGAGACCTCTCTCCATTTCAGCAAAGTCAGCATTTTTGAAATCCAAAACCTTTGTCCTAGTATGACTTGAGTTAGTATCTATCCTTATGCTAAACTAAACTATATTGTGATCGTTGTATCCCAGTGTGGAGGAGTTTTGAGAGCGTGAGATTAACCACCATGCTATATTAGGGTGCTACACATGTTATCAAAGTGCATGTTTGACGATTTGACAGTCGAACTGTGATTCTGTGATGGCACAAATTATGAAGGTGCATATTTTGCCAATTTGACAGTTGCATGTTATCAAGTTGCATGTGCCAGTTTGATGGTCTAAGTGAAAATTCGTGATAGCGCATGTTATCAAGGGGCATGTTGTGCCAGTATGTCAGTCGCATGGAACATTTGTGATAGTGCATGTTATCAAGGTGCATGCTGTGCCAATTTGTCAGTCGCATGGAAAATTCATGATAGCACATGTTACCAAGGTGCATGTTGTGCCAATTTGATGGTCTAAGTGAACATCAGTGATAGCGCATGTTATCAAGGCATGTTGTGCCAATTTGACAGACAAGTGAACTAGATGCTTCATTTACAGAAGAGGTGCAAGAAGGAATTCCATTAAAAGGGTCGGTGAATGAACTTAACTGATTGCCCAGGCAACAATGGGCCAGTGAACCAAAAGGAATATCACCTATCCCAACCGGGATACTACAGTCACTTGAAAATTGGCCATCAGGCAGAGAGCACTAGTCTTTCTAATCATCTTTACTAAAACAAATTTTCTTCTATCTGTTAACTAATTTTATTCCTTTATGTCACTATTAATATTATTATTATAATACTTCTTCAACTGTAATTTTTTTCTTATGCACCATTACACTCTAATGTAGTCCGATGCAGCAGCAGTATCTATCCACTATCAGTTTCTTATCTCATTACTGTATCTTTTTCATATCAACCTATTGTTGTTTCTCTTTCACATGCCTGAACAGATGAGGACTCCTTTACCATCAGATAAGTATTGTTCTACTGTGAACATGTCATATATTAATAATTTATTATGAACTACGGATCCTTTGTGACTCCATTCCTGTATTTTATTTTTCAGTACTGAAGGACATCGTCCCTTCAAGATTCCTGCTTCTGACTCCACAGTATCCTGGTAAGACACTCTCCATATTACTGGTTGTGTCTGGTATGGGAGGGGTTGCATGGGATATGTGTCCTATAATCCCAGATCTTATTGAGAGGGCTCTTGCAGTGAGCAATACTTATAGGACTGACGCTGGCAGGTGGCAGGACCCCACAGTGAATTTCTACCCTAGCAGTCCTGGCGCCCAACTACCACACAAGGACGGACATTCTCTGTGCCTGTTCTGCCTAGGCACCGATCACCCAGTTGAGAAGTGCCAGCACCCCCTCAGCTTCACCCGGCTACCCGGAAAAGGTGGCAGCAATCCTGAAGCCCATATTCTGAAAAAGAGAAGATGAGTTCAATGTAAAAGGAGCTCAAATACCGAGGCAGGCGTCCACTTCCCTGAAGGCCATCAATGAAGGATAAGGAGGCACGGAACAAGGGCTCCTCTACCGCATCTCTCGGGGCAGCTGGGACACAGGTACGTCCTCAGGGACCGTTCCTTGATGGACGACTCGGAGGTTTGACCTTGATCTCAGTCATTCCTCTCTGAAGGTACACATGGTGGCCATCTCGGCCTATCATGTTCCCTTTGCAGACAAAACTTCCGCTCAATTGGAGGTCTCTAAGACCTTTCTCAGAGGGGTCCTCTATATGAGGCCCCCCATCAGTACTCCCGGGTCAAGTAAGAAGTCACTCCACCAGAGGAGTAGCTGCCTCAGCAGGTTGTTTCAAAAATGTGTCTGCGGCAGACATCTGTGCTGCCGCCACTTGAAATTCCATCAATACCTTTACTAAACACTACAGTTTGGATGTTTCTGGCCGTGGTGGGAAGACAGAGGAGTTGGGGAACTAGCAGGACAGAGAGTGGTAGCTGGGTGGAGTGCATTGCTGGCAAGAGATGGTATCCAGTAGAACAGTGGACTGCTTCTTTCTCAGTGTGAGGTACCAGTCCCCACCGGTTTAAAAAAAGTATTTTTTGACTTTTTTTTCAAACAGCCTGTAACACAGTTGGTAACCGGTTGGGGTGGGGGCTTGCATGTCTTTAAAGCTGTTAAATGCTAAGTGGTTAGGATGGCTAAAGAAATAAAAAAGGAAAAAACGGGCCCACTGGGTTTCAGCACTGTAGTGAGTGTGACTGATTTTAGGCATGAGAAGTTAGTATTTCCAAATGCCAAGCACATGTCACAACAATGTAAGCATCCTATGGTGTCCAATGGCCCCCCACAAGCCCTCCCATATCAGGCCACATCACCAAAAGTGCACCAAGTTGTTCAATGGAACCACAATTCCCTCCATATAAGGCGCTACAACATGTTAACTGTTTCCTGGTGACCGGACCTCATTCGCTTCCCTAGGCGGTCGGTACTCTTGTCACCGCCCACCCTGTTGGGTATTGTGCTTATATATTTATATCTTCACTGTCACTTCTACTGCTAGCAGTTATTTGTTCATGTAATATACTGTTAGTATTATGACACAATATAAAACAAATGTAATCAGAAGAACTGAATTGAATTCACAAACTATAAACAATACTTTGGATGTATGCTTTATTAATAAGACATAAAATTGGTTGCTTTTATCACTGAATTAAAATGTATGATGTGTTCTTGCAAATGTTTAAGGTCAATTTAATAACACTTATCCTACTTGATCCTTAGAGTTTTTAGTGCATCATCTTCATTGGGACAGCACCCGAAAATCAGAAAGAGAACAATGGTTGATTTTACATTTATCAGTTCACTGACACATAGACACTTTTGGAACGTTTGACTTTTGATGGATATCAACTGTACTGTGTTGTTGATCCTAAATTGATATATGTGAAGTTCTTCCTATGTTGTGATACTGCATATTATGGTTAATTAAAGTTGCAAGTTCCAAAACAAGAAAGGTTTCAATTTGGTGATTTTCTTGACTAGTAGGAAATACACTATTTGTTTATAACCAGGTAACATCAGGAGGCGTGCGCACACACCACAGGTGGCGAAAATGTGACTGATGTTATCGATCATAAACAACGGTTATTTACCTAAAATCTGATATTCTACTCTGATTTTCATGTCGTCGATGCCAGCATCGCAATATATATATATATATATATGCAGTAATCAAAGTGTTCATTAGGTCACGTAGTAAGGAAAACAATATTTGTTTATAACCGGGCAACATCAGGAGGAATTATAACTCACCGGTGGTAAAATGCAGACTGATGTTATGCAATCAAACCTATGAGTGATATATTGGGGGTTGACATTGTACACTACTGAATCTTAACTTGATGTTGCACCTGATACGGGATGGGATGTTTCTATTATCATATCACTGTGTCTTCGGTATGTGTGAAAAATGAGCTTGGTATTCCGTTAAAGATATTACATGTAACTCTTGAATATAACTTGTTTTTTTCTGTCTTTCAGGTTGATTCCTTGCAGTATATTTGACATAATTCAACAGAACATAGAATATTTTGTGGTACGTTTGAAAATATAAATCATTGCACAGTGGGGAGTTGGGGAGTAGGGTTTATTGAGCCTAACTGGTATTCATAGGGGCTTCATTTTTCATATTATTGTTAGAATCACCCAACAAAGATAACTTGCAACAATGATGTGTTTTTTTTTCTGCACCTTACAGAATAATCATGGCAAAAAAAATGACTGCATTGGATGTTTTGGCCGAGATCCAGATGTGTAGCGAGTCGATTTCTCCAGATCGCATAGTGAAGATGATGTTGAAGAAGATTGTACAATCTGGATCTGGTGGAAGTCACGGAATGATACTTCAGAAGATGAAGAAGTTGCTGATCAAGATTACATGCGGATGTGGAGCAGGAAGATCATGAAGAGACCCCCACAACATCAGTAGGTGCAATGCATAAAAAGACTCGTGGTAAAAGGGCTCGGTCATCAGCAGAACAAAGCGTTAGAAGAGAAGACGAATGGGAAGAGGTGACAACAACAAGTGACAATGGACACCTATTCACTGCAACTTCAGATCTCCAAGTACCAGTCCCAGAAAGTCCACTTGGATTTGTACAACTGTTTTGCCTGACGGATGAAGATTTGGAGCTTATTGCAAGGAACAAATAGATATGCCAATGATTTCTTTCTGGCACATCCAATTGATGAGTTGCCACCATTCAAGGGCCAGGGCTTGGAAGATGACTGACAAAGAAAGAACTGAAGAGGTTTTTGCATTATACATTGCGATGGGACTGGTAGTGAAGAGCAGTAAAGATGAATACTGGGGATTGGATGAAGTCGCCTACACACCATTCTGGGGCAGTGTGATGGCAAGGAACCGATTCAACCTGATTTTTTCTTTACTCCACATGGCTGACAACTCGAATCGGAAGCCTAGAGGGTTGGAGGGATTTGATCAACTTTTTCACATTAGGAGATACATGGCGATTCCTGAAGAGATCACGAGAAACCTATCTTCCCGACGGGACCTCTCCCTGGATGAAGGT
Organism: Neoceratodus forsteri; assembly: GCA_016271365.2. NCBI lineage: Eukaryota > Metazoa > Chordata > Ceratodontiformes > Ceratodontidae > Neoceratodus > Neoceratodus forsteri. The sequence goes on along the minus strand of CM057453.1, from coordinate 368,246,290 downwards.
ATATGTCTGTGGAAGGAAATCTGTTACAGAACATTTAATCTACAAAAACCAGTGAAGCATGGAATCAAGGTGTACACCTTATGAATCAAACTAGGGATACATATGCAACTGGCAATTCTATACAGGCAAAGTCGACGAGAACAGACAAAGGACATACATACAGAGTTTGTTTTGATCTTGTTAGAGAAGAACTCTGAGGAAAAGGCTACAGGATTTAGAACAGACAGATACTACACTGGTCCTCAACTCTACACAGATCTATTTTTATCTGGAGTTGGTGCAACTGGAACTGTTATGCCCAACTGCAAGGAATGCCTCCCAAAATAAAGACATAAAGCTGAAGATGAAAGAAAAGGTTACATTCAGGAAGACACCAATGCTCTGTATGAAGTGGAGAGACAAGAGGGACATATATACGTGTCAACAACATCAAGTACTGAATTTGTCAATGACGGAAGAAAGGATTGGAAGACTGAGAAATCGATAAAAAAAACAAATGTACATCGGACACAACAGATACATGGGTGGAGTCGACAAAAAAGATCAACTGGCAGGGTATTACAATTTTAACGACAATACTGAAGGTATGGCAGAAGGAGTTCTTTTATTTACTGAATGCCATGTTAATTCAGGGTACATAATGTACAGAAATTTCCCCAGAAAGAAAGAAGATGACGCTTGGAATTCAACGAACTGTAATTAAAGAACTTGTAACGACAAGCAAAACAATAGATGATCTTCCACATCATAGCCAAAAATGGCAATCGACAAAATTGGATCCATGCCAACGACTGCAAGGAAAGCACTTCCCATCAAAAATACCAAGAACACCAAAAAGCTGTACCCACCGAAGATGTGGTGTGCCAAAGAAGGAAGCATAAGGAATCAACCTACTGGTGTGCAGATTATGACAGGGCCTGTGTGTAGATAAATGCTTACGAATACCATTCAAAGATGAAATATGGGATGCCCGGATCACGAATACAAGTGATAGCGACACAGAATAATAAATGCTTGACAGGTGCAGATTCCTGTATCGAGACCGAGATGGCGGAGTGATCGAGATGTAGAATGAGGTGAAATGCCAGTGCTGCATCCCAGAATGGACTGCACAAGACTTCCTCTATCATAGTCAGCATTGTGTCCATTGGACACCATGGCATGTTTTATAGTTGCTGTTTCCCAGTGTGGGAAGACATGGGGTGTCCATTGGACACCATGGAATGGTTAATAGGCGTAGATTCCTGGTATCGAGACCGAGATGACGGAGTGATTGAGATGTAAGATAGGTGGGAAATGCCGAGTGCTGCATCCCGGAATGGACTGCACAAGACTTCCCTCTATCATAGTCAGCATTGCGTGTCCATTGGACACCATGGCATGTTTTATAGTTGCTGTTTCCCAGTGTGGGAAGACATGGGGTGTCCATTGGACACCATGGAATGGTTAATAGGCGTAGATTCCCGGTATCGAGACCGAGATGGCGGAGTGATTGAGATGTAAGATAGGTGGGAAATGCCGAGTGCTGCATCCCGGAATGGACTGCACAAGACTTCCCTCTATCATAGTCAGCATTCGTGTCCATTGGACACCATGGCATGTTTTATAGTTGCTGTTTCCCAGTGTGGGAAGACATGGGGTGTCCATTGGACACCATGGAATGGTTAATAGGCGTAGATTCCCGGTATCGAGACCGAGATGGCGGAGTGATTGAGATGTAAGATAGGTGGGAAATGCCGAGTGCTGCATCCCGGAATGGACTGCACAAGACTTCCCTCTATCATAGTCAGCATTGCGTGTCCATTGGACACCATGGCATGATTTATAGTTGCTGTTTCCCAGTGTGGGAAGACATGGGTGTCCATTGGACACCATGGAATGGTTAATAGGCGTAGATTCCCGGTATCGAGACCGAGATGGCGGAGTGATTGAGATGTAAGATAGGTGGAAATGCGAGTGCATCCCGAATGGACTGCACAAGACTTCCTCTATCATAGTCAGCATTAGCGTGTCCATTGGACGCCATGGCATGTTTTAGTTGCTGTTTCCAGTGTGGGAGAGACATGGGTGTCCATTGGACACCATGGAATGGTTAATTGGTGTAGATTCCCAGTATCGAGACCGAGATGGCGGAGTGATCGAGATATAAGATAGGTGTGAAATGCTGAGTGCTGCATCCCGGAATGGACCGCACAAGACTTCCCTCTATCATAGTCAGCATTGCGTGTCCATTGGACACCATGGCATGTTTTATAGTTGCTGTTTCCCAGTGTGGGAAGACATGGGGTGTTAACCGTCGAGTGGTTGCCAGGGGTGACCATGTAAACCCTCGAGGCGGCTCGAGGTTCTGTACCATAAGCAACTTTCAAGCGGTTAACAAAACCAGTTAACGATAGAGGACCCATACATTATATTTTATAGTGTATGATCCCAATTAACTGCCAAAACAAACTAATATAGCTTTTAGCCCCACCACGAATGTTCTGGGTCATTTTCTGGCCACTGCGCTGGTTTCTGGAATGCCGTCGGCGAGCGAGATCACAGATACACGCATGCGCAGATGGGCTTCATTTGTAATCCCATCGCTATGATGTACTCAAGAGAGGTTTATAACCATTTACATCATAGCGCTGGGATTATCGAGACATAATGTTGCCGCTTTTTAGCGGTAATAAGGGCGCACCATACATTATACTGTTATATACTGTGCCTAACCTTGTTTTACAGGGGGTCTCCAAGGTTGAACTGGTGGAACCAGCCCTGGTGGTAATGCAAACAGTGTGGGGGAAGTGTATAAGAATAAGACTACTGTGAAAATGTTTGTTGCATATTGTCTATGCTACTATAAGGGGAAAAAGAGGGATTACAATGTCCCAGAAAGCTGTATCCAGGTTAGCCTTGTTACTAACAACCCTGTCCTCCAGGTGGAGGCACCCATGTCAGATACATGCCCCTTAACCTGCAACTAGCCATGCAGGCAGTAGTATCAGACTGAAGCGCCACCTAGGGATACACAATGTGGGATGACATGGGAAGGCTGAACAACGTGTACTGCTTTATTCATGCTAGGTCATCAAACATGACTACTCCAAAATACCTTTCCCATTTGGTAACCATCAGTTTCTCAAACCACCAATCACTTAATGTTTTCATGAGATCTTGTGCCGCAAATGCATAATTTTGCTCTGAGTGCCACTATTAGTAATCACTCTTAAATGTTTTTTATTTCCTGGAACATACCAGACATGTTGTCTTTTGCCAGCAAATATCAGGAATTGAGCACTACTACCTGTCATAGATTGGATACACTCCGATGCTATAATATGTGTGTTTTCTTAATTCAGATATTCCGTGTCCAGAGAAGACTGTATGGATCTGCAGACACTCCTTTGTGCATTGAGCAGGGATTCGGGAGTGGTCTCGAACTGGGGGACCAGTGTTGACCTTCGATACTCCAGTAAATGTCCGTTGGTTAGGTGAGAGGGGTATGCGCTGGGATCAACTGGTGCCAATGTTGCGACGGGAGTGCCTGAGGGGATCCAAACCAGATGTCATCGTCATCCACCTGGGAGGCAATGATTTAGGATTGAAGATGTCAATGATGCTGCTACGGAAGATGAAGGAGGACATTGCCTTGATAAAGCACCGAATGCCGAGAACCATGATCCTTTGGTCCCACATCATCCAGCGTCGGCAGTGGAGGAATGTTTCTGATACGAAGAAAATGGACAGAACAAGGAGAAAGATCAACACAGAGATGGGGGCATTCATGAGAGGATTGTCAGCCGGCGTGGTCAAGCATGATGGCATCATGTCCCTTTTCCCAGAACTGTATTGGAAGGATGGTGTCCACTTAACGGATCAGGGAAGCGATATGTTCTGCAGTGACATCAAGAAGGCTGTAGCTCCAATCCTATAGAGGTATGCAATTTATAGATGCAGTGGTGGGGAATGTACAGTATATAATCCAATGGACTATAACTTTCAGGTCGTCATTGGTATAATGTCTTTAAATTCTGTGTTTTAGATTGTAGTATATAGGATAAAAGTCTCTAAAAGCGAAGAACGTATATGGATATATGTTCCAAATGCCCTATCAACTGTCGTCAGGGTCATCTTCCATATGACAATCACTGTAATCTATATACACAGTGCATTGTACGAAATATGTCCCCTGGCTTCAGAAATACTCATGCAACTGTCAGAATGGGAAATAAATTGGAAATAATAAGTGCATAAGGTAGGTTACTACATGATGTCACTAACGGTAAGTTACAGTTTAGCTTAGGTTTTGAGATGTGTGTATTGATGTACAGTATGTATTCATGTTTCAAACTTAATTCAGGGTTTGACCTCATGAAACTGCTAACAGTGTTAGTCCAGCTGGGTACCTCAACAATGATTCACACTTGCTACCCATATCTAGCAAAAGGGGTTGTGTACTTTGTTTTTTTACCTTTATTTATTTATTTTTTTTACCTTTGTCATATCAGGAGAGAAACACTGCAATGATGCTACATTTCAACATTTTACATCTTGACTTCCTATGATACTACTCAACTGATACTTTCTGGGATTACTGTAAGAGACAAACTAGTTTGTCTAACAGGCTGTGGAAACCTTGCGGTGTTAACATAAATAGCCTTGTAGACCTACTTAGTACGTGATTGCACCACAACAGACTTCACCTTCACCGCCTCATCAGTTGGAATGAATTATAATGCATGGACTAGTTCTGAACACTCCAAGAGATGACTTCATGTGGGTGAGCTACATTACTTTGGTTAAATTAAATATCACAGAGTATGTAAAATGTTGATGCAATGGTGTAGCATAAGGTAGATCAGACAGTTTTTATCTACAGGTCACAAGCCTGAAGACGATATATAGAATTTAGAATAGGAAGGATAGGGCTTTTCTCCAGGGTTTTAGAATAGGGAAAGGATAGGGTTTTCTCCACAGGTTTTAGAATAGAGAAAGGTATGGTTTTTCTACACAGGTTTTAGAACAGGAAAGTATAGGGTTTTCTCCACAGGTTTTTGAATAGGAAATTGTAGGGTTTTCTCCACATGTTTTAGAATAGGAAATGATAGGTTTTTTCTCCACAGGTTTTGAAAGGGAAAGAATAGGATTTTCTCCACAGGTTTTAGAACAGGGAAAGGATAGGGTTTTCTCCAGGTTTTGAATAGGAAATGTTAGGGTTTTCTCCACAGGTTTTAGAATAGGGAAAGGATAGGGTTTTTCTCCACAGGTTTTAGAATATGGAAAGAATAGATATTTTCTCTGCAGGTTTTAAAGTAGGGAAATGAGAGGTTTTTTTGCCACATATTTCTGGCATTACCATGTCTGATGGAATGCTCTTTGTGTATGATGATCCATACACTTGAAAAAGTTTTGCATCAGTGAAATGTGGACCACCAATGGTAAATGCTAATGGTAATAAAAAATAGTAAACTATTTTGGTTTCTTTCCTACTGTATAGTACGCTATATAAGATACTGTATGGTGGCCCAAATACACACCACTTTCATTAACACCTTACTTAATTTGCTGTTCTCACTGCAACCGTGAGATACTGAAGAAACTAGGTCCATTTTCTATTAATTATATAAAACTCATGGGTGACGTATATCTTGTATTTCATCTTTGAACCTTAGGGTGAAGGTGTATCATTGCTGTGTATTGACAACCACCAACTATTTTATATAATGTATGGGGAAAAAATATCACAAAACATGGGACTAAGGCATAGTAGGATAGGGTAACATAAAAAAATGTGTTAATTATCCAAGGGCAATACAGTGATCTAAAACATAATAGCATAAGGTAATACTAGATAGGTTTTTCCACGTTCACATGCATAAATGCTGGAGATAGATATAGGAAAAGACAGATCTTACTTCGAGAGGGTTCCATCAGTAGGTCATCACATATAGGACTTGAACCTCCTGGTATCGGGCCGCACGGCAGACTTTTCTAGCAATACCTGAAGGGGGACCACCCACCCAACGTCACTTGACCAACAGAACCCCTTCCAGTGCCAGGTTAGGTTGTGCCGGTGCACATCAGTGACCCTGCCGTGGGCTGTCTCGACACGGACCCTCCCCATCTACACAACGGCGGGTCCGACGTGGATTCCTCTGATGCCAGGTCTGACATTGGGGGGCTTATAATCAACCCTGAACTGTCCCGCATTACCTTTTGGGTATCCAAGGGATCCCTACCCGGGGTACTCCACTCCAGATTGGAGTCATTTGAGGCAGTTCTACCCTGGATTTTGCCCTTACTCCAAATACATGGGGTTTCAAGGGTATTATCCTCCAGTGGACACCCCTTCTCCTCCTTCTCCTCCTCCCCTCAGCCTCAACCGGATCCACCTCCCCTTCCCTGGCTACTTCGGATTTCAAGACCCTGATTCAGTCTTGGTGGCAAGGGCCCAGGTCAGAACTGGTTTCAGATCTGGAAACTAGGCTCCTGCAACCACAGCTTCCTTATCTCCTTCCCGATCAGCTATCTTGCAACTGTCCATGTCTTGGGAAGACTGGCAGGACGTTTCCTTACCAGACTTTAGACACCGTCCTGTCAAGGAGAGTGGACTTCATGATGTGTTATATAATAGGAAAGGATAGGCTTTTCTCCACAGGTTTTAGAAAAGGCAAAGGGTAGGATTTTACTCCACAGAATTTAGAATAGAGCAAGGTAGGGTCTTTCTACAGGTTTTTGAAGATGGAAAGATAGGATTTTCTCCACAGGTTTTAGAATAGGAAAGGATGGGGTTTTCTCCACAGGTTTTGAATAGAGAAATGTTAGGTTTTCTCCACAGGTTTTAGAATATGGAAAGAATAGGGTTTTCTCCACGGGTTTTTGAAAAGGGAAAGGATAGGATTTTTCTCCACAGGTTTTTGAAGAGGGAAAGGATAAGATTTTTCTCCACAGGTTTTAGAATAGGGAAAGGATAAGGTTTTTCTCCACAGGTTTTTTGAATAGGGAAAGGGTAGGGTTTTTCTCCACAGGTTTTAGAATAGAGAAAGGGAAGGGTTTTTCTACACAGGTTTTAGAACAAGGAAAGGATAGGGTTTTTCTCCACAGGTTTTTAGAATAGGTAAATGTTAGGGTTTTTCCCCACAGGTTTTAGAATAGGGAAAGGATATGGTTTTTCTCCAAAGGTTTTTGGAAAGGGAAAGGACTGGATTTTTCCTCCAGAGGTTTTAGTACAGGGAAAGGATAGGGGTGTTCTCCACACATTTTTAAATAGGGAAAGGATAGGGTTTTTCTCCACAGGTTTTAGAATAGGGAAAGAAAAGGGATTTTCTCTGCAGGTTTTAGAATAGGGAATGAGAGGGTTTTAGCCATACGTTTCTGGCATTACCATGTCTGATGGAATGCTCTTGTGTATGATGATCCATACACTTGAAAATGTGCATCAGTGAAATGTGGACAACTGATGGTAAATGCTAATGGTAATAAAAATAGTAAACTATTTGGTTTCTTTCACTCACTGTATATGCAGCTATATAAGATACTGTATGGTGGCCTAAATACACCACTTTCGTTAACACCTTACTTAATTTGCTGTTCTCACTGTAACACGTGAGATACTGAAGAAACTAGGTCCATTTTCTATTAATTATATAAAACTCATGGGTGACGTATATCTTGTATTTCATCTGTGAACCTTAGAGTGAAGGTGTATCATTGCTGTGTATTGACAACCACCAACTATTTTATATAATGTGTGGTGAAAAAATATCGCAAAACATGGGACTAAGGCATAGTAGGCTAGGGTAACATAAAAAAAATGTGTTAATTTCCCAAGGGCAATACAGTGACCTAAAACATAATAGTAAAAGGTAATACTAGATAGGTTTTTACACTGTTCACATGCATAAAGGCTGGAGATAGATATAGGAAAAGATAGATCTTACTTCGAGAGGGTTCCATCAGTAGTTCATCACATATTGGACTTGCACCACCTGGCATCGGGCCGCACGGCAGACTTTTCTAGCAATACCTGAAGGGGGACCACCCACCCAACGTCACGTGACCAGCAGAATACCTTCCAGAGCCAGGTTAGGTTGCGCTGGTTACGACGTCGGTGACCCTGCCGTGGGCTGTCTTGACGCCAGACCATCCCCCATCTACACAATGGCGGGTCCAACGTGGCTTCATCTGATGCCAGGTCTGACATTGGGGGGCCTATAATCGACCCTGAACTGTCCCACATTATCCTTTTGGGTATCCAAGGGATCCCTACCTAGGGGGCTCCACTCCAGAATGGAGTTATTTGGGGCAGTTCTACCTGATTTCACCTTACTCCAACTACATGGGGTTTCAAGGGTATTATCCTCCACCAGGCCCCTCCTCCTCCTCCCCAGTCTCAACAGGATCCACCTCCCAAACCCCTGGCTACTTCAGATTTCAAGACCCTGATTCACTCTTGGTGGCAGGGGGCCAGGTCAGAACTGGTTTCAGATCTGGAAACTAGGCTCCTGCAACGACAGATTCCTATGTCTCCTTCCCTGATCAGCTATCTTGCAACTGTCAATGTCTCAGAGAAGACTCAGCAGGACATTTCCCTACTGGACTTTAGAACCATCCTGTCAAGGACAGTGGACTTCATGATGTGTTATATAATAGGGAAAGGATAGGCTTTTTGTCCACAGATTTTAGAACAGGGAAAGGGTAGGGTTTTTCACCACATGTTTTAGAATAGAGAAAGGGTAGGGCTTTTCTCCACAGGTTTTAGAATAGGGAAAGGATAGGGTTTTTCTCCACAGGTATTTTGAATAGGGAAAGGATAGGGTTTTTCTCCACAGGTATTTTGAATAGGGAAAGGGTAGGGTTTTCTCCACAGGTTTTAGAATAGAAGCAGTTTGATACAGAAAATGATTGAGCAGTAGCCACCATCTTATTTTTGGTCATGTGACCCAGGGATGTAGATATGGGTACAGTCTGGGCCTTCATTTACTTATTCACTTCCTAACATGTAAAACAAGCTGCTTTTACTTTTCCTTTTGAATTTATTGACTTGCACCTCATAATGCAATAGGTGGACACCCCATTGACATGAATGGGCATACCATGGGTGGTTGGATATGGCACCCTTCTATCTGCAGTTGGGTCTGTAATGAGAAATTAGGGATCAGAAATTTCATCCAAGCCCCTGCAGATGTAAGAAAAGGTGTAATGCCTTGACATTTACCCCTTTATAATATAGTTATCCCAACAAATGTGTAACAAAGCAGTTTGACAGAAAATGATTGACAGTAGCCGCCATCTTATTTTTGGTCATGTGATCAAGGGGATGTAGATATGGGTACAGTCTGGGCCTTGATTTACTCATTCGCTTCCTCGTCATGTAAAACAGGCTACATCTTACTTTTACTTTCTGAATTTATTTGTATGTAACCCATAATGCAATAGGTGTGCCCCTCATGTGCCAGCATGGCCTTCCTTAGGTGGTTGGGTATGGCACACAGCTATATGGTGGTGGGTCTATAATGTGAAATTAATGATCATAAATTTCATCCTAGCCCCTGCAGATGTAAGAAAAATGTGTAATCCGTTGATATTTACCACTTTTATAATATAGTTATCACAATAAATGTGTAAAAGAGGCAGTTTGATACAGAAAATGATCAAATGGTAGCCGCCGTCTTGTTTTTGGTCTTGTGACACAGGGGATGTAGCTATGGGTACAGTCTGGGCCTTAATTTACTCATTCTCTTCCCTGTCATGTAAAACGGGCTACTTTTTACTTTTACTTTTTGAATTTATTGGCATGCACCCCATAATGAAATAGGTGGACACCCCATTGGCCAGCATGGGCATACCATGGGTGGTTGGGTATGGCACCCCTGGCTATCTGCAGATGGGTCTGTAATGTGAAATTAGGGATCAGAAAATTCATCCAAGCCCTGACAGATGTGAGAAAAGGTGTAATCCATTTACATTTACCACTTTTATAATGTAGCTATCCCTACAAACATGTAACAGAAGCAGTTTGATACAGAAAATGATTGAACGGTAGCCACCATCTTGTTTTTGGTCATGTGACCCAGGGGATGTAGCTTTGGGTACATTCTGGGCATTGATTTACTCATTCCCTTTCCTGTCATGTAAAACAAGCTACTTTTTACTTTTACTTTTTGAATTTATTGGCATCTGCCCCATAATGCAATATGTGGACACCCCATTGGCCAGCATGGACATACCATGGGAGGTTGGGTATAGCACCCCGGCTATCTGCATGTGGTTCTGTAATGAAAAATTAAGGATCAGAAATTTCATCCAAGCCCCTGCAGATGTAAGAAAAGTTGTAATCCATTGAGATTTACCTCTTTTATAATGTAGTTATCACAATACATGTGTAACAGAAGCAGTTTGATACAGAAAATGATGGAACAGAAGCCGCCATCTGATTTTTGGTCATGTGACCCAGGGGATGTAGATATGGGTACAGTCTGATTCTTGATTTACTCATTCACTTCCCTGTCACGTAAAATGGGCTACTTTTACTTTTACTTTTTGAATTTATTGGCATGCACCCCATAATGCAATAGGTGGACACCCTGTTGGCCAGCATGGACATACCATGGGTGGTTGGGTATGGCACCCCGGCTATCTGCAGTTGGGTCTGTAATGTGAAATTAGGGATCAGAAAATTCATCCAAGCCCTTGCAGATGTAAGAAAAGTTGTAATCCACAGAGATTTACCACTTTTAGAATGTAGTTATCCCTACAAACATGTAACAGAAGCAGTTTGATACAGAAAATGATCAAATGGTAGCCGCCATCTTGTTTTTGGTCATGTGACCCATGGGATGTAGATATGGGTACAGTCTGAGCCTTGATTTACTCATTCACTTCCTGTCATGTAAAATGGGTTACTTTTTACTTTTACTTTTGGAATTTATTGGCATGCACCCCATAATGCAATAGGTGGACACCCCATTGGCCAGCATGGACATACCAGGGGTGGTTGGGTATGGCACCCTGGCTATTTGCAAATGGGTCTGTAATGTGAAATTAGGGATCAGAAAATTCATCCAAGCCCCTGCAGTTGTAAGAAAAGGTGTAATCCATTGACATTTACCACTTTTTTAATGTAGTTATCACAATAAATATGTAGCAGAAGCAGTTTGATACAGAAAATGATTAAACGGTATCCACCATCTTGTTTTTGGTCATGTGACCCAGGGGATGAAGCTATGGGTACAGTCTGATCTTTGATTTACTCATTCACTTCCCCTTCATGTAAAACAGGATACATCTTACTTTTCCTTTCTCAGTTTATTGGTATGTAACCCATAATGCAATAGGTGGACACCCCATTGGTCAGCATGGGTATACCAGGGGTGGTTGGGTATGGCACCCCAGCTATATGCTAGTGGGTCTATAATGTGAAATTAGTGATCATAAATTTCATCCAAGCCCCTGCAGATGGAAGAAAAGTTGTAATACATTGACATTTACCACTTTTATAATGTAGTTATCACAATAAATGTGTAACAGAAGCAGTTTGATACAGAAAATGATGGAACGGTAGCCGCCATCTTGTTTTTGGTCCTGTGACACAGGGGATGTAGCTATGGGTACAATCTGGGCCTTGATTTACTCATTCACTTCCCTGTCATGTAAAATGGACTACTTTTTACTTTTACTTTTTGAATTTATTGGCATGCACCCCATAATGCAATAGGTGGACACCCTGTTGGCCAGCATGGACATACCATGGGAGGTTGGGTATAGCACCCCGGCTATCTGCATGTGGGTCTGTAATGAAAAATTAAGGATCAGAAATTTCATCCAAGCCCCTGCGGATGTAAGAAAAGTTATAATCCATTGAGATTTGCCTCTTTTATAATGTAGTTATCACAATACATTTGTACCAGAAGCAGTTTGATACAGAAAATGATGGAACAGAAGCCGCCATCTGATTTTTGGTCATGTGACCCAGGGGATGTAGATATGGGTACAGTCTGATTCTTGATTTACTCGTTCCCTTCCCTGTCATGTAAAATGGGCTACTTTTTACTTTTACTTTTTGAAATTATTGGCATGCAGCCCATAATGCAATAGGTGGACACCCTGTTGGCCAGCATGGACATACCATGGGTGGTTGGGTATGGCACCCCGGCTTTCTGCAGTTGGGTCTGTAATGAAAAATTAAGGATCAGAAATTTCATCCAAGCCCCTGCAGATGTAAGAAAAGTTGTAATCCACAGAGATTTACCACTTTTAGAATGTAGTTATCCCTACAAACATGTAGCAGAAGCAGTTTGATACAGAAAATGATTGAACGGTAGCCGCCATCTTGTTTTTGGTCATGTGACCCCGGGGATGTAGCTATGGGTACAGTCTGGGCCTTGATTTACTCATTCACTTCCCCGCCATGTAAAACAAGCTACTTTTTACTTTTCCTTTTTGAATTTATTGGCAGGCACCCCATAATGTAATAGCTGGTCACCCCATTGGCCAGCATGGACATAATAGGGTGGTTGGGTGCAGGGCAACCTGCTATCTACAAGTGGGTCTGTAATGTGAAATTAGATTAGAAATTCATCCAAGCCCTGCAGATGTAAGAAAATGTAATCCATTGACATTTACCAATTTTATAATGTTGTTATCCCTACAAACGTGTAACAGAAGCAGTTTGATACAGAAAATGTTTGAATGGTGTCAGCCATCTTGTTTTTGGTCATGTGACCCAGGGGATGTAGCTATGGGTACAGTCTGTGCCTTGATTTACTCATTCACTTCCCCGTCATGTAAAACAGGCTACATCTTACTTTTCCTTTCTCAATTTATTGGTATGTAACCCATAATGCAATAGGTGGACACCCCATTGGTCAGCATAGGTATACCAGGGGTAGTTGGATATGGCACCCCAGCTATATGCTGGTGGGTCTATAAAGTAAAATTAGTGATCATAAATTTCATCCAAGCCCCGGCAGATGTTAGAAAAGGTGTAATCCATTGACATTTACCACTTTTATCATGTAGTTATCACAATAAATGTGTAAGATAGGCAGTATGATACAGAAAATGATGAAACAGTAGCTGCCATCTTGTTTTTGGTCATGTGACCCAGGGGATGTAGCTATGGATACAATCTGGGCTTTGATTTACTCATTCACTTCCCTGTCATGTAAAACGGACTACTTTTTACTTTTTGAATTTATTGGCATGCACCCCATAATGCAATAGGTGGACACCCCATTGGCCAGCATGGGCATACCAGGGGTGGTTGGGTATGGCAACCTGGCTATCTGCAGATGGGTCTGTAATGTGAAATTAGGGATCAGAAAATTCATCCAAGCCCCAACAGATGTAAGAAAAGGTGTAATCCATTGACATTTATCACTTGTATAATGTAGTTATCCCTACAAATGTGTAACAGAAACAGTTTGATACAGAAAATGATTGAACGGTAGCCGCCATCTTGTTTTTGGTCATGTGACCCAGGGGATGTAGCTATGGGTACAGTCTTGGCCTTGATTTACTCATTCACTTCCCCGCCATGTAAAACAAGCTACTTTTTACTTTCCCTTTTTGAATTTATTGGCAGGCACCCCATAATGTAATAGGTGGTCACCTCTTGGCCAGCATGGACATACCAGGGGTGGTTGGGTATGGCTTCTGCTATCTGCAAGTGGGTCTATAATGTGAAATTAGGGATCAGAAATTTCATCCAAGCCACTGCTGCCATAAGAAAGGGTGTAATCCATTGACATTTACCACTTTTATGATCTAATGATCTCAATAAATGAGTCACAAGCATTTTGACACAGAAAATGGCTGAATGGTGTCAGCCATCTTGTTTTTGGTCATGTGACCCTGGGTAGGTAGCTATAGGTGCAATCTGGCACTTGATTTACTCATTCACTTCCCTATCATGTGAAACAGGCTACTTCTTACTTTTTCTTAATGGATTTTGTGACGTGTACCCCATAATCCAATAGGTACCCCCCCATAGGCCAGCATGGCCCTACCATTGGTGGTCCGCCCATACCTTATAATCTGTGGTGAGAAACCAATGTGAAATTTGTGTTTATATAAAGAATTTGTAGCCTGAAAGTGAAAATTAGTTACATTTTAGACAACAATTTTTATCAGTGATGCAACCGATTTTAACGTTTTTACAAACTTCAATATTTTTTGCAAATACAAATTCACAAAAACAATCGAAATTTCACTTTATAAACATATATATCTCCAAATGTCTTTGTTGGAAAAGTTATATTTTCACTTTGAATTATAGTTGTGTTAGTTTCTTACTACCCTGACAAATAAAGTTTACCAGGGAATTAAGAAAAATTATGTAATAACGTCATAACTGATAAGTGTACAAACCCAGTGAAAAAACCTCTGGCAGCAGGGATATGCAATTTTCAGAAAAACCTTGGCAGTGTAAGGGTTAAGACCCCATAATCAATACAGCACTGCTTACTTGGATGACATAGTCATCTATAGCCCGGACTGGAATACCCACTTAATTCATCTTAGCACTGTCATTCAAAGCATTAAGAATGCAGGACTTACAATAAATCCATCCAAATGTGCTATTGCTAAAACTTAGACCAGATATTTGGGGTTTATAATTGGGCAGGGAACTGTAAATCCAGAAACAGACAAAGCGGAGGCCATGGCCAATAGTCCTATTCCCACTACCAAATACCATATTAGATCTTTTTTAGGGTTAGCAAATTATTATCGCAGGTTCATTCCTGGCTTTTCCACCATTGTAACACCACTTACAGAACTGATTTTTTATTCATTTTTATTTAGTTGTTTAACCAGTAGTAGCACACTAAGCTGAAAGCGTTTTTACAGGTGTGACCTGGGAGCACAGGGAAGTTTAGTGACTTGCTCAGGGTCACACAGTATGCAAGTGGAAGCTGTGGGATTCAAACACAGGTCTGGTCTGCTGGATGTCACCAGATTTTCAGCTCAGAGTCTTAAACCACTGACTAAAAACAGGTATCCAAATAAAGTAAAGTGGACTGCTGATTGTAAAACAGCTTTTTGGAATATAAAGGCAGCTTTATGTTCTGCACCAGTACTCCCAAGTCCAGACTTTAGAAAACCATTCGAGGTCCAAACTGATTGCTCAGACATGGGCATTGGGGCAGTCTTAACCCAGCATGATCACAAAGGTGAGCACCCAATTCTATTCATTAGTAGGAAATTGCATGAGTGAGAAAGAAAATATTCCACAGTAGAGAAGGAGTGCTTGGCCATAAAATGGGCTATAGAGACTCTCAAATATTATTTATGGGGGCATAAATTCGCTATTGTAACTGACCACAACCTGCTATGTTGGCTACACCTCATGAAGGATAAGAATATGCACATCATGCACTGGCACTTGTCCCTCCAGCCCTATAAATTTTTGGTGAAACATAGAACTGGGTCTCAACATCAATATGCAAATTTTTAATCCTGATATGGAGCTGAACATGTTAAGACTGAAAATTGTGATGTGACTTGTAATAATGAATGATGTGTTTTAAAAAGACGCATACCTCAGGGAAAAGAACGGTAGGATCAGTTTACTGAATGTATAAATGTTAGTTATATGTTAAAAACTGTTCTGCTTATTAAGGGTCCCTGAAGGGAACATCTGGTGAGGGTGGCAGAAGTTCCAACCCTTCTAAGGGTGAAGGGTTCAGCCAACATCACACTGTGTTGCTTTCTTAAATGGGGAGGAGTTTAACAGGGTGCCCCTGTTATGAATATTTAGTCCTGAAGTAAAAATGTGTAACCCTCTCCCCAGTCTTCATTTCCTACTTTTCTCTCATCTTTTTCTTCCTCCTTTCTTTACCAAATTTTGTGTAAGGGTGGCAAACCTGGCATATCTCTACAAACTTTACTGTCCCTTTAAATAATCTTAAAACCCTTATGGTTGCACAATGAAAGTTTACCCTTTTTCTGTAAGGAGCTCTGTGTTTGAGTAATGGTTGTGCTCCTAAGGTGCCCCCAGTTTGTTTATGTTATGCTTCAGTGCTGGAAATAGGTGCCTCAGTGTCAAAAGTGAAGCACTATGTGCTATCGTAACTGGTGCCCCTTTAAGAAGCAAAGAAATGCTGCGCTGCAAGCCCGATGTCAGATGAAGTAAATAAAAACAAAACTGCTTGTTGTGGTATTGATGAAAAGCTCTTGTGAGCTTAAAAAGAAAAGGAAGTGCTGAAAATATTAATTGTTTAGACAGCCCAGAAAGCGAGTGACTGGGAGCTGTCAAAATCAAGGCCAAAATGAAATGTTTTAAATGACGGCTGACATTTCAGCCATCGGGATCATAAAGCCAGCAGCAGTAAAATTAGGAAAGACTGCTAAAATGACTTGCAGAGGCTTACTAGGTATAAAGCCCGGAACTTTAAATAAATAAATCCTTTTTCCTTTTTCTTTGTTAAAATAAATAACCTGTGCTTCAGTGTCAGGTCTCCTGGCCTGGCAGCGGAAGGCAAATAGGGAGCGCATCCCTCATTTGTCATTCCTCTTTCCAGGCTGGGAATTCCTGTATATAAAACATGTGAAAATGAACAAATAAATGTTTTTCTTTTGTTTTTACCTGAATTCTTGCCATTATGGGGAGATTCCTACTATAGGACTGAAAGCCCCTAAAGAGACTGCTTTTATAAAAATCAGGAGAGATGAGGTCATATCAAGTGGGAGGAGCTATGTTCCAAATGAAGTAGAAACCCCCTAGATAAAGGTTCAGATGACCTAAAACTGATATTTTAGGATATATTCACAAAAGGAATATAACATAAATGCTTGTTTTTCCTATTTTACAAGAAAGATCCAAGATAGCCTGTGATAGGACCACATAAAGGTCTATTTTATGTTAAGTGGAAGATTCCCCTGATTGTGATGTCACCCTAAGGATTGCTATAAAACCTGCCACCAGGGGACTATGAAGTGTGTGTGGGTCCATATCTTCTGACCGCCGAGGGAGAAGGAGCTAGTGTGAGAGCTTACACACTGTATTGTTGGGAATTAACTATTGGATATTCAGTATACAGAAGAAAGACAGGAGTTTCAAGAAGAAGTATTTCCTGATGTGTTGAAATGGTGTGATGGACTAACACCCACAATTTTTCTTTCTCTAAATATCTTGTTTTTTTTATTAGTTTTACATTTTTGCAAAGTTTTTACAAATTAATTGATAAACTCATTTATAGTGTTTTTTATGCACTAAATATTACCGTCTGGTGTCTGTCATTTATCCCACACCTTCTACAATGTTCCTTCTCATTAAATTATGGTAGGCACTGTAGGTACAGAAAGAAAGGATGTGTTAAGGAACATGAAGCTACACCACCCCTGTGCTGTACCTTGGGGGACTGGTGGTTTAGTCATGGTGGTTCTCATCCTAATGTTGTGCTGTACTGTATGTATTGCATCATAATACACAATTCAGTATTTATGTATGTCCTTTAACAATGTGCTCTGCAGTTGGATGACCTACCAAAATTTAATAAAATGTACAGTTACAAAAAAAAATTGCATAAGTCCTATTTAGGAGCTTAAAATGTGGACCCAAAATGTTTTTAAAGAGTTGCAAATTTGTAAGTAATTTCATTGATTCACTGTGGAAATACTGCATTTGGTTTTAAGTATTTTGTTCCAAAGCAGTTCCCAGATGCCTAGGTTGGGCACTGTGTTTGGGCTCGCCTGATGGATTTGTATACCAGGTGAAATCTGAGCTTAATATTGAAGGAAGCACTGATCTAACTGTTAGGGTTTGACTACTCTTAATAGTCCAGTTTGGGGCATTTTTGAGATTTATTTCATTATAAGGCCTTGGGGAGGATCTAGCACCATTAAACACTAGCGGTTATATTGCTTTTTTAAATTATTCATGCTAGGCCCGTAACCATGGTACAGTTGATTCCATTCAGGGCTAAATTGGGCAAATCTAAAAATGGGAGTTCCACCATCTAAGCATTTACAAGTTAACCACTTGTTCCACCCAACACCACTACCACTTACTCCAGGAGCCATGAAATTAGATAAAGTAGAGCAATGTCTTTTTCCTACCATAGAGAAAGGTAGTCTTGATCTGGCCAACCATATGACAGTTATTTTTTGGACTGAATAAAGGCAAATTGGGCAGGAATCATACCAATTTTAGAAAAGCATTTTTTATGTTACTATTTTCTGACCCAAAATATTTTTTACTTTGAACCCTTAGACATACCAATCTACAGTTCCTTCACCAAACAATCTTTTTTAGAAGAGATAATTTTACTTACCAGAGAGGAGATAAAGTCCCAGGTATGTACGAGTAGTGTGGGAGGGTATGCCCCTAAACGGTGTCACTATTACAGAAAAAACATCAATGCTGGCAATATCAATGTTTTCACTGTAATAGTCTGCCTAAGACCCCAACACTTTCTCTCCTGGTCCTGCACCCCCTTCCTGATCTAACTCTGACTTGGAGTTAGAATCCTATAGAGTGGGGTGTGTGGTGGCAGATCCACCCATGGAGGGGTTGTGGGAGTGAAGCCCCACAATGATAAAACAGCCTGGGTCTCCAGTCGGATTTATGTTGACTGCAAATTGCAGTCAACATACATCTGTCGCTGTGGTTTGTGGAGGTGATACACCAACGTTTCACCTCCACAAACCATATAAAAATAACAAACAGGTATATTCCTCTATCTTTGAAATCAAACAAAGGGGTAGAGGACACCGCAGAGCAGGACACTGCTGCACAGGAGCTAGCACTACAAACTCACACAACACACAGATCAAAACAAAAAAGCAAAAAGGAAATCCAAAACACTTCTGATCACAGGAGACTCCATGATTCAGGGAGTTGATAAATACCTCCAGTTGGGGGTAATGGTCAGATGTCTCCCAGGTACATCAGCGTGGAGAGACACTGATTGCATTGCTAAAATCATGCATGAAGTAGGAGAAAACATCGATGTCCTGGTATACATAAGGACTAATGATCTCACCAGCCAGTCAGTTGTGGAGACCAAGGAACAGCTGACCAGGCTGAGAGACAAACTGTCATCCATTTCATCCAGTATCTCCTTCTCAGAGATCCTGTAGGTCTGGGAGAGGAGGCAGATGGACAGAAGGTCAGAGAAGGGGAGATAGGGGAGCTAAACATGCGGCTCAAGGGCTGGTGCCAGAAAAAGGACACACATTTGTAAGTAACTGGCAACAGTTTGGGGAGCAAAACTTCTTTAAATTCGATGGACTGCATCTGATGGAGGAGGGAGTCAGTGCATTGAGGCAGAAGTTTGATGTTTTTGCAGAATATTTAAACTAGCAAATGAGGAGAGTCCTGCAACACCCGATACATCGAATGGGAAGAACACCCCTCAGCTAGTGATCAAAGAGGAGTTCAGCATGCTTGTAGTTCATTTGCATCACCAGGTAAGGAAAAAGGTTTGGCTCCCCATATGATGCACAGGGGAACAGCCAGACCATGCCCAACAACTAACACACTGAAATCTGGCCAATGGAAAATCATGTACACAAATGCCCGCAGTCTGGGAAACAAGATCCCAGACCTGGAGGCAACAATACTAGAGGCTAAACTGGACATCATAGCCATTAGTGAGGCATGGCTCACCAGTAACCACACTTGGGAGACTTTAGTACCCAGCTATGTACTGTTCAGAAGAGACCGAGGTGCAAAAAGGGGGGAAGGAGTTACCCTTTATATCAATGAAAATATCAAAACTACAGAAATTCAGAATACATACTTTTAGTGAAGAAATCATTTACTGGCTTATGTTCAGTGCAGGCACACAAAGCAGCCAAAAAGGCTTCAAGTATTCCAAACATTGAAAATGGGGAGGATATTCCACAAACATGGCCCATCTGGCTATGGATGCCAAAGGGTAGGAGCCACCTTCCTCCATATCACCATCTAATGCATTTCACACAAATGTGCTTTTTTCATGTGAAAAAACACATTAGGTGCTGATTAGAGATACAGAGAAGTTTCACTACGAACTTGAAGTAAATGTGAAGTTCCCAACTTCGCATTCATGAATAGCTTCATGAAGTTTCCATTGAAAGGTCGAAATTCACCCTTAATGGACTTTGCATTATTGACTTTGCATTAACTTCGGGTAACATTTTGAGAAAGGTGGAGTTTGTGAGAAACAGCCCACTGACCATATGTCTGACAGTCTGCAGGTCACATGATGCAGGAAGGAAGTTAATCGGGGAAGACAGTGAACTAGTTCATTCCAGTACTCCATTCAGTATCAATACCCCATGGAGCTGATCCTGTCTTTTGTTACATCCATCATATGGCCTGCATGTCACTGCTGTTAAATACTTTACACGGGTGGAAAACAAGAGAAACAAAAAACAAAAAAAAGGAAAGGAAAGCAGCCCTCGCAATCCTCAATGCCGGAGTTGTGCCCACTTGGAAATCCTTTTTCCATGACTGCTACAGCAACCTCAATGGTACACTGTTTTACACTGCAACAGGTGGACTGCTTCACCTGCATTATTCAGCACCACCATCATCGTGACTGGGTACCAACATAGATGTAAATGTCCTGCTTGGTATGTTGGACACTAAAAAGTTAAAGTTGTGTGATTCATGATCATAAAGATGAAGAACATGATATGTCTTGTGACTTGTGATCATGACATGACAATGAGTACAATGTTCACACTGAGATAGGCACCACACTGGTACTCTGAACACTACTTGAACATTCAAAGTCATCCTCCTCATGCCTGTGGTAAACCTCCAGTGCTAAATCACAACTTTCACCTACATATCTACTTGCTGTTACTTGAAGATTGGCTGGCAGATATTATTTCAGACACACACACACACACACAATTTATTTCACACACCACCTACATTAAGGTCTCATAATTCGTAATCGTGACATGACGTGATTCAATCATGATGAACTTCCTGGAACTGTACAATGTTTGTGCTGAGATAACATCTACAGGATTAAATAGGGCTGGCTTCTTGTGAGGACAAAGATTCAAGTAGGGCATCCAACAGAATGTGAACACAAACAGAAGTATCATATTAGAGCAAGGATGATGAGTAACATGATATGATAACTGGGTGTCCCCCAGTCCTGATTCATGACGAAACTGAAGATTTAAAAAAACAAAAAAAGTGGTGGTCCAAAGAAAGTTAAAGCTGTGTGATTTGTGATTGTGAAGATGAAGAATGTGATTTATCTCATGACTCATGATCATGACATAACAATGAGTACAGCTATCACACCGAGATATGCACCACACTACTTGAACATTCAAAGTCATCCTCCTCGTGCCTGTGGTAAACCTCTGGTGTTAATTCATAACTTTTACCTACATGGCTTCTTGCTGTTACTTGATGACTGGCTGGCAGATTTTATTTCAGGCACACACACAGAAGTTATTTCACACACCACCTACGCTAAGGGTGATGCTGCAGGCACTGCTGCTACCTACACATATTCAGGGACCTTGCCTGTCCTAATCCTGTCTGATACATTACTTTTTCCCTTCAAGGATTTTTTCCTTTTTTATTTATTTCACATGATGTGATGGAATGTCCTGCCCACAGAGCCAAAGCTTATACCCCACTGACCTATGTGGCTCATACACCACAGTCAGAAACATCTTTGCCTAAATGTGTCTTTTGGGCATTTTTTAGATTATACAGATTGACCAAGAAAAGAAACATGTTTCATGCAAACAGTGATTTTTTTCTAATTTTGTGGGTTGCTAACAAATTCTAGAGAATTCACAAGACAGCACAATGCCAAAAAATACTGCAATATCTACATTTCTTTATTATGTCTTTTTCTTTTGGTTAAATGCAATAATATGCAGTGAGAGACAGTATTCAATTACAGTACTATGGGGAAATACACAATAGTGGTACACTGACAACAATTTCAACAGACTGAACACAGACAATTAACAGCAACATTATATTTATTCAGTTTTTGGTGGATGGGAAGTCAATAAACAACAATAATGACTTTCAGGTGGAAATTGAGTACTAAACAGATGAAGCTACACAGGCATAACAAGACCTTAGCCAGTCTTCAAAAATCCTACAGTGGAACAACAATAGCTTTATTTTGTGGTGGGGGGGTTTACAGCAGTAGCTAGACAGAAGCAGGAAAAAATAACGCAGACGGGCTAACAAATTAAGAGTACTGCTATTACAGTGGTGCAATATACATCTGACTTGATGGCATGCACACAAACTAAAGATAATTTGCAGAAATTTTAACAGTTCAGTAAACTACAAAAGTCTCTTAAACAGACTGAAAAAATGCACAACAGCACAGCAAACAGCAAAAAATTATAAAAGCTTAATGGAGGTATTACTGTGTGCACCTGAACACAAAAATACTGAAACACTGTACAGAACAACAGTTGGAAAAAATTCCTTTCTCACTGTGAATCTCACTTCTACAATCTACACCACAGGACAGCCCCTCCCCTGAAGGACACTTCTACAGTGTCTGTCAGTAGAGAGACTGAATGTACTAAATTAACATTCAATATTAACACAAAATCAATAAACGCTCAATGATATTAACACACAAGGGTTTACTATAATTGATGTAATAACTTGTGACACAAAATGTTGTGGCAAAAATGCATTTTTAAAGGTTTTTCAATGATTTAATTCTCAGAGCTCTGACAGCAAACTGTCTCCAGTTTTCCACTACACACAGTACATTGAAATTAGGCTGTGCAAGAAAATGAAACCCATATGACTTTACATCCATGAATCACTGCACAATTTACATAAAAAAAAAAAACAAGGCAAAGTAACGCAAAGGCCATAGAGAGCAATGGGAACATTGCCTTGCTTTGAGATGTGAAGTTATTCACTTTGCTTTGCAGAATAATATGAAATGCAGGTTCTACATGAAATACTACACATGGTGAATTTTAGGCATTTTTCCCACCCCTAGTAGTGATGCAAGTAGGAAAGGTGGGGGTTCCTACTATTTGGTGTACATAGACAGTTGAGACATGTTTGTGGAATATGCTTTCCATTTACCATCCTTGGAATACCCAAAGCCTTTTGCCTGCTGTGTGTGTCTGCACTGAATAGAAGTCAATAAAGGAATTATTCATTAAAGGTATAACTTTATGTTAATTCCTTGGATTACAGCTGAGTCTAGCAGGTGCCAGTCCCCACTGACTGCATTGAACATTTGAAATTTACCATGTCACTGCTTTTCCTTTGTGCGGATTCTCTCCTGTACCATCCATTTTATATGGAAAAATGCCATTGGTAAGGACTAAGGCTGTAGGTATTCATTTCTTTAGTTTGCCTTTACCAAGAAAGTGCACTAGACAAACAAATGCTTATGTTAAGGCATGACCTGTGAGGTTACAAAGGAAAAGACAATACAATAACATCACCATGCACATTCATTTAAATGCAGGCATTGGCAGTAATACAAGTCCATAGTAAACAAAGAGTACATTACAATAAACATGGAATCAGGAACAAAAGTCTGAGTCATATGAATACACAGCTAAACATTATTTATAAGGGTGAGGAATGATACTAGTACAATAGCCACCATATAGTTTATGATGGAATGCTGTTATTGTTAAAAATCCATCACTTTTGAGATGTTGTTATACTGTAGTAGCTACGCCATCGAAGCTCTTATGCTGCACTAGCTACATAGCTACTACAGCATAACTACATCAAACGTGTTAACGCATGCGCGTTATATTACCAGAAAGCAGCTGCGGCAGTAAAACCAACAGTGAAACGAGTGGCAAAGTGGAGAAATAAAACAAAGTAAGTCACGCTTCGTAGCAGTTGGCATCCTACACTATAAAAAACAATGCATACCCAGCTATCCATAACAAGTTGGGTTAGTTCATCTCGAGGTCTCCAATGGTGACCAAACCTCTCGAGCTACGCTGTCGAGGTTCAAATGGTTGGCATGGCAACCTCTCGATGGATTAATCAGCTCGTTACCGATGGCTGAGTATACATTATTCTCTATGTAAGGATGGAGAAACAGGGAAAAGATCATTAATTAATAACAATTCAGCAAATAAAACAAGGTTCAATGGGCACAGTCTCTGCTGTTTCTGATGACTAGTAAAGATTTGGCCTCTCCGTGGAGTCTAAGAGTTTTTCAGCATCAGTCTTTTTTAGTCAGTTCTGAGAGTCATTAAATTACCTGCTTAAATACCATAGATAACAGTTCCTTTGTTGTCTACTTCAGTTATACTAGAATCCTAGCTAGAATGTTAATGTCTGCATCAATAAAGACAGGGTGATAGCTACGAGTTAGAATTTATTTATTTTTTCCTAATTTAGTTAGCACCATGCTGAGCACTTCTTTCAAGGGTTATGTGAGGCAACCTTTCTCCATGGCTTCTTGCAAAATGTGCCCTAATTGGGAAGCACAGTAATCATGTTTTCCACAAATTTACAGCATTTCAATATATGGATATGCGATTTAATAGCATACAAAAGCATACAAAAAAATCCTGGTAATAGCATTGCACAGAAAGTGGTAATAGTACAGTTGCTGACCGATAATAGCATCGTTCCAAAGTGATAATACTATAGTTCCCTCATGAATGATAGTATTATCACCAAAAGACATCAACGCATGTGCTAGAATGCCCTACCCGTCTTCTGGGCGTTTTCGATTGGCCACTTTCCGTTACTGGCGGTCTGAAAAATCTCAAAAGCATAAGCGGTCCTCGCTTAGCGAGACACTAACCCATTCCTCGTCATTTGCCCTTTTTTTAGACTGTGCCCCAAATGGATTTATCTACCTAAACCTGTCTTCCCCATTTCCCAATAGCAGGAAAAGGTAGGAATGTTTATTAATAATATTATGCCGTGCTTGTGCTTAATTGACATTGGGGGGAAGAGACGAGTGACACAACAACTGAGGCAGGGAATGACAGTGTGAGACAGTGCGGTGGTTCGCCATCACCCACACAGTCCTTAACTGAACTGGTGAACCGCCCATCTCAGAAGACCCCAAAACACAGTCTTATCCATATATTAAAAAAAATAATACATGGTTCAGTCGGTTCTTGACATGTAGGAACCTCTCGAGCTTCGCTCTCGAGATTCATAAATGTCCAGAACCTCTCGATGGTATTACTGACCGGTAATACCCACTGAACTATACATTATTCTATTTATAATTGCAAAAATGAAATAGGTTAGACTCCTCATCTCCTCATATTCACTCTACTGTGATAAACTTCAAGCTCCTATCTACCTCACAATGGTCTAACTTGTCTTCAAAATAATAATAATAAACTTTATTTATATAGAGCTCTTCAACAATATATCAGAGCACTGCACAACAATACAATTACAGCAATAAAATATTAAAATACTATTCAATAATTCAATAAATCACAGTGCCTTGAAATAGTCAGTTACAGAGCAACACCAAATGCCAACTGAAATAAATAGGTCATAAGGGCAGTCTTGAAGTTCTCCATGGTCAGGCACTCCCTTACCTGATGACGCAGAGAATTTCACAGGGTAGGGGCTGCAAATGAAAACGCCCTTGCTCCAGATATTTTTAATCATACCCTGGGAATCTTCAGCAACCCCTCATTGATCAAGCACAGTGGTCGGAGGGGGCAGTAAGAATACAGGAGATCTTATAGGTAATTCATTCCCTGTCCATGTAGGGCTTTATAGGTCAGCAAGTCAACCTTGAAGGTGATCCACCACTGAACTGGCAGCCAGTGCATTTCACGGCACAGGTGTAATATGACTGGATCGAAATGATCCAGATAACAGCTTTGCTGCAGTGTTCTGCACCAGCTGCAGGCAGTGGATGTCAACCCCTGGAAGCGCTAGGTAAAGGGAGTTACAGTAGTTCAGGTATGAAGTCACAAAGGCATGAATCAAAGTTGGCAAGTTGCTGGATGGCACCAGGTGCTTAATCCGGGTGATATTCCTCAGATGGAAAAAGGAAGACTTAATGATGACCAACACCTGAGAATGAAGTGTCAAACCATCATCAAGAATTGCCCCCAGATTTTGCACCTGTTCAGAGGTCGGTTACTGGGATCCTCCAAGCCAAAGTCCTAAGAGACACCCTGTCCTTGACCCCTCTATCCCAGTGACCAGGATCCACCACAAACACTTCAGTCTTGTCAGAATTATGTTTCATCTAGCTGGAATTCATCCAGTCCTGGATTTCTGCCAGGCAGTTATTAAAGACAGAGAGCACACTATCCTGGTCAGCCACAAAAGACAGGTAGAGCTGTGTATCATCTGCATAACAGTGAAACCTCAGCCCATACTGTCTCACAATGTCTCCTAATGGCAGCATATACACCACGAACAACATGGGGGACAGCAAGGAGCCCTGCAGCACCCCTCAAGACAGAGGGAATGCCTCAGAGGAATAAACCCCCGAGACCACCCTCTGAGATCTACCAGTGAGGAATGAGTGAAACCACTGGAGGACTGTACCAGACAGACAGACAGTAAATGGCATGCAGGTGATCCAGCAGCACCCCATGGTCTATGGTGTTGAAAGCTGAAGAGAGATCAAGAAATACCAAAATGATGCAGGATCTCTGGTCTCTCACAATCAGGAGATCACTGAGCACCCAAACCAGAGTGGTCTGTATACTATACCTTTTATGAAATCCAGACTGGAGAGGGTTGTAGAGGTCATGGACAGTAAGATGGTTCTCTAACTGTAGGGCCACAACCTTCTCAATAACCTTCCCCACAAAGGGAATATTAGAGATTGGATGGTAGTTAGCAGGACAGTCTGGGTCAAGTGAAGATTTGTTGAGAAGAGGAGTCACCACTGCTTCCTTTAGGGAGCAAGGAAACTCACCTATTTCCAATGAACACCAGACTATCTCCACAAGGACCAGGCCAAAGTCATTGATACAGTCTAATAAAAGGAGAGAACAGACTGGATCCAAACTACAACCAGTCAGCTGATTGTCCCTGAACAGGGCAGTTCCAGCTCACCCACAGTCGGCCGGCACCCAGCCAGCCACCGACCAAGACCAGGACACCCGCCTGCAGCTCCTTGGAAGCTGCTTGTAGAACAAGGGCTGTTCCAGCTCTAGCACGGTCGGCCGGCACCCAGCCAGCCACCGACCAAGACCAGGACACCCGCCTGCAGCTCCTTGGAAGCTGCTTGTCCCTGAACAGGGCTGTTCCAGCTCACCCACGGTTGGCCAGTACCCAGCCAGCCACCGACCAAGACCAGGACACCCGCCTGCAGCTCCTTGGAAGCTGCTTGTCCCTGAACAGGGCTGTTCCAGCTCACCCACGGTCGGTTGGCACCCAGCCAGCCACGGACCAAGACAAGGACACCTGCCTGCAGCTCCTTGGAAGCTGCTTGTCCCTGAACAGAGCTGTTCCAGCTCACCCACGGTCGTCCGGCACCCAGCCAGCCACCGACCAAGACCAGGACACCCGCCTGCAGCTCCTTGGAATCTGCTTGTCCTTAACAGGGCTGTTCCAGCTCACCAGCGATAGGCGGCACCAGCCAGCCACCGACCAAGACCAGGACACCAGCCTGCAGCTCCTTGGAAGCTGCTTGTCCATGAACAGGGCTGTTCCAGCTCACCCACGGTCGGCCGCCGAGCCAGCCACCGACCAAGACCAGGACACCTGTCTGCAGCTCCTTGGAAGCTGCTTGTTCCTGAACAGGGCTGTTCCAGCTCACCCGGCAGTCGGTTGGCACCCAGCCAGCCACGGACAAGACCAGGACACCTGCCTGCAGCGCCTTGGAAGCTGCTTGTCCCTGAACAGAGCTGTTCCAGCTCACCTGATAAATCCGGCACCCAGCCAGGCACACCGACCAAGACCAGGACACCCGCCTGCAGCTCCTTGGAATCTGCTTGTCCCTTAACAGGGCTGTTCCAGCTCACCCACGGTCGGCCGGCACCCAGCCAGCCACCGACCAAGACCAGGACACCAGCCTGCAGCTCCTTGGAAGCTGCTTGTCCATGAACAGGGCTGTTCCAGCTCACCCACGGTCGGCCGGCACCCAGCCAGCCACCGACCAAGACCAGGACACCTGTCTGCAGCTCCTTGGAAGCTGCTTGTTCCAGAACAGGGATGTCCAGCTCACCCACGGTCGCCGGCACCCAGCCAGCCACCGACCAAGACCAGGACACGCCCGCCTGCAGCTCCTGAAAGCTGCTTGTCCCCTGAACATGGCTGTTCCAGCTCACCCTGATCGGCGGTATCCAGCCAGCACCAACCAAGACCAGGACACCCGCCTGCAGCTCCTTGGAAGCTGCTTGTCCCTGAACAGGGCTGTTCCAGCTCAACCACGGTCATCCGGCACCCAGCCAGCCACCGAGCAAGACCAGGACACCCGTCTGCAGCTCCTTGGAAGCTGCTTGTCCCTGAACAGGGCTGTTCCAGCTCACCCACGGTTGTCCAGCATTCAGCCAGCCACCGACCAAGACCAGGACACGCGCCAGCAGCTTCTTGGAAGCTGCTTTTACCTGAACAGGGCTGTTCCAGATTGCCCACGGTCGTCCGGCACCCAGCCAGCCACCTACCAAGACCAGGACACGCGCCTGCAGCTCCTTGAAAGCTGCTTGTCCCTGAACAGGACTGTTCCAGCTCGCCCACGGTCGTCCGGCACCCAGCCAGCCACCGACCAAGACCAGGACACCCGCCTGCAGATCCTTGGAAGCTGCTTGTCCCTGAACAGGGCTGTTCCAGCTCACCACGGTCGGCCGGCACCCAGCCAGCCACCGACAAAGACCAGGACACCCGCCTGCAGATCCTTGGAAACCTCTTGTCCCTGAACAGGGCTGTTCCAGCTCAGCCACGGTCGGCCGGCACCCAGCCAGCCACCGACCAAGACAAGGACACCCGCCTGCAGATCCTTGGAAGCTGCTTGTCCCTGAACAGGGCTGTTCCAGCTCACCCACAGTCATCCGGTAGCCAGCCAGCCACCGACCAAGACGAGGACGCCCGCATGCAGCTCCTTAGAAGCTGCTTGTCCCTGAACAGGGCTGTTCCAGCTCACCCACGGTCGGCCGGTATCCAGCCAGCCACCGACCAAGACCAGGACACCAGCCTGCAGCTCCTTGGAAGCTGCTTGTCCCTGAACATGGTTGTTCCAGCTCACCAACGGTCGGCCGACACCCAGCCAGCCAACGACCAAGACCAGGACACCCGCCTGCAGCTCCTTGGAAGCTGCTTGTCCATGAACAGGGCTGTTCCAGCTCACTCACGGTCATCCGGCACCCAGCCAGCCACCGACAAAGACCAGAACACCCGCCTGCAGCTCCTTGTAAGCTGCTTGTCCCTGAACAGGGCTGTTCCAGCTCACCCACTGTCGGCCGGCACCCAGCCAGCCACCGTCCAAGACCAGGTTACCCGCCTGTAGCTCCTTGGAAGCTGTTTGTCCCTGAATAGGGCTGTTCCAGCTCACCCACAGTCGGCCGGCACCCAGCCAGCCACCGACCAAGACCAGGACACCCGCCTGCAGCTCCTTGGAAGCTGCTTGACCATGAACAGGGCTGTTCCAGCTCACCCACGGTCGGCCGGCACCCACCCAGCCACCGACCAAGACCAGGACACCCGCCTGCAGCTCCTTGGAAGCTGCTTGTCCCTGAATAGGGCTGTTCCAGCTCACCCACGGTCGGTTGGCACCTAGCCAGCCACGGACCAAGACCGGGACACCTGCCAGCAGCTCCTTGGAAGCTGTTTGTCCCTGAACAGAGCTGTTCCAGCTCATCCACGGTCGTCCGGCACCCAGCCAGCCACCGAACAAGACCAGGCCACCCGCCTGCAGCTCCATGGAATCTGCTTGTCCCTTAACAAGGCTGTTCCACCTCACCAATGGTCGGCCGGCACCCAGCCAGCCACGGACCAAGACCAGGACACCAGCCAGCATCTCCTTGGAAGCTGCTTGTCCCTGAACAGGGCTGTTCCAGCTCACCCACGGTTGGCCGGTACCCAGCCAGCCACCGACCAAGACCAGGACACCCGCCTGCAGCTCCTTGGAAGCTGCTTGTCCCTGAACAGGGGCTGTTCCAGCTCACCCAGTGGCGGTTGGCACCCAGCCAGCCACGGACCAAACAAGGACCTGCCTGCAGCTCATGGAAGCTGCTTGTCCCTGAACAGGGCTGTTCCAGCTCACCCACGGTCGTCCGGCACCCAGCCAGCCACCGACCAAGACCAGGACACCCACCTGCAGCTCCTTGGAATCTGCTTGTCCTTAACAGGGCTGTTCCAGCTCACCAACGGTCGGCCGGCACCCAGCCAGCCACCGACCAAGACCAGGACACCAGCCTGCAGCTCCTTGGAAGCTGCTTGTCCATGAACAGGGCTGTTCCAGCTCACCCACGGTCGGCCGGCACCCAGCCAGCCACCGACCAAGACCAGGACACCTGTCTGCAGCTCCTTGGAAGCTGCTTGTTCCTGAACAGGGCTGTTCCAGCTCACCCGCTGGTCGGTTGGCACCCAGCCAGCCACAGGACCAAGACCAGGACACCCGCCTGCAGCTCCCTGGAATCTGCTTGTCCATAACAGGGCTGTTCCAGCTCACCAACGGTAGGCCGGCACCCAGCCAGCCACCGACCAAGACCAGGACACCCGCCTGCAGCTCCTTGGAAGCTGCTTGTCCATGAACAGGGCTGTTCCAGCTCACCCACGGTCGGCCGGCACCCAGCCAGCCACCGACCAAGACCAGGACACCTGTCTGCAGCTCCTTGGAAGCTGCTTGTTCCAGAACAGGGATGTCCAGCTCACCCACGGTCGGCCGGCACCCAGCCAGCCACCGACCAAGACCAGGACACGCCCCTGCAGCTCCTTGGAAGCTGCTTGTCCCTGAACATGGCTGTTCCAGCTCACCCACAGTCGGCCGGTAGCCAGCCAGCCACCAACCAAGACCAGGACACAAGCCTGCAGCTCCTTGGAAGCTGCTTGTCCCTGAACAGGGCTGTTCCAGCTCAACCACGGTCATCCGGCACCCAGCCAGCCACCGACCAAGACCAGGACACGCGCCAGCAGCTTCTTGGAAGCTGCTTGACCTAATTTCAGGGCTGTTCCCGAGTGCCCGCAGTCGTCCGGCGCAGCCAGCCACCTACCAAGACCAGGACCGCAGCGCCTGCAGATCGCCCGAAGCGCTGCTTGTCCCTGAACAGGACTGTTCCAGCGGCGCTTCGCCCGCGGTCGTCCGGCACCCAGCCAGCCACTGACCAAGACCAGGACACCGCCTGCCAGATCGCCCGAAAGCTGCTCGTCCCTGAACAGGGCTGTTCCAGCTCACCCACGGTCGGCGGCACCCAGCCAACCACCGACAAGACCAGGACACCGCCTGCAGATCCCCGGAAACCTCTTGTCCCTGAACAGGGCTGTTCCAGCTCCAGCCACGGTCGAGCGGCACCCAGCCAGCCACCGACCAAGACAAGGTTACCGCCTGCAGATCCTTAGCTGCTTGTCCCTGAACAGGGCTGTTCCAGCTCACCCACAGTCATCGGTAGCCAGCCAGCCACCGACCAAGGCGAGGGCGCTGGCATGCAGCTCCATAGAGCTGCTTGTCCCTGAACAGGGCTGTTCCAGCTCACCCGCGGTCGGCCGACGAGCTAGCCACCGACCAAGACCAGGACACCCGCCGGCAGCTCCTGAAGCTGCTTGTCCCTGAACAGGGCTGTTCCAGCTCACCCACGGTTGGCCGGCACCCAGCCACCGACCAAGACCAGGACACCCTCCTGCAGCTCCTTGGAAGCTGCTTGTCCCTGAACAGGGCTGTTCCAGCTCACCCACGGTCCGGCACCCAGCCAGCCACCGACCAGGACCAGGACACCCGCCTGCAGCACCTTGGAAGCTGCATGTCCCTGAACAGAGCTGTTCCAGCTCACCCAGGATCGGCCGGCAGTCAGCCAGCCACCGACCAAGAACAGGACACCCACCTGCAGCTCCTTAAAAGCTGCTTGTCGCTCAGGGGCTGTTCCAGCTCACCCAGGGACAGCCAACCCAGCCTGCCATCGACAAAGACCAGGACACCGCCTGCAGCTCCTTGAGGCTACTTGTCCCTGAACAGGACTTTTCCAGCTCACCCAGGGTCGGCTGGCACACCAGCCAACCGACTAGACCAGGACACCGCCTGCAGCTCGCGGAAGCTGCTTGTCCCTAAACAGAGCTGTTCCAGCTCACCCACGGTCGGCGGCACAGGCCAGCCACCGACCAAGACAGGACACCTGCCTGCAGCTCTTGGAAGCTGCTTGTCCCTGAACAGAGCTGTTCCAGCTCACCCACGGTCGTCCGGCACCCAGCCAGCCACCGACCAAGACCAGGACACCCGCCTGCAGCTCCTTGAAATTTGCTTGTCCCTTAACAGGGCTGTTTCAGCTCACCAACGGTCAGCCGACATCCAGCCAGCCACCGACCAAGACCAGGACACCAGCCTGCAGCTCCTTGGAAGCTGCTTGTCCATGAACAGGGCTGTTCCAGGTCACCCACGGTCGGCCGGCACCCAGCCAGCCACGGACCAAGACCAGGACACATGTCTGCAGCTCCTTGGAAGCTGCTTGTCCCTGAGCAGGGATGTTCCAGCTCACCCACGGTCGTCCGTCACCCAGCCAGCCAACGACCAAGACCGGGACACCCCCCTGCAGCTCCTTGGAAGCTGCTTGTCCATGAACATGGCTTTTCCAGCTCACCCACGGTCGACCGGCACCCAGCCAGCCACCAACCAAGACCAGGACACGCGTCTGCAGCTCCTTGGAAGATGCTTGTCCCTGAACAGGGCTGTTCCAGCTCGCCCACGGACGTCCGGCACCCAGCCAGCCACCTACCAAGACCAGGACACGCGCCTGCAGCTCCTTGGAAGCTGCTTGTGCCTGAACAGGGCTGTTCCAGCTCACTCACGGTCATCTGGCACCCAGCCAGCCACCGACCAAGACCAGGACACCCGCCTGCAGCTCCTTGGAAGCTGCTTGTCCCTGAACAGGGCTGTTCCAACTCACCCATGGTCGGCCGGCACCCAGCCAGCCACCATCAAGACCAGGTCACCGCCTGCAGCTCCTTAGAGGCTACTTGTCCCTGGTAAAGACTATTCCAGCTCACCCACGGTCGGCCGACGCACAGCCAGCCCCGACCAAGACCTGGACACCACCTGCAGCTCGTCGGAAGCTGCCCGTCTAACAGGGGCTGTTCCAGCTCACCACAGTCGGCGGTTCCCAGCCAGCCACCGACCAAGACAGGACACCCCCTGCAGCTCCTTGGAGCTACTTGTCCCTGAACAGGGATGCTCCAGCTCACCCACGGTCAGTTTGGCACCCAGCCAGCCAGCAACCAAGACCAGGACATGGACCTGCAGCTCCTTGGAAGCTGCTTGTCCCTGAACAGGGCTGTTCCATCTCACCCATGGTCAGCCAGCACCCAGCCAGCCACCGACCAAGACCAGGACACCCGCCTGCAGCTCCTTGGAAGCTGCTTGTCCCTGATCAGGGCTGTTCTAGCTCACCCACGGTCGGCCGGCACCCAGCCAGCCACCGTCCAAGACCAGGACAGCCGCCTGCAGCTCCTTGGAAGCTGCTTGTCCTGAACAGGGTTGGTTCCAGCCTCACCACGCGTCGGCGGTACCCAGCCAGCCACAGACCAAGACCTGGACACCCGCCTGCAGCTCCCAGGGCTGCTTGTCCCTGAACAGGGCTTTTCAAGCTCACCCTGTCGGCCCGTACCCAGCCAGCCACCACGACAAGACCAGGACACCGCCTGCAGCTCCATATAGCTTCTTGTTCCTGAACAAGGGCTGTTCAAGCTCACTCCTGCAGTCCGCGGCACCCAGCCAGCCACCGACCAAGACCAGGACACCCGCCTGCAGCTCATGGAAGCTGCTTGTCCCTGAACAAGGCAGATCAGCCTCACCCACGGTGGCCAGCACCGGCCAGCCACCCGACCGACGCAAGACCAGAACACCCGCCTGCAGCTCGCCCCTTAAAGGCTGCTTGTTCCTGAACAGAGGCTGTTCCAGCTCACTCACCGAGTGCCGGCACCCAGCCAGCCACCGACCAAGACCAGGACACCGCCTGCAGCTCCTTGGAAGCTGCTTGTCCCTGAACAGGGCTCTTCCAGCTCACCCACGGTCGGCCAGCACCCAGCCAGCCACCGACCAAGACCAGAACACCCGCCTGCAGCTCCTTGTAGCTGCTTGTTCCTGAACAGGGCTGTTCCAGCTCACTCCCACAGTCGGCCGCGCACCAGCCAGCCACCGACCAAGACCAGGACACCACGCCTGCAGCTCGCCCGGGAAGCTGCTTGTCCCTGAACAGGGCTGTTCCAGCTCACCCACAGTCAGCCAGCACCCAGCCAGCCACCGACCAAGACCAGGACACCCGCCTGCAGCTCCTTGGAAGCTGCATGTCCTTAGTAGAGGCTGTTCAGAGCTTACTCCGCAGTCGCGGCACCCAGCCAGCCACCGATCAAGACCAGGACACTCTCCTGCAGCTCCTTGGAGGCTGCTTGTCCCTAATAAGGGCTGTTCCAGCTCACCCACAGTCGGCGGCACCAGCCAGCCTCAACCAAGACCAGGACACCCGCCTGCAGCTCATGGAGCTGCTTGTCCCTGAGCCTCTTCAGCTCATCCACGGACGGCCACCAGCCAGCCACCGACAAGACAGGACACCGCCAGCAGCTCCTTGGGCTTGCTTGTCCCTGAACAGGACTGTTCCACCTCACCCACAGGTCGGCGGCACCCAGCCAGCCACCACCGACCAAGACCACGGGACACCGCCTGAAACTCGCCCAGAAACTGCTTGTCCCTGAACAGGGCTGTTAAAGCTCCAGCCCACGGTCATCCGGCACCCAGCCAGCCACCGACCAAAGACCAGGGCGCCCGCCTGCAGCTCCTTGGAAGCTGCTTGTCCCTGAACAGGGCTGTTCCAGCTCACCCAGGGTCGTCCGGCACCCAGCCAGCCACCGACCAAGACCAGGACATGCCTGCAGCTCCTTGGAAGCTGCTTGTCCCTGAACAGGGCTGTTCCAGCTCGCCCACGGTCATCTGGCAACCAGCCAGCCACCTACCAAGACCAGGACACGCGCCTGCTGATCCTTGAAAGCTGCTTGTCCCTGAACAGGGCTGTTCCAGCTCGTCCACTGTCGTCCGTCACCCAGCCAGCCACTGACCAAGACCAGGACACCAGCCTGCAGATCCTTGAAAGCTACTTGTCCCTGAACAGGGCTGTTCCAGCTCACCCACGGTCGGCCGGCACCAGCCAGCCACCGACCAAGACCAGGACACCGCCCGCAGATGCCAAACCTCTTGTCCCTGAACAGGGCTGTTCCAACTCACCGCAGTCGGCCTGCACCCAGCCAGCCACGACCAAGGTCAGGACACCCGCCTGCAGATCCTTGGAAGCTGCTTGTCCCTGAACAGGGCTGTTCCAGCTCACCCACGGTCATCCGGTATCCAGCCAGCCACCGACCAAGACCAGGACACCCGCATGCAGCTCCTTGGAAGCGGCTTGTCCCTGAACAGGGCTGTTCCAGCTCACCCACGGTCGGCCGGTATCCAGCCAGCCATCTACCAAGACCAGGACACCCGCCTGCAGGTCCTTGGAAGCTGCTTGTCCCTGAACAGGGCTGTTCCAGCTCACCAACAGTCGGCCGACACCCAGCCAGCCACCAAACAAGACCAGGACACCGCCTGCAGATCCTAGAAAGCTGCTTGTCCCTGAACAGGGCTGTTCCAGCTCACCCACGGTTGGCCGGCACCCAGCCAGCCACAGACCAAGACCAGGACACCTTCCTGCAGCTCCTTGGAAGCTGCTTGTCCCTGAACAGGGCTGTTCCAGCTCACCCACGGTCGGCCGGCACCCAGCCAGCTACTGACCAGGACCAGGACACCCGCCTGCAGCACCTTGGAAGCTGCATGTCCCTGAACAGGGCTGTTCCAGCTCACCCAGGATCGGCCGGCAGTCAGCCAGCCACCGACCAAGAAAAGGATACCCCCCTGCAGCTCCTTAAAAGCTGCTTGTCCTAAACAGGGCTGTTCCAGCTCACCCATGGTCAGCCAGCACCCAGCCAGCCACCGACCAAGACCAGGACACCTGCCTGCAGCTCCTTGGAAGCTGCTTGTCCCTGAACAGAGCTGTTCCAGCTCACCCACGGTCGTCCGGCACCCAGCCAGCCACCAACCAAGACCAGGACACCCGCCTGCAGCTCCTTGAAATCTGCTTGTCCCTTAACAGGGCTGTTCCAGCTCACCAACGGTTGGCAGGCACCCAGCCAGCCACCGACCAAGACCAGGACACCAGCCTGCAGCTCCTTGGAAGCTGCTTGTCCCTGAACATTGCTGTTCCAGCTCACCCACGGTCGGCCGGCACCCAGTCAGCCACCAACCAAGACCATGACACCTGCCTGCAGCTCCTTGGAAGCTGCATGTCCCTGAACAGGGCTGTTCCAGCTCACCCACGGTCGGCCGGCACCCAGCCAGCCACCGACCAAGACCAGGACACCCGCCTGCAGCTCCTTGGAAGCTGCTTGTCCCTGAACAGGGCTGTTCCAGCTCAACCACAGTCATCCGGCACCCAGCCAGCCACCGACCAAGACCAGGACACCCGCCTACAGCTCCTTGCAATCTGCTTGTCCCTGAACAGGGCTGTTCCAGCTCACCCACGGTTGTCCGGCACCCAGCCAGCCACCGACCAAGACCAGGACACGCGCCTGCAGCTCCTTGGAAGCTGCTTGTCCCTGAACAGGGCTGTTCCAGCACGCCCACGGTCGTCCGGCACCCAGCTAGCCATTGACCAAGACCAGGACACCCGCCTGCAGATCCTTGAAAGCTGCTTGTCCCTGAACAGGGCTGTTCCAGCTCCCCCAAGGTCGGCCGGCACCCAGCCAGCCACCGACATAGACCAGGACACCCGCCTGCAGATCCTTGGAAACCTCTT
This sequence comes from Neoceratodus forsteri, assembly GCA_016271365.2. Taxonomy (NCBI): domain Eukaryota; kingdom Metazoa; phylum Chordata; order Ceratodontiformes; family Ceratodontidae; genus Neoceratodus; species Neoceratodus forsteri. The sequence continues at coordinate 368,209,414 of CM057453.1, read as the reverse complement.
GTCCCTGAACAGGGCTGTTCCAGCTCACCCACGGTCGGCCGGCACCCAGCCAGCCACCGACCATGACCAGGACACCCGCCTGCAGATCCTTGGAAGCTGCTTGTCCCTGAATAGTGCTGTTCCAGCTCACCCACGGTCATCCGGTATCCAGCCAGCCACCGACCAAGTCCAGGACGCCCGCATGCAGCTCCTTGGAAGCTGCTTGTCCCTGAACAGGGCTCTTCCAGCTCACCAACGGTCGGCTGACACCCAGCCAGTCACAGACCAAGACCAGGACACCCGCCTGCAGCTCCTTGAAAGCTGCTTGTCCCTGAACAGGGCTGTTCCAGCTCACACACGGTTGGCCGGCACCCAGCCAGCCACCGACCAAGACCAGGACACCCTCCTGCAGCTCCTTGGAAGCTGCTTGTCCCTGAACAGGGCTGTTCCAGCTCACCCACGGTCAGCCGGCACCCAGCCAGCCACCGACCAGGACCAGGACACCCGCCTGCAGCACCTTGGAAGCTGCATGTCCCTGAACAGGGCTGTTCCAGCTCACCCAGGATCGGCCGGCAGTCAGCCTGCCACCGACCAAGAACAGGACACCCGCCTGCAGCTCCTTAAAAGCTGCTTGTCCTAAACAGGGCTGTTTCAGCTCACCCAGGGTCATCCAGCTCCCAGCCAGTCACCGACCAAGACCAGGACACCCGCCTGCAGCTCCTTGGAAGCTGCTTGTCCCTGAACAGGACTTTTTCAGCTCACCCAGGGTCGGCTGGCACCCAGCCAGCCACCGACCAAGACCAGGACACCCGCCTGCAGCACCTTGGAAGCTGCATGTCCCTGAACAGGGCTGTTCCAGCTCACCCAGGATTGGCCGGCAGTCTGCCTGCCACCGACCAAGAACAGGACACCCGCCTGCAGCTCCTTAAAAGCTGCTTGTCCTAAACGGGGCTGTTCCAGCTCACCCAGGGTCAACCAGCACCCAGCCAGCCACCGACCAAGACCAGGACACCGCCTGCAGCTCGCTGGAGCTGCTTGTCCCTGAACAGGACTTTCCAGCTCACCCAGGGTGGCTGGCACCCAGCCAACCACCGACCAAGACCAGGACACCCGCCTGCAGCTCCTTCAAAGCTGCTTGTCCCTGAACAGGGCTGTTCCAGCTCACCCACGGTCGGCCGGCACCCAGCCAGCCACCGACCAAGACCAGGACACCCGCCTGCAGCTCCTTAGAAATGCTTGTCCCTGAACAGAACTGTTCAGCTCAACCACAGTCATCCGGCACCCAGCCAGCCACGACCAAGACCAGGACACCCGCCTACAGCTCCTTGCAATCTGCTTGTCCCTGAACAGGGCTGTTCCAGCTCACCCACGGTTGTCCGGCACCCAGCCAGCCACCGACCAAGACCAGGACACGCGCCTGCAGCTCCTTGGAAGCTGCTTGTCCCTGAACAGGGCTGTTCCAGCTCACCACGGTCGTCCGGCACCCAGCTAGCCACTGACCAAGACCAGGACACCCCTGCAGATCCTTGAAGCTGCTTGTCCCTGAACAGGGCTGTTCCAGCTCCCCCACGGTCGGCCGGCACCCAGCCAGCCACCGACCAAGACCAGGACACCCGCCTGCAGATCCTTGAAACCTCTTGTCCCTGAACAGGGCTGTTCCAGCTCACCCACGGTCGGCCGGCACCCAGCCAGCCACCGACCAAGACCAGGACACCCGCCTGCAGATCCTTGGAAGCTGCTTGTCCCTGAACAGGGCTGTTCCAGCTCACCCACGGTCATCCGGTATCCAGCCTGCCACCGACCAAGACCAGGACGCCCGCATGCAGCTCCTTGGAAGCTGCTTGTCCCTGAACAGGGCTCTTCCAGCTCACCAACGGTCGGCTGACACCCAGCTAGCCACTGACCAAGACCAGGACACCCCCCTGCAGATCCTTGAAAGCTGCTTGTCCCTGAACAGGGCTGTTCCAGCTCCCCCACGGTCGGCCGGCACCCAGCCAGCCACCGACCAAGACCAGGACACCCGCCTGCAGATCCTTGGAAACCTCTTGTCCCTGAACAGGGCTGTTCCAGCTCACCCACGGTCGGCCGGCACCCAGCCAGCCACCGACCAAGACCAGGACACCCGCCTACAACTCCTTGCAATCTGCTTGTCCCTGAACAGAGCTTGTTCCAGCTCACCCACGGTTGTCCGGCACCCAGCCAGCCACCGACCAAGAACAGGACGCGCGCATGCACGCTCCCCGAGCTGCTTGTCCCTGAACAAGAGCTGTTCCAGCTCAGCCAACGGTGAGCCTGGCACCCAGCCAGTCACAGACCAAGACCAGGACACCGCCTGCAGCTCCTTGGCTGCTTGTCCCTGAACAGGGCTGTTCCAGCTCACACCACGGTTGGCGGCCCAGCCAGCCACCGACCAAGACCAGGACACCTCCTGCAGCTCCTTGGAAGCTGCTTGTCCCTGAACAGGGCAGTTCCAGCTCACCCACGGTCGGCCGGCACCCAGCCAGCCACCGACCAGGACCAGGACACCGCCTGCAGCACCTTGGAAGCTGCATGTCCCTGAACAGGGCTGTTCCAGCTCACCCAGGATGGCCGGCAGTCAGCCTGCCACCGACCAAGAACAGGACACCCGCCTGCAGCTCCTTAAAAGCTGCTTGTCCTAAACAGGGCTGTTCCAGCTCACCCAGGGTCAGCCAGCACCCAGCCAGCCACCGACCAAGACCAGGACACCCGCCTGCAGCTCCTTGGAAGCTGCTTGTCCCTGAACAGGACTTTTCCAGCTCACCCAGGGTCGGCTGGCACCCAGCCAGCCACCGACCAAGACCAGGACACCCGCCTGCAGCACCTTGGAAGCTGCATGTCCCTGAACAGGGCTGTTCCAGCTCACCCAGGATCGGCCGGCAGTCAGCCTGCCACCGACCAAGAACAGGACACCCGCCTGCAGCTCCTTAAAAGCTGCTTGTCCTAAACAGGGCTGTTCCAGCTCACCCAGGGTCAGCCAGCACCCAGCCAGCCACCGACCAAGACCAGGACACCCGCCTGCAGCTCCTTGGAAGCTGCTTGTCCCTGAACAGGACTTTTCCAGCTCACCCAGGGTCGGCTGGCACCCAGCCAGCCACCGACCAAGACCAGGACACCGCCTGCAGCTCCTTGGAAGCTGCTTGTCCCTGAACAGGGCTGTTCCAGCTCACCCACGGATGGCCGGCTCCCAGCCAGCCACGGACCAAGACCAGGACACCTGCCTGCAGCTTCTTGGAAGTTGCTTGTCCCTGAACAGAGCTGTTCCAGCTAACCCACGGTCATCCGGCACCCATCCAGCCACCGACCAAGACCAGGACACCCGCCTGCAGCTCCTTGGAATCTGCTTGTCCCTTAACAGGGCTGTTCCAGCTCACCCACGGTCGGCCGGCACCCAGCCAGCCTCCGACCAAGACCAGGACACCTGTCTGCAGCTCCTTGGAAACTGCTTGTCCCTGAACAGGGATGTTCCAGCTCACCCACGGTCGGCCGGCACCCAGCCAGCCACCGACCATGACCGGGACACCGCCCTGCAGCTCCTTGGAATCTGCTTGTCCCTGAACATGGCTGTTCCAGCTCACCCACGGTCGGCCGGTAGCCAGCCAGCCACCAGCCTAAACCAAGACAACTGCCTGCAGCTCCTTGGAAGCTGCTTGTCCCTGAACAGGGCTGTTCCAGCTCACTCACGGTCATCCGGCACCCAGCCAGCCACCGACCAAGACCAGGACACCCGCCTGCAGCTCCTTGGAAGCTGCTTGTCCCTGAACAGGGCTCTTCCTGCTCACCCACTGTCGGCCAGCACCCAGCCAGCCACCGTCCAAGACCAGGTTACCCGCCTGCAGCTCCTTGGAAGTTGCTTGTCCCTGAATAAGGCTGTTCCAGCTCACCCACAGTCGGCTGGCACCCAGCCAGCCACCGACCATGACCAGGACTCCCGCCTGTAGCTCCTTGGAAGCTGCTTGTCCATGAACAGGGCTGTTCCAGCTCACCCATGGTCGGCCGGCACCCAGCCAGCCACCGACCAAGACCAGGACACCCGCCTGCAGCTCCTTGGAAGCTGCTTGTCCCTGAACAGGGCTGCTCCAGCTCACCCACGGTCGTTTGGCCCCCAGCCAGCCACGGACCAAGACCAGAACACCTGCCTGCAGCTCCTTGGAAGCTGCTTGTCCCTGAACAGAGCTGTTCCAGCTCACCCACGGTCGTCCGGCACCCAGCCAGCCACCGACCAAGACCAGGACACCCGCCTGCAGCTCCTTGGAATCTGCTTGTCCCTTAACAGGGCTGTTCCAGCACACCAACGGTCGGCCGGCACCCAGCCAGCCACCGACCAAGACCAGGACACCAGCCTGCAGCTCCTTGGAAGCTGCTTGTCCATGAACAGGGCTGTTCCAGCTCACCCACGGTCGGCCGGCACCCAGCCAGCCACCGACCAAGACCAGGACACCTGTCTGCAGCTCCTTGGAAGCTACTTGTCCCTGAACAGGGATGTTACAGCTAACCCATTGTCGGCCGGCACCCAGCCAGCCACGACCAAGACCAGGACACCCGCCTGCAGCTCCTTGGAAGCTGCTTGTCCCTGAACAGGGCTGTTCTAGCTCACCCACGGTCGGCCGGCACCCAGCCAGCCACCGACCAAGACCAGGACACCCACCTGCAGCTCCTTGGAAGCTGCTTGTCCCTGAACAGGGCTGTTCCAGCTCACCCACGGTCGGCCGGCACCCAGCCAGCCACTGACCAAGGCCAGGACACCCGCCTGCAGCTCCTTGGAAGCTGCTTGTCCCTGAACAGGGCTTTTCCAGCTCACCCACGGTCGGCCGGCACCCAGCCAGCCACCGACCAAGACCAGGACACCCGCCTGCAGCTCCTTGGAAGCTGCTTGTCCCTGAACAGGGCTGTTCCAGCTCCCCCACGGTCGGCCGGCACCCAGCCAGCCACCGACCAAGACCAGGACACCGCCTGCAGCTCCTTGGAAGCTGCTTGTCCCTGAACAGGGCTGTTCCAGCTCACCCACGGTCGGCCGGCACCCAGCCAGCCACCGACCAAGACCAGGACACCCGACCTGCAGCTCCTTGGAAGCTGCTTGTCCCTGAACAGGGCTGTTCCAGCTCACCCACGGTCGGCCGGCACCCAGCCAGCCACCGACCAAGACCAGGACACGCGCCTGCAGCTCCTTGGAAGCTGCTTGTCCCTGAACAGGGCTGTTCCAGCTCACCCACGGTCGGCCAGCACCCAGCCAGCCACTGACCAAGACCAGGACACCCGCCTGCAGCTCCTTGGAAGCTGCTTGTCCCTGAACAGGGCTGTTCTAGCTCACCCACGGTCGGCCGGCACCCAGCCAGCCACCGATCAAGACCAGGACACCCGCCTGCAGCTCCTTGGAAGCTGCTTGTCTCTGAACAGGGCTGTTCCAGCTCACCCACGGTCGGCCGGCACCCAGCCAGCCACCGACCAAGACCAGGACACCCGCCTGCAGCTCCTTGGAAGGTACGGGACAGCGCAGCCAATCGTAACACGGGTGCTTCCATCAAACCTACTCTGATTGGCAGGAGTTTTCCCCTGCTATAGACACCTGGCACTTTGTTAGACTTTCCATAGAACTATGCCCATTTCTACTGTGTTATTAGGAGTTTTTCTACTGTATTAGCTGAATTGTAATTTCTACTACTGTTTTAAATTGCTTACACCTCTTCTGTCTGACTGCTATTCCTGCAGCGCCCCCCATCCAAGCACTCTGCCTTGGCTCCGATAAGTTTAACTACCTTTTTTTTTTTGCTACACAAGTGGCTAGTTTTCCATTAGCAGGTTATACAGACCTGCCACTAGAGGGATTCTTGGTCTTCTACATAAATCACCGTATTCTTTCGTGGGCAATGTGGCCTGCATTATCTTTCTACTTCTTTCCCGGTTCTGCTACAAGGGGACTTGAGTCTGAAGGGTGGATGGCCACTAACTAAGCTGCTCCTGATCTCCTTGTTCCCCTTTCTGCTGTATTTTCTCATATAGGTTTTAAATGGGTACCTAGGTGGGCAAATTTCTTGCCTAGAAAATATTGCACTAATACAAATCACGAGACCACTCAATCTGGGACCATGGCTCTCCTTATTGTGTTTTTATTGCTCCTAATGTGCAGAGTTTTCAGCAATACAGTGCAATTCGAAGTACCTCAATGCAATTCAGTTCTCAATGTACCTTATCAATACCTAATGTTATAACAGTCTACCGTTGCAGACCTCTGTCATTCTCCTCTCCCTTTTAGCCTATTCCCCTGGTTAACCTACACCCTTTGCTACTGTCCTCACCTATGTCTACCCAAGCACTTACATTGATCACAATCAACTGTCATTACAGTGGCACCGCCTCTTGCGCAGCACGATATGGGTTGCCGCAAAGAAATAAAAAAGCAGTCTCCATTCTTATAAGCTCCTTAAAGAAAGTTATACTTCTGCTTCTTCTCTGCTCAGGAAATGTGGAGCTCAACCCTGCCCCCCACAACTTACCTCGCCTATCGATTTTGCTGAGGCCACAGGTCTCAAAATAATGATGGTCAACATTTTAAGCCTGCCTAAAACTTGTACAGCTGCAAGCCTGGGCTGTACACGCTAACCCAGACCTTATCTACAATTACTGAGTCGTGGTTAAAAAGACAAACACTGATCAACAAATATCACTGCAGGGCTACAATTTATTTAGAGCAGATAGAGTCGAGGCAGGGGTGTGGTTATCTATGCCAAATCTAAGTACTTGGCCACCAATATTAGTTGCAAATCTCTAGCCAAGGAATTTGAGTTAGTTTTGCTGAGCCTTCATCTCCCTCCTCGGAATGTATCACTATCCTAGGTGGCTATAGACCCCGTCTGGTGGTGATGAAGTCCTTAATCTTTGAAATCCATGTTCAGATGCAAAACTGAAACAATATTTCTAGGAGATCTAAATATGGACTGGCTGTCACCTAAATCACATGGCCTCAAATCCCTTTGTGACAGCTAGGTCTTGGGCAATTAGTCAGAGAACCTATTAGGAACAACACTCTAAATACTGCCAACAGTTCCATTCTAGATGTTTTACTAACCACCCATCCACACAAATATCTCATTTGGCAGTGTTTCACTGACATGAGCAATCATGGAATTGTTGCTTGCATAAGATCTCAAATTAAGGCCGGCGCAACCCATCTTTATAACAAAAGATCCTTACCAAATTCAGTGCAGTAAACTTCCTATCTGACCTGAGCATGATCAGATGGCAAGATCTTTACCTAGCCAAAGATGTCAACAAGGCAGCTTGCATCCTTAATGACAAACTCACTACAATAATAAATAAGCATGCCCTTTCATCAAAGTAAAGGTACGGAACAATTCCAATCCCTGGTTCACCTCGGATCTCAAGGCAGCCCTAATAGCTCGAGATAAGCTCTGGGCTAAAAGCTAGACATTCAAAGAATCTTCGGATTGGCAGGCCTTTAGAACAGCCAGGAGAAACTGTGTGAAAAAACTTCGCTCTGCTAAAGCTAACTATTATATTTCTGCTCTCGAACAAGCTAAAGGTAACCCTCATAAAATATGGAAGACTATCAAAGCTATAGAAGGATGGCCCATGCCCCTCTGTCCCAACAAAGATAGTCGAAGTGGCAAGATTGTGGAAAACAAGTCCCTAATCCTGGATGAACTTAACTCCCACTTTACCACAGCTGGATTAGCTTTGACTCGTCCACCTTATGCTGGTGCTGCGGTGAGCCAGCATACCTCCTGCCACATCTAGTCCTGCACCCAGTCCTTCCAACTGCGTGAGATAACTTATAAAAAGTAGAAGATTCTCTCTTAACTTAGACACCAAAAAGCGCAGGGGACGATGGCTTGGAACCCTTTTTCCTAAGGTCAGGCTACGCCCATCTCACTGCCCCAATTCTCCACATCTTCAATCTTTCCATTACATCTGCTACTGTGCCGTCCTGCTGGAAATCAGCACATATCCTCCCTCTATTTTAAATCTGGTGACCCATGCGATGTAAACAACTATAGGCCTATCTCCATATTGCCTATCCTTTCTAAAGTTCTCGAAAAACTGATCCATATTCAGTTAAAATCTCACTTGGAAACCTTCTCTCTCATTAACCCAGCTCAATCTGGCTTCCGGGCTAATCATAGCACAATCACTGCACTAGCAAAAGTAACCAATGATTGGATCTCTGCTATAGATGCTAAGAAGGTAACTGGTGCAGTCTTTTTGGACCTCAGCAAAGCTTTTGATACTGTTGATCACAAACTATTAGTCAATTGCCTTGCAAAGTTGGGTGCCACATACCATACCACCCAGTGGTTCTCTAGCTACCTAACTGGAAGATTCCAAAAGTAAAGGCGAAGGCTTTTTCTGCTGCCTTGCCAGTTGCAAGAGGAGTCCCCAAGGATCCATCTTAGGCCATATCTTTTTTCTTGTACATCAATGACTTAGATGCTAACATATCTACATCCAATCTGCACTTTTGCAGATGATACTGTGTTATACTTCTGGCTCATCGTTATCTGAAGTCAAGGGAGTGCTTCAAGCGGACTTGCACAACTTGAGCATAATTTAATAAAGGCAAAGCTTCTGCTCAATGCCAAGAAGACTAAAGTGATGATATTCTCCCACAGTGCTGTCTCAGGCCCCCAATACTCTTGCCCAAGACTTCATTGTCACCACGCTAAACGAGCCTCTGGAAGTTGTAACCAAATTTAAATATCTAGGTATCTGGATCGACAATAAATTATCTTTCAGTGACCACATCGAAGGATCTCTAGAAGGTTAAAAGCAAGGTTAGGTTTCTTCTACAGAAATAGGCCCCTTCCCCTTGAAACTTGAAACAAGCTTGTCAGGCCACTTTTCTCCCCTACTCGACTATGGCAATGTAATCTATTCCTCCACCACTCTTGCAAATCTAAGTAAACTAGACATCCTTTATCACGTGCGTTACGGTTGATTACCAACTCCTTACCGTTCGCACACTGTGACTTATATGCAGCTGTTGGTTGGACATCCCTACTACTAGACGCCTGCTCCATGCTGGGCTATGGACTCTTAAACTGCTCCTGCAGAAATTGCCAAGCTATCTCTCTTCCCTTATTAGTATCTCACATAGTGCATACTCGTTAAGAAAATCTGACTTTATTATGCTTGACATACCAAGGACGCAGACTTCCTTTGGTAAACGTGCTATTGCATATGCCCTTCCCTCCATTTGGAACCAATTACAAACTGTACTGAAACTAACTAGCACAGTTTCAATAAACTTCCACAAATCGCTAACTTCAGCCATAATAAAAGACACCTGTAACTGTCATTAAGTCTCTTCCTTCCCCATGTGTGCCATATTTATCCGCTGGTAAGGTATAATTGATTTGTCATATTAACTGCTTTCCCTTCCCCTTCTACTCCTGGCTTTATCTTTGCTTATGCTCCACTGCTACTCTATCAAATCTCTCCTCCCTCCCATATCAGTTGTAGACTGTTGTTTGTTCTAGCTGCAAAATATTGTATATTTGATTTGATTAAATCAAATCACACCAGTCATCATGTTTCATTTATCAGTATGCGACCTATAAGTCGCTTCCCTGTCTCATATCAATGTTTACCACCTGAGGTCACCCTATGTGGTACCCTTGTATGTATATCCAGCCTGTATCATGTAACATGTATTTCATGTATATACTGTTATTACCTATCTGTGTTTGTACTTTAAGTGTTTATGTCACAGGACCTCCTTGTGAATGAGCTTGCTCAATGGAGTTTTCCTGCAATAAACTTGAACTTGAACTTGAACTTGATATCCCTGAGAATCCTCATGATATCCTTGATCCCTAGCTGATCTAACTCCATTCAGTAAAACCAAGGTGTCATAACATTCAGCTGACCACCCCCCCCAAAGAATGAGTTGAATGGATCTACGATCTGATGCCAGCAACCTTATCAGCAAAGAATAGAGCAAACTCCTCACACTCTTCATGAGAAAAAGCTATCTGAACTTGTAGACAGGCTGGATTGCAAAGTCTGTCCACAGTTTGGAAGAGCTGAGCTGGTGGATTCTGAGCTGCGGCAATCTTCCTGCACAGGAATTCTGCCTTCTTACAGGTGATTGCCAACTGACAGCATTTAGAATGTGCCACCAGTCTAAGCTTGTTGGCATCCAGGCCAGTTCTCCACCAGATACATTCTAACCTTCGCCCTAATCACCTCACCTTCCTCATGAATGTAGTGCTGTGCTGAATTTTCAAGTTCTGACAAAAATAATTTCATGGAATTTTGGAAAATTCCACCTAATTACATGGGATTCCAACTGTAACAGAATAACATATATTTGAAAGTAAAATGTTTTTTATGAATGAGTAATCAGCCGTTTACATCAACTGTGGATTCCTTTTCTGCAATAAATGGAATTTATTTGGAAAATTATCCCTTGGTTTATGTTATCTGCAGTTTGCATAGATATGATTTCAGAAATCCATAAAATTCAAAAGGGAATTCTGAATAGCAGTCCAGAAGCAGAACAGTCATTCCAAATAACTTCTACTGGCAGAATTGTGCATTCCGTACAGCTCCACATACAGTAAATGAACTTGCCTCTTTACCATGCCCATAGCATTACTCGCCGTTTCCCAGCTCCATTAACTTTTATGGTAGTCCTCTGGTCTTTATTCTGTTCTACCTTCTGTTCCTTTCCCTATCCTAACCATGCTCAATAACTGTGTCTCTTCATTCTCTGCTCCTGCAATCTGGAACAAACTCCCTACTCTCATTGACTGCAATATTTTCTTCCAGTTTCAACCCTATCTTTTCTCTATTATAGGTCACTCCAACCATACATCTCTTTGTTCATTATCTGGAGCACCTGGAGTATGGGGTATAGTTCTGGAGGCCTCATTTAAGAAAGGATATAGATGGGTTGAAGAGAGTACAGAGAAGGGCAACAAAGATGCTACAAGGTATGCAAGAGAAGCCAGAATAGACGGAGAGAATTAAATCTATACCCACTGGAGGTCAGAAGAGATAGAGGTGACATGATAGAAACTTTTAAGTATGTGAAGGGAATAAATAAAGTAAATTAAGGTAGCTTATTCAAAAGGAAAGTAGGAGTTAAAACAAGGGGTCATAATTTAAGATTGAAAGGAGAAAGATTTCAGAGCAATGTAAAGATATGTTATTTCATTGAGAGGGTGGTGGAACCCTGGAACAGATTACCTAATGAGGTGGTATGTGCAAAAAGGGTGGAGGAATTTAAAAGTGTGTGGGACAGACACAAGGGGTTGACTAGTGGGGAGGGGAAAATATCACTGGGAATTGGAAACAAGTAGAGGCGGGTAGGAAATGGGCAGACTAGGTGGACCAGGATGCTCCTTTTCTGTTGACACATTACTATACTATGATACTATGATCTACAAAGGTTAATTTCTTCCTGTCCTGTACACCTCCCCTCTCTTTTTTCTCATCTACTCCACCCCACTCTCTTCTACATTCTTTGTCATGTTGTGATAGTGTCACTAACAGAAGAGGTTGCCCTTTTAAAGGGCAGCTCAGATTGTCAGTGGTCTCTCTTGAAGCAGTGGAAGGAGGCAGGAGAAGGGGTTGGGGGACCAGGCCAATTCCCTCCCCAGGGTCGTGCCTGAAAATAGGCAGGATTTGTCTATTGCACTTACCCGGTCAACAAAAAACTAAATAAATAAAAAAATAAATAAATCCTAGCAGGAGGGGAAGGGGAGGGGTAAAGAAGTGACGTCACAGAAGGGGAAGGGTTATGAGGTCACAAAAGGGAAGAGGACAGGTGAGCAGGGGAGATGATTGACAGCCCACCTGATTGGAGAAAGGGGTCAACAGGGGTGGGGCTACAGAGGGGTAGAAAAGGGGCTGCAGAGAGAAGAAATTCCTCTCTCTAGTGCAGCTGCTAAATCCTTAGCAATTTTGCACAAGATGTTTGAAGTTCGGGCTAGAATTCTCCACAGTTTCTCAGGTAAGTTGTGGGAGCAGAGGGCCCAGCTCCAGGGAGGCTGACATAGGCTGGGGCAATCATAACAAAAAAAAAAAAAAGACTGTTTTATTGTCTAAAACTTGTACAAACTTTGAATCAATGGTATCTCAGTTTCAGCTATATTTTTTTTTTTTTTGCAATTAACATTTTATTGAACATTTAAATACAAGCACTTGTGGAGACAAGGTAGAAATAAGAAATAAAACACAGGTGGGGTCACACAAGGACAATCAGTACAATCTAAAATATAGAGATACATACAGCCTCCATAGTACACCACCAACCATCCCACCCCCACCCCTCCATACAAGGCACTGCGATTAGAAACCACCTGGGAGAAAGAAAAGAGGCATCACTACTATAGGTTCTTTATGAGTAAGCTGTTACTAATGGAGACCAGATTTTCTCGAAGCGGGGCAACACATTGTTCAATATGGCAATCATCCTCTCGGTCCTGAGGCTCGAAAGAAATTCTGCCAACCATTCAGAATAAGTGATTAGGCAGGGGTCCTTCCAGTGCTTCAACACTATTTTTTTAACTATACAAGAGATCATGGTTATATAAAATTTCCTCTGTTTAACCATACAGCCCGACATATCGCCTAATAAACATATTTCCAGGGTAAACAGATCCTCTAATCCCAGTAATGGATCCGCTTTACTTTTGATTTCATTCCACAGAGGGGCAATGTTAGGACAGTGCCAAAAGATATGGAGAAGGTCTCCCCCCTCCCTGCCACATCTATAACACAGAGAACTCTGTGCTAACTTTAGATCCTGTAACTTCTGAGGCGTGTAATAAATATTGTGCAATATTTTGAACTGCACCAGTCTGAGATGATCTTGTCGGATCAATTTGTGGCAATTCAACAAATCCATTGCCCTGTCCCAGGTTATGTTAGGAATACTTTGGCCCAGTATGAACTAGGTGCTGAGCTATCCTTAAAGCCCAATTGAACAATACTAAATAGATCTTGGAAATAGCCTGTGGGGCATCGACTGATCACGCTAAGGTCTTCCCAGAATGAGATGCAGGGTGAATAAACCGGATTGCTACCGATTCTCTGAATCAGAGCATGACGTAATTGATATACTTTGAAAATATCCCTCTGAGTCAAATCGAACTTCACCAAAATCTGCACCGCTGAGATTATACCGCCATCCATGTTTATAAAATCTTTCAGGGAGCAAACAGCTAAGAAGGGCAACCAGTTCTGTTTAATAGTCCGATATCCTATCCGCCATTGCGGATTCCCCCAAACAGGCTGCCCCGAGTTTCAGCTATATTGTTATAGCAGATGAATTGTTTGATGCTGTGAGTATGCAAGGTAATTTCCAGGTAGGACTCTTACAGAGATTGAATTTTCTTAGGATGGCTGCAACTCCATAGCCACTGGGCCCAGAGGGAGCACGTGCCACAGACAGGAGTCCAGGAGATGAGTAGGGTCAGTTGCAGTGGTATTCAGTAGCTTGTTAAAGGTGGAGGTGCCTGGGAAGTAGGAACAGTGGGCATTTTATCCACATTGGTCCTCCTGTGTTTCCTGGGTGTTTTTCAGACATAGGAGGCCTGGGAGGAAGATGGACTGCAGCGTGGCGAGGGGCAGGCTGGGCAGCCGCTGGCATTTTTGCCTCTCAGAGTAAGAGGTTTTGGCTCTTCTTTCTTCAGCTGCAGGGCTGAGTGTTTGTGCCCACAGGGGATTTCAGTGGGCCAATGGTCGATGGCCTGTTTTTCAGGCAAGAGTCAGCATGGTGGTGCAGGGAGCGCAGGCTACAAGTGAGGTGGTTTGGGATTTGGGAGAGTCAGTGGGTGCCTTTGCCAGTAGGTAGTGGATGTTTTCCCGGCATGTGTTTCAACCAGGAGGCCATGGTATATTAGTGTGGGAATGTGGTGCCGGGCGGGCCAGGCGCTTGTCGGTGGTGGAGCTGCTATGGGGCTTTTGAGCTGGGTATTTCCTTTGTGCTGCTTCATTGGTGCTTTCTCCTATGGGAGTGGCATGGCAGGAGGTTGGTGAGTTCCAGGGCCGGGAGGCAGCGTGGTGGTTCTGGTCCTGGTAGGCTGCATGGCAGCCACCACGTGGGGCCTCCCAGTGCCATGCAGGCTATCTTTTTCTCAGCAGGCCTACACAGGGAGAGTGGTTTAAAAAAAAAATATATATATATATATATATATATATATAAAATAAAAAGTGGAATTACAGGGAGGATTTTTCTGCCACCGATTATGAGGTGGGTTGCATGGGCATGCTTTTTGAAGGTGCCTCAAGGATTGTTAGGCCCAGGAGCCAATGGGCAGTGGACCATGCCACTGGTGGAGGAACTAGGGGCTGTGCACCCCCACCATGCAGTAGCAAGGGCAGGGCAGGGGCACTTACATCGGGGGAATCACATGGTCAGAAGATCTCGGCATTACAATCAAGGGTGACCAGTCTCAGGGACACCAGTTTGGGCTCACGGTAGACCCCAGGGCAGCAGTAAGCTCATGTCTGGATAGCTGGGGGATGTGAGTGCCTTCAATGCAGGCTAAAACCCACTCTAGTGCTGCTTTTTCAGGGTTATTTTTGGGCTGTTACTGCCCGCCACAAAGACAAGGGAGGAGGTCTACAGGCAGGCTTATAAGGAAAAGGGAGGGCCTGCATGGACCACCCTTGAGGCGCAGCAAGAGCGGACAACTGGAGGCAGCAATGGGCGAGATGGGTCAGGCATTTTTTGGGAAATGAAAGGTGGGAGGCCATGCATTCTCTCACCCACCAATGGAATGGTGGAATGTCTGATTGGTGAGCCGGGAGCCTGAGCAGGCAGCCTTTCAGATGCATTTTTACATGTAGAGTTGGTGAAGGTGATCTGAGGCTGGCTGGGACTGAGGGCCCACCCAGCACAGCGACTGAGGGCATGCCAGATGTTTCCAGCCTATGGCAGGCCTGCTTTGCTGTTCATGGGGGAAGGGTGGACAGGGTTGGCTCCAAGCAGAAGGCAGGCACAGAGACCCATCAGTGAGTGACAGCAGGGCCAGGGGGAGAGGCCTCAAGAAACATAAAGGCTGACGAGATGTAGCACAGCACTGAGAAGCAGCGGGGGGACTATCACATCAGCTCAGGGTATAAGGGCTAAACAGTTTGGTTGTGATTCCAGAATGGCACCCAAGAAGTTGACAAAGCAAAAGGCCAGTGAGGTGTTGGTGCACAAGGCAGCGGAACTAATGGACCAGGTTCAGGTGATACTCAAGGAATCCATGGTAGCAGAGGAGAAGGAGCAGAAGGTGGATAAGAGGAAAGAGCTGCCAGCCATGAAGGAAAGAGCCAACAAGAGGCCGAATAGGAACAGCCCAGATGAGGGTGGTGAGCCTCAACCAGAGGAGGGTAAGGTATCCGTGGTGGACCTGTCAGTAGATGGTAGCTTGAAAGGTTACCTGGCAGGTATCATGAAGGAGCAAGGAGATAAAGACTGGGAGGAGGTAGATAAAGCATGGAAGGAGCTACAGGAGGAAAATAATTCTGAATAAGGGACAGGTCAGGCAGGGTTGGGGGGGGGGTGGTGGCCGAGAAAGGGTCATATATGTGGCCCCCAGGCATGACGTTAGGGGATCACATGTCCCAGGCCTTGAAAGAAAAGATATAGAAGGGGGGAATATGTGGACATGTTTGCCCTTATCGATAAGGTTATGGTGAAGAAATATGAGCAGAAATAGTTAGTGGGAGACTCAGAGATGGCAGTCACCTTAGTCGTTGTGGGTAAGACTAGCGAGGATGTTACCTACAAGGGCAAAATGTTTGGTGCCTGAAAGGAGGGTTTCATGCATTTCAGTGCAATTACGCTTCAGAAACAAATGGAGCTGGCCATTCCACTCCTCACATATCCTGCCATCATCCGGGGTGCATATAGGGTCCAAAGGAATATGGGTGGTTAGTATATGATGAGAAATTCTGCCAAAGGGTAGCATCTCATGGGGATGTCAGGTGGGATGTGATGCTGTCTGAACTTTGGATCAGAACCCTGTCAGCTCCAGGGGGATAGGGCAGTGAGGACAAGAAACATATAGGTGAAGTCAGCCCGGTGGTGCTGAGGGTTGAGGTACTGGATGCCACACTTCAAGCCATGCCGGCAACCCGGGTTCAGGAATGAGCCCAGGGTGTCTGGAGTCTGTAGAGGAAGACTGGGATTGAGCGACTGCAGACTGCTTTCCTGGTCCCGGGGTGGGTTGGGGAATCTCACCGCGCTGTAGCGCCCCTTGGGACACCCGGGAGCACTACCTGCACTGATGATACTGGAAGGGGAGTGCAGAGGATGTCGGCACATTGTGCCCAGGACGTCATTGCTCGTCCATGCTCCGAGGGCTAATCGGAGGAAAAATGGCTATGGCTGGGTGCAGCCGTGCAGCTTGATGGCCATGCTTCGAGCCACCTGGTGGACTTTGGCAGAATCCTGTCAGGGAGCGTCCGTGGCTATCCTGGCTGGTACAGGCAGAGGGGGTGCCCTCCAGTCGGGTGGCAAGACAGCTGTCCCGGATCCTCCTGGGTGCAGTTTGAGCTACCCAGTTCTCCGTGCAGGTGGAGCTGGTGGCTGGATGCCCCAAGCCAGACAGTATAATGTAAAAAAAAAAAAAAAGACAAAAAAAAGAAGAAACGTATAGGTGGAACAGGGGCAAAGGCCTAGTGGGCATATAACAGGAAAAACTGCATGTGGGCCAACTGCAAGTATAGTCATGCTTGCTCAGGATGCAGTGGGTTGCACCCCATCCTTAGGTGCAGAACACAAGGAGACAGACAGGCAGCTCCGGCAGTGGGACAGTCTTTTTGGGGGGGCCACGGAGGGAACCGGGGAGGAGGACATAATGGACAGGGAGGTAGTTTCAGGTGGCAGAGTGGGAGGGGGGCTATGGAGAGGGGTAAGCCAAGCCACACTAAGGCATAAGGGGAGAAGGGTTTTCCTCTGGCATTTTCCCCGGAGAAGGCCATAGTGGGCACTATGTGAACCAAGCACTACCCCGATCAAATGGCAGGGAGTATGTTGTGGGAGGGTTTCACTCAGAGTTTTAACTTATTTTATAGTGAGACAAGGAAGGCTAGGGGGGCCAGAAACCTGATGTCCATCAAGGGAAAAGAAGAGGTAGTGGAAAGAAAGGTAAAGAAAGAGGGGGAGGCTGGGCATGTGGAGGGGCCTTTCCAGGACCCCTCTTTCAGGAATTTGAGGGTGTCACCACTGAGTATCATGCCAAAGGAGGCACTGGGGGATATAGTCTAATACAGCACCTGTCTTCCCTGATGGTGACTCCGTGAATGATGCCATTGCCCCAGAGAGGGCACGGTTTCATAAGATACATTGGATAAAGCAGTGGACCTCATAAAAGCCAGAAGAGGGATTTGGGTGGCTAAGACAGACATTGAATCCACTTTCTGGCTGCTACTGGTACAGGAGGAGGATTGGGAGTTGTTGCAGTTTCAGTTTCAGGCAAGTACTATTTCTGCAAAGCCATGCTCATGGGTGTTTGGTGGCCTGCACCACTTTTGAAGCTTTCAGTACCTGGTTGCATTGTGTATTCATGACAAAGCACTGGTCAGAAGCAGTGGTCCACTATTTGGGTGACTTCATGTTTATAGATGAAGGCAAGGAGGGCACACAGGCCATGCTGTAAACCTTTGAAGACACCTGTGAGGTAATTGGGGTTTCCATTAGCTAGAGAGAAAACAGTAGGACCCAGCCACAAACTGGAGTTTTTAGTAATTGAATTGGATTTGGACCACCAATGCTTTAGCTTGCCAGAGGACAAGGTAGCCAGACTGCAAGCCCTTATCTTGGGAATCAAAAGACATAGATGGGTGTAGGCCAGGACTGTACAGCAGGTGCTGGGGCACATGAATTTTGTCTGCCAGGCAGTAGCCCCCAGCTGGGTATTCACCAGGCATTTGGCCAGGGCCTCTTCGAAGGCCAAGCTCCCCCACCATTGGGGCAATTTGCCCGCAGGGGTGAAGAATAATTTGCTGGCTTGGGAGGTATTCCTGAGGGGATACAATGGGGTAACATCTTGGAGGGACCAATGGGAGGAAGGAACAGATTTGGAGCTCTTTACGGACGCAGCCAGGGGTTTTGGCATGGGTGCCTACTACCAAGGAGAGTGGACATTGGAGGATTGGTCACCCAAATGGATGGAGTTGGGATTAACTAAGGACATCACCTTCTTAGAGGCTTTTCCCATTTGGTTGGCCCTGGTGGTATGGGGACACAGACTCAGAAATAAAAAAGCTTATTTTCAGGTGTGACAACATGGTGGTGTTGGCAATCAAAAACAAGCAGTCGGAGTCCATGGAAGTGGTGTTGAGGATCACACGCATGCTAGTGTGTGAAGGTTTACAGGGTTTACAGCTTAATTTATCCTTTAAGGCTTTGCACTTTGAGGGAGTGGAGAATGAAATAGCTGACATTCTTTCACATTTCCAGTTGGACAGTTTCCACAAGCTGGCCCAGAGGGCAGCCATCCAGAGGTCACAGGTACCCCCTGTGACTTTAGGATGGACCGAGCTCAGCTATTGTTCCAGAGTGTCTGGGCACCAAACACACTGAGGGCCTAATGAGGCAGCATGGAGGAGCTTCCAGAAGTTCTGGGAGTGGGCCGGGTTAGAGGTCAGTGGCCCAGTAACAGAAGCCCAGGTGATGAGGTACATGGTGGCTAAGTGGGAGACAGGTATGTTGGGAGCCACAATCAGCATCCACCTGGCTAGCATAGGTATGGTGTGCCAGTTGCAGGGGTGCAGGGCACCCAACAGGGTGCTGGCCATCTGTAGATTGCAGCAGGGATGGATCAGATTGCAAAGAAAGAGGCTAGATTGGTGCAGGCCCATTGGGGGGAGGTGTTGGAGAGACTAGTGGTGGTACTGCCATGCGTATGTTCCTCAGCCCATGAGGCATGCCTGTTCATAGCCATTTTTAGGGTGATGCAAAAAGGGACCTTTCAGGTGGAGAAGATAGTGGCATAGAGAAAAGGGGATAAAAGGGGGGGACAACAGGAGGGGGACATCACATGGTCGGCACACTAAGACACGATCTTGCTGAGCATTCCTAAATTGACCAGGTTGGAAAAGGGTGCAAGGATGAACTGTACGATGAAGGTGCATGGGCTCTGCAGAAGTAAGGGCATTAGAAAGCTATGGGGCATTTCAGCCACCAGGGGATAGGTTTTTGTCTGGCATGGAAATGGGGACACTGTGACTGCTCTGCAGGTAACTGAAATGCTCAAAATTGGGATGTTTTTTTTCGGGAAGGAACCCCCTAAGTTTCACTTCCCAATCTTTCTAAATAGGTGCAGCCTCAGATGTGGCCAGGCAAGGGGGCTCCCATCTGGAGGACAAGAGAGTAGGCAGGTGGTCCTCACAAGCATGCAATAGGTATATTCAGAAATGACTGTTAATGTTGACAAATTTATGTTTTCCAGGAAACAGGCATCACAGGGTGGTATGAATTGTGGGACATTCATTCATCCATTGGGGGGAAAATGGGCTCAAACAATGACAGAGGGTCCCCAGCTGGGCCAAGACCTGGAACAAACCAGGATCGAATGGCGTGGGTGTGGGGGTTTGACTTGGACAAGGCTGCTGCCACTGCTGGAGGAATGTAGTGGATCCATGCCGAACCTGGACTTGATTGTTGTGCATGTCGAGGGCAATGATTTGGGCACTCTGCCCTGGGTGGCATTGGTCCACATGATCCTGAAGGTCTTTGGAAGGATAAGGTCCAGGTGGCCAGGGGTACAGCTGGCCTGGTCTGAGATTGTCCAGCTCAGGTGCTGGAAGTGGGCACAGGATTTATTGGCAGTAGACAGAGCCCAGAAGTGAGTGAAAAGGAGGTCAGCAGAATGGGCTAGGCAGACAGGGAGTTTGAACATAAGGCACAAGCTGATCACACATGATATGCTGGGATGGTACAGAGAGGATGGGGTACACTTGTCAGGTGTGGGTAAGGCGGACCTCAATGATTCCATCAGGGAGGCCATTGAAAAATGGCAGGGTTTCAGTGGTCTGTGGGCTAGTTTTTAATGGGGGAAGCCAGAGGCCGAGCAGGATCAGCCTAGAGTGATAGTGGAAAAAATATATAAAATGAGGGCCTAGTTGGAGGGGGTACAGTAAGGCAGGGTTGGACTCCCTGTGGGGTAGTCACCTCAAGGGGGGACAGGGCTGGGGGTCAGGTGGGGGGACACCTAAACCCAGAAAGAAGAAGAAGGAGCAGGCATTGGGTCCCTACACCTGGGCCCCAAGAAGAAGTGCCAAATTATGCATATGGTTAGAAAGTATGCAAACTATAAATATCGTGAATAAAGAATGAATCTCCCAAGCATTGTGAATATTGATATGATTTAAGAAGGTATTATGGATGTAAAATGTGAAACATGTATGTTGAGAATCTACCTCAATAAACTTCAAAGGCTGAACCATTAAGAGCGGTGTGGGTGGGCTGATTTCAGGGGGTCCAATGACAAGGCATTGTTATTGCTAATGCTGCAGAATACATTGGCTCTGACCACTGCAGTTTTGTGTTATTCTTTTTGCATATTGATAATTTTTCATACTGTATGTTCCTGATGTGCAATTATCTTCTAAGTAATCTGAAATGCCCTCCTACATACTGTAATTACACAACACTTTCATATTGTGGCCAGCCTTAGTCTGCCAACTTGAAAAGCATTTTGACATTCTGCCTGCATGAGAGACAGTATACAAACTAACATTCTATTTAACTAGGATTGAAAAAAGCCTTCATGTAATACTGTATATTGTAAAGCTGTTAAGCCTTCATGGAAACTGTCAGTTAATGGTTTCATTCAGAAGTAATTATTGCTTTGCATTTTTATTATTTTAACCCTCTTTTCAGGAACCTGAAAGAAATCATTTATTTTGCTCAGCAAATAGAATGGGTGAAATCAGGAAGGTTAAATCCCTTATTTTTCAGCTGAGCATTAACATTAATGGTAGCCCTGAGCTGTAGCTTTATGCTGAATAATTGAGAAATGCTGCAATTATAGGAAAATTTGGACTGTATCTTGCTCATTAAAAGGCACAAGTAAAAGCTTTAAAATTGCATTTGAGTTTATGGTAATTGCATTCCGTTGACATCTGATTAGTCACTTTGGTCTTAAATGCTGAGGCCATTAATAAGTTTTGAATTAATGGATGAGGCTACCCAAAACATTTCTGTATAAATAAATCTTTAATGCAATTACCATCCTAATTTGCCATTACAGGACCATGGATGGTGAATATGCATACTCAAAGAGGATTTACTTTTTCTTTTAGATGTGCTCTAAATTATGTAGTTATGAAAAGTCAGTTATGTGCACTGAACATGCTCAACTTGGTGGTTATCCGTTCCAGTGTGGATGTCACTCTGCACTGCTGGACAGTAAGGATTGTTGCAATTTGCCCACTATGTTAAAACAACCTTCCACATGATCCTTTCATAAGGTTTGCACTTTGATACCTATATCTCAACATATGAAAACAATAGTCACTCTGTGTAACTACTAAGATTATTACAGCTGAATATTCACTGAAATTTCTGCCTAGGATCTGATATTCTTCTTTACTAGGTGAAGCTGAAAAATATTATAATACTGAAGAATGATTATGCAGTATAGTGCATAATCATTTAAAAGGACCTTAAAACTCAAACATCATACACTATAACTGTCACAACCGTAACATTTTCATTTGCTAATTCTATAGACTGTTATATCTTGATGTAATTATCAGCCCCTGTGTATTGAATTAAATGTACCTGACTGTATTATCTTTTCACTGCTTGCTAGATTCATTACTTCAGGGTTTAGGTTTATTTTGAGGCAGAAGTCATTTTTATTTTCATTTAAAATAGTTTTTCCCAGGATAGCCCAGCTGAAATGCAAGGTGTTATTTCCAATGTGGTCCTGCCTCTACCCATTTGCACAGCTGGATGGACTAGAACCCTAAGGGATTACAAAAGTTGCTTAGAGTGACAAAGTAAGCAACTGGTTGAGGTAAGCTTTGAATCTCTGATTCTGTAGTCTCCCAGTTCCCAAGCTTGTGCTTTAACCATTAAACCACACTGCCTCTGTCATAAAATGTGTTATATTTTATGTAAATATGCCTTAAATTATTATTGCCATGATTGATATAATTGACTGGTAAGTACTTGGCCCAACCCACCCATTAATATTGACTTGGGAAGCCAGGTAATCACCAGCTCTGTCTTCTTTAACATGGTCAGTTATAGTTTTAATTTGTAACTTGAATATTTTCTAGAAGTGGAAGGAACTGTCATTAGTAGTGCTGTGTGGAAAAAAATATTCCACAGGTGGAATCTGCTTGAATGTCAGAGTTTAGTTTCCATGAAAGTTCAGAAATCATTTTGGCAACTGCCACAGAAATTCTGACTTAGAACAGCAGGATAAATGTATTACCTGTGGATGAATGTATTACACTGCTGAAGAAAAATCTGCAGAACTAATCACTGTCAGAGGTCAGCTCTGTGGACATTTTTTAAGCAGTTTAAAATATGAATCTCAAATTCATGCATTCATTCTGCAGTTCAGTGACTCATTGAACTGCAGAATGAATGTATGACTTGTGTATCACCTTCACCTGCCCCGTATCAATGTAATGTTTCCCTCTCTGGTGTGTCTTGTGACACTGCTCACCCTCCGATCATTGGTCCCCTATCAAACAAATGTTTCCTGGTGTCTAGTGGCAGCCCCACACCATCTGATCACCATTCCCCTATCATAAATGTTTCTCTGGTGTCAAGTGGTACCCTCACCCTCTGATCACTATCATTAAAGATCAATGGCAACCATTTCACACATTGTTAAAAAAAAAGCCAGAATTCAAGTCCCTGTGTCATGAGTAGTGTTTCTTGAAAATGTCATGCTATTTGGTTTTGTGGTTTTCTATAAATCAGCATTTGTTAACTTGTTCTGCACTAACTGGAAACAGTCGAGCTGTTTCTGTCCATCTGACTGAGTCTTGGAGAGTGATGACATCATACTGGACTAAGCTACAGCTTCAGCAGTGCAAGTCCTGCTTGACTGAAGAACTGAAGAGCAGTTAACTTCCCATTTAAAGCAATCTGTGAGTTAATTGTTTGCTTCCCAGGGTTTGTACTAACTCAGTCTCTGATATTTGTTCAGATGAATTAGCAGAAAATCCACATTTTGTTCTCAAAAGCTGATCATTTTAATGTGAGTGCTGAATTGAAGTGGTATGCATTTGAGAAGTCAGCTAGTCTGTATCACAGTGGCTGCCAGTTCTTTCTCATCAAAACTCTGTGTTTTTTTCTATCTATAGAACAGTGAGTTGTTAATAGATATAAAATAAATCTAAAGTATTTTAATTCTTACAAGTAGTTTGTCTTTGATGTAGCCTCATTAAATTGGTTCATTTAGGCTTGAGGTTGCAGCTGACATGTAAATTAAGTCCCCATAGTCAAGTAGAGGAAGGAATGTGGCTTGAACCAGCCTAGCTCTAATCTCTATTGTAAAAAGTGCCCTGTTTCAGAAAAAAAAGCCTAACCTGATTTTTAGTCCTCTGGAAAGGTCGTCAATATGGTGATTAAAGGGGAGCTTATTATCTACCCAAAGGCCAAGATACTTAAATTTGGAGGTGTCTTCCAATGGTTCATCTAGGGATGTGATGATAAAGTCTTTGGGTATGTCAAGAGGGGCGGAAGGGGTGGTATTACGAGTGAAGAGCATTGCTTTTGTTTTCTTGGCATTGAGAAGACATTTAGCATTAATAAGATTACATTCAAGTTGAGCAAAGACATTTTCAGGAAACATTACTCATGACACAGATACAGAAACTTGAATTCAGGATTTTTTCTAACAATGTGTAAAATGGTTGCCTTTGATCTTTAAAAGTTTTCCTGGTGTCTAGTGGCACCCCTACCCTCCATTTGCCATTCCTCTATGAAATAAATGTTTCTCTGGTGTCTAGTGGCACCTGCAACCTTCAGTTGCTGCCCCCCCATGAAAGTAATGTTGCCCTGGTGGCTAGTGGCACCCCCATCATCAGATCACTCTCCCCCGTGACATATGTATTTCCCTGGTGTTTAGCGGCATCCCCCACTCTCTAATCTCCAGTCCCCTATGAAAAAATGTTTCCCTGGTGTCTAGTGGCACCCACTAATCTCTGATCACTGTCACCCTATAAAAAAGGGTTTCCTCAGTGTCTAGTGGCTGCCCCACCCTCTGTTCACCATCCCCCTTGACAGAAATGTTCCCCTGGGGTCTAGTGGAACCCTCACACTCCAGTCACTGTCCCCATATGATTAAATATGTCCCTGGTGTCCAGCAGCCCTCATGCTTGGCTCATACTGGGCTGAGTACAGCAACCTGCCAACCCCCCCCTTTCCATAGTTTTATTTGGGCCTCTGCCACAGTGCTGCATGGAGCCCATAATGTAACTGGCACAGCCCTCCTTTCATTTCCTCAATTGCCACCATATGCAATGGCAGGAAGTGCGCCCATGTGAGTATGCCCCCCTGCCATTGCATATGGTTGCCAGCTGAGGTGGTAATAGGAGGACTGTGCCCGTCAGGTTATGGGATCCCGGTGGTAGTGTGGCAGCAGCCTTATCAGGATTTTGAAAGGTGATGGCAAGTTTTGTAGTCAATCCATTGTAGGCAGTGCTGGGGGTACTAGACACCCATGAGACATTTACTGATGGGGGACAGTGATCAGAAGCTGGTGAGTGCCACTAGACACCAAGGAAACATTTAATGGTAAGGGGGTGGTGATTGGAGGGTGGTAGTGCCACTTGACACCAGAGAAACATTTATTTGATAGAGGGACAACGATTGGAGGGTGGGGGGCACTAGACACCAGGGAAACATTTATTTTATAGGGAGATGGTGATCACAGGGTTGGCAGTGCCACTAGACACCAGGGAAACATTTATTACCTAGAGGTATGGTGATCAGAGGGTGGGGGGGGGTGCCACTGGACATCTGGAAAAGTTCAGTTTACCAGGGACTGTGCAGAACTAATCTCTCACTGAACTGAAGAATAACTACATGAATTGTGGATTAATGTATCAGTTCCACAGTTGATGGATGTTATTCTGGCAAAATTCACCAAACACATTCGGAAAATTTCTGATTTTGCCAAAGGTGGAAGTTTGGAAAATTATATGAAAGTTGTGAAATTTTGCAGAAGTTCCTCAAAAGCGGAATTCACAACTTTCACCCAGCTGTAGTCATATTTAATTTCTCTCATTAATGCAGACTTGAGTACTGATATAGATTTTCAAAAGGGGGCAGACCTTGATATGTTGTCCAGGATTTCCCCATCACAATTGCTTTCTATGTTCCTGATAAGATATCACACAGTTAGATGAATGTCAATTTATCTGACTTTGTTCTTTTTCCTCTTTTGGACATCATGGGCTTGATTCTCAAAAGAGTTAAAATGCCATAAGCCCTGGTAGCACCAAACACACGGCGCATGGGGTTTGCGACATTCCCTGGCCAGCAATTGTGATCCTCAATCCCATGTGCCACTTGTTGTGATTTAGACCAGCTTTTGCTGGTCTAACTTTGCAGATGCTTTTCAGTGTGCCCTCCTGGTGAAACATTTCAATAAATAAATGTTTTTATGGGGTTTGCACCAAATATTTGTCAGAAGCTGCCATAAAGGGGGTAAAGTTTTGCAAATGCACGCCACCTTTGTGAATCGGGTTAACAGTGTGGACATTTGTTTGGGGCAGTGCGAGATATGACGCAGGGCTTGTGAATGCCCTGTATCAACCTTTGAGAATTGAGCCCCACATCTTTATACGGCTGACATTTTTTCACTAACATGGCTATTTCTGTGCATTGCAAATGATTTTTGAACAGAGCACATCTCTTATTAAGTTTACAAAATCAGTTGGTGTCTGCTGTGATTCCAACAATGGCTTTCACATTTGTAGGTAACCAACAGACCCACTGCACCACATAGCTGCACTAGCTGCAATGCCAAGCAGTGTGGAGTAAAGATAAAGACACAAACTATTAAGAAGGAGACTGGACTTTTCATTGTTTTTTCATTGCTTGTCTCTGTGAAACTGCACCATCACAAGTCTTCTGAAGGAAACACTGGAGAATAAATCAATTCTCTTTTGCACTTGACTTTGTTTCATGTATGTTTACTCTTTTAATACACCACCATCAAGTATCAACATTCTAATGGAAATTAAACTAATTCCTTGTAAAGACTATGTCCCTGTCAGTATTCAAAACATGGAGCTCTATTCTCAAAGATCGGCACAAGTCACACAAATGGTGGCTTGTGCTGTTCACTGGTGAACCAGAGACTATGCACCCAATTTACTATTGGGTAGGGTCCCTGTGCCAAGGTCCCACAGCTTGTGGCAAATGCGGACATGCAACAAAAATGCAGCTGAGAGGTTTGCAGCAAGCTGCAAGGTGGTCGGCCGGCATCTGCACCCAGGGACAGAGCCTTACTGGGAGGCTGCCAGTGTCATGGGGGATGGGACAGTGCATGGAATGGGCTGGTAAGACACAGATGGGTGATAGAAGGGTCGGCACCAGCACTCCTAAGGGGCTTTTGAAGAGCTGCTACCATACCAGTGTGTTGGGGGGCACCTATATGATGGGCAATGCCCCACAAAGTGCTCTGGACTTATTTATTTAGGTAGTTTATATTTACTGGGATGGTGCACTAGATAAATACAATTTCAATGCATATACAATGCTGTCATGGGAGCATGGTAATCTGCAGGAGGGAAGACAGTGGCACATGTGCCTTCCTGCCCAGGGAGGGCTCTGGGCTGGCACATGGATTGTTAAACCTGCCCTGGCTGGTCTAACTGTCCCAGACCATGTGTCCTCTGAGAGGATTTAGTGAATCCCAATGTTGGGGACATGTTAGCTTGTGTCTGCCACAAGCCCCTAGTGTGCAGGTACACCCATCAGCTTAACATACTGTAGACCTGATGCAAACCTGGTCTGGCACACAGAGTTCCTGTTTGGTGCAAGGGGCATTCCTGAATCAGGATTTCTGCAAGTTTTGATGCACGGTGCCACTTGTATCACCTCTGTGTGATGAAGGCACCTTGCGTCAACTTCTGAGTTTTGAGAATTGAGCCCCTGGTTTCCTTCTGAAAATTCAAAAATGTACATTTCTTTGAAGAAATCAGTCTATTTATCTCTTACACTGCTAGCTAGTAACACTTTCATTGCACAAAATTCATAGATGTGAACGGCTCCTATAGTGTGTATAAGTTAAGAAGATGGCACAAAATGCCTATTGGTTTTGAGTCCACCCAGTGTCTTTAAGTAAAATTATTTTATTTATTTATTTATTTAGTTTTTGTTGACTGGGTAAGTGCACTAGACAAATCCTGTCTATTTTCAGGCACGACCGGCGGGAAGGGTGATACAGGTGAATGCCAACTGCCCTTGAACCAGATGAAGCTGTTGGTGGTATTTTTCATGAATGGAGGAAATTTGGCCATTGCACCGGGGAAATTCCCCTACTCTGTCAGTGGGGAATCCCTGTCCAAGGTGGAGGACGCTCTGTTGCCTGTGGCTGCTGGAGCTGTGGGGGCAGGAGACCTGGTCTCAACTCCTGTCTCTGAGTTCAAAGAGACCTCGATGGATTGTCAGTCTGCTGTACCTGTTTATGAAGTGCCTGATGTTCGTATGATGGTAACGCCTGCAGCTTTGGAACCGGTTTGCCTGCGAGCTGCTCATCAGGATTCTCTCGAGTGTACTGGAGGACCGCTGGAGGAGCACACTTCCTTGGACTCGGAACCTTTGAGTCCGGAAGAGCATGTACTGCACGACCGCTTGTTAGTGGCGGAACACCGCTACGCGACCACCAAACTGGAGATTCAGCAGGAACTTCGCCGTGTAAAGATGGAAGGAGCGACTATTGTTCCTCCTGGTACTGTTGTGATGGATCCTGTGGATTTGCTCATGGAAACTACTGTAGAACATTCAGAGATGACTGGTGAGGATGTCCCTGGACCTTCCTCCGTAGCAGAGGGTGTATTGGGACCCGTAAGTACTTTTGTGGCTGTGGGTCCGTCCCCTGGGTTAGTAGCTGCTGAAGCCCCCTCACAGGCATCTCCTGATATGGTGAACTCTGCTATCAACCCCACATGGTCTGTGGATGCAGTGTTTAGGGCAGCTGACTGGGTGCAAGACCCCACGGCAGGTTCATGGGTCTCAGGGCTATCTCCTATATGATCCCCTCGCCCTGTGGATGATCTGGACTTGAGAGGGGGAGAACAGATTTCTAAGAATTCACCTGATCCCTTGGATCTCCCCGGGAGCTACATTTAATCCAGAATCCTGTCTTGGACCTTAATCAGGTCCCTGCCACTCAGTCTTTCTCTGGTCCAGACCCACTGGCTGTTAGTGCCTCTGCCATTGTTCGACCTTCTTCTGTACGGACTGGGCCAGCTAGGCCCTTCTCTTCATTGTTTAAATTTCCAGTTCTGGCAGTCAAACATCACAATGCAGTCAGGCTTTCTTATCGAGGTGGGCTGCCAGACCCCCCCAACTGTGTGTATGTGGCCAGGACACTTTCGAAAGACTCCCTGAAGTTTGTTGCTTACGAAATATATGCCTTGATACATGTATCCGGTGAATCAATCTTTGACATTAGTTTTCAGACGTCTCGTGGACTTGAAAGTTTTTGGTCAAAATATCATGCTTTGTGTAATACTGCTCTTTGGACCCCCTTTCAGGCAATACCCCCCTCTAAACCAGCCTTTAAGATAGTTACTGTTATGTTTCGTAATGAGGGAGTGGATGTCTCTGATATTGTTTATTGGTTAAAACAGCGTTGCACTATACAGGGTCAGCCAGAGGCCATCTTGGACTCTGAGAATATCTGGACAGTGGGATGGAAATTTAAAGTAATGTTGAATGTTTCTGAATCTGGTCCTGTGCACTTGCCTAATTCATTTTTTTTAGGTCGGGATAGAGGGATCCTGTTTTACCCAGGTCAACCCAAGGCGTGTTACAGATGCGGGGATCCCTCACACCTGAGCAGTGTGTGTGACAAGATTAAATGCAACAACTGTGGTGAAATGGGACATGTGGGTATGCACTGTCTGAATGACTGCAGGTGCAATCTTTGTGACGAGCTGGGCCACATGTTTCAATCATGTCCATGGGCAGCGCATACTAAGGTAACACATGACGGAGGTGTAGATCAACGTTTTGTGATTACACAAGCTCAAAAGACTCGCCTTCACACCACACTGGATGACCCCCCTACTGTGGCAGCTCCCCCTTCCCTGAAGGCTTTAGTCCCGGAGGCCTCCTGTAGTACTGTGCCTCTGTCCACCAAAAGTTCTCAGCACCCTTGGGTGATTCCTATTTCCGTCTGTGCCATGGTACAAGAGGGCATGATGCAGGGCCCTGGCCCTAGTACTATGCCTCCCCCTCGGGAACCTGCCAAAGTAATGTGTCGCAGGTCATTAAGGTCCGGATCCCGCACCTTACCATCCCCTCCGAAGACCTGCGCCACACCGTCTATTGCTTTATCGAATGCCTTTGAGGTGCTTCAGTCGATATCGGACGACGCTGGTGGTGAGTCTGACTCTTCCTCTATTGCTTCTTCCCTCCCTGATGGTCTCACTGATTCTGAAATTCAATTGGGCTCTGGCCTTTCACAAAAGCGAAAGGCCAAAGTCAGGTTGAAAGGGACTAAGGTGGCTTGGAAGAGAAAGACTTAATAATGATATTTACCTAATCTTTGTGCTACTATGTCACAATTTACCTGTCATACTGTTAACATGAATAGTCTGAAATGTCTGGACAAGAGATGGCTGGTGTTTTCCTTTTTGAGGCTTTTGCCATTAGGGATATTTTCATTACAGGATATGAGATTCCATACTGTGCAGGAGATCCGACTGGCACAACGAGATTGGCTTCTGGGTCCCTCTTTTTGGTCTATAGGCCAAGACTCCTGTTCTGGTCTTGGTATTTTAATTAATGTCCCGGAGTTCAGACTTTTGAAGCTGTTTGATTTGGCCCCTGGTAGGGCTCTCATTTTGGACTTTTTAATTGGGCAAAGCCTGTATCGGGTGGTGAATATTTATGCCCCCCAACTTAAGACTGAGCGAATAGCTCTTTTTGATTTAATCCCCTTATTTACATTCTTCTTTCCGGATTTTGTTCTCCGGTGATTTTAACTGTGGCCTTAGTCTTTGGGATAAGAGTTCTTTTGCTACTACCAAAAATTATATTGTGACTCGCTTGTGCTGGGACGCATGATCCGTACTGCCTGTTTGACGAATACTTATTTGTCTTTCACAAAACAACATACTCCCACATTTCAAAAGGGTAGGTTGGCCACCCGCATAGATTTTGTTTTTGTGTCAAGTACATTAGAGGTCACTTCGGCTGTAGTACAGGCGGTAGCCTTTTCTGACCATAAGCTACTCTCTATTGGTTTCGGATCTCCTGCCAGTTTCAGTAAAGGGCCGGGTTTATGGAAATTCAGTATACCCTTATTGCAGGTACCATTGTTTCAGCAAACCCTTTTGTCATTTATTTATGCCCATAAGTCAGTGTATCCCATGTATGATGATACAATTCAGTGGTGGATGGACATGAAACGTGCTCTTACTGGTTTGTTGAAATCTTATAGTCGTAAAAAATGCAGGACTGATTATCTTGCATATTTAAAGAATAGGGCTCATTTTCAGTCTTTACTATCGCTTGCATACTTTATGGGACAGGATCTTGCGCAGCAGATACAATTAGTGCAAAAGAATATGTTGGATTTCCAGTCTAGACAGTCGCAACAACTGTACCACCAACATAGCTATGTTGTAAAAGGTACACGGGAAGTTGTTTGCCTGTTTGAATCTAATTATCACCAGATTGCTCATAAATCTATGTTATGTCTTTCTAACTTGAATGGAGATCTTTGTACTTCCCATTCGGACATATGTCAGATAGTCACAGACCATACGACTGCTTTGTTTTCTCCTCTTCCTATTGTGTCAGTTGACCTGAGACAATTGTACGGTACTCTTGATGTTCCTTCCCCTTCCTTGCAGAGTGCAGAAACTGCATGTCAACCCTTCACGGAAAATGAAATTCAGTTAGCCATCTCTTCCTTGCCCCTACATCGGACCCCTGGTCCGGACGGCCTTCCTTCTGCCTTGTACAAATATCTGGGGGATTACCTCCTCTCAGAATTAACCTCTATGTTTGCCTCCCTACTTGTCTCTGAATTTATCCCTTTGGAGTTTACGAAGGGCACTTTGATTTATGTATACAAACAGAAAGGTGACATTCACTCTCTTGAAAACTGGCACCCCGTCTGTATGTTGAATACTGATTTTAAGATATTGATGAAACTCATCACACAACGTTTGCTTGGGATCGCAGAAATAGTTATTCACCCAGCCCAATCCTGTTCTATACCGAACAGGAGAATTTCTGATCACCTAATTCTCCTCCATGAATTATTTTCCCATGGGTTTTCGGATTCCGTTTCAGGACTTATTATTTCGGTCGACCAAAAGGCTGTTTTCGACTCGGTTAACCATGATTTTTTATGGAATGCACTGCATATTCTGCACGTTCCAGATAAGATGATTCGTTGGATCCAGACATTTTATAGGACGGCTACTGTTGTTCCGCTGATTAATGGTTGGGTGGGCCCAATGATCCCGGTGAAACGGGGAGTTCACCAAGGCTGTCCATTGAGCCCTCTATTATATGTTTTTTTTCTGGATGTGTTGCTTCGTCATCTTAATGCCCACCCTCAGATCCGTGCCATCTCGTGTTCAGCTCTCACGATCGCCCGTTAGCATCGCATATGCTGATGATGTGTGTTTCCTTGTAGCTGACGAGGCCTCGGTGCTTGTCTTTCTTCAGGAATGTTCCTCCTTTGGTGCATTATCTGGAGCAAGTATAAACTTCGGCAAGAGTTTGGGGATACGGCTTGGTTCCTCTTCGATCTCTTCAGATATATCAGTTCTTTACGTGTAGTAGAAGGCCCAATTCGTATACTTGGTATATATTTTGGGATACGAGATTCTGATTCCTTTAACTGGGAAGAAAAATTGAAGCAGGGACGAGTCATGGTGGCCTCTTGGAATAGGGGGACAGCTCGGGAAGAAGAAGCGTGTTTTTCTGATTAAAACTTATCTTCTCCCTCTGTTCCTGTATTTAAGTTATGTGTTCCCAATCCCGAAGCAACTGGAAACTACAGTTTTCAGCTTGTTTTTTCAAGCCCTCTGGGGCAGTCGGTTGAATCCGATTAAGAGGAATGTCACTTACCTACCTATCTCTGAAGGCGGTGTCCAGATGATCAATCCGTTGCTATTCTTTACTAGTATTTTCTTTCGGCCAACTTGCGCCCTTTATTGGTTAACACCCAGAGAGGGTGGGAAGCGTGGTTTTACGACTCTTGTAGGTATTGGTTTCACTTGTGGGAACATGATTCTTTGGGAGTGTTGTGACAAATTGGGGGCATTCCGCTGTATGTTAAGCACATGTTTCTCCTTTTAAAGCAGTGGAAAGTATCACCTCAGACTGTCATCACGAACACACATAAAGTATTGTACAAGAAGCTTTTGTCCTCTGTCTGTATGGTACAAACCCCTTTTATTAAATGTCCCGGCCAGTCACTTACCTTCGCTTCTAGTTATGTTGTGATGTTCTAGGATCCCGGCCCATATGTGGGACTTCCACTGGTTATCTTGTCATGAACAGATAAATGTGAAAGCCAACCATAAACAAAAGCAGTCTCAGGATCGATTCTGTTCTAGACCCCACTGTATTACTGTACCGGAGACCATACCACATTTGTTTTTTGACTGCTCATATATTGAAAATTGGTGACCTTTTCTGGCCAGCTCCTGGGCTGTTCCTATATTTTCTACAGTCACATATCAAAATGTTATGTATGGTGTTTTTTCCTCTCACTAGTCTCTGTGGCATAGGGACACTTTGAACCTTGTATTTCTTGTGATTAAATGGAACATTTGGATGACAAGATGTTTGTTTACATTACAACAAAAGACTTGTTCTTATTTGGAACTAGAGAGGAAGACAGTGGCGGACTTGAAGAAAGTATACGAACATGAAAGGACTTTGTGTTCGGCATCGTCTCTATTGGCCTTGTGGGCGGCCCTTCCATGGATCACGAACACAGACTCAGCTGTGACTTGAAGGACTCATGCAGTGTCTTTATTTCTCCCTTCTCCCTCCTTTTTATTTTTGATTTTTCTTGCACACTTATTATCTATGTACCATATGTTGGCTTCATAGGTTTCATAGGTTTCATAGGTTTTCAGAGTTTATAAAGACTATAGTCCATATACTCGCCATTGATTTATGTATATCCCAGAATATTATTTTTGATCATATATTGATCAATTAGCTTCTTAAAGGATTCCATTGTTCTGCTAACTATTATTTCAATTGGAAGCCTATTCCAGATCTTAACCACTCTCACCGTTCACCAGTACTTTCTTCTGAGGGTTTTAAACCTATCTAATTTAATCTGCAATGGATGAGCTCTAGTGCCATAGGGTTTA
This sequence comes from Neoceratodus forsteri, assembly GCA_016271365.2. Lineage (NCBI taxonomy): Eukaryota > Metazoa > Chordata > Ceratodontiformes > Ceratodontidae > Neoceratodus > Neoceratodus forsteri. The sequence goes on along the minus strand of CM057453.1, from coordinate 368,175,892 downwards.
TCCCTTAATACCAAATTTAGCTGTTCCCAAAGTGTGGGGTCATTTAGTGCCCAATATATTAAACATAGGTCACCACGCATTCTTCGATATTCCAAGGTATACAGACCCAAAGCTGTCAGTCTCTGTTCGTACTCCTACCCCTGGACCCCAGCTATCCTCTTTGTGGCTCTCCTTTGTACCCTCTCCAAAGATCTTATATCGCCCCTGCCCCCTGGTGCCCAAAACTGGGCACAGTATTCCATATGAGGGCACACCAAGATGTGTAGAGTGGTAAGAGAACTTCTTTATTATTACTTTTTATGTGTTTGTTTATGCAATATTGTATGTTGCTAGCCTTTTTTATTATTTGATTGTAATGTGGCCTGAAGCTTAGGTTATTACATATTTTAACTCCCAGGTCACTTTCTTAGGTGACAACCTTTAATAATTCATTTCCCAACCTGTACTGATAATGCATATTATTTTTGCCAATATGCATAACTGTACATTTCGTTACATTGAAAGTTGACCCTTGCTTTTGTGCCCATTCTTCCAAGCTGTTTAGGGTGGTCTGGAGAATATTAGCATCTTCTATACCATTTATCACCTTGCTCACTCTGGTATCATCGGCAAATTTTGATAGCCATACCTCTGGTGCAGAATGCATAGACCCTATATTAAATGTTAAACAGCCATGGCCCCAACACGGACCCCTGTGGGACACCACTAGTCACATCTATCCATTCAGAATATTCTCCCTTTACACAAACCCTCTGCTGTCTTCCAATAAGCCATGACCTAATCCAATGAATAATATCAGAATGTATCCCCATAATACTAAGTGCATCAATCAGTTTGTCATGTGGCACTTTATCAAAGGCCTTTCGCAAAGTCCAGGAAAACCACATCCACAGATCTCCCATCGTCCACGGCCTTGTTTACTTTACCACAAAATTCAAGGAGATTCATCTGACATGATCTGCCCTTTATGAAGCCATGTTGTGTATTATCTGTTTTTCCAGTTTGCTGTTGAAAGTCCATAATGTAATCTTTAATAATACCCTCCAGTACTTTACCCAAGACTGAAGTCAGGCTAATTGGCCTGTAATTTTCCATATTCTGTGTAGATCCCTTTTTATGTATAGGGACAACCTCTGCCTGTTTCCATGCTTCTGGTACAACTCCCTCTCTTATGGATTGTTGAAACAGACAAGTGATAGGACCTGCCAGTTGATCTGCCAATTCCTTTAATACCCTGGGATGCAATTTATCGGGACCTTGGGCTTTGTTCTGGTTCAGTGACTTTAGTCTTTTTTGTACATCACATTCCGTAAGGGTAATAATTGGCTTCCTAGATGCGGTACTAATATGGGGTGTAGTAATTGTAGGATGATTAAAAAACTGAAGCAAAGTAGTTATTATAGTGTTCTGCCATCTCCTGGTTATCCATTATAGCAGTTCCATCTTGCTTTCTTAAGGGACCAATGTTCTTTATATTACCCGTTTTATTGTTAATGTAGGAATAAAAGGATTTATAATTATCCTTTACCCTGGTAGCCAGTCTATATTCATAATTTCTTTTTTGGCTTGTTTGTACAATTTTTGTTTTCAATAAAACTGCCCCCTGCTCTTTTCAAGAAGTGCCATGGGATCTTTAACATCCACCTGAATTACTACCAGAACAGGCAGATGGGACCTCGGTTTAATATCTCATCTGAAAGACGGCACCTCAGGAGTGCAGCACCCCCCTCATGCTGCACTACAGTGTCAGTATTGGGATATTAACCCAAGTGCCTGGTGTGGGGATAGAACCCACAGCCTACTGATCTCCTGACCTCAGAGGTGAGTGTGTTACCTGCTTAGCCACTGACACTGACAGAGGTACCATCTGGGGACTTTTCAGAGACACTAACAGTTCACATCACAAAAAGGTTGTTTAAATGACATGAACAGTTCCTGTTAGTAACATTCAGTATGTATTTTGTTTGAAGGGTAAATGTGACTGTTTGGACCATTTTGCCTCCTATGTAGGCTGTGACATAATCTCTACACTATATACAGTACAGTGGTGTTCAGTGTTCCTTCTTGTCTGTGCATTTTGAGATATCAATTGTTACAATTTCCAGAGTGATAGCTAGACATAATGATTGAAACACATAGCAATTTAAAAAATAAGCAGTGATTGCTCTGTTCATGCTTGCCAGTTTTTGTCCAAAAGGCACTGACTGACATGACAGTGCAAGAAGAAACATGACACTGAGTACCACTATATACTGTCATAAATTTCAATGTAGCTCAGAAGTGAATGGGTTATGTCTTTTCCTTGGAATCAGAGGATCACGTGTTAAAATCCAGATAAAAACACAAAAGTCTATGATCCAACATTGACTTATACACTATTATATATATTTTTTTTAGATTACCACCGTAGTGGTGGTTCATGGTAGTGTGAAGTTTAACTAGACAATTATAATTAAAACAAATTTAGATATGAGCAGCAATTTGTGGACAAAAGAGATGATCCTGCCAGGACTGGATGCTTCCAACAATCACTTTTACAAAGCTTGCACTTACAGTAGGTTTGATTCAAGGACAGTTCCTTTACCTGAGCAAAAACATTTCAATAACAAGTGTATTTTAGTTCAGCAACACAGGAGGAGGGTGGGGACTTCATTGCATGTATTACACACTTTGACAGCTGTAACAATACTTATATTATTGACCCCAGCAAATACTTGTTTGGGCCACTAAATGTATTCATAAAATTTAGATGTGTATATCCAAAAGTAAGAAACAAGAACTTTTATAAGATAAATGTTTATGAAAAGTATACCTATTGCAGAAATTGAACACATAAGTTTCTGTTCCAAAGTCCAGTTTCCTACCAATTACACTACATAAGGCTCATTGGTTCAGCCATGAACTTGCATGAAGCACATATTTTAAAAATATTAATGGTTATAAAAGCTACCCACCACAGAAAACAAACTCATAGCCTTCTATTTCAAAGCCCAGCTCCTTCCCCATTACACAACAAAAGGTCCACCACTTCAGCCCTGAACTTGCTTCCAATTTCTCAAACAGTAAATATGCATACAGTATATCACATCATATGCACACATTGAACCTGAAAAATATAATTACATTTTTCATGATGGGCTTCAGAGTTCAAACATAGTACATTTCATAGTCCATGAAAAAAGCCTACCACCATGCAAATCTTTGTGAAACTTGGACTTCTTTTACTACATGATTTACTTATACAGCATGGAAAAGGAGAAAAAGGTGTAGATGTTTTCAACTTTTTTGGTCTACTGTTTTACTTATTCAAAGTTTGCCAGGAAAGGCCTACTGAGCAGTAACAGCTAATTTCAGAGGGATCCTGGGAGAAAAGGTTACTCTGGGAAGAACAAAATACAGTGATAATTTAACAGCAGAAAGCACAGGCTAAAACAGAATTTCAACAGGAATGATTCTTAGACAGTACAACACCCATTGAATATGTTTTAGTATCTCGTAATAGAATGACTAAAATCTGTACAGAAACAACAACAGAGTGAACTTTTGGCACCTGGAATTGGTTTGGAAGTACCCTGAATGTCCCAAAACATTTTGTCCCATATATACTGAAGTTACTGTGGCTATTCCTCCAGCAACTTTTTATGTTGGCTCGTGTTTGCACGCCAGCCAACACATTGCATTAGTAGCAGATTTGGAGGAGCGGTCACTGTTGGGCGAATGCAGGACACCCATCAGTAGGTGCATCCCTCATTCCCCAATAAGCCAGCATGCATGCACCACACCAGGAATACATAATGTGGTGAGCATATCTAAGGAAAGGTCTGCTGCAATGAGAGCAAAGCTTGTCATACGCAGTGGCACCTCTCAATGTGCCTTCCCTGGTGAAACATGAGAGTAAACATGGCTGCACACTGCCTGGCACAAGGCTGACTTCAGGGGTGCCCAATCCCCCTGTCAGCATGCCCTGAACCAGTTTATGTGCCAGTGGGGGAGCCCACTCCTCATCGACATAATGCACACCCCATTTATTATGTGCCGAGGGGGGTGCTCAGTCCCCCATGGCTCTTGCCCCCCCTTCGTTATGTGCTGATGGGGGTGCCTAATCCCCCATCAGCTAGCCCCCCCAACATTCAACTGGCACACTGGGAGCCCACCCCCAGCATGCCAAATGTCCCTGTAAAAAGTCCGCAATGCTTTTTTACCCTGTAAAGAAGAAACTGTCCTCGCGATCTGTCCAGCTGCCTGCCCCAACCTGCACTCACCCTCTGCGCACCCTGCCTTCCCACACACCCCTCACACCATACTTACTTCTGGAGTCTGGTGCAATGATCTTTGGTGGACCGGGAACACTTCTGCACTCTTCAAAGCTGACCTCAAACTGAAGAAATGCCAGAAAGCTGTATAATGGCATAAATAGATTTTTTTCAACTTTGGTGCATATCTCGGGCATTTTTTGGAATTTTTACACCAAACTTTCAACATGGGGTTATTGGGACCTCTCCTCATGAATTCAATTACTGTCATTGTGTTAGTCAGTCCCGAAAGGTGATTTTGCAGTCACTGCGTGGAATCACCTTTCGAGACTGAGTAATGAAATGACAGTGCCACTGTTCATGAAGGGGGCTCTCAAAAAGCCTATCTTGCAAATTTGGTAAAAAAAATCCAAAAAATGACTGTTTTATGAGTGTGCGTTGTGTTGTTTACACGCACGCTCATAACTTCATGAATTTGTAACATGTTCACTCCAGATTTTCAAAATTGGCATTTTTCCACATCTCCTTATGAACAGTACAGCTGTCATTTTACATATCCTGGCCAAAATATGTTTTTGCATGTCCGGCGCAGAATAGCGCAGTCACTGTGCAAAATCACTTTTTGGGACAGTTTGAGAAAATTACTGTGACACTGTTGATGAGTAGAGGTCCTAAAATGCCTATGTTGAAAATCTTGCGATGAATGTCCATAAAATGACTGTGTTATAAGCGTGCGTTGCGCAGTTTCCACACACCCTTGTAACTTCACAAATTTGCAATATTTTCATGCCAGATTTTCAACCCTGACATTTTTCCACACCTCCTTGTGAACAGTACAGCTGTCATTTTTCACAGCCTGCCCAAAATGTGTTTCCACACCTGTGGCACAAACTGGCATGGTTGCTGTGGGAAATCAACTTTTGGGATAGATTAACAAAATCACAGCACCACTGTTCATGAGAGGAGGTCCCAACATTACTATGTTCAAAATGTGGCTAAAAAAAATCCCAAAAATAATTGGGTTATGGACCAGTGTTGAGCAGTTTCTATGCATGCTCACGACTTCACCAATTTTTCATATTTTCACTCCAGATTTTCAACATTGCCATTTTTTTACACCTCTCCATGAACAATACAGTTCTCATTTTCCACATCCTGCCCAAAATGTGTTTTTGTCCCTGTGTCACCAAATGGCATAGCCACTGTGCAAAACCACCTTTCAGCTAACAAATTGATTATGCCGCTCTTCATGAGGTGGGGTCACAAAAAGCCTATGTTTAAAATTTGGAGTGAAAATACCAACAAACGCCTACAACGTTAGGGTTTCCAACTGTAACACCCCAACCCGTTGAAACTGCCAGGCATGTGACTTGGGATCATTGGCAGTAATGTTTTCACCATTCCACCTTCACCCCCACCCTGAAGCCAGTGACAGGCATCGAGGTGTGCCTTGGAGTGTTCGGCCCTAAAGTTCACCCCATTCTCCTATACTGCACCTGTCTCAATGTATTTCCTTATGGAATGGGATAAGTATAAGGCCCAAAGACCCCAAAGCACATCACAACACTTGTCTGTGTCTACCGGGAAGGGTGAGGCCTATTGTCCTATACTGCACCCATCTCAGTGTATTTCCTTATGGAATGGGGTAAGTATAAGGCCCAAAGACCCCAAAGCACACCACAACACTTGTCAGTGTCTACAGGGTAGGGTGAGGTAAAATGGCATGAGTGTTATAGCTGACACCCCAAAGGCACACCCCAGCACCTGCCAGTCTCTGCGGGGGTTGGTGCCAGTTCCATATATCACTGCCATTCCTATTATGCATCTCTAACTCCTCCACTGCCAATGCCAATGCCAACAAGACAACAATTGTCATTGACAAATGCTTGTTTCTAACTGTAAGGAGTCACTACTGTGAATGATACAGCTGTACCTACATGACTGAGATAATTAAAGTCAAGACAGGAAAGGATCTGTAATCATTGATTAGCAGCAACAAAACAAAGGCACCACAATGTGGGTCAGCAGCTAGAAAAGCAAACAAAATCTTTGCATGCATGAAGACAAAATAAGGATGCAGATTTAGGGATATTATGACACCCCATACAGATGTGTGGTAAAGTCTCACCTTTATAACAGTGTGCAATTCTGGTCCCCATATCTTTGAAATTATAATGATATGATTGAAAAAGTGCAAATGAAAGAAATCAAGATCTTTGAAGGCTTGGAAAACATGCTGTGTCTAACAGACCTGGGGCTGGTTTTCATTGAAAAATAAAGAATCCGAGTGGAGAATGAACATGGTCTTGAACTATTTGAATAATCTGAATGATCTAACAGTGTCAGACCAAATGTAAATCTTCTCAGTTCAGAAATACTTGGGTTTTAATCATGATGCAAGATTGATGTTATTTGAGCAGGTTGTATAGGAGCTATCAGAACATGGAGGCTTTTTCAGACTGAAAATATGTTCCACTATGTAATGCTAGAATGGAATGAAGGAAATCTGAAATTTCTGACTAGTGGCTTACAACATGTCTAAGCAATTTCATAGAGCCAGTATTATCAGATAAGCCCATGCCGTAGGCACACCAGCAGTTCTAAAAGATTCATTCTTTAAATTACATCCCCTAAACACAGCGGCACCATGGGGTTCATCACTCTCCCCCTATCCTATGTAAGCAGTAATGATGCCAGAGACTCTGCAAGAACTTCAACTGAGAAAACCTCATCATGGTGAAACATTTGTGACTATTAATGCAGCCAGGTAGGATTTACTGTTTCTTTGTAGAGTAATATAAATAAATGCTAATACAAATGATTATAATACTGTCACATATTGCATGACAGTATTATCATAGTACAGTACTACTTATTATCAGGATTGCACAGCAGCAGCTATACGCTTCCTCCTCTTCTATGAATATTTTAAGATAAACTACAAGTTTGTTTATGCTAAATTTACCTCCTCTTGGTATGGCTTCCCCATTTCTCCAGTCAGACTCTGCCCCTTTTCTGCACATCTCCAGCACTTATCTCTGCACCCTAACCAGAGTGGCTATAGCAGAAGCAGAGCCTGGATGCTCTGGCTATTGCTAACTCTGAGGATTTTGTCTAATTTGGCTATCCCAGATTACCAGTATACTGCCAATAGGCACCCATAACCACAACTTGTAAGTGGGGAGCTGCTGACACTGCATTGTCAACCACAGTGCCAAGGTAGCCACACTTCCCACCTGCACCCCCCCCGAGACAACATTTGATGCCTCTGCATCCTGCTGAAGAACAAATCAGCCTAGGTGAGGAGATCGGGTTTAGGATCAATCCAGTGTCTCACAGATAGTCATAATGTGCTCCACCAACCAAGGCCATTGGGCTGGGAATAAACTACCAATTTAAAGAAATATGAATATGAATACATTAATAAAAATGTTATGTACTTATCTATTGCTTGACTTTCAATTATCTTCAAAACCTTTTGTATTAGAAGCCTGCAAAAGTATACAAATATATGATGGATTGAGGGAAACAGGGTCTCTGTGATGTAACTGCATCACATTAGAAAGGTACAACCCAGTGGATAATTATGCCATGCATATTTAAGCATTAAGACATGACAGGGTGGGGGTAGTAGTAGTAGTATCACTGTACATCCAAGGGCATAATAAGGCAAGGCACCACAGATTAAGTATGTTATTGGCCCTGGAAGTGCATTGATCAAACTACTGTCCACACCCTGAAGTGTCTTATTGCACTTGGGATTTCATGTTAAAAAAATATTCAGACTCTGCCAGCCTGGTGGCGCTGACGACTGAGGCACTGGTCACATTACCTCATGCTACGCTGGCAACCTGTGTTCGGGAATGAGTGCAGGCTGCCAGGGACTGGCAGGGGCAGAGGGATTGAGCATCCGAGGGACTGCTCTACCTCTCCGGGGGGGGGGATCTTGTGGTTGGTGCATCCCTGACACCTGGCGGTGGCTGGGGGTCAGAGCACCAACACTGAAAGCAGGCACTGAGTGGGCAGACACCAGGAGGAATGCATGAAGACACGTGCATGCTCCCTCCCTAGACATCATTGCATGCCCCACTCTCGGGGAAATAGAAATGAGGAAAATGTTCCCATGTCAGCTGTATGAGAAGCCACGAACCACAGATTCCAACCCTGAATGGAGCTTCCTCAACTGGATCCTATTCGAGGTGAGTAGTAGCTTGGGGGAGCTCCTCACCACCCCTCCATGGGGGTAAGCCATGGGGGAAGAGGGGATGCAGCCTGATATCAGGGTATGGGGCTGGACGGGTGGATAGGATGGAAGGCGACCTGGGGACCCCAGGGGAAGAAATAAAGTACAAAAAAAATATTATGACTCAAAGTATATATTTTAAAAGATGAAATAGTTAATTGTCCTCTGATCCCCCTGCCAGAAATAAATCTCTCCACAACTGTTTCTGTTGGATGCATGCTGGCAATATTTATTAAGGCATGCAAATTATATTTACATTCCCAACTTCAATTTCAACAGTATACAGTACAGTACAGTGCCACCACAATAATTTGTTCTGCTTCTTCTTTCTGGAAACCTTCTGCAGACTTGATCCTCTCCTCCTTGCTTGTAGCACTTCGGGGTCCAGTCACCATCTGATCCGGCCCCCCTCATCATCACCAGAACCAGGTACCACCACCAGGTCCCCCCTCTTGGTACCACCACCACATACCACCACCACTTAGTACCACTAGCAGGTACCCCCACTTACCCGGGCCCAACCCGCACAGGGTCAGTTCCCAGTATATACCCCACTAGGTCCGGACAAGTGATCTGGCCCCTAGTATCTTTCCCCTTCCCCCTCTACTTCCATGCCTGGGTTCCTCTGCCCCCAGCCCGTGCTGCCTACCCCCTCCCCCCTCTTCTGACCCCCTTTTTCCCTTTCATTACCCCCTTTCTTGTCCTTTTCTCCTTTCTGTGGACCACCTTTTGCCCACCACCAGGGCCCCTGCCAGCCCCTCTGAGCCATATGCTGCCCTCCTGCAGCTACCTGACCCCATTCCAGGGTCCACCTGGGACCATATTTTATACCCTCAACTTCCTATGCAGTGCCAGCCAGCAGCAAAAACCTCTCTACTTAGTGCAAGGTGGGTGGGTGGGGAATCATTATCCCAGCAAAAAGAGGGAGACCAAAAGCTCTGCAGGCTCTTACATAGCCAAACAGGCCACACCTACCAGCCCCCCTCTCTAGCCCCTCCCCATGACCAATTGGGAAGCTCTCCTGTCCCTAGTCATTTGATCCTCTCTGACATCCCATCCCCCACCCCTTTCCTATCCCCCTGCCCCTTTACTTTTCTGGCAGGGGGACATTAAACAAACTGGCCTGCCTTTTATTGGCAAGCCTGATTGTCCTCTGATCCCCCTTCCAGAAATAAATCTCTCCACAGCTGTTTCTGTTGTATGCATGCTGGTAATATTTATTAAGGCATGCCAATTATATTTACATTCTCAACTTCAATTTCAACAGTATACAGTACAGTACAGTACCACCACAATAATTCATTCTGCTTCTTCTTTCTGGAAACCTTCTGCCGACTTGATCCTCTCCTCCTTGCTTGTAGCACTTCGGGGTCCAGTCACTATCTGAGCCGGACCCCCTCATCATCACCAGAACCAGGTACCACCACCAGGTACCCCCCTTTGGTACCACCACCATGTACCACCACCACTTAGTACCACTAGCAGGTACCCCCACTTACCCGGGCCCAACCCGCACAGGGTCAGTTCCCAGTCTATACCCCACTAGGTCCGGACAAGTGATCTGGCCCCTAGTATCTTTCCCCTCCTCCCTCCCCCCTCTACTTCCATGCCTGGGTTCCACTGCCCCCAGCCTGTGCTGCCTACCTCCCCCTCTCCTGACCCCTTTTTCCTTTCATTACCCCCTTTCTTGTCCTTTTTCCTCCTTTCTGTGGACCACCTGTTGCCCACCACTAGGGCCCCTGCCAGCCCCCCTGAGCCATATGCCGCCCTCCTGCAGCTCCCTGACCCCATTCCAGGGTCCACCGGGGACCATATTTTATACCCTCAACTTCCCATGCAGTGCCAGCCAGCAGCAAAAACCTCTCTACTTAGTGCAAGGTGGGTGGGTGGGGAATCATTATCCCAGCAAAAAGAGGGAGACCAAAAGCTCTGCAGGCTCTTACATAGCCCAAACAGGCTCCACCTACCAGTCCCCCTCTCTAGCCCCTTCCCTTGACCAATTGGGAAGCTCTCCTGTCCATAGTCATTTGATCCTCTCTGACATCCCATCCCCCACCCCTTTCCTATCCCCCTGCCCCTTTACTTTTCTGGCAGGAGGACATTAAACAAACTGGCCTGCCTTTTATTGGCAAGCCTGATTGTCCTCTGATCCCCCTTCCAGAAATAAATCTCTCCACAGCTGTTTCTGTTGTCTGCATGCTGGTAATATTTGTTAAGGCATGCAAATTATATTTACATTCCCAACTTCTATTTCAACAGTATGCAGTACAGTACAGTACCACCACAATAATTCGTTCTGCTTCTTCTTTCTGGAAACCTTCTGCAGACTCGATCCTCTCCTCCTTGCTTGTAGCACTTCGGGGTCCAGTCACCATCTGATCCGGACCCCCTCATCATCACCAGAACCAGGTACCACCACCAGGTACCCCCCCTTTGTACTACCACGCCACCACCACTTAGTACTCACTAGTAGGTACCCCACTTACCCGGGCCCAACCACAGGGTCAGTTCCTGTCTATACCCCACTAGGGTCCGGACAAGTGATCTGCCCCTAGTATCTTTCCCCTCCTCCCTCCCCCTCTACTTCCATGCCTGGGTTCCTCTGCCCCCAGCCTGTGCTGCCTACCCCTCCCCTCTCCTCCCTCCTCTTTTCCCTTTCATTACCCCCTTTCTTGTCCTTTTCCTCCTTTCTGTGGACCACCTGTTGCCCACCACTAGGGCCCCTGCCAGCCCCCCTGAGCCATATGCTGCCCTCCTGCAGCTCCCTGACCCCATTCCAGGGTCCACCGGGGACCATATTTTATACCCTCAACTTCCCATGCAGTGCCAGCCAGCAGCAAAAACCTCTTTATTTAGTGCAAGGTGGGTGGATGGGGAATCATTATCCCAGCAAAAAGAAGGAGACCAAAAGCTCTGCAGGCTCTTACATAGCCCAAACAGGCCCCACCTATCAGCTCCCTTCTCTAGCCCCTCCCCTTGACCAATTGGGAAGCTCTCCTGTCCCTAGTCATTTGATCCTCTCTGACATCCCATCCCCCACCCCTTTCCTATCCCCCTGCCCCCTTTACTTTTCTGGCAGGGGGACATTAGACAAGCTGGCCTGCCTTTTATTGGCAAGCCTGATTGTCCTCTGATCCCCCTCCCAGAAATAAATCTCTCCAAAACTGTTTCTGCTGGATGCAAGCTGGCAATATTTATTAAGGCACGCAAATTATATTTACATTCCCAACTTCATTTCAACAGTATGCAGTACAGTACAGTACCACCACAATAATTCATTTCTGCTTCTTCTTCTGGAACCTTCTGCAGACTTGATCCTCTCCTCCTTGTTTGTAGCGCTTGAGGGTCCAGTCACCATCTGATCCGGCCCCCCCATCATCAACCAGAACCAGGTACCACCACCAGGTACCCCCTTATACACCATGTACCACCACCACTTAATACTACTAGCAGGTACCTCCACTTACCTCGGCCCAACCCACACGGTGTCAGTTCCTAGTCCATACCCCACTAGGTCTGGACAAGTGATCTGGCCCCTAGTATCTATCCCCTCCCCCTCGCCCCTCTACTTCCATGCCTGGGTTCCTCTGCCCCAAGCCCGTGCTGCCTACCCCCTCCCTCCTCTCCTGCACCATTTTTTTCCCTTTCATTCCCCCCTTTTCCACTGACCCATCTCCAGCTTGCAAAGGACAATGGGGCTTCCCCCCTTGTGGGCTATAAAAAACCTGGTCCTTCCCTCTTCCTTAGCACCCCTACCCCCATAGTTCCTGCAGCCCTCAGTAGGGGCGCTTGCCTTATGCCGGACCTGCCCCCTCTCCCTTGTAGGCATCTCCTACCCATACCAAATGTCCTTGGGATGGGCCTGGACCCCCACACCTTCTAATCAGCCTCGCACACCACCACATAGCCTGTTGCTGCCTGCTGTCACCCACCCAGGGGCACACTGCCGCTAGGAGCCCCACCACGGTGCTGGCCATGCATGCAGGTACACCCACCATGACCTTGTTGAGTCCACCAGGGTGAGGCTGGGCCCCCACATGCCTCCGATGTTGTGTCCTAGCACTGCTGTTGCTGAGGCCTGGCCCCCTTGGGACCTTGGCCCGGGCAGCTACTCTCTCTCTACCCCTGATTAGGGGGAAAGCATGAATCCCCTGCAGTCTGCCCTTGGCCCCCAGTGCCTCCTTTGTGGCTCCTTGAGCCTGCCCATTCATGACCCCCTGTAGCTCCAGCCACCCGGCATTCTGCCTGCTCTGCACACCTCTGGCCAGACTCTCCCATGCACCCCTGTGCCAGACCCTCCCAGTACAGCTACACCCCTGTTCCAGAATTCCCCTCCTCCTTTCTTGGCCCTGGTAGGGTGACCCTGCTTTTGGCACCTGCCCCACCTCCTTCAGCAATTCCTGTGTTGGGCCCTTCTAGCCCCCCCATAACCCAGATGTGTTGCCTTCCATCCTTATTCTCACCCATCATCCATCTCCCTTGCGGCCGCCCACCGCTCTCCTGGCCGTACCCATGCAGCCATCCCATGGCTATCCCCCTGCTCTTGTATGCCTGCCACTGGGTCCCCAAAGTGGCCAGGGCTCTTTGTTCTGTCCCCCATCCATGTCTATCCAGCTCCATGGCCCTTCCTCATCCTGTCCCGGGTTACTGCTCATTGATCGCACTTGCCCCTACCACTGGGTCTTAGGAACTTTCCAGATCCATTTTCTGACCCTCCCTTGTAGCCCTCGCACCACTGGCTAGGTTGTCCATTTTCCTTCCTTTATTTGGTGTCCCGTGTGCCACACACCCCTCTTTCTCCCCTTGAGGCTGCCCTCATGGCCCCCGCAGTATGATTGCCATAGCTTGCCACTGCCTAGCTTCCATGCTTGTCCTTGCTCTGCTGCTCCAAAAGCCTTGTGCTGTTGGGCCTCCACTACTGGTGTGCTTCCCTGTTCAGCCCCCATGGATCCCCAGCCTGGGGCTCAGAATTGGCACCCCTGTGCCCGACCACCCTTCATACTGCCCCTTTCCCTCAGCTTATCTGGGAACTAAATGGCTTAGGGGCCAGACCCCTTCTACCTGTACTGCCGTGGCCAGCTACTTCCCCTCCGGGCTCACCCTTCAACCTCCAGTTGGTCTGCATCTTCTGGATCTGCATCCAATAGCCCCCAATTCTGCCCGCTGTTGCTCAGCCATCCTTCTTCACACTGAATCCTCTGTCTCAGCCCAGACTGGCTGTCTGGTACTCCCTCACTCCTTCTGGATCTTGGATATCCCCATTGGGATCAGTCCACTTTCCCAGGGGTGGCATCCCAGGCCCCTTCAGGTTTGCCTAGCTCACTGTTTGAAGTTTCTCCCCCCTCTTGCCGAGCTGCTGCCCCCCACCAACCCTGGGCTGGGTAGTCCCGGTCAAGGCCCCTCTTCACAGATGGACCTGCAGGGTGCCTCCCAGGTGCACCTCCCCTTTCCTGACCATGGGCCCCACCTTGTATAAACTGTCTTTTCCTGGGGCCGTGAACATGCCACGTCTCTGGCCAGTGCCGGCTCGCTGGAGCCCTGGGGGTCCTTCCCTGGCCTTCCCACACTCTGTCAGCCTGTGTCCCTCCCTCAGCATGGTTTTGCTGCCATAAGAAAAAATGGTGGGTGGACTCCCCAAGCCTAACTCCCTACCCAGCTCTGTGCCCTCACCTCCCCCTAGTCTCTGCCCCATGGGGTCCCAGGACCCACTCCTCACTCGTGCCAGCCCTTACATCTGCACTGGGCATACCTCCCAGGGCTGGCCTTTGGGGGATCTCTATTAACTAAGGGCCTTGCTTGAGGGTGCACCAGTGCACGAAGGGACTGTGAGCTTCCAAACCCAGTGCCAGACCCCTTCCAGGGGTTGCCACTCTGGTCCCCCCAACCTCTGCACCACATCACCTACTGAAATTAATTCTTGAGACTTATATCACCTCCTGCAAATTCCTCCCAGCTGAATTAAGCCTTCCTACCCTGACCCCCCAGATCTCTCCAGACCTTGCTGGTGTGACCGAGGTTCCTGGGTACCCTCCATGACATCTCTCTGTGCCCTACCCCAGTCTCCCACTCTTGGGCCACGACCACCCCAAGTGGATTCCCCTGCCATCTCTAGCAATCATTGCTGACAGATTTTCTTCCTTTTTTTTTTTGACAAGTCTCTTGCCCGCTACCTGTTAATTGGATATGGCAAGATAGGCCCAGCCATGTCCAGTGGGTGCCACTGGTATGTTCCCTTTTCCCCCACCTGCTTACAGCTAGCCTGCCTGGCCTTGGCTGTTTAGCCATGTATGTGCTCCTCCCCAGTGCACCCGACCTTGCACTTTGTGACCCAATCCTGTCTGCATTAGATTGGGGACCAAATCCCTCCCTGCTGCTAACAGCTGAAATATCCCTTAAGCCTCCTAATCCTGTCCTGACATAGCTTGGATGCTCCATCCTCCCTACTTTGCCCGCTCTGGAGAAATTGCTCCTGGTCGACCATTAGGACTCATAACAGCTTGAAATTCACCGAAGCTCCCCTTGTCCTTACAGCGCCAACACTGGAGAAAAATTCCCCAGCTCAAATTTGCCCTTTTTCTCCCCCGTTTGAACCCCCCCTCAGAGCTGTACTCCCAACTGCCACCTAATTCCATCTTTGGTTGATCCCCATTAAAGGATTTTGTGTTCCTCACATTTAATCTAGGGGCATGTCTCACCCTTTTTCCGACTGCCCCACCCCAACCAACTCACCTCAGTAACGGCACTGGACCAACCCCCCCCACACACACACACATTTTCTTTCTCTCTTTTTTTTTTGAATAAACTCGGCTTACTACCTTTTGTCCACCATTCAAAACTACCCCTAGCCCTAGCAAGTCATCCCTTGTTTAGCTTTAGCCTGTTCCCCCTTCAATGTGTCTCTTGTGACCCCCCCTCAGCATTGCCTCAGAGCTATTATGTATGCAGCAGGGGGCATCAGAGGAAACCCCTCCTGTCCTAATTCAGAGGAAGGAAAACAGCAAAACCTTCCCATGCACTCCCTGTGCACCCTTTACAGCTCAGCCCCTTTAGCTGTAATATAGCCTAGAGGCTAGAGGAATGGGGTGCCAACAAGCTTGGTACATCCAACAGACCAGACCTGAGTCTGATTCTCACAACCTCCACCTGCACACTGTGTGACCCCGAGCAAGTCACCCACCTGCCCAGTGCTCCCAGGTCGCCCCTGGAAACAGATAGTTGTGCCTATTGGGCCTTCCTGGTTACCCCAGGACTAAAATAAATCAATAAAAGCTGCATCAAGCTCCAATAACCATGCTTCCTTATGATTTTTATTTTTATTTTTTATTATTTTTTTTTTGTGTGAGTGTACCACCTGACACAGCCTACCCTGGTATGTCTCCGTTGTGTAACTCATCTGTATCAGCACCCCCTTCCATTAGTGCTTCAAAAAGAGACCCCATCTCTATTGGTTGGCTTGATCTGCTGCCCATATGACTCACAGATCTTTAACCAGAGCCCAGTGCCATGTCATCTGGGCCCTGCAGTCCATACTAGCCTGCCTTAAACCATCTCAATTTCCCCCTGTGGTGCTACCATCACTCAAATGCTTGTGCTGAATGGCACCAAAACCTGCATAAACAGTATATATTCTGAAAGTGTCCCCCTAAATATGACTGCAGACCATACCTTTGTGCATATAACTAGTGGTCTGCCTAATGTATTTCCATGTTAGCCCCCCCATGTGAATAAGTAGTGTCCCTCCATGTGAATACATAACCAAGTTAAATGCCATGCAGTGCAGTACCTTCTATCTACAGAGAACAGTCTTCCCAGGTCCCTCCAATATCTGGCCTGGTTCCACAGAGGTTCTCTCTGTCTGAGTTGCTGTCCGAGACCCCCCTTCCACAATGGTCCTCGGCCCAGACCAACCTTCCCATGTTTGCACACTGCCTCTGGCTTTCATTGCCCTTCTGGTGCCATCGCGTGGTTCCCTTGCCTTGTAATGGTTTGCCCTGAACGATTTCATCCACCGCACCATTTCAAGCCACTGCAAGGTGCTATGCAACATACAAAAATGAGCCTGACTGTCCTATCTACAGCTGGGCCTCCCTCCGCTATGGAGACCTTTTAAGCGCCACTGCACTGACACACCCTGTTAGCCAGCCATCATCCGGCTTCCTAAGCCCCCTGCTGTGGTACTCGGCATGCAGCCTGCAACCCCTGTGGTCCATGCCACCCGCTGAGACTGCCCACCCAACTGACTCCTGCTCACTGCTGCACAAGCAAATCAACCAGCAGGGCCAGAACAAAATTGGTGACAGTGTCCGGCCGCTCAATCGAGGAGCCCGAAAGCCTGCCAGGCCCCAACCCATCAAGCCACCACGAACATCCACTTCAGTGCATCTGATATCATCCTCAAAATGCTGCTCACCCTAATGCCCCCATCCTTGCTTGGCCCGCATGGCCCGAGATTTCTAAACGCCACACAAGCATCTGGCATGTGACCCCTTTGGCACCTTGCCCCTACTCTGAAAGCCCACAAATTGACCTCTGCCTAGTCGCCCAGGCCATCCGCAATGCCCATGCCCTTCTGGGGCCACTCCTTCATGCAACTGGCCACTCTACATTGGATCCACTCACTCACTACCTTCTCATGTCTTGCAGCCATCTGCAGCAGCCTCATCAATGTAGAGCTACAGCTCAATGGTTTGAGCCCCGACTATTCTCCTCGTATCAAAGCAAACCACCCTGTCCCTTCTCCCAGTCCCCTTGTGGCACAACCAGATGCCTTCCTGTAGCTGGGCGCCATACCAGTTGAACCCCCCCCATGCTCACACCATGATCCTGCTCCTCGTGGCTTGCCTGCTCCCCCCTCCACCTGCCTAACTGCTGCAAACTTCTTTTTTTTAAACACTGTAACCAAGAGCTTCTGCCAGATGGGTTGCCATCCTGTAGCAGGCACCACCCTTCCGAAACCCTCCCGTGCTAGCACCTAGCCCCCCGGCCCGAATGCCGTGCAAGGCCACGAGGCAAACCACCATGTCCCCTGTCCAATGCCCCCATGTGGCCAAACCAAATGCCCTCCTATGGCGGTCACCGCCCAATAGAAACCTCCTGCTCTTGCACCACAATCCTGCTCCTCATGGCCTGCCTGCTCTCCCCTCTGCCTGCCCAAATGCCCCAACTCGTTTCCACTTTTTATTTTAAAAAACTACCAACCCAAGCTTTACTCACACCAACAAAGATCACATCTCATCCTGTTGTGCAGTATAACCCATTCGCACTGCATGCGACTCCGTCTAAGAACTTGCTGTGCATGGACAAACCATCTTCCAACCTAATTCCAAACATGGGAGACATAAACCTCCCCCCAGTACACAACCTGGCAATAGTTCCCTCCCTAATTATCCTGCATTTCTTTTTCTCCTTCCTTTAACTCTTTCTTTCTTTTTTTTTTTATAAACTGCCAAACCCAGTACATTCTCCTAATGAAATGAAGAACCAAGAAACCTACCCGGCCTAAGGCCTAGGTACCCTGTATAGTGCCTTACCCTTAGCTGCCAACACTGTGCTGAGAATCATTACCCCAGCAAAAAGAGGGAGATCAAAAGCTCTGCAGGTTCCTACATAGCCCAAACAGGCCCCACCTACCAACCCCCCTCTCTAGCCCCTCCTCTTGACCAATTGGTTAAGCTCTCCTGTTCCCAGTCATTTGACCCTCTCTGAAGTTCCACCCCCACCCTTTCCTATCCCCCCCCTTTGCTTTTCTGGCAGGAGGACATTAGACAAACTGGCCTGCCTTTTATTGGCAAGCCTAATTTCGGTTATGTATCGTTATAGAAATGGAGAAAATGCTCCCAAAACTGATTTGCCATTATCATAGTGTGGCACTTTTATTTCTTTTTGTGTGCCTGAGGAGATTTTCTGGTTAGAGGCTCACAGTTTTGTTTTTTTGCAGCACTGCCAAACTGGAGCACAGCAATTTCATTATCTGTAGTGCAGCTTTCCTCCACAACAGAAATGTGACAGTTTGTTTTAACTCCATGTTGATACAGTTTGATTTAAACAACAGTGTCAGTTTCCGAATTGTTATGCTGATGTGTACAGGCAGTTATAAGATCAGTTTTGACCTGGGGATATTGTAATTGTTCACTTTGAGTGATACTTTCACATAGGATGCCATTTTGGGGAAAGTCTGTGGCCTTGGAAATTGCAATAATTTCACAATTGCTCATGCTTTTTCCTCAGTGAGATGCACAGTTCTCTTTCATCACTTTACAGGACTGCTATGTGAAGAATCATGGTTTGAGAATGAGTCAATTAGGATTTTACTTAGGAACAGTTTAAAACTGATTTCTGATGTATCAGGCATTTTTACTGCATGTTGTTTTTATAGCAGCATGGGAGGAGCCATGCTGACATATTGCCATGATGTAGGAGAGAAAAATGAGTGTGGTACAGGAATGTGAAGTAGTTGTCCTATGCTTGGTGTTTTGACTAGTGCTGAGGCACAAATCTCTGCCTCTTAAAGCAGCAGTACTACATAAAAAAGTCATTACCACATAGATGTCTTTCTTCTGTTCTGTTGAGCATGCAGCTGTTTAAAATTCTGTTGTGCAGTGCAGCATTTGAGCCCAGTTTCTTCTTTGTTTTGTTTACATTTATAAGCCTGCCATGTTGTTCCCCAGACCTGTGCTCTGCTTTGTTTACAATTGGTTACATATTCTGTGTGTGTGGTGCATGATCCCTTCTGTGCTGCTCTGTCAAGTCCTTCAAGAATGTGTCTAAAGTCAGTGGTGAATGGATTAATTTACAAAGAAGTGTTGGTGGGGCACTTACTTCAGTTCTCCCATGTCATAGGCATTCACTGTCATGGTATTTCCAGTCAGCAATTGTGGTTTAAGAACATTTGAAATGTAAAAAATACACGTTGCACAAATAAAAGCTATTAGTACTACACTCTGTGTGTGTAGTGTGACATGACTGTTTTAAGCCTTTGAAACAACGTAAAATACAAATAGGAAGCATTGAAAACATTATAGACATGAGACCATTGAAAACCTTATGCTTTCAGAGCTTCTGAGTAAAAAGATCTTTTGAGTGCTATCCAAGAATGAGGGGGTTGTATTACAAGTGCCTCATTTGCATATACAATGAGATTGGCTTGGACAGTTACAAGCAAGCTTATTTTACTGCCTCAAATCTTGTTATGTGTTACAACAGAAAAATGACTGATCTCTTATTGACTTACTTGAAATAACTTGTGTATGTATGTAAACAGTTTAATCTGGTTCAAGGTCAGTTGGCATTCATCTGTATCCCCCTTCCCTGGGTCATGCCTGAAAGTAGGCAGGATTTGTCTAGTGCACTTACCCAGTCAAGAAAAACTAAATAAATAAATAAATAATATTGTATGAAAAATATGTCAGAAATATCCGGTTCATGAATAAACTGGAGTCTTCAAAACATCTGCTGCTAGCTACAAATAAGAAAGTGAAACACCAGGCTAAACATTAGTTTCATACATGCACTGTGTTAGGACTGAGAGACACAGTGTGTGTGTGTGTGTGTGTGTGTGTGTGTGTAGACATGCAACCAAAAAAGGACTTAAAATTATGCTGAAAGTGTACAACTTAATGGGTGGTGATAGTAAGCATTTTGTCATTCAAAGTGTGGTACACTGCCTGGACATTTGGTCAGACTTTGTTGGAGGAGTCTAACAGTATCATACTGCAATGTATAACATGTCAGGCAGAAACTGTTTTCACATTAAATCAGCATGTACATGAATACCAATTAGATATTGTTGTGAGGTACTGTGTTAGAGTATAAAATAATCTAAATGTTCAAAGCCGGGAATTCTATTCTAGGTTACTATGCCAAGTATATGTGACAAAAGTGGCTCATTGTCAGGGACCCTATATTCAAGTGCATTCTTCATCACATTTGCAATGCTTTGCACCACTGCCTCCCTGCATAATGCTTGCAACATCAGGTAACAAGTGAGCTAGCACTATTGCAGAGCTGCACCATCACCAAAGGATCTTTTGTACAAAGGTGGAAGCAGGGAGGAAGATGGCAGCAGGCAGTAAGCAGACAACTACGGGCCCATCAACCTGAATTTGGTGGAGGTGAAAATAATGGAGAAGCTGTTGAGGGAAAAGATTGTGGAATATTTTGAATCCTGTGGCTTACAGTATCTGTGGCAGCATAGATTCATTTGGGGGGACGGGAGAGCTGATATCAAAGTAATTGATTAATTTTCTTTGAGGAGTGATGAGGGATATTAATCAGGGTGGAGTGGTGCATGTAGCTTACCTGTTTTTCAGTAAGACCCGCAATACCTTTCCACATAGCAAAATAGTAAAGAAGCTGGGCAATTTGGGAGTGTGTACTACAATGTTAAACTGGATAGAGAATTTGTTGGGGAGTTGTCATCAGTGGGTAGCTGGAAATGGTGTTCACCTGATGTTGGGGGAGTGACAAGTGGTGTGCCACAGGTATCAGTACTTTGGACTATACTCTTTATTGACATCACTGGTGTTAATAAAGAAGGGTTAGAAGGTAAGATATGCTTTTTTATGGTTGAGACAAAGATCTACCACAGGGTTGACACTACCGAGGTGGAGGGGTAGAAAACTGAATGCAACAATGAAGACAGAACTACTTAAGCTTGAGGAGTTGTCCAGTGAATGACATTAAATAGAGAATAATGGATGGGCAACTATGCACAACCAGTGTGTTCTACCATAGGTGGGTTCTGATTCCCTCTAACCTCAAAAGTGAAGCTTGAGATGTCAGTGGGAATCAGAACCCTGAGTTTGCAGAACACACTGGCTGTGAATAAAGTTGCACATCCTGTACAGTCACATTAAACTTTTCCTCCAATGGGTTGTTTTAGCATTTCTGACTGAGATGCATAAGTGATACTGGATTCAGCACAAAGTCATGCACAAGCTGTTTCATTAGATTTAAAACTCAGTTTTGCAATGCTTTGTGACTGTACTGCTGATGCATTCCAATTGAGTAGCAAAAACATTTTACAAACATTGCTCTTGAGCTGGTTCAGCACTAACAAACAAAGCAATATGAGTTGTCAATGCATTGACAACTGTAAGAAACAATGCTTAACCAACTCATTGATGGAATAGTTTAATGCGACTTGTACTGTATTTTATTTAATGTATATAGTACTGAGTTAAATGTGCATGTAGCAATTATGTTGCTTTCAGAATTAAATTGAGGGATGCAGTCTCTAGCTTTCAGAATGATGTTGTAACACAAAAGGGTTCAATCACATTTCATGACCTTTGTACTGTGGTACAAGAGCATATTAAAAGGCATGGAATTCTACATAGAACAACACTCTACAATACACCATACATTCATTGTGAATGAATGAAAAATGAAGTACTTGGTGCATAGAAAACAAGGAGTGGAGTACATGAAGGGGATACTGCAATGGTGAACACAAGAGAGGAAAGAAAACTGGGGATTGTCATTTCTGATGACCTAGAAGAAACCAAGCAGTGTGATAAAGCAGGTGGGCATGCCAGTGGGATGATGCTGTGCATAGGTGTAACCAGCAAGAAGTATGAGGTGTTCATATCACTGTAAAATTAAGTAATTGATGAATCCTCAACTAGTGTACTGTGTCTAGTTCAGGACACCAGATCTCTGAATGGACACGCACAGGTTACAGGCAGTCTAGCAGAGGGCAACTAAAATGGTGTAGTAGCATGCTGTTGCCACTAAGCTTGCCCTGCACAAGGGAATGCTTACAGGGCACACCAGTGGTACAAGCTCCCCAAGGTTTTACATACTTGGGGATAAACATCACCACACTATGGGGGAACTTGGTTGAGGCGAACTATACACCCATCACAGCCTCCATCATCTGTACAATAGCAGATCTTTATGCATGGGACTCTGAAGCCATGATGTCCTTCCTGCAAAGGCAGGCACAGTATCTACTACCCAAAACAGACTTCTGGAGATTTCTCCCGATTAGGAATGCATCCGAGACCCTCAGAGCCACAGCACCTATGAGAGATGGGTGGAAATAGCTGACCACCATGGATAAACAAGGTGAAGTAAAGGGCACTGCAGGCAAGATGTATGGTATGCTTAGGGACTCTCTACCCAATACCACAATTAAGTGTAATGTGCAATTGGAGCAAGACCAAAATAAAGATAACAAACACCAAAGGGTGGCAATACCTCAAGGATGCCCATCTGATCTACAGGGACTCTAAGAGCCAGCTTATGCACCTTATGGTACTGCTGGGATGGTACCGTACCCTGGACACACTCCAAAGGATGGTACCCATCCCTCATTCCACATGCTGGAGGTGGCAGGCCCCACAGGCCAATCTGCTCCACGTACTATTGCAGTGTCCCATACTAGTGCCCTTCTGGACAGGAGTAATGTTGGACTGCTCCAAGATCCTGCAAACAAAAGGTTCTACTGCCCCAACCCTTAGCCTCTTGGGCAACACCTCAAAGGTGTCAAACTGTTCCAACCAATCCAAAAAATGGCTTGTCATGGTGCTACTGGAAGTCAAAAGGGCTATCCTGATGAGGTGGTGCCAGAATCTACCTCCCTCTCCTCTTACATGGCATATGACAGTGGCTTAGTTAGCACATTTTGAATGGTTGACATACACCAGCACCAACCACACACAGGTTTACAACAAGAAATGGCACCTTTATCTCAGATCACATCTATGCTCTACCCCACTCCACCACCTGGCAACCCACCATTCTGACCCAGACAATAGTCTTACTACCCATTAAGCTTCCACCCAAACTGGTTCACTTCAGTCCTTATAGGCTGACAGGTTTTAGAAAGGGGTCATTCTTAATAATATAGTATCAGGCCACCCCCCCACCAGATGGATCAGCAATGGCTTATAATATTCAGGATTTTGCTCAGTTCCCTTCTGTAAAGGTTCAACAAGATAAGCCCACACTGCTTCCATGCTGCTGTATACCTAGGCTGCATACTCCTTTATCGGCTCAGGGCTAGAGGGAATGGATCACCATGTCATGGCTGATGTTCGTGCTTATTATGGTTTAGTATAGGAAGGGACTAATTATCCCAATGCAGAGTTCTAGTTAGTGTTAAATTCCTTCAGTGCATGTCTGTATTTGCAAACAGTGTATCTTGTAAGCAAAAGTTAAGGATACAACTGTTACCTACTGCATTTGATGCCAAGTCATCTCTGCTTCATGAACTGTATGTTCCATTGTTGAAAAATCATTATAAAATTTTTTATGATTAAATAAAATGGTGCAGTGACTGTAACATATAGAATAATGGATCAGGAAGTGTGCATTATGAGAATTTAATGGTCATCAGAGGTGTGGGATGCTACATAAACCCTCAAGGTGAAGCCTGAAGGGGTTATTAAAGCATCCCACACTGAGACCAACCATTGCATTCGAGTAGGAAACTTTCCCGTCTTCTATTTTTTATCATTTCTGATCATCAACTTTTTTTTTGTCAAAGTGCATTTGGTATTGCTGTGTCTCACTCATGTGTCAGTCACACAAGCAGACACACACACACACACCAACACACACACAACAGTATCTTTGCCTTCTTTGTTTTTTTTATTTCTTGTAAAGCTTTTCTATTTAATCTGGCATTTATTTTTTCACTTGCAGACTTGCAGAGCTGGGCATTAGGATAGCAATCGCAGTCGGGCATACCTCAGGCACTTCAGCCTCTGAGCCATTCATTGTTCCCGCTGGTAGTTGTTGTCCACTGTGGGTTCCAAATGACAGGATCAACCAGACAGATTTTTTTTGTTTGTGGATGTAGAGCTGGTTAAAAGAAAGAAACCGATGATGACTCTTGATCTGGTGGCTCCTCGATACGCGGGATAAGGACCCACCATGTTTCTGAAACTGTTTACCCCAACCAGCAGTAGAGCAACAGCCAGTCAGGGAGTGGCTGTTTTTTGAGTGACTCAGCTTGTACTCTCCATTATAACTCGTGGATTATAATGGCTAATTATAACTCGGTCAGCCTATGTAAAAAATTACTGACCAGTTATTATAAAATAATTATGACCAGAGACTAAAGTGTCTCATTATATACACTCTAGAGGTAACTATGGATACAATATGGCACGATATGAAAAGATAGGGGCTTTCATATACCTCACAGGTATAAATAAGGTTCAAGAGGCAAACATACTCAGATTAAAAGGTATCCAACAACAAGGGGTCATGATGTGAAGCTGGGGGAGGGCAGACCTAGGCAAAATGTGTGAAAGTCCTTCTTCTCTAATAGGTTGGTGAATGCACTGAACATCCTCGAAGCAGAGGTGGTAGGGTCAGAAATGAAACTGGCATTCACGAATGCATAAGAGGTGCACAATGGAACATTAATGCACTGGAAGTGATGATAAAGCCGGCAAATAAGTAGACTCTGTTGCATCTCAGTAGGTAGAGGAAACAGGCTGGCTAGGTGGGAAAAGACATCCTTATCTACCAAGAGCTGATATACAGTGTATAACAGAGAATTTGTCTGCATAGAATTCCATCCCTTTAAAATTGTTGTTGTAATACACTTCAAAGGTCATTGAATGTGATTGTACACTTCTGTGGTGCAACAGCACTATGGAACCTCTAGAGACTGCATACAACAGTTTCATTCTAAAAGCCAAAGAACTGCTGTGTGCACATATCACATACCTGTAACATTGTACATTTCACATAATTGTAACATGACCTATTGTTACAGGACATCGATACCTTGCCTGTATGTATGTATTTATATATATTGTATAATGCTCACCTTGTTTGTTGTATCTTGCACTGTGTGCTTGTATTATTATACAGTGTCAATGGCTCAGTAGGTAGCACACTCGCCTCTGAGGCCGGGAGATCAGAGGGCTGTGGGTTCAGTTCCCACACCTGGCACTTGGGTTAATATCCCATTACTGACACTGTAGTGCAGCATGAGTGGGGTGCTGCACTTCTGAGGTGCCATCTTTCGGATGAGACGTTAAACCGAGGTCCCATCTGCCTGGATTGGTAGTAGTTCAGGTGGATGTTAAAGATCCCATGGCACTTATCAAAAAGAGTAGGGGAATTTCCCCAATGTCCTGGCCAAATTTCCCTCATTCACTAAAAATACCACCAACAGCTTAAGCTGGTTCAAAGTCAGTTGGCATTCATCTGTACCCCCTCTCCCCCGGGTCATGCCTGAAAATAGGCAGGATTTGTCTAGTGCACTTACCTGGTCAACAAACTAAATAAATTATTTGTCCACCTCTGTATGTTGCCTGACTCTACTGGATTCTGTGCTTCCTTATCTATTATTCACTGCTGCTGTTCACTGTATTTTACAATTGATTGTGCCAGTCTCTGGTCCAGGCCATGCCTGAAAAAAGGTCTTTGGAGCAGTGCACCAACCCAGTTAACAAATGAGTAAAAAAAATACTATACACAATAAAAATACAGGGTGAACAATTTCATTCACAAACAGTGTATTATGCCACCTCGTGATTCTGATTGCCATGGATCTCTCGAGTCAGTGCGGATTTGCAAACTCCAGTGGACAACTTGGACATGGCACACTTCTCTGCTGTGAGCTCCATCTTCAAGCAGAACTTCATCACAGGAACTGGGTTAGGAACTGGCTGGGGGATAGGAAGCAGAGGGTGGTGGTTAATGATATCCAGTCTGAGGAAAGGGAGGTGACCAGTGGGGTATCTCAGTGATCAGTCCTGGGGCCAGTCCTTTTTAATGTCTTCATTAGTGACATTGCAGAAGGGCTGGATGGAAAGGGCTCTTAGCATATGACACCAAGAGTTGCAATAGAGTAGACACCAGATGGGGTGGAAAAAATGAGGAGGTACCTAGAAAAACTGGAAATATGGTCCAAAGTGTGGCAACTGAGATTCAAGGTGAAGAAGTGCAAAGTCATGCACCTGGAGTACAGAAACCCAGCAAAGAGCTACAGGATGGGGGGGATTGCTGGCAGTACTAGGGAAGAATGATACCTGGGGAGTATCATCTTGGATGACCTAACAGTGGCCAAACAATGTACAAAGGCTATAGGGAGAATCAGTGGCATGCTGGAGTGCACTGAGGTGTATCACAAGCAGAAGAAGGGAGGTTGTGATACCACTGTGCAGAATGCTCAGAGGTCTCATCTGGAATACCTTGTTCAGTTCTGCAGCCACATCTTTTTAAAGGTGTAGACAGGGTGGATGTGGTTCTGAGAAAGGCAGTTGAGATGGTACTGGGCTTGTATCACAAGACATATGAGGAGACATTGAAGGACCTCAATATGTATTCACTGGAGGAGCAAAGACAAATTGGAGATATGATAGAGACCTTCAAGTATCTTAGAGGCATAAATAAGGTGCAAGTGGATGACATATTTCAGTATAGAATGAGTATAATAACAAGGGGGCACAATATGAGACTGGGGGGAGGATAAAGGAAATATGAGGAAGTTATTCTTCTTCACTGACTGGGTGTTGGATACATGGAATGGTCTGCCCCACGAGGTGGTGGCAGCAAGCACAGTAGAGGGATCCAAGCATGCTTGGGATGGAAGGAACCCTAGAAGTGGGAAGGAGAGGCTAAGCTGATGCCCAAATAGGGTCAACAACTGCTGTTACAATTAAGAAAAAAGGGAAGACTAAATGGGGCTAGTGGTTCTTATCTGCCATCAGTTTTCTATGTTTCTATGTTTCTAACTTTCCTACATGAACTCCATGATTTCCATGAGCGGTGTGAATGGCTGTATGCTGCCGTGTTGGTTCTGACTAGAACTTATTTTGTTTAGCTGGAAGAAAATGGTGGCACCTGTTTCAAATTATGTGAGGGAACATGTGGCACATTGATAACTTAACTATGATTTGGTTTGGCAACTAGAAGATTGTAATGACCATTTGTAGAAGTGCCATCATCCAATTGCCAGCAGGCAATCAGATTATAGATTTTCTTATTCCCATATGGTAATAGTTTATGCTGAATGTGTTCCAGACAGCAGAACCTTTTGAAAAATGTGTTTAAATTGTTTTAAAGTATCATGGGAAAGACATACATTGATACGTTTTTCTGCATATTGACAAATATCAGTTTGTTCAGACACACAGTGCACACAGCTTTCATTTAAGAAAATAAGTTTGCTGCCTTAACAGTTTAAAGTTATACTTTTTAAAAGATCATTTCTTTGATAAGGGTTAATTCTAAAACCAATACTGAAGGCCTGAAAATGTATTGTTTTTAACAAACACTTGTAGTCAGTGCTGCGTGTTTATGAGTTATCAATACACGTGCTGGGTGGGATTTCCAAAGAGCCAGATGCAGCACTGGCATCTATATTTCGGATGCGTGCCGCATCCATGTAAATGTATTAGGAAGTGTGCTCTATTTTCATAAATCCTGATATATCTGTGACATGTTCCTCAATTTATAGAACTTCTGGCTGCAACTGCAGTTCTTGCATCTGTTTTCAAGATTCAAATCCATACTTTCTCACAAAAGTTAGACAAACATTTTTGTGGCCTAACATTTGTTACACAGGTGTGCACTTGTGTTCAGAAAGCAGATGCAAGTCTTTGAAATTCCACCTTTGTGTTTTATTTATTTGTTTCATATGTTTCACTAGGAAATACATATTTTGCTGGTTACAATTCCTTTCCTGATGTGTCATAAAAAGGGAGGTGAATGAGGAACATGAAGAACAGTAATACAATAACAATAAAACAATAACAGGTGAATAAACATCATAAATAACAATTGTGCAAAGAAGAACATGCAAGAGGATAACTGTATTTGCAATTACAATGCAGTGAAATGCTAGAAGATAAAAACATTTGCAATGTACAGAGGCAACACAGAGTTTAGAAAGAGATCAAAGATTGTCTATTGGGGAAAGTGAAGAAGGGAGTACACTAGTGTAAGTGAGGAGTGAAGGGGGAGCAAAGGAAGGAGGGAGGGAGGTTTTTAACATACCAGGGACCAGCATCAGAGGCAACTGCAGGACTGAAAAGTAACACCATGAAAGAAGGAAAAAAGTGAATGATGAGAAGAGGTAGAATGGATGGTAAGGGGGAGAGAGCCCCATAGTTTGGGAAATGGAAGGAGGCGGCAGCTTGATTAGCACTGGATTTCCTTGAGGGGAGTGCAAGACAACAAGAGTCAGAGTTGTGAAGGGGGATGAAGTGAATGAGGGGAGAGGCGGATAGCAAGGTAGGTGGGGAGGCAGCCAAGCTAGTGCTTATAGATGAAAGAAGCAGAATTGGTGATGTGTCTGGTCTCAAGGGAGGAGAAAGAGAGGAAGGAGCACAGAAAGCGACAGAAGGCAGCTGCACACTATTGCCCTGTGGAGGAGGACACGAAGCAGGAGGCTGAGAAGGTGTTTTATTTTTAATTTTATACAGGTATGCCACCGTTGTTGTATTGATTCTTTTTTTTTAAAACTCGGTCTGTTTACAGTACATCTTGTGCTGTCAGTAAAGCAGTGTTCTAATACCTTTCACTCTGTTTTTTTACCTAAGGGCAAGAGAAAGTCCCAGCAGTGGGGGAGCTCCCCCCCCCCCAAAGTAGAGAAGTCAGCGAGTCCTCCGGGGGACAGTAGGCAGATAAAGAGGACACTACAATATGAGGAAGTTGCCACAGATTCAAGCGGAGCAGGAAGATACACGAATATAAAAGTCTGAAGACAGCTGTCTCACTGCTTTACTTAGCAAAACCTGCAGGGGAAGTTAAGTACCCAAGCAAAAGCTGCACTGATATTGGGACATAAAAGTTAAACTTGATAACGGCAATGTTTGGGGCTTTTCTTATTGAGAGAGCTAAGTAGAAAGCAGTGAGTCTTTTCTTTTCAGTAAGTTACTCACTCATTACAGGATCTGTGGCTGGTGGGATTCCTCACAAATAATCTTTCAGAATCCCAGAATCCTTAGTGTGCTCATTATAATAAATGATCATTCAAATTTGTTAAGCTATATTTTTGCAAGCCGTTAAAATCTAAATCCCATATATTAACTTTTCAGAAAAAAACAACTTTTTTTCTGGAGTTGTGATTGGATGTCTAAACTCTAAGCTTGCTCAACTGACCATATTGTATCACTGTAAAACACATGCATGACATGTTTACCTTAGCTCTCACTATTTTTGATTTAATACCATGCAAAGGGACAACATAATACCATGAACACTACATTTTGTACAAAAGGCTCTGTAAGTGTTTTGGCACATAACAAGAGTTGATTGCTACTCTTTTTTAGTAAAACAGTTAAAAGTAAAAATTTTAAATAAACATAGTGATTTATCCTGCACAGTTCACCTAGGACGATTTTCTGTCCTCCTGGGAAAACGTTTACAGGACTAGATGATTTCTCTCAGTGGGTAATTCAGCTGAACTACTGTTCCCTGAGAAAATTCATATGTAATTATACAAAGAGTAAGTAGCCCCTATATTTCTAAGACTTCTAAGATGTTAACTTGAGCTTCTTTTTTTTTGTTAGATATTCTCTCCAGATCACCCAAATTTCTGGTATATTACATTATTATTGTGTTCAGTGTACACACATTTTAAACTAAATTTGATAGCTCTTCCTTTATGTATTATATTTATTTTTTTTTAAAAATTATTATTATTCTGTTTTATTTTAATCTTGCAGTATATGTCACAGCCGGAAAGGCAGTTGTGGGACAAAGAACAGAATTTACAAGGTCAATGCCTGTTCTCAGATAAGGATAAGGATAAGTCTGAGTATGGTGGACAACACCTTTGTATATACAAAGTGGGGAAGACAACAAACTGAAAGTAAAAAACTTGAACTGAACATCCACTCTGAACTGGGATTTATTTGGCAACTCTGCATGCTGCACTTTTTGACTTTTTGATTGTATTCTGACCATTTTTCAATGCATTAAAGATATCTCTATTAGAGAACACTTTAAATATATAAAGGTTGACAGTCTCAAAGGAACCAAGCTGAGACTAATAGAGTAAAAAATTATGGGAGAGAGACTTCTTTTTGGACATTTTTTGCAAATTCATTAACAACGTTATCATACTGTGTGTCTTTTTTACATTGCATTTTTTTAAACTCAACTTTATTATAGACAATGATAAAGAAGCATAGCATTCATGCACCAAAAGGGAAAGTGAACAATTCTCCAAAGAAGGACAAAATACCCATGTAAAAAGAATAGCCATATTAATTAAAATCTGTACCACTCTCACCAAACATTTTGTTTTGTATTGTTAGCAGTACCTTAATTATCATTGATGCTGTTGTTAAATAAAGTTCAGATAGCAAAAAAAAAGTCTCCCAAACCCTAGGGAGTGAAAGGCTTGTACCAAAAAGGGAAAAAAGAGGGCTCAAAACAAAGGAGCCTAGCCAATGGCCATGCATCTCTTCTCCCCCCCCAAAAAAAAACTATATTCCTCTCTTCCATGGATGGATGCAGGTTACCTTTGCATATATTTGGTCCTGTTAGCAAGAGTATTGGTCACAAGTTTTCTGTATAATTCAACTAGGATCCAGTATTTCTAACCAGTAAATCTGACTGCACACTATTGTGCCAGACAGAGTCCCCCATCTCCCTAACAAACACCCTATGTCTCTAGGAGGAGTCCTGTGTTCTCCCTCCCCATAGCAACCATGTCTCCCAGTCCCTCCATTGTTCTATATGCTTTTCTAATCCAAGCCATAGTCTAGCTGCCAGGGCTTCCATTATGAGCACATTCTTGACTCTCCACACCCACTCACTCAGTGTGGGGGGGGGTTCCAGTTGGAGCCTTCTTCCCATAATATATTATAGGGCTATCACAATTAAAGTTAATAAAACTTTGCAGGTTGCTCCTCTCTGGTGTGTCACTTTAGTAATCCCCAGAATCCAGTCCTCAAACATCAGGGGAATAAGAACACCAGTGATATCATTCGCTGTGTTTCGCGAATCTTCCCAAAAATAAACCAACACTGGACATCCCCAAAAAATATGCCAGTGGCTCCCTATTTGACTGCATGCCCTCCAGCAGGCTGCCGATCTGGTACTACTGTAATGTTTGGTGATGGCTGGGGTGTGAAAGTACCTGATTAACACCTTCCCAAAAAAACTCCCACCTCACCAGATCCGAAGTGACCTTCCATCCCCATTTCAGCCTGTGTGCCCAATCAGACTCGCTGATGGAAATATTTGCCTCCTTCTCCCAAGCTGGTCACTGTGCAAGCAGAGAGTCTCCATTCACTCACAATAACAATCTGTATACCCCCAAAATACATTTAACTTGGCTTGCTATCATAACTGTGCCATATAGATTTGTCTCCCACCCTGTATAGAGCCTGGTGAGCCACTCTAAATGGTCTGCTGAATTAATAAAGTGTCTCACTTGCATAGTATGTTAAAAATTCCATATTAGACCATTGAAATTTTTCCTTAGCTTTCTGAAAAGTGAAACACCTGTTATTCCCAATAAATTGTGTAAACTAGTGATCCCTTGGATCTCCCATCTGGCAAAACATGTATCTAAGATGGGAGGGAAAATATCAGGATCATATCATATGAGAGACAGTTGGCTAACTCCTACAGGTGTGGTTGTAAGTTTCCACACCTTGGCAAGAGTGTACAAACCTTGCTTGACCCATCTATTAGTAATTGTCTTCATATATTCAAGGGTAACAGCTCTTAGGGCTAAAGTAAATTATGGCCTACCTCCTGCGGTAGCATTTCCAAAGTAATACCACTGTGAGGACACTCTCTGCTTAGCCCAGAAAAGGACCCCAGTCATCTGTACTGCCAGATAATAAAGAAGAAAATTGAAGAGGGCAAGGCCCCATCTTCTTTAGGAAGATGCAGCAGGCATCTGGAGACTCATGGGCTATTGGGTTCTAGACAAACTGTTGAATACCTTTGTTTAGTTTATTCCAGGAAAAAAAGGGGAATTCAGACTGGAAGACACTGAAACAGAAAGAGGAGGCATGGCAAAACATTCATTTTCACCACATCTACCCTCCCCACTAATGAAAGGGGCAGTAACTGCCACTTAACCATATCTCAATCACAGGACTCCCATAGCTTCCCATAGTTTAAACCAAAAAGCTTTGAAAGATCTGTGGAAATTTGAATGCTAAAATATATTTGACCTCTAGGGGCCCACTGGAAAGGAAAGGTTACTTGAAATTGTTGGGGACAGCTTCCTCTGTTCACCAGGGCTTCAGATTTAGAAAAATGAATATTATAGCGTGAGATCAAACAGAAAGATTGCAAGGTTTGCATGAGAAGGGGCAAAGAAGTTTCTGGAGAGGACAAGAAAAAAAATAGAATCATCTCCATATAGGGATCATTTCTGTTCCAACCCCCCCAGCCATGATACCTGTTATTTTTATGTTCTGTCATACCTGGCCTGAGGTTCTAGGCTCAAGATATAGAGGAGAGGGGATGGAGCAGCCTTGCTGTGTGCCACGGGATAAGGGAAAAAATTCTGAACTTATACCATTGACCCACAGTAGTGCCCTGGGGTTTTTATATAACTGAGAGATAGCTTGCAAAAATTTGGGTCTGAACTGCATTTTTTCCATGGATAATTTTAAATACTGCCAATTAACCTTGTCAAATGCTTTCTCCATATCCATGGAAATAGTTAACTAAAATACAGTAACCTCTCACTATAACGAATGCCTTGGGAGCCATGACCGCCATTTGTTATTGCTTCTTGTTCGTTACAGTGCGGGATGCCAATACGGGACATGCAGTGGGGGGCGTTGCTCTGTTAAGTGTTACTACTGATGCAGGAGGGAGGTAAATACCATAAGTAAACACTGTAAGGACCCATTATTACTGTATTGTTCTTCCCCGAGTAAGATATTCTCTGTCCTTCTTCCCCCAGTAATCTACAGTATTGTCTATCTTCTTGTGGTACAGTAGTTAGGTAGCTGACACCCGCATACCACCCCGACACTTGCCTTAAGCAACACGCTGCCTGCATTTTAAATACAGTAATGAAAAGACGAGCATGCCTTATTTTTCAAATGTTAATGTGCTTCTACTTTATTGCAACCTAAAGGAGTGCACTGCTTGAAGCAAACACCAGACCAATGCACAGGTACAGGGAGCAAATTTGTTTTGTAAGTGGCAGTACCATATGGGGATCAGATTTGTTCAAAAAAGATGCAGTACGATGGTATGAAGAGAGCTATGTTAAAAAAGATGCAGTACAAGAAGAAGATCTGTCTTAAAAAGTGGCAGTATGGGAAACAACAGTATTTGTTTAAAAAAGTACTAGTACCAGAGCAGATTTGTTAAGTGGCAGTACAGGGAGCAGATTTGTTAAGAGGCAGTACGGGAACAGAATTATTGTAGCAGCACAGGGCTCAGTATGGGTTTCCTTTAAAGTGGCACTGCAGAAGAGGGGTTCATTTTAAAAGTGGTAGCAGTACAGGAGAGGGCTTGTTTTAAATTTGACAGTATAGGAGCAGGTTTTTTTAAAGAGTATTCTGTACATGGGTGTCTGCTGATTTGTATCGGGAGCTATAAGGATCATTCGTTATATCAGAGACTTCACTATAGCGGTGTTTGCTATAGCAAGGGGCCACTGTACTTTTTGAAGCTTTTGGAATGAGATTATATTTAAGGTAGAATGGAAAAAAAATAACAGCATGGGGAAGTGAAAAGGGAAAAAATGGAAAAAAAGCAGAAACTTTCTAAGAGCTTGGAAATTATGGATGATAATAGTCAGACTCAGACTGGTAAAGAGAGAGAAAACATTAATCTAAACTCCAAAAGGAAACAATCCAAAATAGATAAATCTTTATACACTTCAACCCCTCAAATTAATAGAGTATCAACAGGAATAGGTGAGGGGATGGTTAAAACTTCAATCAAATTGCCCTCCCTATATTTATTAGGATTAAGCCCTCAGTATCAGATTAACAATATTGATACCAGTCCAGGGAGACAGTCACCAACTAACCCTGAAGCAAGTATCTCTTTACATAATTCCAAAATGAATTTGAGTGAGAACCTTTACCAAAATCAACAAAGCTGGATTATTCCAAATCATCCCTTAACCACTCCTCTGCCTTGAGTCAGGAGTTTGAGGCTGGAACTCCACAAGATACAGTAAGGATAAATATTTCCAAGAAGGAACCTATTTCTGACTTGGTGTCCAGTTACCCAACACCATTTAAACCTAGGCTTATTAAGGCCCTTCAAGATCAACATATGGCAAATGTCTTACTATTGGAACAGTTATTCCGACTAAGGGATGAAGTAACCACCATTAGATCCACCCTAGCCCAGCATGAGGCATTAATCAGAAACCTTTTTAGGGAACTTGTTAAATCTGAATTGGCCTCAGATGTGGACTCAGTGATACAAGGCCCATTAAATGAAATTAAGACACAGACAGATTCCCAGCTACCAGAATGGGGTTCTCTTGCACAAACAAAAGAAAAAAAAAATAGGAAAGACAACAAAATACAAAAGTACACTCTCACTTATTCACTCTGAAAATGAAGCCAAACAAGGGGAAAAGAGAGTGGGGAAAATAAGAAAGGAGGGAACTAGGAAAGGAAAACTTAAACTAAAGTGAAAAGCCAAAAAAAAAAAAGATAAAATAAAACCAATAGCCCTTCACATGATAAGATGATGCCCCCCATAAAAGATACCTCACAAGCTGTAAGAAATGATCATGATCAAAGATTGGAAAAAGAAAATACAGAGGAACAAGTGAAAACACAAGAATATGGTATCCGGTTATTAGGAAACACAGCCTTTATTAATATTTGTGATATATACCAAGGAACTAAGGAAACAATAACACAATTGACTAAGTTGGTGACTCAGATTCTTGAAAAAGAACTGGGTATCCCAAATGGTAAACATAATATAGTCTTGGTAAACAGAGATACTTAGAATCCTGGAGCCCAAGTCCACGTCTTACTTTCAGATATCAATAGCAAATTGGGCCTGGAAACAGAGCAAAATTCTGTAACAGAAATGTATTAGATTTCAGCCACCAATACATATTTCAAAAGTTTTAAAAGTGAAATATGATGACTTCTTGCAAGGGAAATGTGTTGAAGAGACAGACCGCTTAACTCATATACAAAATATAAAATCTGAAGAAAGTGTAAGGGAAGACAAACATTATGTCTTCACTCTACACAGGGTAGAAAAATGTTCAGAGGAGACTGGAAAACCCCTAATGACCACTGTTTGCTATATCCTCACTGAAGTAATTTAAACATAGAAACATAGACTTTGATGGCAGATAAGGACTGCTCGGCCCACCCACTACCCATTTCCCTACCTATTGAATAAGCTGCAGATCCTAGTTAACCAACAGCCTACTTCTTTCTAACCCTCCACCCAGACATGCCTTAGGTCTGTCCCATGCATTCTTGAATCCCCCCACTGTTCTTGATCACACAACCTCCTCAGGAAGGCCATTCATGCATCCACCACCACCCTTTCCATGAAAACATACTTCCTCACATTGCCCCTGAGCTGTCCCCACCCCCCATCTTCAAATTATGCCCCCTTGTTCAAGCACATCTCTTTTTCTGAAAGATGCTACCCTCTTGGACTTTGTTGATTCCCTTGAGGTACTTGAAAGTTTCTATCATGTCTCCTCTCTCCCTCCTTTCCTCAAGGGTATATATATTAAGCTCCTTTAGTCTCTCTTTGTATGGCTTCTGGTGCAGACCCTACACAATTTTAATTGCCCTCCTCTGGACTGCCTCAATCCTGTCTATGCCCATGCAGAGATTTGGTCTCCAGAACTGCATGCAATACTCCAGATGGGGTCTCACCAACTCTCTGTACAGAGGGATATCACCTTTCTACTGGTGATGCCTCTCTCTATACATCCCAGTATCCCCCAGCCCTCCTTACTGCCTTCTCACATTGCTTGCTAACCTTTAGGTCATCTGATATGACTATGCCCAGGTTCCTTTCCATTTTAGTTGCTGTTAGTACCTCCCCCTCCATTGTGTACTCTTCTCCTGGGTTTTTGTTTCCCAGGTGTATTACTTTGCACTTCTTTGCCTTGAACCTAAACTGCCATACTTTTGTCCATTCCTCCAACCTTGTCAAGTCTATTCTCATCCTTTCCACTCCGCTTGTGAATCAACCCTGTTGCAGATCTTTGTGTCATCTGCAAAGAGGCATACTTTTCCTTATTGTTCCTCTGCAGTGTCACTTATAAAGACATTAAAAAGGACAGGTCCCAGTACTGAATCATGTGGTACCCCACTAGTATCCCCCCTTTCTTCACAATTAACTCTGTTCACTATTACCCCTGTGTTCCTGTTGTCCAGCCAATGTTTTACCCAGGTTACCACCCTGGGACCCACTACCAGGCTGGCTATCTTGTTTATTAATCTTTTATGTGGGACTGTGTTAAATGCCTTGCTAAAGTCTAGGTTGACAATGTCCACAGCCCCTCCCTGGTCTACCACTTTGATCAACCAGTCAAAGAAATCTATTAGATTTGTCTGACATGACCCTACCCACTGTGAATCCATGCTGCCTTGGGTCCTGTGTCCTGCTTGCCTCTAGGTACAGTACTAAACAATTCTTTCTTTCAGAAGTGATTCCAACTTTTTCCCTACCACTGTGGTCAAACTAACAGGTCTGTAGTTTCCTGCTCCTGCTTTGCTCCCTTGGGTATTAAACTAGGTTATAACAGTGTTCTTTGGGCAGAAAGGGCAGACAGTTTTACAAATCAGGGACATATCACCTTTGCAGTAAGAGGCCAGATTTTGTCCTATTTGATTACTCCTCAGCTTATAAACTAGACAAACTAAACTTGTTGCTATGCAAATAGGAGGAGATTGAACCTGTAAATAATAAAAACAAACTAAGATATGACAGGCAAACAGTGTCCAAGTGAAAAACTTCGAACAGGCATTTCCATGAATGCACCTATAGCTTACCAGTGCAGAATAGTTTTCAGGCACTGAATATGGAAGAAAAAGACTGACTGGGAAATATAAATGGTGATCTGGAGCAAACCAGTTTAGAAACAGTATGAATAACTGGTAATCAAGTAATGTCATAGAATATTGCTGATTTTTCAAAAAAGATGGTTGATACAAAATTGTTAAGATTCCTTTCTAAAAATGTTGTTATTTGCTTACAAGAAACCTGGGCAATGGAAAGCCTAAACATAGCAGGCTATACCTCATTTTTTTCAAAGGCTCAAAAAATAGCATCTTCTGGGCTCCCCTTGGATGGCCTTGCAACCTTCATAAAGGTACAAGTAAATATAAAAATAATATCATCTGTTTGGTTTCTTCAAATTTAATAACAACACTAACTGAATAAAGATATATATATATTATGGTAGAGGAGCCATTTCTATGTTAAACCCCAAAACTTTGCACCTTAATAACTTTGCAACTGTTTGACGGATTTGCCTGAAATTTGGAATACACGATCAAGAACACAGGCCTTGGGATCTGCCAAGTTTTGTACTGGTTGGATATACAGCTGTGGAGTTATTAAGCATGATCTGTGTGCACGGTTACGCTTTTTCTGGAATTCTACGGTCGCGCCTACAGGTCATACGGTTTGCATGACCTGCCCAAAATCTTTAGAGAACGTGCAGCCGGGGTTCCTGATGTGCCGTTTGAAGATTTCGTGAAAAAATATTAAACGGTTCAAAAGTTTTGGCAGTCCGAACTTCTGTTTTTTTCCCATAGGATAACATTACGGTGTTCGCCGTGCTTTTGAGGGCCCGTATCTCGAAAACGGTGCGAGATATGGAGATTTTGTCAAAAAATTATAGGGCTACTTTTGTAACTAGCCAGGAAAGTGGTAATACATATGACTTTTCATTTTTTTTTCTGTCGTACGGTTACTGAGATATAAGCAATTTACTATTACAACTACTGATTTTTGTGTTCCGAGAGTCATTATTTTGCATACATTCTTTCTACTCACTGTCTTTCTCTATACAGCTTTTGGGGAAAACCAGCCTGTGCACTTACATTACTCTTACCATTACCGTTTCTGCTTGCGGTTCCGTATCCGTTTCACTTACCGTTCACGTCTAGGCCACCATGTGCGTTACCCTTTGCCTTTTCATTTGTGGTTGTGTTTCCATTGTTTTTAACATTTTTGTCTACAGTACTGTTCCCCTTTCTGTTTCGCTTTGCGTCACCATGCGCATTACGATTTGCATTTGTGGGCACAATGTTACAATGCAACAAGACATCACCCCCGCGCTCCCACCACTGCATTACATTCACTATTTCTCATTATCATTCTCAAAAAGAAGGGAAATTAGAGGCAAAAAGCTCCATTTAATGCATAAGTTAG
This sequence comes from Neoceratodus forsteri, assembly GCA_016271365.2. NCBI lineage: Eukaryota > Metazoa > Chordata > Ceratodontiformes > Ceratodontidae > Neoceratodus > Neoceratodus forsteri. Next base: position 368,137,105 of record CM057453.1, on the reverse strand, counting down.
GGTTGTTCCACAGTGACAAAAGTGAGGAAATTCAATGTTAGGGTTGAAACCCCCTTTGCACCCCTCCAGCCCACCCCCCCAACTGGAATCGGGGTGTGCATTGGGGCCATCGGTCCTAACAGTCACCCCATTCTCCTATTCCTCAGCTTCTTTCCACATGTGATGGGGTGACACTTAGGGCCGATGACCAACAAGCACCTAATTACAGTTGGGGTGGACTGAGGGTGATAGTTTCAACTCAACATCGAATATATATAGATATTATGGTAGCACGGTAGTGCTACCATAGTTAGGGTTGAGGAGCCATTTCTATGTTAAACCCAAAATGTTACACCTTAATAACTTAGCAACTGTTTGACAGGTTTACCTGAAATTTGGAATACATAATCAAGAACCATAGGCCTTGGGATCTGCCAAGTTTTGTACCAGTCAGATATATGGCTGTGGAGTTATTAAGCATGATCTGCTCATGTGTTTATGCTTTTTCTGGAATTCTGCTGTCGCGCCTACAGGTCGCATAGTTTGTGACACCTGCCCGAAATCTTCAGGGAACATGAGGCCAGGGTCCCTGATGTGCCTTTCATAGATTTTGTGAATAAATATTAAATGGTTCAAAAGTTATTCAAAAAACAATTTCCCATTATAAGTCAATGGGAAAAGTTAACAAAAAGTTTGACAGTGTCGCAAATGCACTTTTTACTGTCGCAAATGGCCCTGTTACTGTCGCAAATCTGCCATCTTGTTTTCAGTTAGTGATCAGAAAAATGCTTGGCATTTAAAATTGAGACCCTATAGCAACCTAATTATTTTTGTATTCACCTAGTCGGGCCCTGAGGATGCTAGCCATGTCTTTATTTTGGGGTAAAACACCCCAGAAATATGTTTTTCAGATTTCTGAAAAAAGTACTTTCACAAAGTAGTGTCTCACTCACGAAAGTGTTGCAAATTTTTGCGAAAGCTTTCGCAAATTGCGACACTGCTTTGCGACACTATGCCCAAAATAACAGTAATTCTTTGGCACTCTGCTGCAAAAGAACGGTTGAACTTTTGGGCTGAAATTTGGAAGGAACGCAGCCGACATCTCACAGATGTACCTTTCAATGTTGTATTGAAAAAATATTACATGGTGGCAAAGTTATGGCACTCCAAAGTTGACGGTTTTTCCCATAGGATAACATTATGGCGCCCGACGCATTACAGGAATCCTTTGGCACCCTGCTGCAAAATAATGGTTTGGTCTTTTTTCCTGAAATTAATTTGGAGGGAACACAGCCAACAACCCACAGATGTGCCTTTCAGTGGTTTGGTGAAAAATATTACAGGGGACGCAGTTATGGCATCAACTTCTCTTTTTTTCCCATAGGATAACATTACGGCATTCACAAAGACTTCAGGGCCCATATCTCGAAACGGTAAGTAGATATGGACTTTTCGTCGAAATGCTTAGCCCCCTAATGGCGGCTAAATATACAACTAGCCAGGACAGTCGTAAATCATATGACTTTTAATTTTTTTTTTCTACGTCATACGGTTCCTGAGATATAACCTATTTAGTATTCCAAGGCCTCATTTTCTGCTCCGATACCCATTATTATGCATACATTCTTTGTACTCACTGTCTTTCTCTATGCAGCTTTTGGGGAAAACTAGCCTGTGCCCTTACATTACTGTTACCGTTGCCCTTTACGCTTGCGGTTCTGTACCCGTTTCACTTACCGTTGACGTCTATGCCACCATGTGTGTTATTCTTTGCGTTTTCATTTGTGCTTGTGTTTCTGTTATTTTTTGCCATTTGTGTCTACAGTACTGTTTCTCTTTCTGTTTCACGTTGCGTCACCATGCCCATTGACATTTCCGTTTGCAGGCACCATGTTACTATGTGACAACAAATCACGTGGCAGACCGTTCCCGTCTACGCCACTGTGTGCGTTACCCTTTCTGTTCTCATTCGTGCTTGCATTACCATGTGCGCCACTGTTAGCACTTCTGTTTGCGTTGCTGTTCCTGTTACTATGCCACAAGACACCACGTGGCGGGAGCGCGGGGCTGCATTACATTCACTATTTCTCGTTATCATTCTCAAAAAGAAGTGAAATTAGAGGCAAAGAACTCCATTTAATGCATTAGTTAGGGTTGACCTCAGTGACAAGTGAGGAATCTTAGGGTGAACACTTGATCTTCATCCACTCTTCACCGGCATTTAGTGCGCATTGTGACTCATCGGGTCCCAACTCTAACCCCATTCTCCCATACTTCTGCTGCTTTACTCATGTCATAGGGTGAGAGTTAGGGCTTACTATCCCAATGCGCACCCCAATGCCGGTTGGGGGTGGGCGGGGTCCAAGGGTGGTTTTCAACCCTAACACCGAATTTCTCACTTTTGTCACTGGGAACAACCCTAACTAATGCATTAAAAGGAGTTTTTTTGCTCTATATATATATATATATATATATATATATTCCTCCTAAAAATACAAAGCAGTATAGCCTATCTCTAAGAGAATCATTGGAAAACCATCTAATAACAATAATGTGGAAATTCCTTTCAGCATCCTTATTGCTGATGGGAGATTTCAACTCTAGGCTTGGATTTCTATCTATTCAACTTCTGAAAATGACCTCCATAGCATACCAAAATATGCTGGATAAAAGAGTTAACAAAAATGGGAAAAGCTTTTTAACTATTGAGTAATTTAGGTTTAATTGCATTACTTGGTACCACTCAAGGGGCAAATTCTGCTTATTTCACCTTTTTTAATGGTATGAGAACATATATTATTGATTATACTGTATATGTGTATATCCATGGCAGATTCACAAAATTGAATTTTTAAATTTCTTTTTGTCCAGAAGGTAATCACTACCCGCTTATATTAAGTTAAATCTAAATATAGTAAATACATTTCAAAGTGATATGACTCCAAGAATAGAAATAAGAAACCAGAGAAGAGTATATTTTTTGAATAAAATAGAAAATAGTGTTGCTTTTTTAATCAATAGCCTAGAAATATAAAATTTAAGTAATACCATAACTATGGGGAAAAAACATCAGCAGAAATAGGTCAAGCACTTGAAGAAATGAAAAACAAAATCTTACCCAGCTTATACAAACAAAATAGAAATAAGCCTCCTGAAACATGATTTGATAAGGAGTGTCAAAATTTCAAAAAAAAGATTTATAAACTAATAAATCAAGTTAAAAATAATCTGAATTAAGCAAATATAATGTCACTGAATGAATGCAAGAAACTCTATAACTCATTTTTTAATGAAGGACTATGACATATTATAAAAGCAACAGTGGAAATCAATGTTAAACATTATAGAGAAGGGAAATGTCAAAGAATTTTGGCTTAAGGTGACGAAGGGTACAGAAAATCACATGGATAAAATCTCAGTGCACATTTCTCCTCTAAACTGGATAACAGAAATTGTTCTATTTAGATACAAATCAGACTAATACACAGGATTCTGATATAAAATGTACTGAAGCTTATAAGCTCCTAAATACCTCACCACAAGAAATTTCAGAGGCCATGTCCTCAACCAAACCTAATAAAGCTCTAGGTCCCAATCATGTCCCACCATTCCTGTATAAAATTGAACAAGAGTGGTGGTGTAAGTTACTGGCATTATTTTGTAATAAAATAATTGCAGAAAATGACATTCCTCAAGTTTGGAAGAAAAATATAATTATTCCAGTTTACAAAAAAGGTAATCTGAACATAATGGAAAACTATAGAGTAATTAGTTTATTAGATAGCCTGGGAAGATTTTGTTTGAGTTCTTTTGACAAGATTAGATAACTGGATTGAACAAAAAAAAATCATTAATAGCTTTCAGGCAGGTTTTAGGAAGGTTCTTTCAACAGTAGATCAGTGTTTCATATTAAATCACATAATACAATAATATTACATTAAAAAACATTTGCCAATTTACATAACATTTGTAGACTTTCAAGGAACTTTTGATAGGGTAGGTAGATCCATTTTGTGGAATAAGCTTCTAAACATTAACTAAACAACCCTACGGCTGATAATAAACCTATATTCATGTAACAAAACTAAAATATGATATGATTCAGAGGGAAATCTCACAAATTCGTTCAGCACCCATCTTGGTATAAAGCAAGACAGTATTTTGGCTCCATTGCTGTTCAATTTATACATAAATGATTTACCAGATGTTCTAATTCCAATATCTAATCATTCTCCCTCATATGGTAGCTCTTTAGTCCCTTAATTAATTTACACTGATGACATAGATCTATTATCCTTATCACCTATAGGTCTAGGCAGACAATTAAAGGCCTTACAAAACTATTGTAAACAATACAAACTATCAGTTAATACAAGCAAAACACAAATATTGACAATAGGTAAGTGAATAAATAAATATACTTGGCATATTAACAACACCCCACTGAAAATTGTAAAAAAAAAAAACCATAGATATTTAGGGATGTACACTTCATCAGAAAGAAAATATAATATGCAAAGAAGACATATTCAAACCAAACTTATTCAGAATAAAGGCACCCTATTAAGATTTGATTTTAAATTATTGGGTAATTCCATTCTGGCAATATAAAGGGCAGCTGAGATGCAAATGAATCCAGTAGCCTTATACGCACTTGACGTTTGGCTTGACAAATATATTACTGTTTTGGAAAAGCCATTTACTAATCTTTATAGGATAATCTTGCAAGAATCTAGAACTATCCCCACCCAAGTAGTAAGACCTGAATTAGGACAAATACAAATAACATACTATATCTTGCAACAATAACACAATTAAGATATTGGGTAAGATGTACAAATTTAGATAAAAATAGATAGGTCCACAAATGTATGAGGGTGGAAGCTTCTTGGTTTAACAAAGATGAACAATCCCCCTGGTTGTCCCAAATTATTACAATTTTAAAATCCATAGGCCTATTACATTTATGGCATGATCAAGAAAAATGAATTAAAATATCAACTCCATAATAATAAAATCATAAAAAATAGATTGACACAAATTTCATTTTTCAGTTATGAAAAATATTTAGGCAATTAAAATTACCTCTTTAGTATGCTCAAAATAAAATAAATAATGTCTTAGAGTCTTATCTTTTACATCTAACAGACAAAGGATAGGTATAGTAGTGGTCTCCATATGTCTGTAAGCTCTCTCTATTTTTATCAAGCAATAAAGCCTGCAAAGTCAAATTTTGAGTGAGCTTTGAATTCTTTCAGAGGAGTGAAATCTGTTTGGAGGATTAACAGAAAAGGAGACTGAGGCCTTTTTTTCTTAATTTAGATTGGAGCTCTACCCCTCTAAAGTCACACAGTACATATCTAATACAAATCAGATAAATCGTAATAATCTAAATTGTGACTGTGGACTAAATGAAAAAGAAACATTACACCATGTAATGTGTCATTGTCCCAAATATAATGAGATACGAAGTAAGATTATATCCACATATTTTCAAACAGATCAGCTTTCAGAATTGGAGATTCTAAACATTGTATTAATAATATTAATAATAATAATAAAAAAATAATAAAACTTTATTTCTATGGTGCCTTTCCAAAACCAAGGCGCTGAACAAGGTTTAAAAACATACCACATATTGCAGCAGCTTAGTTGATACAACAAACATTTAAAATTAAAATAAATACTGCCAATCAGTTGCCAAATGCTTGGTGCCAAAGATGGGTTTTCAGAGCTCATTTAAATCCCTCCACGGTCACGCACTCATGTAACTGGCAGGGTAGAGAGTTCCAAAGAGGAGGGTCCACATGCATAAATGCCCGGGCCCCATAAGATGTTGAACAAACTCTTGGAATCTCTAGCAACCCCTCACCAGCTGAGTGGAGCGATCGCATGGAGTGGAAAGGCATCAGAAGCTCTTTCAGGTAGTCTGGGCCCTGTCCACATAGGGCTTTATAAGTCAGAAGACCGACTTTAAAGGTGATCTGCCATTGTACCGGCATCCAGTGCATACCGCGAAGCACTGAAGAAATATGGCAGGACCAAGAGGTTCCTGTCAAAAACTGGGCTGCTGCATTCTGCACTTGCTGCAAATGGTGGATTTCTACCCCACATAGACCTAGGTGCAGGCAGTTGCAGTAATCCAAGCATGAGGACACAAAGGCATGAACTAATATGGGAAGGTCACCAGATGGAACAAGGTGCTTAATCCTGGTGATATTCCTCAGGTGGTAAAAAGAGGTCTTGATAACGGCTGACACCTGCGAATGCAGGGTCTTCCCTTTGTCAAAGATTACCCCCAGGTTCCACACCTGTTCAGAGGCGTGGGGTGATAAACCCCCAAGAAAAAGCCCCAAGGGTGAACCTACCCAGACCTCACTATCCAGCATCCTGGGTCCACAACCTGCACTTCAGTCTTTCCCCGAGTTCAATTTCAACCAGCTTGAATCCATCCACTCCTGGATTTCCACCAGGCAGTTATTAAAGACTGAGAGAGTGCTATTCTGGTCAGGTGCAAAAGAAAGGTAGAGCTGGGTATCATCAGCATAGCAGTGAAACCTCAACCCATACTGCCTTTCAATGTCTCCGATGGGCAGCATATACCCTGCGAACAACAGGGGGGACAACACTAATCCCTGAGAAACCCCACATGTCAGAGGGATTGGGTTCGAAGAATAAATCCCGGACTCCACCCTCTGAGTTCTTCCCGTGAGGAAAGATGTAAACCACCTTAGGGCTGCACCCGACAGGCCACAGATGAACATCAGATGACCAAGCAGAACCCCATGGTCCACAGTGTCACACACTGATGAGAGATCAAGAAAGACCAAGATGGAATGGTTCTTTCACTCTCTAGCCATCAGGAGATCATTGAGCACCCGAACCAGCACTGTCTCAGTACTATGCCTCTTTTGGAAAATGGACTGGTGGGGTTCATAGATGTCATGGATGGTCAAATGGCTCTCCAGCTGTATGGCCACTACCTTCTCAACCACCTTCCCTAAGAAGGGAAGGTTAGAGATTAGTCTGTAGTTTGCATGGCAGTTTGGGTCCAAAGAAACTTTCTTCAGGAGGGGTGTTACCACCGCCTCTTTCAGGGAGCTAGGAAACTCACTGTTTCCAAGGAGCACCAAACAATCCATGCAAGAACTGGACCAATGGAATCAATACAACCCGAAATCAGGGAAGTTGGTCCTGGGTCCAGACTACAGTGCATAGGGCATGCACCCTGGACAATCCTCATTACATCTATGAACTCCAGGCAGTTGAAGGTACTCCAGGAAAGCTGGAGGCTAGTGCCATGCACTGGTCACCTGCAATTCCCATACAGTGTGCTGGTTGGAGGGAAGCCCCGATGTCAGCAACCTTAGTTGCAAAAGCCGAGCAAGTTCCTTGCACTCTATTTGCGAAAACACTTTCTGAACTTGTAGACAGGCTGGGTTGCATAGTCAGTCCACAGTTCAGAAAAGCTGAGCTGGTCAGTTTTGAGTGGCTGCAATCTCCCTGGACTGGAACTCTGCCTTCTTACAGGTGATTGCAGATTGATAGGCTTGATAATGGTCCATCAACCTAAGTGGTTGGCATCAAGGGCAGATCTCCACCAGCAACACTCTAACCTTTGTCCTAGTCACTGCATGTCCCTTAAAGTCCCATCAAACCATGGGTACCAAGGGCTAAGGGAGAGAGGACGAACACAGACAGGAGCAACAACATCCAGGGCCACCAAAATGGCCGTATTATAGACCACCATGAGGTCCTATGGGTTCCTGTTTGCTGCTGGAATAGACAATAGGTCAAGTACTGCTGTTAGGCCTTCAGAGCTAACATCTCTTAGAGGGTGATACTTGACCATCTCCACAGGGGTAGACCTTCGAGGAAGGGGGCACTAAAATTGAACCCCACAGTGTAGTGATGAATCCACCATTGGATTTTATAACAAGAGACACATTAAATCTAATGAAATGAATATATAAGAACATGGAACATAACAAAATGTTACATAAGTGAGTCAGGTTAATAATACAATAAGTGTTGCTTAGACTATCAAATGTTGTCTGAATTTTTTATTGATATATCAATTACATATTTTAGAAGTGTTGTAATTATAGGAATCTAAAAGGAAAGGATTTGCACAAATTTTCAACAAAATGGAATGTATGCTTTGTGGAGTCACATGATGCACAGGACCGGGTAGCTGCTCCTTACTTTGTCTCCAGCTTCCTGGCACTAAAATCCAGCTTTAGAATCAACAATCAAGCAGAATACTTCACAACCAGCTTCTCTTTCTGATATAACTACTTACTCTGGATTCAACAGTTATGGTACACAAAGAGGTGAAGATGCACTCAGGTCCCTCCAAAAGCATACCCCACCAACTCTCCCCCACAGGCCTCTAAAAGCCTAAGGCCAAGCATCAAGTTCTGGTTGCTCAGGCACTACTACACCAGCCACTTCCCCTACCCCACCTTTGACTGAAGAAAGGTTTCTGGCAGAATTTTTACCTTTCAAAGAGGCTTTGCAGACAATTACATCCAAATTAAGATCATTAAAGATGGAAGTTCAGGAAGTCTGGCACAGAGTGAGTGATGTAGAAGCCCAAACTTTCTCCTTGGAGCGGTGGAAAAATAAATCTGATCAGAAGTGGCAAAGACTAAAACAGAAGCTCACCAATTTTGAAATCAAATTTGGAAGACCTTGAAAGTTGCAGCCAATGATCTAATGTTGTTGTTTTTGATCTCTCTGAAAAAATCGTAAGGGCCCAACCTGATTCAATTTGCTCAGAAGTTATGTAACAAACTAGCTGGACCATCCCCCAATGGTACCACTTACATTACTGAGCAAGCTCAGCTCTATGAGGCTGATGCCTGTGGATGGAGCTCTCCCATGCCCTTTCATCTTCAAATTCTTGACCTATTTCGATAAGCAGCATCTGCTTAACAAATAAAAGAACTGCAAGAAATCTCTTGCTAGGGCACAAAATTGCGGATCATGCAAGATCTGCTGAACACAGTCCACCAATGAAGGGCTGTGTACCATTCCTTAGTAACTATGATATGGTGGCTGGTCTCCATTTTAGGGTTCTTTACCCTGCTTGACTTCAGGTTCTCACAGGAGACACATGGAAATCATGGGACACTGCAGAGCAGTCTAACTCTGCTTTAAGAGAGATGCTGCATGATCTTTTCAAGGATTATTGATCCCTCAGTGGATATCCTGCTTTGCATGGGGATTATGCTCTGATTGTATTCACCCAGTTTCTGAATTGTTGAAGGGGTTATACTGAATCTAGCCATCCTATCCTCTTATTGACTGACTGACAACTGGCTACTATTCCATCTGGGAGTTCTTTAATTTTGGAAACATCAAGTCCTTGTCTGGCTAAATGTCTGATCTTTCTCCTTTCAGCAGTGGAGGATCTTGCTTTGATCTATAATTCTGCATGGAAGTGCAACCCTGCACTGATTTGACCTAGGAGGTGTCTTGCTGACATTGTGATGCTCCCTGGAGGTGGTACATTCTTAACTGCGGTTGGCTCACCTCGGCTGAGATTGTGCTCCATTCCCAAGTTGTTTTTGATGCTCTGCTTAAACTCTCATGACGATAAGTCACCCATGCGATCCTCCCAATCAGAGCCCTGTGCACACTTCGATCAAGGCTTCTGCATCAAAACCGGCTACTGTAGGATTTTGGATCGGGTAGGGATTGCACTTCAATCTTTTGATGATTCGATGGCCAGAAGGTCTGGGACATTTACTTCAGTTGCTAATTTTGACTATTTGTCTCCTGCTCCAGAGTGATCTCAGACACAGCTGCAACTGTTAATCGATCTGCAATTCATATCTACAGCAAGGGTGGGATTTGCTACTCAATCGCAGCTTTAACAGTTTTCAGCCATAGTTGGATCAATTAGGGAATCATATGATGTAATCCAGCATCTGAACTTTATCTTAGATGTGTTGAGATTCCCTTGTGGACTCCATTTTGCTTTTACATTTGAAGCTTCTTGTGTTTAAAAATTAAAAATAGTTACAAGTGACTTGAAGTTGGACTTCTGGGAGGTAAGGACAGGAGAACACAAATCACAGTATCCATTCCTTTTTCTTACTATTTGTCTAGTCCCCAGTTTGGGGTTTCCACCTTGCGGATCATGATGTTAACTTCTGCTAAGATTTTTTTTTTCTTTTCTATGAGGTTTGGACATCATTGGACTCAATTATTTTGCATTGTGTAACTGTTCATAGGTAGTTTGTAAAAATTACTTTAACAGGTAAATTTTCAGTGTATTAATAACCTTGCAGTAAACTGAATACATAGGTTTTCTGCTATGTTGTATTTTTTATACTTATAGTTGCTTGCATTAAGACACAGTTAAGTGTTCGGTTTTGCTAGACACGTGTTTGGGGGTGGGAGCTGGAAGGGAGAGGGAACCGATCTTCTGGAGATCATCATACACCAAGCACTAGTTGGGAAGGTGGGTGGGTGTGGGGTCCATCTGTTCGGGTTTATTAATAAGACAGGGTGGAGTGGATGGGGGTGTGGGATATGTCTGGGGACAGGTATAGGGGGTGGGATGGTTCCAGAGGATTTCCCAAATGAATTTTGGCATATCTATTCACAAAGCTGTAACAGACTCTGTACTATAATTGCAGCTTATTTACTATATGTCAGCTGGTTTTCATTTTTGTTCCTGGAAGATCAAGGGTGCTCAATCCCCTTAGAAGAGATCTAAAATCCTATTGCATCTACATAGACTACAGGCAGACATCGATTTACTTCAAGAAACACATCTCTCCCTTAACCAAATTTCACTTTTTAGGTGTTATTGGGTGGGGCACGTTTTTGGAGCCAGGGTTTGTTCCCATAAATGTGGGGTTGCTATATTAAGAGGGTGATGGGTCCCTTTCAGGTTGCTGGAAGAGGTTGTGGATCCCCAGGGTTGCTATATTTTTTTGAGGTCACTATTGGGACACACTGAAATTGTCCTCGGTGATGTTTATGGTTCTACAGTAGACAACCCTACCTTCTTCTCTGTCCCCCTCAAGATGTTGTTACTCTGGATTTCCCTCACCATATTACTCACAGGAGACTGGAACCTTGTCCTTAGCAGTGACTTAGACAGGTCTACTGACTGCTGCCAGGGTTTAACTCATGGACAATTTGCTTTGAGGTCTCTTATGGATACCCTGGGTTTAATCAATCCCTGGAGAACATTAATCCGACACTGAGGGAATACTCTTTTCACTAAGTCCCTCATGACACCTTCTCTAGGACTGATTTTTTCTAATTTGGGATTGAGAACCTTTCAAACATTTCCTTATGTTATTACAGTGCCAAAGTAGTTTCAGGTTGTAGTCCTGTAATTATTCAGTTTAGTATCTCCTCCCTTTTGGTAAGAGATAACACCTAGACCCTTAATAATCAAATCCTAAAGTCTAAAGAAACAGTAGAACACCTTCAACAGTTTATTTCAATATTCTGAGAGCTCAGTTCTCCCTCCACTCATAAATTAGATGTGTTATGGAGAGCCTTAAAGTGTGCTTTTAGGGTTGCGCTCATATGAATCACTTCTAAGTGTAAAAAAGTAAAATTGGAAGCAGCATCTCTACTTCTGGACCAAATTAGTGCTTGATTACTTCACCAATTCATTCTTGTCCCTGGCCAACCTGCACGCTCCGCAAAAGAAACTTAGGGTACAGGGAAAGTGTTCAAATTGCTGAGCCCTAGCCTTAAGCAAACAATGATACTCCAAGACCAGGCTTGGGGACGCGACAAATCCTCTGGCAGTATACCTGACTGGGAGAAGTCTAGGGAACTGAGGAACCTTTACAAAAAAATCTCTAAACAGGTTAAGTCCAAGTATCTAAGAGACCTCCAAACAAGCCATCTTAGTAATCCTAAGAAATTCTGGGGTCACATTAACTGCCTTCTCAAGGGTACCACAAACTCACTTAATGACGCACTTCTGGTCAGGGATACCTTGACCAGTGACTCCTCTGCAGTTGCCGAAGCCTTCTGTGCCTTCTTCTCCAATCCAATTGGACCCTTCCCCCCAGCCTTCCCTGGGTCTCCCCCCTCACCATTGAAGACTGGACCCTCCCACGGCCAAAATTCCACCTGAAGCTGGTCGAACCATCCACTGTACTTCCACTGCTGCTCAGAATGAACCCTAACTCCTCCATGGGGCATGACCGACTAGAACCTAGGCTGCCGAGAGCAGTCGCCATGGCTATTACCTACCCTGTCACCCTACTGATCAACAGGTCACTCCTTGAAGGAACTATCCCAAGCAAGTGGAAGGTTTCAATTATTGTCCCAGTCCATAAAAAAGGTCCCCGGGACATTGTGGGTAACTACAGGCCAACCTCTCTCCTCAGCCCTCTTGGGAAAGTACAGGAGAGGCTTGTATATAATCAACTGCAGGATTACCTAGGGCAGCACCTACTGCTTTCTGATGTACAACAAGGCTTAAAGGAAAGGCCATGGCACTGACACTGCCCTCATTCAGCTAACATCTGACATCCTCAAGGCCATGGACCAAGGATTCCCAATTGGTGCCCTATTCATTGACCTATCCAAAGCCATTGACATGGTCAGCCATGAACTCCTCCTCACCATACTCCATCGGCTAGGTCTGGATGAACACTCGCTCTCCTGGTTCAAGAGCTACCTGACCAATAGAACCCAAAAAGTCTACTGGAGAGGAACACAATCTGGCACAAGACCCATGGTTTCTGGGGTACCCCAAGGCTCGATCTTGGGCCCCCTACTATTATCGCTCTTCCTAAATGACATTGAAGTAGACTGCGTGCCTAGTAACCTCATCCTTTATGCAGATGACACTGTTGTCTACTTCAGTGACCCACACCCCAGTGTCATCTCTGCCAAATTGCAGGCCTGTTTCTCTGATCTTGAGGTCTGGTTCACCTCTAACTCTCTAAAACTGAACAATGACAAAACCAAGGCTGTTCTGTTCAAGATCAGATGGCTTGGCACTGACAGAAGTGAGCTACTCCAGCTCACCTCCTCCCTAGGGAGGAGAGTAGAGGTCATGGAGCAAGTTCAAGTACCTTAGGGTCCTCCTTGAAGAGGAGCTGACCTATAAATCCCACATCAGTTCCTTAACCCGAACCATCCACCAGAAGATTGGCCTCCTCTATCGTCTGGGAAACTCCCTGTCTGGCGAGGCGTGATGCGCTATTGCCAACTGCAACCTCCTCCCTACAATCCTCTATGGAGCCCCCTTACTTCAGTCTCTCTGACAGACAGAGCTCTACAAGCTCACTACGCTCTACCACAGAGTGGCTCACTTTGCTACTATCTTTCTCCCTAGGAGACATCACTGCGAGACCTTAGCGGACCTAAACTGGCCCTCCCTACAGCACAAGCTGGCCTACTCCTCTGCCTGTCTGGCTTTCAAATTCACCTCCTTTGGCCCCCCTCCTCACCTGTGTGATCTGCTCACCTCAAAAGTCCAGCACCGAACCCTTCGATCCTCAGCTAGACGTTCCCTTGCCATCCCCTGTGTTCACACCAACCAAGGTAAGCACGCCTTCCTCTACGCTTCCCCTCTCTTATGAAATGCCCTTCCTGAAAGTTTAGTCAACAAGCCTTCTCTCCTAGGGTTCAAATCTGTCCTCAAAGTGTATCTCCTGGAACTTAGTTTCTTTGGCTGCAACCGTTAGCCCCTGATCGTGCTCAGTCCTCTGCGACCTCTGGTTTTGACCTCATCCACTTTCCCTATAATACTCCTATGTAAACTGCCAAGACACTGTGAAACTGTCTTGATATCTATTAGCCTAGTGGCACCCCCTGTCTCTGGGCTACATGATGATACCTTATACATAACATGTATAATCCCTAAACCTATGTATATTAATACCTATCTATGTACCCCCGTGACTAAATAAGTACTCAACTAAAGCTACTCCACTGCTGTTCCTATGTATCCCACTCCATGTTATGCATTTCACTTAATATCACCCTATACAATTCTACTATGTATGTATTCACTGAATCTATAAATGTATTATCGAAGACTACTGTTCAATGTCACCAAGCTATGTACTCTTTGTAACTAATTCCTGGTCGCCCCTGAAAAAGGGATCTCTGGTCTCAGCGGGTTTACCTGGTTACCAAAATCTAAATAAATAAATAAAGTTGCTTGTGATGATGGCTCATCTTTGATGACAGTAAGTTCTTTTAAGTATCTTAGCATTCATCTTGATGAAACCCTTACCTCTGAGCCACACATTGTGGCCACATGCAAATCAGTTAACACTAAGCTTGGCATTACATACAAAACAAGTTATGTTTTAAATCCCTCTGCTAGGCTGGCCATTGCTCTGGGTATCTTACTCCCATCACTAACATATGGTGCTGTTACCTATACCAATGCATTGAAGAGCACCCTATGCAAATGGGATACTACCTACAATAATACATGTCGATATGCTTCTGCTTCACCTCGGATGAAACACCATTGCTTGTTATATACTGACCTACCCCGGCCTTCCCCATCAGCCCATTGATTATGTGCCTTTTGGTCATTACTGGATAACATTGTCAGATTAGATACACCCATTTCTCTTGCATCTATGCTAGTCTCCCTGTCCTCCACTTATGAGCTCAAATCTACAGAACTCTCACTGCTAGCCACCCCTAGATGTAGAACATCAAAAGGTGCCTCAGCCTTCACCTATTTGGCCCCTAAATATTGGAACTTGTTACCCCAAAATGTCCATCTGGCACCTAGTCATGCTGTCTTCAGAAAGTTGCACTACAGCCTACTTGTCAAAAATGCCCACTGCACTTGCTTCAGTTCAAGTGATGTGCTAGAATTTTCATGTTTGTGGAATTTCTGATGGGCTCAGCAGTCGTCGCTATTGTATTTTTCTTTACTGTATGCATGCATGATCTATTTTTATTGTATATTACTTTATTGTATGTATGCCTGATAAATTGTTATAACCTTCTGGGCCGTGCCTGAAAATAGTAACTCTTGTGTCTAGTGTGCATGCCTGGTCAACAAAAGCTAAATAAATAAATAAATATTGTGGCTCAGTTTTGAGTTTTTTTTATCAAGATTTATACAGTATACTCACACAGTGAATATTTCCAGTCCTTAATATTTGGAAGCTTTTATGCAACACCTGGACCTACCCCATTTGACAGAGGCCCAAGTGGACATCTTACAGGCCCCATAACACTGCAGGAAATCATCTCCGCCATTGAAACCATTGCTCCTGACAAATCCCCCACTGGGATGGGTATACCCCAATTTTTATAAAACATTTAAAACCCAGCTTGCCTCTGTATTACTTGACATGTTTAACTACATTTTTGAAAATGGTATCTCGGATCCAGCGTTGACTGAAACCCTTATACTAGCCATGTGAAAACCCAGGAAAGACCCTCAACAGGTCTCTAACTACAGACTCATCTAGCTCATAAATGTGGCTCTGAAGATACTGACCGAAGGTTTGGCTATTTGATTAAACCAGGTGTGGGGTTCCCTGACTAGTAGGGAGCAAGTTGGATTTATGCTGGGGAGGTGGTCAGGAGACCACCTTGAAAACTCTCTCATCTCTTCTACGTGTCTGTGGAGTACTCCACATCTGCTGTGTTGGTCTACCTAGACACAGAGAAAGTGTTTGACAGAGTTTCATGGGATTATCTATTTAACATTCTTCCCAAATATTATATTCCCTGGATTTTATTCAATGGATCAGGGTGCCCTACACCTGCCACTCTTCTTGGGTCTTGTCTAATGGGCTCTTGTCAAAGAGGTTTTATCTGCATCAGGGTACTAGACAAGGTTGCCCCCTTTCCCCTTTTTAATTTAATCTCTGTTTAGATCTGTTAATAAGGAGAATGAATAGCTCCCCACGAGTCATGGCTATCTTCAACAGCCCTACACAATATAAGTTATCCACATGCTTGGACAGTGTATTATTACATATCACTCATACTGAAACCTCCCTGTTTGCTGTGTTGGATATTATTAAATGTTTCAGTACTTTTACGAACTACAAAATAAATCTAACTAAAATGGAGGTTATGCCATTGAATGCAGCAACTATAAGGCTGAGTGTAGAACATCTAGGGTTGTTATGGGTTAAAGACAAGCTTAAATATTTGGGAATTTATCTTAGTCTTTCCACCTCTAAAATGGAGTTATATAATTTGTGTTCCATGTTTGACCAAGTTAAACATGAATTAAATCATTGGAAACTCCTGCCTCTCTCATTTTTGGGGATGGCTCAATATAATTAAAATGAATGTCCACCCACAAATTCTCTATCCGTTGCTCATGCTTACCCGGATGTTACCAAAAAGCTGGTTTGTCACAGTGCATATACTACTTGCCAATTGCTGATGGTCCCTAAGGACAGAGGAGGACTGAAAGTCCTTAATTATTTCTTGTGTTATTTACCTATACACAATTACAGATACCCCCAATGGTGTAGGCCCCCTGCAAGAAGAATATCCCTCAATGTTTAGACACTGGAAGATATCAATGTCGACAGCTAGCATTGGATCCACAGGTATTACTTTATGTACCCCAGAAAAAGCTTCTCAGAATTTTGTTCGACACCCCCATTGCTACCTCACTGCAGGTGCACAGTTAACAATGCTCTATGCTTCAAATGGATAATATCAGAGATGATTCCCAATCACTGGTTGGAAATCTTAACTTTAAAATCACCAGCCACCTCATTACTAGGAAGTTCTGAATGTACACTACAGCTAGTAACATACATCATTTTTTTACAGAATAGTAAACTCCTCACTCTTTCTATGGCCCAACATGGGTATGGGATATCTGTGTCATGTTCTTTCAAATACTTTCAAATTACCCATTAGCTAAGTCACCATGCTGGTACCAGGGAATGGTCTAACGTATTTGGGTTACAAATCATCTCCCTGACTCCCAGTGGAGCTGCTCCTCATGCAGTTTCTCTTTTGTACGACAAATACTAATATGTTTTCATTTTGCAAGACCCAGCTCCAGTATATTATTGGGACAAGACCCCCCATCAGGGATATATAACTGGCCCAAACTGTGGCCAAATGCTTACAAATATGTAAAATGTGATAGGTATAGATTTTTGCAGTTTCATCCTTATCACAACTTATATTATACACTGATTAAGCTGCACAGAATGGGTAAACTTTCTACTACTACCTGCACCAGATGTGGTAAAGAGATGGGTACATTACTACAGTACATATTCTTTGGACATGTGAGAAGGTGGCTCCTCTGTGGGAAACCATACAACAGAGACTGGACTCCTTATTGCACCTGGAGTCAGCTTTTCTTCCAGAAATCTGTTTATTAGGGGCTTATGAAGATACTGTACATGAATTGGGAACCAGCAATACCACATGGCGTTAATCTCTGCTTGTGCTGAAAATGTTATTTTAAGACACTGGTGCGACTCTACTGTTTCCCAGTATATAGAGTGGTACAGGGAAATGTTGTTTGCTTTGCAGGTGGAATGGATTATCCCCAGTCTATCAGGACAGCTGGATAGATAGAAGACAGTCTGGGAATTGTTATATGTTCTATTAACAATATGATGTATTATAGTCTTTTTGATATGTTTCTTGTAGGCAGCCCATCTATGGAGTATGGTTCTCCCAGTTCAGGCTTGCTGCTCTCACATCTGAGTTTCTGTCAGTTTATGGATTGAACACAATAATGGGTCAAATCATGATTCAATTCATTATATAACTCCGAGTATTTTCCTGCTTTGTGGCCCAATGTAATCCTCTTCCTCTAGACATGGGTGGATGGGGATTGGGAGTTGGGGGGGTGGGGAAGTGGGTATTAGGTAGATGTGAATATGTAGGGTTAATGTTACATGTTTCTTTGTGGTCAGTGTTTCATTACAGCTTTGTTTTTTCTCTTTATGTATTTAAATTAGAAAACTCAATAACGCATACTTAATTTGAAAAAAAAAATGTATGCCTTGTAGCAAACCTGTTGGATGGTATGCATGTATTTACTATGGTTTTAATCTTTAAAAAAATTAGTTTGAAATGACTAAATAGTCAAACAATAAAGACTTAAAAATGGACACAGAAAGTAGTGATAGGTGCATGGAGGACAGTCCAGAGCACAGAGGCAAATGTAGTGAAAAATAGGATCCAGTCTGGCCAAGGTGGACTTCTGTATCCTCTGTTACCATAGTCAAAGATGGAGTGTATCATCTTCAAGATGATCTCTTGACATGCTGGAAATGGGATACACCCTTTTTTTCTGTAAAGTGAGCTACGTTTGGGATGCAGCTTCTTGAGGCTGGTATGCACATGCACTGAGAAATCGATGTAAGGTATTTGAATGAGGAGACATTCGCAATTGCTGCACAATCCAGGAAATGGAAGGAGGGAAGAAGGGTGAGCCTGGTGAGCCTCTGCCAAGTACCAAAGCTGATACAGACTCTTTTCTTGGCTTTGAGGAACAGCTGATTTGCTGAGAACCAGTTCTGGATGTTAGTAATGTCCGGCTTGAGTATGACCATGATATCAGAGGCAGAGGAGCGGGAGGCAAAGAGTCATGTCATCTACATATATATGGATGGATGCAGAGGAGCAGACAGCAGGGAGGTCATTCAGGAAGATAAAGAAGAGTACTGGGCCAAATATGGACCTTTGAGGGATGCTTAAGCTTATAATGAGTGGAGACATGGATTTTTTAAATAGGGACAGCTTGAGATATGCCCTAAATGTAGAAGCAGAACAAATGGATTGAGGAATCAGAGAGCCCCATAGCCTAGAGCTTGTCCAGAGGGAGGGGTGTGCAACAGTGTTGAAGGCTTTGGCAAAATTGACAAAAATGGTGGAGATAACCAAGCCCTGATCCATGCCAGATAGAATGGAGTCAGTAAGCTGGAGAAGGGAGGTGGAAGTGGAGTGAGACTACTAGAGGTGAGACTGGAAAGGGATGAAGAATGCAGATTAATCAAAGAAGATGGAGAGCTGATATAGCACAAGCTGTTCTTGGATTTTAGCCAGAGAGGGGAGCAGGGAGATAGTTTGGTAGTTCCCAGGAGATGTGGTGTCACTCCATTTGGGAAGGGGGATAATTGTGACCTGTTTTCATGTTCAGGGATGGAGGCTAAGGAGAAGGAGAAGTTGAACTGGGAGGTAATATGTAGAGAATTGGCAGTGGTAGAGAGATGGAGGAGTTTGGAGTCAAGACCATCAGGGCTCACACCTTGTGGGGGTTATGAGTCAAAAAGACCTTACAGGAAGAAGTGGGAGTGGCAGAAGAAAAGCAGAAGGGATGGTGAGGGGTGCAAAGATGGGAAAGGGAAGAGGAAGAGAGGAGGGAGTGGGCACAGGAGGTGAAGAATGAGTTGAAAATTGAGGTGACCGAAGAGGTGTCAGAAGAAATAGGTGTGTCACACACCTTGAGGAGTGGGGGAAGGGACTCAGTTAGAAAGAAGAAGAGGGCATGGCTTACCTTCCACAACATAGACAGGTGCTTAAGGCTCTTCTGGAACATGGATGGAAAGTATTCAGATTTGGTAAGCCTGGCAGCTCTGGCACAAGAATTACAAAGTACTTGATTAGATCAGCAGGGGAGCTGAAGGACTTGTGCATCCACCAGGCAAGGTCACATGCTCAGAGGCTGGCCAGCATCTCAGCTGAGATCCATGGAATGTGGGAGCCTTGGACCCTGTTTCTTCTATTGGGGCATGGAGATGTCAGGCTGACACAAATTAGATGTTAAAATAATGTTGCTAACTGTAGAGATGGATGAACAGTTGGTAGCCACCAGGTCGACATGGAGGGAAATACATGTCAAACAATGTGAAGGTCCAGAATCTCTATTAATTTAGTTGGGACTTTGGGGTGGTGAATCCTGTGCATGCATTAGACCATATGGTGGTCACTGAGGGCATCAGCCCCCCTCCCCCAAGCAAAGAGTGATTGAAACATCTGTGACTGTGCTAGGTTGGGTCAGTGATCATTTGAGTAAGTTTGAGGGGGCTTAATGTTTTGCCACAATTTATTTAGAGATGGGTAGAGACAATCAAAGTTAAAATCACTGAGCAGGAGCAGATCACCAGAGGTGGCATGTGAGAAGATAGTGGTAAGTAACTCAGTGACTGAAGGGGGGACATGACAGGGCAGCAATAGGCACTAGAAACAAATATAGGGACAAAGAGAGAGAGCTTGAAGAAGAGCAACTCATAGGCAGAGGGGTGTGTGACAGAGAGTATAGGCTCAAACTGGATGTTAGATGGGAGGTTGATTGTAACTCCACCACCCATCTTAGCATGATTCTGCTTGATGATTGTGTACCCAGGGATGGGTGTATTGCCATATGTTAAAATGGATGACTACATATATTGCTAGACATATAACATAGAAACATAGAATTTTACGGCAGATAAGGACCTCTTGGCCCACCCAGTCTGCCCATTTCCCTACCTAATGGATAAGCTGCAGATCCTAGTTAACCAGCAGCCTACTTCTTCCTACCCCCACCTCCTTGAATTGCCTTTTGACTGTCCCATGCATGCTTGATTTCCACCACTGTTTTTGGCTCCACAACCTCCTCCGGAAGGCTGTTCCATGCATCCACAACCCTTTCTGTGAAAAAATACTTCCTTAAATTACCTCTGAGCCACCCCCCCATCTTCAAATTGTGCCCCCTTGTTCTTGCACACCTCATTTTTTGAAAGATGCTACCCTCTTGGACTTTAGCATGTCCCCCCTCTCCTTCCTTTCCTCGAGGCTATACATATTAAGCTCCTTAAGTTTCTCTTCATATGTCTTCCAGTGCAGACCCTGCACCATTTTAGTTGCCCTCCTCTGGACAGCTTCCATCCTGTCTATGTCTTTGCAGAGAGTGGGTCTCCAGAACTACACGCAGTACTCCAGATGGGGTCTCACCAGCTGTCTGTACAGAGGGATAACTTCCTGTTTTCTACTGGTGATGCCTCTCCCTATGCATCCCAGCATCCTCCAAGCAATCCTTGCTGCCCTCTCACATTGCTTGCCCACCTTTAGGTCATCTGATATGACTACCCCCAGGTCCCTTTCCATTTTTGTTGTTGTTAGTATTTCACCCCCCCACCATTGTGTACTCTTCCCCTGGGTTTTTGTTTCCCAGGTGCATTACCTTGCACTTCTTAGCATTGAATCTAAGCTGCCATACATTTGACCATTCCTCTAACCTTGCCAAGTCCCTTCTCATCCTTTCCACCCCACCTTGTGCATCAACTCTGTTGCAGATCTTTGTGTCATCTGCAAAGAGACATAGTTTTCCTTCCAGTCCCTCTGCAATATCACTTATAAAGACATTGAAGAGGACTGGTCCTAATCTGAACCCTACGTGTGCCCACTAGTAACCCCCTTTCTTCAGAGTGGACTCCATTTACTATTACTCTCTGTGTCCTATTCTCCAGCCAATTCTTTGCCCAGGCTGTCATCTTGGGACCCACTCCCAGGCTGGCTAACTTGTATATTAATCTTTTGTGTGGGACTGTGTCAAATTCCTTGCTAAAGTCTAGGTTGGCCATGTCCACAGCTCCTCCCCGATCTACTACTTTGGTCACCCAGTCAAAGAAATCTATCGGATTCATCTGGCAAGACCTTCCCACTGTGAATCCATGCTGCCTTGGGTCCTGTGCCCCTCTGGCCTCTAGATACTCAACAATTCTTTCCTTCAGTAGTGATTCCATCATTTTCCCTATCACTGAGGTTAAACTAACAGGTCTGTAGTTTCCTGCTTCTGCCTTGCTCCCACTTTTGTGAAGTGGAATCACATCTTCCCTCCTCCAGTCCTCGGGTACCACCCCATCCTCCCATGATTTGTTAAAGAGGGTAGTCAGTGGTGTCACTAGTTCTACCTTAGTTCTTTTAGAATTCTGGGATGAATCCCATCAGGCCCCATTGCTTTGTCCACCTTCAGTTTTAAAGTTCTTTCAGAACCCTTTCTTCTGTAAATGGGCTGGTATCAACTTCTGTATCCAGAGTGTTTCTACTGTTTGTTTTAGGTACCTCCCCTCTTCATTTGTAAATACTGAGCAAAAATATTTGTTTAGTATCTCTGCCTTTTCACAGTCTCCCTCTGCACCCTCCCTCCCTTTATTAAGCCTCACTATCCCTCCCTTGGTCTTCCTTTGCTCCCTGATGTACCTATAACAGGTTTTATCCCCCTTCTTAACTGAGTTGGCTGTCTTTTCCTCTGTTTGGGCCTTTGCTGTTCCGACTGCCTTCCCAGCCTCCTTTTGCTTTAACTGATACAGTTCTCTATCCTGCTCCTTCTGCGATTCCTTGTACTTCCTGAATGCATTCTTTTTCTCTTGAACCTTCACTGCCACTTCCTTTGAGAACCATGGTGGTTTCTTACATCGTTTTGTTTTGTTTATTTGCTTCACACAAAGGCTTGTTACTTCTGTGATGGCAGTTTTTATTATTCCCCATTGTTCTTCCACCCCTCCTTCCTGCCCATTTGCTAGTTTCAACATTTATCAGCATGTTGGAACATATACAGTACTGATGTATTAAAAGAGTATTGACATGGCTTAGGTAAATAACACTGATTTCAAGCTTTCATTTTATTTTTTTTAATTAATTGTCTAGCTCCACCAGTTCCAAAGTTAGCCCTTATCAAAGAAACTATCATTTAGAAGGTGTAACTTTGGAGCCTTCAGGGACTGGATCCTGTTTTTTTTTTTTATATAGAAACTTGCAGTCAGCGTCACATGCCTGAGTAATAGCTATACATTTTGGCCCAGATAGTCAGAGCAGTTGCGCATGGCGTGACTGTGGTATTGGGCCAAGGAGCCATATTCAGCGGGAGTCAGTGCGCAGTGCAAAGTCCATTGCACCAATGAGCAACTATAATGAATGCATGTGCAAGAGTAGGGTGTGTGCCCATGAATATCCAGTGCAGTAGCATATTCAACTGTGAATCCATGGTGCAAGTGTGGGCAACTCAAAGTTGCTACGAGTAGGCTTGTTCCTATAAATACAGGGCACAAACAAACAGACAGCACTTGCACCAGAGATGTGTGTGAGACAGAGTGAGTGAGAGATACAGACACACAGAGAGAAAGACACAGACATACAGACAGAGCAAAGCCCACACACAGAGGGAGACAGACAGAGGTGGCATTGGAGTGGGAGAGAGGGGCAGAGAGAGAGAGACACGCACACACAGAGAAGCAGTGCACCAGGGTGGCACACAGCCAGCAACCAACTGCCCAGGGGGACTGTGGACAGCAAGGGCCATGGACAGTGCACCCTTCATGATGGAGGCCATAATGATGGGTGTGAGGGGGCAGGAGAAACAGCAACATGGCCGAGGAAGGGTCCATCGGCGGTATGTCTGACACAGGTGGTACTGTGCCTACATCACCTTTGAGAACTACAGTGACACTGAGTTCATGGGCTGATACCACCTGAATAGGACCATTCTGAGGCAGCTCTGCAAGCCATGCAGTGAGGAGATGCAGGCACCCACCAGATGGAGCCATGCCATGTCCATGGAGATGAAGGTGACAGCTGTCATGTGCTTGCTCACCATGGGTACCTTCCAGAGACCAACAGAGGACACCACAGGCATCACTCAGTCAGCCACATCCTGCCTCCTCACACAGTTCCTCAATGCCCTGCTGCCATGTGCTTCAGAATTCATCTGTTTACCCAGCACACAGGTGGAGCTTACAACAACAATGCGGGACTTTCACAGGGTGGCACGTATGCCTGGAGTGATTGGGACCATTGACTGCACCCACGTGGCCATCCGCATGCCACCTGGCCATGAGGGCATGGCATACATCAATTGGAAGGGGAGTCTGAGTGTTAACTGCCAGGTGGTGTGCGACACCATGGGTTGCATCACCAATGTCTATGCCACACATCCTGGGAGTGCACTTGACACGTTCATCTGGAACAGCTCTGTGCTGTGCCACATGTTTGAACATGGGGACATCCCCACAGTCCACCTAGCAGGTGAGTATGACATGGGCAAGGGACAATGGGCAGAGTAGACCTAGGGATGGGGGTGGGCAGGGTGTGCATAGTGGTGTGGGTGCCAGGGACAGACAAGGAGCACAGCAGAGAATAGCAGAGGACTAACCATGTAAATCTCCACACAGGTGACAGTGCGTATCCACTGAGGATCTGGCTACTCACCCCCTACCGGTGACCAGCATCCCCAGCAAAGGAACAGCACAATGAGGCACACGCCAGCATGTGCAACATCATTGAGCATGTGTTTGGCATGCTAAAAGTACAGTTCCATTGCCTAGACAGGTCAGATGGTGCCCTACAGTATAGCCCCTCAAAAGCCTGTGGCCTATTCCTGGCCTGCTGCATACTGTAAAACATGGCCATTGACCATGGGATAGCTTTTGAGGCTGATGAGGGCAACAGTAGTGGGGACAACAGAGAAAATGGGCCAGAGGGTGGTGGACAGCCACCCCCTGGGTGGAGGGACCCCCGGCTGCTCCAGCAGGCACAATGCCACCGGGACACCATGGCACAGGAGCACTATGGTACACATAGGTAGGTGGTGCAATACACATGCATGGGTCACACAAACAGCACACATCCAGGGGCTTGCATGGCAATGGGCATACACACACACACAGAGGCATGAAGCAGGGGAAGAGGAGTCAGTGGCACACAACCACACACAGCAACACACACACACACACACACACACCCATGCACCCACACACACAGGGATTGGTATGTGGCATGAATCAGATGCATGGCACTGGCATGCACAACTTAACTATCAAGGTTGCAATACCGGTCCATGACCTGTTCTGTTCCGTGGCACTTAGTAGGTACAATGCATGCAAATGAGGTTGAGTGCAACAATAATGACATGCTAATGCACCCACAGCACCATGCATTGGCTGCTGAGCTCATTTGCATGTGGTGCCAGAATATCGTGATATTGCACCATGTGTAATGGGATTGTGCTGGAGCAAGTTGCGATGGCAAAATGCGCACACATGCGTGGTGCTCAGGCTCACAGTGCACATGTGCATCATAGTATCATGGCGGCAATAGCACACCATGCGCAGACAGTGTGATGCAATGGCATTGCTCAACTTGTGCATGGGCCAGCTACATGCATGGCTATGCATGGGGTGCCATGTCCTATCACGCATGTGCACAGTGTCGGTCAACCCCTGACCCCTGGGTCAGACCTCTGACCCTGTGACCCCATGTAGCCATGTCCCATTCTGTGCATCTCTGGCACTGCCTGATGTACATGCACTGCGCATGCTCCAGCACATCGCATGGCGGGTGCATGGTGTGGACACATGCGCCACTGGCCACCATTTTCACCACCGAATGCAGTTAGCTGAACATGGCACAGTCACAAAGAAGGAGGGCCAGAACTGGTTACCTATTGATGTGGCCATCCTAGTTGCATGTGTGGAGCCCCACACCCCCTAGCTCTTTGGGCAGGTGCCCCTGAAGCGGGCCAGGGGAACCATGCGGCAGGACATTGCCACAAGCCTGGAGCTCAGGACATGGGTGCCCAGGACTAGGGATCAGTGTCACCACCATTATGGGGACCAGAGCACCTGAGGAGACTACAGGCACATGCAAGGTGAGGGGTCGTGCCACAGCCAGGTAAGTCCTCCCATGTTGCATATCTGCCCTGGTGCTGTACTGTGGTGTTGGCTTGGCTGCCTGACATGCCCTGCAGAGGGGTACACTGTCATTGTACACATCAAGGGGTGGCATTGCCAGCTTCCGCTTGTGTTGCGATGCAGCCATGCAGCCGTGCAGCCATGCGGGATGTGTCAGGCAGGGACACACCCTGTGCACAGAGGTGGGGTGGAGGGCAGCAGTTGTCGTCGGTTTCTGATGTGCACCTGTCTTCCTTCCATTTCCAGGATCTGAGGACCATCGGAGGTCCCGGGCTGCTGCAGCAGTGCAGGAGGCCACAGCAGTACAAGCTGGAGTGGGACTGGCACCAGCAAAGCCACAGAAGGCAGGTAGGCATTGTCATGGTCCTTCGCACTGTGAATGGGGAGTGGCGGAGGGAGTGGGTGCTGGCATAGCCACCTGTGCCTTCTGCTGTGGCAGCTGTGTGTGTCGCACTGTGCATGGTGCATGCCACTGTGGCATCCATTGGATATGTGTGTCAGCTGTCAGTGGGGTGGGCCTGCACCCGACTGCCACTTGTTGCTGTGGTGCTGCCGGTGCACTGTGCCATGTGACTGTCATTGCACAGTCATGTGGTTATTGTGTGGCAGGGACCACCTCTGTGCAATGTCGTGGTGCACCAAGTTGCTGGTTGGCGTTGGCACCCCCTGCCGCTGGCCGTTTTGGGCCCTCCAGGGGTGTGTGTTCCCACTGCCCATTGCGCACAGTGGGTGGGCATGGTTCCTTGTGACAGTGCACTGATCACCTGTCCTGTCCCTTGTTATAGGCATCTGGTGGTGAAGACCATCTCACTCAGTGCTATCGAGGATGCTGTGCCAAACCCTTCTGGTGACCTCCATGACATTGGAGGCAGTCGTCCAGGTCTGGCAGATGCTGTTGGTGGAGCAGAGGCAATGGCAGTGCACCAGGGCAGCCAGGTGGGCCACCAATAGTTCATCCCCTGTTTACCCCTGTTTTCCCTGCTGCACCTCCCCCTTCAGTCCCCCCTCCCAATGTATAGTCCCTGTTCCCTGTCCCCTTCCCTCACCTTATCTACTCTTTCCAAGCCCCTGGTTCTTGTAAATAGTTCTTTGAAATATATATTTTCTGACTTATCTGCCTGTGTCTGTGTCTGCTTTACAGGTGGCATGAGGAGCCATGCTGCAGTGGCCCAGTGTCTGTCCATGTGATGTGCATGTGCAGAGGTGCATATTGTGCTTCTGTGGTTCACTGCTGTGTGCTGTGGTGTGTCCCACTGTGGTGATGTCCATTGCATGGGTCAGTGGCTGTGCCTTGGGGTGCCCTTGGGCTGGTTGTTGGGGTGCATGGTGGTTGCGTGTGTGGTGGTGGCACACAGCTATGATCCTTGGTCAGGTGGGGTCCTCACACTGTGTTTGGGCCCCTGCTTGGCATAGTGTGGCCTGTCCCATGTGGTCTGCCATGTAACCTGCCACCCAGCATGGTCCATGCCTACTGTGTGGGCTTCCTGTGTGGCATGTGTATGCTTGGCTGCATGGTCCTGGGTGTGGCCTGCTATGGTCTTGGTTGGGGGGCATGGCAAGCAGCCTGCAGAGGGGGCTCTCTTGGTGGCCCTCCATTGGCCATTGGCACCTCCTGTTGCCTGCTTTCTCAGCCACTGTTGTGTTCTGGGGTCAGGTGTCTGGGTGCATGTGGGTGCCCTACTGTGCCCTGCTGGTGGTAGCCTTCTGTGGCCTATCACTTGCTTCCCTGTCTCTTTCCCTAGGTCTGTACTCTGTGCCATGCCCCCCTCTGTTGCTGTGCTGCTCTGCTCCCACAGTTGCACTGGAGCATCTCTTTTTGCACCATGGTGCAACTCTGTGTGCGCCATGGCACAACTCTTTTTGTGCCTTGGTGCAACTCTGTTTGCACCATGGCGCAACTCTGCCATATTCAACTGAGTTGCACTGGCACAGTTCGGCTTGCACAACCTCTGAATATTGCTCCTGTTGCTTCATGGCACATTGGATTTGTGCTGCGCCAGACTTATGCCAGGCTTTGGAGCATTTCTCAATATCTGGGCCTTAATGTCGATATGTATCATGACATGCACTGATATTTTTCATGCATATCAATAGTCAGAAATTGTATTGAAATGGCTCAGACATTTAATGCTAAATCTAAGCTTTCATTTAAAAAAGTTCCTAGCCCTAATGACTGATATATTATTACAATGATATAACATTATTGTGATATAACACTAATACTGTTTGCCACCAAATCAGACAATACAAGTGATATTCTATAAATGAGGACAACTCCTATTTCCTAGTTTGTTAATTGGGTTTGCCCATAGAGCACTACTTTTCAGTATTACACTATAGTTAATACAGAGGAGTATATGCTGCCTCCACATCTATGATTTAAAAAATTGCAAATGTAGATAAAATATAACAAAAAATTATAAAAAATGTATATATGTATACTTAGTATAAAAATATAAAATGGATGTGAGGCATGTTGTGGGATATATTGGTGCTACTAGTGGTAGCTGTGTGCCAAGCAACAGTGATACTGTGATGATTAATATGATAATGATGGTGTTAACTTAGAGGTGACACTGTCATCAAGGTATAGATCAGGAAGCACATGCAAATGAGAAGTCATAAAATTTGCACATAGTTTTTTATTATTACCGATAATAAAATAAAAAAAAAATAGTGTGCATGATAGCTCTTATACAGGCAGTTCAAACAAAATAAAGTGTTTCATCTAAGGATATCTCGAAATCTATCTATTGTGTTTGCCTGGCAATTATCTTCTGCACCCTGAGCTTGTTAATATACATTACATCTCCTGCTTCTCTCAAAACATAACAGAATGTGGTCAATTTATTTCCTGCATGTACAACAAAATAGAACACTGTATCCCAAAACTGATCTCCTCCTGACAACTTTGCAAATGAGCTAGTGAAGGTCAAACTGCATCTCAAGGTTAACCCCTGAGTTCTAAATGGCTTCTTGCAATCATTCTAACAATATAACTACTTTTTAACAACAGGGGAGCAAGTACAGAAAGCAAGAACAGAAACAGCAAGATACAACAAGAGAAGGCAGCGGGATAGTGGAGGGGAGGACCTTCAGAGCGACCAGTTCCTTAGGTGCCACAGTAAAATGTTATTGCACATCAGACAGACAAGATCTAGACAAGTGACAGAATAGGAGAGGACAGAAAAGATCCTTGTTTTTAAATCTCTCTGTATAACAAATAAGGCAGGGACTTATACAACCCTGTCACAGACACCAGTAATTCAAATGAAACTCAGCGGCCGGATGCTATGAACATCACTTGACCCAATCCACCTCTTTTGAGCATTTCACTCTCCTCAGTCCTTCTTTTACCATGGTACTCCCTTCTGGCTCTCTCTGTACTCTTTGTATTGTACAGTATGCCTCTTCTTCCCTAATCTGTAGGTCTGAGAGAATTGGCCTGTTCCTGGCTTATGGCAATGCCATCAGTCAGCTTTTGCAGTGTTACTGCATCCCATGTAAGCTGCATATTGCACACTAATTTATTTATAAAATGCCCTATATAATTATATTTTATTCTACATACACCTTGTTTATTACATAGAGTCACTGCTTATTTTCTTTCTTACATTTTAGTTAACAAATCTGCCAAGTTTGCAGTGTGTCTGCTTCTTTAAGCTATTGGAAGTGTAACTGAATCATACATCCAGCTGTTGCTTTCTGCAATTATGGCTGTTTTTGTTACTGTATTGTTTAACAACTTCCTGTTTCTTCTGCAACTTCCTCCCCTTAGGTACACCTGGAAATGAGCCCCAGCTCATTCTGCCTGGCCCAGTCACCAATCTGTACTCTAAAAAATGAATGAAACAACACACATGTTGCTACAGTACTTACACAACTTGTGGAATGGTTTGAAGTGGTAATGTTAACTCGGACACATGATTAGCCAGTGTCTAGCAGACACATATAAATGTTAGAACAGAAGAAGACTTCTTGCATATTGGAACCATCCCTCCACTTGTCAGTGGCAGTATCTGTTTACTTTTGACTCCCATAAAAATTACTTAAATTAGAAGAGATTCTAAATGTTCCCCATGCATATAGTAAAATGTGGAGTACCTTTCACTACCTAGTACTTTCAAATTAACAGCAGAAGGGCCTTAGAGCCACCTTTCAGATAAAGTAAGTTAACCTATAATGATCTTCATTGTTTTACTGAGTGTTTCTTCTACTATTATATGAATATAGAGCATTTCAACTCCTGTTTGAGTCCAATATAATTTATAAGCTTGTGTAATCCAGCCTGTATTAACTTACCTACAGAGTCGTACATCCAAGATGCAAAGCCCTAGACAAGTTGCCTTTATTCTGTATTGATTGAATTCATAAATTGTTATATGAAACACAATAATTTTTTAATTATGAGAAAAAAATCTAAATTGTCCTGAAATGTTTTGTTCCTTTCTTATTTTATGCTATTGGGGAGGACATTCCATATACCTACCACATTCCGTGAGAAGCAATACTTCTGCCTGTCTCTCCTGAAAAGCTCCAATTGTAGTTGCCTGTTCTGGCCCCTTGTTATACTGTACTTTCATTTTATTAAATATTTTTACTCTCATTTTATTGTATAACTCCAAATCCTTTACGAAATCATGCAGCAAAATTAAGTCCTCTTGTAACCTCTTTTGCTCCAAACTAAGCATGTTAAGGATAACAAGTCTCACACTGTTTTCTATTTTCTCTCCAGCTAGCATTAATCTAGTTGCTCTTCTCTGGCATCATGAAAAAGTTTCCTGATTTTATTAGATTGCCAGGGGCTGGGAGCCCATGTCTGCCACCAACACCAGACCTCCTCCAAGTTTTTCCAATGATTGGGAGCCCATCCATGCTGACAGTTCCCCACCAATCAGAAATGTATAATAACTGACAATGGGTGAGAAACCCTGTCACTGGTACCCCCATCCACCTGCCAGCCAACACTGTAACAGAACCCATGGCGATTGCCCAATCCAGCCATCTGTATCCCTCTCTTCCCTCCTGAGCTCTATGAGAACTTGCAGTGGCTGCCATCATTTGTACACCCCTTCTTTCCAAGCTTAAAAAACATAGCAGTGGGTGCCTAACTCCATCAATGGATATTAGCTTAAACCCACCCATCTGAACTAGAAACAAGTATCACCGACATTAAAACCTTTAATCCCACTCACTGGCCATCTTACCCTACCTACAGTCTTTCCTTCACCCTCCTACATGATGAGATAAACTCCAACCCTCCTTACCCCACAGATGCCCACTGTCTGGTCCCTCATCATGATTCTTCAATGACCCTCATCATGATTTCTCAGTGTCCCTGGATGAACTCCTATTCCTGCAGGTAAGAAAAAAGGGGAAAAAAGGAAAAAATATGTGTTCCAAAACTAGGACCCATGCTTTTTAAAAGGAAAAAAAGGAGGTCTGAAAATGGATTTATGGACGATTTGGAGAAATGTTAAGTGGGTGTTTGTAAGGGTGGTGGTAAGAATTACAACCCTTATATTTGGTAGAAAATACTGTATTAAACAATACAGAGGCCTATATTCAATGGTTAGTGCCAGAGCTAACCTGGGTTTCAGCCAGTGTTCCAGGCAAGGCCATATATAGAGGCTCCCAGAGGCATTGCCTATACCTGGCAGCAGGATTGTGCTAACCATACTGCTGCACCTATGCAAATTAAGTGATTCCTCATGCATAATGACACAGCAGTATATTCAAAGGTTTGTAGCTGCACAAAAGAGCCGCAGAGTGATGTTGTTTACCACTATTGAAACCACATCTCATCACTGTGCTAAGGTAGCCCCATAACCCTTGATGGCAGGGTGGCTGCCCTTGTGTGAATAGGTCCTCCCACCCTGATCACCCATGCTGTTGTTCCTATACATATCCTAGTGGTCTAGTGGTCCCCTACCTACCTATCCATCACCCATGTTGTTGTTATATAGACCCCTGGTAGTCTAGTAGTCCCCCTACCCCAATCACCAAGTTGTTGTATCCCTGGTAGCCTATCGGTCCACTCACCCCCAAGCTGATTGCCAACACCTCATCTGTCCTTCTACTTAAGGCCCCTACTCCACTCCTCCAAAACCTGATTATCCATTACCAGTAAGAATGGCACACAGCAGTGACCTGAGCAGCCTTCCACTCACCTCCACAGATGGCCACCTTCAGACAGTCATAGAGTGTGAAAACGTACGTTATCATACTCTGTGACAGCCAGATTGCTGCCATCTGAGCAAGTAAGTGGAGGGCTGTGGGCAACCTCTCCTTACTCTTACCATTGAAGGGCAATTTATTTGAGGGAGGTTGTGAAACAGGGGACCTAACCAGGAGTGCAGGTGGGGGGTTGGAAATCAGTTGTGGGGAAGAGGTCCACTAGACTACCATGGAATTGTATGTTGTATTTTGATACTAAGATCACCATTGAAAATGAGCTGTGCTATATGGTGTTAACCTTAATAAACAAACAAACAAAAATGGATAGGTATAACAACAACAGCATGGGTGATAGGGGTGAGGGGACCATTGTACTACTGGGGTATATATAAAAAGAACAGCATGAGTGGTTGTGGGTGTGTGAGACCACCAGACTGCCAGGGATGTATTTGATAAACAACAGCATGGGTGATTAGAGGGTGGGGGACCACTAGATATCAGGGAAGTGTTACTGCTACCACCCTGCATTAGCAGTAGGGGTCCACTGTGCTCATTATGACACCATACTTGGCATGAAAATGGCCCCTTAGTGCCTTGCACACCCATGATTTCATTTCCATACTCAGGCTGACTATGCCCCACAAGAGCCCTAGTGCTGTCAGAATCAAAATCAGAATCAACTTTATTACAAGTATGTATAAAAACAATTTACATACACCCATTAAGAACATCAGCAATAATTAATTTAAAAAATAGAATAGAATCATGAATGTCATGAAATCATAAGGAGAAGGAAAAATAAAAGATGTTTAACTCATTGTACCCAATAGCTCTGCATGAATTCCGAACCATCCATTGATTCTCCTAAAACAAAATTGCTGCACAGGGTATAATGAGTTAACTTAATTAAATAATCCCTGCTATGTAAACAATCATACATTGCCACCTCATGGTAGATACAATTAGGACAGTGCTATCTCTTGTGTGACATATGCAGCCTTGGTGCTTGTCAGTGCAGCTTCTATCCACTCAGAACTGTACCAACATGGCCCAATATTCAGTCTGTTAGCATGCACAATCAGCACAGGCTAACTGACTGAATATCGTTCAGAGCCTGCTTTGTGCTCTTGCAAACGCATCACAACAGACTGCACTGTGCACACAGTCAGCTCTGGATATTGGGGCAAAAAAGTTATGGGTGTTAGAAAAAATGACCCACAAAAGAAGCTAGTAGTAAAAGTTTCGCTAATCAAAAAAGACATTTCATCTTTAAGAAACTCAGGTCAGAGTCAACACGGCTGCTTCAGAGCAGTAGTGTGAGTGAAAACCACTCAAAGCTCCTGCAGCAGCTGATGGTGTACTTGTGCTGCTTCAACAAATCAAGAGGAACAGTAGACATGAAACTGCAGTTCAGGAGTAAAGTCAATTTGTAAAGGTAAAAAATTACAGACTGGATCAGTACATCCAAATGCAGGAACATTTTATTAAGTTTAATGTGCTTATGCAACTGGATATGATGTGATAATGCTTGTGTAAGTTGAGTAACTTGAATTTTATGTGGCTTTCTGCCTCTCTATCCATGGGATGTACCTCCTGTAGGGGTACGATGTAAGGAATCCTAGTGAGGGTTCCCCCCTACAGGTGCCAGAAATGAATGAGTCGGCTAAAGGTAGGTTAGGAAGAAGCCCACAGGTAAGAGATGCTAGCCACTGGAGGAGGAGGGGTGGATGGTGGGTAATGAAAATGAATCCTGAGGGCGTTTAGGAAAAGTGATGTATTTAGGCTCAATGGGGGAGCGACGTTGTTGCTCCGCCCATTGAACCTCAGGCTTAAAGCCCTCCCATTCAATGTGCTTACACAACTGTATATGATGTGATAATGCTTGTGTAACTTGAGTAACTTGAATTTTATGTGGCTTTCCATCTCTCTATCTGTGGGATGTACCTCCTGTAGGGGTACGACGCAAGGAACCCTAGTGAGGATTCCCCCCACAGGTGCCAGAAATGAATGAGTCAGCTAAAGATAAGTTAGGAAGAAGCCAAAAAGAATACCTGAATTGTTAAGCATCGAAGAGAGAAGTGATTAATGAATTCTGTGAGAAGGGCCAACTTCCTGAGGAGAAAGGGGAAAGTCGGGCCACCATCTGCCTCCTCCAACAGTGGAACCTAACTAGCTAAGAAGAAAATCACTAATTCTAACAAATATTATGACTATTGGCACAAAGGAGAGGAAAGACACCCTTTGAGAAGGAACCCTCTGGGGATCCAAGGCCTAGCTCGCCTTCCCTCCTGGCTGATGATGTTTGAATTGAGGATGTATGTTTTTAGAAATAAAGGGTTCGGTAATCAGAGGGATACGAGTAGTGAGGATGATGATGGAATATAGAAAATCCCTAAAAGAAAGCACAGATAAAGGATGGAACATGAGGCTATGCATAGATCGAATGCAATCATGAGGCACGATTAATACTGATAGTGATGATCACTGCAAGCGTTTGGCGGGTCGATGAGGTAGCGTAAGATCTAAAATAGGTATGATTGATTGAATGAGGTGAGGAAGTAGAAATTGAGGATGATGAGGCATGAACGATTTGATCCTGTTGTGGTCAATGAGTAGCATCAGAGTCAATGATGGAATGCTCGAAGGAAGAATGAACTAGATACACCTTGTTGGAACTGAGGAGGGTATGCTCGAGTAGTTGATGTAAGATATTAGATCTAGAAGCAAGAATAGGAAGGAATAAGTCCATTTATGAGTCAGAGCAGCAAGGGGTATCTGGATGTGCTCATGAGGATATTCCAGATGAGACCATGAGGAGACCAATAATATTGTAGACTAGCTTGATGGAGCGATGTGTCTGATAGAGTTATAGAAGTGAGCAGGCACTGAGGTTGAAGAGGCATTCTTGATTATGCAATGTGGACAATTAGACCCTGCATGATTAGATCTTGAGGTTGTAATCGATGAGGTAGAATGGTACTGAGTGATAGGAATGTTAGAGTAGGTGATGTAAATGGGTGAGCTGTGAAGTAATGCTGAGTGAAAGATGACTGGAGTCATGAACTCAATATGACTGGAGTTATGAACTCGAGGCATTCAGAAGGATGGCCGCAGCTGACAGGTGGCACAGGAGTTATGATAGGTATACCCAAAAAGAATGTCGAGAGCAGGCCAAGAGTGGAGAGAAGCCTGGACAGCTGGAAGTGAACTGGAAGAGGGGGAGATGGAAAGAACCGAAAATGAAATTGGCACAAAAGAAGCACACCAATGAGGCACCTTGAAAAGAGATAGATTCTGAGGTCAAGAATCGAACAAAGTATGATGATGAGTGAAGAGAAGAATGGAGGGAAGCTTATGAGGGCAGAATTTGGGACAGGAGGTATGGAATTGGAAGAAGAGGAGATGGGAATGAACTGGAACAGAACTTGAATGAAGGTATCAGACACCAGGGAGTGAGATGAACGATGATGCTCCTCAAAAGGAGACTGATGCCTAGACCAAGAAGGCACATCGAGAACCAGATGATCTGCAAACCAGAGGGCAAGCACAGGAAGGTGATCAAGGGGAAGCAATTCCGATGAAATACGATGAGAAGGGAAGCCAAGAGTGGAAAGAATCCACGATGGTCAGGATGAGAAGAAGTGCTAGGCTGAGGAAGGGAACAGGAATGGGTGAGATATGATGAGTGAAGGACACCGTGAAGGCAGATACTGGAGAGCGAGGCATGGAAGAACAAAGGATAATAGAGAGGGCAATAGGGTAGCACAGGACCCAGCCGGAACAGGAGGAGAACTGCACGGGGCTAGTCGGATTAGGCAAAGGAAATGACTAGATACGTTGTGGCATGATGAGATAGGAGCCATGACTGGAATGAAACCAGGATGAATGGGTTTGCAGAAAGGGCCCAGGACAGGGAGCAGAACGAGGGTACACTGAAGCAGTAGATGTTGATGGGGAAAGAAAGGTAGGAAAAACTAAATTCGGAGTCAATGGAATAGATGAGCACGGCACAACCAAAACGATTCGCGGCAGAGTGAACGAGAGCCATATGAAACACCAGAGATATATGAATGATCAAACCTAGTGAAGAGGCAGGAGAGGAGAAACATGGTCAAAAAGGTCAGAATACTACAAGGAATAGACTGGGGAAGCATACATACCTGTCAAAGCTGGTGAATACAAGCAGAACTACAGGGCATATCCTCAGAGCTGGGGGGGAGGGGATAAGGGGAAACAGCAGAAAGCACCAAGAAATACAGAAGGCAATAATCAGCACATGAAGCGGTCTACTAGGGGAGAGACTGGAAACTAAGAAGGTTTAGATCTGTGGCGCAGAATTAGGCAGACTCCCAAGGTACAGTAGTACCTAGGATAACACAGAAGGATGCAACTGGTAGCTTTTAGATTCTAGCATTGCAGTAAGACGAGGCAGCCAAATGCGAAGGAAATAGGGGCAGCATCCAAAAGCTGGCAAGCTGTGCGGTCGGAAAGGTCTGAGAGGCGGCTGTGATGGAAGACCCCAAGGATGTGGAACTGTTCGGTCCAGGAGTAGGTGTGCTGGCACACTGGGAGGTTGCAGAGCTGCGCAGAGGTCATAGGAACCAGGACCGCAGCTGCCACCAGATGGGGTGGCATGAAACCTGAAGCAGGGAGCAGAAAATCGATTGAAAGGTTGAGCAAGATGAGGAAGTAGACACTGAGGCTTATAAGGCATGAACGGGCAATACAAACGAGAAGATCTGGATGTGGTGGTGAGGAGAGAACAGAGGATTTAATAGAGTGATGCAAGTAACGAGGCTCCTTGAAAGGAGATATACTTCGAGGCCAAGAAGGAATGTCTGGGACCAGAGGGCATGCAAACTAGAGGGGAGGTATGCTTGATAAAGCAATGGGACCATATAGACTTGTCGAAATGAGGTAAAGCCGGAAATGAATAGAGTGATGTGATGAAGTAGGCTCTTCGAAATGAGGTAGATTCAGGAATAAATGTGAAGGAAGCTGGAATGAGAGTGGATAGGCTCCAGCCAGCCGTAGCAAGGGGCAATGGACGGGAAGGCATGGCCAGGAATAGAGACAGAGTTGAATCAAGGTGACTGATGCTGCAGACTAGAGGGATGCAGCCAAGGCACATCGACTGAGTGATTGAAAGAGATGAGCAGGTTGAGGTGAAATATGGTGGAATGCAAGCAAATCAGATGAGAAGGAGGAAACCATGATGGAAAGAATCCATAACAGCCAATGAAGGAATGTATCGAGGAAGGGATGCTAGATGAGATAAGAAATGGGTAATGAGGACTGGAGCCAGAAACCTAACATATGAGCAGGAGGGCCTTAGATCGATAAGGTGAGGTGTGATCAGTATGCCCAAAAGAAATGTTGAATGCAGCTGAATGATGTAACATAGGAACAGGCGAAGTGCTATGATGGATTGACATCATGAAGACAGGTACTGGAAAGTGAGCCAAAGAGAATTCTTGATCATAGGCCATACTGAGGCAGCCGGAGATGGTGCAATGGTGAGACGGATAAAATTGTAGTAAATGGACGTGGTGGGATGATGAGGAATGACAATGTAGTGAAGCCATGATTGGAATGAAGCCATGATGGCTGGCACGAGGAAGGTTAATAGGAACAGGCGAGGTACGATGAGGGAGGGAAGCCCAGACTGGGTAGGGGTTACTAAACCAGACAGAAAACTAGACAGGAATTGCCAGAAGCTGATCCTTCATGGGCAGACAGTGCCACCTGCTGGTCGGTAGGAGAACATGCACATGATGGAGCAAGAATACCCCAGATATAGGCTGGATTGCAATGCAGCAGACTGGTAGAGAAAAACAGTCTTCCAGGAACAGTAAGCCCTGGGAGGCAGTGAAAGTGCAGGATACCCCCCCCCAAAAAAGATTTTTTGTGTGTGTGTGTGAGTAAAATAAGAAAGTGCTACCCATACAGATTTGATCTTGTGATACATGAAGGCCAGTGCCACTACTGGTAATGCTGAGAGGAGGTGAGGTATAAGCAGAACAGAGGGAGGAAATAGGGTCCCAGTTAAACAGTGAAAATCAGACTCAGGTAATATGAAGAAACCTGAGACAGGTATACTGACTGTAACAAACTATGAGAGAGAGACACGGTCATCTAATAGTACTCACTGCGTGCTATAGCGGGTAAGGAAGCCAGCCTACCTAGGTGAACTGAGCAATTCCCCACCATAAGACCAGGTCAAGGAACGTAGTCATGAGCAGCCAGAAGCCGCATGGTGCAGGGGTAGGCAGAAGTGAAGGAAGAGCAGCAACATGTACAGGGGAGCAGAATGCTTGGGTGCAGCAGGGTTGCCAGGGATGTGAGGAGGCAGAATGCAGCAAGAGATGAACTATACGGTGGATCTCAGACATGATGTTCAATGACAGTTCGGAACATAAAATGAACTAGAGGCATAAGAAATTGGAAACAGATGGGTACATGGTAGGGGGTGCGATACAGAACAGAACAGGAATCCAAAATAGGTCACCACGAGGGTCCACATTGGGGGCAGGTGTGAACATTCCAGCAAGCACAATATTGCAGAGGCAGAAGGGCTGGGGAATGATGCACAGTCTGTTATGCAAGCAACAGTAAGCTCCATGAGAGGGCATAGAAGGAAGTAGCAGCAGGGAAAAGTTGCACAGGAGAAAAGGCTGAGGGAAGAAGCCCAAGATGGAGGTTCAGAGGCAGCCAAAATAGAGCGCCAGATGATAACGCCATACACCGGAGACCTACGAGCAGTCGGGGAACAGAGGATTCCAAATGGCAAGAAAACAGGCCAGAGGTGGCACCAGCATGCTAGTGAGAAGAGGGAGGTGAATAGACTATCCAAAGAAAGTCTTGGTGACGGCAGCCGATGCAAAGGCAAGCAGGAGAAAGCGCCCTGAAGAGTCGAATAGGCAACGGGGCAGCAAGCGGCAGGGCGAGAGAAAGCTCCCGGCATCCGCCCCTGAAAGAGGAGAAGGAACAAGGAATGAGGTAGGAAGATGCCCAAGATAGGGCCGAGGTGGAGGATAGACGATGTCAGGAGCAACAAGGGAAAAATGCGATGGCGGGGGGGAGGGGAGATGAATGATAGCAGCAAGAAAGACAAGCAGAGAATGACAGGATACAAGCAGGAGTTAAAAGGACAAGCGACTAGAGAGGGACAGAATGAAGTAGAGGGAGAAGGAGAGGCAGGGAAAATATGCCAGAAAGAAGGCGGAGGAAAGGTGGCTCTAGCCAGAATGAAAATGAATCCTGAGGGCGTCTAGGAAAAGTGACGTATTTAGGCTCAATGGAGGAGTGATGTTGTTGCTCCGCCCATTGAACCTCGGGCTTAAAGCCCTCCCATTACTGCCACACAGACAGTGCTGCATTTACCTAGTGCTTCAGACATAAATTAAATGGATTATAAATCATTTTGAAGATTTCTGTTAAGAAATACAACTTGAATATAAAATTCAACTGTTAATTTTTGCGGAAAAACAGAGGAAACCCCTGTGTGATGAAGTGGACTATGCTACAGTATCTGAACTTACAACTGTGTCATTAAAACTGTTTGTATGAGATGTAGTACTTGAAATGTTTAGAAATAAACATTACTGATTAGCAAGAATGATGTCATAATTTAGAATGGTATTTATAGAAGATAGTGGATGGCCAGCCATGCAAACCAAGCCTGTGTTGTCACTGACACTGAGAGTAGTCAGACCCCCACTAGAAATGCAGGCTTGCTGTTCATGTGACTGGGGAGACACTGTTTTATACAGTATACTTTTTTTGTCTTTAAAAATACATTGTTGTCCCCTACCACACACACAAAGCACATACTTTTGGAACATTTTAAAACTAATAAACCCACCCTACACCCAACAGCTAATACTCCTTGCCATGCTACTGACAGTTTATTTGCTTTTAAAATCATTTGATAGGGAGAAGGGCAGGGGTAAATGGAGAAAGTGACAAAGGCAAGAAGGGCAGGGATGGGGCAAAAAGGAGTAAGGCCATCAGGAAATGCATGGTAATGAGTAACAATGCCCGTAGTCTGGGCAACAAGCTTCCTGAGCTGGTGGCCTTGATGGAAGAGGGATGTCTGCATATCGTAGCAGTCACAGAAACATGGTACAAAGAGAACCATGACTGGGATGTTAACATACCAGGGTATGTAACCTACAGGAGAGATAGGCAGAGGAAAAGAGGGGAAGAAGTCGCTCTCTATGTAAAGGAAGGGATAAAAGCAACTGAACAAAAGAGTAAACGGAGGAGAGGAGGCACTTTGGGTCACCTTGGAGACTAGAAAGGGCACCACAATCCACACAGGGGTTGTGTACAGACCCCATGTCAGGGGGAGGGAATGGACAAGGATATGATAGAAGGCATTCTTAGAATGGCAGAGAAAGGGGAGATACTGTTGATGGGAGACCTGAACATGCCAGATGTTAACTGGAGCACATTTGCTGCAGCCACATTCAAGATCAGGGCCATTCTTGATGCCCTACAGGTGGCAGGCCTCAAACAGCTAGTTTCGGAACCCACTCATGAGGGAGCAATCTTAGACCTCTTACTCTCAAATGGGGGCAGTGAGAGTATCTCAGATCTAGCAGTGGGTTGCCATCTGGGAACAAGTGACCATCAAACAGTGTGGTTCATGTTAAACTCAGCTACAGAGTCAAGACATACAAAAATGAGGGTAATGGACTTCAGGAGGGCTCACTTTGGCAAGATAGAAGAGTGCCTCAGAAAAGCACTAGCAAACAGGCTAGAAGGAGGTGTGGAGCAACAATGGGGAATCTTCAAAACTGCCATCACAGAGGCAACAAGCCTTTGTGTGAAGCAAATAAATAAATTAAAATGAAAGAAAAAGCCACTATGGTTCTCAAAAGAGGTGGCTGTGAAAGCCAGGAAGAAAAAGATTGCATTCCAGAAGTATAAGGAAACACAGAAGGAGCAAGACAGAGAGCTGTACCAGTTAAGGCAGAAGGAAGTAGGGAGGGAAGTCAGAATAGCAAGAGCCCAAACTGAGGAAAAGATAGCCAACTCAGTTAAGAAGGGGGATAAAACCTTTTGTAGGTACATCAGCGAGCATAGAAAGACAAAGGGAGGGATCATGAGGCTGAATAGAATGAACAGTGGGTGGGCAGAGGGGCACAGTGAAAAAGCAAGGATACTGAATGAATATTTCTGCTCAGTATTCACAAAAGAGATGGGGGAAGTGCCTAATCCAATTAACAGAAGCACTCTTGATAGGGGGGTCAATCCCAGTCCTTTCACAGAAGAAAGGGTTCTGCAAGAACTCCTAAAACTGAAGGTGGACAAAGCAATGGGGTCTGATGGAATTCACCCCAGAATTCTAAAAGAATTAAGGGGGAACTAGTGAACTCACTGGCTACTCTTTTTAATAAATCATGGGAGGATGGTGTGGTACCCGAGAGGACTGGAGGAAGGTGGATGTGATTCCCTTCACAAAAGTGGGACCAAGACAGAGGCAGGAAACTACAGACCTGTCAGTCTGACCTCTGTGGTAGGGAAAGTGATGGAGTCACTTCTGAAGGAAAGAATAGTTGAGTACCTAACGGCAAGTGGGGCACAGGACCCAAGGCAACATGGGTTCACAGCGGGAAGGTCATGTCAGACAAATCTAATAGATTTCTTTGACTGGGTGACCACAGTAGTAGACCAGGGAGGGGCTGGGGACATGGCCGAGATAGACTTTAGCAAGGCATTTGACACAGTCCCACACAAAAGATTAATACATAGAAACATAGACTTTGACGGCAGATAAGGACCGCTAGGCCCATCTAGTCTGCCCATTTCCCTACTACAGGATAGGCCGCAGATCCTAGTTAACCAACAGCCTATATCTTCCTGCCCCCACAAGAATTGCCTTATGTCTGTCCCATGCATTCTTGAATTCTCTCACAGTTTTAGACCCACAACTTCCTCAGGAAGGCTGTTCCATTCATCCACTACCTCTGTGAAATAATACCTTACATTGCCCCTGAACTGCCCTCCTTCTATCTTTAAATTGTGTCCCCTTGTTCTTGCAAGTCTCTTTTTCTGAAATATGCTACCCTCTTGGACTTTGTTGATTCCTTGAGGTACTTGAAAGTTTCTATCATGTCCCCCTCTCCTTTTCCTCAAGGGTATACATATTAAGCTCCTTTAGTCTCTCTCATACGGCTTCTCTTGCAGACCCTGCACCATTTTAGTTGCCCTCCTCTGGACTGCCTCTATCCTATCTATGTCCTTGCGGAGATGGTCTCCAGAACTGGACACAGTATTCCAGATGGGGTCTCACCAACTGTCTGTACAGAGGGATAACAACTTCCTGTTTTCTGCTGCTGATGCCTCTCCCTATACATCCCAGTATACCCCCGGCCCTCCCTACTGCCTTCTCACATTGCTTGCTAACCTTAAGGTCATCTGATATGATTACCCCAGGTCCCTTTCCTGTTTTGTTGTTGTTACTACCTCCCACCCATTGTGTATTCTTCCCTGGGTTCTTGTTTCCCAGGTGCATTATTTTGCACTTTTTTGCATTGAATCCTAGCTGCCATACGTCTGACCATTCCTCCAACCTTGCCAAGTCCCTTTTCATCCTTTCCACACCTCCTTGTGTATCAACCCTGTTCCAGATCTTTGTGTCATCTGCAAAAAGGCATACTTTTCCTTCCAGTCCCTCTGCAATGTCACTGATGAAGACATTAAAAAGGACTGGACCCAATACTTAACTCTGCGGTACCCCACTGGTAACTGCCCTTTCTTCAGAGTGGACTCCATTTACAATTACCTTCTGTGTCCTGTTGTCCAGCCAATGTTTTACCCAGGCTACCACCCTGGGACCCACTCCAGGCTGGTTAATTTGACTAATAATCTTTTGTGTGGACTGTGTCAAATGCCTTTTAAAGTCTAGGAAGCCAGGTCCACAGCCTTCCTTGATCTACTACTTTGGTCACCCAGTCAAAGAAATCTATTAGATTCATCTGACATGACCTTCCCGTGAACCCATGCTGCCTTGGATCCTGTGCCCCACTGACCTCTAGGTACTCAACTATTCTTTCCTTCAGAAGTGACTCCATCACTTTCCCTACCACAGAGGTCAGACTGACAGGTCTGTAGTTTCCTGCCTCTGTCTTGGTCCCACTTTTGTGAAGGGGAATCACATCCGCCTTCCTCCAGTCCTCGGGTACCACACCATCCTCCCATGATTTATTAAAAAGAGTAGCCAGTGGTTTCACTAGTTCCTTCCTTAATTCTTTTAGAATTCTGGGGTGAATTCCATCAGGCCCCATTGCTTTGTCCACCTTCAGTTTTAGGAGTTCTTGCAGAACCCTTTCTTCTGTGAAAGGACTGGGATCGACCCCCCTATCAAGAGTGCTTCTGTTAATTGGATTAGGCACTTCCCCCTCCTCTTTTGTGAATACTGAGCAGAAATATTCGTTCAGTATTCCTGCTTTCTCACTGTCCCCCTCTGCCCACCCACCGTTGATTCTATTCAGCCTCACTATCCCTCCCTTTGTCTTTCTACGCTCGCTGATGTACCTATAAAAGGTTTTATCCCCCTTCTTAACTGAGTTGGCTATCTTTTCCTCAGTTTGGGCCTTTGCTATTCTGACTTCCCTCCCTGCTTCTTTCTGCCTTAACTGGTACAGCTCTCTGTCCTGCTCCTTCTGTGTTTCCTTATACTTCCGGAATGCTATCTTTTTCTTC
This sequence comes from Neoceratodus forsteri, assembly GCA_016271365.2. Classification (NCBI taxonomy): domain Eukaryota; kingdom Metazoa; phylum Chordata; order Ceratodontiformes; family Ceratodontidae; genus Neoceratodus; species Neoceratodus forsteri. The sequence goes on along the minus strand of CM057453.1, from coordinate 368,093,597 downwards.
CTGACTTTCACAGCCACCTCTCTTGAGAACCATAGTGGCTTTTTCTTTCATTTTGATTTTGTTTATTTGCTTCACACAAAGGCTTGTTGCCTCTGTGATGGCAGTTTTGATAATTCCCCATTGTTGCTCCACACCTCCTTCTAGCCTGTTTGCTAGTGCTTTTCTGAGGCACTCTCCCATCTTGGCAAAGTCAGCCATCCTAAAGTCCAGTACTCTCACTTTTGTATGGCTTGACTCTGTAGCTGAGTTTAACGTGAACCGCACTGTTTGATGGTCACTTGTCCCCAGATGGCAACCCACTTCTAGATCTGAGATCCTCTCACTGCCCCCGTTTGAGAGTATGAGGTCTAAGATTGCTCCCTCATGAGTGGGTTCCGAAACCAGCTTTCTAATGCCTGCCACCTGTAGGGCGTCAAGAATGGCCCTGCTCTTGGATGTGGCTGCAGCAAATGTGCTCCAGTTAACATCTGGCATATTCAGGTCTCCCATCAACAGTATCTCCCCTTTCTCTGCCATTCTAAGAATGCCTTCCATCATATCCTTGTCCATTCCTTCCCCTGACATGGGGTTCTGTACACAACCCTGTGCAGATTGTGGTGCCCTTTCAGTCTCCAAGGTGACCCACAGTGCCTCCTCTCCTCCCTGTTTACTCTTTTGTTCAGTTGCTTTTATCCCTTCCCTTTACATAGAGAGCTACTCCTCCCCTCTTCTCCCTGCCTGTCTCTCCTGTGTTATGTACCCTGGTAAGTTAACATCCCAGTCATGGTTCTCTGTGTACCATGTTTCTGTGACTACTATGATATCCAGGCATCCTCTTCCATTAAGGCCACCAGCTCAGGAGCTTGTTGCCCAGACTACGGCATTGGTACTCATTACCTCCATTTCCTGATGGCCTTACCCCTTTTCCCATCCCTGTCCTTCTTGCCTTTGTCACTTTCTCCATTTACCCTGCCCTTCTCCCTATCGACACCTCCATGTTGGTGTTTGCCACACTTACTACAGTGATTGTTTGGGGGCTAGGATCTTCCTCCTTTTCAGTGCCTCCCCACTTGGCTGGTTTAAAAGCTTGCCAATGAAGCATTTGAACCTATCACCTAGGATCCTGGTTCCCCTCCCGGACAGATGCAGCCCATCATGCCATTATAGGCTTGCATCACTCCAGGTGGACCCCAGTCCCCAATGAAGCCAAATCCTGAGCTCCACACCAGTTTTTCAACCACTGATTGAATTCCATGATACGGAACACCCTAGCCTCCCTATGCCATAGATGGGTAGCACCTCCGAGAAGGTTACCGTGAGTGCTACTTGACTAAGGCCCTCCCAATTCCACAAACTCTTCTGCACTTCTCTAATCCCTTTCTTAGCCAGGTCATTTGTCCCTAGGTGGACAATGACATCCAGTTCCCTCCCCTGTGCAGCTGTTCCTGCAATCCTGAGGATTCGCTCCCTGTCCCTCCAAGCCATGGAGCCAGGCAGGCACCTTACCTCCCTCTCCCCTTCCTTGCCCAGTTCTACCTTCCTAACAATGGAGTCCCCCACCAGGAGTTGTTTCCTTCCCCTGCAGGGTCCCCTGCCACCCTCCGTGGGTCTCCTTTGTGGAGTTTCCCAGCATCCTCCTTGGTCTCCACTGTAGGTGCCTCCATAGAGGAACCACACTTTGCCAGAATTGCATAGGAATTGTGGAGAGGTACAACTGGAGGGATGTGCCTCTGTTCCACCACCCTCACCCTCCCTGAGCCCACTGTGGTCCAACTGCTCCTCTTTCTTGGCAACCTCTGAGGCAACGGCAGTGGCACTGGTGGTCCCTGGATGGAAGAGGAGGTCCCACAAATCCTGGCCAACTCAGCCTGGAGATGAGCAACCTCCTCCTCAGCCCAGAGGTGCCTGCAGATGGGACAACACCCATCTTCCAGAACATCTCCCGGAAGACTGCTGCTCCACAGCCACTGCACTGCACCACTGCAATCATGTCTTATTTCTAGCCCCTTAACTGTTTGCAATCCTTACTCTTTCCTCTGTTTTTCTCTCTCTCCTTACTTTCTGCCTGTTGTGCCCTTTAGCTCCTGATTGTCCTGTTCTGAGACAAGAATATCCAATATTTCTCAGTAGACCACTTACTTGTTCAGAGGCAGACCTCCAGCAGCTAGAGGGGGCCGGAGAGCTACTCTTGCCCTTCTAGAATGGTGGGTCCTTGGTGATTCTGTGATCACTCACTTCCTGCCCCTAAACAGGAAGTTCCTGTTGTCAGTCAAATCCTGTGCCTATAAAAATAAAACTAGTTTTGGGTGGGGGGGGTGGAGGTGAGGGAAGGAGGGCAATATAGTCCCAGCAGAGAAGTTCAGTCACACAGCAGTCCTTTCTCCTGGTGTCTTCTGCCATGCTATTACCAGAATCTTTCTAAGGCAGTCTTTAAAAGTAGCTTCCTTCTAGCTAAGCCACTCCCCCTACTTACCAGATCTTTCTACAAGTAATTTAAACCTCACAGCAGTTAAGTCCTTTCAGTCACCTGAGATTTACAGCTAGATGACTTTTCAGTTACCCATTTAGTTCAGTTAACCCAAACACACACTTTTTTTTTTGTTTTGTATGTTAGTTTTTTTAACCTAAATTAAAGGTCCAAATACAAAAGTTCTTCTACTTTAGTCCCAACAGAGAAGTTCAGTCACACAACAGTCCTTTCTCCTGGTGTCTTCTGCCAAGCCAATAGTCAAATTAATCAGCCTGGGAGTGGGTCCCAGGGTGGTAGCCTGGGTAAAACATTGGCTGGACAACAGGGCACAGAAGGTAATTGTAAATGGAGACCACTCTGAAGAAAGACGGGTTACTAGTGGGGTACCACAGGTTTCAGTATTGGGTCCAGTCCTTTTTAATGTCTTCATAAGTGACGTTGCAGAGGGACTGGAAGGAAATGTATGCCTCTGCAGATGACACAAAGATCTGCAACAGGGTTGATACACAAGGAGGCATGGAAAGGATGAGAAGGGACTTGGCAAGGTTGGAGAAATGGTCAGAAGTATGGCAGCTAGGATTCAATGCAATGAAATGCACCTGGGAAACAAGAACCCAGGGGAAGAATACACAGTGGGGGGGAAGTAGTAACAATAACAAAAAAGGAAAGGAACCTGGGGGTAATCATATCAGATGACCTTAAGGTTAGCAAGCAATGTGCGAAGGCAGTAGGGAGGGGTGGGGGTACACTGGGATGCATAGGGAGAGGCATCAGCAGCAGAAAACTGGAAGTTGTTACCCCTCTGTACAGACAGTTGGTGAGACTCCATCTGGAGTTCTGTGTCCAGTTCTGGAGACCCCATCTCCACAAGGACATAGACAGGATAGAGGCAGTAGAGAGGAGGGCAACTAAAATGGTGCAGGGTCTGCAAGAGAAGCGATATGAGGAGAGACTAAAGGAGCTTAATATGTACACCCTTGAGGAAAGAAGGGAGAGGGAGGACATGACAGAAACTTTCAAGTACCTCAGTGGGATCAACAAAGTTCAAGAGGGTAGCATCTTTCAGAAAAAGAGACGTGCAAGAACAAGGGAACACAATTTAAAGATAGAGGGGCGGTTCAGGGGCAATGTAAGGAAGTATTATTTCACAGAGAGGGTAGTGGATGCATGGAACAGCCTTCCTGAGGAGGTTGTGGGGTCTAAAACTGGGAGAATTCAAGAATGCATGGGACAGACATAAGGCAATTCTGGGGGGTAGGAAGAAATAGGCTGTTGGTTAACTAGGATCTGTGGCATATCCTGTAGGTAGGGAAATGGGCAGACTAGATGGGCCAAGCGGTCCTTATCTGCTGTCAAAGTCTATGTTTCTATGTTTCAATACAGTTCAAGAGAACATTATCAGAAACCAGGAACTGATCATAAAACCTAATTTGTTTGATTTACTTTTTTGATCATTTACAGATTATAACAGCATTCATAAAATTTGTACAATTCAATATCAAAGATACATCAGTTCCAGACAATAACCTATCAAAACTGTTTAAAGGGTGGGTCCAAAAATTTGCAAAATATGTGCCAGGTCATGTTTTTGACTATCATTATATAAAGAGCAAAACATGATAATGGGAGTGGTGTCCTCAGTTATATGAAGCCTACATGAACATATAGGTTCATACGTTCATAGATCTATATGAGCTCAGCAGGCATTTTACCCATAATGGACTTGCCACCACACTCACTGGTGGAATTTGAACTCAATATCTCCCATGAATAAATCCAAATTGACTTTGAATAGATCAGTAGTTGAACTATTCACTACTTAGGGAGGTAGTTTGTTCCACGTATCAACTACTCTTTGAGTGAACCACCTGCTTCTTTTAATAGCATTATTAAGGGTTCCCTTTAATTTTAATATGTGAGATCTAGTATTTACTTCAGTTTGTAGTCTAACTAGGCCTATAGTTTAAAAAATTGCTGGGTCTTGAAATGCTTTTATGTTTGGCACAGATCACTGTGTACCCTTCTATATTACATTGAATATAGTTTAGTTTTTTTAATCAGGTTTCATAATCAGTTGTCGACAGGGTAGAAATCTTCCTTGTCACTTTACGTTGAATCCCTTCTGTAAGTTTATTATTTCTTATTAAATTTGGAGCAACTATAGGTGAACAATATTCTAAATGTGGTCTCACAAGTCCAGCATACAGCGGAATAATTACATTTTTTTCCCTACTTTTGATATTTCTTAAAATGCAGTTTAATGTTCTGTTGGACTTTTTAACCACATTAGTCATATGGGAATCAAAGGTGAACTCATTTGTTAAAGTAACAGCAAGATCCGTTTCCTGGTTAGTTATCTGAATTGTAATATTATTCATTGAATAAGTATAACAAGGGTTATTTTTTCCCAAGTGCATAACTTTACACTTTGATTCGTTGAACAGCAACTCGTTACTTTTTGATGATTCAACCAGGTGTGTTAGACTGTTTTGTAAATTTATAGCTGAATGTACATCAGATATAATATTTTCTATCTTATAGCCATCAGCAAACTTTGCAAACCAACTTGTAGTAGATTGTAGGCTCATAGAAGATATTAATATATTAAATAAAATAGGGCCTAGAACTGAGCCCTGATGGACCCCACTACTAACTGGGCCCCAATTTGACAAGTAGCCTTTGACCGAGACTCGCTGTGTGCGACCTGTCAACCAAGCATTTATCCAATTTATAATTACCGGATGAATTGTTAATAATGTAAGTTGGTTATAAGTACATGATGTGAAACAGAATGAAATGCTTTGGCGAAATGTAAAAATACTATATTTACTGACAATCCTTTATCCAATGCCTCTCTAACAGGTTCTAGAAAGTAAAGAAGGTTAGTTTGACATGATCTACCCTTAACAAAACTGTGTTGATAGATGTCTATATGTCCTAATTCTTCCGGATGAGTAGTAATTCTATTTTTAATTATCCTTTCAAATACTTTGCAAATTACTGCAGTAAGACTTATAGGTCTATAATTTTCAACTTGACTTTTTTTACCACCTTTATGCAGTGGAATAACAATGGCTTTATTCCATGATGGTACAATATTGCCTGTGTCTAATGATTGATTGAATAATAATGTCAAGGGTCCTATTAGGGATGCACTTAAAGTTTTGATAAATAGTGGTGGAATGCCATCAGGGCCAGCTGACCCATTCGGTTTTAGTAATTTGATACTATCTCTGACTTCCTGTTCAGAGAGTTGGACAGATGGACTATCAGTGGTTATTTTGTGAGGATTGATAGTATGTTTAGGCTTAAGCAAATTAATAAAGTATTTGTTTAATTGTGTAGCAATCTCAGTTTCATCAGTGATGATTCCAACTGAAGTATGTAATCATCCTATGGGAGAATTATTTTGTTTCAATGAACCAATATAAAGAAAGATTTTTTTTTATTATCTTTAACATTTGTGGCTAGTTTTTCTTCTAGTATTTTATTTTGTTTTCTTATCAGGTTTTTGCATTTATTATTAGAGTATTTATATTGGGACCAATTTGATGCTGTTAGGTTTTTTTTTTTTTTATATTGTTTCTGTTTTTTTTGCTAAGTTTATTTTAATGTTTATGTTCCACCATAGAGGAACTCTTCTATTTTTTGTGATATATTTTCCTAGTAGGATCCCAGGTATTGATGCAATGCTGTATTTTGTTGTTTATTTTATTCCAAGTTTCTACCAGGTTACAGCAAAAGAGTTCAGTAAACCAGTTCCAGCTTTTAAGATATTAATCAATGCTATTGTAATTAGCTATATTAAAGTTTTTAATAATGGAACAGCCCGCTAATAATGGAGAATAAATCAAATTCATAGCTGTAAGGATCGTATTATGATCACTGTTAGACAGGGGATGGATAACTGTAACATCTGAATTTGTATTTTCAATATTCAAAAAAAAAGAGATCCAATATATTATTACCTCTTGTAGGTTTTTTAACCAGTTGATCCATATTATTAGTTGTCATGATATCCAATAATAATGTGTCAAGACTAGAAATTCCTTTACTGGTTTTCCAATTGATGTTTGGGAGATGGAAGTCACCCATAAGAATGCAGTCTTTATCCATGAGGTTGTCCTCAATATTTGTTATAAATGAAATATTTTCATCTTTATTTAAGTTTGGTGCTCTATAGCCCAAACCTACTGTAATCATATGGTTGAGTGTAAGTTTTATTTTAATCCATATTAATTCACTTGTATTTTCTTGATGTTGAGTGTTTTCAATTAAGTAACTTTTAAATGTGTTTTTAACATATAGTGCAATTCCACCTCCCCTACTGTCTAAACAATGTTTTTTAAAATTTGTATAACGATGGATATGGGTAGCCCAGTCATCCTTTTTAAACTAGGTTTCAGTTACTCCACATATGTCTATATAATTGGTATTCAAGAAAAGTTTTAATTCTTCGATTTTGTTCAGTAAGCTTCTAGCATTTAAGAGTAATATATGTAGGTTATTTTCTGTATGTTTTTTAATACTTAAAATTTTTTATTTTCCCAGCTTTGGTTTATTTGAATTGAGGCAAATGTTAAGAGAATCCTCAGAGAAAGGGCTCTTCCCCTTTTGTTCTAGTTTAAATGATTTTGGTAATATGACAATATTTGTTTTCCCAGTAAGTTATTTCCTCTTCTGCTTAAATGGAGTCCATCCCATGAAAAAAGTTCTTCTCTGAAAATGAATTCCTCCCAATGAGTTATACACCACATCTGCTGTTTCATGCACCAACTTCTCAACCAATTGTTTAATGTTTTTATTTTACTGTTGTTAAATTTTGATGCTTTAGGAATAGGTAAGATCTCTGAGAAGGCAAAACTGCAATCCAGATCAGTAAGTTTATTAGCCATAGCTACTATATATTTTTTAATTTTCCCAAGTGGTTCTTTTAACACATTATTAGCACCTGCGTGTATAATCACAGAAGGTTGGACAGTATTAGCTAAGATGTTGTCCAACATTAGTGTGATGTCATTTAATTTTGCTCCACTTAAGGAAGAAAGAGTTCTTGATGTCTTATCTGGATTGAAAATGAGTCTATCTAAATGTTTAACTATTGAATCTCCTAAAACAACAATGCTTTTTTGTTACTGTCCGACCCTAGAGCCATTAAATCTGACTCACAAGATGGATGAGGTACTGCATTGTCAATTAGTGGTAATTGGGGAATGACAATTGCTTCATCAGTACTAATATTAGTTGGTACTTTTGGAATTTCCTTAGTTGCTTCACTTGTGTTATTTTTAACAGGAAATCTAGCCCTTATAACAGTTGTATCAACAGTATGAAATCTAAGTCTGGTAAAAGCTTTTCTTAATTCAGGGGGCTGAAAGAGCCAGGGCCAGATTCTCAAAGCTCTCAAAAACCTCACAGCTATAAGAAAAACTTGACACAAGTGGGTTGCCACTTGCAGAATAGCAGTTTCTCTCGCAGCTACGCTATTCTCAAAAGTGGAGACGGTTTATGACTGGCTCCACAATTTATGGTAGCTTGCAGATGATGTTGCCATAGAAATCCCTGCAGCTGGGGAAAATGTTACAACCAATGGGAACAGCCATAACATCTTTGCAGCTGCTGTGGATGAGAATATCAATCTGTCCAGCTGCAGAGATTTTGGTCCACAGCCGAAGTTGCAGTGTGGTACTTAGTCCCAAAACCTTTTGATAATCTGGCCCCTGGCATAGTGTGTGTTTCCTTTTATCTCTTTAGATATGGAGTAATGCATTTCTTCTGAACAGAATTTACTGTTTCATAAATAAATATGGATGTTACATGACAGGGGTGGGGTGTAATAGTAGGGGTATCGCAATTAATAAGAGGGAGGTAACAATCCCTCTTTACAAGACACTGGTTAGGCCCCATCTGGAGTACTGTGTGCAGTACTGGAGGCCACGCCTGCACAAGGACATTAATTAAGTGGAGGCAGTCCAGAGAAGGGCAGCCAAAATGGTGCAGGAACTGCATCAGAAAACATATGAGGACAGATTAATGGAGCTCAATATGTATACCCTACAGCAAAGGGGAGAGAGAGGTGATATGATCGAAACATTCAAACACCTTAAGGGCATTAACAAGGTGAAAGAGTCTAACATGTTTCTATATAAGAAAAACTGCAAGACAAGAGGACATAGCATGAGATTAGAGGGAGACTGATGAAGGGGTAATGTGAGCAAGTTCTTTTTCACAGAAGGGGTGGTGGATGCATGGAACAGCCTACCTCAGAAAGTGCTGGATATGAATACAATGCAGGGTTTCAAACGGGCATGGGATAGGCATAAGGGAACAATACAGATGAGTATGAATAGGTAGGCCATTGACATAGTAAAGGCCTATGGCACATTCATAGGTAGGAAAAATGGGCAGACTGGATGGGCCTTGCAGTCCTTATCTGCTGTCAACTTCTGTTTCTATGACAGTAGGGATGGACGGATGTCCGATCTGACATCAAGACTCGATCGGTATTTAAGGAAATGAGCTTTGAACCGGTTCCAGTCGGATGTCAGTGGCGTTTTCAGGTCAGATTTCTGTAGCTGCTCTGAATGTGCTGCTTCTGTGGGCAAGCGTTAATGCCTGTAAACAAGTTTCGAATCAGCCACACATAGTGCCGCAGTAGCGTTTTGTTCTGTTTGTTAAACTTAAACTTGCTGAAGATTTAGGAGGAGGTGAGCCCTTTCTTTTGTCTTTTTGTTTAAGTCAAGTTCCCCTACAGTTATGGCAAACAAGTCTCTTGTGTGACAGTATTACAATTTTAAGAGTGAGACAGACTGTAAGGCAAAATGCAGTCTGTGCTCATCTCTTATCTGCTGTGGCACTTCAGTTAAAACATTCGGCACCTCGAGTATGCTTATTCACATCCATAACAAGCACAAATGTGAGTCTGCTGACCTGCAGGCACAAAGAGCTCAGCTTGAATTAGCAAAGCAAGAAATGTCCTGTTGTGAACCTTCCAAAAAAATTAAATAAAATAAAACATGAATACCAAACAACTGAAGTATGCATTGCTAGAAGTAATCCATTCCCGAGTCACCACCCCAGAACAGCACAAATAATGACCTCAATTACTGAAATGATAGCCCTAGATGAACAGCCCATATCTGTTGTGGAGAATAAGGGTTTTAAACTACTATTGCCCTGTTTGGAGCCACGTTATAATGTCCCATCCAGAAAACATTTTTCTGCCACAGTTATCCCTGTGATGTATAACAAGTTACACTCTAAGATGCAGTCTAAGATTAATAAAGTAATTGCCTTTGGGTTCACTACAGACACTTGGACCACTGAGTGCTCAGCTGCTTCCTATTTGCCAATTACTGCTCATTGGGTTGATGACTCTTTCAATAGGAAAACAGCACTGCTAGATTTGCAACACCTGTGCCATAGACATACGGGGGAAAATCTGTCCGAAGATTTTCTAAGTGTCCTCAATGGATGGGGGCTCACAGCATGCTCAAGGCGTATTGTGATCAGAGACAATGGCCAAAATATAGCTAAAGCCATGCGATTAAGTGCCATACCTAGTGAGGGTTGCCTTGCACATGCTCCACAGCTCATAGTGCACGATGCTATCTATACACAGAAATCTGTACAGGAAATGTTGGCTACAGGTCGTTCAATGGTAGCACACTTTAAGCATTCATCTTCAGCAACTGAAAAGCTGACTGAGGTACAGGAAACATTACAAGTTCCAATCCATAGGCTAATGCAGGATGTCCCAACATGATGGAATAGCTCTTTTTACATGTTGGAGTGCTTAATAGTGCAAAGAAGGTTGTTAACTGTGTATGTCTCAGAATCTGAAACCAGAACTTTTAATTAATTAGAGTGGAGACTGGCAGAGAATGTATGCAGCTTGCTACATCTATTTGAGACTGAAACCAAATGCCTAAGTGCAGACAATGCCAGCATCTCTCACATTATACCCACAGCCACCATATTATACAACTCCATAGAGAACATCAAGGTCCCTGGGCAACAAGCTATGTGAAGAGCACTCCTAGCAGCAATGGAAAATAGACTGCTGCAATATGGATCATTGAAAGAAGTTGTGGCAGCAACTGTGCTCGATGCACACTATAAAACCCATTACTTTCACACTGAGAGTGTAAAGTCATTTGCTTGTGCCATTATTAAACAGCTTGTTGAGGAGATAGAGGGAAAGCAAAATGTGCAGCAGTTACAGGAGAAGCAGTCCCTGATAGATGACAATGAGTCAGATGACCTGTGGGAGCAAATCACACAGACTAAGTCCATAAAGCATTGTGAGTAGAGGTAGTTCAAACAAAACACAGTGGTGAAGGTTTGAGTGAAGCTTGTGGTGACCCCCCCCACACACAAGGTGATAGTGATGGTTTGACAACAGACACTAACAGTACCAGTACCAACCCCCCCACACACACACACACATACAGCCACAAACACAAATGGTGATGGTTATGGAGATGGTTTAACACACTATAATGCATTTAAGACAAAAAAAAAACATAAGTGGTGATGGAGCTTTTGATTTATGCTACTTTAACCACTTCCCCGGATAATGGGACTTAAATCACACCCGCTGCCTGGAACTGTCACTCAGATCACCCTCACCCTGACTCCCCCCCCCTTAAAACATATACTTAATGCAATATTTTTTTTTTCAACTTCATCATTAGAGGAAAAGGGAAACTGCAACACAGAGCTTGACACCTACATTTTGGAGAATGCAGTTCCAAAGCAAACAATCCTGATGCACTGCTATACTGGAAGAGGAACCGTGCTCGACTGATTAGGCTGCATTACTGGTGACTTGTGCTACTTCGAGCAGTATGGTATAATAATCAATCCATGTATGGGTTTGTTTGGCAGGATTTACAGTTTGTTGCTCAACAGATCAGATCACTGATTATATTGCAGAGTTCTTTTACAATGCATGGGACTGTCAGTTCCAGTATTTTACTCACTATTTGTAATCACTATTTCAGACTGAAATGTATCTTTAAATTTTAAGTTTGAAGTTTTAAACTATTTTTGTATGGCAAGAGATCCTTGAGGCATTTTTAAAACATAAAGACAGTAAAAAAAAAAGCACACAATTAATGTTAGCAGTCTTCGGTTCTTTATTATGTGGTACTACTATAGACAATGTTTTGCACTATCTGACCAGAAAAAAAAGCACCCTCTAGGATCAGCACACAAAAATATCTGGATCCGATATCCGGTACTATTTCACTATCTGCCCATCCCAACATGACAGCACATGATTTTGTTGTTTAATAACTAAAGTGCACTCTCCGATCCTTTTGTCATATGGGGAGCACATGCACATGTGAGCATACAGCATAAGTGATGATGTCAGGAATAGCCATGACTAATTGCTTCTGACAGAAGTTAGGCAGACACAGTATATTCATTGCACAATTATATCTGATTCCTTTCTAACAATAGGGCCTATGCATGATCGGGTGGGAAATACGCACCAAGGGGCATATCCCAACCGCGTAACTCCACACCTGTGGACTGGTGTGCATGGCCGGTATTCACCATCAGCTGCCACCTGTCTATGGCACCACCACCCCGATGCACAGTACTCTGTAAGGCAGCTGGGGCAGAGTAGTAGATCCAGTCCGGCATCCAATGGAATGCCCAGCATGGGTCCCACAGGGGATCCCTTGCACATCAGGGTGCAGGTCCATATGCATGAACATCCCCCGCAGGCACCTGGACCCACATGGCTACATGAGCCATGTCTCAGAGCTGCTCATCACTGGGCACTGTGGCTCCCACCACAAAAGCCTGTCCAGCATCTGACAGCCCCATCCATGATTGGCTAGGGTCACCCCACATTCCATACAATGGAACCCCATCCCTGAGCCTGCCATTCACCCTACTCACCCTGCCACAGTGCTGATCCACCCAAAACCTGGTGCCGCTGTGCCAACCTTCTCACACACATGCATGTCGGGCCGTGGCCCCGGTGCAGTACAGCAACCCCCTGCATCCCCCAACACTGTCTGTGGCAAAAGTCACCTCCCCACAGCAGCACAGATGTGCCTGGGCCAGTGTCCAGTTCTACACATCCAACATTCCTCCACCTCCACTCTCCTGTACTATCCGCCTCAACATTGGTGGCCAGTGGTCAACCCCCTGTGCACCGCCACCTCCAACTCCATTCCCACCTGTTGGTGCTTCTGCCTGGGATGGCCATTTGCACAGCCCTCCACACACTGCCTCAGCTGCTGGCCATCCACATGATGCTGGGAATGCATCCATACAAATAGGCAGTACGGTCTCAGCAGCTGTCAGATGGCCAGGGGCTGAACAGGTGTGTGGGTGGCTGTGCTGCTAGTCATTCCTGGCAATGGCACTGACAGGCAGGAATGGGAACTGGGGAGTTGTCTGTGATGGGGGGGCCACTGCCCATCACTGCAGGGGGCACTGTCCGTTACTGCAGGAGTGGGGGGGTCTGTGATTGGGCATTAGGGTGGTTGGCCCTGCCATACATGCTGGGCACTGCAGTGTGTGTGGGAGGGGAAAGGGAACAGTACAGTCACCAGGATTGGGCAGCGATATGTGGTGGAGGGGTATGTCACTGATATCCAGGCTCGGGGTACCACTGAGGGTTGGGGTGGGTGGCAGCTGTCTATGGCCTCAGGGTGTGGGTCACCTGTGTGTTGGGGGTGGGTACCTATTGCCGCCATGGGTGGGGGCATGGCTGTGTATAGTTGGGAGGGTTACAGACAGGTGCCAGTGGGATGTGTGCATGGGGCTGGGCTCATAGGGTGGTTATGGCAGGGTTCTCCCTGGTGTAACAAGTGCCCTCCATTGCCCACTCCAGTGCATAGCACTACTTGCATTTGTGAATGGTGTGTAGTGCTGTCATGCCCCTCTCCCACTCCCAGCACATTTGTGTCCATGCAGCCAGGGGTTTGGGTGCATAGGGGCTGCATGCCTCTGTTAGTGCATCCTGCATGGGGGGGCCCAATGGGTGCAGAGTGGCTACATGCCACAGATAAGCAGCGCATAGTCAATCTGCACAATAGTGTATAGGGCCCAATATTAGTTTATTACATCTTTCTGTCTGTTCATCTCATAATCTTTTTAACATTATTATTTCACAGAATGAAGAACAATCCATTAACTATGTAAATCTAAAGCAATGCAAAAAAAAGGTGACTACTCAAACACTGGTTAGGCACAGATAAACCCCCAGCTTGGTATCTGAGCCTAGCTAGTGTCCGATTGCCCCATTTTGTTCGATTGCATTTGGTCTTGTTTTACAAGGGTTCCAAACATAGATCCCCCTTGGTTGCTAGTTTTATGAACCATACAAATCAAATGATAAACCTTTTACATATAAACAAAGAAACATAGACTTTGATGGCAGATAAGGACTGCTTGGCCCATCTAGTCTGCCCATTTCCCTACCTACAGGATAGGCCGCAGATCCTAGTTAACCAACAGCCTATTTCTTCCTACCCTGCACAAGAATTGCCTTATGTCTGTCCCATGCATTCTCGAATTCTCCCACAGTTTTAGACCCCACAACCTCCTCAGGAAGGCTATTCCATGCATCCACTACCCTCTCTGTGAAATAATACTTCCTCACATTGCCCCTAGAACCCCCTCTATCTTTAAATTGTGTCCCCTTGTTCTTGCACATCTCTTTTCTGAAAGATGCTACCCTCTTGGACTTTGTTGATTCCACTGAGGTGCCAAAAGTTTCTATCATGTCCACCTCTCCCTTCTTTCCTCAAGGGTATACATATTAAGCTCCTTTAGTCTGTCCTCATCACGGCTTCTCTTGCAGACCTTGCACCATTTTAGTTGCCCTCCTCTGGACTGCCTCTATCCTGTCTATGTCCTTGTGGAGATGGGGTCTCCAGAACTGGACGCAGTACTGCAGATGGGGTCTCACCAACTGTCTGTACAGAGGGATAACAACTTCCTGTTTTCAGCTGCTGATGCCTCGCCCTGTGCATCCCACTATACCCCCAGCCCTCCCTACTGTCTTCTCATAGTGCTTGCTAACCTTAAGGTCATCTGATATGATTAGCCCCAGGTCCTTTTCCTTTTTGTTGTTGTTACTACCTCCCCCCATTGTGTATTCTTCCACTGGATTCTTGCTTCCCAGGTGCATTATTTTGCACTTCTTTGCACTGAATCCTAGCTGCCATACTTCTGACCATTCCTCCAACTTTGCCAAGTCCCTTCTCATCCTTTCCACGCCTCCTTGTGTATCAACCCAGTTGCAGATCTTTGTGTCATCTGCAAAGAGGCATACTTTTCCTTCCAGTCCCTCTGCAATGTCAGTTATGAAGACATTAAATAGGACTGGACCCAACACTGAACCCTTCGGTACCCCACTAGTAACCCCTCTTTCTTCAGAGTGGACTCCATTTACAGTTACCTTCTGTGTCCTGTTGTCCAGCCAATGTTTTACCCAGGCTACCACCCTGGGATTCACTCCCAGGCTGGTTAATTTGACTATTAATCTCTTGTGTGGGACTGTGTCAAATGCCTTGCTAAAGTCTAGGTAGACCATGTCCACATCCCCTCCCTGGTCTACTACTTTGGTCACCCAGTCAAAGAAATCTATTAGATTCGTCTGACATGACCTTCCCACTGTGAACCCATGTTGCTTTGGGTCCTGTGCCCCACTGGCCTCTAGGTACTCAACTATTCTTTCCTTCAGAAGTGACTCCATCACTTTCCCTACCACAGAGGTCAGACTGACAGGTCTGTAGTTTCCTGCCTCTGTCTTGGTCCCACTTTTGTGAAGGGAATCCATCCGCCTTCCTCCAGTCCTCGGGTACCACCATCCTCCCATGATTTATTAAAAAGAGTAGCCAGTTGTTTCACTAGTTCCCTCCTTAATTCTTTTAGAATTCTGGGGTGAATTCCATCAGGCCCCATTGCTTTGTCCACCTTCAGTTTTAGGAGTTCTTGCAGAACCCTTTCTTCTGTGAAAGGACTGGGATCGACCCCCCTATCAAAGTGCTTCTGTTAATTGGATTAGGCACTTCCCCTCCTCTTTTGTGAATACTGAGCAGAAATATTCATTCAGTATCTCTGCTTTTCACTGTCCCCTCTGCCCACCACCGTTGATTCTATTCAGCCTCACTATCCTCCCTTTGTCTTTCTACACTGCTGATGTACCTATAAAGGTGTTATCCCTTCTTAACTGAGTGGCTATCTTTTCCTCAGTTTGGGCCTTTGATATCTTACCTCCTCCCTGCTTCCTTCTGCCTTAACTGGTACAGCTCTCTGTCCTGCTTCTTCTGTGTTTCCTTATACTTCCGAATGCTATCTTTTTCTTCCTGAATTTCACAGCCACCTCTTTTGAGAACCATAGTGGCTTTTTCTTTCGATTTGATTTGTTTATTTGCTTCACACAAAGGCTTGTTGCCTCTGTGATGGCAGTTTTGATGATTCCCCATTGTTGCTGCGTACCTCCTTCTAGCCTGTTTGCTAGTGCTTTTCTAAGGCATTCTCCTGTCTTGCCAAAGTCAGCCCTCCTGAAGTCCATTACCCTCACTTTTGTATGGCTTGACTCTGTAGCTGAGTTTAATGTGAACCACACTGTTTGATGGTCACTTGTTCCCAGATGGCAACCCACTTCTAGATCTGAGATCCTCTCTCTGTCCCAGTTTAAGAGTATTAGGTCTAAGATTGCTCCCTCATGAGTGGGTTCCGAAACTAGCTGTCTGAGGCCTCCTACCTGTAGGGCATCAAGAATGGCCCTGCTCTTGGATGTGGCTGCAGAAACTGTGTTCCAGTTAACATTTGGCATATTCAGGTCTCCCATCAACAGTATCTCCCCTTTCTCTGCCATTCTAAGAATGCCTTCTATCATATCCTTGTCCATTCCCTCCCTCTGACATGGGGGTCTGTACACAACCCCTGTGCAGATTGTGGTGCCCTTTCCAGTCTCCAAGGTGACCTACAGTGCCTCCTCTCCTCCCTGCTTACTCTTTTGTTCAGTTGCTTTTATCCCTTCCTTTACATAGAGAGCTACTCCTCCCCCTCTTCTCCCTTGCTGGTCTCTCCTGTAGGTTATGTACCCTGGTATGTTAACATCCCAGTCATGGTTCTCTGTGTACCATGTTTCTGTGACTGCTACGATATCCAGGCACCCCTCTTCCATCAAGGCCACCAGCTCAGGGAGCTTGTTGCCCAGACTACGGGCACTGGTACTCATTAACCTCCATTTCCTGATGGCCTTACTCCTTTTTTTTTTGAAGTAACAGAGATGCAGGATGACATACTTTTGAATGCTGATCTGCACCAAATGACAAGCTACTTTGTCTATGTTTTGCATGGAGTATTAAAGTAGTAGTACACTCAGAATTTGCAACAACATATGTTGTGCAGTGTTTTGATTTGTGTGTGAAGTCTTAATTTGTCCTTCCCTCTGTCTGCTATTAGGAGTTTTTCCTAAATTAGCCTGATATCTTCATTGTAGATGTATGAGCCATGGGGATCTCCACCTCAGCTAAATTTATTGCATTCCTTTTTCCTACAATGCATCCTGTCTCATGTAACAGTGATGTGGCCTGGACCATAGTTTCACAGTAAGAACTGCATTACAATCAGTTCACAACAGTAGAGATAGCTATATTTTAAAAACTATGCAGAGTTCAGCTTTGTGACTACCCTCATTGTAAAGGTCTTCTTGTTGTAATGCACCTGCAAACAGCAGACACTTTTTTCTCTGAGTGAACACTCTAGTAGACATGCCAAACAAATGTAAATATCTTGAAAACTATACAAGTCACACATACACAAATCCAAAAAACTCACACACCAGAGAAAAATGGGGTTGACACAGTAACAATTTGAACAGCTTTATTGCTGAATCAAAGTAATAGCACCACACTAGCCTGGGTGCTTCGGGTTCAACAAACCCTTCTTCAGGAGATGTGACAAATTTAGTTAGGTGGGTACACACTTATATACAGTTAAACATTGTGTCATCACAAGCTTATAATACTTAATTTTTAGCTGTTGCCTTAAAGAATCCGTGCGCAATTTCTTAAATCACATATATAAATAATTAAAAAACTCTACAGGATTTTTCCTTATGTTTATACTTTTCCCCCTGCCAACCAGCCCCCCTCCATCGCTCCCCCATCACCACCACCGGGCTCCTGCATTGGCCATAGCCTCTGCCAATTGAGGTGCCAGCTCACCTGGTGTGGCGGGGAGATAGGCTTCATCCTGCCGGTCGGTGCTTTTTCTCTTCTGTTTTGTCCCCACTCAGCACAGAGCCAAGGCATGCAATGATGCCAGTGGCTGAGTTGCATGTGCTTCTGCACATAGCACACTGGGCATCAAGTTCAGCTCCACCCCGATGTATGGTTCCACTACACCAGCCCCCAGCCACTGCTAGGGATCAGTCCAGCAGTGGATTCCATCCCATCCCTCCCTGGGAGAGGAGAGCTGTCCTCTGGATGCTCAATCCTCTCCCAATCTGGCCAACCCCTGGTGACCCACTTGCACCACAAACATGGGTCACCGGTGAGGCAGGAGGTAAGGCATGATGCCTCAGCCCTCCATGCCACTGGGTGGTCACTCTACAGGATTTTTAATCGTTACTTTTTTAGACCATTTTAAAACTTAAATAAATGCTTTTTTGTATTTATATATGTTAAAAAACATTATAGATTCACACAAAAATGAAAAATACAAAAGAAAAAAAAATGCAAAAAGAATCTAAAGATCCAGTGTCTTGATTTATCTGAAAAGGAATGGCTTGTCCAACAACCAGAGCTGTGATTTCTAATTAGTTTCCATTTTATAAGGGACTATATTAAAATTAAAAATGTTTTCCATTGTTTAATATTCAAAAAAGATCAAATTAAATCCCATCCACAAAACCCCAAATAAATTCAGCAGGGTAAAATACTTTGGACAACTTTTCCTTGACAGCAATAGTGTGACAGCTACATCAATGGAAAGAATACACAACCAGTGTCATAATTGTTCACAAAAAAAAGTCCTTTACAATGAAGGTAGTCATCAAGCTGAATGCTGTATAGTTTTTAACATATAACCATCTCTACTGTTGTGAACTGATTGTAAAGCAGTGCTTGCTGTGACTCTACAGTAGTAGCCACAGACATGGTCAGATATTTCCAGATATTCTGTGAAATTCCTAAAGAGTTTCTCTCTGCTGCCCCTACTTTGGAAATGCATAAAGCAGGACATTTCTCTAGAAATATCACAGAAATTTCAGGAAATATCTGATGATGTCTTTGGCAGTGACTATATGGCTCCAGCTACACCACTGTCACATGAGACAGGATTAAGGACACACTATGACTTCACACACAAATCAAAACACTCTGCACAACATATGTGTTTGCAAATTCTGTGTGTTCTACTCCTTTAATGATGTGTAAAAAATAAAATCAGACATTTGCACATAATGAGTCTGTTATTGGAGGTCAATTCTAATATTTCACTCACTAATGGTAATAGTGGTGTTGTTTGGAGGGGAGAGCGGTAGTAATACAACCTAGCAGAACTACCATAAATCCTTTGTTTTATAACTTTATTTCATCACTTATACACAATGCTACCATTTGGTGACAGTGAATATCCACATTTTTTAAAATAAGTATTTTGTAGCACTGTTTTATAAAGACATTGTAGCACTATGCAAAATTGCTGTCCCTCTCTTGATCACTCCTCTAATTCAGTACATTGATGATGTAATTAATAATATTAAATCTGACAGAGTTGTAACTACAAGCATGATTGAAACAATTAAAATCTGATCTAAAATCTGATCTAACAATTCCAGGTGCTCTGGGTCTGCCTATTGTTTTTTTGTCAAGGAAAAAAGTACAGGCAAATGCATGTACAGTATTGCATCTTGCTGATGCTCTGGTACATGAAATCTACCTCTCTGCTGTTGTATCATTAAATGAGCAGTGTATCAATCTGGTGCTGTTTGTTTCAATTTTTAAGTTGTCCCCTATGAAACATCAACAAGAGCAAAAAAGTTTAAGAGATTACTCACATGCACGTATGTTGGGGCTGTCAGGGAACAGCACCTCTCTTCTGAGGCTGGAATGTACATTAGATGCTGAACTGCAAAACATTACAGTTTATTTATTTATTGAATTTTGCTGACCTGGTAGGCCCACTGGGACTAGAAGTCCCTTTTTCAGGGTCGACCAGGGGGCGGGGGAGATACAGATGGTAAGCAACAGAAATTGAACTAGATTAAGCTGTTGGTGGTATTTTTAGTGAATGGGGGAAATTTGGCCAGGACACTGGGGAAATCTCCTACTCTTTTCGGTAAGTGCCATGGGATCTATAACATCCACCTGAACTACTATCAATCCAGGCAGATGGGACCTCGGTTTAACGTCTCATCCGAAAGATGGCACCTCAGAAGTGCAGCACCCCCATCATGCTGCACTACAGTGTCAGTATTGGGATAGTACTGAATACAGTTGCTTTACTGAACCACACTGCCCCCCCATGCACACACACACACACACACACACACACACACACAAACACACTCAGAGGAGTACAGTTAAGTTAAAAAAATACAAAAAATAAGACTTCCAATAAACTTAATTTAGTGTGATTTTAATATAAGCAAACAATCTCATTCAGAATTTCATCTCACTTTTTTGTACTTTCATAATGTGTAAGAAAATTACTTTAGTGGGGAGCAAGAGAGAGATTTTCAAAAAGGGTTGTCACATCTTTCTAAATCCTTTTAAATCAGTGCTACCAAGTCTTTCTTTGGTATCCAAAGCAGCTAATAATTTACAATGTATTTTAAAAAAACTGATATCTATGATGTAAAGACACATTGCTGGCAAGTGATTGTTGCACACTCAGCACAGCACTGACAAGCATTAGCAGTGCATTAGAGATTTGATAGGAAGAGAATGGAGTAGGAATGCATCAACTTCAGCAAAACAAAGAAACAAATTTCACAGCAGTCTGTATCAGATAACAGCATTACTATAGCCCATAAGTGTTCCTAATTATGACAAATTACATGTGGGTTGTACACGTGCTTATGTTTGCTACTTGTAAGGATGCAGAGTTCCATTAACAGGGATTGCACATACCAGGGGCACACTGTACTGATTACTGAATTATATTACAGTATATGCTATGCATATTCCAGCAAATCACACCATGTGTGTCTGTTTCATATATACTGTACAGTATCAAAGCAGCACATTACATCTACTTCTCAGAGCTCCACTACCAGACTCCTGCACACTCAAGTACAATATTGAAAAACTGAGATTACAGTGTAAGTCTTAACATAAACAAGATTGTGTTTGATTTTCTACATGCAAATGAAATCTTATTCATAATTTCACCTCATGCTGTTCTTTGTACTTTTATAACTTGGTAAACATTACTTCTGTGGAGACAGAGAGTACATTTTCTAATGGTGCTGCCACATCTTTCAAAAACAGTGCTACCTCGGCTGGCCCAATGGCATGGAGGGCAGAGGCATTGCGCCATATCTCTTGCCACACCGCTGAAATGTTCTAAGTGGTAGAAACATAGAAACATAGAAGTTGATGGCAGATAAGGACCGCAAGGTCCATCCAGTCTGCTCATTTCTTTTTCTACCTTATAAATGTGCGATCAGCCTTTGCTCTGTCAGTGGCCTATCTATTCATAGTCATTTGTATTGCTCCCTTATGTCTATCCCATGCCTGTTTGAAGCCCTGCACTATATTCATAGCCACCACTTCTTGTGGCAAGCCATTCCATGCATCCACCACCCTTTCTGTGAAAAAGGATTTCCTCACATTCCCCTTAATCGCCCCCCTCTAATCTCATGCTGTGTCCTCTTGTCCTGCTATTTTTCTTATATTTAAACATGTTAGACTCTTTCACCTTGTTAATGCCCTTAAGGTGTTTGAATGACTCGATCATATCACCTCTCTCCTCCTTTGCTCAAGGGTATACATATTGAGCTCTGTTAATCTGTCCTCATTGTCTTCTGATGCAGTCCCTGCACCATTTTGGTTGCCCTCCTCTGGACTGCCTCAATTTAGTTAATGTCCTTGTGAAGGTGTGGCCTCCAATGCATGATACTCAAATGGGGCCTAACCAGTGTCTTGTAAAGAGGGACTATTACCTCCCTCTTACGACTTGTGATACCCCTGCTAATACACCATAACACCCCCCCCCAGCCTTACCTACTGCTTTAGGGGTCTGCTTGGATGATTTCAGGTCATCAGTGATGATGATGTCCAAGTCTCTTTCTTCCTTTGTGACTGCTAGCAACTCCCCTCCCAGCCTATAGGTGGCTTCAGGGTTCTCTTCCCTATGTGCATAATTTTGCACTTCTTTGCATTAAATCCCAGTTGCCACTCTTCTGACCATTTTGCTAGTTTATCCAGATCTCTTCTTATTCTGCCCACCCCAGCTGGATCATCTACTCTGTTTCAGATTTTGGTGTCATCTGCAAACAGACAAGCCTTACCCTCTAGTCCATCTGCAAGGTCACTAATAAAGAGATGTTGAAGGGACAGCCCCAGAACTGATCCCTGAAGTTGCCCACTTGTGACTTGCATCTCTTCTGACTGTATACCATTTACCACCACTCTCTGTTTTCTGCCCATCAACCAGTTTGCCACCCAGTTGACCAACTTCTGACCCACCCTGAGCCTACCCAGCTTATTTATCAATCTTCCATGTGGAACAGTGTCAAAAGCTTTGCTGAAGTCAAGGAAGGTGACATCAACTGCTCCCCCTTGGTCCACCACTCTGGTTACCCAGTCAAAGAAATCTATGAGATTAGTTTGGCAGGACCTTCCTTTTGTAAACCCATGCTGTCTTGGATCCTGTGCCCCTATGGATTCCAGGTGTTGCACTATCCTTTCCTTAAGGAGTGCCTCCATAATCTTGCCCACTACTGAGGTAAGACTGACTGGTCTGTAGTTCTCCGCCTCCTCCCTGCTACCACTCTTGTGGAGCGGGATCACATAAAACCCTTCTCCAGCCTTCTGGGACCTCTCCTGTGCTCAGAGACTCACTAAACAGTTCTGCTAATGGCTCTGCTAGTTCCACCTTTAGCTCCTTAAGTACCTTGGGATGTATGCCATCAGGTCCCATTGCCTTATCCACCCTGAGCTCAGGCTCTTGTAGGACCCTTTCTTTTGTAGAGGGAGTGCTCACCTCCCTCCCCTGTGTCCATGATGCTGAGCTGTGGGCCTGCCTACCTTCTCTTCAGTAAATACTGAGCAAAAGTATCTATTTAGGATAGATGCCTTTACAGGGTCCTCCTTCTCACATGCTCCATTTTCTCCATTAAGCTTAGCAATACCCCCTCTGGACTCTCTCCTTTCACTAATGTATCTATAAAAAGTCTTGTCACCTTCTTTTATTGTTTGTGCTAGTGTTTCCTCAGTTTGGGACTTTGTCTGCCTTACTGCCTTCTCTGCTTCCCTTAGGGCAGTTTGGTATGCCTCCCTATCTTCATCCCGCTGTGTTCCCTTATATTTCCTAAGGACAGCCTTTTGGTTCTGACCTTTTCTGCTACTGTATTTGAGAACCAAAGTGGTTTCTTCTTCTTTGCACTTCCTTTTCTGTCTAACACAATGGGATGTTGCTTCAAGTATTGCATCCTTAATGCTTGCCCACTTTGCCTGTTACCCCTCACCTGTGTTTCTTTTGCCAGGGCTAGCTTAACTCTGTTGGCCATCTTATCAAAGTCAGCTCCTCTGAAGTCCCATATTTTTGCCTTGGAATGGAATGATTTAGATGTAGTAGCCAAATTGAACCATACCATGTGATGGTCACTGTCCCCCAGGTGACCTTCTACCTGGAGATCTGTGATCCCTTCCTTGTTAGTCAGTACTAGATCTAGGATAGCCCTGTCTCTTGTGGGTTTCTGTACTAGTTGTTTGAGGCCCTCCCCCTGCAGGGAATCCACGATATGTCTAGTTCTGGCAGATGTTCCTGCTGGTATTGGCCAATCTGTATCCGGCATGTTGAAGTCTCCCATTATCAGAACCTCCCCTTTAGCTGTCATGTTTTGTATATCTTCTAACAGTAATGTGTCTATGTCCTCCCCCTGGTCTGGGGGCCTGTAGACAACTCCAGTTCTTATGGCTGTCCCATTTCCTGTTTCCAGGGTGACCCACAGTTCTTCTGCCTCCTTATGTGTATTCTGAATTTCTGTAACTTTGATATTTTAATTGACATACAGGGCCACTTCA
This sequence comes from Neoceratodus forsteri, assembly GCA_016271365.2. Taxonomy (NCBI): domain Eukaryota; kingdom Metazoa; phylum Chordata; order Ceratodontiformes; family Ceratodontidae; genus Neoceratodus; species Neoceratodus forsteri. The sequence goes on along the minus strand of CM057453.1, from coordinate 368,069,906 downwards.
CCCCCCCCTTTTTGCACCTCGGTCTCTTCTGAACAGTACATAGCCAGGTACTGAAGTCTCCCAAGTGTGGTTACTGGTAAATCACTTCTCACTAATTGCTACTGTGTCCAGTTTAGCCTCTGACATTATTGCCTGCAGGTCTGGGATCTTATTTCCCAGGCTGTGAGCATTTTTGTACATGATTTTCCATTGGCCAGATTTTGGTATGTTAGTTGTTCGGTGAGGTTTGGCATTACCCCTGTGCATTGTATGGGGAGACAAACCTTTTTTCTTACCTGGTGATGCAAATGAACTGCAAACATGCTGAATCCCTGTTTGACCACTAGCTGGGGGGGGTGTTCTTCCCATTCGACATATGGGGTGCTGCACCCCTCTCCCCATTTGCTAGTTTAAATATTCTGCAAAGACATCAAACCTCTGCCCCAATGCACTGACTCCCTCCTTAGTCAGTTGCAGTCCATCAAATTTAAAGAACTTTCACTCCCAGAACTGTTGCCAGTTCCCTAAAAATCTGTGTCCTTTTTCCTGGCACCAGCCCTTAAGCCACATGTTTAGCTCCCTATTTCCCCTTCTCTGACCTTCCGTCCATCTGCTCCCCTCTCCCAGACTGGCAGGATCTCAGAGAAGGAGATGCCAGATGAAATAGATGATAGTTTGTCACCTAGCCTGGTCAGGATTTCCTTGGTCTCCACAACTGACCAGCTGGCAAGATCATTAGTCCCTATGTGTACTAGGACATCAATGTTTTCTCCTGCTTTGTGAACAATTTTAGCAATACAGTCAGTGTCTCTCCATGCTGATGTACCTGGGAGACATCTGACCATTACCCCTGGCTGGAGATGGGTATCAACTCCCCAAATCATGGAGTCTCCTATGATCAGAAGTTTTTTGGATTTCCTTTTTGCCTTTTTTGTTTTGGTTCCTGATTTGGGTGAGTTTTGTTGTGCTAGCTCCTGTGCTGCAGTGTCCTGCTCTGCAGTGTCTTCTGCCTCTTTGTTTGATTTCAGAGATAGAGGCAGATACCTTTTGTAGTGTTTACATGGTTTTTGGAGGTAATATGTTGGAGAGCAGAGAGTGATGGGGCACCCGATTTGCCCCTCCTAACCACCTGCCAACCTCCTGGACCAACTACCCTCTGCAGTCGAGGTTTTTCTGTTGGATGCTGGGGAAATGGCGGGTGGTTCTTATAATGTATTTCCTCTTAAATATGAAATTTGAGGCATGCAATCTCTGCCCATGCTGCCCGGAGCCAAGCCCTAAGATCTCCAAAGGCCCAGCATGTAGGACAGTGTCCTAAATCCTGTAAGACTGTCCTTCTGAAAATTGTTCCACAGTACCTGCAGTTAATAATATCCATTCCAGATAAGTTGCTGGGTTTATAACCTAGTCAGAGCAATTAGAAGGAAAAAAAAAAAGGGAAAAAATTCAAGTAATGGTTTGATTGTGTTTTGTTTAACTTGTTATAACAAGTTAAATTACTAGTGCCCCTGTAAATGAGCTCACCTTGTGGAGGCCCATGATCCACCTCTTCCTGCTCTGCCACAGGAAATGTCACAGCTGTGGTACCCTATAAAGAGGTGTAGTGTGGGGTGGTTGGGGATGGGTGGGTGGCTGGGCCCTTCCCTGCCTAAAATGAAGAACCACGGATGAAAGAACAAGGAGGTAGAGCAGAAACAATCAGTCAACAACAAATGCAGTAACCCTGAAAGCTTATCTAATGTTAGATAAAACTGTAAAACCTGTAAAGCACCACCTGTAATAATTTCAGAGAAGATATATGCTGTAAGAAACACTTTGCTACAGAGAAAAAAAAAACAATGAAATGTTAGCAACAAACAGTAGCAATCCCTGTGATTAAAAAATAAAAACAACACCACACAGTAAATCTGCTTAGCCAAAATAAGTCTTAATCCTTTTCCCTTGCTCTGGTAAGTTTCTCTACTCTGCCTTTCAGGCAGTCTTAGAAGGAAAGAGCTCAGGTGAAGCTAGGTGCCTTGGCCAGCAAACCAAGTCTTCTACCTCCAATATATCAACTAACCTGACTTTTTAACCTTCTTTCTGTTGGAAATTACTGACAGTTTGCCAGCTCCACCCCCCACATACACACCTAATCCTTTGGAAGAGCTGTGGGAGGAAAGCAATTAGCTCCTTCAATGTGAGAAGGAGACTGAAACACCTCTCAGACAACAAACCTTTTCAACAAACAAAAAACATGAATAAAATAAAACACAGTGTCAAACAGTAATTTTGCTTAGCCCAATGATAAAAAAGCCACAAAAATGTAAGCTCCACCTGTAATACAGTCATTTCAGAGAAGATATACGCTGTAAGAAACACTTTGCTACAGAGAAAAATAAAGCAGTAACAGAAGATATACCTTGCAAAAGACAATTTGAATCAGAAGATTACAGCAGTAATCTGTTAGCACCTGTAGGCACCTTATAATAATGCAGAAGAAGGTATACCAGCAACAACAATTTGAATCAGAGAAAAATAAAGCAATGAAATGTTAGCAACAAACAGTAGCAATCCCTGTGAGTAAAAAATAAAAACAACACCACACAGTAAATCTGCTTAGGCAAAATAAGTCTTAATCCTTTCCCTTGCTCTGGTAAGTTTCTCTACTGCCTTCAAGCAGTCTTAGAAGGAAAGAGCTCAGGTGAAGCTAGGTGCCTTGGCCAGCAAACCAAGTCTTCTACCTCCAAGATATCAACTAACCTGACTTTTTAACCCTTCTTTCTGTTGGAAATTACTGACAGTTTGCCAGCTCCACCCCCAACATACACACCTAATCCTTTGGAAGAGCTGTGGGAGGAAAGCAATTAGCTCCTTCAATGTGAGAAGGAGACTGAAACACCTCTGAGACAACAAACCTTTTCAACAAACAAAAAAACAAGAATAAAATAAAACACAGTGTCAAACAGTAATTTTGCTTAGCCCAAAGATAAAAAAGTCACAAAAATGTAAGCTCCACCTGCAATACAGTAATTTCAGAGAAGAAACCCAGGTTGCTGGGGGTTGTCCTGGGAGGCAGAGGACTGACCATCTAGAGGGCAGCTCTCTTCTCCCATGGAGGGTGGCTTGGCATTCCCATGGAATGTCTGCCCCCAGGTGGAGGCCTGAAGGTAGTACAGTTTGAGGATACCTATGGTGGGAGGGTGCTGTTGGACTCCACAGCATGTGCACACCTCCATGTGCATGCTCCAGCAAAAGGGGGGGGGAGGAGAACATGGAAAAGGGGATATTGGCAGGCTTCATGAAGTCCTGATTTTTGCTCCTGACACTCAGCTCTGCCCTGGAATCTAGATTGTGCACCTGGGGGAAGGACATCCCTCCCCTCCCTGGCCCCGCCATGGGGAACTCATGGAACACTTGCCTGGGGCCTGAGCCAGGATTGAGAGAGATGCACTCACAGGTGGATACGGAGCCCTTTCATTGACAGAGCTGAAGCCATGCCTGCCAGCTGCCCCATAGGAGAGAAAAAGTTCTATGAAAAAAGGAAAAAAAACAGTGCTACCAATGCAAAGTCTTTCTCCTGTTTATAAAGCAACTTAACTCTATGAAAAAAAGAAAAAAAAAACAGTGCTACCAATGCAAAGTCTTTCTCTTGTTTATAAAGCAACTTAACTCTATGAAAAAAAGAAAAAAAAACAGTGCTACCAATGCAAAGTCTTTCTCCTGTTTATAAAGCAACTTAACTCTATGAAAAAAATGAAAAAAAAACAGTGCTACCAATACAAAGTATTTCTCCTGTTTATAAAGCAACTGAAAATTTAAGCAGAACTTTTCTGATATAGTGGGGAGATGCAGGCAGACAGAGTGTATTGCAGGAATCTGAAGTTTAATCATTATTGAGGATGAGAGTCAATGTAATGCCATGCTAGGGTACTAAACCCTGTCATTAAAATATATACAGCCAAAAGAATTATGGCATCAGATTGCCATATACTTTAATTTACCAAAGAAATATGCTTAATTTATTCTTCTTCTCAGTCTGACTGGATGGATTTAATACAAATTTGCCCATGGCCTATGTGATGCTGAGGCTATTTGGAACTACTACAGTGCTTACACAACTGAACTTCACTTAGATTCATTTAAAAACTTAAACATCCCTTATGAAAATTGAATATATTGCAATATACTGAAAAATATGCATTAATGTATGTCAATATACCAAGAAATACATTGTTCCAATGTAATATACTATATAATATATTATGAAATGTATTTATAAATATACTGACATAAAGTATTTCTAACCCATATTAAGCAAAAATATATGTCACTGTATTGAGAAATACATTGACTCAATGAAATATAATGCACAGTGTATTTCAGTATGTACTGAAATCATATACTGTATAGCAGTTTTTATTCACACCCATTATATTTAGCACTCCAAAGCACACCCCATGTTCACTTCCTCTTATTTTCACTGGTGGAACATTAGTGCTGCTATGTATAGTTATCTACCTAATATTCACTGTCCTTTTATTTTCACTCTAAAATGGAACCAGCAAATATAGTGAAAATAAAAGGACAGTGAATATTTCCTGTTATGCAGTATTCAGCCTCATGCATTGCTTGAAAGCATGTCAAACTATTAAGTAATACATTGTCTGAAATACATTATTAGTATATTTCAAAATATATACTGTATGTTACATATATTTTTATATATCTTGAATATATTTTTATATATATTACATGTATTTTTGTAAATGTTTCATTTTGTACCATGTGTGCATTTGCATAACTAATTTGCATATGTCAGAAACCTAGTTTAGCAGCCAAAATCATAATAATTTCTTGTTTTACAATAATTTCAAATTTACAACATTGGTTTACAGACTGAAAAGAAAGGTACAAGTTATAAAGCAAGTACCTGTAGGGTCTCACTCTGACCTAAAATTGAACGTAAATGGGGTGGTATAAATATGAATCTGAGCCTTTAATAAGCATGAGATAGTGAGGTAAGTTCTATGTGTAAGTATAAAATTTATGTTTGAGGTATAGCTGCACTGTAAAACAAGAATTCCAATATAAGTATTTCCATGACTACTAACAAGATGAACTCAAGTTGTACAGATAGAGATACATATAAATCATACATATTTTCCTTTTTTGTCTGGGCAAATTGATAGTTATATTAATATTTTATTTTATTTATTTATTGTATCGGAATTACATACCTTTAAGTCAGAGACTCATTTCCAAAGGCTCCTCATCATATAACACAGGATAAGAAATACATAGTACTGACACCAATTGATAACTAAATACAGTACATTGTACAGTAGTAATTAATAACTATATACAGTAGAAGAAAATACCAACAGTAGCAGTGTGCTGGTGTGGTAACAGCACAGAGACTAAATTTACAAATACAAGGATATATACAATGTGGATTGAACAAGGAAAGAGAAACCTGTACAATGACGTAGCTACAAACAATTGCATGCCTCACAAGCAAGTGTATGATTCAACACAAAATGGGTGGCAAAGGTAATTTTGGACCAAGGAAGCCTGGAGAGGAATTAAGTGAGGCAGGACAAGCTGTGAGCAGCAAGCTGATATATGTGCAGTTACAGTTGTGGGAGGCAAAGAGATGGTGTCAGAGGGCTGTTTTAAATGGCCCAATCCTTTGTTCAGATATGATGTTATGAGGAAGGATGTTAAACCATGAGGGGGCTCTGTAATGAAAAGACCTCTGTGCCAGGGACATCCTGACTCTGGGAACAAGAAGTGAGGTCTTGATGGAGCTGCAGGTGGAGACAGATGAGAGGGATGGGCTGAGTATCATGGCCAGGCAAGGAGGGGTCAGACCTAAGACAATCTTTTGGTGAGAAGACAGGTTTGGTAGCATAGCCTCTCATCAAAGGAGAGTATGTTTGCCAAGGAGTATAGAGTATAGGTGTGGGTGAGCCTGTTGGTCTTGGAGAGCAGCCGACAGGCCTTGTTAATTGAGAGCTTGATTTTGCTCAGAGCTGCATTGTCAGCTGCACTGTATGCCAGGAGTCCATAATCCACAAGGGATAGGACTGAGGAGTTGATGGCCATTCTCAGAACTTCCAGGGGAAGACAGGTCTGGTGGCAGTATAGGGTGCTGATATGGTCAAGAAAGGTGAGAGCAGAGTCAAGGACTATTCCATGGTATTTGTAGGTATTGACTTGTTCTGGGGGGAGGAGAGCGCCGGACAGGATTGGCAGAGTGGAGTCTTTGTGTTTGCTTTGGTTGTGAGTGAAAAGTATGGTCTTAATTTTTTTAAGATTGAGCATGAGTATGTGGTCTAGGAACCAACCTTCAGCTAGGGTAAATGAGTGTTGTAGGGCATGTTGGAGGAGGTCAGGGTCCCAGTGGGATGTGAAGAGGATCACATCATCCACATAGAGGAGTATGTTTTCAGAGCAGGAGTTGGGCAGCATATTCAGATACAGACAAAACAACAATGGCCCAAGGATGGAGCCCTGGGGGGACTCCTAAGCAGACCTGAAGGGAGCTTGAGAGGGTATTGTTGATTTTCACACATTGCATCCAAGATGTGAGATAGTTGGTGAGCCATGTAATGGGGCTGAGTGAGAAACCAAGTTGCAAGAGGGTGGCTATGAGAAGTGGGTGGCAGACCAGGTTGAAGGCTTTTGACAGGTCAATAAAGACTGCCCCAGAAAGGTGCCCTTTGTCAAGTGCAGAGTGGATGAAAGTAGAGAACTCAAGGAGGGTGATGGCGTTGCTGAACTCCCTGCAGAAGCCATGCTGCTCCATGCAGAAAAGGTTATCAGGGCCCCGAGTTTTCCATGATTCTGCGGATGCGGCAAATCGCGGAAATATCTGTGGAATTTGCCATCACCCGCGGAATTCGCGGCCGCCCGCGGAACAAACGTCCGCTTCATTTGCCGACGGGGGTGCCCAATCCCCCGTCTGCTTCACTGTCCCCCCTCCCAATGCTTACATGCCACGCTGAGCCCACCCCAGCGTGGCAATCAATCGGTTGCCGGTGCCCAATCCCCCATCGGCTGGCGCCCTCCCAAGGTCCTTGTGCCGCGCTGGGAGCCCACCCCAGCGTGGCAAGCGTCTCAATATTTTTTTGCTGACGTGGGGTGCCCAATCCCCATCAGCTGAAGCCTAAGTCGTTGTGCCATGCTGGGAGCCCACCCCAGCGTGGCAAGCGGTCCAGGCGTCTTTTTTTTTTTCTGTAAAACAAAAACTGTCACAGGCGTGCATCTCCCGAGCCTCCATCCGCACCACCCACTGCACCCAGCCTCCCCACCCCCCAACCCCATACTTACCTCAGACTCCAAGCGTGGCGATCTTGATTGGACCCGGGAACACGTCTGCACTCTTCAAAGGTGACCGCAAACTGAGGAAATGCCGGTAAGCTGTATAATGGGCAAGATAGGAGGGGTTCAACTTTATTGCATATCTCAGGCATTTTTGGGAATTTTTGCACCAAATTTTCAACATGGGGTTTTTGGGACCCCTTCTCATGAATGATGTCACTGTCATGGCGTTATTCAGACTCGAAGGGTGATTTCGCGCAGTGACTGCGCAGTGACTGCGAAATCACCTTCGGGACTGAATACCACCATGACAGTGACATCATTCATGCGAGAAAATGAAAACCCCATGTTGAAAGTTTGCGCCAAATCCAAAATGACTGTTTAACGAGCGCTATGCTGCAGTTCCTACGCAGCTCTGTAAGTTCGAGAAATTTCAATATTTTCACTCCAGAGTTTCAACATTGCCATTTCACCACACTGTCTTATGAGTAGTACAGCTGTCATTTTCACATCACCCAAAATGTGTTTCCACCTTGCCACGCAGAATGGCGCAGTGGATGTCGAAATCAATGTACTGGACAATTAAGAAAATAACAGTGACACTGTTCATGAGCAGAGGTCTTAAAATGGCTATGTTGAAAATTTGGTGAAAAATTCCAAAAAATGACTGTTTTACGTCGTTGCGCAGTTCCTCACGAGGCTCGTAAGTTCATAAAATTTCAATATTTTCACTCCAGAGTTTCAAAATGCCATTTCACCACACTGTCTTATAGTAGTATAGCTGTCATTTCACATCTCATCAAAATGTGTTTCCACCCTTGTAGCGCCAGAATGGCGCATTGATTATCGCGAAATCAATGTACAGGACAAATTAAGAAAATCACAGTGACACTGTTCATGAGCAGAGGTCTTAAAATGGCTATGTTGAAAATTTGGTGAAAAATTCAAAAAATGACTGTTTAGCAGTAGTCGTTGCGCGGTTCCTCGCGAGCTCGTAAGTTCGAGAAAATTTCAATATTTTCACTCCAGAGTTTCAACATTGCCATTTCACCACACTATCTTATGAGTAGTACAGCTGTCATTTTTCACATCTCACCCAAAATGTGTTTCCACCCTTGTGGCGCAGAATGGCGCAGTCGGTGTCTTGAAATCAATGTTCCAGACAGATTAATAAAATCACAGTGATACTGTTCATGAGCAGAGGTTTTAAACTGGCTATGTTGAACATTGGTGACAAACACCATAAAATGACTGTGTTCGGCGTGCATTGTGTCAGATATGGCAAAAAAAAAAAAAAGGAAAAAATTAAAGGTAAAAATGTGCCGCAGAATTGCCGCAGAAATTGGTGTTGAGTGCCGCAGAAGTTCTGCAGCAAATGAGAACCCTGCCACAGAACTTTGCTCCGATGTACCGCAGAAAAATCGGGGCCCTGGTTATGGGTGGTGAGGTAGTCAGCTATTTGATCAGCAACTATTTTTTCGAAGGCTTTGGAGAGGAGGAGGATAGATATTGATCTGTAATTCCTGGGGGAGGTACGATCACCACCTTTGTGCATTGGGGTGATAACCACAGTTTTCCAGGCATGAGGGAATTGTCTGAGGCAGAGGAAGTGATTGAGAAGGTCAGTGAGGGGGATGAGGACTACTTCCAGTGTCAGGCGTAGAAGTTTGAGATCAAGAGAGTTATTGCTGTGGCTGATGCCATATATGGCTTTGAACAGGCAGGCCTTGGCTTCAAGCAGAGAGAGGACTCAGAAGTGGAATGGAGGGTATAGGAGGGGAGTTTGAGGGGATCAGGGGCAGGGTCAAAGAAATTTGGAGGGAGTATTGCGTTGAGGTCCAAAAAGGCATCGTTTAGACCATTGGCGATACATTGCTGGTCTGTGGTGATGGAGCCACCAATATTGTGCTGGGACAGTGGTGATGTGGTTTTCCCATTTAGTTCCTTAAGATTGTCCCAGAGCTTACAGACAGTGCCCCAGGAGGAGGCAAGGGTGTTCCTATAATAGTCTGCTTTTGCTTTACGGATAGCCATGGTGCACTTGTTATATGCAGTACTGTAGGCTTGCCTATCAGATGGTTTCCAAGACTCGAGAACCCTGTGCCAGAGGTTATCCCTATGTAGCATCTGAGTGATGAGGGAGGGGGTGATCCAGGGGGAGTCATGCTTCTTAACAAGATATTTGGAGAGAGGTGCATATGTGTTGCAGGCCAAGTTAAAGGAGTGTACAAAGTACCTGAGGGCCATGTTAATGCTGGTAGAAAGTTTTATAGGGGACCAGTCCCAGCAGACAAGATGCTCTCAAAGTTGAGCCACGTTGCCAGGGCACAGGCACCTCCTGTAGGTAAATTTGGGTTTGGGTTTCTGCATCTTACATAACCAGAAAAAAAAGAATGGGAGAGTGATCACTTAGGGCATTGGGCAGCACAATGGTGTTAGAGATTTTATGAGTCCTGTTAGAGAGTACAACGTCCAACAGGGTGGAGGTACCATTGGTTGGGTGGGGGTGAGTGGGAGAGGTGACCAGTTGAGTAAGGTCTAGTGCAGCAAATGCATCTTTGGCCTGGGATGAGGAGCTGGCAAGCCAGTTGATGTTAAGGTCACCCATTATAATTTGTTCCATTTTGCTCAGTTGATTGGAGTGGAAATCTAGCAGTAGTTGCAAGGTGAGATTCTGGTGGCATGGGGGGATGTAGGTGGCAGTGATAATGAGGGGGACTTTTGAGATGCCCGGGGTGATTTTGAGGGACATTGCTTGGGCACCATGCTTCAGCTGGAGTTGTGGGAGGGCATGGCCTAGCAGGGAGTCACAGAGATAAATGGCACATCTCACTCCATGTTTATCAACTCTGTCTTCTCTGAAGAGAGTATACCGAGGTAGGGCAATAAATAAGTCAGGGGTGGACTTGGAAAGCCTAGCTTCAACTAGCTCCAGGATATCTGGTTGATACTTGGCAACCCAGCCCGGTAGGTCCTCAAACTTCTTTAGGAGGCTGCAAATATTAATGGAGGCAAGACAGAGTCCAGCCACTGGTGGGGGTTAGATGGGACTAGTGGTGGTAGGACCTGGGTTGGGGTGGACATTACCTGACAGCAGAAGGAGTAGCAAGATCATTCTAAAGAGAGCCAGGGCCTGTCTATGATGAGTGGTGGATATACCCTTGGTGGTGAGCACAGGGTGGGAGACAGGAATGGGGAGACACTGTAGAGCAGGGATGCTGAGGAAAAAGGGTGGCAGGGTAGGATGTACTGGGGGAGTGTAGGGGTGAAGGGATAGCAGCAGTTGGGGCACAGTAGCAATAGCCAGTGGGGCAGGAGTGGTAGTGTATGGTGGGGAGTAATGACTTTGGTGCAGTGCTGGTGGGAGCAGATAGGGGGCCTAAATGCAGGAGGATTAGTATGAGTGGTGCCATGAGAGCAGAAGAGAGGAGGGCACTGGGGATGGCCTTGTCGGAGAGCATAATGGGAAGAAGGCTCTTCCAGTAATGTGGCAAACTGATTAGTACAATGGTAGGGCCACGGACTATGGTGCAGTGGGTACAGTGTTCAAAATCCAGGAAGGGAGGCCTGGTATGGACCTGTGGATGACAAGAGGGCAGGGTGGGAAGCCCTAGAAAAAGAAGAGAAAAGGAGGGTACAGTAGTGATTCCTAGTGGCCACTGAAAGTAGTGCACAGTAGGCCACAGCTAGGTGAGAATAGAGAGTGGTGGGAGCGGAGTGGAGTTTGAGATAGGAGGAAGTAGGCAGGAATTCAGTGAAACAGCAATTCACTATGCTACCACCTAGAGATGGAAGCATATAACCTGCAAAGGGGAAAGCGGAGACTTAGTAAAAGTACAGACAGGAAGTTGTATGACCTGGGAAGGTCCTTAAATTAAGGGCTGCCTCTGGGTGGGTGGGGCAGTCGATGCACTGCATTCCACAATGGAACTGTCCTTGGAGGGTCTGAATTACCTTTAAGGTGTCCCATGGTCCAGCTCTGTCCCTGAGTTCCCTGGCTTGTGTGGCGCTGTGGGATGGGGTCCCGCAGTCCTGTGTTCCCCGGCTTGTGTGTATTACATGTGTATATTATATATATTTTTAAGCATAGGAAACATTTGAAATGCAAACAAAAGACATGTATACAGTACATATATTGGCAATATAACAATGACATGTATTTCCCATCCTTATTTCAATATATTTGGAAATTAATCACTATATTTTGCATTATACATGGTATACTAAAGTGGCAATAATGTGTATATTTATAGTACATTGCAATACATTTGCAAATGTTAAAATATATTGAAATATATTGATTTTCCAATATGTTACAGTAGATTGGAATATATTTCAAAATAGAAACATAGAAACGTAGAAGTTGATGGCAGATAAGGACTGCAAGGCCCATCCAGTCTGCCCATTTCTTTTTCTACCTTATAAATGTGGCATTGGCCTTTGCTCTGTCAGTGGCCTATTTATTCATACTCATCTGTATTGCTCCCTTATGCCTATCCCATGCCTGTTAGAAGCCCTGCACTGTATTCATAGCCACCACTTCCTGAGGTACACCGGTTCCATGCATTCACCACCCTTTCTGTGAAAAGAATTTCCTCACATTCCCCGTTAATCGGCTTACCTCTAATCTCATGCTGTGTCCTCTTGTCCTGCTATTTTTCTTATATTTAAACATGTTAGACTCTTTCACCTTGTTAATGCCCTTAAGGTGTTTGAATATTTCAATCGTATCACCTCTCTCCCTCCTTTGCACAAGGGTATACATATTGAGCTCTGTTAATCTGTCCTCATATGTCTTCTGATGCAGTCCCAGCACCATTTTGGTTGCCCTTCTCTGGACTGCCTCAGTTTGGTTAATGTCCTTGTGAAGGTGTGGCCTCCAGTACTGCACGCAGTACTCCAGATGGGGCCTAACCAGTGTCTTGTAAAGAGGGATTATTACCGCCCTCTTATGACTTGTGATACCCCTACTAATACACCCTAACATCCCCCTAGCCTTACCTACTGCTTTAGAGGTCAACTTGGATGATTTCAGGTCATCGGTGATGATGATGCCCAAGTCTCTTTCTTCCTTTGTGACTGCCAGCAACTCCCCTCCCAGCCTATAGGTGGTTTCAGGGTTTCTCTTCCTTATGTGCATGATCTTGCTCTTCTTTGCATTAAATCCCAATTGTCACTCTTCTGACCATTTTGTTAGTTTATCCAGATCTCTTTTCATTCGCCCACCCCATCTGGATCATCTACTCTGTTGCAGATCTTGGTGTCATCTGCAAACAGACAAGCCTTACCCTCTAGTCCATCTGCAATGTCACTAATGAAGATATTGAAGAGCCCTGGCCCCAGGACTGATCCCTGAGGTACCCAACTTGTGACTTGCATCTCTTCTGACTGTATACCGTTTACCAGCACTCTCTGTTTTCTGCCCGTCAACTAGTTTGCCACCCAGTTGACCAACTTCTGACCCACCCTGAGCCTACCCAGCTTACTTATCAATCTTCTGTGTGGAACAGTGTCGAAAGCTTTGCTGAAGTCAAGGAAGGCGACATCAACTGCTCCCTCTTGGTCCACCACTCTGGTTATCCAGTCAAAGAAGTCTATGAGATTAGTTTGACAGGACCTTCCTTTTGTAAACCCATGCTGTCTTGGATCCTGTGCTCCTATGGATTCCACGTGTTGTACTATCCTTTCCTTAAGGAGTGCCTCCATAATCTTGCCCGCTACTGAGGTAAGACTGACTGGTCTGTAGTTCCCTGACTCCTCCCTGCTGCCACTCTTGTGGAACGGGATCACATGAGCCCTTCTCCAGTCTTCTGTGACCTCTCCTGTGCTCAGAGACTCACTAAAAAGTTCTGTTAATGGCTCTGCTAGTTCCACCCTTAGCTCCTTAAGTACCTGGGATACATGCCATCAGATCCCATTGCCTTATCCACCCTGAGCTTAGCAAGCTCTTGTAGGAATCTTTCTTTTGTGAAGGGTGTAGTGCTCACCTCCCCCCCCCCCTGTGTCCATGGTGCTGAGCTGTGGGCCCTGTCCTACCTTCCCTTCAGTAAATACTCAGCAAAAGTATCTATTTAGGATAGATGCTTTTACTGGGTCCTCCTCCTCCTCTTCACACGCCCCCTTTTCTACTTTGAGCTTAGTGATACACCCTCTGGACTTTCTCCTGTCACTAGTGTATGTATAAAAAGTCTTGTCACCTTCTTTTACTGTTCGTGCTAGTGTTTCCTCAGTTTGGGACTTTGCCTGCCTTACTGCCTTCCCTACTTCCCTTAGGGCAGTTTGGTATGCCTCCCTATCTTCATCCACTGTGTTCCCTTATATTTCTTGAAGGCCAGCCTTTTGGCTCTGACCTTTTCTGCTACTGTATTTGAGAACCAAAGTGGTTTCCTTCTTCTTTTGCACTTCCTTTTCTGTCTAACAGAATGGAATGTTGCTTCAAGTATTGCTTCCTTAATGCTTGCCCACTTTGCCTGTACCCCCTCACCTGTGTTTCTTTTTACCAGGGCTAGCTTAACTCTGTTGGCCATCTTATCAAAGTCAGCTCCTCAGAAGTCCCATATTTTTGCCTTGGAATGGAATGATTTAAATGTAGTGGCCAAATTGAACCATACCTCGTGATGGTCACTGGCCCCCAAGTGACCTTCTACCTGGAGATCTGTGATCCTTCCCTGTTACTCAGTACTAGATCTAGGATAGCCCTGTCCCTTGTGGGTTGTTGTACCAGTTGTTTGAGGCCCTCCATCTGCAGGGAATCCACCATGTGTCTAGTTCTGGCAGATGTTCCTGCTGGTATTGACCAATCTGTATCCGGCATGTTGAAGTCTCCCATTATCAGAACCTCCCCTTTAGCTGTCATGTTTTGTATATCTTCTAACAGTAATGTGTCTATGTCCTCCCCCTGGTCTGGGGGCCTGTAGACAACTCCAGTTCTTATGGCTGTCCCATTTCCTGTTTCCAGGGTGACCCACAGTTCTTCTGGCTCCTTATGTGTATTCTGATTTTCTGTAACTTTGATATTTTCATTGACATACAGGGCCACCTCGCCTCCCCCCCCTTTTTGCACCTCCGTCTCTTCTGAACAGTACATAGCCAGGTACTGAAGTCTCCCAAGTGTGGTTACTGGTAAATCACTTCTCACTAATTGCTACTGTGTCCAGTTTAGCCTCTGACATTATTGCCTGCAGGTCTGGGATCTTATTTCCCAGGCTGTGAGCATTTGTGTACATGATTTTCCATTGGCCAGATTTCTGTGTGTTAGTTGTTCGGTGAGGTTTGGCATTTCCCCTGTTTGTCGTATGGGGAGGCGGATCTTTTTTCTTACCTGGTGATGCAAATGAACTGCAAACATGCTGAATCCCTGTTTGACCACTAGCTGAGGGGGGAAGGGTGTTCTTCCCATTCAACATATGGGGTGTTGCACCGCTCTCCCCACTTGCTAGTTTAAATATTCTGCAAAGACGTCAAACTTCTGCCCCAATGCACTGACTCCATCCTTAGTCAGATGCAGTCCATCAAATTTAAAGAACTTTCGCTCCCAGAACTGTTGCCAGTTCCCTACAAATCTGTGTCCTTTTTCCTGGCACCAGCCCTTGAGTCACATGTTTAGCTCCCCTATCTCCCCTTCTCTGACCTTCTGTCCATCTGCCCCCTCTTCCAGACTGGCAAATATGTAAATATATTGTTAATAATATATTTTAAAATGCATTTCATTTTCGTAAGGGATTAAGCCAAAGTTGCCTGTATACATGTCATTCTTGCTAATACCAACAGTACTAATATTACAACATTGTGGCAGCACAAAACAATGACAAACATGTTTCATATCAGATTTTTATTACCAAAACAGAAACTTGTATCACGCAGGATTATTAAAATGAGCTGGAAGTGACTTTGAAGACAGTCTACTGCTTTATTAATAAATTAGTGAGATGAGAAACCACATGTTTACACAGAATTTAAAACACAGTCCTCATCAATACACTGAGATGGCTTCCTCCATGTGTAGCTTCCAGTAATAGAACAGGAAGGGGGAGCACATCTATTTTCACACATCAGAAAGGACATTAACCTGCTGGAGAAGGTCCAGAGGAGGGCTACAAAGATGATAGCCGCTCAGCAGGGTAAAGCATATAAGGAGAGTTGAGGGCACTGAACATGTACTCCCTGGAAGACAGGAGAGTGACAGGGGACATGATTGGGACCTTCAGGTACTTGAAAGGGATAAATACGGTTGATAAGAAGAGTCTCTTTAAGTTGAGTGGCAACCATAACACGAGGGGACACAGTCTTATGCTGGAGGGTGGGAGGTTTAGGAGGCAGGTCAGGAAGTATTTCTTCACATAGAGGGTGTTGGACACTTGAAATGCACTGCCAGAAGAGGTAATCTCATTGAACACATTGGGCAGCTTTAAGAAAGGCTGGGACTGGCACAGGGGGAGGGTAAGGGTCATGGGTAATGAGGATGGGAGAAGTGGGGAGGGAGGTCAAGGACATTAGCTCAAGCTATGGACCCTGCAATATGAGCAGACTTGATAGACCAAATGGCCATCTTCTGCTGGCTTCTTCATATGTTCATATGTTTGTAACTTCCTTAAAAAGCAAAATGCTCAAACAAGACAAAATGAATACCTCTCTTCACTGTAAATCAGCAAGAGTGGAGACAGACAGATCTATGTGATAATGGTGATAGTGGAAAGGCGATCATTGTTAGGGTGACTGTACATCGGCAAAAATACATTTTGCCGATGTACACTCCTGACGCATGGCAAAATGGCACCAGGAACTTAAATTTTTTTGTTTATATAGGGGGGCTGCACCCCCCGCACCACCCTACTAAAGATTCTCAACTCCGGGGGGGTGAAAGCAAAAAATCCCAATGTGCCCAGCACCGAACCAGGCACCCTCCCAACCATAGCCTGTCACGAACCCAACACATGGCCAGCTTGGCAAACCACTGTCATGCTACCCCTCACAAACCCTCCCTCTCTCCCCTTCCGCCCGTGGCACAGCATGCTCACTACCCCCCATGTGCGCATATACATATAGCAACAGGATGTCGCTATACTTGCATTCCCCCCATCCACTCGCCAAGAGAACAGGTGTCGCTATTGAGTCGCCCTTTCAGTAATCACTCAATAGCGATCGCCTTTCTCACCTGATATCGAGATAGACAAGGTAATTGATAACAGTGAACATACTACTATCTCAAACAGTCCACTAGCTTTAATCTTCCAGTGTATAAGTCTTTTTATGAACATACACCAATAACTAAATCTATTTATGGAACTAATGCTTTTGTTTTCTTCTTACTTGATTTTAATCTGGATGTGTTTTTTTTTTGCATTCATAATTTGAAAATAAATTATTATGTGAGGGATGAGGAATAGTGGTGGGCAAAGTTAGAAACTTTGCTTCAAAGAGAAATTTTCAAATTTTGAACAAATTTGCAAATGTAAGGCACAAGGCAAAGTTCAACTTCACCTTAATGTTAGAACTTCACAAATGGCGATTTTACAAACTTTGCCTATGTATTGGTGCTCTAAGGCAAAGTTTGCATTGATCCATGGGATTTGTCGTTACTATGGTTCTCAAAGGAAGTGTCAGAGAAAGTAAGGGCCAAAAAGATGGCTTTTAGGAAATACAAGGAAACACAGATGGTGGAGGACAGGGTAGTGTACCTAGATAAACAGAGGGAGGCATGGAAAGCAGTCAGGAGTGCAAAGGCACAAATGGAGAAAAAATATCACAGGAGGTAAAAAAGAGGACAAGGCTTTTTATAAGTACATTAGTGAAAAGAGAAAAAACAGATGTGGCATTGTAAAAGGCTTAAAGGGGAAGAAGGGGAGTGTGTGGAAGAGGACCTGCAAAAAGCATCAATACTGAGCAAATATTTTTGTTCTGTATTCATAGAAGAAGGAAAAGGTGAGGGACCACAGTTAGGCAACATGGGAAAATATGGGAGGGAGGTTCATACCAGTCCATTTATGGAAGAGAGTCCCAAAAGAACTCACAAAACTGAAAGTGGACAAGTCAATGGGACCAGATGGGATACATCCTAGAATATTAAGGGAACTACGGGAAGTGCTGGAAGCACCACTGGCAGCCCTGTTCAACAAGTCACTCAATATGTGAGTGATTCCAGAGAACTGGAGAAGGGCGGATGTAGTCTCTCTTCACAAAAGTGGGGGTAGGAAGGAGGCTAGAAACTAAAGACCTGTCAGCCTTACCTCAATAATGGGGAAAATTCTGGAATCACTACTTAAAGAAAGGATTGTGGAACACCTAGAATCCAGAGGGGTACAGGATCTGAGACAGCATGGATTCACATTGAAAAGGTCATGTCAGACAAATCTAATTGATTTCATAACTAGGGGAGCAGTGGATGTGGCCTTCCTGGATTTCAGTAAGGCCTTTTATACCATTCCACATAGAAGACTTGTGAAAAAGCTGGACAGCCTGGTAGTGAGTCATGAGGTGGTAAAATGGGTTAGGAACTGCTTGAGTGATAGAAGACACAGGTTGTTGGTAAATGGAGTTCAGTCTGAGGAAAGGATGGTGACAAGCGGGGTGCCTCAGGGATCAGTTCTGGGATCAGTCCTGTTTAATGTCTTCATGCGTGACATTGCAGAGTGGCTGAAAGGGAAGGTGTGCCACTTTGCAGATGACACTAAGATCTGCAACAGGGTGGAATCTCAGGGAGGAGTGGAAGAAATGAGGAAGGACCTAGGTAAACTGGAAGAATGGTCTAGAGTGTGGCAGCTGAGATTCATTATGAAAACATGCAAACGCATGCATTTAGGGTGCAAGAACTGAGGGGAGGATACCTTGATGTGATGGTGGGGGGGGGGGAATACTGATGGTCACCAAACTGGAATGAGATTGAGGGTAATCATATCTGATGACCTAAAGGTGGCCAAACAATGTGCTAAAGCTGTGGGGAGAGCCAGTGGGATGCTGGGATGCATCGAGAGAAGTATTAAGCAGAAGAAAAGAGGTGGTGATGCCACTTTACAGATCATTGGTGAGGACTTATTTGGAATACTGTGTCCAGTTCTGGAGGCCTTGGGCTGGATTCTCAAAAGGCAACTGAGGATGCAAGGCAACTTGCATCTGAAACAATGGTGCAAGTAGCACTTGCATCCTGAGTTGCCTCTTGGTGGGATTCACAATGGCAGCCTGTGACATGCTGCAGACTGCCTACGCCCAACTGCATCAATGCACCTGAAACCTCCTTGCGACAGGGCGTAAGGGGGTTTAAGGCAGCAGTTGCACCCTATTCACAAAGGGTGGCTGTTAAATCCCACATTGGGATTCAGGAACAATCCCCGGTGGACATCTGTCAAAGAACACTTACGCCACCTATAAGGTGGCGTAAGTGTTCTTTGCTATCCACAGGGGATTGCCACTGTGCCCCAGCTCTACAGCCCCTGTGGCTACAGCCCCCCAACAGCCCCAGTTCCCAGGTATGGCACCTACTGTGTGAGGATGGGTGTGTGGAACACCCTCCCTATGCCCAGCCCCCCCACATGTTGAGAGCCACCCATATGTCCACTGCCCCCCACATGCACTAGGGCAAGATCCCCCCTCCATCACATGTCCAGAATAGCCCTGGTGGTCCAGTAGCACCTCTACCCCCCAGCTGACAATGCCAGCCCATCCCACTCTCCTCACCCCCCCACATGCACCCGGCAGGTGAGTTGGCAACTGGCACTGCCCACCTCGCACCACCACGGCCAGCCGCGGACAAAGCTGTGCCAAGATCACATACAGTAATAATAGGGCTCCATGAATGACAGCTGCTGTCATTCATGGAGTGATGTACTGTACGTGATCTTAGCACGGTTCAGTTGGTGGCTGGCTGTGGTGATGAGAGGTGGACAGCGCCAGTTGCCAGTGGGGTTATTGGTTGGGGGCATGGGGTGGCTTGCACTGATGGTTGGGGGGGCATGCAGAGATGCTGGATCATCTGTCTCCCACCTTTACCATGGCTTGTGGCATGTATGGTCATTGCTCCATCTGTGTGACCTATGCCACATGTCATGGGGCGCAGCCCCCTAGACCCACTCCGATGCTGAATTGGGTGCAGGGTCCAGGTCACAGGGATGGTCATTGAAAGCTGCCATTGTCACAGCTTGTGGCTGACCTTTGTGAATCCGGCACCACATCTCTGTAAGGACATAGACAGGGTGGAGACATTTCTAAGAAGGGCATCAATGATGGGTCAGTGCCAGCACCAGAAGTCATATGAGGAGAGACTGGGAGACCTCAATATGTACGCCCTGGTGGAGAGAAGAGACAGGAGAGATATGATAGAAACCTACAAATATCTAAAGGGCATAAATAGGGTACCGAAGGGTAGCATCATTCAGAAAAGGAGATGTTCAGGAATGAGGGAGCATAACATGAGATTGGAAGGGGGTAGACTAAGAGGTAATGTGAGGAAATATTTCTTCACAGAAAGGTGGTGGATGCATGGCATAGACCCCCCAGCAGAGCTGGTGAAGGTAAACACAGTGGGGGAATTAAAAAATGTATGACACAGGCAAAGGCGAACCCTAGTGATAAGAACAAGATGTTAAAGCCGGAGATCAAATAGGGTCTGTGGCTTTTGCAGTAAGTAGGGAAAATGGGCAGACTGGATGAGACTACCAGTCTTTATATGCTGTAAACTTCTATGTTCCTATGCTTATGTTTGTATGGTGTTGCAGTGAGCTGTATTGCCATGTGTAGGCTGAGTTCAGTGGAGTGTGCTGAAGACAGAGTTGGTGTTCATTGTGCTCTTTATCTTTGTGCCTAAAAACCTTTTGAAAGCATTTGAAATACACAGTTTTTTTTAAACAAATCACTCCATTTAGTGTCTACTGTGCCTTGTGCCCCTAGATTACCAGTTATTTGTGGAGCTTCTTGTGATTTAGTTAGTTTGAAGTTGTAATTTCGTGTTCTGTATTGTGAGACAGTGCGGTGGGGCTTTGGGGAGAGGGATGTGTTAGTTTTGTTGCATGAAGCAAAAGGCAGTCTAGGCATCCTTTTTTCTGAGCAGTACTAGAATTGTAGTCAGTGTTTTGTGTGATTTTTTTTGCTGTCTTCTGTGATTTGCTATTTTAGTTTTATACAACAGTTGGGTGTATTTTTACTGATTTTTTTTTGTCACTGTAGTTTGATATATTGATTTCAGTTTTGTTTATCAATTGAACTTAGCAAGTACACAGTAATGTCATTATAATTACTTGAGTAGTTACATCTTGTCTATGTTCCACAATTCCCATAAATACCTGTTGTGTATGTCTGTGTAAAAACACTGTTGTTTGTTTAAAAAACAACAACAAAAATTGTGGTGTTGTTGTTTACTGTCTGTGTGCCTCAGTAAAGTCTTGTAAAGTGTTATGAGAATTTTCCAAGACAAGACAATGAATCTTTGTTTCCTGGGCCCTTATTTGCATGTTCATGACAACTGCCAGCCTCATAGTACAGCAGCAGTAGCATCAACACCAAGAAACAGCAAAATATTTTGGACTTGAAAGAGTACTACACATTTCTGGGCGTTATGAAAATTTTACAAGACAAGACAATGAACTTGTCTTTCCCGGGCACTTGTGCATTTTCCTGACATTTGCTGGCAGTCACGCAGCACAGTAGGACACAGCAGCAGCAAAGAATTTGGGACTTCTGGGAGCACTTCTCATTTCTGGGTGGTATGAGAATTTTACAAGACAAGAAAATCAAATTTTCTTTCTGGGCACTGTTGTGCATCCCTTCTCAACCTCATTAAGCTGCCGCTGGAGATCTCCCACTTCCTCCCTTAGTGATGTGAGCTCAGCTGCTCTTGGTGCTAGTGGTGGTGTGGATACTGTTGCTGGTGTTTCTGCTACTTCAGGAAGAGGAGCTGTAACTGCAACAGGGGATGCTGCTTCTTGTGGTTCTGCCTACCGCCCCACCATGGTACAGAAACATCCATGCCATCCACAGCCATGATCCTCTGCCCACATGGACAGGCTAACACCACCACCCCACTTGCCCCTTCATGCATCTTTGCCTTCCACTTGGCCTAGTTGTGGCATGTTAAATGGGTCCTCTGGACCCCACTACCCACATGGGTCCCTTCTTGTCCCAGAAGATATGCTTCCTGCATAAGTTGCAAGTGATAACACTGTGATCATTTGGGTCTGCAATAAAAAAAGTCCAAATAAGCAAAGACTTGGGGTATGGGTGGTGTTGGCAGCAGGGTGCTGCTTCTGCTGGACAGGACTCCTGTAATGGGAGATGGCGGCAGTGATGTTGCAACTACAATGGGGGGCACAGGGGGCTCTTCCATCTCCTCCATTTCTTTCAGCTCAGGCTGCTGCTACTGCTCTTGTTGCCCCAGGACTCGGCACTACTACTGTCCTCCTACTGCTCAGGATCAGGTGGTGGGGCTGCTGCCGCTGATACTTCAGTGGGAGGAAAACTGGGACAAGGAATGATAAGGGGGACACTCCCCAAATAACATGGCATGACTGAGGTAGATGGGCCCACCATGGTGAACACCATCATGGCCAAGTCCACACTCCATTTCAAATTAAAATATGTTCACTTAAAACCAGAAAAAAGGAAATAAAGAGGCAGAGAGAAACACACACGCAAAACAATACAGCCAAAAAAAAGAGATCAAAAAGGATTCAAAATAAAGATTACGTATTTAAGAAATATTCAGTAAGTAAACCAGAGGGCAGAAAACACAAAAAAATTGAGAAAAAGCTTTGTAAAACACTTGAAAATTAATTGCTTTTTGAACTCCCATATGACTAAGACTTTTCCCCCAAGGTTTGCCTTTGCAAGTTACAATCAGAAGCTGCACAGCGAAGTCAACACAGGCAAATTTCCCATTTAACAGAAAAAACTTCATGAAATTATCCACAGAGGGGAATTTCATGAATTTTCCTTAGCTTCACATGCAGATAAAAACTGCAATCCTTCTAATGAGGAACTTATAACTCTTCATCATAAAACCCAATTGTCAAGTTTCATGCCAGCTTTATGGGTGTGTTGCTTTGTATGGGGCCTTCAGGGCCCCATGTGATGTAAGCTACAGGTCTCCACCCCACTTAATGGGACCACTGCTTCACATACAACCCACAGGGTGACCTGTGAAGCATGCTACTTGTCTGTTACAGTTATAATCATTTTGCAGTTGCTTCAGAAGTTGCTCGAGGGGTCACAAATAAAAGCAGGCTATAGGTCTAGCCACTTATATTCACTATGCAGCTGTTTCATGAGTGGCCTGCAAGTACCAGGTCTGGTGCAGTACTCATAACTATACAGCTACTTCATGAGTGTCCCACAGGAAAGCTACTGCACAAGCTTGTTGCAGTGTATATTACTATGCAGTTCATTCATTAGTTGCCCACAGGGCCACTGCCGAAGCAAGTTATATGTCTGGTTCAGTGATGTTATTGTTCAGCTGTATTGTGAGTGGCCTACAGAGTCACTCACAAAGCAAGGTATAGGTCTAGTGCACTCAACGTCATTATGCAGCTGCTTCCTGAATGGCCCACTGCAAGTCTGGTTCAGTCAGTGTCATTATGTAACTCCTTGGTGAGTAACCCACAGGACCACTCATAAAATTAGCTACACATCTGGTGCAGTTATTTATTTGAAACAGTCACACAGGAGTGTGGTGTGCATATTTATGGAACACTTACAAACAGAGGTGAGAAAGAAGTAAGTGCCTCAGCTGGGGCACTTACTTCTTTCTAGCTGGGGCACTTATTTCTTTCTCACCTCTGTTTGCAAGTCTGGAGCAGTGAACATCACCATGCAGCTGCTTCATTAGTAGCCTGCAGGCCAGCAAGCTACAGTATAGGTCTGGTATAGTAAGTGTCATCATGCAACTGCTTCATGAATGGCCAGCACAATCACTCATGAAGCAATCTATAGGTCTGGTGCAGCAATTGTTATTCTGCAGCTGCTTGTGAGTAACTCTAAGGATCACTCATGAGCAGGGACACTAGAAAATTGTGGAAAAAGTTACCCCAAATTGCAGAGCATTTCGCAAAAATTGTGGGGAAATTGTGGGAGTTCTGCTATAGACCCTGAGTGCTTTACAATAAATCTTGTAATGTTTTGTGCAGCATGTATTAGTCACTATAAACTGCTAAATGAATACACTACCACTTGAATATGTTTAAAAAATAAAGAAAAGTTTGTTCCAAAAATGAATACTAAACTGGTAAGATATTGTGAACGTTGCCTATCTTCCAAAATTTAAAAACGTCTGCCTCATACAGTGCTAAATAGATTCTATAATGTGAGCCACAGCAAATCAATATTAGATAAATCAAGAAGAAATATTTTGTTCTGTTTCTGGATGTAGAATAATGAAGCCCAGTCAACAGCTGTTTACAGTGCTCTGTCAGCTATTCACCCACTTTAGTAATAGAAAAAACAAGCAGATAAAGTGGTGAATAATTGAGTTTTAGTAAAATGTTGTTAAAGTGTTTAATGTTCATAATTTGCACTGTAGGTACTGAACACTATTTTTGAAATCACATATTTAAACATTAAATCTGGGGGTTATTTGGACTGGCAGTATAGACCAGTGGTTAAAGAAACAAACTGTGAATGAGCTGAGGACATCTAGCAGACCTTGGATTGATTCCCACAACCTCCACTTGCATACTGTGTGACTCTGAACAAGCCACTTAACCTCCTCAGTGCTCCTGGGTTGCCCCTGAAAACAGGCACTTGTGTCTAATGTGCCTTACCTGGTTACCAAAAAATATAAAAAAAATACCAATATATTTTTACTGCATCATACAGTAGTCAGGGTACCCTGTAATTTACTTTTGTTTTACTCCAACTGCAATGATTTTGTTAAGTTAAAGATAAATGTTTAGATACATGTTATGTTTTCTGAGCTTGTTTTTAGACTTTAGTCAGGTTTGTATTAGTCTTTGCATCTGAGCATCTAGGTGGTAGATTACTAAGAGCGAGATCACTGTTAGCAACTAGCTTATTCAAGTTTAAAATCAGCAGGGCCATCCAAAAATCCTCAGCTGTTTGAATCAAAACTAGTCTGAATGAAAGTATGCTCACAAGGAAAAACCTGTCCTACCACTTGCAAAAAGGCTTCATACTGTAGTTAGCACCCCATTTAGGTGAATGGGATAATTTTCACCTTTTCTGTCATCTTTGTTTCAGTCTCTATGGCAACAAAAAGTTTATTGATAGGCTGCTTCAACACAAAACAAATGTTAAGTATTTAAATGTACTTATGCTTGGCCAGTGGATTTTGAAACCAAACAAGACAAGGATTCAAAAGAAAGCAGTGTCACATAAAACCCTTACCCTACTTTGCACAGCATTGTTTTGGCCAAACCCAAGTATGCATGCAAAATTATCAATATATTTGAGAGTATTTTACTTAAAATGTTAATACCTTTTACTCAGTTAAATGTAAAAGCTCAAAAATTGCAAACAATTTCAGAACATGTCAGTCTTTGTGGAGAATAATGAAAATTGTGGATACCGCAAAAAAATTGTGCGTGCAATTTTCCAATGGCCTTGCTCATGAGGTAAGCTAAAGGTGTGATGCATTGAGCACCACCATGGAGCTTCTTTCTGATATCATTTTCAAATTATAGATTGCAGGAACATCTCCAACCAAACACATCACTATTTTCAGCTGTGTGTGAGGTACTCTTATTGCCATATGAGTACCTCTTGCACTTAGCATTGTAATGGGTTTCTTGACTGCCACACGTGCTGCAGAAAAGAACTGCAAAACAGTTTGCTTTATTTTAAATCATGGCACAATCTATAATAAATGTATATGGGCACTAGGAGGGCCACTTACCGATATAACAGTTTTGCCTCTTGCATTGTTAGGGCACCAGAACTGCTCACCTTCAGTCTGCAGTTGTCTTGCCCTAAGAATGCATGAAGAGATACTCTTATACCCAAAAGAGGCCCTAGTAGCACCCCTATAAACTTGTAAGGCATTGAAACATCAAAGTAACAATGCTACTAAGCAGCAAAAAGCTTTTACAAGCAGAAACTGTACCCCACAGGAAATGAGATGTGGCATTTCAGCTGAGATATCCTGTGTAAATTAATTGCTTGTAAATTATTTTTTAGATATTGTATATGAAAAAGAGTACATACATAAATATAAATTCTATACTATTCTGCAGGTTATATGCAGCAAGTAGTTGATTAAAGTGCGAGTGTTACTGAAAGATGCAAAGCTATTCTTCTCACTTAGCCCTATTTTCTGTGATCTCACCAAAACATTTTTTTCAGACTTTTCATCCATTACAGTTCCTGGATTATGGACCTATGCTGAGTGTCAGTTTTGCTTGATCTGCAACAAGGTACAACAGTGAACAATCAGCCTGTATAATCACTGCCAACCACAGAAAACCAAGACAGCATTTTACAATGTAGCTTCTTTCTCTAAACCCTCTATAACTACTACAGACCCACTGAAGTTATCATTATATGCATAAGAAGCAAAGACAATTCGCTAAACAGGTAGCACATTTTATTGTTCGATCAAAGACCATTACATAAATAAATACAAATTATTCCTCTAACATATATTTGTCAATGCAAAATAAAAGTGACAACTTCAAACAATTTTACAACACAGTCAAAGTACACAGTACAGAATATATCAGGTCATCATCTTCCCTTGAATACATAATAAAGTGCTATTTGATCTTTCTTCTAATACCAGCAATTGCTCTGAGATACCCAGCTACCTTACTGATGACATCATCATCTTCTGATGTAAACATAATGTTTAACAATACATTTTTATCTATAGTATCAATACCTTCCCAAATTGAGAGAAGCCATCTCATCCTGGATTTATTATACCAGGAGCAGTCAAAAACTACATGACCCAAATCTTCTTTCCCCTTATTAGTACAGGTACATAAGGTATCTTTTGGATCAATCGATTTTTCAAATCTTGCTGTTAATACTTTACTCAGAAACTGTTCCATACAATATCTAGTAAACAGTTTTCTGAGTTCTGGGTCTATCAGAAATTCCAGATAGTATCTAAACCTGGACTGAATGTCATTATGAATCAGCCATGGTGAAATTTTTAGGTGGGAAATGGTAGCACAATTATCCAACCTAAAATGAGTGAGGATTTTATTTTTACAGTATGCTTATATTTTAAATTAATGCTAATGCCTTCGTCCACATATTTCTGTAAGTAAGATTATATTTTAGAAGAGTTGCTTCAAGATTTTTCAACCAGTTAGATTTTTTACGTCCTACACCATCCCACTTTCTTTTCTCTTTGAGACATTCCTGTGGAAGTCTCTTTGAGTTAATTCGTGTAACATTTATCCAGTAGCCAACCAGTTTAACTGTACCTTGTGCATCAAGGCTTGATAAGCCTAATTCAGCCCACAAGACAGAAGCAGGAAACGAGTTTCCCACAGCAAGTAATGTACATAAAAAGTTTGTTTAAAGGGGGCACTAGGGTCCCAACTTTATTGGGGCCCCAAATTTCAGCTAAATACAATGCCTGAGACACATACTTGGCTTGTATTGCTTTTAGCAAAGGCCTTACACTATTACCCCTAATTTATTATTAAATCTAGCTAAGGCTCCAGCGGTCTGTTTTAGTTTTATCAAAGATGCTTTTATATGCTGCATCCACTTACAGTTGTTTGCAAATGTAATGCCAAGGTAAGTATACGTTTTGACAGTTTTTAACACCTGTTTCCCCACCAACCAGGTATCCTTTATTTTGTTGTAACCAAAAACAAAAATCTGGCTCTTGTTTTCATTTATTTGTAGACTATGGGAGGAAGTAAAGTCATTAAGGATATCCATTTTTTTTTTATGGAGACCTGATTTAGTTAAACCTATCAGGGCAAAATAATCAGCACATGCAAGAGCTGAGCAAGACCTTGAACCAATAGTAGGAGAGTCCAATGGTGATTTAAGCAACTTTCTAAGAATTGGTCTATATAAATGTTAAATAGGACTGGTGCTAAGTCACATCCTTGCCTAACCTCTTTGTCTGTACAGACCTTGGATGATAAGTTACCATTAATAGCAGCTCTAATCTGGGCCCAGTTATTTGAATAGAGATTACTTATTACCTGAATTAGGTCTAGATGAAAACCTTTCTTAGCCATAACTTGCCATAGTTTGGATCTTGAAATATTGTCAAAAGTGAAAGTGAAATCAATGAAAGCCACAAATAATTTTTGTTGCCTAAGTATAATGTACATCTCAATTAAATATAATAGTACAAATCAATTATCTGTTGTACTATACCCTGCTCCAAAATCTGCCTGGAATTCAGAAATATTTCCTAGCTGGTCTAACTGAATTATTATTTTATTTAAAATAATTTTGGCAAATAATTTCCCACTGATGTCCAGCAAGGAAATAGGTCTGTACATCTTAGGGTCACTTTTATTACCTTTTTTAAATATAGGTACAATAATGGCTCTCTTCCATGAAGGTGGTACCCTGTTATTGACTATGCATGAGTTAAAGAAAATAGTAAGTAGTTTGGACCAAAGAGAAGGTGCCAGCAAATGCATTTCTGGAAGTATTTGATCTGGACCTGGAGCTTTTTTCTTTTTTAAACTGGTTATTATAAAGTAAGTCTTTTTGGTAGAAATTATCAGTACTTGAGATTTGTTTATTGGTTTACGCCAATTACTTAACATGTCAACTAGTTCTGGGTCACAGAATAACTTTTCAAAATGAGAGACCCATTTTTCCATGTGTATATGAGAATCATGATAGTTTTTACTATTATCTGTGCCTTTGGCGACTAAGAGCCAAAATGTTTGACAACCATTATGTTGTATTTCTGTGAGCATTTGATCCCATTTTTTCTGCTGATGAATTCTCTGCTTGTATATCAAAAATCCTTTGTAGGCTGATCTTTTATTATTTCGTTCCCTATAGATGCTCTTATAATTGAGTAATCTAGTAACCCTAGTTAGTTTTGTTAATTGGAGCTTAAACTTTAAACAACTTGTATCAAACCATGTATCAGGAGTAAAATGGCCAGCCCATTTCTTATGTTTTCTTTTCTGAGTGGTGGGGTGAGCAAGACGTTCCCTAAGTTTGTCATAACAGCCAATCATCAAGGTATGCAGAAATTCAAATGTCTGCTTATATTTTGGGGCATAGTCAAGTGTGATTACAATTCCTTCCATTGGTGGCACCAGTATATCTAATTTGCCTGGATCCCATCTGATTTTTGAGTGGCCTCTGATCTCAAAAGTATTCACTGGAAAATATATTTCAGGGGGCCTAGTTCCCCAAATCAGGGTCAGCGGTAAAAGATCACTCTCACTTCTAATAAGGATTGATAAAGAAGTTCACAATTCCATGCTACCATTCTAACAAAGTAGATCTAAGGTAGAAGAACCCAGGGAGTTACTGTATGTGAAGTTCCCCGGTTGGTCCCCCAGAATTCTACCATTTAAGGGAGCTAAGTTAAAAGTTTGTAGCAATTCTATCAATTTTTTTCCCCAAAGTATTTACTCTTTGATCCATTGTATACCTCTTAAAAGCAGATATGTTACTGTGTACCCAGTTGTGGGCCTCAAAGTCCCCATAGCCATCAAAGGTGCCTATTTGACTGTTAAAGTCACCACAGATCAGGATGTTGTCACATCCAGTACTAGTCCAACTAGAGTATAATAGATGTTCTAGCTCATCCCAGAGTTCTGTAGAATAGTATCTGGATTTTTGAGGTGGAATATAGGCATTTATTAAGCAAAATGAAGAGTCCTTAGTGTGGACTAGAAGAGCTTGTGCAATTGTATTGCTTGCTACTGTATATGTGAGACTTTGAGATTGTCATCTACTTTAACCCAAGTTACTAAACCATCTGATGCCCTGCCAGATTTTGCAATTTTTCCCAGGTACCTGAAAGCAGGTATACCCATTTAAAGAAACATCAGTGGAATGTAAATGCCATGTTTCTTGCAAACAAATGATATGATGTGAATTTATAAATGCTCTCCAGTCAGTATCTGAGAATTTTGGCACTAATCCTGAAATATTCCAAGAAATGAGGGCCCAATTATTCATATATGGACTATGGGCTGAATTTATAGTGTAAACAGTAAGTCAGGATTCAGACAGTGACAGATTTTCAAATCTATTTTTGGTGGGTATGTTAAACACAATTTGAGGTTCGCACAATTGGGGTTATTATGCACCTAGTCTACTTTCACCACTTCATCTACATTGGATTCCCTAGTTGTGTCCACATTATCCAATGCCACAATATAAATACCCAAACTGTCCAAGGTAAGCAAGTGTCTTGACAGTCTGAAAAAAGGCCTCTTGTAAGAGTATATTGATAAGCATTTGGTCATTATCAATATCTAAGCCAGATCGACCATCAGACTGATGTCATCAAGGAACTTGGGAATAGCAAGAACATGCTCGAAAAGATCCTGGAGAACAAGCATAAGCTTCTGATTATTTTCACCCCTGGCCCTTTGTATACCAAAGATGGCCATAGTTCTATTTTCTCATTTCTTTATTTGGGGAGCAGGCTCACCACCACCAGGGCTATTTCCCAACAGAACATTGAAATCCAAGATGGGAATCCCAATTTCATTTAAACAGGACAGTATGTAAAATTCATCAGCGGAGATACAAGATGACATAACATTTCTGAGATGTTTATTTTGTGTAACTTTCTGATGCACATGCATGCACTGTAAAACATACAGTAACAGCCAATACAAAGCACCATTGGTATGCAAATCTTTGGACAGGGTATATAAGCTGAACTGGATGTGTCTCACATAAATGTAAATTCTTTGCCATATATTATAGAGTTAATGAGCTACTACACCATTAATAAGAATACAAACATTGCCAAGAACTGCTACAGTAATCATTCTCATTTTGACTTACATTCTTCCATTAAACTTCCTTGATTATAAGACCAAACTGTATGGCAGCTTATTTATTTATTTATTTAAGAGATTTACCAGGAAGGCATACTGAGCGGAGTACCGCTCGATTCCAGATGCACCCTGGGGGAAGGGGTTACAAGGGTGAAGTAATGAGAAGAAAACAGTTCAAATACATATGTGACAAGGTTATGGCAGACAGTAGTACAGTAGTACATAAAAATACAACAAAATAGTGAGAACGATAATGACGACAAGGTGGGTAAGGCATACAGCTTAAATATTAATAGGATCAACATATACAATTTACAATAGCACTATGTGTCACTATCAGGAACACAGGCCCAGACTGGAGCATAAAGTGGGTAGAAAGGAGTTGGAGTAGAAGGAGTAGGAGTTGTGCAGGAGCCTGAGTAGAAAGGCTAGGTCTTATCCAAGGAGTTTAGGAGATGGGGGAAGCAAGAGCATTTGGTCGCGAAACGTAATTTGAGAAGGGCATTACTCTGGGGGGTACTGGTGGTGTGTCTAATGTCAGCTGCCAGTGAGTTCCACAACTTGGGCAATCTGAAACTGAAAGCTCCCTGAGCAGATCTGGTGGATCAATGAAGGATGTGCAGGAGCCTGGAGTCGATGTTCCTGAGATCAGAAGTACGTGGGGTGAGGGCAGATAGGGATGCAGATAGGTAGGAGGGGCGTGTGTGTGACCAGAATTTGGCAGCGAGTCTAGTACCATGCAGCAATTGCCGGTTATGGAGGAATGGGAGGTCAAAGGACTGGTATAGGATGCAGTGGTGGGTGTTGGGAGAGTGGTCCAAGGTGAACCGGCAGAAGGAGTGGAATAGTGGGTCAATCCTGATTAGGGATGTGTGAGGGGCAGTGCCGTAGATGACATCTCCATAGTCAATAATTGGGAGGATCATTTTTTGGACAATAGCTTGTCTAGTTGGTAGCGGGATGCAATACTTGTTATGATAGAGTGCACCAAGCATGGGGTGCAGTTTTTTGTGCAGCGTGTCTATATGTGCTGAGAAGTCAAGGTGCTGATCTAGCCAGATACCGAGATAGCGATATGTGGTGCAGGATGCAAGAGGTGTTTTGTCCAAGGTAAAGAATGCGGGTGGTTCGGTAAGCCAGGTTAATTTAGCCCTGGAGCCGAAGGTGAGGGAGACCTTTTTTTTTGAGTTTAAGAATAGTTGGTTCCCAAGGAACCAGCGTTGGATGGAGTCGAAGTCCTTTTGTAGACAGGCTGTCACCGCGGATGCGGTTGGACCAGAGATGAATAGAACAGTGTCATCTGCATACATGTGGATGGCAGAGTGGGTGCAGACAGTAGACAGATCGTTGAGGAATACAGAGAATAGCAGCAGGCCGAGTACAGAACCTTGGGGGTACACCGCTGGTGACTGGGAGAGGGGTGGAAAGAGCTGTTCCAATGCGGACTAATTGTGTCCTCCCTGAGAGGTATAATTGGAACCAGTTATTTGCTGTCTTGGACAGTCCAGATTGGGCCAGTTTAGACAGCAACAGGGGATGCGAGACCATGTCGAATGCTTTTGCCAGGTCTATAAATATGGCTGCTGTTATTTCCCCTTTGTCCATGCCTGTAAGTATGGAGTTTGTGAGGCGAAGGAGGGAGGTGGTGGTGGAATGTTTTTTTCTGAACCCGGCCTGGTAGGGGGTGAAGAAGGAGTTAGTATCCAGATAGTGGTGTAGTTGGGATAGAACAAGGCACTCTTGAATTTTGGCTAGGATGGGGAGGAGGGAGATAGGCCGATAGTTAGAGGGGGAGGAACAGTCCCCTTCCTTGGGAAGTGGGATGACTGTGGCTTGCTTCCATGCTGTGGGACTGCCCTAATTTAAAGGACAGGTTATAGAGCATGGATAAAGGGTGGGCTGGCAGGGTGCTGAGAGTAGGAGCATTTTGGAATCCAGGCCCGATGGACATTTCCCTTTGGCAGGATTTAGTGAAGTAGGATTTTTAGCACCTGGCCAGGAGGCGGCTGGGCAGAGTGAGAAGGAGGTCAGGGTGGGTGCATCAGGGGACACGGGGGTGCAATGGGGCGCAGAAGGATGGGGTGGGGAGGAGGAGAGGAGGAGGAAAAGTAGGAGGAAAGTAGGAATTAAACTCGGAGGCAACCTGGCTGGGAGTTGAGATGATTTTACCTTCGAGGTTAAGAGTGGGGGTTGGGGGTTGGGATGGCGGGGTGAGGAGGGAATTTATGGACTTCCAAAATTTTGAGGGGTGGGTGTGGTTATTGTTGAAAGCCGTTTTGAAGTAGCTTGATTTGGCCCATCTTATGAGTCTAGTACAGGCATTATGCAGAGACCGGTAGTGAAGCTGAGCTGCATGGGCACCCGTGGCCTTGAAGGATTTCCAGGCACGGTCTCTGGCACGGAGTTTTTCCATAAGGTTCGCTGTTACCCAGGGTAAGTGGAACTCTCTGACTCTGGATCTCCGTAGTGGGGCATGTATGTCCCAGATGGCGAGGAAATTTGTAGTGAAATAGTCCAGGGCTTCATCCATGGAGGGGCTCTAGGGATGATGGACCAGTCTATGGTGGTAAGGTCGTTTAGGAGAGCAGTCTGATCCAGAGATTTATAAACTCTGCTGTACAGCATGCGGGGTGGGGGGGGGCGGAGGATGGAAGATTTTGCGCACTAGGAAAATCATATGGTGGTCACTGAGGGAGTCCGGCAAAAGGCCAGCTTTAATTATCCTATGAGGGTGGGTTGAGAGAGCCCAGTCCAGTAGTGAGTGTTTGTTTGATTTATGGTTTAGACGGGTGGGTTCCCCTATTTGCTGGTGCAGATTTAGGCGTTATTTGACAACGCGTTTGTAGCAGCATTGCCTAGCCAGTTCTGATTGAAATCCCATGGATGTGGAGTTCGCCACCTTCGTAAGGGCCCTCAGATTGCCCAGGTGTTCAAGGATGCTAGTTGATGGTGTGTCTGGCAGACAGTAGGACCCAGCTATGTAAACTGGGATGGAGTGGGGCAAGGGAATTTAAATCAGGAGGGAGTCTATGGATTGTGTGGTCGACGGTGGAGTGATTACTGAGAACTGGAGGTTTGTGGAGACATACATGGCAGTGCCACCACCCTTCTTACTCTCCTGCCTGTCTTGTCGGATTAGAGAGAAGCCGGGTATAGAGAATTCTTGATTAGCAACTGAAGACAAAATTGAGCAGTTAGCTCATATATAAAATGGGCAATGAAATCCCTGTGTCCTGGTTGACTGAGACTTCATTCTTGCCTTGGCAGTAAAACAGCACCACCAATGGTTAAAACAAGTCCCTCTTAGTCAGGACAAGTCACAAAATTCATAAGCTACTTACTGCCTAATTTCCATTACAAACATGGCTGCGACCTTTATTCATATACTGTATAAAAAGCTTCAGCTAGGCCCTAAAATGAAAGGGCATTAAATTAAATAAGTACAAAGTGTAATGTTATTTTCACTCAAGACCCCTTCCTTACACACATTTACAAATTTAAAAAAAATCAAGTAATATTCATAGTTTCCACTGGTGGTGTTTCTTTGATGACCATGGAAACCCCCCCTCCTTTCCATACCAGTTTGCCAGAGAACTCGCTGCTCCTTATCTGGCAATAGATAAAATTGCGGTGCTGGCACCACTTGAGCCTGGTGTGTGAGCCTATGTGTGTATGCTAGTGGAACTCTGAAGGATTCTGAATTCATGTATTCCATGTTACCATTCTGTGTGTGTGTGTGTGGGGGGGCCGTATTCTACTTCTGGAATAATGCAGAGCTTTGAATTCTTCGATTTGATGGTAAAAAAAATCACATAATGTATTGAATGTGAAGAAAAACAGATGACAGACAGGTGGAAAACATCAGTGGAGTGACCATTTTACATTACTTAGCAACACTTTATTATATTTTTTGTGGCTTTGAAAACTTTTAGAGTGTTTGTTTTTAGGGCTGTGGGTGGAGCCTACAGCCGTTTTGTGAGAGCTCTGTCACTCTGAAAATGGGTGATCACAGAACCCCTTCCATTAGACTTTTGAAAGTATCCTTCCGAAAAGCCCAATGGAGCTTAAATCCTACCACCACAATCGGCCTATGGAATAATAGCCTCAGTATTTTGGCTACTACTTCCACATTCCGATGCGTGAACTGTACATGCGCAATACTCATGTGCATGCACAGAGTAGTGCACATGCATAGTTCAGTGGGTGCCACCATGTTGCGAATGGCAAAATGCCATTCAGTATTTTCTGTGCCCCCCTTCCCAAGTGAAGCCAAACATCTCATGTAGCACACTGGGAGACCACCCCAGTGTGCAGTATTTTTTTTTCCTGTAAATTAGAAAATGGTCCCTCATCATGTTTCTTGTTTCCCTGGTTTTCCTCTGCCCAAATCATGCCCAACATCGAGGTGCCAAATCCCCATGTCAGTATTCATGTGGCACACTGGGAGCCCACCCCAGTGTGCTGAAATGTTTTTTTTTTTTTGCTGATGTTAGAAAACAGTTCCTCATCCGTTTTTTCCCCTGTGAAACTAAAAATGGTCCCTCGTAGTCACAGCAGGTCCTCCCCTCCCCCTCCCACCCTCCCACTGACACCCACCTCCCCACTCCCCCCTTACCCCATACTTACCTCCAGAGGTTGGCATTGCCATCTTCTCTGGACTGGGGCACATCTGCACTCTTCAAAGCCCAACCGTGAACTGAAGAATTAAAGGTAAGCATACTATACAGCCATTCAATGGCATTTTCAACTTATGCTGATATCTCTGCCATTTTATGGACTTTTTGCCCCAAAGTTTCACCAAGGGGTTCTTGGGATCCCACCTCATGAAAACTGCCACTGTCATTTTGTTACTCAGTCCCGAAAGGTGATTTTGTGATCACTGTGCAGAATCACCTTTTGGGACTGATTCATGAAATTGCAGTGACACTGTTCATGAGGTGGGGTAACAAAAAGCCAGTGTGGCAAATTTGGTGAAAAAATTCCAAAAAATGACTGCATTATGAGTGTGAACAGTTTCTATGCATGCTCCTAACACCGCCAATTTTTAATATTTTCACTCCACATTTTTAGCATTGCCATTTTTGCACACCTCCTTCAAAACAGTACAGCTGTTATTTTCCACAACCTGCTCAAAACGTATTTTTGCACCTGTGGTGCAAAATTGTGCATTTGTTCTGCTCAATCACCTTTCAGGACAACTGAACAAAATGATACTGGCACTGTTCATGAGGAGGAGTCAAAAAAATGTCATGTTGAAAATTTGGTGCTATACCTCCAAAAATGGCCACGTTACACCTGGGCATTGAATAATTTCTATGCACATGTATAACTATCATCACTTGGTAGCTCTTGACAGATCATTGGCTCTGGCTAGATCTTGTTTTATCAGTTGCCTATGGGTGCATTTCATATAAGCAATAAGGCACTCCGGGGACGTTGGTGGTACTAGGTTCCCCTCTCCGGGTAGGGAGATAAAGGCACTCTGTTTCACCTCATGCCTCACTATGCTCCATACCATGGGGGAACATAGTACCACTAATACCCCATCGTGCCTTACTGCTTAAATAATCACTGCCAGTCACAGAGACTCAAGACATAGAAATATAGAAACAGACAATTATGGCTGAAAAAGACCAATGTTCTATCCAGTCTGCCCATGGCACCCTAGCTAACCCCAGGACCTATTGTCTTTCCAAGTTCCTAGCTCTCCCCATTCACCACCCCATTCCTCTTCCAGTTTCTGTCATCCTGAGTAACTACTATACCTTTCACTCTGTACCAACCTTTCTTGAAAGCATTAATGGTTTTAGCACCCATTGCATCACCAGTAGACTGTTCCAGGGTTTATGTGATAACAGCAAAAAAAAAACAAAGTTGATCAGTGTTATTGCGAAGTCAGAGTGCTGAAAATCAGTTTTGGCACTCTGACTCCCCAGTGTGCACAGCACAAGAGCTCCTGGGACATACATTTTACTGTGCAATGCGGGGGGCTGCACTCCCCCACACCCCACTACTTAAGGATTCTCAACTCCAGGGGGGTGCATGTCAGAAGGGGTGCAATTCCAGGAAAAAAATAAATTCAGGTTAGGTGCAACAAAAGGCAACCACGCCAGAACCCAAACCCAGCGCCACACATGCTTTAGCCCTGAATCTACCAACCACACTACAGGAGCTGCTCAGCAGCACCACAGCACCACCCCTCACAATCCCTCCCTCCCATCCCACTCCCACATGCAGCATGCTTGCTCCCCCCATGCACATATACATGTAGCAACATCCTGCCACTATAGTTGCACAACCCCCCATCTTGTCACCCTCTCTCCCTCCTCGCCATGGTTAAAAGCACCACAACTGAGTCACCATTTCAGTAGGCATCCTATTGTGATCACTAAACTCATGGCATACCACTGTTCCATGGCTTCACCACCTTTTTCTTTAAAATAATACTTCCCCGTGTCCCTCCTGAAACTTCCTCCTATCAGTTTCCACTTGTGTTGTCATGACCTACTCATGTTAAAAAACTCCCCACTTTTCACCTTGTTTTTTCCTTTCAGGAACTTGAAGGACTGTGTCATATCTCCCCTTTCCCTTCTGGTCTGCAGTGAGTACATGTTCAGTGCCCTGAGCTATTCCTTATATGACCTGCACTGTTGTCCCTGAATCATATTTGTCACTCTTTATTGATCTGCCTCCAGCTGGTCCTTATCTTTCCTGAGGTGAGGACTCCAGAAATGGCCACAGTACTTCAGGTCTGGCCTCACCAAAGATCTGTAAAGTGGTAGCATTACCTCTTTCTTCCTCTTCCTCTTCCTTCTGCTGTTAATACCCCTCCCAATGCACCCATCATCCTATTTGCCTTCCTATAGGCCTTGTTGCACTGGCTTGATTGTTTGAGGGTGTCACTAAAATAACTCTCTTAAGTCCCATTCCTTGGCCATTGTTTGAAGGTGTCACTTAAATAACTCATAGGTCCCATTCCTCAGCCATTGTGCTATTTCTTATCGCACCCATCCACTATTCTGTCCTGGAGTTCTTGTCCCCTAGGTGCACTACCTTGCACTTTTAGGCATTGAATTCAAACTGCCAAACCCATGACCACCTCTCCAGCCTTTGTTGGTCACTCTGTATTTCTCTGATTCCCTCATTGTTACCCACCCTCCTACAGAGCTTAGTGTTATTTGCGAAGAGACACAACTTGCCACAGATTCCTTCTCCAATGTTACTGTTGAACATATTAAAAAGGACTGGGGCCAGGAAAGATCCCCATGGTATGCTACTCATGACCTCCTTCTCTTCAGATTTGAGCCAATTATCCAATAACCACAACCCTCTGCTGCCTCCCCTTTAGCCAGCTACCTACCCATCTTTCTACAATATGTCCCTAGCCACACCCAAATCCTGTTTTCTTCAGCAAGTGTTTGTGAGGCACTGAGTTAAAAGTCTTACTGAAGTTGATGAACAGAAAATCCATGGCCTGGCCCCTATCAACTGTCCTCATTACCTATTCAAAGAAAGCTGTTAGGTTAGTCTGACAAGACCTTCCTGCAGAAAACCCAGGCTGTTTACTATCCTGGAGACAGTTGTTCCCCAGGCAGTAGTCCATGAGGTCCTCAGGACTCCATCAGCTTCCCTACAACAGAGGTTAGACTGACAGACAGTATTTTACTGTGTAGCCTCTTGGTGTAAGTCCAACATACCTAGTTATTACAGATCCACAACAGTTAGTGTGTCATGCATAAGGTGCAGGGGTAGTTGGTAAAAATGGCATTATGTAGAAGACGTAAACAATACAAGATGGCAGATAATTTCCAGTTGGTGAGGTTTCTGTAAAGATGGTTAAAATCAAAAAAATCTCAAAAGCACAATGGGTCTGTATATCTGCGTGTCTGATTGACAAGAATAAGATGCAGAATGCCAGAGTGAGGAGAAAAGCAGCAGCGTTCTACATCACCTGCATGTGTCTGAGCTGGCCAAGCACACTACGTAATTTGTGACTGCGTAGAGCTGCACCAGTGTTTTCATATCATCAGTTTTAATCGGTATCCCATCAACTGGGCACGGGAATGACTGCGGCTAGATGTAGGCAGTGCAATCAGGGCGAATGTGTTCCAGATGGTTTAGATTTCTGTGCGGTAGTGATTGTAGGTGAGGAGAACATGGGACCCTAACTGCGGTCCTCCTCTCAATGAGTGCAGGGTGGGGGGTGTTTATATTTATTTGAGGGGGGGTTGCAGGGGGCAGAAGTCCCCCCACAATGGAGCCAATATGCGGTGCGTCCAGTCAGGTACGTAACTCAATTGCCTGTTGTGCACCTTGCTTTAGGCTATTTTGCTGTGCTCTGCTTATCCATGGGAAGTTTTTTTCACTCTATTGCGGGTGATCTGTTTCAATAAAGGGGGGAACTGTGCCAATGGTAAAAAGCGAAACCTAACTACATCCAGCAAATTAAATTCAACTGTAGACTTAAGTTACATCACATAAGGATGATATCTACAGTTGGTTATGTATTGTTGAAGTCATTTTATTGTCATAGTGAGTAGAAAAAGTGAAATAATTTATATGCTGATCATAGAGAAGAGAAATATGCAGGATGCATACATGATATAAGAAAGCAGATACTTTACAATGTGTGCGGTTTCTGTAAACACACATGAAATCAGAATCATCAAAGCCAGCATAAATCATCTTAAGTATGCTGGTGTGTGTGTGTGTGTGTGTGTGTGTGTGTGTGTGTGTGTGGCGTGTGTGTGTGTGAGAAAACGTTGGTACTGCTTTCTGATTATGCCATATCACTACTCAGACCACACCACAGCTGAGTCTCACACACATTAACTCGAACAATTGGACCTATGAACGATGGCAATGCAACGTGCTCAGGGTTATGCAGGCCATGAGCATAGGTGCCTACACATGAACTAGGCACTTGGCACACTGGAGAGGTATGCATGAAGTGCGCATGGGAGAATGTGTGCCGGCAACCCTCCCACAGCAGCACTGCCCCTGCACGTGGAACACATGCGAGGGGCGTTTCTGCATTCTGCTGTGCACAGCACTAATATACATGCATGCACAATGCCAGATATGACAGCCAGGCACGTAGCGGTAGGCATGTACACTTACAGGAGTTGGAGGGTTGCCATTAATGACTGCACAATGTGGCAG
This sequence comes from Neoceratodus forsteri, assembly GCA_016271365.2. Lineage (NCBI taxonomy): Eukaryota > Metazoa > Chordata > Ceratodontiformes > Ceratodontidae > Neoceratodus > Neoceratodus forsteri. The sequence continues at coordinate 368,030,568 of CM057453.1, read as the reverse complement.
GTAGCCAAGTACACAGAGCAGTATGGCTGTACCCTGTAACCCCATGGCAGTAACACCACACACCCATCTGACACGGGATGTGGATCAGGGCACATGGTGAAATAAGACACAATGGAGACACACTGTACCTCAAATAATGTGCTTAGGGGTGTGTAAGCTGATGAGGAGTAGCAGAATCAGCTGGCTAAGAAGACCAATTCTGTTGCAACAGTGACCCCGCGCCATGCACACCAAACCCAGTTCCTGGCCACAAAAGCACATCATGTGTCATGGGCAGAGGATGTGTGCAGAACCAATCATAGCTAGCCAGTAATGCAGGGTGGTGCATACTTATGAAGGCAATCTCCCCGAGGTGCAGGTGATGACAATGCCACCAATGATACCCAACATGCTGTGGAATCCCCACATCCCATATAAGGTGATGCAATGCACACCCTGCATATGGATGCAGACCCAGTGGGCATGGGCAGACTTGTAGATTTGGGAGACCTGGGGCACTGCCCCCCGGCAGACTGGTATGCCATGGGATGGGATGGCATGGCCAATGCACTGCTGTGATATGCTCTTCCAATGGTATGCACAAGGGACACAAGACATTTGTCTCAATGTGTAACTTCCGGATGGTGCACAGTGACACGGGGGCATGCATGCCATGTACAGCACAGCACCCATCCTCCAAGCAATGCACAAAACCCCCCAGTGGGTGACCTGGCAAGGAAACACTCTGGAGGAATAGTCATTCTGCACTAATTTCACCTGCTGAATTCCGCATTCCGCACAGCACTACCACACAGGTATTCACACTGAACAGCTTTATTCCAAAACACAAGTACATTGCAGAGGTGTCAGCCACACAGGTACAATGTAAAATAAAAATAAGCAGAACTAAGCACACTCTACACATCAATAGGCCACAGACAGTGACAAACAGTCCACACATAATCCAGTGCATCCCATTTCTTTTTTAACTTCTGCTGTTTTATTCATATCATTATCATTATTACATTCAATTCCAAAAGACATCTTTTAGAGACACCTGTGCATTAATTCCATTCCATTCTTATTCATTCTTTACTATATTCTTATCTTCTATCCTTCTACCTCTTATATTTTATATATACTAATGATTCCTCACATCCAGTAGTAGAATCAACTTATGGGTACACCTTATCAAGCCCTAGGCTTTTAGTTGGTAGTTTCAGTTCCTCATAATGTGGCCCATATAAATATCCCAGTACTGATTTCGAATCTTCTTCACTTCTTCCATCTTATTGTTTTCATTTCTTTCCTGAGAGTTCTACTTCCTCAGTCAGTCTTATCATTTTCTAATTATTTTTATCTAACCTTTTTAATCAAAACCTTTACAACCACATCAACTTCTTTACTTCAAACCAATGCACTGTGATTAATATTTCAATCTTATATTAAAAATGTATTCATATATGTACCTTTACTGATACATATACTGTACATATCTTTATATGTGTGTCTCCATCCCCGTTTCCCAGGAAGACCCTCCTATCCCAATATGCCATTACCCTCCAGTCGTTCACCTCTCCCTTCGGTTTTTATGTCATCCCTCTTTCCTCTCCTCTGTAGTTTCTCTATCCTCCTCCCCCCTTCTTATGTTCCTGTCTCCTATTGTAGTGCATCCCATTTCTGATGTACATGTGGCCATGATCCAACCAGCAGCATACATGCTAGCTGTCATCCAGCTCCTGGGAATCCCTGCTGTCACTTGGTATACATCCCCTGACAGTGACATTTTGACCGTGGGGTACCCTACAGCAACTACAGTGCTATGTCACTGTAGGGAACCTGTTGGAACCTGGCACTGTCTGTCGGGGTCCTGCACCCCCCTGAATCAGCTCCAATTTGGATTTGAGAATCCTAAGTGGGGGTGTGTGGGGGCACAGCTCCCCACGTGGGGGAGCAAAGCCCCCCGAAGAAAACACTTGTTGTTCTCCAAAACTGGCAGCTGACTGCAAAATGTGGTCGACCTGCTGGTTTCGCTGTTGGTTTGGTCGACAGACATTTTGTCGACAACCCGTCATAGATCCATGTCACTTGACATTGATGTGTTCGAGCAGGACAGAGGGAGCAACATGAGGCATTGGAGGTGTTCTCTGTAGCACTGTAAATGAAAAATACCACAGTGAGAAGAGGCATGGCAGGAAAACACAGCAGGGACAAATATGGCAAAAGAGTACATAGACATGGTACAGGATGATGAACCCACCTTGAATGCAGGGGTTCAGTTAATTTATTTTTTATGGAAGTCATCAACAAATTAGCCAGAGACCCTCATCTTCGTACGTGCCTTTCAGAGGTACTGCAGTGACAGCCTCCTTAACCTGCCATTGGTAGGTCTGTGGTACTACTACCTGGGCATCTACAGTGGCTCCCCATGACAGGGGCAAGCCCTTGCTTCCACAGCTCAATCTCTCCCCCGGTCGGATGGTGCCTATGAAGCCGCCGACCCCTATGCCACAGCCGGATTCCCCAGCACAAAAGCAGCTCCCCGCGACAGGGGCAAGCCCTGCCTTGCACGGCTCAATCTCTCCCCCAGTTGGATGGTGCCTATGAAGCCACCGACCCCTACACCTCAGCTGGATTCCCCAGCACAAAATGTACGGTTACCAGCTGACCAATCGGAACTCGGGCGCCTCCCAGGGAACAGCCCCGATTGGTCCAGAGACACGAATTTTGAACTGGACTTCTTCCAGCAATAAAGACTCTGCTCTGTCCCTGAATTTTCAACTATTCTTTAGATTTTCCCCGAATTTACTTGCCTGTATTTTTTTAGAAGTATACATACAGTTTTTTAAGTGATTACAGCCCTGTTATGCATTGATATCTGTAAAGTGTTAAGTCATTACCGGCCGCCTCTTGGCACCGAAATTAAGTATCCCCTTTGTCTTGGTAATTTTGCTGTCTCCCTGTCCCACAAATCCTTTATCTGTCCCTTGCCTTAGCTGCTTTTATATTCTGTCCCTCTCTTTCTCCTTGCAGCGGCTCCCTGTGACAGGGGCAAGCTCTCGCTTCCATGTCTCAATCTCTGCCCCGGTCGGATGGCACCTCTGAAGCCTCCGACCTCTACACCTCATTCGGATTCCCCAGCACAAAAGTGGCTCCCCTTGACAGGGGCAAGCCCTCACTTCCACGGCTTTATCTCTCTCCCAGTCAGACGGTGCCTCTGAAGCTGCCGACCCCTATGCCTCAGCCAGATTCCCCAGCACAAAAGCAGCTCCCCATGACAGGGGCAAGCCCTCGCTTCCACGGCTCGATCTCTCCCCCGGTAGAATGGTACCTCTGAAGTCACCGACCCCTACACCTCAGCTGGATTCCCCAGCACAAAAGGTATGGTCACCAGCTGATCAACTGGAACTCAGGCGCCTTCAAGGGAACAGCTTTGATTGGTCCAGAGACATGGATTTTGAACTGGGCTTCTTCCCACCCTAAAGACTCTACTCTGTCCCTGATTTTACAACTATTCGTTAGATCTTCAATGAATTTACTTGCCTGTATTTTTTAGAAGTATACATACAGTTTTTTTAAGTGATTACAGCCCTGTTATGCATTGATATTTTTAAAACATCAAGTGATTACTGGCCGCCTTTTGGCGCCGAAATTAAGTATCCCCTTTGTCTTGGTAATTTTGCTGTCTCCCTGTCCCACAAATCCTGTGTCTGTCCCTTGCCATAGCTGACTTTATATTCTGTCCCTCTCTCTCTCTCTCCTTGCAGTGGCTCCCCATGACAGGGACAAGCCCTTGCTTCCACGGCTCGATCTCTCCCCCGGTCAGATGTAACCTCTGAAGCCACCAACCCCTATGCTTCAGCCAGATTCCCCAGCACAAAAGGTACGGTCACCAGCCGACCAATTGGAAATCAGGCGCCTCCAAGGGAACAGCCCCGATTGGTCCAGAGACACGGATTTTGAACTGGGCTTTTTCCTGCTCTAAAAACTCTGCTCTGTCCATGAATTTTCTTCCCACCCTCACCCCCTCCCAGGCCCCCCGTTAAATATGCTCTTGTCCCGCCCTCAACTGTCCCTGCAATCTCCTTATTGGACCCCTGCTGGGCCACTCACAGTGCCCTTCCCCTTCATAACCAGGGTAGGGTGCTCTCTCTATGTGCCTGTTTATAGCACCTCCATTTAACACCATGGCATATAGCGCTCTCATTATTGTAGCATTCTTTTGCAGCGCACCACCTGTCCTTAGTATGAAAGATGCATATGGCCCCGCTTGGTCTTCAGCCCTACAGCTTCAATTAACTCTACCCCATACCGGGGTTCCTTATCTATCCCTGTGGTTTCCTCCCCATTAGATTACACCCATTTATTTGCCTACCAATACCACTTACTCCCCTCTCCTCTTTCTCTCAATGTGCTCTGTCTTATAACCATAAATAACCATAAATTCTCACTCTGCTTGCACGCATTTCAGTGGATTGAAGCCCCCTCTGTCCTCCTCTAAAAAATAGGGTAAAAGGAATAAAACTCTTAGGTCCATCATGAGTTCCCTAAGGAAATTGTTACTCCTGCTCCTTCTATGTTCAGGAAACGTGGAACTAAACCCAGTCCCACCCAACTTGCTCACCTCACCCTCTGAATTTGCGACAACTTCAGGTCTTAAAGTAATGTTGGTTAATATCCAGAGCCTGCCTAAGAAAATTGACCAGCTACAAGCATGGGCTCTCCATACTGAGCCTGATCATATTATTATTACAGAATCTTGGCTAAAAACATCCAACCTGGACCAACAAGTTACCCTGCTAGGCTATAAATTGATAAGGGCTGACAGGGGGACTAGGGGTGAGGGAGTAGTTATTTACACTAAATCCAAGTTCACAGTTAGTGACATTCAGTGTAATTCAAAACAAAAGAAATATGAAATTGTCTCCATAAAGTTAAAGCTCCCCTCCACGGAATGCATTACCATCATCAGATGCTACAGGCCCCCTAGTGGCGGAACTAACTTCCTCACTATTCTTAAATTGCTAACTGCTGCTGCCAAGACAGAAGTACTAATCCTTGGGGATTTCAATATGGACTGGCTATCACACAAATCGCATAGGCTGAAGTCCCTCTGTGACAAACTTGGTCTTACTCAATTAGTGACAGAACCTACAAGGCCCAACAAGATAAATGTAGATAAGAGTTCGATTCTTGATATTATATTATCTTATCTTCCCATCCCCATAAAATCTCTCACTCAGTGGTATTTCATAATGATATGAGGGATCATGGTATTGTAGTCTGCACAAAGATGCAAATCAAAATTTGTCACAAGCCTAAAATCATAATTAAAGGCTCATTCCAGAAGTTTAGCATGCAGGACTACCTCTATGACCTTAGCCAGGTTAGATGGCAAAACCTTTATCTCTCCAAAACTGCCGATGAGGCAGCTACAGTCTTAAATGACACCCTCAACACACTAGCAAATAAATCTGTGCCATTTATTAAGGTCAGGACACAAAACATCTCACATCCCTGGTTCACTGCCAAATTGAAGAACGCTTTCTCTGCCAGTGATAAATTATGGGCCAAGGCTAGATACACAAAAAGCCCGGAGGATTGGCAGGCCTTCAGAACTGCCAGAAATGGCTGCATGAAACAAATTCATGCTGCTAAAGCCAACTTCTATGTTTCCACTCTCGAGAAGGCTAAGGGGGACTCCCAAAAAATCTGGAGGACCCTCAAGTCTATTGAAGGGCAGCCGATGGCCCCTTCCCTACCAACCAAAATCATTAAAAATGATATGACAGTGGATAATAGTTTCCATATCTTTGAAGAATTTAACTCTCACTTTACCACTACTGGCCTAACGTTTGACACGTCCCTGTATGCATCACATGCTATTAGCCAAGACAGCACAAATTATATCTCTCCAAAAGCAAGCCACCCCTTTCAGCTGCACCGCATTAACTTTAAAGATGTCAAAGACTCCCTCAAGAACCTTGATACTAAAAAAAGTGCCAGGGCCAAAGGAATTGAACCTTTTTTCCTAAAACTTGGGTTCACCTACCTTACGGCCCCAATCTTATATATTTTTAACCTTTCTATCTCTTCTTCTATTGTACCATCATGCTGGAAATCAGCCCATATCCTCCCCCTATTTAAAGCAGGGGACCCATGTGATTTAAATAACTACAGACCCATTCCATCTTGCCTATCCTCTCTAAAGTCTTTGAAAAGCTGATCTACACTCAATTAAAGCATCACTTAGAAACCTATTCACTCCCAAACCCAACCCAATCTGGTTTCCGCTCCAACCACAGTACCAGCACTGCCTTGGCCAAAGTAACCGACGACTGGATCTCAGCCATGGACTCCAAGAAGTATACAGGAGCTGTCTTCCTAGACCTCAGTAAAGCCTTCGACATGGTAGACTACAAACTTATCGAATTCAGACTTGTTAAAATAGGTGCCACACTTTCTACCATCCAATGGTTTAATAGTTACCTTTCGGGAAGGATGCAAAAAATCAAAGCTGATGGACTATTCTCCTCCCCCCTACCACTTACTAGGGGAGTCCCACAAGGTTCCATCCTAGGTCCTATCCTATTCTCCCTATACATTAATGATCTCGACTACCACATATCCAACTTTAAATTGCATTTCTTTGTCAACGATACAGTCCTCTATACTTCTGATGCCTCATTATTACATGTCAGAGACATCCTCCAAGCCAACTTTATCCAGCTCAAATCCAATCTCATAAATGCCAAACTCCTACCAAACGCTAAGAAAACTAAAGCTATGATCTTCCCCCCAAAATCATCCCCCCCATACATGACACATTACAGAACAACTTCATAGTAACCTCCCTAGGCGAGCCTTTGGTAGTCACCCCCAAATTCAACTACCTGGGGTATTGGTTAGACAGCAAGCTTACATTCTCTGAACACCTGGATGACCTTATAAAAAGACTGAAAATAAGACTAGGCTTCTTTTACCATAACAAGCCAATCTTTCCAGTCAAGGTCAGAACTAGGCTTGTCTAAGCCACATTCCTCCCGCTATTAGACTATGGGGACATAATTTATAACTCTTCTGCAAGATCAAAACTTAACAAACTAGACATTCTCTATCACTGTGCTCTGTGCTTCATTATGAACTCCCCTTACCGGACACATCATTGTGACCTATACTCAGCTGTGGGTTGTACATCCCTTACCAATAGACGTGTTCTTCATGCCAGTACATGGACTCTAAAACTTCTCCTTAACAAACTCCCAAGTTACCTAATCTCCATCATCCATACCTGCAACAGTACATATGCACTCAGGAAAACAGATTTCATCTTTCTAGATGTCCCCATGACACGCACGTCCTTCGGGAAGCGTGCCTTTTCCATAGCCCTATTGATAATCTGGAATCATCTACAATCTTCACTAAAACTTTCAAAATTAGTCTCTGTCAGTCTCTTCAAAAAATTAATTGCAGGAAAAATAAAAGATGTTTGTAATTGTCATTGAAATCGTATTTTCCTATGACTGTACAGCCTATTGTTAGACACACGGTCCATATGGACTGTATCCGCACTTTGTATATGAGTACAATGACCTACTCTTTGATATATATATATATATATATAGTGTAATGCCTATACAACTGCTACTCATGTACTTTATTAGCACTCATAATCTTGTTGTGTGCTCTTATTATATCCTTCTGTGAGTCTTCTAGTATATGTATCATAGGACCTCCTTGTGAATGAGCTTGCTCAATGGAGTTTTTCCTACAATAAACTTGAACTTGAACTTGAACTACTCTCTGGGTACTGGTATTGGGTCTCATATGATAAAAATACCCCTTTGTACTTCAAACCACGAGGACTGTCTCACACCCACCCCACCATTAACTTGTACACCTTCTTCAACTTTTGCATATTTCATCAATTTCCCAATAATGTCATTCCCAACTTGAAGCCTACCCCAGTCAGTACTATAGAAACATAGAAAGTGACTGCAGAAGGGGGGACCCTGCGGCCCATCTAGTGTACCCATGATCCACTATCTTGCCTAACATTACTGTGATGGTATACATCCCCGAGGTCGACATGTCAACAGTGGAGTCCCCTACAGCAACAACAGTACCATGTCACTGTAGGGATCCCACTGGCACCAGGCACTATCTGTAGGGGGTCCTGCACCACCCAACTCAGCTCCAAATCGGAGTTGAGAATCCTAAGGCGGGGCTCGGGAGTGAAGCTTCTGCAAGCTGGCAGCCGACTGCAAAAATGCAGTCAACCTGCTGGTTTCGCTGTCAGATCATTCAACAAATATTTTGTCGATGACCCATCAGGAATCCACTATGACAAGATACAGATGGCATAAAACAAGCAAAAGTATCTTCAGCCTTGATACGGACCTCTTCTTTCTTGATTGAAGTTATTACCCTCAAAACACTATCCCTAGTCATAGCCACATCTGGGGTCTTGCTCACATCCATGCTATCATCTCCATCATCCAGAACATAGCAACCTGGGAACTAGGGCAATACTGGAAGGTCCTGCTCCAACATGGACCAGCTGGGAACTATCCTCTTCTGATTCTTCCTCTAAGATTTCCATCTGGGTTGTCTCCATCCACTCCTGGCACTGGTGTTCTGCCTCTCGATGGCATTGTTCTGCCTCAAGCCATTGACCACTCAGTCACTGGATCAGTTTTACAAGGACCTCTACCACCTGGGCATCATCTTCCAAGTCTGGCCTGCCTTGACCACTTATTAGGTCCTCTGTTGAACTCATGGGCTGCAGTGCATTGTCTTTGGTACAACTCAGCATCTTTGTAAAAATGTCCTGCACAAATCTCTGCATGCTTGTCTCAAACATGATGTCAAGCTTCATTTTGTCTCCAAGCACCTGTAATGTCTTCTTGAGGTGCTTGGTACAGTACATTGGTCTAACTGGACATCAGGACTGAGATCTACTGAGGGCATCTCTCTGCCCACAGAATCCGACTTCTGGCACCATGTGTAGGACGTTGTGAGTGACAGATAGACCTTGATACCAAATAAGCCACTAACAGTGTGGGTTTATTTTCAGTCTTTACAGAAAACACCAGAAAAAAACACAAATGAAAACAAGTCTAGGCATGGAGGCAGCATGTTTTCTCCTTCTTCATCAGGTCAGGTCCACTAAACAGAAAACCATTTCTCTTCAGGTCAGTGGAAAACAATTCAGGACATACAGCAGCATGTTCTGTCCCTCTTCAGATGATTCTTCACACAGACTGACCAATTCAATTCAGGACATCAGGATATAAGACAGCCTGGCATCACAATTACTATAACATCAAAGATCAACATGACATCACAACCAGCATAGTAACTGATATGGCTTACCCAAGCCTTCACCCCAAGACAGTTAATAAGATAGTTTAGATACTATACAACTAGGAAATAGCATTTTATACATCAATTAATTTCCTTTGGTACTAGCCCTCTATACATTTTCTTTACTGAAATTTATTGCAGGAATAACTCCATTGAGCAAGCTCATTCACCAGGAGGTCCTGAGGACATGTAGCAGTTAAATATGCAGACAAGGCAAATTATATACAACCAGTCAAATTCCAAGGATAATGTATAAGATACACATTAAAAAAATAGACAAAAAAATGTAGCAAATGTACAACTTGATAATAGAACATACCAACTGCATTGTAGTAAGAAGGGGTAGCAACATTCAAGGACATGGAAATGAGTGCATATGAAATGAGATAAAAGAGAAAAGAGTGTGCGAAGAAGAGAGGAGAAGGACAGTCGAAGGAAGTCCAGGAAAAGGGAGAAACATAGTGTTCAGATAGCAAGGTGTGAATGGGCTAGCATGGCTAAGATGAGGAGGGAGAAAGAAATGTTGGGTATGCAGGAAGAATAGTGAGGGAAATGGGGATACTGATTGTGAGACAGTGGTCAAAGAAGACTAGCGGCAGCAACATGTTTTTATTTCAATTTGGTTGCAGCTAAGGTTTTAAAGGAGGTGACCGAGACTAGGCCAGAGAATTTGAATACAGACGGAAGCTGATTCCAGGCAGCAGGAAGGGCAAAAGAGATGGCACATTTACCAAAAGAGGTATGAGTCTTAGGCACCTCTAAGAGGATAAAGTTAGACTTTCTAAGGAAATAAAAACTGTGAGAGATGCAAAGAAGGGAGGAAAATATTGTGGGAGTTTGTTCAAGAGGATTTTGAGCGTCCAAGTACCTGAATGAATCAGGTGTCTGGTAGTGAGCGAGGTCCTCATGATAGCTGCGTACAGATCACAGTAATGAGTACGAAAAGGGGAACTGGTTATAAATTGTATGGCATGGTGGTAGAGGACATCCAGCTTCCAAATTCCACAGCTGGGAGCTTTAATTTCCAATTCAACACACACTCACTCGATCACTTGTAGTTTTTATCTCTTTTATTATTGTTTAAAATCCCCTATGTTTCGCTCCTTTGAGCTTGTTCACGGGACATTTGAAGTCTGTTTTAAACAGAAAAAGAAATTTTAATTTTTCATGCAATCATTTTATTTTTACATAACATATTACTCCTTTTTCTATATACTTAAAAAACTCATTTCACTTATTTACCATTTGAATTTCTTTTACTGCTCGTTTCTACTGTGCAATAAATTCTGCAGTATATAGCTCTCTACAAAAATAAACAGACCAAAAAGGTTTTTTTACCCTTTGCACATTCTCTGACACAGTTCAAGACATCAGTTCCTTCATTTAACTTCAGTGATACACTTGAACACCCCATAGCCAATCACATACCTGAGAGCCACTGCATAATTTTATCAGATTCGCTTCTGATGTTTCATAAAAAAGCCCAATAATGTATTTTCTTTTCAAATTTTGATTCTAGTACACTCGTACTGCAATACACAAAGCAAGGTTTTTATTTTATAGAACTCTTTTAGCTTTACTTAAACTTTTGTGAAATGAAGTTTAAAAACTCTATTCAATACCTGAGATGCCGCAATGACTTTTAACATAGAAAATCTATTCTCCAAACTCTGTTTGAAGACTGCCGACCTTGTTCTTCACTTTATATATCAATATATTTACCTGTAACAAAGAATGGGCTTAATTTACTTTTTTCATTTTTAATTTTATAATCTTATTCTTTGTATACCAATTGAGGATTTTGTGAAACGGAGTTTTAATCACTCAAAAACCATTCCAATACCTGAAATGCTGCAATGGCTTTTAATGTAGAAAATCTATTCTCCAAACTCTGTTTGAGGACTGGCTAGCTTGTTCTTTGCTTTATATATCAATAGCTTTACCCCGTAACAAAGAATGGGCTTAATTTTTTTTTTCATTTTAAATTTACAATCTTATTCTTTGTAAATCAATGGGGGATGTGTTTACCTCTTATTTGTAAAGAGAATGCTCTCGTCTTTCGATAAGGTCCATATAAATTTCTTTACTAAAAGCTGTAATGGCATTTCCAAAATGTTGAAAGGCTCCCAAGGAGTGTCTTCCTCTTGAGCCCACTTGGAATTACTGCCAAAGTGACGTATCATTCTTTGTACATCTCACATGACAAGATCATTATTTACCCTGATGTCAAGATCTCTCTCATCTATAACTGCCTTTAGAACAGTACCCCTCAGCATATACTGGGCTTCAATGTTGTTTTCCCCAATGTGCATGACTGTACATATACTAATATTAAAAGACAATTTATTTTTACATGCCCAGAGCTCAAGTTCAGTTAGGACTTCTTGGAGGATGTTACTATCATATGGGTATCATCTGCAAATTTTGACAGTCATATCTCTGATGTTGTTTTCAATGTACAAATATATGCAGTATATTAAACAAACTGAGACTGAGTACCGATCCCTGAGGCACTTCACTAGTCACCTCCTCCCAATCAGAATATAGGCCCTAATACAGACTCTTTGCCTTCTATCCAAGAGCCAGGATGATATCCATTTAGAAATATAACCACTAACTCCCTGTTCAATTAGAGCGTTGATAAGTTCTCCATGAGGGACCTTATCGAAGGCCTTGGAAAAGTAAAAAAAAAATAACGTTCACTGCATCCCGTTTATCAAGAGAATTACTAACTTTGCCATAAAAGTCTGACAAGTTGGTTTGGCATGATCTTCCTTTTGTAAACCCATGCTGTGTGATGTCTGTATTATCTCCCAACAATTCTCCAATATGATCCTTGATAATACCTTCCAGAACTTTACCCAAGACAGCAGTCAGGCTAATTGGTCTATAATTAGCAACGTCCTGTCTAGAGACCTTTTTAAAAATGGGCACCACTGTAGCTTGCTTCCAAACTTCAGGGACATATCGTATGTTTATTGATTCAGTAAATAATATGGAAAAAGGGCCAGCCAATACTTCAGCTAGTGCTTTAAGAATTCATCGATGTAAACCATCTGGACCCTGGGCCTTATTGGGGTCCAGCCTTTTAATGCATTCTCTCACCATTGTATCATTCAAAATTGCATTGTCATCTGGACTGGGATCTGGATGATTTTTTAAGGCATATGTTTTACTGTTAAAGACAGAGGAAAAATAGCGATTAAAAACCTCCACCACTTATAAATTATCAGTCACTACAGTTCCTTCTAAGTTTTTTAAAAGGCCTAAGCTAGTCTTTCCCCCCTTTTTTTTTATTACTATACGCATAGACGGATTTGTAATTATCTTGTACCCTACATGCCAATTTTAACTCATGATTTTTTTTGGGCCTCTTTATATCCCTTTTGGTTTGTTTTAAATAATTTTTATAAATCTCCTAACATTCTCGGTTTCCACTATGTTTAGCCCTTCTAAAAGCTTTATTTTTTTATTAATAGATTTCCTAATTGATGAATTCATCCAGGGGGGGTATTTCTCTCTTAACTCCGTCATATTTCTTAATTAGTGGTATATGATCTTGGATAACCTTAGCTAGTTTATTTTTGAATATATTCCACATACTGGTAATAGATTGGTTATAAAATGCACATTCCCAGTCCCAATATGCTATGTCCCTTTTCATCTCCTCAAAATTGGCCTTTTTAAGATTGAGTATAACTGCATTGCCTATTTCATGATCCAGGGTCCCCGTGAAGTTAAATTCCACCACTAAAGGATCACTTGAATTAAGTGGGGGCATGGTTTTACAATCATGGACATAATTGCCCATGTTACTCAAGACCAGATCTAATATATGCTTGCCCGTAGTGTTGTCCGTAACATATTGCTCCATAGCCCCCAGTAAGATGGTCTCCAAATATTGTTTTTCAACTGAGATTTCTGCAATTAGGTTTGTCCAATCAATCCCATGGAGAATGAAATCCCCCATGAGTATTGTATTGTCAGCTAATGAGATTTTATTAATAAAATCCAAAATTTGTGAATCCTCCTGTGATGTAGTGATTGTGGCCTATGGACAATCCCCATATTAATACTTTTAGACTGTGGAGGTAGAATTTTGATCCAAATTGCTTCTATATTTGGCCATTTAGTACACTCAAGATTTTCAATATTGATGTTATCATAAATGTAAAGGGCAACTCCCCCTCTTTGAACAAACTCAATCCTTGTGGATGAGATTATAGCCTGGAATTTTTCTATCCCATGGATCGTCCTCCCTCCACCAAGTTTCAGTAATAGCACAAATGTGTATATTACGCTTATATAATGTTAAAACAAGTTTGTTGAATTTATTGTTGAAACTTCTAGCATTTATAAGGAAAAACTTCCATTCCGTTAATGGTGGTTGGGGAGTGGTGTCCACCTTTTTTATGGACTATCCCATGTCCACCCAGCTTGCGGCTTAAATGGGAATCTAATTCCTGTCATAATCCATTAGACAACAAATGTTTACCATGTTTATTTAGATGCAAGCCATCCCTTGCAAACATCCTAGGGTTGTGGAATCTATCCGAATTGTTTATGAAAGTATACCCCTCTCTAAGCCACCAACGCTTTAACCATCCATTTAAATTTATGATGTCTTTAATCATGGGGGGAGTGGCCCTAAAAACTGGCAGTAGCCCAGATATTAATAGGTCACAGCCATGTTCAGTCAGTACCTTTCCAACATATTCAAAGTCTCTTTGGATATCTAACACACGTCTTTTTCCCAAATCATTAATTCCTGCATGTATCAAGGTTACTGGAGATGATATGTGTTCTAACAATCCAGGTAGAAGCAGTCTAATATTATCTATACCAGCCCCTGGTAGAACACTAACATCTAGCCAAATGTGCAGATATTTGAATTTGGGGACAACCTCAAGAGTTTCACTTAGGGAGGTCAAAATAAACTCAGTAAGTGGCTGGAAGGTGGAGGAGGAGGCAGAATTTTTCAGGGTAAAGAACATTGTCTTCATTTTTTTTGGCATTGAGAAGGAGTTTAGCATTTACAAGGTTCTGTTCAAACTGTGTGAAGTCAGCTTGTAGTATATTTCTTACGTCAGATAAAGTTAAGCCAGAGGCATACAGGACTGTGTCATCAGCAAAAAAGTGAAGTTTGTATTTGGTGATGTTATAGTCAAGGTTGTTTATATATAGAGGGAAAAAAAGGATAAGACCCAAGATACAGCCTTATGTAATACCCCTTGAAATTGGGAGGGAGGTTGAGAAAAGACCATCAGCATTAACTTTCTGGACCCTCCCTGACAGATAGCTGGTACACCACCTGGCAGCGGAAGGAGTGACTCCAATGTTAATAATGCTGCTGATGACTAGGTTATGATTGACAGTGTTGAACACCTTACTAAGGTCAAAAAAGATGGCACCTGTGGTGTTTTTAGAGTCCAAGGATGTGACCCAGTCATTGGTGAATTTGGCGAGAGCAGAAATAGTACTGTATTTGGATCGGAACTCAGATTGCGCTGGGATAAGAAGGGAGTGGATTTCAAGATGGTGTCTTAGTTGAGAGTAGATCAGCTTTTCAAAGATTTTGGAGAGGATAGAAAGGATAGAGATGTGCCTTTAATTGTTTACATCACAGGGTTTGCCAGATTTAAATAAAGGGAGGATGTGTGTGGATTCTCAGCAGGCTGGTACTGTGGCGGAGTCAATTGAAAGATTTAATATATGGAGAATGAGAGCAGTTAAATAGTAGTATCCAAGTTTCAAGAAAAAAAAACTCCAGGTCATCTTCACCTCCACTTTTCCTGGTGTCTAAGTTAATGAGCATATCTTCAATCTCTTTGAAGGACACCTGGTGCAACTGAAAGGGTTAGGGTGAAGGAAGAACCTCAGGGTTAGTCATGTCCTGGGGGTGGTTCATAAGTCCAGCAAAAGGGGATAAATCAAAGGCCAGACCAGCTGTGGCGAAATGCAAGTTTAGCTTTTCTAGGATTTGGCTATTATTTTCGATGGTCTTACCTTGGATGAGGAAATTGTACCCCTGGAATGATCTGGATAGTGAAAATGGAAACCATAGTGGATTTAGAGAGTAAGACAGGGTGGGGGGGTGCAACCAAAATAAATAACAAAGGTGGAAAGATGTACATTAGCTTGAGGTGATGTCCAGGTAGGTGGCATCACTAACTTCACATCCCTACAGGCTCTAACCTGACCCTTAACTGTGATAGCTCACATACTGAGAAGGACAGGATGAGAAACAACCATCAGCACTATGGATAACATACACCCCTCATTCCCCACAGCACAATCTGCAGGACAGGTATGTACCCATAATTGTGCATCCAGCTTCCACAAGTTGCCCTCACTGGGGTGGTCAGAGTAGGTGTCCTCAGACACCCTCCAAAACTTCTTGAGGTACAACCCCAGACACCTGACTTATGGCACAGGCAACACAGAGCTCTCCTCAACTGCAGCCATCACTTTCACCTCACTCTGCAGTGTGTTCATGTGATGCCCACACAGGTAATGACGGCATGCATGACCCCCCCATGCCCTTGTAAAGGAACACAAGAGTGTCCCAAGCTACATAAAGGGGCTCTGCAGTATGTGTACAGGTAGACAGGTAACCATTATGGAGGCGGAAGATGTATCCTGGGCTTCTGATGAATGTGCACCTGCACAATGTGGAGCTAGAAAAGCAGAGGCATGCAGAACCATGGCCAGGGGTCTTCAGACCATGTCTGGATGCAGACATGCTGTGAGACACACATAGTATCAGCTCTTCATGTATGACTGGGCCATGATCAGACAGCTGTGTGACATGGTCCACAATGACATTGCACCACGGACATGGTGGTCCAGAGTGATGACCATGGAGACCAAGGTGTTCTGTGCCCAGACATACTATGCAACAGGGTCATTCCAGTGGGTGACCAGCAATGTCATCAGTGTATGTCAGTCTTCTGTGTCACGGGCATTGGTGCAGATGACAGATTTCCTATTGTCCCATGTGCAGGGGCACATCAGGTTCACTATGGCTGACCCCGATGTTCATGTCATGAAACAAGCTTTCTATGCCATGCACGATATGCCAAACATATACGGTACAATAGACTGCACTCATTTTGGAATACTGTCCCTGTCTGTGCACGAGGAGGCATACAGAAACAGAAAGGGCTTCCAAAGTGTGAACTGTCAGGTATTGTTTGCCATGGTGGTATAATCACAAACGTATGTGCAAAGTACCCTGGCTCATGCCATGATACATGCATACTCAATGAATCACATCTTGGAGCCTTGCTTTGTGCCCTTCAGCTGGATGGCTGGCTGTTGGGTGAGTATGGGGGACAAGGTGTGTGGCACTGTGATGCCAACTGCTGCATGCACCTCATTGTCTGCTTGTTCTGTCCCCTGCACAGGTGACAGTAGATACCCACTGCACCCATACCTGATGATGTCTATCATGGCACCAAACATTGCAGAAGAGAAGGCATGAAACCATGCCCACAGGAACACATGGGACATCATTGAGAGGACCATCAGCCTATTGCAGATGAGGTTCCAGTGTCTGGAACATACTGGGGGAACAAGACTGCTGTCTCCAGGAAGAGTATGCAAGGTGTTCGCTGCATGTGCCATGCTCTATAATATCACCCTGCATCACAATGTACCCATGCTGGTGGGCTACCAGCAGGATACACCACTGGAAGAGGATGAGGGGGGCTGGCCAGGGTGCAGAAAACACTGAGTGGGCATGCAGCTCATGATGCCTTGGTACAGGGCACATTCCAGTCGTAGTGATGTACATCTGGATAGCATCAGGACTGATGACTGTATATCTTGTGCTGTGGCACCATTGCGTGCAAATCCACAATGCATGGGCATGCATGTGCTTGGCTGGTGTGGACAGCACTGCATCACATCATGTGTGTGCTCTGGCCATTGTGAGTGGTGGGTGCAGGATGATGACACACACTGAGTGCACTCATTCTGGAGGGGACATGGGTGCCTGAGTGTCCAGTTAGGATGGGTGAGTAATACATGGCATCATATGCCATGTTGTATGGCTGGGGGGCATGGGGGACATGATGGGGGTATTACTATGGGGGGGGGCATGTTGTGTGCCCTGCTGGGGTAGGGCATGCTGGTAGTGTTGCTATGGGGTGGCAACTGTACTGCATGGCATGTGGTTTGCCTGGGATGGCATGGCAGTGTATACCATGATGGTTGTGTGGCAGGGACTGTCAGGTTGTGTCACTGGATGTGTGTGGCATGTGCTATGTTCAGGGTATGTGAACTCCATACATGTCATGTGAGTGGTGCTTGTGTACTTTAATTGCCCTTGTGTGTTGTAGGGCTTTGCCTGTAGGCATGCTGAAGACACTGTGCTCGGTCTCCTAAACAGTGTGTGTGGAAGGGAGGTGCCCCATTGGAGGCTGACGGCAGGGGTGGGCACAGTCTGCTGCTCCTCTGTGGCATCTTCAGTTGAAGTGCTTTGGCTGTCATGGTGGATTTTCATGTCCTCCTGTGTGGTGGCTGTGACATACCCCTGCAACTCCATGTCCTGTGAACTGGTGGTATGCATGTAGGCCATGCATGCACACTACGGCCCTTCCACCAGTGTGCTCTCCATGCCCCATGGCTGGGTGTCCTGTTCCCAGTCAGAGTGTGGTGTGCTGGTAGACACCCAGGTGTAGGCATGTGCCACATTGCTAAAGGTGTGGGCAGAACATCCCTATGGCACCTCCCATCTGACCAGGTGGTCCATGAGCCTCTCATGGAAGTAAGCCAGCCAGTCGGTCGCAAGCTGCATGTCCCACACCTGGTCGGTCAGGACCACCATTGCCTCTGTGTTGCATTGCTGTGCCTCCAGTCTGTTCTGCTACACCTGCCACAGCTCCCTGTAATGTGCTACCATGATACCATGGGTGCCGCTGTACTTGGGCAACCCATAGTCTGTGTCAATGGACCTTCATCACCACTGCCCAAAGAGCATGTCGGTGTCCCTCCTCATATTGCTGTGGCAACTTGGCATGCCCATTCTGTTCCAGTGGCTGTAGTTCTGCCCACCTTCCTGTCCTCAGTGGTCTGTGCCTGTCCTCCTGAGGCATACAGGCACACCTGGGTGCTGCAACCTCCATCAAACCAACTCAAATGACTCCTATATCCCCTCATCCTGGGCCACCTGTTTGCTTTCCAGGTATGTCTTTCACACCTGCCGTGTCTCTCTGTCTCCATCTTGGAACCTGTGGCAGACATGGGGATATGAACATATGAACATACAATGAAACCAGCAGACAAAGGTTTAACAGTCTATCAAGTGCCTGAATGTTCAGCTCTCAGTGTTGGGCACTGATGCTGCCCCCCCCATACCTCTGTCCCCCCTCCCCACCAACTGATCACACTGTTTTACCTTCCCTACCCTTCTCCATTCTGATTTTGTCCTTAGGTTTATCCAACACCCCTTAAATCCCCCACACTGATGCCTTCAAAACATGTTCCTTAGGCAGAGCATTCCATGCCGCCACCACCCTCTCAATGAGAAAGTGTTTCTTCATCTCTCTTCTGACCCTCCTCCACTCCAACTCTAGATTATGCCCTTTTGTGATTCGCTCCCTTCTAAATTTTAAACAGACCCCTTATGGCTTACCCTATTAATGCCCATCAAGTGTTTGAAGATCTCAGTCATATCACCCCGTCCTTTCTGTCCTCAAGGGAGGACATATTGAGCATCGGTAACCTAATCTTGTAGGGCTTTTACCTCATCCCACTCAACATCTTGATTGCTCTTCTCTGTACCTCCTCCAGCAGTCTGATGTCCCTTTTCAATTAGGCTGGCTGTGAGGGAGCCCTTGCACTTGCTCATTGCTGGGGTGTAGGTGCACCAGTGACCCATCTGTACCTTCTTCCTCCTGCCTGGCATCATCTCATCCCACGTGCTGTGCCGTTGTGTTCTAGCTGTACGATGTTGCCCCTGTGGTCATGCATCCATCAATGCCTGTGTCTGTGTGGTGAAACATGTGGTCATTAGTCCATGCATAGAGTGACTTCCCTAGTGAATCAGTGCCCTGCCAGTGCATGCATACCTTCCAGGGTCTCTACGTCTTCAACCTCCCAGTGAATACTGACGTCTGTGAGGGTGTCTGCCACCATCCTCTCCAGTGGTGTCAGTGGTGAGTCACTGATGGGAAGCCTGACTTCTGTGCCCTGAAGTGCCCATGCACCATGGCAAGTTTCTTTTTTACTGCTGTGTGCAGGTCTTGCCAGTTGTGCTTTATGGATGACAGTGTCCAGTCTACAGGACAGACGATGTTCATGCTTAGCTTGGATGTCCAGCCACAGTCATGCCTTTACCTCCGGGGCCATGGACAGGGATTGTGCCCCATACTTCTTGGCATAATACATCTGTATGTCACAGACCATGGATGCCACCTGGCCACTGGTGAAATTCTGTGGATGGGGCTGTGCACCGCCTCAAGTACGGACACATCCCCGGCACTGTCTGCCTGCATAGGCCGCCCCATTAGGCAGTGCCAGTGGTGGTGTGTACTACTCTGCGCTTCTGTCACTATCCTTTATGGTCTCCGCATTCTGCTCCTACATGCTATTTATTTCTACAATGCTGTGCCAGGTGGTGCACATGCCTTTATATGGTGAAGGCAAGGGGAGGATCCCCATATCCTTGGCCCACCTGTGTGTGCTACACATCCTGCTATGCATCCCATGTCATCTCACCTCTTGGGTCCGCATGTTCTGCATGGCCATTCGTGCATACCACATAATGTGGGTGCAGTGTTTCTGACAATTTGCTATGCACTGTATGCACTTTCATGAACAGGGCCCAATATTTTGTAAGCACAACGTAAGTTTTTTCAAGCATAACTTGCCACATCAAAACTGTGCAGAAAGGAAAGCATACACTTTCCAATGTGTGTGAGTTCTGTAAACAAAAAGCCTCAAAATCTTACCGAGTATGCAAATTGGAGGGGGGTGCTGACAAGCAAAATGTCTAAAGCTTTTTCTTACTAAAATCCACAAAGTAAGATACAGAGTGCCTGAGTGAAGACAAATGCAGGTATCTGAGATGGCCGAGGCCACTTTATTTTTAACAGCATAGAACTGCACATAAGCAATAAAACATGACATGGTGTTGGTTGTGGTGTCACAACCACATGCCCAGAGGCAAAGTAAGGCACAAGGGTGCAGGCCAAGTGCATTCAGCCCCTGGAATTGCAATTGTGACACGACAAGTAAGACCCTGAGTGTCTTATTGAGTTTATAAAATGGATATTTTGATAAACACATTAAAATACATTTTTTTAAGCTGTTAAAAATATGCAAAAAAGAAGGAAAAGGATGTAATTCCTCCACAGCATGTTAAATGTGGCAATAGTAGCAAGCTACCAGTAGGGGGAGCTGCAAGAATAGCTATTGAGAAGGAACTTTTTGGTAGGGCTATGCAGGAGACGAACATTATTTCCCAAATAGCACGAATAGTAGGGTTTCTGAATATTCAGCATCCATTCCCAAATAGGGGACTATGCTTATTCAGGAAATTATTTATTCATCTGTACAAACCCCTCCCCAGCTCAAAACCAGGTTATACCCCCCACCCACCCACTATCAAAAGCACAATCAAACCTTCCTCCCCTCAGCACCCACAAGTTTTTTTTTTTCTTTTAATACATTAAAGTAAACCTTCAACTGTGTGACTGGCTCAACCAGTCCACCTCCATGGCAAGCCACCTTCTTAATGTAAAGCAGTCTTTGTGCTAAAAATATATAATGTATGCCCCCTGCACAGCACCTGACCATACCTACTCCTACACACCAGCACTGAATTCTCAAATATAAATTAAGAAGATCACTTGTTCAACCCTTCCTCCTCCATGGCCAGTCGTCTTCTCATGAATGAAAGCATGTGTGTGCTTGCTATATAGTACAACCAGCTGATCACGTGATCAGTTGGTTTTCATATAGGAAGCAAGTGAGCACTTTCATTCATGAGAAGGCTGCCAGCCATGGAAAAGCAAGGGTTGAGCCAATCACCTTGTCAACATATATTTGAGAATTGAGTGCTGGTGGACAGGAAAGAGTAAATAGGGTTGGGTGCTGTGTGAGAGTGACATTAATTATATTGTTTTAAGCACAAAGAGTGCTTTATGGTGGTCAGCCATGGAGGTAGGTGGGTTGAGCCAGTCACCTAAAGGGGGAATTTACTTATGGGTGCTTGTGGGGATTTTGCCTTTGATAGACTGTGGGGATGGGGTTACTAAGGCTGGGTAAAATTTACCTTCTCCCAGTGGAATTCTAGCAAAATGCTGATTTTGCTTCTGTGAAATTTCACAAAATTTCCATAAAAGTGCCATGAAATGTTGCCAAAATTGTCATTTCAGTTATTTCCACACAAGTTACAATGTGTAAATCCAGATGTCAACAAATTTGGTGTGGTGACATTGGAAATGTCCTTAGAGATGTGTACTGAGTTTTAAATCTCTGTCTTTAAAGATGACTGAGTTATAAGCCACCAAATGTTCAGAATTTTTTTAAATTACAGTTATGTAAGTGTGGGAAGTTGCAGATTTCTACCTTTAAAGGTGATAGAGTTATGAGTCTCCAAACTTTTGGAAGTTTTAAAATCAAATTTCACAATTACATAAACTGCTGAGTGTTAAGCCCCTATAAGTTTAAAGTTAGAGAACAGAATATCACCAATGTTATGATGCTCACTGACCCTAAATATTAAGCTTTAAGACAATCCCCAAGGCCCAGCATCAGAGCATCATGCTGCCATGTTGATGACCAGGGTTCAGAAGCGTACTCGGGAAGTCTCGTCTGGAGGCAGGCCATGGCTAGAACATACAATTTACATAACCATTACTTCTCTATATACTGTAGCAGTTTCTATGACTCTTCCAAGAAAGTATGCATCTATGTTTTCAATTATCTTGCACCAAAGGTGGCTACGTTATAAGCAAATAAATATTTTCAGAACTTTTCACATGGATATCAGATTGCCAGAATTTGAGCCCCTATAACTTCTGCACCCTTCATCTAAACTGCATACCTCGAGGAGAAGCACACACCGAGTTATGGCCAATTAAACAATCTCAGAAAATTCCAAAACAATTTCATGAAATTTCACCAAATGTTGAGAAAATTCCACAAATACAGAATTTGCTGATTTTCACCCAGCTCCTAGGGTTACATGATTGTTTACCTGGTTTTGGGCTGAAAGACAAGGGGCTGTTTCATTTTCCATTTTTTTTAAATGGCCAAAAACCCAAATACCGAATAGTCATATACTGGTCTGCCTAATATTCGGCCAAATATTTAGAAAAGGGTATTCGAAGTGTCCTACTCTTTAGAAGGTTCTGAGAGTGCATATTGGTAATTTTGGTACTGAGGTAGGGTGGTTCCGGGACTTGTTCATACCCATGTGTTGTGGCCTCCCAATCAAAAAGCTGCAAACAAGGTTTAGCCAATCTGGATGCAGAATTTCCTCTACCCATTTTATAACACTGTTTAACATAACCAGTTTCAAGAAAGGAGCAAACACAGAAACATAGAAGTTGATGGCAGATAAGGACCGCAAGGCCCATCCAGTCTGCCCATTTCTTTTTCTACCTTATGAATGTGCCATTGGCTCTGTCAATGGTCTATCTATTCATACTCATCTGTATTGCTCCCTTATGCCTATCCCATGACTGTTTGAAGCACTGCACTGTATTTCTATCCACCACTCCCAGAGGTAGGCCGTTCCATGCATCCACCACCCTTTCTGTGAAAAAGAACTTCCTCACATTACCCCTTAATCGGCCTCCCTCTAATCTCATGCTGTGTCCTCTTGTCCTCCTAATTTTTCTTATATTAAAACATGTTAAACTCTTTCACCTTGTTAATACCCTTAAGGTGTTTAAATGTTTCGATCATATCACTTCTTTCCCTCCTTTGCTCAAGGGTATACATATTGAGCTTCATTAATCTGTCCTCATATGTTTTCTGATGCAGTCCCTGTACCATTTTATTTGCCCTTCTCTAGACTGCCTCAATTTGGTTAATGTCCTTGTGAAGGTCCAGCTTCCAGCACTGCATGCAGTACTCCAGAAGGGGCCTAATCAGTGTCTTGTAAAGAGGGATTATTACTTCCCTCTTCTGACTTGTGATACTCCTACTAATACACTCCAACATCCCCCTAGCCTTACCTACTGCTTTAGTGGTCTGCTTGGATGATTTCAGGTCATCAGTGATGATGATGCCCAAGTCTCTTTCTTCCATTGTGACTGCCAGCAACTCCCCTCCCAGTCTATAGGTGACTTTAGAATTTCTCTTCCCTATGTGCATGATCTTGCACTTCTTTGCATTAAATCCCAGTTGCCTCTCTTTTTACAATTGTGCTAGTTTATGCAGATCTCTTCTTATTCTGCCCACCCCATCTGGATCATCTACTCTATTGTAGATCTTGGTGTCATCTGCAAACAGACAAACCTCACCCTACAGTCCATCTGCAATGTCATTGATGAAGATATTGAAGAGGACTGGCCCCAGAACTGATCCCTGAGGTACCCCACTTGTGTCTTGCATCTCTTCTGACTGTATACCATTTACCACCACTCTCTGTGTTCAGCCCGCCAACCAGTTTGTCACCCAGTTGACCAACTTCTGACCCACCCCAAGCCTACCCAGCTTATTAGTCAATCTTCCATGTGGAACAGTATCAAAAGTTTTGCTGAAGTCAAGGTAGGCGACATCAACTGCTACGCCTTGATGCACCACTCTGGTTACTCAGTCAAAGAAATCTATGAGATTAGTTTGACAGGACCTTCCTTTTGTAAACCCATGCTGTCTTGGACCCTGTGCTCCTATGGATTCCAGGTGTTGCACTATCATTTCCTTAAGGGGTGCCTCCATAATCTTGCCCACTGCTGAGGTAAGTGACTGGTCTGTAGTTCCCTGCCTCCTCCCTGCTACCACTCTTGTTTAGCGGGATCACATGAGCCCTTCTCCAGTCTTCTGGGACCTCTTCGGTGCTCAGAGACTCCCTAAACAGTTCTGATAATAGCTCTGCTAGTTCCACCCTTAGCTCCTTTAGTACCCTGGGATGTATGCCACCAGGTCCCATTGCCTTGTCCACCTTGGGCTTATTGATCTCTTGTAGGACCCTTTCTTTTGTGAAGGGACTAGTGCACACCTCCCTCTCCCTGTGACCATGATGCTGAGCTGTGGACCCTGTCCTACCTTCTCTTTGGTAAATACTGAGCAGAAATATCTATTTAGGATAAATGCTTTTACATGGTCCTCCTCCTCACATGCCCCCTTTTCCCCTTTGATCTTAGCAATACCCCATCGGGACTTTCTTCTTTCACTAATGTATCTATAGAAGGTCTATCACAATGATAGTCCGCTGTGTAACCTAGTTTAAGAAGGACAACAAAAGCTGAGTAAAATGAACAGCAATAAAATAGAGTTCACATAGACTGGTAACAAATGCACCAATGCTCCTATGGCTGAGTTCCAGCTCACAGCCCCACAGCTCATCCAGCAGCCTGCAAGCTGAAGCCTGGCAGGACATAGGCAGAGCTTGAGTTTCAAATACTTGCCACTCCATCCTCATCACGGAGTTCACTTGCCACCTGTCCTTGTTCTTGCTGGGGCTTGTGATGGTTCTCTGAACTCCTCCTCACTCTCCTTGTCCAGCGGCCATCAATACTCCCAAGGCTGAGTTCCAATTTGTAGCCCCACGCTCATCCAACAGCCTCCCTGCAGCCAATCAGAAGGCTGAAAACTAAAGTCTGAGAGGGACTCCTCTCTCTGAAATACACTGACTCCCAAGCGACCCCTAAGTTAAGGACCAGACACAAAGGAAAACATAAAGTGCCTGCCTGCAGTCAGTCCAGTGACTGTTATCAGCCAGACATGCTGGTCAGCTCTCATTAAGTCCATCCCAGAGTCTGCAAGGTAGCCTGCTCAATCTAATGCCAAACCATTAATCGCTACCTTCACCCTATCTGGGTCACTTTGATCCTTGCATTTGATCTGGACTTTGCGACTTTGTTTTTATGCTTTAATTCTACTATTGATTGTGCCCCATCTGGGTTACCTCGAACCTTGCATTTGTTACCAGTCTATGTGAACTCTATTTTATTGCTGTTCATTTTACTTAGCTTTTGTCATCCTGCTTCAGCTAGGTTACACAGCAGACTGTCATTGTGATAGCATCTTCACTCCAAGATATAATGCTTTGTTACAGGTTTTCTAGCCTACTATACATATTGGCATAGCTTGTGGCCATTCCCAGCTAAGTTACACCCAGCCTGCTCTAGTCACCATTAATTGCTTCTTACCTAGTTGATACTGTCCTTTAGTACTGTAAACTTGCATTGTTATAACCTCCATTTTGTGCTACTGCATTTACCTAGTCTATTTCAGAGCCTGTTAACTTACCTAATTTCTGCCTGGGATCTTGCCCTGGGCACCATTTAACTGCTGCTTGTCTAACCTGTGTTACTTAGTTTACTGTAAACTTACACTGCTATAGTCTTGACTGTGCTGCCTCATTCACCTAGCCAGATCTCATTGTGCTGTAGCTTATCTAACTTCAAGTTACACTGCTTGTTAGTAACCCTGCTTGTTGTGAGATAATTGTTTAATTGCAGCACCTGCCTCACTGCCACTGTAATGTGATGTTTTACCTGTTAAAAGTCACCTGCTTCTGTCAATATCTATCTATGCTCCATAACCTCCACACATGCCTTACTCATCTTTCCCTCATACGCATGTCCACATCACACCTCTCCCCTTTCCTCCATCCTTAGAACTGCCTTACCCTCTCATCCATTGCCTTTTTGCCTTCAGTTCTCCTCCTCCTGCTGCTGTCAAGTCCACACCTGACCCTGAGCCCTCCACCACCAGCCTCACCACCTTTGCTTCAATCTATGTAACCCTGATCATCCACTGAGGGCTCTCCTCCCCCTCCTTCAACCTCAAATTTCTTCATCGCACTTTCTCATGCCTCCCCTTCACTCCTCCCCCTCTTTTGAAGGGGAGGAAGTCCCACACCATTCTACTTCTATTCTTCCTTCTCCTCCTCCTTCTTGTTGGCGATGTTGAACCCAACCTTGGCCTCTTTTCTCCCTCCTCTCCTCTCCTCCTACCTTTCCTGTGGCCTCAGCATTTTCCACCTAAATGCTAGAAGCCTCCTTCCTAAACTTGAACCCCTTAAAGTCTGGGTCTCTGAGCATTTTCATGGCCACTTGTGTATCTCTGAAGCTTGGCTATCCTCTAGGGTACCTGACTCCTGCCTGGCTACCCCCAACTGACACATTTTCTGCCAGAGAAGGACCATGGTAAGTGTGGTGGTGGTATTGTCCTGTAAGTTTTCAGATTCTTTCTTGCTCCATCACTTTCAGAGAGTCTGACCCTTCCTCTCTCAAGCTCCTTCCAGCTAAACTATCCCTCCCTTCCACTCTTCCCATCTTTGCTGGTGTTCTCTATGCCTCTCATAAAACCTCTCACTATTGCTTGGCCACCCCCCTCTCATTTCTCATTGTCCATGCTGCCTGCAGTGAGCTCTTCCTTCTTGAGGACTTTGGCATGAATTGGCTCTCTCCTGCCTCCAGGCCCACTTCTCACAGGACTGAGTTTCTAAACCTTACTCAACTAATTTCCAATCCCACCTGGCTCAATTCTCACTCCCTTACCACTCTTTTCTGGACTGGGTGCTCTCCTCCCACCCCACATATCACTGCAGCAGGCATCAGGCCAGATGCCTGCAGTGACCACTGCATAACCTACTGCATCAGGAAAGTTAGGTCCTTTTCATCCATCCACAAATACATTTGGTCCAGGTTCTTCCAATCACTTAACACTAGTGCCCTACTAAATGACCTTGCTGCCTTTGATTGGTCTCCCATCTATTTTGCCCCAGATATTGAACTGGCTCACTCTCTCTTCCATGCCAAACTTTGTCACACCTGGAACAAGTGTGCCACCCATTTGGAAATCCAGGGTTAAATGCCCCCATCACCCTTAGATTACACCTGATTTTATAGATTTGTGCAAGTCCTGGGATCAGGCTTAGGCATGTTTTAAATTTTTCCAATCCCTGCCTGACCTCTTATCCTACAGGTCACTCAGGAATTCCTGCTAGCCATGTTGCTAAGGCCTTCTACATCAAAATCAAACTTTCAGTCCAATCTTCGTTCCTCAACTAAATTTTGGAAGCTTATCAGCTCCCTCTTTAACCCCCAACCCAGTTTGCTCCCTCTGTTCTCCTGGTTGATGGCTCACCAGTCTCAGACCCTCCCTCTGTTGCTGCTCATTCTAACAAATTCTTCACTATCTGCACACTCCCCTTCCTGTATCGCCTGCCCCCGCTTCTGTCTGCTTCTGCCTCTCCACTGTCTCACTCACCTGAGAGCTTACAGTTTCCACCTGTTTCTCCTCAGGAAGTCTTCTTCACCCTTTCCTTACTTCACCATTCCAACTCCAGTCTCTTATTTGTGGAACATCTCCTTCTTCCTCAGCACTGTTCCTCGGGCCTGGAAAATTATAAAGGTGATGTCACTGCACAAAGAGGATGACCCATCCTTCCCTGGCAATTATTGGCTGATATTCCTCCTTCCCTCTCTTGCAAAGCTGCAAGAGAGTATAATCTACTCTATGTTTGCTGATTTCCTTCATTTCTTAAACTTCCTCTTCCCCTTTCAGGTTGGCTTTAGGAAGCCTCATGCCACAGTCTCCTTCTTGCTGCATGTAACTGACTTTATCCCCTCTGGGATAGATCAGGGACATATGATCACTGCCACATCATCACTCTAGCCAAAGCCTTTGACTCAGTGTCTCACTCACTTCTCTTGGTCTAGCTGAGCTCTGCTGGCCTCTCATCTCCTACTATTGACTGGTTCTGCTCATACCTCATGGGCTTTCAACAGCCCATACAGTTGGGAGGCACCCCTTCCATTTCCATCCCAGAAGGGTCCCACAGGGCTCCATCCTGGGTCCTATCTTGTTCTCAGTTTTCCTCAGTGACCTGCCCTCTGCCTGTGCCTCCTCAGTTATCGATATGTATGCAGACAACACAGTCATATACATTTCCAACCCCTCAGTTTCAGCTGTGGAAGATCTGCTCCAGCTGGACTTCAATAACAACTGAGCTGGTTCCACACCAATCAACACAGGGTCAACACCAATGAAACAGTTTCCATGACCTGCACCAGCTCAGAAACTGACTAGGGTCTCACTCTTACCTGTCTTCTCCATATTTGCTTGGATCCCTCTTGAAGTAGTCACCATCTTCAACTACCTTGGTGTATAGCTTGATAGTAAGCTGGACTTCTCTACACACAGTGATGCCATCTATGCCAAGTTCTGCCCAAATCAGTGCTCTGTACCACAGTAAGGACTGTCTTCCCTCCAGGTCCACTAGGAGCTGGTGTCCAGAATTGTTCTCCTGGTCTTTGATTATATGGATGTGGTCTATGGCACTGCCCAATCCTCTTTACTTGCCAAACTGGATACGCCCTGCAATGCTTCCTGTTGTTTTGCTACCAACTCTTCCCCTGCACTCACTAACGGTCCCACTACTCCTCCCTTTCTATCCTCCCACTATCCTCACATCCATAGTCCTACTGTGCATCACTGATTGCTAAACACTGATTTGTGTCCCTTCCCTCATACTTCTCCTCAGTCCTCTCCCCTGCATCTTCGTCTTCCTCCTCTCAGTGATCCAGGGATCCTAACAACTTCTCCATTCCCCACCCCCACTCCTCTGCTGGGCAACCTGCATTCTCCTACCATCTTCTCTTCCTTTGGAATCTGCATTCCTTTTACCTCTGCCTCTCTCCCTCACTCCCTGACCTTAGCTATCAGCTAAGGCAGCTCTGCTCTCCCCTGTCCCTGTCAATCCCACTCATGATTCTCCTTGCCCTCTTTCCTGTCCTCCCATCTTAAAATGCTCTCCCACTTTTTTGTTAGGCTAAATGTGACTTAGCCTGATGTCCAAGTCCATATCCCAATTCACTGTCACCTTCCTCAACAGGCACTGTGCACTTTACTACACACTTGCCTACATTTCATCTGCTAAGAGCAAGTTTGTTGTCATCTGCTTGATCATCTACACCTTTAAAGATACTGTATATATATAACAGGTGGATGATGTTTTTATTATTTATCTTTTTTCTGTACTCCCATTTCCCTCTCCCCTTGGTTGCACAAGGAAATGAGCCTTGTCTCAGTGCGCCTTATTTTCAAAATAAAATAAAAAAAAATGGTTAAAAATAACCCCTAACCACTCCGACAAATGAAATTCCAATGTCAGATGAAACCAAATTCCAAAAGGCAAGGCAGTTAAAGTTGTTTATGTGTTATTCCTAGCTTTTTAATGTTGTCGTGAATAGTAGAATAAGTTGAAATAATTTATGCACACATGAGACAAGAAGGCAAATATTTTCAGTTCATATGCTTTTGATAAAGGCATATGCAGCCAAAAGCCTCAAACCTGACAGAGATCACCCTGGGCATGTACATCCATGTGTGTGACAGGGAGCGGGTGGTAAACTGATATAAAGAAGCAGCTACATTTTGATTGCCATATCAATACTTGGGGCAGGATTCACAAAGCCTTCTGAAGGTGCAAAACCTTCTCTAAGTCCACCAAACATCTGTAGCTATGGAAAAAAAGGGGAACTTGCTCTGAGTGCTATATACAAAAACCTCTGCAACTGCTGAAAAAATACACTATGGACTTTGGAAAACAGCGCAGCTGTGGAAGTTCCTAAGGAAAAAAGGTAATTGATAAGTATGGCACAACCCATCAAAGGCTATTCTCAGCAAGGTGTTTTCCTCAGTTGCAGAAAAACTGTTACACACATTGCAGTAAGGCATAACACTCCCTCAGCAAACTGCAGTAGTGCCCCAACAGTTGAAATACAGTTAAAATGGAGGTCAGGCACAGGTAATAGCATCCCAGTGGGAGTATCAGTGGCTGGTGTTACAATAACATTAGCACACATTGCCATTGAATGGCAACAAACAACCACCAGGCCCAGTGCAGCCCATGAAGGAGCCCCACAGGCAGTAGAGCCTGAACAGCCTGCAGTGAGTTAGTCCTGCAGGCAACTGGAACACTCCAGGGAGGGACGACCAGCATTGACAGACAGCCACTGTAGTGCCATGGTATTGCTGGTACCTGTGGTCCTGCACTGGTCCCAGTTGAGCGACTGGTTGCTGGTCTCTCTGTGGGTGCTTTCAGTTTCATGCTATGGCAGAAATGTTAAAGTCTGCTGCTCCAGCTAATTAGGTTCACTGTTGCTGTGCCTCATAAGCCATTTCCACAGCTACGGATCCATAGTTGTGGATTTTCAGCACTTGCTCAATTTCCGCAGCCTGCTGATTTTCTGCAACTGTGAGGATTTTTGCAGAATTCTGCATCTGCACAAGTATTCTTTCAGAATATCATGCAACTGCGTTTCCGCAGTGCTGCAGGCTTTTTTCCCACTGCTGAGGAATTTTGGCCTTCTTTGTGAATCCTGCCCTTACACTCCAGCACACCTGACTCATACACACACTACACATACCAATAATCTTTCAAATCTGCACAAAATTGTATGTATGACATAAAAAAGACTGCATAATCAGGAAGGTCGGTAATTTACCATTTTTGTAGTATCTGTAACAACAAATAGAACCAAAAGTCTCAAACACAAAATGGGTCAGCAAATTTGTGTTTGTGTAGAGGTGTAAGCAGACCACAGAAACCTCCTACTAAAATACTCAAGAATAAGAAGGGGCAAATTGTAATATTCTGTAGTGGGTAACTGAGCTAGATTATTACAAAACATAATCTGTTACACTAATTTCATGAAAACCTCAGACTTCCAATAGCACCACATGTAATAAAGAATTAAGAAAACAGTAAAAAAAAAATGGCTAAAAACAGCAGTTCAAATGGAACTGCATATTAACCCTTAGGCTTCTGACAGAATTTGAATGTATAGGAATTCTGAACTAATACAGTATATCTATATAATTACAGGTAACCCCCTTTATCACATTGTTTGCAAGGGTCTCCCAAATGCTATAGTAACCCCAAAACAAGTTATTACAGCATTCACAAAACTTTCTATCACCTCCAGTATCCTTTGTGTGTCACTCAATAGTATCACAACCCTTCATTGGCTCGTGCTCTGCATGTGGGCGGTCTGAACAGTAGTACAAATATGGCAGCTCAGTTTTCCGCTTGCTGATGAGCCGATTTTGTTTACAGCCCTCCCCATCGTTATTTGATTTTTTATTCTTTATCTAGTTAATCCTGCCTTTCAAGTACAGAAGAAATATCTGATTGATCTTGCTGTGTCTCTCGATTGGGAGATGCCGACTCTGAGAAGAGTATGATTCAGAACAGACCCAAGTATAAGCCACAGCTGATCAGTTCCAAAAGAAAAAAAAGGTCTGTCTGAGAGAGCGAGGGAGAAAGGGAAGCTGTCTGTGTGAGAGAGAGAGATAGAAAATGTGAGTGAGTGAGAGAGTGAGAGTGTGTGTCTGTAGGTATGGGAGACACTGTAAGCACAAGAGACACTGACCAAGGGTACTAATTCCTTGCACCAGTAATTATAAAAAAATACTAGATATGCAACTGTGTTCTATAAATTTATTCTTTTTGCCCCTCTGTCTCTGTTGATCATCCGCCTAGTCATGGCACCTTCATCGGACTTCCACCTACCCACTGTGCTCCTCGCCACAAAACCCCTAACTTACCCCTTGGAGGATGGGGTTGCGGCACTAGCCAGGAGCTGCAATCCTGGTATCTAACTGGGGAGAGCCAGTCAGGAGGCTAATTGAAGCTGAAGGCAGGCTTCATGGAGGTGGTAGACAGAGGGAGTTTTCTCTCCTATTTTTGCTGAGGGCGGGGATGTGCAATAACGTCTTTCATCCACCCCGCCTCCTTGGTGCTGTTGTTTGTCGGTAGCTGTGGTGCTCCCCTGGCATTTGCCAGGGGTCCATCGCGCTCCAGATGAGATACCCACCCTTCCTCCAACGACCCAGGTCCATTCCTGAACCCAGGTCGCCGGCGTCGCTAGCAGAAATCCAACTGCTGCACCGATGGGCCAGCTGCAACTGTGTTCTTATGGATTTTTTTACACACCTTCAGTGAGTAATGACCTTATAAACCTCTCAAGATTCACTCTGAAGGTTTATGGGTCATCACACACCTTGGGTGTGTAAAAAAAATGCATAACACACAGTTGCATATCCATTATTCTCTGTATGAGTTCCCTAAGTGGGATGCACAGCTGGGGCACACACAGTGTGTAAACATGGCATGCACACATCCCAGGGAAGCTCATCTCAATGTCATATAAGCACAGCAAGGGTTAAGCTAAGTCCATTAACAATATGCTCCTACAGATATTAATGTGTTTCTCAAGTCTTTTTAATGTTGCAGTGAGTGGGGGGGGGTGAGGTAAGATAATTGTAATGCTGCTTAGAAAGAAGAGGAATACTGCAGCATGTACAATGGATAAATTTAGATGAAGAAACATACTTTCCTATTTGTGTAGTTTCTGTAAACACACATGCAAGTAAAAGCCTCAGCCCAGTAACAAGCATTATGAGTATGCAAATCTGCATAGCTGTGAGGGTAAACTGACTAAAAAAAACTTGTTACTACAGTCTGATTATAATGTCAGTACTCAGAGCTCAACAAATCCAACTCATACACAGTAAATGTAACAATAATCTTTAAAATCTTCACAAAAGAGTACAGATGATATGAGGCAATTTAAGCATAGCTTTCACCTACAAAAAGTGCACAAAACAGATGGCAGATACTTTCCAGTTCATGTGGTCTGGATTCTGTAAACACATATTAAATTAAAAGCCTTAAAAGCGTAATGGGTATGCACATCTTTGCATATGTGTGTGTGGGGCGTTGGTAATCTGTCAAGCAAAATGCCCAAAATATTTCCTTCTGAAGTCCACAGTAATATAATGGAGTACAGTACCCTAGTGAAGAGACAAGCTGCAATATTCCACACCACCTACAAGCATCTGAAAATGCAAAGTGCACTCCAAAGTTTAAGACAGCACAGAACTGCACCACAGTTTTTACATAATCAGCTTCAAGAAGGCAGTGAATATATCCCCCTAACATGTTCACTTGGGAGCTTAAGCAACAGGTTGGTAGAAAAGAGGCCGGGAGTTATATTTTGTTTTAAACTGAAATATTTGAATAGTTTGTAAGTGAAATTAGTTCTGTGTGTTAAAAATTATTACCTTGAATTTGAACTGATACTTGGGCTGTGATATTGTAGGTTTGGGGATAGATGTTTGGCAGGGAAAATTAGAAGGTAATTTAAATGTGTTGTTTGCCTGGTGTTTGGTAAGAGCCCTCCCACCCACTCTGTTTTGTAGGCTTTCTAAATACTGAAAAGCCACTGGGGTTGGGATTGAAGGGCTGAGTATTTCTGTTTGGGACTGAAATTTGAAGCAACAGGAGTTGGTGGGCCTGTGACATCATACGGTACCTGGTGTCTGCTTACACACACTGTTAGTGGGACTGAACACATACTGGACTGTATGTGTTTGTGAGACTTGGGAACTTTGTTGGTGGGGTTGAAATTGGGTTTGTAAATAACTACAGTCAGTATAGAGAGAAACTGTTCTCCAGGGGAAAGGGACTGAGAAAAGGGGGTGTGCTATTATAAACAGAGGAGGATAATCAGGGTGGCCATATTCCACCATGGCAGGCATCTTCGGAAGGGTTGTAGGCTGCACAGGCTGTGGGATGGCAATAATTCTAAATTGGGCCTGGAGAGAGGGAGGCTGCCCACTCTGTAGACAGCTATCTTGTATCAGGAGTGAGGTATATTGGTTAAGGAGTAAGCTGTGGGAGCTGGGGGGTGTCCAAGGATAAGGGGTGTGGATATGGGCAGCAGAAGGGTGGGGCTGAGGGGAGGCTGGGGCAACGCTCTGAAATTACAGGACATTATGCTACAGCAAGCAGAAGGGGGGATATTAGGGACAGAGGACCCTTAGATAGGGAAGTTGATGCTAAGGGGAAAGCGTACAGGGTGAAAATTCTGAATTCAAGGAGACTGGAGGGGGAAGAGTCAGGAGGGGCTGTTGTGCGGAAGCCTAAAACAGCAGACTGTGGGAAGGGAGCTCCTAAGGTGAACAGTGCAAGAGAGGAAGAAGAGGGTCAGTTTAGAGATGCAGTCAGGGGAAACTCGGGTTACTTGATGGAGGCTGACATAGAGTGTCACAATAAATTTGAGATACTAAGCATCCTAGAGGGGGAGGAAGGGGTTGGTGGAAATGAGGAAACTTATACAGAGGCCGGGGGGAGGGAGTCAGATACCCAGAGGGCATCACAGAACAGCTATGGAAAGGATAGACATAGTCCCAGAGGGAGAAGGGGAAACATATATGTTAAGCAAATGGGGGAGATGCAACATATTCCAGACATGAGGGAGGAGAGCATGATTGGAGAGAAACTGGGAGACAAGGTGGTGGGAGAGGAGCCCCCCTTCAGCAGGAAGGTCAGTACCAAGGATGGGGCCCTAGCTAAAGGGGACCCACAGAGAGCCTCTGGAGACAGGGGTACTATTACAAGGGGGGATGGGGGTGTGGGGGAAGGGAAACCATCAGGGCCAGGATAAATGGTTCAGATAAGAGAGGGTTAAGGGACACCTATTCAGAGGGTTTGAGTTAAGTGGCAAAATAGCAAGGGAGGCAGAAAGGGGAGGGTGACAAGGGGTCTCTAAAGGCAGGAAGACTCCCATGAAATTGCGATCATGAATAAAGTGGGGAGGGGCTGAGAAGGTATAGTGGAGGTAACCATAAGGATGATGGCGGTGTTAAGGTTCTGTTACTGGGAGACTCGATGATTAAGGGTATCCATTGGGAGGACAGGGGATGGATGCCATAGCCAGGTGAAGGTAGTGAGTATCTCTGGGCTGACAGTGCACAGAGCAAAGTTCATGTGTATGAAATGGTTAGGATTGTGGAGGAAACCAGATTTCCTGGTGCATTTGGGAACTAATGATCTAGAGGAAATAGCATTATGGAAATCCAAGCAAGGTTCCAAGAACTTGCCAGAGTCTGTCGGGATAATGGATGCAACATTTCTTTTCGAGATATTGCCAGTACCAAAGGCCTCAGTGGAGAAAAAATGACTCACAGAGGTTAATGAATGGCTCAGGAAGTGGGGTGAAGAGAATGGGTTGGGGTGTTAGGGAACTGGAATGGAGTTTGGGAGGATAAGGGACTATATGCTAGGACAGGTTTCATCTTGCCCCATTAGGGAAGGAAGTCCTTAAACAGGGGATGGCTGACTACATACAAGAAAGGTGGGGTTTAAACTTGTAAGGGGGAAGGGATAAGGGAGGGGCTGACCAAGCCTCCCTCCAGATGGAGGGAGTAACCTCTAGCCCAAGGGGAGGGGAAACAGACTGGAGGTGGAGGTTTCAGGAGGAGCAGGGGAGGATGGAAGTATAAGGAATCTGGGTGGGGTTGGACAAAAAGGATCAGGGATAAGGGGTGGGGGTTAGTGTTAGTAAATGCCAGGAGCTTGGGAAACAAGTTGCCAGAGTTCCAGGCCATGCTGTTGGGGGGGTGGATGTGGCGGCAGTCACGGAAGCGTGGGCCAACAAAAACCATGACTGGGACCTAAATGTACGGGGGTACACTATGCTTAGGAAGGATAGAAAGGAGGGCAGAGGGGGTGGAGTGGCTATGTTCATTAGAGATGACATAGAAATTGCTATGGTAGAAGAGGCAGAGGGAAACGTGGAGGCCTTATGGGTCACTACGATCCCCAGCAGGAGATAAGGTCAAGCTGGGAGTAGCATATAGGCCCCGGGATGAGTGATGTTCTAGAGGATGGTTTGCTGGACAACATCATTGCCCAGTGTGGACCAAAAGGGAAGGAGTGGTGTTGATGGGGACCTTAATATGCCAGGTACAAACTGGGGAACCATGTCCTCTAAGGTGGCCAAGGAGCAGAGGCTGCTGGATGGCTTCCAGGATGTGTTCTTAACACAGCATGTGATGGAGCCCACAAGGAGGGCATGTCCTGGATGTGGTTCTGGCAGATGGGGATCTGGTAAGGGACATGGTTGTACAGGACCCCTGACTGGGAGTGACCAAATACTGTCTGGTTTCAAATAAGCATTGGGGAGTGGGGGTGAGATCTAGGACACTGGCAGTGGACTTCAGGGGGCAGACTTTATGGGCATGGGAAATATTCTCAAGGATCACTTGAAGGGGATTACCTCAACGACAAGTGTGGAAAGGAGATGGGAGGTCATAAAACGGGGACTTCATGAGGCAGCCAGGATCTGCGCTAAGTTGAAACGTAAGGGAGCAAGGTCACATAAACCATGCTGGTGGTCCAGTGAGGTCCAGGTAGCAGTCAGAGAAAAGAAGGCGGCTTACAAAAAATATAAAACAACAAGAGGGGATAGGGATAAGGAAATGTACCAGCTTGCATCTTGAAAAGTCACCCGTATGGTGAGGGGAGCAAAGTCCAGTAAAGAGCAACGGCTGGCACAGGGGATACATGGAGGGGAAAAGGGGTTCTTCCGGTACATTGGGGAGTGGAGAAAAACTAAGGGCCATCTGCAGAGATTGAGATCAGAAGGAGGGTGGGTGGAAGAGGCGAGGGACCAGGCAGAGGTATTTGACAGTACTTTGCCTCTGTGTTCACTAGGGAGGGATGGGATATCTACAAAGCAAGGCACAAAGGTGATAGAGCGGCAGGGAGTGGATCAGGGAGCAACAGAAATGGAGCAAAAGGAGGGAAAGGTACTCAGGGTGTCACATCTGGATAAAGATAAAAGACCAGTAAGGTGGAGGGACAGATGATGCCATCCCACCAAAGGGTGTGGTTTGCCCTCAAGGCCCTAAAGAAAGACAAATCTCCTGGGCGGATGGCATTCATCCGGAGTACTATGGGAATTGGCGGACATACTGGCTGTACCCTGGTGGAGCTTTCAACAGGTCACTTGAGACAGGAGGGTACCTAGATTGGCGAGAGCACATGTGGTACCAATCCATACAAGGGGTCAAAGGAAGTACCAGGAAACTATAGACCCATCAGTTTAACCTCGGTGGTGGGAAAATTAATGGAGATTATACTAAAGGAACGATTAGGGGTTTACTTGGGGAGGTGGGAGGTCTGGATAGTCGGCAGCATGGGTTTGTGCCAGGTAGATCATGTCAAACCAACCTTGTGGAGTTCTATGAATGGGTAACATCAGAACTGGACAGAGGTAAGCCTGTGGATGTATTATTCTTGGACTTCAGACAGGCGTTTGACTCTGTCCCCACAATGGTCTGGTGGAGAAACTGATGGGGTTAGGAGTAGGCCCTTTGATGGTCAGATGGATTGAAAACTGGATAGCTGGGCGCTCTCAGAGGTAGTGGTCTGTGGGAGCTCTCGAACCCTACAGAGGTTGGTAGTGGGGTACCACAGGGCTCGGTCCTGGGTCCAATCCTGTTTAATGCATACATATCGGACATCAGGGATGGTATAGGGTGTGAAATGAGTCTCTTCGCGGATGACTCCAAGATGGGAGCAGTAGTTGAGGGAGAAGAGGGGAGGTTGGCCCTGCAAGGGGACCTGGACACCCTGGAAAGCTGGGCTCACACATGGAAATTAAGTTTCAATATCACCAAGTGCAAGGTGTTGCATCTTGGTCGGGAAACCCTAAACACAGGTACACCCTGGGAGGGGAGGTGCTGGAAGCCTCAACAGGGGAAAAAGACCTAGGGGTCATGGTGGATACATGTATGAATAACTCTGAGCAGTGCAGGAGAGCAGCTAGCAAGGCAAACAGGATGTTGGGATGCATCGCAAGGGGGATCACCTCTAGGAGCAAGGAAGTGATTCTGCCGCTGTACAATGGACTGGTTAGACCACACCTTGAGTACTGTGTACAGTACTGGAGACCACACTTGAAGAGGGACATACAGCTCCTGGAGAGGGTACAGAGGAGGGCAACAAAGATGATACGAGGGCTAGGGGATTTGACTTCGAGGACAGACTTGAGGAGCTCTGCCTGTTTTCATTGGAGGAGAGGAGAGACAGGGGACATGATTGAGGTCTTCAAGTACCTCAAGGGAATAAATAGGGTAAACATGGAGGGGATCTTTAGACTAAAGTAGGGAGGCATCACCAGAGGACATGGTTTGAAGTTGGAAGGTGGAAGGGTGAGGGGGGAAAAGAGGAGGAGGTTTTTCACTGAGAGGGTGGTGGACCCTTGGAATGCTCTGCCTGGTGAGCTGGTTCAGAGATCCACAGTGGAGGGCTTTAAGAGAGGGTGGGACAGACACAGAAAGTGGATGTATCAGATGATGGCCTGTCCCGGGGGGGTGGGGATGGATGATAGGGGTTTCTGGAGCACAAGGGATGGGAGGGTCTCGGCACCCAACTAAGGATCTAGGTTCAAGCAGACTTGATAGACCATAAGGCCTAATCTGCTGGCAAATAGTATGTAAGTATGTAACATAGCCAGGATATAGCAGGGTTAGTAGAAGCTACACTCCATAAAACTAAGCAGCTATTGTTTGTTGCTTGTGTTATTCTAATCTCTTTCATGTCATAGGCCTCTGTTTAGCAATATACATAGCACGTTGTGCACTGCATGACTGCCCTGTTCCACCTAAATGGTATGCATGGCTGGGGCACAGAGTGTGTAAGCATGCTGAGCACACATTCCAGGAAAGCTCTGCACATGCTTGTGTTAGATGGTTACATGCTGCATGCAGCATAACACACATGTATAGTGAAGTTTACTCCAAAAAGGAGAATGCACAGGCCATGATGGATTACACCAGGCCGGCACCTGCTGTAAACCATGGGCTGTGACCCCAACAGCTGTCTTCCCACAGTGATGCACCAGAACACACACTGTAGCCATAACTGCCCCCCCCCGTGGTTCACACATGCCACAGAGGTGCAGGGATGTTAGGGATGAACCCATACCTGGCAGTGTCCCCCATGTGATAGTGTCACATTCAACATCCCTTGTGGGAATCCCCTGTGGGGTACAGCACGTGATATAACTGAGGCAGACTCTGTACCACACAGTATGCAGCATCCTCAATGCAGGCCGTGGGTCCCCAGTACCATGTCTGACCTCTTACCGCATCACCTGGGACCCCCACCCCACTGTGCCTTACATAAGAGAGTCCCCATTCCCCCCTGCCACTAATGTCTCCCAAATGGAGAGCCCCATAACAGGGATACCCAAGCAGCCTGGCCAACATTGTACCCATGTAAGAAAGCAGATGACATTGTAGGCTTCAAAACAGTGCAATGTTTATAAGTAATCAGAAGGCACTGGGAGGGCCATATCAACAACATAACACACGAAAACAGTCAGAAACATATGGTACAAAAGGGTAGGTGTCCTTTATAATCCATCTAGATGTATGGCAGAAACAAATGACAAGAATGTGGACAGGTGCCACACTACAAACATTGTCCTCAAAGTGTCCAGGTAAGTCATCCTGTGTCCTGGACATCACTGGGGATGCTGTCCACCCTGAAGGGGCGCAGTGGTCCCCCTGTGGCTGGCTAGAATGGTGCAGGGTGGCTGACTTAGTCCATGGTATCCACTGTATGCTCTGTTTCCCTCAATGTCCTGGAAGAGTACATAGTTTTTCATTATGGTTAGACCCTCATAGATGGTATCCATGAGGGATCTGACATGCACCAAGGCCTTCAGGAGATGTGACAGTACAGTGCCCTTCCCCAGTCCATGCTTCACATGGATCTTTTCCAGGACCACCTCATACACTCAGTCCTCCTGGTTTCATTTAATTTCATCTCAGAGCTGGGATGTATGTATAGGTGTTTGCAGGGTACTCCACCTTTACCTGATGACACCTAAACTTCTCTGCAAGGGCCATTTGGGTATCAGTCGTATACAGCCCTATGGAGCTTGCCCTGGCAGCAAGCATGCTGCAGCAACAATCTCTTATGGTCTGGAGGATGTGGGTCATTTCCTGTTGTTTTTGGTGTACCTGCAGTGGCACATCTTCCTGCCCTCAATGTACTGTGTTTCCTGGGACATGGTGGCCTAGATGGCTCCGCACGAGGCAGTACCACAGCTACAGTCCTGGCAAACATGGGGCTTGGTGACACTACCAAGGCTTGCAGGGTCACCTATGTATCCATTGCTGTACCACTCTGTGGCAGTAGGCACCCCAGCAGCTCTGTTCTGCAGTCCTCATGACTACCATCCCCAATGTATTCTGGCCCTCCACTGGTGTCCTGAGGAGTGGACATCCCAGGTGTGGGCGATTGAGGTGCCAGACCCTGCATCAAACAGAACCACCTGTTCCTGTTCCTGGCCTCTGATACTCCACATACCCTGATACAGTTGTTTTCATTTGTGTCACCTTGCAGGGTTCAAGGCACCCCTTGCATAGGCTTCATGCTTCAACAGTGAGCCCCTGTGGCTGTACTTGTCACAATAGACAAGCACCTGAGTGCCAGAGTCCATACTTGTCTCCCTCCTCAGCAGTCACTCCAGTGTAGTTAGGGGTATGATCACTTCATGTGAGTCTCTACTGTCAGCCATTCTGACATACAAATTGCTTTCTGTTCCATCATATACTATGCCCCACCTTAACACACCTATACAGCATCTGCCTTTATACTCTATTGTTAGCCAGACAGAGCTGCTGCTGCTGCAGCAGCACATCATCATGCATATATGTCTGATATGGTATGCACCTTTCCATTGTGCAGTATACCCTGAATCTGCCCTGTGACCACCCACTGGGGTATACTCTGTATCTGCCCTGTGACCACATGTTGGTGTGGCTATCCTGTATTCCCTATCCTTAGGTCACCTCTTTGTGGCATGCCTGGTGCAGTGCTGACATTGGTGCCTCTGTTTCCCTTACTGTCAGCCCCCTGTATCACGCACACGTCCTGAACATGTGCTTCCACTCAGTGCTTACAGTGTGAGTGGGTGACTGACCACCAGGGAGCAGCAGGAACAAGGGGGGAGGTGAACACAAGTCCATTCTCAGAGGAAAGGGTAGTGAAGGGGCTTGAATCTCTGAAGGTGGACAACATAGAAAACCACTACACTTTGACTTTTGTCTTCCTCCCCTCAGAAAGACAAAAGTTGAAGCACAGGGGCTTTCTGTGGCATAGTAAAATTCACACAACATCTGGATTTACCTGTGAATAATAAATCTGGAGATTTTCAAACTGAAACTTTGACTCTGTGTCATTTCTTAAGTAAGAGGTACCAGAGCGTGCTTCCTTGCTTGATTGTACCTGTGCCACACAGAAGACTGGTAAAGAAATCGATCAGCCTAGGGGTGAGATCCAAAGTGGTGAACTGGATTAGGAACTGGTTAATGGATATGCAACAGAGAGTGATGGTAAATGGCACTCATTCTAATGAGGGGACAGTGACCAGCAGGGTGTTGCAGAGCTCTGTACTGGGACTGGTCTTCTTCAATGTCTTCATAAGCGACAGTGCAGAAGAACAGGAAGGGAAGGTATGCTTTATTGCAGATAGTGCCAAAATCTTTAAAACAGTACACACTCAGGAGGGGTTGAAGATATTGTGTATGAACCTTGTGAAACAAGAGAAGTGGTCATGAGTATGGCAGTTTGGGTTCAGTAGCAAAAAATGCACAATCATGCACCTAGGGCATAGTAACCAAGAGCTGAATTCAGGATGGGGAAAGCTACTGAAAGTCAATAAGCAGGAAAAGGACCTTGGGGTTATCATATTTGATTACATTAAAGTGGCAGGGCAGAGTGCAAAAAACAATGTGTAGGGCCAGTGGGATGCTGGGATGCATACAGAAATGTATCTATAGCAAGATGAGGAAGGTGGTTTTGCCACCGTATCATTTGCTTATGAGACCCCACCTGGAGAATTTGGATCCAGTTCTAGAGTCCACACCTCAGGAAGGACATAGACATGGTAGAGTCAGTCCTAAGGAGGACAACTAAAATGGTGCATAGGCTGCATCAAAAACCTTATGAAGAAAGACTGAGGGATCTCAACATGTACACCATGGAACAGGGGGAAGTGAGAGGGGACATGATAGTGGCCTACAAATACCTCACATAGGTGAACAAGATGCAGGACAGTAGTCTCTTTCAAATGAGAAAGAACACCTGCATCACAGGTCATGTGATGAAGCTGGAGAGGGTGAAGTTTAAAAGGGATGTGAGGAAGTACTTCTTCACTGGAAGAGTGGTAGGTGCCTGGAATAAACTAACAGTGGAAGTGGTGGAGGGGAAAACAGTAGCCAGCTTCAAGCACGCATAGCATAAACATGCGGGAACGTTAGTATATAGGCAGAGAGTCGGAACTTTATTGATTTCCAATTGAAATTCTAAGATTTGTATTTTCAGCAGTTGGATCTCCCTGCACTGATTGCAAATAAACACCTCAAAATTTGAATTGCAACTTAGACTAAATTTGCTACAAATCACACATGCTGTACCTACAATGGCATCCCCAGGATGAAATCCAATTTTGCAGCATTTTGCAGCACTCTGCAGAATGCTGTAGCACAGCTACTGAATAAAGCAATGTAATTTCAATGGCAATTAGACCCTTTTGTAATGCAGGAAAATGTGACACTGCCAGGATGAAGTGAATGACACAGTTTCCTGCACGACAAAAGGGACTAAATTGCCATTGAAATTACTTTATTCAGTAGTTCTGCTGCAGCATACTGCAGAGTGTTTTAAAAGTGAGTTTCATCATGGGGGATTCCACTGTATGTCTCCTGATACAAGAGTTACAAATCCTGCTGCTTTATTCATTGTGCACACAGGAGAGTTTGAAAAATACCCAAAGATAGATATGTATTTTTTTGCACTAACTACTTCAGTACGCTGATAATAATCACTTAGTTACCTGCAGAGTTAGTAGTCTGGAATAGTTGATCCCTGAAGTCCAAATTTTTTTAAGCAGTTTAAATCTTCTGGTCCACAGCCTCACAGCCTCCACAGAGGACACAGCATATATGTGCAGACCTGCTTGTCTCTGCACAAATCTCCACGCATGGCCCCTCTCACACTCTC
The DNA here is from genome assembly GCA_016271365.2 of Neoceratodus forsteri. Taxonomy (NCBI): domain Eukaryota; kingdom Metazoa; phylum Chordata; order Ceratodontiformes; family Ceratodontidae; genus Neoceratodus; species Neoceratodus forsteri. The sequence goes on along the minus strand of CM057453.1, from coordinate 367,987,160 downwards.
TGAAGGGTTTGGTTATACCTAACATGCCCTGGAAGTTCCTCCTGGGATCACAGACTAGCTATTGTGCAAAGCTTGCTAAGTTTACTAAACACACCTCCCTCAGAGGTAAAAAGACTGAGACACCAGCCAAACATGCTTTAAAATGTTAAAACAACCCTGATTCTTGCCGTACTTAGAAAGTCCCCATGCTTTACTGTAGTTCCTGGAATGAGGACAACACTATCCAACAGCCCACCCCACTGTTTCCTAGCAATGTGGTTCAGTTGTTTAGCAGCACCCCACACAATACAAGATACAAAAAGGTGTTTTGTCAAAGAATCACAATACTGCACTTTTAGAGGGTCTGCTCACAGTGTTATGTTTCCAAACACAAGGTGAAAAACTGAACTTCCCACTGTTCAAAGTGATGACAGCACTTCCAGTTCTTCTGAATCTTGTGGCAATGAGGTCTGTAGTTTCCTCCAGTTCCTTTGACTGTACAAGAAATAGTGGCAGGCACCATAATACAAAGCACAAAAGGTAAATCTGGGAATTTATTTTATATTGACCCTGCAGACAACTCTTGGGCTGTATGAAGTCTATGCAAAAATAAGATCAGTCATAGTGGCAAAGTGGCAAATTTTGGAACATCAGTAATTATATGATTTGCAAAGTCAGAACACCCAATTGAGTGGGGAAGGGCAGGGGACAGTGTGGTTGGTATGTGTAGTAGTGGAGCCAGTAGTGGTGGTGATGACCATAGTGACAATGAACTGGAAGCAGGAACTGACATTGAATCACTTGATGTATCCTTGCAGTCTTCCCAGACAAACATAGATTGTTTTCTTCTGACACTATCAAGTTCTTCAAAAACCAGAAGTAGCACTCCATGTGAAAAAGGCATGAAAAATACACTCTCCAAAATATTCAAAAGATCTCATTATTTTCATCAACTAACATTGCCACTGTTAAACAGAGCCATTGCAAAGCTGTTGGCCGATTGTCAACTCCCTTTTGCTTTTGTTGTCCAAAAAGGTTTCCTCAAGTTTGTGAACCGAATTGAAGCATGGTACGCTGTTCCCTCTCAAACATATTGCTCAACAAAAGCTATTCCACAGTTGTATGACTTGGTGTGTAGTGCAGTCACTAAGCAGTTGAAACTCTGTGAGGTGAAGCAGGTTCACATAACCACAGATATTTGGACGAGAAACTAAACAATTGACTACTTTACTGATACAGTTGAATGGGCAAATTTTCAGTCAGAAAGCAATATTCCCCACTCCACTGTAAGCAGTAGGAAGCAGGCTGTATTATGTGTTGCCACATTTGAGGAAAACCACACTGCTCTGAATATTTTGCAGGAGTTGCAAAATCAATTTCAGAAATGGCTTACTCTATATTCCTTATCTCCAGGGTTCATAGTGTCAGATAATGGTGCCAACATAGTCAAAACTGTTTGAGATGGCAATTACCAACATATGCTTTATTTTGCACATTGTTTAAAACTTCCCAGCCATAGTTTCCTAAATGGAAACAGAAATGTTAACCTGTTAGGTCTTGCTAGGAAAATATGCAGGCATTTCAGCCACTCTGTGAAAGAACCTGCAGGGGCTACAGAGGTCAAACAACTTACCATAGCATACATTAAAGGAGGAAATTTCAATATGCTGCAATTCGGCATTTTACATGTTGGAAAGGCTTCTTGAACAGAAGAAAGATGTGCATGACTACACCATACAAAATCAAATAGGTAAAGTACACATCATGCTCAGTTCCACCAGCTGGACTCTATATGAATCGTTGATCACCTTATTGGAGCCATTTGAGGCTGCCACACATGATGCCAGTGTGGACAGTGCAACTCTGAATCAAATTCTTCATCAAATAAGAGTTCTTCACATTTTTCTTGATGACATAAAGAAAAACTTTCATTCAAAAGAAAATACCACCACTGTTATGCTAGCAGTTGACTTGAGTCTCAGACTGTTGAATGATCAGAGAATAAATACCATGTTTAAGAATGACACCTATGTGTTGTCTACATTACTAGATCCCAACTTTAAGTGGAACAATGAAGCCATCCTTCCTGTAGGGGAAGGTACTGAGTATTGGAAAGACCTTCTGCTAACCAAATGTGACATTACCTTACCAACACCATTAACTGATGTACAATAGTCCTACCCTTCCAAACCATCAGAGTGGGGCAGACAATAGCACATTTATAAATTCTTCACAGGCACCATTGTCATCATCAAGGGAAAGAATATCTATAACTACTTCTTAGGCATCCTTTGTTCAGTGTCAGAAAGGAAAATCACTTCTGAGTCACCTGCAACAGCATGGAATAGCATCTGTAAAGAAAGTGCACCTGCTTCATCTTCCAGACTAGTAACCGTCTCATGCAGCACAATGATCCTGCTGTATTGTGTGGCCCATACTGTGATTTGTCTAGGGGAAGATCCATTACTCAACTGGAAGCAAAAGAGAACAATATGGCAAGATCTAGCAAATCATGCAATAATGTACCTCAGCTGCCCACCTTCAAGAGTATGTTCAGAACTCATATATTTAGTGCAGCTGGAGGAATAGTCACTGACCACAGAACACTGCTAATTCCTGCAAGTGTGTAATGGCTTACATTTCTCAAAATAAATACTGACAATTTCCTAATTGTTTCAAACACTGAATTCTGCGATTCTGGCTCAGAACATGAAAAACAGCCTACAAACAGTGATACTGAATATAATGACTAGGATGTGTATGAATAGAACCATCATCATTGCCACCATGCCAGCCACATGTGCACACTACTCTTAGTTTTCTTTTATCAATCATCCATTTTATATTATGTAACTTTGATGCCCACCATGGGTATAATTTCTAAAACTGGCAGCAGCCTCACTCAGATTAGCTACTCCTCTTGCACCTACCTCATCAATGCCCGCCATGGGAGTAATTTTTTAAAACAGCTACCGGCTCAGTCAGAGCAGCTGTACTTCTCATATCTACTTCAGCAATGCACACCACGGGTACAAGTTTTTGAAACAGGAGCAGGCTCAGTAAGAACAGCTGCACCTCTCATACCTACCTTAGAAATGCCTGCCATGGGTATAGATTTTGGACACAGCAGCAGGTTCCTTAACAGCACCTGAGCCTCTCGTACCTGCCTCGGCAATGCCTGCCATGGGTATAATTTTTGAAAACAGCAGCAGGATCACTAAGATCAGCTGCATCTCTTGTACCTGCCTCAACAATGCCTGCCATGGGTATAATGGCTCAGGGAACCTAACAAACAGTGTAATGGTCCAAAAGAAAACAGTCTGTCACATGATTTTTTTACAGTCAGGGTCTCAGGTAATTGGGTAGTAGAATGGGTCGGGTAGTAACTTCCTGAGCTGATCTGAGTTCTCAATTTTCATCTGCAGATTTTTAGGGTACTTTTGAGGAACCTGCAGGTAGTATTCAGGGTCGGGTATTTTAGTACCCACCCATCCCTAATTTAGACTTATGCTCAAACATGCTATGTAGCCTATGCTGGACATTGCTGGGTTCTGGGCTACCAAATAGCTGGACTAATCATGGTGACTTTGTTGGTGGGGTAATATTTGACTCCTGGGGATTCACATGTGCTGCTCAAATAAAAGCAATGATTTGGGGTATTTGCTGCAAACTACCATATGGTTTTGTGCCTGTAGGTAGTACTACTCAACCCACTACCACTGCTATGACCACTACTATGCAATCCAATGGATAGCTTCTCCTCTCTGTAGTTCTCCTTAATCAGTCCCCCCTACACCTGGGCTGCTACATTGGCATTTCTGAATGCCTTTGATAATTAAAATAATGAGGGAGAGGTAGCTTCCTTCTGGTGTTGAGTACAGTGTAATAGGTGCCTGGCCTTTAGGTGAATATGTTGCCCACTGGTCCTTAAGTAGCTGCCCCTTTTCCCCTATTAACTTGAGCTTGACACAGCTGACAGACAAAAGCAATTTCATTAGTTATGTTCAGTATACAGTATATATAAAAAAATCCCAAACTAGGGATTTGGTACACTTGATTTTTACATGGTGATGGGAGTGGAATGGGGAGGAGAAGGAGTGGAAATGGGTGCTTTTTGGTATGCGTTATGAACTTCAACACTGGGGGACTAACTAGTAATGGGCTTGTCAGTAAGAGATACAACTGGTACAGTATTTGAGGGATTTGGTAGTTGGATGGGAAAGTGGTGAACAAATCCATGCAGCTTCAGCAGCACCACTCTTTATGTTTTTCTTTTGGGGATCCCAAAGGGAATTAAAATCATGAACCCACAGCCGCTGATATCCTCCTCCTCCTCCTGAGCTCTCTCCTGCTCATCATCATTTTCTCTAGGATGTCTATCCCTCGCATCACTGTGTGTCTGGCACACATTTTGAAATTCAGTCACTTCTGACTGTGCAACAGTCTGATCTCCCTCCTCAGGCTTTGACTCATACTTAAGTTCCACAATCTCACTGGGAAATGAGAAACTATTATGAAGATCAGACTGGGCGCCACCACCAGCAGTCACAGAGATACACCAGCAACCTCCTCCTCATCCACTGTGCCTGAGCCAGAGATTTTGCTACCTTTTCTACTGCTCCTCTTGTCACCACCTCCCCCCAGTCCACAGCAGCATGGATTGCACAAATGTGGCAGATAATAATTTGACCAACTAATGCCACCACCAGTGCTGCCAATTATTTCTTTGCTACTCATAACACTGAAGCTGGAGGCCACAGAAGACACTGCTACAAAGACTCATTTTTTAGTTACAACACCCTATTGCCCCACAGAACATCTACACTTCTTTGCCACCTCTCCTAGCACTCCTCCTTTTAGTAGAGCATATCTTCCCAGTCATTAAATTATATTGATATTATTGTGATGAAAACAATTTAAAGAGAGCCTTCAGTACAGCTAACTAGCAGCAGCAACAGAAAGCCTCTCCCCTTAAGGATTAGCAGTGTGATCTGAAAAATAAGAAAGAAAGTTTACTGACCTACTAGTAGCTCATAACCTCCCCACCCAATTTTCTTTTCTTTCTTTTTTTTTTTGTTAAACACAGCAGGGATTATTATGACACAACTGGGGTGATTAAAAAGTTATTATAAATTCAGAAATGTAATTACGTGTTTTTTAATTTTATCTAGTATGCAATCATACTACAATAATTTTATTCAGCTTGTAATGTACAAATGCTACAATATTATGCTTTATTGATCTGCTAAGAATATATGTATTTAAGATTTATGCTTAGTAGTAACCTTGGGACACATTTATGTGGGATAATATTTAGTAATGAAATGTAGCCTCCATTGTATTATGATCCCTGAATGTTTATGCATTACAATCTTGGTTTCTTTCAAAAGTGATCACTGTGGCTCAGAGTCAGGGTGGGGAGGGATATAGGGTCATGATCTTCAACCGATACTGATTTTTGGATATACAGAAGATGAAAATACCTGATTGGAGGGTTTGGACCTGGCAGCAGGGACCAATACTTGATTCCAGGATGCATAACAGTTGAGAGTGAATGCCTATAATAGGGGTCACTTTGTGGAGTATGGAATATCGTGTACTATGGGGTACCCCACCTATACCCCTTATGGTGAACTCTAACTGGTGGCACAGGTAGGAGCACTTTGGATCCAGCAGCTAAGGTCCTCTGAATCTATTGGGGGATAGTAATCAATGTAGAAATCCCACTTTCTGGTTGTCTGTTCTATTGCCTAGTATCTGGCCTATCCCCTCCCATGAGGGTCACTCATGGTCCACTAAGTGAGGAACTAGGTGATTGCCTTAATGTACAGCATGACATTTTAGAGGGAAAATGTATATTTTGTATTAGACTTTATTATTATTAGCAGATAACATAAATATAGAATGTAATAAATGAACAGGGGTGAAATATAGTAAGATCTGAGGACAATTTCCTATTTGAGATTAGGATAAGAGTCAAAGTGCCCAAATAAATGGGTTAATAAACCTCATTACTATTACAGGTATATATAGTAGATTTGTTAAATATTGCTGTGTTGGGTGTATTTTACATATATATACATTTTAAAAAAGTTATTATAACAAAATGACAGAACACCATCACTTTAAGAACTAAATAACTAAAACTAATATAGAAAAATACTGAAAAAATACTTCACTTAAACATACCAACCGAAACAACACAGATAAAATGAGAACACACAAGATGTGGACCAAAGATAATGAACAACAAAAGACTAAGGGAAAAAATGACAAAACTCCTGCTATTCAGTCAAAAAGGCTCCTGATCTATCTGGGCTGCCTTAAGTACAGCAATTTTATAAGGGATGAGTTAACTTCACATGAGCATGCTGGAATTGACATATGGCTTCTGGGGAGGGTGGAAGCCAACGTGTTTTGCATTTTAAGGGTACAATTGAGGGATCTGCAGATGCACCCCAGAATAAGAGAGGCACAATAGGTAGAACTATTTTGATGATGTATTGGGAGCAGATGGGGAGGGACTAACAGTCAGGGGGACTCTTTCTAATGCATCAAGACAGCAGGAAGGATATGCTGAATCCTGCTGGTTCATCTGTGAGATGAAGGAGTGTTGTCTGGGATGTGGTTTTCAGTTTTGCCAAGTAGGAATAGGATCATACATAGGTAATGTGTACCTTCTAAAGAAGCAGATGTGGGGGGGAGAGAGAAGTTGAAGCTAATACCTGTTTTCTGTTTTGCAGTTTGGCAGGCATGGCTCATGAAAAGCATCAAGAGAAAAATGTAAGTAACAAGTGCAGCAACTGAACATGATCCAGTGCAACAGTCTGTAACAAGGAGGGAGATTTGGGCAATGGTGGAGGTGAAAAAGAGAAGAGGACCAGGGGTAGAACTGGATCACGAAGTGGAAGGTGCTAATGGGGGGAGTCTGGCAGTGGAGCACAGCAGCTGGCAGGACAAGGGATATAAGGAGCCACAGAGGATCGGGTAAAGGGTGATTTGATTGATTTAGGTCAGCACATGGCTACAAGGGGCAGTTGGGAAGCAGTAGGGTCTTAGAGCAGTGGTGCATCTGAATTTTCCAACTAGGGCAGGGCACTGGAGATGCAGACTGTCCAGGTCTGCAAGGGGGCAGTGGGACCTCACCATGGGTGGAACATATCAAAGAGAGGGAGGGAGGCAGGACTTAGAAACATGGGGAGACTTTGTAAGGCAATATAAATGGGGTTCAGGATGATCAGCTGCTGAAGGGGACCAACAGCTGGCATCAGGAGAAGATGAAAACTTGGGGGCCACAGAGGCTGTTGAAGGAGGAAAGCACATGGGCAGCCAAGTTAAGATGGGAACTTGGGGCCACAGGGGCTGCTGAAGGTGGACAGCAGTTAGGTGGCAGAAGTTAGGGCCATGGTGGGCTGCTGAAGGTGGACAGCAGGTGGGCGCCTAGAATACTACTGAGGGTCGACAACAGTAAGGTAGTCAGAATAAGATGGAAAGTTGGAGTCACAGCAACTGCTGAAGATGAACAGCAGTTGGGGTGGCCAGGACTGGTGGGTCTTTTGGAAGGAAGGGATAGTTGAAGGGTTGCCAAATGGAGAGGCAGAGGAAAATTTGAGGGCCACGAAGGGCTGCTGAAGATAGAAAGCAGTGGGGTGGGCAGGATACGAGGGAAGTTTGGGGGCCATGGTGGACTGCAGAAGGTGGACAGCACTTGGGTGCCCAGGTGGACTGCTGAAAGTGGACAGCAGTGGGGTAAACAGGATAAGATGGGAAGCTGGGACCACAGGGGCTGCTGAAGGTGGACAATAGGTGGGGTGGCCAGGTGTTGTGGATGCTTTGGAAGAGAAAGGCAGTTTGAAGGGTTGCCAAATGGAGGGCAACAGGAGTGTCACCCAGAGTGGTGGTGCCTGGTGGGGTTTGCATCCCAAAGGGATGAATGTTGGCATCGAGTATGTACCTAGGAAAGGTTTAACCTACTATTTGAAGGGACTGTAGAAGAGGGTTAGGAGAAAGCATATGTGGGAAGCTCATCATCCACTGCAAAAGCTGGAGATGGGCTAGTGGAAGGAAGAGGAAAAGGTGGGTGGGGGAGGGAAATGAGAGACAGAGGTAAAGAATTTAGGGGGCCCAGGGTGTACTGGACCAGAAAACAAGGACATGAGATGTGTCTGCACCCAGCCATGTGGGCAGCTTGTGGGGTATGCATTACAGAGGACTGAATGTGGGCATTGGCTTTGCACCCGAGTCCAGAATAGATTAAGGGATTGGAGGTGGTCAACAAAAGAATATGATTAAATCAATGTATATTGTATTAAAGTATTGATGAGTAATTTATATCTTATCAAACTATTAATGATGTAAATTAAGTTTAGTAGAGAATGTATGGTTACAAATCCAGATGAAAAACAGAGCAAAGATTATATCTGGCAACTGTTACAGGCTGCCAAATTCATGCTTTGAATACAATAATTGGTAACCCATGACATGGGCATCGGTGATTGGGCACCTACAATAATGGAGACCCAATCCCCAGTGCATGTCATCAGGGCTAGGGTAGGGTAGGGTGGCCAGATGGGGGGTTGGCAAATATAGTGATGGGATGTTGCTATACATACATGCGGGGGGGTGGAGTGAGCATGCACAGTGAGGGGCAGAAGGGATTGTGAGGGGTGGTGCTGCAGTAGGTTGGTGAGCTGGCCCCGTGACATGGTGAGTGGGTGGGTGGGTAGGCGGCATTGGTGGGCAGGGTGCTGGGTTTGGGTGCAGGCTCTAGCGCGTTTTTGTTGTGCCCGGCCCAAATATTATTTTTTTAATGGTTTTGCACCCCGCCAACATGCCACCCCCCTGCAGTTGAGAATCCTTAAGTAGGGGAGCACTGTGGTGCAGCCCCCTGCATAAACCATTATAAAAGCAAGTCCCCAGTGCCATTTTGCTGTGCACCAGGGAATCAGAGTGACTAAAGAAATTTTTGCCACTCTGACTTCGCAATAACAGCCATCAACTTTAGACTTTGACCGTTATCACATAAATCCCAATAATCTGCTATTAAATCAATTTATTGAGGAATCTGATATAAGTGATAGTGTAATAGTTGGAGATTTTAATCACCTGGGAATTAATTAGGGCACCTTTTCCCTAACAGATAACCATGAATGTGCATTTTTAAATACATTACTTTAGTATCTTAGGGTTTATGTCAACTAGTTAAAAAACCCACAAGAGGGAATAATATACTTGATTCATTATCCCCAATATAGAAGATAATTTATCTAACGTTTCAATCAAATGCCCATTGGGTGGAAGTGACCATACTTTGGTAATATTTAATATAATTTCATGTACAAAAAAAGGCATCACTAAAATCTTGTATCATTGACTACAAAGGGCTGATTTCCCTCGTATAATAAGTGCACTAAAGAGTTTTGACTGGGAACACAAGATATTACAACTGTCTGTAGAGGGAAATTGGTCCCTTATAAAGAAATAAGATTATAGATCTTGAATCAGAACATATACCAACAAAGAAGAAATATAATAATAAAAGGAAGAACCCATCCTGGCTTACAGACTTAGTTAAGAGACAAATAAAAAATAAGGAAAAGGCATACACTATGCTTAAAAAGGATGGAACTGAATAATCTTATACTACAGTAGATACAAATCTGCAGTGTGTAAATGAAAAAGCTTAATAGAAACTGAAAAGAGCAAAACAGAATTTAGAATGGCACATACCAAACACAATAAAGCATTCTTGTCTTATGTTAACAATTACAAAAACACCCCTAGTTCCCCACTGAGCTGGTTATAAAACTTACAAATTTGGATATACAGCAAGTCAAGATTTAGTTAGGTGGTGAAGCAGTTGGTTAACTGACTGTACACAGAGGGTGAGAGTCAGGGGTCACCTCTCAGATATGGGCAGAGTCACTAGTGGGGTTCCTCGGGGTTTGGTACTTGGACCAACTCTTTTCCATTTGTTCATAAATGACTTAAATGATAACACTACCAGTTCACTGGTTAAGTTTGCTGATGACACAAAATTTGGAAGGGAGGTTGACACACTAAACAAACATTTGAGTCTGGCCCAGGATCTGAAAACCCTCAAACAATGGTCAGTCAATAGTAAAATAAGTCTCAACCCATATAAATGTGTGGTACTCCATATGGGCAAAAGGAATCCTTGTTACAGATATCTATTATACAACCAAGCCTTAAATGTGTCTGATAAAGAAATGGACTTGGGGATAATTATTAACCATAAAATGATTGCCTCTGATCACAGTAAAAAGGTAATATTTGTAACTAATAAATTGTTAAATAGTATAAAATTAACTTTTATAAATAAAAATGAGTATTGTGTTATGCTCCTTTACAGATCATAAATCTGTCCACACTTGGATCTTGGATCACCCTTCTGGAACCCCTACACCAGACATGATATAAATCTGCTTGAAAGAGTGCAGTGTAGAACTACTAAATTGATCCCCAAACTAAAGAATCAGTTCTATACAGATAGACCATTTAGAACTGAGCTGCTGAGCTTAGAAGGCAGACGATACAGGGGAGATCTATTACTGCTCTATAAAATATTACAAAATAGCATACTCTCATCTCAATGTTGTTTTCAGTTAGCTATCAAAAAAACAACCTCAGATGCTGCAATAAACAGCTGATTATACCCACAGCAAATACTAAAAAGAGGGAATACTACTTTACTATCAGGGCAGCTAGAGCCAAAAATAAACTGCCACAACAGGTAATCAATGCCAATAATTTCAGGACATTCAAAACAAAGCTAGACCACTATCATAAATGGACTACTAACAATGAATAAATTCACTCACCAGGTGGTGGGAGACATTCTTGATGGACACACACCTTCTTTTGTCTTCACTAATTTAATAAACCTAATAGTAAATTAAGTCTGGTGATGGGATTTATATAAATAAAGTATGCCAACTGAGTACCCAGAAGAGTCTTGTGTATTTGGGGTAATTTTGGGAAGGGAATCCCATGACAATTGACACTTTGCAAACTGTGGAGAATTTGGAAATTAATTTGAAAAGAGAAGTCTTCCAACTTCTCCAAGATATAATTACAGTATGCATGAATGCAGAAAATGCTTTCTAGTTAAGACAAAGGATTTAATGGAAATAGGGGACATTTTTATCACACCTTTCTCTGCCAAATACGTTGTTAATTTTGAAGCTGAATGGTAAACTATTCACAATCCTGCCCAGCTTCAGGAATTGGTGTGTGTATTTATATTTGAATTGGAAGAACAGCAAAGAAGAAAGAGTGAAGAGGAGATGGTCATAGAGGGTGCTGCTCGGGTATCTGAGAATGAACTCAATGTGCCTTTACAAGAAGAACTATTCAGAATTTTCTAAATTGCAGAGAGACAAACTATAGATTGAAGTGTCAGTGATTAATAATTATGTATTTTTCTGGGTTAAAACACTTCAGTGCATTCAAACTTCTTTTTGTCACAGACCCACTCTTAAGTTAAAATGTGAATGTGCAGTGGAAATTTACATACCATAATAATATGACTAACCTTTTGTATTAGTTTTACTACTACTTAATTAACTTAATGTCATTCATTAGCATAATAATAATATTATGAAATGAACAGAATGCTTCAATATGACAGCTTGCTTTCTGTTTTTAAAATACTTTTTTAATTTTGTAAAATTCCTTTGTTAAACATTTTCTGTCACTCCATACATTTCCTTGACATAAAACAGTCAGAGATAATTTGCAACTACAAAGAGGAGGAAAACTATTTATGTGATTTAAATTCATATCAATAAAAGTTAAAAGAAGTATATATGAAAACAACTGACTGCCATAAACTGATCTAATATTTCATCAAGTAGTGGTAAAAAAAAGTCTAGCCATATGACATAGCAGTGCTTACTATGACAACAGACTTTGATGTAACAAACAGCAAATTGTGAGATAGCTGGGAACAGTCACTGAAAGTCAAATTCTGTTAGGAAAGTAATTTTAAAGATGGTGGTCGAGAAACCAATTTGAACAAACTGAAACAGTTAAATGTTTTTAGTACAAATAAGTACTTGTAAAAACAAAACATGGAAATAAAAGTTAAAACTGGATTGGTTATCATATAACCTCAAAAAGGAAATGAATAACTCAATGAATGCAAAATGAAAGCACATGCAAGTTTCCAACAAGAGCAAACAGACATGGTTTATTATAAAGAAAACACAATTGCACATACTCCAATAATGCAAAGCATCATGGGAAACATATGCAAATCCGATGAGAGAATTTGGACTAGCTCAACATTAGGCAGAACTGCATGGTGCCAGAAGGACTCACAGTGCAATCAGCAAAGGCTAAGAACAGCAGACACATACACGTGTTTCATCCTCATTTGGACTCATCAGTGTGCCATATCTGTGTCTTAGCCCAGGGAGAGGCAGCCAGCCACCCCTTAAGGAGAATGTTATATGTTTGGGCCATGGGGAGAAAAAGCAAGGAAGGCTTTATTTGATACAAGTACTAACACTAACCCTGACATGGATACTGATGAAATTGACAGTCTTTTTTCAGATTAACCAAATGTAGAGTTTCTGAATTAAATCATTTTTATAATGGCATTACACTTGAAAAGTATTTGGATCAAGGAATCTCTCCACCGGGACTGAGAGCAGACAAATTGCCCTCTTGTGATTTTTCTGAGGATGAGCCAGAATTTAAGGAGGAGTGGGAAGAATTGCTTACAATATGTACTAATGGCCTAATGAAATTCATTTTAAAAAGGGACAAAAAACATCAGGCCAACTTAATACCAAAATAGAACAGCTGCAGCAGGAAATTAGTGTACACCAAAGCAACTCCCGCTTCCAGGAATTAAATAAAGAATTCATTAACAAGACTGCCAAACATGACAAAGACTTATTTGCTAGAAAAAAGCATAAACTAAATTGAGATAAGACAGATTATGAGCAAGGAGAAGTATTCATCTGGGAAAGGAGACATCAATCAGTGAGTAGAGGGAGACAGTGTTCTAGAACACAAAAATCTCAACAGAGGAAGAGAACACCAACTTCCAAACAGCAAAACACTAGAAAGGAAATGAAATTTGAAGAAAACTACTGGAAAAAATTGTAAGTACACAACATACTTAGAATCAACAAATCTTCTAAATTCTGCCAAATCCGGATTCTGAGCTAAACACAGCACTATCATAGCCCTTGCAAAAGTGACCAATGACTGGCAGAAAGAACTGGACAAAAAAAACTTTATCTGTACCATATTCTTGGACTTAAGTAAGGCTTTTGACACTGTTGACCATAGCCTACTCCTTGGACTGGGTCTATGTGATAACGGTGAACACCTAAAGGCGATCACCATTATCGCTCAGTCAGAGTGCTGAACACATTTTCAGCACTCTGACAACCCCACACCAGCACAAAAGCACCAGGACGTATTTTACTACTTTCTGTGGGGGCTGTGCCCTCAACACCCCTCTGGGGTTTCACCCCGCACCCCCCTACTTAAGGATTCTCAACTCCAAGGTGGTGCATGTCGGGGGGGGTTAAAGTAGCAAAAATTAAAAGGTTTGGAACAGGTGCAATAAAAATCGCACCAGTGCCCAGACCTGAACCCAGTACCCCAGCCACCCCAGCCATTGCCCAATCCTCGGTGCCACACCACAGCTCGACTGATGACTGCAGGACCACCCCTACAACCTCTCCACTCCCAGCCCACACTCGCCATGCTTGCTCCCACCCCCCGCTCACATACGTATAGCGACATCCTGTCGCCTAGTTCACCCACCCCCTCATCCAGTCGCCCTACCCGTCGGTCGCCATGAGTGGATTGCATGAGGAAGGTCGTTGCTGTAATGGACAGTGCCCTTCCTCATGCATCCACTTCACAGGTTACCCCTTTCATCGTTTCAGTCTTTAGGTCTAGACTCACTCTCCCTTTGGTGGTTCATCAATTATCTTATTGACCATCTACAGCAAGTCAAGGCTGAAGGTAAACTCTCACCTATCAAACCCCTACTTAGGGGAGTGCCACAGGGATCTATTCTTGGTCCCATGCTGTTTGCAATTTACATCAATAACATTGATGACAGTATAGCCAAGGCTAATGTACACCTATTCGCAGATGACACGGTGCTGTATCTGAGCCATCCATCCACAGAAGCCACATGTAGCGACCTTCAAACCAAATGCAACCTACTACAAAACCAGTTTCTCCACAAAAAGCTATTACTTAATGCTAAAAAAAACAAAGCGATGCTTCTCTCTCCTTTTATACACACAGCTAACCTGGCCAGTTCAGGGTCTGAACCACAAATTTCTACAACCCTAGAGGAAAACCTAAAATTCGTTATAAGTTCAAGTACCTGGGAGTTTGGCTAGATTATAAACTCTCCTTCATCGAGCACTTAGAGGATTTGCTAAAAAGACTGCGACAGAGACTCAGACTCTACTTTAGGATTAGCTACCTTCTTACAAGTGATGCCAAAATGAGGCTGGTACAAGCAACATTCCTTTCACTAATAGACTATGCAGACTTCCTATAAAGTCAATGTCCTACCTCTCACTTCTCAAAACTGGATACGCTCTACCACAGAGCTTTGAGATTTATCACTGATCTTCCCTTCACTACGCACCATTGTTCACTATAAGCAGCTGTAGGATGGACCTCCCTCCTGTTTAGGGAAGAAAAAAACACCACCTTATGGACCTACAGAGCTATTTCAAAAAATCTTCCACAATATATTTTGGATTGTCTCCCTCTAAACCTATTAGGCACCTATGCCCTGAGAAGTTACTCCTATATCTTATTGAACATTCCCAAAGTCCACTCTCTCTCCTGGGCAGAGCATCCATTAGCTTTACACTGTCAACAATGTGGAACAATCTGCAGAAAACTTTAAAACTGAGCTCGGTTATCAGCATTGCTTCATTCAAGACCCTCTACTCACGTCTCCTGAAGGAACCATGCAAGTGCTATCCACGCCACTAGTTGGAATCAACTCCAACAGCATCTCCATGTAGTCTGTCTTCTAACTTGTTCTATTATCCAATTATTACAATCCCTCTACTGCTTTCTACTGCATTCTACTACTATGTATCCACTTCTGCAAATTCATCTACGCAATTGTTACCAGCTTTATCTAGTACTATTTCTGGGATCAAACTTACTGGTCCTGTTTAGCTGGTGTCCTTTCCCCATACTGATTGCCTGTGTACCCCAAGGCCCACATAGTCACTGCCCCTACCATCTCACCTTCTGAACTTAAACTGTGCCCACCTGTTACTTAAGCAGATATCACCACAACATCATTGTGTACATATGTTATATTTGTAAATAATGTAAGCTTTATGCCTATCCATGTTCATTGTATGTTGCTTTGTAAATTGTAAACAACATGTTATACCTTGTCTGGTCATTTAAGTACATATGTATCAGTCTATCCTAACCAGGTCCATCTTGCAAAAGAGCTCTGCTCAATGATGTTCACCTGGATAAATAAAGATTTTGATTGATTGATTGTACGCACATTCTATATACTTCTTAAGATGCATAAGAATGTATTAGATCCTCCAGGCTGCCTTATTGTTTTGAGGGTAGGCTCCCTAACACAGAATGTGGGTAAATACTTAGACTACTATCTACAATCAAATGTTAGCACCCTACGTATGTATATTAGGGACACTATGAATCTCTTACAGAAATTGGAAAGCTTTATTTGCGATATTAATTATCACTGGCGGACCACAGATGTAAATAGTTTATATATCAGTATACTACATGCTAAAGGCCTGGAAGCAGTTGAATTTTTTTGTAAGAAACATGCTGATGTAAATGTAACACCTGTAAGATTTATTTTAGAGGGCCTGGACTTTGCTTTACATAGAAATTACTTTACATTTAACAAAGATTATTTTTTACAACAACAGGGTACTGCAATGGGAGCCTCATTTGCCCCTTCTTATGCAAATCTGTATGTGGGTTACTGGGAACACACTTACGTTAGTAACTGGGATAATGACCCATTCCATAATAAAATCATTGGTTGGTGGCACTTTATACTGTAGAACTAGTTATTTTCATGGAAAGCAAATTTAGAGCAAAAACAAATGCAACCATAACTGCATAAATTTCTTTTAGCGTTAAGTCACAATTATCACATTCACTATAATGGAAAAAAATACAAGAAGTGCTAGTTAGCGGAAATTTATTTTCACACCAATTGGTGCTTCAGTGAAAATAATGACAATCGTTTGACAGTGAAAATTTCAAGTTTTACAGTAGATGATATTCTATGCATCTTGAATGATAATGAATCTGAAATAAGTGATTTTCTTAATATCTGAATAATAATTTCTTTAACCTTACCTTCACAGCCCAGACAGATCCCAAGAATATTAATTTCTTGAATGTCACACTAAGTGGAATCTCAGGACAATCTATTTCATCTTCCTGTTTTAGAAAATCAACTTCAGCAAATACCAGATTACACTATAAAAGCACTCACCCTAAGAAATTTATTAAATCAATTTAATATTCCCAGTTCATTAGGATTAGACATAATTGCACCTCAGATTAAGTTTTTGAGACGTAGGCACAGGAATTAGTTGATAGACTACTTCAAAGAGGATACACACAAGATGTTCTTGACCAAGCACTTGCCATAGTAAGGGGCACTGATAGGAGAACACTGCTCATGCCCAAAGTTAAACATGTGGAAAATAACCCACCTTGTACAATGGTATTGGATTTCTGTCCCATTTTGGGTCAAGTGGGTAGCTTGATCTACAAATATTGACCCATTTTACAAGCTGAACCTCACTTACTGTACACCAATGTGTGGGAGAATGTCCAAGGATAACTTTTAGAAAGGGACAATCCTTAGGTGACATATTCGCCTCCAGTCACTTTACACAAACAACATAGAATAGTACTTGGTTCCCCAACCACCCAAGGGTTTTCATAAATGTAGATGTTGCAATATCTGTAAATATGTCTCTGAGTGAAATCTCTATATACATCCACTGCAACATGACAAAACTGTGGAAATCAAATATTTTCTTATGTGCAAAATCACATTTGTGGTGTATATTGTATGGTGTCCCTGTGGTCTACAATATATAGGTAGAAAAAAAAGATGTCTTAAAATAGGAATACAAGAACACATAAATGTAATTATGAACAGAAATTTTAAGAATGCTATCAGAGTACATTTTGCTAATGCCACCAACTCAAACTCATGTGGTTTAAAGTTTACTGCACTTGACAGAGTGGGTCCTCTGACCCAAGGTGGTGACAGATTGAATATATTATTACAGAAAGTGAGCAGATGGATTTTCCACTTGAAGGCCCTGTCACCATATGGCATGAATGAGGAGGTAGACCTCATACCATATCTAAAATAATTGGCTATGATTCTGTTGCATTGAATTTAAATATGAATTTAGAGTGTTTTTCTCTATTTTGATTAAGATTCACTGTTTTGAATACTTAAGTGATTCAATTAATAACGTGTAATTTTTTTATCTAACTTTGCCTTGATTTCTTCTTCATTTGCAGTGTCTTATTTACCAGGGGCGCTCTGATTTCATCTGTATCTGGATACTGACTAAATGGATTTCATGCATCCATATGATGCATCTTGGTGGAACTCATGTAGGGGTACTCATTTGTTAACTTTAAATATTCCTTAACTTGGAATATTTTCTAATTTTGGTGTGCCTTAGAGTTCCACTGTTCTTACAGTATTAACTGTTTAGAAACCCTAACTGGTCTTTTCCTTTATTACAAGTAACTCATTCATCTGTTTTCTTATCTGTCTTCTTGCCCTCTTCCCCTTCTCCTCTTTCCCCTCACATCCCTCTTCTCCTCTTCCCCCTTCTCCCTTCCCTCCCATTTTTCTTACCTCTCCCCCTCCTTCTGAACTCCACTATTCCCACTTTCTCCTTCCCTTCCTGTCTCTGTCTAGACCATTATCAAATCTAATTTTGATAATCTTGCTTTTTCTGGGATATTATGTACTTTAAATGGTTAAAAATGATTAAAAGTGTAACCTTATGAATTTGCCTCAAAAATAAGCTTCTTCATCTTTCTCTGTACCCATATTATCATTGTTTTACCCTTAGGTGCAATTTACTATATCTTAAAACCAACTAAGTTTACAATTTGGTTGTAGAGATACATTTTCCCTTTGATAATAATTTTAGTTAAATACTTACATAAGAATGTAGGGATTTGGTAATTAGTATCGCATCAGGGTAAAAGCAGTATATTTGTGTTCATCCATAGAACACACATCCTTTCAAATGATGTAAAGTATTTTTATAACTTCATTTTTTTACAATCTGTTAAATTTTGAGCTTATGTGTGTTGAATTATTGTCCCTGATAACACTGTCTCTTTAAATGTACTGTTTAAATATGGCTCCTTGTAACAACTAGTCACACCCCCCTGGAAGACTGCCTGGTCAAGGCACTAGGGGCGATTGTCTGTGTTCCCCTTGTGTCATGTAACTATTAAATGTTTCACAGCATTATCCTGGAGTGCAAGTTCCTTGTTTTCAAGATTTACCCTGGTTTGGCAACCTTACTGAGCACCCCGGACTTCTCCCTGAGTGCAGTAAATCCTTTTTGACATAATTATCAATTGGTAGGGGAACTTCTCAGAAGGACCAGAGGTTTTATTTGTTCACACAAAGGGTGGTTTCAAAGTTGAATAATTTAGAAACAATTGTGTGAATCCAAGAATATTAATTCCTTCAAGAAAAGCCTAGACAGCTGGCTCCATTGATATTCCATTTTCATACAAAAGGCCCAATTTATAAGAGTCAGAAGGAACTACTCTTTTAGCAGTGCCTTTGAAAAATGTGTTGATGAGATGCAACAGTGATTTCTAGACTATGTCTACAGGTCTGACATTGTGGCTGAGGACAAAAGAAATGCCACTGATAAACAACCAAACTCCACCTTCCAAGATAATATTCTTAGTTTTGTCACCACTTACCATAGTCATTCAAAATATGTTAGAAATAGAGTTGCAGCAAAGTTTTACTCTGCCTGCAATGTTGACACAAAGTCACTGAAATTCTAATCCATGAAGTTTTGTGATGTTTTCCCTGCCCTCAGCAACTTTGACTGCACCTGAAATCACAAATTTTTCAAAACAAATTGTGGAATTTGGACATTTACCCCTAATGTTGGAATTGTTCCATTTGCAGGTGAAATTCCACCTGTTTTTATGTGATATGAACAACTTAAGAAGAACGTGGACAAAAATAGTGACTGCACATTGACAAAAGACAAAACAGTGACGTGCAACCACAGAGCAGTGCAGAAACACCAGTGGGAGTCCACATCCCCTAACAGGACACACTACATTTACTAACATTTAATGCGGGGGTCTGAGCCCCACAGCCCCCTTTGTAGGGGCCTTCACCTCACACACACCCATCAATAAAATATTCATCTCCAGGGGTGGACACTAAGGAGTAGAGGAAAGCTCAGAAGTGGGACTACTTTCCAGGGGGGACAGAGGTTGCCAGGGGGAGAAGAGAAATAGTTGCTCAATAAAGGCAAACCCCCACCGCCAAAAAAATAAAGGCCTAAACAAAAACATAAAAAGTATATCCTAAGCCAGCCCCAAACCCGAGTCTGTTAGTTCCAAAGGCAGCAACTCTCACCACTACACCACATGGTCAGCTCTGAACAAGCCCACCCAAAAAATCTCCATATACTACATAATGCAAGTACCACATACCAAATGGAAATTGCCGACCTTACAATGTGTTATAAAGAACCTACAGTACATTTCACATTCACTGTTTTACCTTAGCTCAAATTGACTGACTTCAATTCATTCGCTCTATTCATGTGCTACCATTCTGCCCACATACTGTGGAATTTTGCCATTCACATGGGAAATTACTCCATTCGTGGCAAAATTCTGCTGTTTGTGGGTGTAAGTCCACCATTTGTGGTTGAAATTCCGCACTTCGCTGTGAAAGTCTGCACTTCATGGATCGATTCACACTCCGCAAATTGTGCTCACTTCATGGATTGATTTGCAGAGCAAATTTAACCAACTTCACCCATCTCTGATTAGAAATATACTGCAAAAACACTAGGGAATTTACAGTTATAACCACTAGTTGATGGAGAGGCGGATCACCCACTATGCATGGTGTACCATCGTGGACCTAGTTGGTCAGACAAACTAGTCCACAAATTGCAACTCACACCCACCACAGGTGCTACATAGTTAACTTGTCCTTCAAAGGTACCCACCATTGTTACCACTGCAGATATTGCCACAACATGTTGAGATCTGTTACTTCTGGCAGCGCAAATAATTCCAAAGGTTTACAAATTAGACAGATCATCAACTGATCCACTCTGGGCATAATGCACAAGGCAGTAAGCAAGTGCATCATGTTCTGTGTGTGTACAATGTCTAGAATGTTAAAAACTGCGAATTGGTGAACTTGTCGGTTCTAGCAGAAAAAATGACAAATTCAATGCACTTGCCAAACACATTGCTGACAATAATGGCAGAAGGGAATACGTTTTTTGTTTTTCTTTTTGTGGTATTGAAAAGGTTAAGCATGGACACCATGGTTGAGGTTTTTAATATGTAATTCTGAAAAGTGAAGCCATTTGAATCCACAAATTAGGTGTTCTCAGATACTCAGGACTCAGTGAAAGCTTTAATACTGTATTGTTTTTGAAATGATAACTTTTTCTGTATTGTGAGCATATCAGTACCTCATTGGACCCCGTGACCTCCCACATCCATAACACTGGCTACTGCCTTTTTTGATTTATTTTACACTGAATTCCTACTGGCATCACTATCTGATATTAATTCGTCTGTGTGGCCTTCTAATTATAGAGACATGGGCATGTCCCTATACTGTAGATAGGGCTGAACAGTCACTTCTGTGTTAAATTCAATATTTTGTACTTTACTAACTTCAAAACCATTCAGGTCATTTGCATGAAACTTTGCATGCACCATTAGTGACCAAACATCTCTTGATGTAGTAAGTTTCATTTCAGTCAGATGTGCAGGTGTGGACTGTGAAAAAATGCGAAAATTGCCGTTTTTTGTTTTTCAATTTTTTGTCATGCCACAGCACAAAAACAGTTTGGAATTTTGGTCTGCAATTTTTAGGGTAGAAACGTCCTGGGCCTCAGATCTGCTTTTTGAAGATTTGGTGAAAAAATATTAATCTGTTCCAAAGTTCTTAACATTAAAGTTTCCAATTATTTCGAAAGGGAATATCACTCTCCAGTTAGAAGTAAATCTTGAAAAAGGATCCTTTCTTTACAAATGGGTAATCCTTTTCTGCAAATGGGTCATCCTGTGTCACAAATTGGGAAAACTTTTTTTCATGCTGCTGTCATCTTGTTTTTCAGTTAACGAGTGAAACAAAATTAAATGACTCAAATAAAATTAGGTGTTTAGTTGAAACCAACACATGTGTTCTGCAAATTGGGAGCTGTTTCACCCAACACTGGTGTTGGTTTCTGGAAAAAATAGTTGGAAACTTGTTTTTTCAACATGTTGAAATCCTGTTCCATCTTTTTTCGTGCTCTGGAATCCTTTTTCACAAATTTTGAAAAAGAATATATCAAAGGACTTCCAAGCACAAAAAAAGACAGAAACAGCTCCTAATTACCAAAATACTATTTCCCTGGTGCCTAGCATAACCCTCACCCTCTGAGCACCATTCCTGTTAATTTTTGCATTTTCCCTGGTGTCTAGTGGCACCCCCCACCCTTCCATTGCTGTCACCATTTTTCTTTTCCATTTCCCTGGTGTCTAGTGGCACCACCCACCCTCCGATTACTAACCCAATATTGTTTCTCATTTCCCTGGTGTCTAGTGGGACCTCCCTCCCTCCCTCAGATTGCTGTCCCCATTTTTTTACCTCTTTGCCTGATATCTAGTGGAACCCCCATGCACTGATTGCTCTTCCCCTTTTATTTTTCTGTTTCCCTTGTGACTAGTGGCACCGTCCACCTGCCGATTTTTCCCCATCCCTGCAAAAAAAGGTCTGCCATGTTTTTTTCCTAGAAAAAAAGAAAATGGTCCCTCACTGATTTGACTCCCCCAACCCAAACTTCCACTCAGCACCTACCACCCCACACCCCCAGTAGACCCCCCCACTCATTCACTAACCTGAACTGGCAACAGGGTTAACATCCATTCTCTGATTGAAGACACGTCTAGCTGCTGGAACCAGCGACTGCAATATGACAAAGTAATATAAATGCAGTTCAATGTATTTCAGTTGGGTTTTTAACACTGATGCATAACTTGGCCATTTTGCTTGTTTTCACACCAAATTTTCAACATGGCATTTTGAGGACCCCACCTCATGGACAATGTCAGTGGAATTTTGCAAATCTGTCCCGAATGGTGATTTCATGGTTGGTTAGTGAAATCACCTTTTGAGCATGACTTGAATTTTTTTACAGCCATTATTCATAAGGTAGGGTCATAACAAGGCTATGTTGAAAATTTGGGGTCAAAATACAATAAAATGCCAACATTTAGAATGTCCATTTAAAGTTTACTACACTTGCTCATAAGTTATGTTATTTTAAATGTTTTGACCACTGATTTTCAGTATAGCCATATTTTTAAATCACCTCATGATCTTCACAACTGTCAGTTTTCAAATCCTGGCCAAACTGTGTTTCTGCACCTCTGGTGTGGAATTCTGTTCCAGTTGTGCAGAATCAGGTTTTGACAGGAATCTGGAGATTTGACAGGAATCTGGAGACTGGGTTCATGAGGTGGGGTAATAAGAAGGCAATGCTGACAATTTGGTTGCAGTTTTACTAAAACTGAAAGTGCAGGTCCCGGAGGGCCCTGTACTTTCACAGATATATATATATATATAGATATAGATAGATATAGATATAGATATAGATATAGATATAGATATAGATATAGATATATACCTCACGCCTCTACTGAGTAATAGGAGTGCAGGGCCCAGGGGACCTTGCGCTCACACAAGCAAAAAAGAATATGGTTACACTGTCTGAAAAAATTACAGATGGATGGCAGTGCAGCACCCAGAGGGCCATGCACTTCCATATGCAAATAATAGCACTATTATACTATCTCAAAAAGAAAGGAAATTCATTGCAAAAAACGTAATTAATGAACTAGTTAGGGTTGAAGCAAGAAATGTATGGAAATGTGGTGTTAGGGTTTCTAACCCTAACACCCCACCCCCACCCTGCAGGCAGCAACAGGCCTGGGGTGTGCCTTGCAGTTGTCAACCCTAACGCTCACCCCATCCTCATATACTGTACCCATCTTAGCTTATTTACCCAAGGAATGGGGTGAACCTTAGGGTTGACAATCCCAAGGTGCACCCCATGCCTGTTGCTGCCTGCAGGGTGGGAGTGGGGTATTAGGGTTGGAAGCCCTAATGCCACATTTCTCTACTTTTCTTGTTTCAGCCTTAACTAGCACATTAACAAACTTTTTTGCAATGAATATATATTGCATCTTTTTTAGCCACTGTCTAACATACTGCACAGAGACCAGCTACCTCTCCCTCCTTTGGTTTCTCTGCTTCTTTAGAATTTTGCCAGCTTATTTGAGTTACCTGGTTACTGGTGTAGGTTCATGCTTGTGACCTTTTGACTTCAAATACCACTATTTTGTATTCAACGGTTTTTCTGTTCTTATCAGGGACATTTCTAGGGTGGTTAATATGGTGGCTGAGTGGTGTTCCCTCATGTCAATAACAGATGTCACTAATCTCTCCACTTATGACTGAGACTTTTGGATTTTTGCATTGATGGCTGTACAGCACATCTTGGAATTCAATAATTTTGGATGTCAGTTAGCACCACATTATATTTTTCCTAACAATTTTGCAGATGATATGATCTGTACTGATAGATCTATGTGTCTTTTTTTAACTTTTTTGGTTTTGCATTGTATAGAGATTGCACTGTGTCTTTAAGGGATTCACACTATAAAAGGCTTTTGTCAGTGAATTATTGGACTCCCTGAGGAATTGTGCATGCACACAATTGGTTGGGGCATTTGTTAGAGTGATTACTGTATCCTGAACGATACTGCATCTGTGAGTGGTTTCATTCGGCACTAGGTCAGAATAACGCCACTGAAAACAGCACAGTCAAGAACCGTGCCAGCCAAAATGCCACCACTTTATTTTTGCAGGGGGCTCCACCCATCGCACCCCCTGCATCCCCCCAAAACTAATAGATCCTAACTCCAGGGGGAGTAGATCACGGGGCAGGAAGAAAATTGTGGGGCTGTGGAATACAGATTCCATTGCCCCTTGTAAAAAAAATTATGTCCCGATAAAGGCAAAATCTAGGGAGACCAGGGTTAGAATCCTGGTCTTTACTACCACCTTGCAGTGCTGCTCCATGCCTCAGCCCTCCATACCATGGGAGCAGCTTTGGCAGCCTTCCAAATTCTGCTGCCCTTGTCCTGTGGGAGCATCATGGACAGCAACCTGGGGAGCACTTACTGCAAGTGCCATCAATCCCCTCTCACTGTTTGTGACAGGGCTATTCCGACTAGCATTCTTTTTACATGCTCTATTCTGGTAACACTGTTCTGACTGGGTAAGGTTTCATTTCTATGCAGCACTAAAATAAAATATTTATGCAACTTGTGCTTAGTGTCTTTGCCTGCCTTGCAGGCACCTGAGTGACCTGGCATTTTAGTGAGCAAAGCTTCTTTTCACTGTACTGGACTAGATACAAGACTTTCCAGGTGCCTATGACAAATTTCCCTGGTGGTCAAATAAACCCCCCTCCCACCTAATCCCTGTAAACATGTCAAATATCCCTGGTAATCTAGTGGGTCCTCTCCTGACCGACCACCAAAAGAACTCCCACTCACCCACCATGGGACAGTGAATGATAATCATACAACCGCTACTCATCTTCACTGCCAGTTGCCTCACAAATCCAGTGTGGATTTACAGGGCTTTAGGATGCCGGTTTGACAACTAAGTTGTCGACCTCCATCACAGTGATGGATTTATGTTGACCGCAATTTGCGGTTGACATAAATCTGACTTGAGACCCAGGACATTTTTCAGTGCTCTGCCCCCTTCCCACACCCCCCATATCTAGAATTCTAACTCTAAGTCGGATTTGGATCGGGGAAGGGGTGCAGGATTATGAGAGAGAGTGCTAGGGTCTTGGGCAGTCTATTACAGTGAAAAAAGTAATGTTGTCAGCATCAACGTTTTCACTGTAATAGTGCCGCTGTTCTGGGCTCATACTGATTTACAGTACTAAAATCTTGCAAGTACAGTTTGTCAATATTAGACTTGTGGGACAGCCATTTCTGAAACTCTGTCTCACTTTAATGGGACATCACACAAGTCCTGTATTGATATACTGGACTACTGGATTGGCGTGGTACTAGATGTTGGCCAGCCATTGTGTTGAGTGGAGGGTTGTGCTGGTTGCCTTTTCAGGGTGGGTGGGGGTTCTTTGCAGGGTGGGCCACCTGAACCAAGGAGGGTACCGTTGGGCCCATGCCCTATGGCAATCAGATGTGACAGAGCCCAGTAGACTACCAAGGAGATTTGCCTTGAGCGGCTTGAGCCCAGGTATTGGGTGAGGGTTGGGAGGTCATTTGGTATGAGGGTTTCCTTAATACAATGGCACCAGTGCAAGGGGCACAAACACTACACAGGGACATTCCTCTGCACCTTCAAAGGAGCAGAATAACCACAGGTTTATTTCTTTTACTCTGTCCTGTGCCACTTTATGCCCCTCTCCTTTAGGCTCTTAATTGTTCCTCTCTGCCCACTGGACTCCATACCCACTGTTGTGTCCTATCTCTGGGCTCCCCAAGACCATCCATCACTCCCACAGTTTCTGATTTAATCCTTCTGTCATCAGGGAGGAATAGACTTGTGACACAGTGGGCAATTATGGGTTTGGGGTCGGATGGTGGTCCAAGCATTCAGTGGCATGGACAGGATATATTCAGCCATCATCCAGTACACCAGAGATGAGCCTTTTTTTCATGTTTTTCCATCCTTCTTCCCATCTTGTAACAGCATGGCTACATGTCACAATGTTCTGGGGGCAAACAGCAACTTGGGGACACCAGCACTGCCAAGCATGCCTCATTTGGGCCACCACCAGGCAGTGCTCCAATAGTGGAGTATCCATTCTCTCCCTTCTGGAAAGGGGAACATGTGCATGGATACTCTTCAGTCTCCGTGATGGTCTCTACTCCAGTCCTCCCAGGTACACTGTGAACTTAGAATGCCAGTGTGAACCATAGATACATAGACAGTGTCGGCAGATAAGGGCCTATGGCCCACCTAGTCTGCCCATTTGAGTTTGTAACTTCAGTTTATGTTTTCCTAGAACTCTGTTGCCCCTTACCCCTGACCTCCAGAATTCCTTTATGTCTATCCCATGCATTCTTAAATCCCGTGATTGTTTCAGCCCCCACCACTTCCTCTGGCAGGGTGTTCCACTTGTCCACCACCCGAATCATGCACCTTACCACTTGGCACCATAGCACCTCACATTTTAATGAGGCCATAATAGGATGCAAATGATCTTTCAGCTACTTTTATGGGGTAAGAGGTAAAATGTACAGTATGTGTGCTTTGAAGTACAGCAACACAGCACCAAAGTGATAACATGTTTTGGGGTCCCTGACTTCTTTTCCTCTTTGTATGCCTCTAATAGCAGTATAGGCACATACCATATTGTGGCCAACAGCAGGTTGTTCTTTGTGTCTAGCATACCCTCTAGTGCCTCCATTAGGGCTGTGTTCTAGGGGATTATATCAAAACAGGTTTAGGGCAGTCAAAATGTGCTCTGAACATATTCAAGTATAGCATATTTAGGGCCTGGTGCTTATTAGTGCTGAGGATAGGGACTTTGCAAGGTGCAAACTGGGAGTTTCAAATATCTGCCCCAGGAATGGCGTATAGGTGGTATAAGATAGATATCATAAAGATATATGATTGTGGAGAAGGTGGAATGGAAATATAGTTTTGGTTGGGATGACAGGGAAGTTAAAAGGGCAGGGGAAGAGAGGTTTAAAGAAAAGATGTGACCTTTTGAAATATAGGTTTGGGCTTCATACCTGGGGGGGTGACATTCCTCTATCTTAAAATTATAAATTTTAATGCACGTCTGTAAGGGAGGGAAGGGATTGTAACTTTGGCTGAACTGCCAGCCAGCCAGCGAGTCCTTTCCAACTTCCCAGTCCATTGAGCACGACCCCTGCGCTCAGACATTTTGTGACATCCTACCAGGGACAGCACCAGGGTGCACTCATTGAATGCTATGTTGGAGATTTTCAAAACAATATGATGTAGCTTTAAGCTACCTTTGACAAAAATGAAAGCCACCTCTCACCTAACTTTCATTTGTGTCAAGGGTAGCTTAAAGCTGCATAATAATGTTTTGAAAATCTCCCCCATAACATTCAATGGGGTGCATCTTCACGCACTCCTTGGTAGGACATCATAAAATGTCATAGCACGGGGATGTGGTGAGTAGACCGGGAAGCTGGAAGGGATCAGCTAGCTGGCAGTTTGGCTACAATTACAATCCCTTCCCTCCCTTACAGGAGTGCATTAAAATGTATAATTTTAACACAGAAGGACTATCTCTGCCCCAGGGTAGCGGTCTATGAAGCCCGATCCTAAATCTCATTGAGGATGTGGATAAAAAGGTCACAAAAAAGGTGAAAAGGAGGAATCAACATATAACTGGTTTGGGTAAGTTGGAAATAAGGGAGTAACAATGATGGGTGAAGGGAGAATTCAAATGTATCCTTGAGTAGGAAAGGTGCATGGTAGTGGGTGCTGAAGATCTTGAGGCAACATTTTTTTTTTTTATCATTTTTAATCTCACTATTACAGTATTGACATAATGGCTGTGGTATGATTAGAAGTACACTGCCAGAAAATGTATTGCTAAGTATACCTACAACCTCATAGAGGTGTGCTATGTGTGCATGTGGTACATTATGAGTCTTAAGAAAAGTGCTGGGCAAAGTGTTATTATGCTTTGAATTTGCACAAATCTGCCAATTTTACATTTATGAAATTTTCAGGGCATTGCACCACACTTTGGCATATTACTGCAAACATGTTTATTCAGACTGTGCCATTTTACTCCAAATTGTGCATTTCTGAAAATGTGAGTTCATCAAGTGTACAAATTCAGCAAACATGGTATTTTTTCTAAACTGTGGCTTTTTAAAAATATGATTTGTTTTTTAAGAAATGCACATTTTCAACTTGAATGGTCCTTTTAATCATAACATCCCAGTGTACATAAATTGTGTGAAATTATGTGAACATTGGTACAGTTTTGTGAAAAGTACATGTAACAGTTTTTTTTTACACAACACCAGCTTTAACATAATGAAGTTGTTCAGATCAGCGTGTTATCATTTTCCAATAACAACAAAGTATACATAAATAGGAACAACAGAACCACTTTTAGCAAAGTAAGGAATAATGCCCTTCTGATTTATTTTTGGTTTAATGTTTTGTATCTGTGGTATACTTTTATGTAATGTTAAGTGCAAATGGTTGAAAAAGCAATCATGTTTGAAAAACATATAATTTTCATGATTTCAAGAATGATATTCCATGTCTCAGCAAACCTTGATTCGATTGGATTTACTTTTGCAGAATTTGTATATTCATGCATCATTTACCAATACCAACTCTTCAAACTGCAACAGAATCTAGAATCAGATTACTGAAATACAAATGTGCAAATACTGAGGTTTGGCATAGGTGACAAGAGACTATGGGTCTATGATCCTTATAAGTGGATTTTTTTTTAAATGCACATGATAGTTTTAATCAAGCACACATCACCATTTTCAAGTTACTTAATTTATGATGATTTTGATACTGAGCTTAAATTGGGCCCAGAAAAGATGAAAGTTATATGGTAGTATAAGAGCAATTAGTTTAAAGAGACATGAACTGAGTGGTTATATAGCAGCACCAAATAAAATAAAATATGTAAAATGTAAATAAAAAAAGAATCAAAGACTTGAACTTCATTTGCAAACTAATCATTTTTCTAAATGTTTGATTCCACATTTAATCAGACTCCTATAATTTAATCATGATTGCACTACATATTATGGGAAGGGCTGAATAAGTGTATAATTATCCAAATGGTAGATTTTTATGCGTGAGATAATTACAATGCTACAGGCTGTCTTCACAGTATAGACATGGATAGATGAACCAATTAATTTTTTTTCACCAATTACACTTTACCAAATCCTTGTTCATGTTCTCATTAATTTTAAAGAGATGTGATGTACTTTTCTCTCCCTCTGAAATAAGGATGAACCTTTATTCTTTTCTTTTCATTCTTTTTCATCTGAATCAATGCTACTCAACCCAGTCGAGGTCAGCTGATAGCATTATATTTCTTCCATCCATAGTAGCAGCAAGTGAAAAACTTTTCTTATCAATGCTCATCTCTTGCAGTGGATTGCAAACAGGTGAACCCTATTTAACAACCCTCTCCTTCCAGCAGAGAGATATGGCTTGTGTACTAGCATGCCAGAGCATGTGACAACTAATTGCTTGAGCCTCTGCCAGACAGTGGGTGAAGTTTAGATTGCCAGTTGGGTGATGGTATAAGAAGTGTTAAGATAGTAGAGGTACGGGGGGGGGGTACAGTTGTGCCTTTGGGACTTCCTTCCCTCAGGTTGCTGCCAGGCCTCAAGTTAGAAATGGCCCCTTGCTTTCAGCAGCTATCTGTGGAGCCAGTGTGAGAGAAAAAGAAAACTCATTCTCTAGCCATCTTGTAGACTCCAGCACAGACACCAGGACCAGGTCTAGAGTCTAAAGACTATTTAGTATAGCTGGCGGATATGCAGTGAGGACACGTGTGACACATTATTTAAGTACACAAGGGCAGTATGACATCAGATAACCTCACAAGTGGCATAAGACACAAGTTATATGCCAAGGTCAAACTGCTCGAGTGTAGATAAATAATGTATTTGTCTGGTGATTTCATCCCGAAATAAACCACTCTACAACCTTGTTGGGTGCCTAGTTGGCAGAATTATTTCCACAATTTCACAAACATTCCATCACCAATACTTTATTTACAATCAGCTCTTATACTGCTTTATTTACCCATGAATGCTTTGTACATAAAACACATCTGATATATTACATGATTATCTGCATGCACCACTCCATGCATATCCTACATCCTCCTTCGGCCCTCTGGGATGCAAACCCCATAAGATGCCCAACATGGCTGAAAGCACGTCCAACCCATGCCTTGATTTTCCACCCCTTCTCCCCTAAGCACCCTGCATCCTTTACCTGCGCCTCTTACCCCTTCCCCTTTTTCTTTTCCTTCCTCACCTCTGTTCCATCACCCATGCCCCTCATGTTCTCCTGTTGCCCTCCTTCAGCAACCCAGTCCTTCCTTTTTACTCCTCTTCTTTGTCAATGAACCATTGCCCTCCACTGGCAACCTTTCACTCTCCCATGTCCACTGTCTGGTTATTGCCTTCTGTTGGTAACCCTTTCCTTAAACATCCCCATTTTGTCCATTGTTGCTGTCTTCTGGCAAATCTTCATGCATCTGCACTCTTCAAACAGACATTGCTCTCTTCTGGCAACCCATGTCTCTTCCGTGGCCCATATTCCCCATATATCTCCCCCCGGGCCTATCATTCTACCCCTGCTCCTTTAAAGGAAGAGAGGGAGGGTGGGCAAGTTGTTAAACTAGAAAATGAAGAGTGATCACATCCTCTCACCCCTTTTTATAACCCCTTCCTATAGGCCTTCATCTTGTCTTCATCACCCAATCACTGCCCTCCCTCTAGGCCCCCCATGATCCCCTCATAATCCCCCACCCTCCCCATCCTCCCTCCCCTGCAGCCCTATCCCATCTGCCTTTCCTTCCTGCACCCCCTTGCATTTCAGGAAGGAAACTCCTGACAATTAGTGTTGCCTCATTAACAGGAAACCCACATTGTTCTTGGATTCCCTCCCAAAATAAACTACCATAAAACATTGTTTGGTGCTCAGTTGTCAGATTTATTTTCACAGTTTTACAAACATTCCATCACCAATACTTTATTTAGATCCAAGTTTTATACTACGTACCAACATACGAAGATACAAAGAAGCCAGCAGAGGAAGGCCATTTTGTCTATCAATTCTGCTTGTGTTGCAGGGTCCACAGCTTGAGCTACTGTCCCTGCTCCCTCTCCCCACTCCTCCTATCCGCCGTACCCATGAACCTTACCCTTCCCCTATACCTGTCCCAGCCTTTCTTAAAGCTGCTCACTGTCTTCAATGAGATTACCTCTTCTGGCAGCGCATTGCAAGTGTTCACCACCATATCTGTGAAGAAGTGCTTCCTGACCTCCCTCCTAAATGTCTCACCCTCCAGCTTAATACTGTGCCCCCTCATATTATGGTTGCCAATCAGCTTAAAGAGATTCTCCTTATCAACCTTATTTATCCCTTTCAAGTACTTGAAGGTCCCAATCATGTCCCTTCTCTCTCTCTCCTGTCTTCATGGGAGTACATGTTCAGTGCCCTCAACCTCTCCTCATATGCCTTACCCTGCTGACCTGCTATCATCTTTGTAGCCTTCTTCTGGACCTTCTCCAGCAGGTTAATGTCCTTTCTGAGGTGTGGGCACCAGAACTGAAGTCCATACTCTAGATGTGGCCTTACCAGTGACCTGTACAGGGGCAGTATAACATCCTCTCTCTCCTACTACTGATCCCCCTAGATATGTATCCCAGCATCTTGGTTGCCTTTGCTGCTGCTTTCTTGCACTGTGTGGAGTGCTTCTGTCACTAGTGATCATCATTCCCATCCCCTTCTAGCTGCAAATTAAACATATCCAGACCCATATGTGTCAGGTGTACTGCATCTTGCATGATAAATCCCACACACTCATATGAGATATCCTTGTGGGTTATGTATCTTCCCCCACACTCCAAAACCCTCACTGCCATCATTCTGTTTAAATGCGTCCTTGCCTTCTCTACCATCTTTAAATCCCTAGCATGTTGCCATATCCTCCACGGAATAATTTCTGACCACCCAATGGTCACCTCAGGCCACCAGTTCTGGATTGTTTCCAAATTCCTTCCCATTTCTTGTATTAAATCCACCCATGGTTGCACCCTCAGGTCACCCCCCCCGATGCAATAATAATAACAAATCCGGCATTGGCGGCTTTAACTTCAGCTCCTCCAATAATGGCAACTGCTGGGCCCATCTCATGCCTTAAACCCCTCTCCACTGCACCTTGACTGACTCAACCAACCTCCACAGCTGTCTCCCACCAGGCCTCACCGCGGCTCATCTCTCCACCCAGTATACAAAGGAATGACCCACAGTCCATACATTCCTCCAACAGCCCGCATCTATAGGAGGGAACATCAAACGTGCATTATCTTCCAATTTTCCTAACATATGTTTTATAACAACTAGACTTCCACCTGCCTACCTTTTTAATTTCTAATGCCGATCCCCTTTGTGCTGCCACTTCTAAGGCTGTGCCTATCCTAAATGAATGTGACAAAAACCTAGATGCATCCTCCCCCAAAATCCCATCCCCCTTTTTAGTACTGCAGTTACCTGGTAACTGGTGACCGGGGCCCATTGCATTGCATAAATAAATTCACCCCCATTGCCAGTCTGATAGCTTTGTACTTCTCCATGGCCCTCACTGCACACTTGTCCCCAATTCTTGTTCCTACTATCTCCACCTACGTCCCATGCTCTACCTGGTCCATCCTGGACCTGTTCAAGCCTATCACAGTGCTGTCTGCAAACTACTGTACATCCTCCAAACATAATCCCTCAACCCTGTTGTTCTTGTGCCACGCCACCACCTCACTCACCCAGAAGGAACCCTGAAACATTACTAGGAAGACTGCTGTAAGAGGCATGCTTCATATTGAGTGGCAAATGTTAATTAATGTCCACATCAACTCATCCAACAAATTACCCACTGTAGGCCTCCTTATGTCTATCTTTGTTTCTTGCAGCCTTTGCCATCATGCATCATACATCTGAATACTGGTACCCTGACAAGCTCCCCTTAACCCTGTAGACTGCAAACCAAGCCTATTCCTGCTAACTGGGTAGAGTTCACCACTCCTTCCCATTTTTGCATCATAAACCTCATCACCTGCCCCCTCTGTAACTGGCTCACTTACCTCCATCGTGGTCCACTGTCGGAACTCTTGGAATACTTTCCATGCTCCATCATATGCCTTCAATGTACTCACAGACCAAAAGCTCCTGAACAGCAGCTGGACACTTTCCAGCCAATCTCCCACAAGTGGGGTGAGGCCAACATTCTCCTGGCTGCTGCCCTTGGTACCTGATGCCTGAACCTATCCAATTGAAGACAGGAAAGGCTGTCAGCCACCACGTTTTGGACGCTTTCAATGTGCCTCATTATAAATGACAAATTCAACCTCATCCCTTCCAAGACTAGCTGCTTGACAAGCCTCACTATCAACTCCATGATTCCCATCTCTCTATTCAATACTTTCATCACCACCCTGTTGTCACATCAAAACACTATCCACTGATTGCACAGCTGCTCCCCCCAAACAATCACTGCCACCCATATTGGGAAGATCTCCAGAAGTGTGATGTCCCAAGTCAAATCACATTACTATCCACTCATCTGGCCACCTTTCCGATATCCACTCCACTTTGAAATATGCCCCCATGTGCCTGCCGCATCTGTATACAACTCAAAGTTGTTGTTGAATAGCCATTCCTCTTGCTAAAATGTAAGCCTGTTGTAGTGTTGCAAAACTGCTTCCATACCTTCAAATCCTGTGTTACCCCTTTAGAACTATCCATCCAGTGATGTGACCATGTTGCCCTTGCTATTGCACTAGGTAACCTGCAGGTGAATGCCCTACCATGGGCTACTGCCCTGCATGTGAAGCTTAGGTGGCCTAACAACTGTTGCACTACTGCTAATGGCACCCTCTTCTTGCCCTTCCCCAGAGCTATCAACTTCCTCAATTTTTGAACCATGTCACTTGGTAGCCTGAACACCCTATCTTCCATGTCCACCTTGATCCCTAAGAACTCCAACTTATGAGCCAGTCCTTGTCTTCCTCTCCTCCAGTGGCACCCCCAATCTGCTGCACATTTCTGAGAAACATTACAGCATCTCTGTTGTCCCTTCCTCCCCTTGCCCTATCAGGAGGAAATCATCTAGGTAATGAACCACTGCCTCGTATCCGTATTGTTCCCCAAATACCCACTGTAGCCAGGTACTGAACATTTCAAAGGTGGCACATGACACTGAACAACCCATGGGCATTGCCTTACTGAAAAAATACTGGCTGTTCAGCTTGAATTCCAGCAAATCCCAATAGTCCACCGTGATGAGCAGCAGTCTGAAGGTGGCTTCTATATCTGTCTTTACTAACCAAACCTCTTCTACTGCCTGGATCATTTCCATAGCCTGATATAGTGTTGCATAGGACACCACCCTTTGTTCATCACCATTGAAATAATTAACTGATGCCCATTCTGGGTAAGACAAATAGTGAATTAACCCAAACTCCCCTGGCTGCATTTTTGGCACTAACCCCATTGGTGATACCCTAAACCTAGGAAAAGGAGGCTCTTCGAATGGGCCCTCTGCTCTGCCCACCTCCAACTCCTTCTGTATCCTTTTTGCAAACAGCTCTTTACCCTTAACTAATCCCAAGTTACCTGCCTCATTGCCCTCCATTGATCCTCATAATGTAAGCTGAAATCTTCCTTGAATCCTTCCCTTATGATACATCTTGCCTTCCTGTCTGGATACCCTCCCATCCATTTCATCATTAACTCCCTATTGACTGGTGTTCTCACCATAAAAAAAACCCTTGTCCCCCTTACCTCTTCCTTTTTGCTGCCATCCATTACCCATACCGAAGGCCTCGCCTCCATTGAATTCCTTCCTTCTTCCTCTTAGTCCCATAGTTTCCCCTCTTGTTCCCCCAAAGCTCCCTCAAAAGGGCTGCCTCCATAGGTCTGCTCCCAAACCTTTCTCCCATGCCCCTAAACCGGGATACCAGGTGCAGTCCTACACACTCGAGCAGACATACTGGAATTTACAATTCGACTATGAGCATACTTCTTTGTTGTATCCCCAGCATGTTTTTTGCTTATTTTCCACCTCTACCTTCAGTCCTTCTCCTCAACCCACCATATGCACCATCATTATCTTGAACCATATATAGCTGTGTGCCTGGTGTCGCAGTGAACATCTCCATGCGATGCCACCCTCTGCCAGAACTTCTCATCATTTCTCAGCCATCTATGTCCTCTCTAATTTTATACACATTGCATATTATTGTGGAACAGGTCAATAGGGGGATGGCCAACTCTGGCTGTTTCTGTAATAATAATAATAATAACGTTTATTTGTTAAAGTGCCTTTCATGTTTTAAAGTGCTGTACAGTAAAAATAAAATCAGCATACAATAAAATACAATAAAATCAGGACAATACAGAATAAGCTTTCCCCCAAAAGAAAGTCTTAGGAGTCTGCTTAAAACACCCCACTGTCCCACACTTCCTAAGCTGACGTGGCAGAGAATTCCAGAGGGTAGGTGCCACAAACCCAAAAGCATGTGCACCAGATGATTTTAAGCTTACCCTCAGAATCTCTAGCAACCCCTCATCAGCCTAGCAGAGCTGTTGCAGAGGGGAGTAGGACACCAGGAGCTCTTTCAAGTAATCGGGGCCCTGTCTGTGTAGGGCTTTGTAAGTCAATAGACCTACCTTAAAGGTGATCTGCCACTGGATAAGCAGCCAGTGCAGATCGTGCAGCACAAGGGTAATATGAGTTCTTCTTGATACCCCAGTCAACAAATGTACTGCCGCATTCTGCACTAGCTGCAAGTGGCGGATATCAACCCTAGGAAGCCCTAAGTAAAGGGAGTTATAGTAATCAAGGCATGATGTCCCAAAGGCGGGGACCAAAACAGGATGGTCACTGGGTAAAACAAGGTGCCCAATCCTAGCAATGTTCCTAAGATGATAAAAGGCCAGCGTGATGACTGCCAACACCTGATGACGAAGGGTCAGACCATCGTCAAGCACCACTCCTAGGCTACGCACTCTTTCAGAGGTGAGAATCTGGACCCCTCACAAGATTAAACCGGAGGGGAGTCCAGTACCCAACCCCTCTGTCCTGTGACCTGGGTCCACAACCAGAACCTCAGTCTTTCCTGGGTTCAACTTTAAACCGCTGGTACTCATCCAATCTTGGATTTCTGTGAGACAGCTGTTCGGTACTGAGATAGCACTAACCTGGTCGGGGGCCAAAGACAGGTAGAGCTGGGTATCATCAGCATAGCAGTGAAATCTCAGCCCATACTGTCTTACAATGTCACCAAGAGGCAGCATATTTACTGCAAATAACATGGGGGACAGCACCAGACCCTGGGGTACCCCGCAAGGCAGAGAGAAAGCCCTTGAAGAAAAAATACCCAAGACAACTGTCTGTGAGCTACCACAGAAGAAAGATGTAAACCATCTGAGAACTGTACCAGACAACCCACAAATGAACCTCAGACATTCGAGCAGAACCCCATGATCCACAGTATCAAAAGCTGATGATAAATCAAAGAGAACCAAGATGGAACGGTGTTTCCGATCTCTCACCATCAGGAGATCACTGAGCACCCAAACCAGAGCAGTCTTAGTACTATGTCTCTTACAAAAACCCAATTGGAGAGGTTTGTATAGATTATAGATGGTTAACTGGTTATCCAATTGAGCCACCACAACTTTCTCAATAACCTTCTCCACAAAAAGGAGGTTAGAGATAGGCCTGTAGTTTGCTAGGTTATCCGGGTCTAAAGAAGCTTTCTTCAGGAGGGGTCCCACCACCCCCATTTTCAGGGAGCTGGGAAACTCGCCCAAATCCAGAGAGCACCGGACAATCTGAGCTAAGACTTGGTCAATGATGTCAATACAACCCAAAATTAGGGAAGTAGGGCCAGGGTCTAAACTACAGCAAGTGGGAAGCATCGCCTGGACAATCCTCATAATATCCACAAACTCTGGCAGCTCAAAGGTACTCCAGGAAACTCCAGGCTCTGTGACATAGCACTGATCAACAGCAACACCCATAGAGTGGAGTTGGAGGCATTCATGCCTGGTGTCTGCCACCTTCTTCGCAAAGAAGCAAGCAATCTCATTACAATTCTTTTGTGAAAAAACCCAACAGAACTGCTGACAGACCGGGCTGAACAGTCTGTCAACAGTCCTGAAGAGTTGGGCCAGTCAGTTCCATGTGACAGCTATTTCCCTGGACAGGAATTCTGCCTTCTTATGGGAAATTTCTGTTTGATAGTTTATAATGCTCTAACAAAATAAGGTGGTCGGCATCTAAGGCTGTTCTCTGCCAATGGTTCTCCAACCTATGCCCCTGTTTCTGCAACTCCCTTAGAGTCCTATCAAACCAAGGGGCCCCAGGATGATGCGGAAGGGGGAAAACATGAACAGGAGCAATTAGATCGAGAGCTGTAGAAATGGCCCTATTATAGGCCGCAACTAACTGCTCAGGATCCATGCTAGTTTCATCAAATAGCGAGAGGTCAATTACCACCATCAGGTCATCAGGGACCACTTCCCGTAAAGGGCGGTAACTGAACATCTCCATAGGGGCCGACCTACCCAGGGGGGCAGAAATATTTAACCCAACAGAGTAGTGGGCAGATCAGCCGACTGGTTCCACCACCAAGTCGGAGGCTACAATCCCCAGGAAGAAGACCAGATCAAGAAAGTGACAACCCTTGTGAGTAGCTGAGGAAATGACCTGTGTGAAGCCCAAAGATATCATCAACTGGAGGAAGTGTTGACCAAAAAGAGAAGATTCGTCATCAACCCAGGCACTGAAGTCACCCAGAACCATCAATCTGGGCCACTCCAATGTCATGTCGGCAACGAAATCTATAACTTCCTGCAGGAACAGCTTCTCATCACCTGGTGGACGGTAGATGAGAGCTATCCTGCACCCCACACCAGCCACCACAGTGCACTCAAATGACCTAGCCTCCTCTACTGAAACATTTGTTAGGCCCAATTCGGTCTTCAAACAGACCACGACCCCCCCCCCGTGGTCCAATCTAGGGTGATGTAAAAGCGAATACCCGTCTGGAACAGCTGCCTCTAAAATAGGGGCAGCATTTCCACCCAGCCAGGTCTCAATAATGCAAACCAGATCAGCCTTCACAACAAAGTCTGCAATAAGGTCAGTCTTGTTACAGACCGATCTGGCATTGCATAACAGAGCCCGAGTTGGATGAGGTTGGCAAATTGTCCCAATTACTAGCCCTCCAACACCAGAGGTGCCCTTGGGTATGAGAACCAGAACAGAATTACCACGTTCCAGATACCATTTCACCCCAGGGCATCTTCTGTGCCTAACCACCCATATGGGAGAGCACCACTTATCTGGACACCCCTGTCCACAACCCCCCACCTGCCCTCGACTTCCCCTCCTCTGAACAATTTCCAATGCCCAACAGCATTGATAGACAAAACAAGGTGGGGGGAGAAGGAAATGTGCAGATGGCGTGGAGTGTGGAGGCTAAATAATGCAGGACAGGAAGGGCCAGCAGGCACATGCTACTAATAAATATAACAAAATAGCAGGGGAAGCACATAAAATACCAAATTCTAAATTCAAAGGAAAATGGCGAACACTTAAGAAAACCCTAAAGCAATAACTTATCCAACAATCCTTGCCCTAACAAAAATATAAAACTATATTAAACTATCTTCCTTCCACTATAAGGTGACTTTAACCCAAAAAATATAAATAATAAAATAAACAATAATAATCCCCTCTCACAGGATAACACAATCCCCTCTCACAGGATTAAAACAAACAGCATATAAAATCCCCTCTCTCACAGCTCTCTCACTGCCAAGGAGGAAAGGAAAAATAATCAAACAATAAAAAATAAACATACACATAAACATCAAAGAAATAACACAAATAAATATAGGCACCCTGGAACTCTCACCACCAGGAGACCAAAACAAAATTAATAAATCTGGGAAAAGTCATCAAACAGTAGGAGGAGCTGTAGAAAAAGTTCAAAACAATAAATCCAAGTCCAAACAAAACATTCGAAGAATCCAACATAAATAAAGTCACAGATGTTCCATCCATGTCATAATAAAACTTCCAATGTAGTCACACGCAGGCTCGATATAATTCCAGGAGCAAAGCCACAAGCAAGCAATAATACCCAACAGGGTGGGCAGTATTAGGCAATACCGGACCACCCAGAGGCGTAATGAGGCCCGACGTCGCAGGCGGAGGGCCTTATGGCCACTGGAAAGTCCAGTATTGCCCATACCACCCATCCTGGAGGGTATTATTGCACTTAAAAAATAGGCATATGCATCAGGTTCAATTAAATATTTAAATAACTGAGGAAATGAGTTTAAAGTTAACAAAAAAATAGAAGAAAAACTGTTGGTAAAGTAGTCTCTCTGCTTTTTTGGTGCTGTTGCTTCTTGTGTTGCTCCACCTCCATCCATTCCTATGAATTTATCCTCCCAACCCCCTGCGACTGCTGCTGCCGTCAGTTTGCAGTCTAGCTGCCACCAAAACTGAGGAGCCGACCTGTGAATGAATGTTTTTTTTATTTATTGCTGAACATCCTGAATGTGGAGCAGATTGGTAGGGATACTTCAGGAGCATGCGGCAAGATGGAAGTGAGTTTGAACAGACAGCAACAGTAGTCGCAGAAAACAAAGGATTTTTTACCTTGAGTTTTTGTTATATTTGAGTTTTGTATACGGTCGTAACAGTACCTTCATGCCTGAAGCACCAAAGTCCCATATTGATCCTGGCATTGGTCCTCCACCCCTCCACGGTGTGTTGAATCTCACGCTGCTGCCCCCCACTGCGATCACCAACAACACAGGAGAACGAAGAGGATAAGTAAGGAAGCAAATCGTAAGCATAAGCCACACCGTGGCTTAAATGAATGGAAAGGGGGCTACATTTAAAATATTATTTAAAAGCCTGCAGGAACGCAGGTAACAGCTCCCTGAGGGGAGAAATAAGATGGACGTGGCAGTGCTACACATTTGGGAGCTGGCATGCTCTAAATCATAATAATTTTTACAATTTTAACACAGTAGCTTTCTAAAGGTTGTGTTTGCATATGAAATGGGCAGCGTTTTTGCCACTAGCTTGTGTACCGGCTCTGGACTTGGATCTGCATCAGGACGTGTGGTGGCATGATCGGGCCAATACTCTGTCTTTTAGGTAAGTAGGTGAAGCCGTCACTCGTCCCAGTATGATTCCTTTTTTTCCAAAATTGACATGCTCATCGGGACAGTTATGGTAGAGAAGGACTGTGGTCGGACAGTGGTATGAAGGAGAGAAGAAATTTCAGTCACAGTGATTTTTTAATTATACAGGGTGTGTGAGAGACGGTTCTTGTCTGGCAGGGGCGGGCATGGGGTTTGAATTTTTATTTGAGAACGTGGAATACAAACGATTGAGCAGTGGAGCCGAGTTGTACTATGCAGTATCAGGGGTCACTGGAAATGGATGTTTGTTATTTTAAATATGGTTCGTATTAGATGCAGCACTGTTGATCAGTGTGATGTGGTGGAGTTTAGGTACAACAGTTATTTACAAGCTTGATTTTAGGAGCATAAGTGAGCAGGTACGTGCAGGAGGGAGGAGCGAGGAGCAAGAGCACCATTAGCTCTCTGTTATTCTTGTATATAAAAAGAAAAAATGATGGGACATGGGAGATTGTGGCAGTTAAATTACATAGCATTGGGGGCCAGTATGTCTCGGTTAGCGAGACAAAAAAATGGCAGACATTTGAAAAGGTAAGAGGGTATTTTAGCCAATCAGAGATGAGGGTGGGCAGTAGCATTCTGGTGATGGGGTTGGCTGGGCTGGTACTTTTAATAGCTGGGCATCTATTGTCTGATAGATGCCCAGCTAGAGAAGTGCCTCAGCCAATCAGAAGGCTGAATTACTTTAACCCACTTTCTAAAGTCTTGGAAGGAAAAGGAGAAATAGGCCAAGTCCTCAAAAGCGGTGCTCCCCTCTTTCCATACCTCCAAAACTGCCTAATAGGTCAACTTACACTACCAGGACCTGCAGCTACAGATATCCTAGAGCCGAAATACTCATATCGACCCCAAGATATCTTGGGAGCCCACCACCAATCTCTAACTCCCTAGGGAAAAGTAAGGTAGTTCCAGCTCGGTCCCGAGAGGCACCCTAAATCACCCAGGCACGGGGAGAGCCTTTCACCACCAAACCACTGCCATGGCCCTGCCTCCAAACACACTGCTAAAGAGGCAGTTTAAATTAAAATTGCTGGAAGAAAGGGCTCTGATCAATGAATCAGACCCTCTCACTCACAGTACTCCAATCCCTCTCACTCGCAGTACTCCTGGAAAGCCACAGCCGTCTCTTCAACCAATATCATAAATTATATCCTTAGAGAAAGCCCTTGTCCCAGTT
This sequence comes from Neoceratodus forsteri, assembly GCA_016271365.2. Classification (NCBI taxonomy): domain Eukaryota; kingdom Metazoa; phylum Chordata; order Ceratodontiformes; family Ceratodontidae; genus Neoceratodus; species Neoceratodus forsteri. Next base: position 367,945,596 of record CM057453.1, on the reverse strand, counting down.
CTTTACATCCAGTGCAGCGGGTACATCCAAAAATGACAGGACAGAAGGTAAATTCAAGTTCTCAAGTAAAAGGGAAACTCCCAAAGACCACTGTCCGTCTCTCCATCTCTCCATCTCACTAGTTCCCACTCTTGGATCCACTATTAATTCCAACACACAACTGCTGGCTCCAATGCTCCTACACTCATGAAGCTTTTCTTCATGAGTGTACACTCTGGGGGTGCAGCAAAATATTACAAAATTAACGCGGCATCAAAAATGACCGTAAAACAAAACAGTTAGATGCTTTCCCAGGAAATGTTCGAGACAGCTGCTGGTTTCAACGCTACAAACACACACCAAGAAATCGGTGAATGAACATCTAAACGCTGAACACGGCTACAAAACTGACAACAAATGACCACTAAAACAAAATAAAATAAGATAAAAAAAAATTAAAGCAAATTAAACACAAGCATGTAGCATGATAGCACTGAAGTGTGTGGAACCTGACAGCCATTACTCTATTTTCTTACCAGTAAAATTCTTTCCATCCTGCATCTTCCCCATTAATTCTAGTGCTGCTGCCATCTCCGACTTTCCTATATGCTCCTTCTCATATTTTGGGCCACTTTCTTACCCCCAGCACAAACATATCCACATATTACTGTTTCCAAATTTTGTCTTTTAATGTCTGTGGCATATGGTCTCCCGAGGTGATCCCTGGATCCACTTCCTCACCTACCCTCCTACCCCTGTCTCCCACTGTCCCCTGGTCCTGCCCTGCCCCTTTTCCCTTTTAGACCCTGTAACACCTTCTCCATCTCTTCAAACCCATTTTCCACACTTTCTTCAGTGATCCCTGCCAAATACTCCTTAAGACTCCCTTCCACCATTAAGTCCACCACTGTTTCTTTACCCTTGGGATGTGCTGCTCCTTTTGCCTTCTTCCTTCAGGACTTTTTGCCCTCTTACCATTACCCCCTTATGGTGCCTTCCTCTTCCAGTCATTCTTCTTCTCCCTGTCTTTCTTCCTCACCTCATCCAGCATGGCTTGCACCTGATCAGTCAGCTCCATTGGCTTCTACATTGGGTCCTTCTCCAGCTGGCCCCTTGTTTCTGGTGCCTGTTCCTTTCTTGCTCCCATTCTTCTTTGGTGTCATGCTTGCAAAACTCCAAACATAAACAAGCTGCTAATAACAAGCCCCAGATGTCTTTCTTATGTCCTTTGACACATACCTGCTCCTTTCTTACCAGTTGCCCCACCATGTTGATTGTGCCAACCTGTTAATTTTTTTTCTTGGCTGAACCCTGTAAGTCTAACCCATCTTTCTGGCCTGTTTGCTATTTTTCTTTGTTTAGTCTTTCTCCACCAGCCATATTTGCTATCCTCTCAGTTCCAGCTTAAAGCTCTTAGCTACCACTATTTACAAGCGACGCCCCAGTCAGATGCTATATTTATATACATTACTTTTTTCTTTTTCCTTTTTTATCATCTTCACCTTTAAAAACAATGTAACTACCCACACATGTAACCATCACTAACATTAGTAAAACTACAAGGTATCTCCTTCTCTCTGTAGCACCACCATGATTTTCTGTAACTCTCCATGTGGGCTATTGCACCTTAGCAAAATGGCTGCCCTTCCTCCCACAGACATGCACACTGACTTCCACCATGCCTAAGATGGCTGCCCTTCCTGCATGCATGTACCTTGCCCAACCCCCCCCCAAGTTTCACCCCACAAAATCCCAAACTTCTCCCTCCATGTCCTTGTCCCATCTCAGTCCATGTGGGCTCCGCCATCTCCACTACCCCAATGCCTTCACAACCTGCTGACTTAATTGCTCTGTCCACAACATTGCCCTCCATAGCCTCCCCTAAATTCACAGCTCCATCTGACATGCTCCTGCAGGGCTACTGACCTTCTCTTCACTTCTGCCTGTTGCAGCTTGCCATCCCATTCCATGCCTTTACCCTCACCTCCTGCCCCCCACTCAGTCAGACCCGTGCTGCTTGTTGAGTACCTCTATTTCTCAGGCTTATTTCTTTAAAAAAAAAAAAAAACACATCCCTGAATTCCCTTTCCCAGCTTCCAACTTTGTTTCAATCTAAACTTGTGCCTCTGCTACCATCATGGGGAGAGAAGCAAATCTGCTATTTTACCACATGGCTGTTCTTCTAGTCCTTCTGTTACCCCTCCAGCTAGTGCCATAGCCTTCTCTCCTCTCACCCTTAAGTCCACCTTCCAGTATTTTTTTTTAACAAGGATCCTTCACTTGCAATATCACTGTGTGAGCAAGCTCACTATGTCCCTCTACCAGCTACTTGCCTCTCTAACCCTCCAACAAGTGGACCCTGCCACTTACATGATAAAGGTTACACAAAAGCTCCCCGGTTGTCCATTGTCCAAAAACTTATGCTGCCAGTTCCAATTCTCCTGAAACCACGGCTAATAAAATGCCCCCCTTTACTATATTATCCTTAAAAACCCCAACACTGCAGCTGGCTGCTGCCTTACAATTTCTGGCATTTTTGACTCTTTTAAACACTCTTCCTTGTCCTGCCACGTTAGCCTAAAATCTCCCTCGACCCCAACACTTTAACATTCTGCTGCTTGCAATTTTACTGGCATTATGCCCATCTTACCTCTCTCCTTATTCCTTATATCTTTTTTATTTACTGTTATCCTTCCTGCCTGCCTTTTCACTCACCATACCCCCACTAAGCTTCTAACCTGTATCTAGAATTTCTAGTCACCACTTAGTAATTCCTTGATATTCGACTGCCAACCAATGTGCTAGTTCCAAGTTGCCAAACTAGAAAAATGAAGGGTGAGCACTTCTTCTCACCCATTTTTATAGCTCCTTCCTATGGACCTTCCTTTTGCCTTCTTCACCCAGTCATTGCCCTCCCTCTAGCCCTCCCATTAATTTTCATTCTGCTCCTCTCCCCTCCCCTCCCCCCTGCAGCTCCTATCCCATCTGCCTTTCCTTCCTGCACCCCTTGGCATTTCAGACTGGAAACCCCTGACAATCAGGGCTGCTTCTTTAATAGGCAACCCACCTTCTCATGGTCCCCATTGCATGTCCTGTTTCTACAATTGGCAGGTGTTTTTTTCCTTGTTTGTTTGTTTTTTGAGGGGAGATCATTGACAGGTACTGTTTATCCATCATATGCATGATAAATTCTTGGTTAAAAAATTTCTCACGCATATGTGAAAATAAAATGTTATATGACATTGGATTTGTGTCCAAGCATATTGTATAAATTGCCACTATTTCTAATAGGACTGCAAGCATGAGAGTATCAGAAGGTGTAGCCTTACTGGAAGATCCTGATGACAAAGGGGGACACGTAGGATCTCACTGTTCACTGTTTTGGGCAATATTTCACAGCTGTTTCCAAGAAATGCAGCCAGTTGAACTGAAGATGCTGAGCAGCCCGGTGAGAGAGATTGATCTGCTGTTACATGTAGGGCAGGAGCCTGCTATTTGTATGGGGGAGTACTTGCAGAAGGTTTAAAGGGATTGCCAACCACTGCCAGTGGGTGAACTGAGGTAAACCCTGCTGCATTGGTCCACAGCACATTGTCTGGTAATAGTAAGGATCTGTTTGCTGTGAGGTGTCCACAGCCAAGTAGGCCATCAACCAGAAGAGTCTGAGTGGAAGTACCTACTGCTGTGCTGCCTCCTGCACCACAGTTCAACAAATGCTGTGGTGTCATGTAGTATGTGAGAAATGTGTGAACCAAAAGCTCATAGCAAGGTGGGAAATCTGGGGAATTCAGAACACAGTAGGAAGTGCTCTATCTCAAGGTATAATGTCACCCACTGTCAAACTGCAAGGAATAAGCAGATTCATGGGGTTCATGAGTATGTGTAGATAGTACTTCCTAAACAAAGAGCTGCAAAGGTTCTAACTTAAGTCTGGGGTCAGGGCCGAACCTATATTACAGTAGTGACCAGTAGCACAGTCAGAGACTGTCTTCCCATGTGTGGAACTGTGTTCAAGTATAATATGACAAGAGAACTTTTACAGTGCATTTTTTTTTGTCCGTCAGCTTTTTGTTTTGTTGTTTTGCTGTTCTAACAGAATGAGCAAAAAGAACAGAGTGTGCCAGGAAGTCAAAAGGTAGGATATTTTAGCTTGTAATGGTGGGGGGGAATCCTCCTGAGAGCAACACCACCTTACCCCTATACACAGATGGTACCCCTGGGCTCCATCTGGTCCCCCTGATACCAGTAGAGGGTTGTCATATGGTGTCAGCCTCCAGCTGAAAGAAAGAAATAACAGTAGCTGCAGCTGAGTGGGCAAGAGGACCAAATGGCATCTGGTCCAAGGGAGGTGGAATGATGGGTGGACTTCACCCAGGATGTTGGGATGACATGTATGGGACCTCTCACAGTAAACATGTGGTACTGGGAACTTTAGAAATAGTTGAAGAAAATGTCCATGAAGAGAGTAGTCAAATTTAAAAGTTTACACTCTGGACTGAGAAAGCTAATGGCCTGTAGTGGAGCTAGAAGTCCTGCTGGAAGCAATGTTTTTAGAGAGCTCTTACATCAGAGCCTTAATTTTTGTTATTTTATCAAGTCATTTTTGGCAACCTCAAACTAAAAACATCTGATTTGATAGAGATTCTGAATAGGAGCAGACTGATACTAAAATTAATGAAAATAAGCAAGCCTAAGACTGCCAAACAAGATTTCTTCATCCTAAGGGGAGGACAGCCAAAAGAGTCTGATGCAGTGGAACAGGTCTAATTTTGGGTGCCCCCAGCTTCAGACACACTGCACTCGCTGCAGCATTCTATGCATATTTTCACAAAATCTGTCCCAAAAATAGGCCTGAAACTTGATACAATTAATGCCAGACTGACAACCACTGAGCAGCAAGTGCATGGGGTGGTGGACATGGTAAAAGAGTCCAATACAACAGCATGGAAAGATATTACAACTGCTGCAACAGTAGTGAAGGAACACACGGCAGTAAAATCTCATGTAGAGAAACTGTAGACTTTAATTTGCTCAGTGAATATCAAAATCATGAGCATGCCTGAGGAACTGGGACATGCTAATCCAAGGGCATTTTTAAAACAATGGATTGCAGACTGGACAGGAACTCATGACTTTAGCATCTTAAAAGCCTACCACATCAATCCTTGGAGGGCTATGGACTCCAGCGAGAGCCTGAGAACACTATTGATTATCATCACCTTATTTGTGGAATGAGATGCAATAATAAGTGTAGCATGAGATGTAATATTAAGGGCATCACAAAGACAAAGCACCATCTATGAGGGGGAAGCTACAATTATGTTATTCCCAGACCTCACTTATGCCACGAGGGTGGGACCAAAGGCCTTTGACGGTGTGAAAAAACAACTCTGGGAGCTTTACATTCCTTTCACCATGTTATTCTTCACTGGCCTACATTTTTCAGTTGCCTCCAACAACTATGTATTTACAAACCCAAAGGAGGCTGGAGCTTGTCTTCAGCATCTGGAGAGTCATCTGCAAACCACTGAAGAAGAGCTGGAGACATCTGAGGGAGAGGATTGTTTGTATGGCATAGGTTAGCACACTACTATTCATTATTTTCTTTACAAAAAAAAACTTTTCTTAAGGTCAATCACAGAACTCAGACTATGGCACCAGTTTGTTTTGATGGACTGCTGTTCATAGGGTGTAGGGGTTGAGTGTTTAGAATTTACATTGAGATGTTTCTGCTAGTTTGTTAAAATGTTGTAAAATCATTCACTTGTTCGAAATTTTGCCCTTTGTGTTTCTGAGGAGGAAAACATGCTTAGCAACTGTTTAGAGTGTTTACATTTTGATGCTAACCATGACTATGATGTCAGCAGCATGGTGGACTGCAACATGATAAGTAAGCCACATGGCACTGATTCTGCAGTGCTAGACCTTTGCCTTGGATCTTTGGTGGGTAATCTGGCACTGAATACTGATGGCACATGCACCTACCATGGAAGGGGGGTTATTTCTTTATCCAAGGGAGCTCAAATAATCTCCTCTGTCCCTGCTGAGTTTCGTTTAATCTGATTCATGTGGAAATGGTCCTAGGAGTGCTGGGTAGCTCTCCCATTGGGTGCATGGCCATGCAGCACTATATCTCAGGTCTTGGGATCCAGGTATGATGGTCCTACTAGTGTCAGCCTATTGCAACAGTAAACAAGTTGGTTGGCACAGTTACTGGCAGGGGAGAATACCTATGCTAGAAGGCTCTAATTGGGCTCCTAAAAGTGTCTCATTTTCTTATCCTGGAATCTATCACAGGATCTAGATTAGATTTTGCCATATCTTTGCACACCTTGCATTAATGTGCTACATGCTCATTTTGTGGTCATTAATTGAAGCCCCCAGTGATATGTTACATATGTGGGACTATTCACGGTCCCTAATGTACTATCTGCTATACTGTATATTGTATTTTGTTATTGTTCTACTGGAGAATAACTGGTTTATAATGTATGGTAAGCATCTATTAACCACCATAATCAGCAGTCACACAGCTTTGTTATGCACTGTTTAGAATTTTAAAAGCTGTTAACCACACTTCAAAACTTCCAAGCAGTGGCATAACAAAAAAGAATGCACCAGAGTTCCATAATTCTCACACGTAGAATGCAAACAGTGTTTTTTTGACCATACACTATAAAAGATGATGGCTGGGGATTGGGTGACAACTACGCTGAAATCACCTCTCGTGGTTGTTAGGGCTACAGTAAACCTCTCGAGCTGCACTCTTGAGGTTTACCATGTTGCCCTAGCAACCACTCGAGGTGATTACAGCATGGTTATCACCCGATCCCCAGCCATTATCCTCTATGTAATGTGTAAAGCATACAAATAAAGTTAAAAACTTTATTTGTATGCTTTACAGATTCTGGCCCGAGTGTGAGAGCAAAGTATAGAAGTGTTTTATGGATCATGCGTGAAGCTGAATCTAAATGACAGAAATGGCACACTATCACATTTGTATACAGCAATTTAGAACTTAGTTTCTCAGAAGGGAGTATGTAAAGAACATGGAATGCAACCATTTACTGTAGAAAAATAAGGTTTGCATGAGTGTGAGTGTGAAACATTTGTAAATCAAAAAATGGAAATGTGATTTGGATGAGGTATGGAGCAGCTGACTGAACTGTCAATGAACAAGTACAGTACACAGTACATGCTCATTGGTTCAATCGGGGATATGGGGGTGCTTCTAATTAATGGCATGAGTATGATCGGGGCTGGGGGAGGGGCCCCTAGACTACCAGGGATTGCGGGGGATGGGTATACTTTCATGTTGAGCGGAATGGGGTGGGGGTCACTACAGTATGGCAAGGCCAGGGAATGGAGGTTTTATTATTTGTCATTTTGTGGATCGGGGCTGGGAGGCGGGACTCTATAGAAGGGGAGTGCCAAAGAATGGGGTTAGTTATCATGTCATATATCAGGGATTGGGGCTGGGAGGGGGGTTACCACAAGACTACCAGGACTGGCAGTGCTCCTATATGTTTTTGCATATGATCAAGGCTGAGGGGGGGTACCACTAAACTGCTAGGGTTGGCAGTGCTCCTATATGTTTTTGATATGATCGGGGTCGGGGAGGGATCTCTCCCTCTCTCTACTGGACACACTCCCCCTCAGTGCAGTTCATGCACCTGTCACTGGGTGGCTTGCCAATTTAGGGCTGCCTTTTGTGTACCTACTACAACTGAACATGATCGTGAGCATGTGCTGCACGATGCACTGTTGGCGCATTCCAGCTCAATATGTGGTTGCACGGTGTATTCATGGACATGACCCAGTACCTGTGTGATATCTCATCTTGGTACACTATGGTCCATGCCATTCTATGTGACACACTCTTGTCTGCTAAATATCGTTTTGCCCCACATTTTCACTAGGATGCATGGTGCATCTGCCCTTTGTGCCACACATGCTCTGTGAATATGGGGGCCTAGCAGTGAGGAAAACATCTGAGTTACACACACTACCCATGCAAAGGGAAATAGTGGCAAATTAAAGATGTTTTACAGGTACTGTATATGAATCTTAAAAGAAAAATAAACAATACAGGGTGACCACTAAGGGTGGAAAGGGAAGATAATTATGAACCAAAAAAAACAGGAAGTGGAAGAACTAAATAGAAACTTCTGATAATATATGGTGAAAAATAACAAGTAGTGGCAAGCTGTATGGAGCTGAGACAGAAACATGAACATTATAAATGTAGTGAAATATTCAAAAAGGAGAAGGTTTTACAAAAAACTAATGAGCTCAAAGGCAAATAAATGAGCAGGGCCATATGAAATCCACCCGTGAATCCCTGAGGATCTGACAAATTAACAGACCCCTGATTAATTTATGTAATGTTTCTTTTGAAGCACAGTGCTCTGAGATTGGAATGAGGCAAGTTATATCATTATTCAAAAGAGAGATAAGGTATGCAAATGACAGACCAAACATCCTAACAGCAATCCTTTCGAAAAATGATGGAATCCTTTTTAAAGGAGAAAACTAAGGATAAACTAAAAGAAACAGGAAATGAGGGTGCCAGAGAGCCAGCTTCTGGGTAAGATGTGTCTAAAAGGGGCTCCACACCATAGAGCAATAAAATTAAACTTTAAAGTGTTTTTTCTTAAGAGCAGCTTTTTTCATCAGTGCCATTGGACTCCTGACTTGTTCAGGTGTCGAACAAACCCGAACTTTGTTATGGGGCATAAAAGGATTCAACTATTGGGAGCTGTGAAGCTAACTGCCCCACAATCAAACAAGGCTGATGATTCTAGTAGTCAGGCAGGAACCAGCTTGTTAGACTCATCAATTACACCTCCGTGACAAACTATGCTCGAGTCTATAAAAGCTATGGATTCTAAAATAGAAAAAAACTCTCTTAAAATTGGAGTCACACAATGCAGCTATATAGGCTCTAGTCACAACTGTGGCTGCAGCAAGTAAGGGAACCACAGCCATGCAAGCTACTGTTGCCACCTTAATCAAAGAAAATACATCCTTTTGAGGGTGGTTGGAAGTATTGGAAAATGAAATTAGAGCTGGCAACTTACACTTAGTAGGGATGATGGACACCAGTCTGCTCGGATTTCTTAAGGACTGGCTCACTGATAAAATCTCTATTCTGGAGGATTTCAACTGGTCTCACCTTTACCAAGCTTACTGGGTCAATCCTTGGATTCAGCCTGACTCCAAAAATCAGCCTTGCACTGTCTTGCTGCAAACAAAGAGGTCTGAGGTCAAATATGTCCTTTTATCTGCTACTAGGGCTGCTTATCCTCTGCTTGTCAATGATCAGGATGTAAAGCTCTTTCTGCACCTCTCTTTTCAAATGAAGGCCAGAAGAAACAGTTTGATGCAGTTCATCAGCGCCTCAGCATATTTGGAGTGGTACGCTCTTTCCTGCTGTCCGCAAGACTTAAGATCACCTATGTGTGTAAATCATGGCAAATTGCTGACCTCAAGAATGCCGGCCGCTGTCTTGAATAAACTGAGTTTGAATTTTGCAGTGCGGCTTGCTTCTGAACCTATGGCTGAGCAGTCAGAGTCTAAGAATGTCTGAATATACATTTTGAGGGGAGCAAGTTAGCTCTTTTGTCTTTATGCCTCTCTGGGGAGTAGTTTCTGGAAGTTTTACTTATTAATGTTTTGTTAAATATTATGAATTCTACACTGCGGATGTTTGATATGGGTGGACTGGCATTTGGGTGTTATTGGTGCCTGCAGGAGTGGGCTTGGGGTTTGTTGTTACATTTATATGCAGCACGTCTTACAGGGCTGCTGCCTAGACCCCTGCTTCTGTTTGGTGGCTTGTACCTTCTCATGGAAGCAGCGTTTCTTTATTGGATAGTTTACTGGACATTGCTGTCTCGCAATCTGTTTTGATGTTATAGTTATTGTTGTTCTATCTTATTATCATACTTATTTTGTGGGGGACCTAAGGAAGCTTAATTTTCCTTGTTGTTGCCTTTCTTGTTAAGGGTTTACAGCACTTTTATAAGTGTGTTTGTTCTTTCTCAGTATTCTGCCTTATGGACATAACCACGTCCATTGAAGAAGTTGGCATTTATTGGGACTATCTAGGAATCTTTATTTCTTTCTAGTTTTCTCCCCACTCCTACTGTACCAGATTTCAGGATACGTTATTGTGTATTTAATTAGTTCCTATACTGGCACTAGTTATTGGTCTTTATTTTGATCTCTTGCATGAGAATGTATTCTGCATTGTTATTTTTTTAATAGCAATAAACAGAACGTTAAACAAAAAATAAAAACACAGGACTTATGGACACATCGCAGCTTAGCATCACAAAAGGGAACTCATGTCTTAGACCCTTACTGTAGACCCTTACTGTAGACCCTTACTCTGCCCCTTTCCTCAGCCTAGCAGCTGATTGGTCACTCCACTGCTGCACATTTTTATGCTATTGGCCTCCCTGTCTTCAATACCTGACTTGACCCACTTTCTCACCGCCTTTTTAAAGCAGTCCCACCCACAGGATCACACACATGCTCTCAACTTTTTCTCCAGCTACTCCATCTAACTCCTCTCAATTACTGCTCTACCTGCCCTATTGTTAGTGACCTCACCCTAATTTGACTATATACCCTTTCAACTATAAACTAGCTAGCAGTTAAAGCAGGCCAGCAACACCAAACAAACTACCATGGGGTGCAACCACCTACTACTACTCCTCCTCACTACCTCTTTTGGCATTGCTGGTACCATATACAAATTAGAACCCCTACATCCCCACTCTGAATCATCACTGGGTGCAAGCTGGAAGAAAAGCATACACATGGCCACTACCACTTCCGGTAACGATAGACTCTTTATCCTCCTGCATCTCCCATACACAGTTATCACCAAGCCAATCTCCCAAACCATAACCTTAATGGTTAGCTTCCCCCTAATTTAACACAGGCATATAGATACCTTCCCCACCTGAAGCGCAAGCGACGGAAGACACGAGGGAAGATAAACATCACCCTATCTGCCAGAAAGGTTATCTTTCTGCTACTCTCTGGCAATGTTCACCTAAACCCTGAACCAACAACCCTGAGGAGCAGGGGGGTCCATACAGTGACCGGCCTAAAGATAGCATCGCTAAACATCTGCAGCCTAACTGCCAAATTTGAACAGCTCCATGCTTGGATGACCATCCATGCCCCTGACATACTCTGCCTAGCTGAAACCTGGTTGTCAGGTAGGATCAAAGATGGTGAGGTGGCCATCAAAGGATTCCAAGCATTTTGACTTGATAGAATAAGCAGAAAAGGTGGCGGCTGCCTCTTATATGCCAGAAACTCACTGAGTTGCCCCATCCTCCCCATCTCTAAAGTAGTGGAGGATTATGAGCTACTAGTGGTAAAAATACAAGTGGGCCTAAAAGGCTAGACCCTTACCATCATCACAACCTACCTGCCCCCAAAAAAGCCAAGGAAGGCCTTCCTCTTGTTATGGAAGAAATTAGCACACTAAAAAAGGGCTCAGAACTCATCTTGACCTGTGACTTTAATATTAACTGGTTATGTAAGGAGGCGACACCCTCCAGAGACCTAATCACCTCCCACAATCTCACACAACTCTTAATTCACCCCAGCAGGCAGATCTACACAGCTGGTACCAGTACCCTCATTGACTGGGTCTTAGCTAGCTCACCGACTCGATTCTCCAAACTCAGGGTTCTCCTTGATCTCCTTTATATGGACCACTAAACTTGCCAAAAGCCCAACCTACCTCATTGAGAGCAGGGTTCTGTGGAAAGGCAAACTTGTATCCCATAAATTGGCCCTGTCTGCCTACAACTGGTCCCCCATCAACAAGGCACCTATGCTGGACCAGGCCCTTAATTTTTTCACTGAGGGCATCCATTCCATCTGTGATATCTATGCACCATGCACAAAACAGAAAATCTGGAGGGAGGTAAATGGCTGGATTGATGGCAAGCTCCTCTCCTTCCTAAAGGAGAGGGACTGCCTCTAGGAAAAAAGCCTTAAACTCAGGTAGCAAGCATGACCTCCAGTGCTACAAAACAGCTAGAAATTGGTGCACCAAACTTATCAGGCTTGCAAAAAACAATTTCCATAAGACCCAGCTTAACAGCGCATGGGGAGATGGAAAGGACACACAATTGAAGTTTCTTACATATGAGATTACATATCAGTGGTTTGCTATTACAGTTCTGGCATCGCAGACACTTTCTCCAGAGCAACATCATGCATGATGAGGAATATAGGAGTGATCATGGCCTGTACCTGTGGGAGATGTGGTGCAGCCAATAAAAGGTATCAGATGTCCTTGAGGGAGAGTGGTGCTCACAGTGCGAGGTACCTAGGTGGTGATATGGGGTGTCAAGCTGGCAGTTGGGGGGGAGATTGGTAGCAGACTCCTAGGATGTATGAAAGGTGAAGTAGGGAGATGAGAATAGTGAGAGAAAACAGGGTACTGATGGAGGTAGACATGATCGGAGAATGTTTTCAAGTGTGGCTGAGCAGAGGCCTAGAAGGAGAGAAGCAGGAGGTATAGAGGAGGAAAGAGAGCAGTGTCAGGAAGGCGGCAACCTGGGAGGGACCAATGGGATAGAGTCAGGGAGGGACACAGAGAGGAAAGGCAGAACTAGGGACTATTTAATAAAGGCGGGGGGGGGTGGGGGGAACATTTCGGCTTTTTCCACTGAAATGAGTGGATGGTAAGCCCAGAGAAACACTGAGAAGGAAAGGCCAATCAGGAGCTGAGGCACAAGGCGGTAGTCCAATCAGGGGTTCCTGCTCAGAGCAAGCAACCAATCACTGCTGCTCTCAGCTTCCCCAGTCTGTGCTGTGCACTTACCCAGCTTGGATAGATCCTCCATGGGGATTCTGTGGTGGTGGTGGTCTGGATGGGTAGGCAAGGAGAACCGTGGCTGCATGGGAAGCAAGCCCGAGTCAGGGGCTGTGTCTAAGGGGGAAAGCAGAGAGAGAACAGTTAGCTATAAGGAGGCAAGGGACAAAAGGGAGTGATGTAGGACAGTAATCGGTGGGCGTGAGAAGCTATTGCTGGGGATAGTGGAGAGAAAGGAATTACAATGGGGGGGAAGGTGGCCAGGGACAGACAGGACCAAATGCAGTTTGGACTTGGCGCCAACTGGGTCAAGAGGAACAACAGCTGCGGAAAAGGAGAGAGCGACTGGAGGCAGGTGAAAATAAGGAGATTTGGGGGAGAAGAGCAGGGCCAGAGCGGGCAAAAAAGAGAGTTAAAGTAAATGGTCAGAGAGGCAAAATGATTCCCAGGTTACTCTGCCATAGTCTATCAACGGATTTGGAGGTTTCAAGGGGTGTGCTACCTGTGGAAGCCAATTAGAAATAGCTTAGTATTTTATTACAACTGCTCTGTTTTTCTCCTATTTGTTTAATTCTCATGTAATCACTCTTTAATGCCTAATGATCAGTTGTCTGAAACCACTGAATATGTGTATTGTCTTATTGTCCACCCTGATGTGGAACCTTTGTAAAAGAGCTCACGCTCAAAGGTCTTTCTGAAATACTAATTAAATAAATAAATTAAAAAATAGAAAAATATCTTACCAATCTATTATCCTTTTCATGAGCCAGTCATTAAATATGACAACAGCACACTAGTTAGTTTCATATTTTTGGAGTTCAACAAAACATTTAACATCCTGTCACATGCAAAACTCATTCATAAACATCATGCAATCTAGATTATTTGTATGACAGAAACTGGAGAAGTGACTAGTTGAGTACAGTATTAGAAAAAAAGGTGAAAATAAATGTTTGGGTTTTTTTTTTTTGTCCAACGAGGTGGATGCTACCAGTGGAGTACCACAGCGGCCAGTGCAACATCTGGTATTATTTACTAGAGAGATAGATAGATAGATAGATAGACAGACAGACAGACAGACAGACAGACAGATAGATAGATAGATAGATAGACAGATTGATGGGATATGCAGTGGTCTGACTCAGAATATGCAATTTATCTTCAAGTGTGAGGGGGCAGACCTGTAACACATGAGTAGCAGAGCCATGAGTAAGTCATAAAAGTCTTGACCCCTCATTAGTGACAATAAACTGTCTATTTTGAGTCAGGCCAGTGTGTGTTCGATATCTACAACAGTAGTTCACTAGTTCCAGCTTTTACATTTGTTTATAGATTAAACTGCTTTTCTTTGATTTCAACAGCTGGCTTCAGTGCCACACCTTTCCACTGAGATATTATCAGCTTTGTGGAAGTTGCTCTCTTATTGGTTCAGTAGTCCACTGTGATGATGGCCATCTTCAAAATAGCTGTTATGATAACAGTAACAACTTGTTTTTGATATGTTTCTATTACTGATGTGAATGGCACATAAACCGCTGCACTCAGGAAGCTCTGATCAAAATCTGACTTGCAGTAGAAAATAACAACTTAATAAACACCATCAACACCACTTAAGAAATATTAAAGACACTTAATAAATATCTTGCATTTACCTTTGGCTGTTTATTATGTTATTTTCTACAAGTCAGTTTTGATCATAGCCTCCAGAGTACAGCCATGTATATGCTCTTCACTGAATCTTTATTTGTTTGCACCTGCCTGCTTCCTGACTGCTCATGGCCCTGCACTTTTATTTCTGATAACACTAGCCAAGATATTACTTTTATCTTACCATCCCCTCTTCCTGCTGTTTAGATATATATAATAATTTAGATATACTGTACATACATTTATATATACAGTATATATACAATGTACAGTATGTGTAAGTAAACCATCTCAAATAAATGGGATATTTTCCCTTAAGAGAAAGCAAACAACATTTCACATGTAAATCATTTATTTTTATTTATTTTGCATGTTACAGCTTCCTTTTGATTGGCAGATTCAGCCACCAATCAGCTGCTCAGTCATTTACCTATATGACAGAATACTGACTGTCCACATAGTACACTCACAACTAGAGATGCAGCAAAGTTTAAATTCGCTGGCATAGTGAACGTGAAGTGGCCAGCTTTGAGTTTGCAGATCACTATGTGAAATTCCCACAAAGAAGTTGAAATTCGACTTAATGTACTTCGCATTGGTCACTTCGAATTCACTTCAAGTTGTAGTTGGAGAAGACGAAGCCAGTAATAAACAGGACACTGGTCACATGCCTGACTGTATCTGAAGGTCTGCAGGTCACATGATTCAGGAAGAAACTTTCATAGGTAGGAAGTGAGTGTTTTATGTTCACTTTCTCTTGCAGAAAGAGTTGTGCACATCACTGATCTGTTTAGAGCAGTTTGTGTGTATGGGTTGTTGGTGATTGCAGAGTGAAAAACTTGCTTGATTTTGCTTCTTTCATTTTAAACCTTTTTAGATTTAGTTTGTTAATTAGTGTAGGAAGTTTAAGTTAATTTCACAGTCTTTTTTGGTTTAAAACGTTTTTTTTTTAGTACTTTGTTTTTGGTAAAGTTACTAGTATTTTTACTATTTTTTTTGTTATGGATCATTGGCATGGCAGGAAAAGTGGTGGTCAGCAGGGGCCACAGATGCAGAGTGGCCTTGTCCACCCAGTTATGTTAAACAGGGCCAGTTTTGAGTGCAGGCACAGCCAGTTCTGCAGCAGCAGCAGCAGCAGCAATTGCTGCAGGTTATTGCTCCTCCACCACCTCCAGCAGCAGCACAGCAGGTGGCCAGCAACACCCCCACACTGCCTGTGCCAGGCCCTGTATGGAGATCTCCTGTGTGGGAGTTCTTCACATGTCTCCCTGGGGACCCCACTGTTGTGCACTGCAAATTGTGCCAGGTGCTTGTCCGTCATGGGCCCAAGGGTGGGCACCTTGGCACTGATGATTAGCGAACCCACCTAGCTGGCCACCACCAGTCGAATGGGAGGCCAAGCTGCAGGAGTTAGCAGCCACTCCTGCAGCTGTGGCCAAAGCACCTCATCCACCTGCATGTCAGCAGCGATGCAGGGAAACGTAGGCAGCGGTGGAGGTTCTTGCAGCTGCATCCAGAGAAGATGACCCACAGCATCCTGTGACCATGGTGGACCTGGCTGTGCTGTGGGCAGAGGCTGAAGCCATGCAAACTGTGGTGGAGCTGGCCATGCAGCGTCTCCCTCATATCGAGGAGCAGAATGAGGAGATAATAGGCTTGCTGCGTATTATCAGTGGTGGACAGCAACTGCCCCCACAGGCCCCTTAAAAAATTGTTTTGTATGTCAATGTAAATGCCCCAAGCATCTCCTCTGGTTTTGTTTTGTTTTTTTTCCTAATTAATATTTCTATTTTGATGTACACTAAGTATGTAATTTATGTTCAGGTAACATTTTGATTGAGATTTGTGTTATGTGTTACTTAAAGGGGACAGGAATTGATTACTTATGTGCAGTTGTTTGAAATGTCTCTAGTTTCATAAATTATATTCATTCCTGTAAAGGATCTGTATTTGACTGTGTCAGAATAAAAGCTGAAGCTGTCAGTTGTGTTTTGTGTTGTTTTCTTTGTATGGACAACATTCTATGCAGTTCCTTTCATGGAACCAAAAGTTTGGAGTTTTCTCTGTCACTTCATGGTTTCAGAACTGTGGGCATTGTACTGATAAGTTCATGCTCACATGTCTAAAACCATGAAGTGACATAGTCAAAACTCCAAATTCTTGGTTCCATGAAAGTAACTGCAAAGAATGTTGTTCATACAAAGAAAACAACACAAAACGCAACTGGCAGCTTCAGCCTTTATTCAGGCACAGTTAAATATGGCAGCTGCACATAATTAATCAGTTCCTGTCCCCTTTAATTTACTTTATGTCGTACATGACTGATGGCATGCAAAATGGCGGATGCTGCATGCTTTCATTACCAGTGAAACTGTTGTGCCATTACGCATGCTGCAATAAAAATGTTTTGAAGACGGCTTTTGGTCTGCATGATTGCAGCTCCACTGAAAGCATGCATTGTCCACAAAGTTGGCAACCACATGACGTATTATTACATAAAATTAAGTAATGATGAGTAACAAAAAAAATTATTATTATTGTGGAAAGCATAATGGCGTGGAGTGGTTGAACATTTGGGGAGGTGGTGAATTGCATTTACCATTATGAGGGTAAAGAAGAATCAAGATCAAGGAAAACAAGATTAACAAAATCACCCCCCAAGAAATAAATATCTGCTTTTACTTATTTTCTTAAGCCCTAGTTATTTTTATTACATACTAGTATGACATTTATGTTCAGTTTGTGTTTTCTTTGTGATGTTAGTTTTGCTAATCCTGTATTTATTTAGCTTCAGAATGGTAAATCTGATTCCCCATCTTCCCCAAGTCCTCTCCCCCCAACCAGGCCATTATGCTTTCTGCAATAAACATTTCTGAGTTCATACTCATTACTGTATTTTATGTAGTAAGACTTGTGGCTAGCCAAGTTTACGGACATATCGGACACTGCATGCTTGCCTGTAATTACATTTTGGGTCTCCAAAATGCCATCTGCAAGACATTTGTATTGCAGCATGCATTGCGGCCTGAGAATTTCACCTGTAATGAAAGCATGCAGTTTACACTATTTTCACGACCATCAGTCATGTAAAAAATAAAGTAAATTAAATAACAACCATGAAAATACTTGTTCCTTTTCTGAACATGTAGTTAAAGGACCAGGGCAATATTCACAATACCATAACAAAACCTAGCATGCCCCCTAACAATGTGCTGTTTTGTGTTTGAATGTACCCATTTTTTTTCATGAAAACCCAAGATGAAAATTAATACCAGTCCAGCAATGTGTCACACTGTGTTAAATTACATCATTGCATTGTGAAAACATTTGCTGCTGCTGCTGCTCCTGCTGCTGGTTTTGGCCCTTTCTTTTCATTTCAAGAAAAGTCCAGATGAAGAATAATCACATCAAAAAGCATTCAGAAAAGTTACAATTATTTCTAAAGGCTTGCAACTAGAGCCAGAACTCTGCATAGGTGTCGCAAGTGAGAAAATGGCTTGCTGGTACCTGCTGCTGTTGTCCGTCTGTTTTCTGCTGATGTATAGTGTGTTGCTAAATGATGATAGCCACAGATGACCATGGGGTTGAACTATAATTTGATGTTCTGGGAAATTCATTTGCTCCACTGACTGAAACATGCTGCGCTACGTGTGTGCATTCATACCAATACTGGTAAGTTAGTGTACTTGTCACTGTCATGTTTTTTCAGAGACACTGCCATTTAATTTGTATTGAATCTTGTTTTTTTGTTGTAAACACTGAGCAGTCCATCATGTTGTTCCTTTGCAGGGAATCATCATCATACATACTGAATGTTTTCCCTTCACCAATGTGTTGGCCATGTTCACATTTATATGCCATACATATGTGCCGCAATCTAATGTGGTACTGTAAAATGTTTATTTTTTCTGGGGGGGGGGCTACTGCTGTGAGTCAGTGAGTGAGTGAATTATAAGCATTTCTCATGAAACCATGTTGCCACAGCACATGTGTTCCACATATGTCTGATTTTTGACTTTGGATGTACGAACAATGTCAATCCATGAAAGGTAAATATTTTTTTTTGGGGGGGGGGTTGCATGGGTCATTTGGAAAACAATTTTCATTAATATTTTTGGTTTCTTTCCAGGTCATCAGTGTATCCAAACTGTTGTCTGTCTTCAGATTGGAACATGCCACCAGTCCACAGTACCTCAATGCTACCAGCAAACAAGATGAAAAATAAATTATTCTGAGTTCATTACAGTACCCCATTCAGTATCAATATCCCATGGAGCTGTCCCTGTCTTTTTTATATCCATCACCTGGCCGGTATGTCACCGCTGTTAAATACGTTACACCAGCAGAAAACAAGGAAAGAAAAAAAAAAGGAAAGCAGCCCTCACAATCCTCAATGCCGGAGTTGTACCCACTTGGCAATTTTTTTCCATGACTGCATCAGCAAACCTCAATGGTACACTGTTTTACACTGCACCAGGATGGTCTGCTTTGCCTGCATAATTCAGCACCAACATCCTCTTGACTGGGTACAACACAGATGTGATTGGCTTGCTTGGTATGTTGGACAAAAAAAGTTAAAGTTGTGTGATTCATGATTGTGAAGATGAAGATCGTGATTTGTCTCATGACTCATGAATCTGTGATCATGACATGACAATGAGTACAATATTCGAAGTGAAATATGCTTGCCACTGGTACTCTGAACGCTGCTTGAACATTCAAAGTCATCCTCCTCATGCCTGTGGCAAAGCTCCAGTGTTAATTTGCAACTTTTACCTACACGGCTACTTGCTGTTACTTGAGGACTGGTTGGCAGATTTTATTTCAGATACAGACACACATAATTTATTTCACTCACCAACTACGCTAAGATCTCGTGACTCGTGATAGTGACATGATGTGACTCAGTCATGATGAACTTCCGGGAATTGTGTAATGTTCATGCTGAGATAATATCTACTAGATTAAATAGGCCTGGCTTCCTGTGAGGACAAAGATTCAAGTAGGACATGCTACAGAATGTGAACACAAACAGAAGCATCATGCTAGATCAAGAATCTTGAGTGACGTGACATGATACCTGGGTATCCCCCAGTCCTGATTGATGATGAAACCAAAGATTTAAAAAAAAAAATGTGTTGGACCAAAAAAAGTTAAAGTTGTGTGATTCGTGATCGTGAAGGTGAAGAACATGATTTGTCTCATGGCTCGTGATCGTGACATAAAAATGAATACAACATTCAAAGTAAAATATGCATCACACTGGTATTCTGAACAATACTTGAACATTCAAAGTCATCCTCCTCTTACCTGTGGTAATCCTCCGGTGTTAATTCACAGCTTTTGCCTACATGGCTACTTACTTTTACTTGAGGACTGGCTGGCAGATTTTATTTCAGACACACACCGAATTTATTTTACATACCACCTATGCTAAGGGTGATTGTGCAGGCACTGCTGTTACCAACACAGATTCAGGGACCTTGCCTGGACCTAACCCTCTCTGACACAGTACTTTCTCCCTTCAAGGAATTTTTCTTTTTTTATTTATTCCATGTGATGTGACTGAATGCCCTGCCCACAGACCCAAAGCTTATACCTCACTGACTTATGTTGCTCATACGTCACAGTCAGAAACACCTTTGTCTAACTGTGCCTTTGTGGGCATTTTTTTAGATTATAGAGTCACCAAGAAAATAAACACATTTCTTGCAGTTACTTCTTCTAATTTTGTGGGTTGCTAACAAATTCAACTTGGACTCTGTCCTGTGGCGAACATGTTCAAAGTCCAACCACAGCCTCAGTATGTTCATCTCTATTTTTTCTTCAACATTTGAATCATTGGATGGCCCAGGCATAACCTCAACATCACTGGCAGCATGAGCTTGTGATTGTGAGTCATCATCAGGATCAGAATCATGTTCAACTACTGAGGGTATGGGGATGGAGGGTGTGACATCAGCTACACTATGACTCACATCTTTGGTTCCACAATATTTTGGCAACCTGTTAACTTGTTACAGGTTGAACTTGGGGCAATACTCATGCCATCACCAACTTCACTACCACCACCAGTGGGGACAACAGCATCTCCAAATATCATTGAAGCAACTGATCACGCTGTGAAAAACACAGAGAAATCCCTTTACTATTATCAACTATGCTCTTATACTGCATACCACCACACACATGCCCACAGCCACTCTTGCCACTGGCAGCAGTGCCATGGCCAGAAACATCTTTGCATGCACATCTCTTTGTGGACTTTTTTTTGGATCACACAGA
Organism: Neoceratodus forsteri; assembly: GCA_016271365.2. Taxonomy (NCBI): domain Eukaryota; kingdom Metazoa; phylum Chordata; order Ceratodontiformes; family Ceratodontidae; genus Neoceratodus; species Neoceratodus forsteri. The sequence continues at coordinate 367,924,835 of CM057453.1, read as the reverse complement.
AAACTAACAACAAATTTAGATTTCTGAACTTTGTGGTGGATGGGAAGTCAAAAAATTAAAACTGTGGCTTACAGATGGAGATTGGGCCCTAAACAGATGCAGACACACAGATAGATGGAGACTGAGCACTCGAGATGCAGCCACACAGGTGCAGCAACACCTTAACCAGTGGTTACAAATCCAAAACTGGATAAATAATACTTTCTTTTGCAAAGGGGGGGGCAGCTGCAGTACCAGTCCACTACCTAGATAGAATGAAGCAGTAAAAAATACTGCAGATGGATAAGAGATTCAGAGTGCTGTGATTACTGTGTGGTGCAATAAAATGTGTCTGACTTGACAACCTGCACACACACACAAAAGGTAATGTGCAGAAAATTTAACAGTTCAGTACACTACAACTAAATCTTTTAAACAGACTGAGAAAAGGCAAAGCACCACAGCAAACAGCAATTACATAGACTTACTACAAGTATTATTGTGTGTACATTAACACACAAATACTAACACACTAGCTACCCAACAACAGTTAGAAAGACTGCCTTTCTCACTGTGAATCTCCTTTCACTACAGATCCACCCCTCCCCAGAAGCACACTTCTACAGTGTCTGTCAGTACACTGACTGAATGTTCTAAATTAACATTCAAAATGCACACACAAACAATAAACACTCAATGATATGAGCACAGGAGGGTATCCTACAATCTATGTACTAAATTTGGACCAAAATAATTGGATCAAAAGTATTTTTATAAAGCTTTTTCGATGAATTGATTCTCAGAGCTCTGAGAGCAAACTGTCTCCAGCTTTCCACTACACACACTAAATAGAATTGAGGATGTGCAAGACAATAAAAAACCCATGTGACTTGCCATCCCATGAATCAATGTAAAATTCACCTCGCATAGCAATAAACTGGTGAAGCAAAGTGATGTCCATTCAAATCAATGGCACTTCATGTTAAGATTAAGGGAAAGGCTGCAATACGAGATGAAGTATCGCGAAGTCCATTGAAACAATGCACTTAGTGTTACTCATTATGAGGGTGGAGTAATTCGCTTCACATTGCGGAGCACTACGTGGATTAAGGAACAATATGTGAGGTGGTGCGTGTAGTGACAAGCTAATACCTCCACTTTTCTTAAACACACCTCCGTTACTATTTTCTACTCTGTTGCTGAGTCTCCCAATCCTGATTCTCATGGATGCACATACTACCATTGGATGATAGTCAAAGTGGCTGTTTAAAATCTTTGCTTTTCACAAAATTTAAAGACTTACTTTTACTTCCTTTGCTAACCCTCAAAATGTGCAAACTGCCAAACATGACAAACTTCCTGGCTCAACATTCCTGACACTCTCGTTCCCAGTCCACAACTCCTTGTCTGTTGAACACACAAACCATGCTCTCTCTCTGTTTGGCACAAAACTGCTTACTTTCTTCCCAACTCCACAGCTATTCTCACTCTCTCTTCTGGCCCTCAATACAAACCTTGTTGTCTTTCCCTGTTCAACAAAAAATGAAATAAACAAACTATTTAAAGTCATGGAAAGAATAAAACACTACAGGAAAAAAGGGACAAAAGCTTAACTGTAAAAAACAGACACTAAAAATTCAAAGAAACAGCAAAAAGCAGTAAAGGTATAAAAGAGACACATGTTTAATTTTATTTACTTACACATGCATTGCATGAAATGAAAATTGTTTGGGTGGAAAGAACCCATTTAGCTAACTGCATGGCTAGTCTGTTTTATACATTTTTGAAAGAAGGGGATTTAAATTATGCTGCTCTGCTGCAGTCAACCACTCTTCGAAGCCTACTGACTCTTGCTTTTGTCAGATGGAAGGTAGGAAAGTCAAACAAGTCACTCCATAGAGTGGGAGTATTGGATCTCAGCACACTTTTAAACTACATTTGCAATTTTTGTAAGGCATGCCAGTAAAGCCTACCAACTCACAGATGCTAAGCAAAACTGACTTAACGTGGGTGGGCTGAAAATAGTCCACTTAATCATGTGCAGAATACTGCCAAAGAAGCATGAACTTGAAGCATGGATTCATATATAATCCAGATATCTTAGCTATTAGTGAATCATGGTTGACAAATAAAATAGCAGATAATTTAGTGCAGTTAGATGGTTATTATATTTTTAGAGAAGATTGGATAAATAAAAGAGGAGGCAAATTAATAATTTACATAAAAGAATACTTTGTCCCTGGATCCTCTTCCCCTCAAATAACCATGCCACACATTTAGTTCTTTGGGTGCTCAGTAAGCAAAAGGTTTATTTGTATAAATATCATACCAAATCTTGTTTCTTATTTATCTCCTTATATTTACAGTATCATTTCTTTTATTTCCATAAATTTACCATATATTCATATCCCAAAAACATAATTTCTTATAGTTATTTTTTTGACTTGCCACCCAGATGTCCATCTGGCTGTCATGCTTCTTCATGTTACCTCTCTCTCTCCTGTTTGGGTATGGGTGTGCCCTCATACCCCCACCTCGATCACCCCTTGGGTGTACACCTAGAGGTGCATCTCCTGCCGCCTGGATGTATACCCAGGCTAGTGTCCCCCCAGTCTCTTTTCCCAATTTTATTTCCTTTATTGATATACCTCTCTGTTCTCATCTTTATCCCAGTTCTCCTGCAACATACTGCTATCTTCCTTTGGCAGAACCCTACTGTGGCCTTCACCATTTTTTTCTAATTCTATATTCCTTCCCTCCATTGTGCCCTTCTTTGTTCCCTTTCTACTTGTGTCTTATCTTCCTTGTCATTACTCCCATAGCCAATTTTTAGGATGGGTGGATGGGTAATTTTTAAACAGCAAAAGAATGAGACGCCATCATCTTTACAGCCCCTTTAACCCCCGGCCCCTGCTCACTTCTCTATCTCTCTCTGTTTTTTGGCCAATCACCTCAGCCTTCCCTTTTTTGTCCCCTTCCCTTTTCCTGCCATTAACTTGCCCCCCACCCTTCCTTTGTTTGCTAGGGCTCTCCCTTCCCATCCCTCTTCCTCTTACTAGCCCTTTAATCTTTCTTTTTCCACAGACTGAGCACTCTCTCCCTCCCTCCCTCCCTGGGTCAGGTGACCAGTGCCAAACAGGTCTGCCTCTTTAATCAGGCAAACTGCCTTAAAGCTGTCATCATTGAAACTATCATTACCATCTCAGGATGTGAGAGTCTGTTTTGGAAGTAACATTGGGAAATACAAAAAGGTTAATAGTTGGATGTGTTTATAACTCCCCAAAAATTAAGTTGCCAGGAGTTAAGGAATTGATTCAAATTGCAAGTAAATTTACAAATAGGGAAATGATTATACTGGAAGATATAAATTAGAACTGGGTAGGATCAGATACTAATAAATTAAAAAAATGTTTTGCTTAATGCTAATTTTACTCAATTAATAAAAGATGTTACTAGGCATAACAAACAATTAGGAACAGGTTCACTGATTGATTGGGTTTTAGTGAACACAGAAAAGAATGTTAGAGATGTTGGAAGTTTACTGGATTCATTTAGTGATCACCAGCCTATTTACTGTGTGTGGAGTAATGGAAGATACAAAACACAAAGTAAAATAATTTATACTAGATTAACTAGTGAAACAGTACTAAATAAAATTAAAAATGCACTTAGTAATATAGAATGGCATATATTAGACACATATACTGATATGAATGAGATGCTTAATTATTTCTTACATATTTACAATGATTTAATAGATTTTTATGCACTCATTAAAAAAAGTGTATGGAGTAAGAGAAAAAATTGGTTAACTAAGAAATTAATGGAGGCCATAAAAATAGAGAAACAGTATGGAAAAATGGAAAAAAAATAATAAATTAGTGGATTGGAATTCCTATAGCGAGTGCAGAAATAACTGTAAGAAATAGATAAAAAAGCAAAAATAAAATGTTATAAAAGGGAGCAGGAAACACATTTAAACAAATTTTAAAAAAGTTTTGGGGATGGAATAAACAACATGATCACCCCCCTTCAAAAAGAAAATATTGATTCAGTAAAATATGAAAAATCCATTTTAGAGGATAATGTAGGTATTGCAAACCATTTAAATTATTTCAGCACTAAATTAAAAAGATGCACTGATGGATTTGAAAATATAAAAGAATGATATGGGAATAAGTATTGTATAGATAATCCCAAATTTTATTTTAGAAGAATAACTACAGTTGAAGTCTAAAAACAACTAATAAAATTAAATATAACAAAAGGTCCAGGGTTAGATGGTGTTGAATGTAGATTTTTGAGGTCTTTTCATCTGAATTATCATTGCCTTTACAGAAAATAAATATGGTATCCTGACTAACACACAACAAGGCTTCAAGAGGAGGCATGGAACCTTGACTGCCTTGGTCAGGTTCATGAATGACCTGCACATGAATATGGATGGAGGATTGTATACTGGTGCAGTGTTCATGTACATGACCAAGGCATTTGACCTTGTGGACCATCACCTCCTGTTGCAAAAACTTGACCAATTAGGATTTAGTAATCCAGCTATGAATTGGTTCTCAAGTTACCTTATGAATAGGGAACAAGTGGTTAAAGTGAATGGTTTTGTCAAGCAAACAAGTTGTGACACATCCTGCACCACAGGGATCAATTCTTGGTCCCCTGTTTGTTGTTCACATTGTTTGTCAATGATTTGTCAGAACACTGTTGTTCTTCTAGCATAATATTATATGCTGATGACGCGGTATTGTACTCGGCAGACAAAGAAATAGAAGCATTGAGTAAAACATTGTCTTCTAATTTTGGCAAATTATCTAATCGGTCTATACATAACAAATTACTGATGAATAAAAATAAAACAACATTGATGACATTCTGCACAGTACAGAAAGCAAGTAGGATCACAGGTAAGCTGGTTGTTAAACATTTGGATGGGAGTGAAGTAGAAAAGGTAGATCATTTTAGATTTTTGGGGGTAATTTTAGATTCACACTTAACATTTGATATTCATGTTGATTCATTTTGTAATTTATTACATAAAACATTTGGTGCTTTGAACTCTGTTAAAGATTTTTTAGTAGAGTCCACAAGGAAAATAATTGCACAGTCTGGCTTATTGTTATCATGGATTTATTTATTTGCTTTTGTTTACCAGGTAGGCACACTAGACCGCCAAGTGCCTATTTTCAGGAAAGACCCGGGAGGTTACAAAGGTAACAGATATAAACATTACAGAGAAAAATACCATCAGCATTTGGCAGAGCCAAAGGTAACATACAGTAACATCAAGCATTGACAGATTCATTGATAGATAAATCACAACATATATACAGGCATGGTCAGTATCATTCAATCAGGGATTCAGCCATAGATTCTAGGGGTGAGGAGGGGATAGGGAGGTTTAAGAGGAGTGGGAAGTGGAGAAAGACAGACAGGGGGAAAAGTGGGAAGGGAATTTAATAAGTGAATCCTCAAAGAGCAATCAGGGCAAAGGATGGGCCAGGCACTTAGGGATACAATTAACACTGCCAACTGATTCAAGATCATCAGCAGATGAAGTGCAATTCGATAGAACAGGATATCTATCCCCCCCAGAAGGTTGGGCTGAGAATAAACAGCATCAGCCCTGGGTCTAGTTTGCACAGAGACAGTCAGAAACCAATTTAAGGAAGCTCCATAGTGAGGTTTTAAAGTAAGGATGTGAGGTGGCAGAGCAGATAATGGCAGGAAGGGAGTTCCACCCTCTGGGTGCGTAAGTAGTGAAAGCCTGATCACCCGCAAGGGTGCAGGTTTTTGGAACCAGTAGAGCCTGTGAGTCACTGGATCTTAAGTGGTAGGTGGAGGTTCCATGAAGGAGGTATTTGGTGAGAGCAGAAGGGCTGGCGGTTCGGACAATGTTGTCGATAAAGTTGCCAATGACAAATGTGCAGTGCTTATCAGGAGGGAGCCATTCGAGCTGTGAATAAAGCTCACAGCGATGTGTGAGGTTGGGGGCAGAGAACGAAAATCAGCATACGTTGTTATATTCAGTGTCCCTTTTTGTGAAATTGGGTTTCAGGACAGGGCCAAAGTTAACAATCCCATAACAAAGCATGGGAAGAAGGACCCCCCTAGCTAGTGCAAGTCATGCAGCCTGGGTGGGACAGCTTTTAGCTCTATAAGCCAGTCCCAGTTTTCTGTTTGATGCCTTACATATGTTCTGTATATGCAGGGAGAGGTCAAGTTGCAGGTCAAGTGTAATGCCCAGGTACTTGACAGAGCTAACAGCCTGTAGAAGGGAGCCATCGGCTCCAAGGATGGTTAGGGGAGCTAGCAGGGTCAGACTGGCCCACCTGGATACCTGGACATTTCCAGGTGGGCCCCCCTCAGTTAGGTAAGTAGTTACCTTCTGAACTTTGAAAATGTTTGCATTTATCTTCTTTTTTCTGATTAAATGGGGTATCTGGGACACTGTTGATAAACGTAAGTCGCAAACACAGAGCTAGTATATCAGATTGAATTTGAATATTGACATGAGTGTGTCCACCTGGGCCCTCCTCTATTGATTTTCTAGGTAGGCCCTTGTGTCTTCTTTCCAGGTGGGTCCTCTGTACCCCAGTCCAACCCTGGGAGCTAGGCAGGATGAAGACTTGGCTCTGGAGCCAAAGAGCATGACCTGAGTCTTATTTAGGTTGATGGTCAGCTTGTGGCCCATGAGCCAGGTTTGAATAAGATTGAAGTCCAAATTTAGCCTGGCGTTAATGGTAGTGATGTCTTGAGAGCTGACCAGGATGACGAGGTAGTCTGCATATAGGGTGGAATGCCCATGGGCAGTGATAGAGGGCAGGTCATTTATAAATAGGGAAAACAGGAGGGGTCCAAGGACGGATCCCTGGATTGTCAGAATTTTATATTGGATGGGGCTTCTGAAAGAGTTAGTAGTAAGAGAACTGTAATGTCTATGCACTTGCTAGATTTGCTCTGAAGGCTAGACACAATGAACATCATTGTAACTTATACAGGAAGCTAAACTTGTTTCCGTTAGAACTTAGGAATAAGTATTATATAAATAGTCTGGTTTACAGTGAATTGAAGAAGGGGAAGAACGGGTCTTTGATAAATATTGTGTTGAAGAAAATGGTACAACACTTAAGATCTGATTAGACACTGACATTATATATATACCCCATTTTAAAGCAGTAAAAGGTAAAAAGTCCTTTGCCTTAACGCTGGAAAATATTGAAATGAACTACATCCTGATATAAGGAATGCCACAGATTTAAATTGTTTTAGGAAAGTGTATAGACAATGTTTGTTGACTGAAGCAAATTGTAACTGTTTTGAATAATTATTAAGTTAATTTATGTGCAAATGTCTGTGCTAAGCTGATTTATGTGTAGATGTTTTGTGTTCCGGGTCTGCCTGTAAAAGGGCCTGTTGGCACAGTGTACTTATCTGGTTAACAAAATAAAATTAAATTAAATGAAACTCCACAAGCATTTCTGGAGTCATTCCGCATCTTTTCTTCTATCTCTTCATTACCATGCCATTGTGGGCAGCAGTACTAACATTGGGCCCTATGCACTATGACAATGTGATCCATAACCCGGGTATGTTGGCATAGCTAAAGCCCGAATGCTGCAGAGCAAGGTCCTGTGGACCTCAAGTGGCATTCACTGGGGGGGGGCACAGGACAGGTACACACACTGATCCCCTGGCTGTGCAAACAGCAGCACGCTGGGGGTGGGCAGTGGGCATGTTGGGGGTGTGTGCCTGCACTCCAAGCCACCCACACAAGTGTGGAGTGTTGGATGCAGGTGGCACATCATGCACCAGGCGGACCCCAGGGATAAGGGTTATGTGCCCCCCAAAAGATGCTGCCATGGATTGCGGTGAGTGTGTCAGGGTACTCCAGATCCATGTGAAATACCACCCCACCTGATGGGGGCCACAGGGAGAACTGGTGGTGGGCAGAATGGGCTCCTGCCTCCCTTGTGCCACCAGCATGCAGTGTGCCATTGGCCAACATCTATGCACTGTGGGTGGAAGGGATCCACTCACAGACTGGGTCTGAGCATCCCATTGGATGCATGCCCTGTCTGCAGAACACTTCGCCATGCACCTGCATACTGAGGTGCAGGAGCCACAGACACGTGGGTGCCAGTTGTGCATACCTGCATGTGTGAACCTGTCCGCAGGTGCACAGCTATGCAGGCAGGTTATGCCCGTTTTCCGCATACCCCCACCTGCATTGTGTATGGGCTTGTGGAGGATAGGAGAGAGGTGAGCAACCATCATTCCTCTTTCTCCCCAGCCAGCATTGTTCTTGGTTGTATTGGGGGAACAGTAAAGTGGTGGACTGCAATTCTCAGCCCAGAAACTGGCTCTGATGGAAACAGAGTCTTGAGTCTTTGGGTCTGTTTTCCCATCTGTAACAGCAGTGAAGGTGGAGGTGGCTGGCCAAAAATGGAAGCTGTATAGCTTGTTTTAGTTTTAACAAAACAATGCCTGCAACTAAATATTTAAATGCCTGAACAGAAAATTAAATAACATAACAACAGCAGCACATTTTTTCCTAATAAAATGCTTCGAGTTTTGTGTAACCCAGTGGAGACTTACATCAAATGGTGTCCTTCCAGCCTGTACCATCTTGTGTAGATGATGGAACCCTATTCTGGGACCAGGACTGTGTAGGTCTGGTATGGGATAGGATGTGTCAGGAGGAATATGGACTTTTCTTCTACAGATGAAGCATTAGTTTAAACTGTGAGTCCATGTCAAAAAGAGCAAAAGCAGTCAATGAGGGATTGCTGCTTCTGCCACATTAGGGATACCCTTAAGCAAAACTAGACATCAAGGTCATCCCGTCAAGGAACATTAGAAATACAAATATGCACTTAAAAATTAAATTAATAACTAATAACCACGGAGGTTTCTACTCCACAGGAGGCAGCCATGTTTGTCACCTCTGATGTCCTCATTCTGTCACAGAGCTTTGGTGGTCATATTTTACACCAATCATGCTCAGTGGAGTTTGAAGTAACTTGCATAACTTCTTGGGCTATTGGAAAACTGTGATACGATTGGGGGAGGAATGTTTGGTAAGCCAATTGGATACTGAGTATCAGCCACACAACCTACCCTAGAAAGACAGACCAATATGAGATCTGGATTCTCTAGAGCAGTGAGAGAAAAACTTGTTCAGGTTCACACTGTTTGTGTCTTGAGTCTGCTCCAGACTGTGGCAGAGTTTGGTGTAAGTGAGCTTGGAGGCAGACATATACTTCAACAGTTTAAAGGAAGAGAGTATTTAAAACATGAAAGTATAATGCTCAGGCTAAGAGCAGAGTTTGACATAGAAACATAGATTTTGATGGCAGATAAGGACCGCTTGGCCCACCTAGTCTGCCCATTTCCCTACCTAATGGATAAGCTGCAGATCCTAGTTAACCAGCAGCCTACTTCTTCCTACCCCCACCCCCTAGAATTGCCTTATGTCTGTCCCATGCATGCTTGAATTCCACCACTGTTTTTGACTCCACAACCTCCTCCAGAAGGCAGTTCCATGTATCCACAGCCCTCTCTGTGAAATAATACTTCCTTAAATTACCTCTGAGCCGCCCCCCCCCATCTTCAAATTGTATCCCCTTGTTCTTGCACACCTCTTTTTTTGAAAGATGCTACCCTCCTGGGCTTTGTTGATTCCCTTGAGGTACATGAAAGTTTCTATCATGTCCCACCTCTCCCTCCTTTCCTCGAGGCTACATATTAAGCTCCTTAAGTCTCTCTTCATATGTCTTCCAGTGCAGACCTTGCACCATTTAGTTGCCCTCCTCTGGACAGCTTCCATTCTGTCTATGTCTTTGCGGAGATTGGGTCTCCAGAACTGCATGCAGTACTCCAGATGGGGTCTCACCAGCTGTCTGTACAGAGGCATAATAACTTCCTGTTTTCTACTGGTGATGCCTCTCTCTATGCATCCCAGTATCCCCCAAGCCCTCCTTGCTGCCCTCTCACATTGCTTGCCCACCTTTAGGTCATCTGATATGACTACCCTTAGGTCCTTTTCCATTTTTGTTGTTGTTAGTATCTCAGCCCCCATTGTGTACTCTTCCCCTGGGTTTTTGTTTCCCAGGTGCATTACCTTGCACTTCTTAGCATTGAATCTAAGCTGCCATACATTTGACCATTCCTTTAACCTTGCCAAGTCCCTTCTCATCCTTTCCACTGAGGTTAAGCCACCCTATAGGTCTGCTTTTCAGTATTACAGTTAGATACTGAGACTAAAACAGGCCTGAAGTTCTGCAACCTGGGCCCATGCCGAAGCCTTCTTGGGAAGCTGGAACCATAGTTACTACAGCCTAGTGACTGACATGCAGTACTGGGAGCTACCGCACAGTAGCACTGATCTGGGTGGTGAGTTGTTCTCTGATGAAGAGGCTGTGTCAGTCCTTGAAACAATGGGTATTCCGGCTCATGGTTTCACATGTTTTTGTCTGCCGCAAGGAAATACAACTGTCTATAACATGAGGTAATGAAGCTGAGACAGATAACTATTGGTTCTGGAGTACTTCCTACCAGTTTGTGTCCTGTTTTTCGAACTTTACTGAGGACTGCACAGGGATTTACTGATAATGCAGCCCCCCCCCCCCCAAGCCTGAACTGCAGCTAAACAGGGTATTCAACAGACAAAGAGACACTGGAGCTGTTTAGGATTACCAAAGTCAAGCTGACCTGAATCAGATCCACTGACTGCTCCAAGAGAGGATTCATCAGCAGATGCCTGCATTCTCTAGAACCATTAGTTACCAGACAGGACCTTGCCCCTGTACCATTATTTACAATATATATACATTTCATTTGCTATTCAAGAACTTGTACTAATTGTGTTAAAACACCAGTACAGGTGGGAAATTACCATTTTTTGCCAGCTGGCCATGGATAAAATTAGTGGGGGTTTTTGCAAGTGTACTTTATTTCTTCACCTGCTGTCACATATGCAACACAACTGTTGACAGGCCTGCAACAATTAAGCAGCTTTGTATCCAAAGACTTACATGGAGCTTCCTAAGGGAACAGAGAGATATAGGTATAAGACCTGTACTTTATGGGAGGTGCAATAGGATGAATAAAGGGACATTGTATAAAGTTAATGCCATCTCTGATTTTTATTTTTAATTCATTTTGGTTTCCATTAGCCATTTCCTCTGCAGATCATTGTATCCTGCTCCCCTTTAAAATCCAGCTTTCTGTTTTGGACTTAATGCTACATCTAAAGAAGTGTCAGTGGCTGCTCACCTCTGGGGCTGGAAGGCTGGACGGTTGTGCATTCCAGCCCTACACCTGGTACTTGGGGTAATACCCAGAACTAATACTATAGTGCAATATGTGGGGGTGTACCTGTGAGGTGCCATCTTTTGGATAAAACTTTAAACCAATGCCCTTTTACCAATGTCTGGTAACTGTCCAGGTGGAAGTAAAACATCCCATGGCACTTATCAAAGAAGAGCAGGGGAGTTTCCCTAGTGTAATGGCCAACATCCCCGGTCAGTAAAAAACAGGTCCATGCAACCCATCCCCCAGGATGCACCTGGAAACAAGATATAATAGCTTTGCATGCCTTTCCTGGTCATAAATTACAAATAAAATAAATAATAAATATATTGAATTTGTCTTTTAGACAGAATTACACCATATGAGTGCTTAGTGTGGTGAATCTGTGGGCCCATAATGGGACAGAATTTTTTCTTGGGGGGGGCAAGGACCCATGGCAACCATCTCTTCTTCCTGTTAGATGATGTACTCTTCAAAGCCTGCAACACTCAGCACCTGAATCTTCTGTGCTCTTTATACAAGTACTGTCCCTCCAGGCTCTATTTTGGTGCCTCTCATTTTATTTCAAGGAAGCATGTCACACAACCAGAAGAAATGGGGTGGAGGTACATAACTATACCAGAGCCTTGAATAGTTAAAACAACTTGTGTTTGTTTATTTACGCCTGTATCTCTCTTGTATTGTTACCATTGTCTAAACTTCACATGATTGTTTGTCCACCCTCCCTGCGATGAGGTACCTTTGTAAATGAGTCTCTGACTCAAAGGTTGTAAAACTGATTACTCGAAATAAATAAATAAATAAAAATAAAAAGAGCCCCAGCAACATGGGAGGGAGCGGAATTGCATTCACTTTGTTCTATTTTGCTGCTCCCAAGCAGAATGCAGAAACATACATACAGTACATTCTATCAGTTGCCATTTACTCTACAATATTACTTTTTTCACAAAGATCAGGCTATGATGTGTCCCCTAAGTATTGATCAATTCCATATATGAAACAAATCACACAGTATATGAATATCCTGCAGAATGTTTTTTTTAAATACGGCAAACTCATAAAGAAGAACATAGAAACATAGAATTTGATGGCAGATAAGGACCACTTGGCCCACCTAGTCTGCCCATATCCCTACCTAACAGATAAGCTACAGATCCTAGTTAACCAACAGCCTACTTCCTCCTACCCCTCACTAGAATTGCCTTATGACTGTCCCATGCATTCTTAAATTCCCCCACTGTTTTTGACTCTATGACCTCCTCAGAAAGGCTGTTCCATGCATCTACAACCCTCTCTGTGAAGAAATACTTCCTCACTTTACCTCTGAGCCATCCCCCCTCTATCTTCAAATTGTGCCCCCTTGTTCTTGCACATCTCTTTTTCTGAAAGATGCTACCCTCTTGGACTTTGTTGATTACCTTGCGGTGTTTGCACTTGCTGGTAGAGAACCATTTGAGTGTGTGAGGGGTGGCCGGTAGGCGCCGCAGACTCCTCCTCCATCCCAGTTCTGTAAGCTGGAAAGGCGAAATAAGGATTAAGAAAAGGAGAGCAAGGCAAGAGAGCTGAGGGATAAGCAAAGGAAAGGAAACAAACTGAAAAAGGAATAAGCTGACAGAGGACAGGAAAGAGGTGAATCCTATCCTAAGGGACCAGAGGGCCTCACTCCTGAAACGACTCCGAGGGGGGAACAGATGAGGGAGAGGAAGAATGAAGAAGAAGAGAGGGCATGTTGGAAGGAGGGAGAAATTCTGCCAAGTTGTGAGTTAAATTGGTTTAATGGCTTATCAGCTTGGAACCAAAGCAAGGGAGCAAGGATCCCATCAACAAAAACTGGCCTAAGAAGGTGCAACCAACTTACTACAGGTGTAAATTGTTATTGTGACCCCTTAGAACTCTGCTTTGCCTTTGAGCATTGGGTTTCTTTTAGTGCTTATTCTGTCAAAAATAAAGGAAAGAGAACTGGAAAAAAAAAAAAAAAACCTCCATGAAAGTCAACTTGCTGTCCTCTATGCACTGATTCATTTTAGTATAAACTGAAAGTTTTGAAGACAAGAAGGATTTTGGATGTAGTAAGTAGTAAGTAGTAAATCTTTTTTATTCATAAAGAATAAGGGAAGCATTCAATTGAGCATAACCCTATAGCTGCCTTACTATTAAACAGCTCCCCTCCAAGTAACACCCCTGATCCCATACCCTCTAAAATTAGGTCTGTTCACTCGCCCTGGGTACTCTGGTCATGCTACCTCAGGAAGCAAATCTTACTATTACTACTAATATCTGGCAATGTGCACCCACACCCAAGGCTCCCTCATACAAGACATTACTCAAGCATGGGACAACTTAAGATTGCCTCACTCAACATAGGGTGCCTACCATCCAAGTTCTTGTTGTTCGAGGCCTGGGTGGCGATGATCAAACACAACATCATTGACAAAGAACCTAAGTGCACAAGCACTAAGGCAAGGGTTACCCCAAAGGCCAATGGCTGGGAAGCCAAGTTTCAAAGAAATACAAAATCACACATACCCCAAAATGAAAAGCATCATGGGCTGCATATTCAAATCACCACAAAATATTATGCTGGCTCAACTTTAAGCAGAACCAGCACCATGCAGTTCTGCTTAAAGTTGAACCAGCATAATATTTATGACATTATTGCTCTCACTGAGACCTGGCTGTCTGCTAAGATTTCCGATTCGGCTGTTTCCCCTAGATGGCTACACCTCATTCTGTCAGGACCAATTTCCAAGCATGGAGGTGGTTGTGTGATCTACCTCAGGAGTGACATCAAAAGTCATACCCTGTCAAGCAGTCTACAATCTAAGGAAGCCCAAATCCTAAACTTAAAGCTCACCATCGGACAGCAAAACAAAGTTCTTCTGCTCTCCACAGTTTATATACCCCCTGGCAAGCACAAAGCTGGCCTGGATCAATTCGTCACCAATCAGCAACAGCTGGGGAATAAATGGGAATGTGTAATTGTTGGTGACTTCAACACCAATTGACAATCCCAAGATGAGGCACTGACCAGTGACCAAATATCTGGACTCTACCTCACACAGATGGTTACGTAAGCCACTAGACAAAACTATAGGACAGGCATCAGCACCCTTTAAGACTGGCTCCACTCATCCTGCCCTGATCATATCACTGATGTCACTGGACTCCCTCAGTGACCATTCTCCAGTAATATGTACCAGGATGAATAAGTTCTCCAAATGTCCCCCTCAGATCTCCAGAAATTGCACTCTAAGGCCCAGGTTACTGACCACCTTCCAGCAGTACCTGAAACAAGTCGACTGGTCCCCACTGGATGGTGCAAAAGATCGGAAGCAAGCCCTGGAATACTTCCTAGGAATCTTCAACATGGCATGTGACATTTTCGCACCAGTCCAGAACCAAAAAGTGAGATGGGTTGCTAACCCGTGGCACTCAGACCCCCTGTTTGAGCTCATGCGTTTAAGGGACAATCTGTGGCACAAGGCTAGGGCCATTCAGACACTGGCTGATCTCTCTGCCTACAGGGCAGCCAGAAAAAAATGCACTAAGCTCTTATGGGCAGCAAAAGCTGCCTACTATACTGAGCTTGTAAACAAAAACTGGAGATCAGGAAGGGAGTTGTGGAACTCTATGAAATCACTCACTGGTAGAGCTTCAAGGGCACCTTCCGACCTGATTATAACTGCATCTGGGATACTCCAGGCACCCTGTTTCATTGCTGAGGCTTTTAATGTAGCATTCACTGACCTATCAGCAGTATTACCGAGCGCATTCCTTTCACCCCTCAATCAGGTCAGCCTCCTTGCCTGCATTCTCCTCCACCTAATAACAATGGAATATCGCCATTCTATTTCAAGTAAGTTACTAGGTCTGAGACTATTTTATACATCAAGCGGGTCCTTGGGAAGACTAGAATAGGGAGAGACCTAGCTGACATGAAATTAGTAGCTCTCACCTTAATTGAACAAGCTGATCCATTGACAAAAGTGTTCAATGCCTCACTTAGGTCAGGTGTGTTTCTAGACAGATGGAAGGCAGCAATTGTCACCCCAGTTTTTAAAACTGGTGACAGGGCTAACACTTACAACTACAGGCCCATCTCCATTTTACCCCCCCTTCCTTCAAAGGCCCTGGAATGGGTAGTCCGCGACCAGCTCACAGAGTACCTGGAGAAGTACTGCCTGCTCTGTAACCAGCAGCACAGGTTCCAAAAAAAGCACTCTACCCTCACTGCCCTGGTTGAGTACACCACCCTTCTCTATGATTCATTGGATAGAGGGATGGCATTGGGATGTATCTTCATAGACCTCATTAAGGCATTTGACACCATCAACCACCAGTATCTTCTAAACTGCTTGCTGGCTGATGGCCTGGTTTAACAACTATGTCACCCACAGGACACAATGTGTTAATATCAGCAGCACCCACTCAGAACCCAGGGAGGTGAATATTGGAGTTCCACAAGGATCCAACCTAGGACCACTCCTTTTCAGCTTCTTCATAAATTCAGTCCCCTCCATCTGCCTGGCACACACCATGCTCTCTGCCGATGATGCTGTCATCTCTGTAACTGGTTAAGAACTATCCGCTATCACCACCAAGCTGCAAGATAGCTTCCTTAAACTGGAATCATGGTTCTCCCACGACAGACTTCTACTCAACCACAAGACGACCAAAAGCATGCTCTTTACTGTAGCTCAGAGCAATAAGAGATGTGGCCCGCTACTGATATGAAACTACAGGGGTGAGACCTGTAACAAGTCTCTACCTTCAAGTATCTAGGAGTACAAATGAAAAAAAAAGATAACAATGGCACCGCAGGTATTATAAAAATAAAATTATTTTAGTCAGTGCATATTATATGCACAGCCGCTCAGCAGTACAGACTTACAACCTCAACTAGTTTAGCACCAAACGTGTGTCATCAGGAGGATGGTCTACCTAAAATCCACACTCTTAAAAAGCTAACAATTAAAGTGGCAACACCTCATAACCATGAATATATATATATATATATATATATGAGAATATGAAAAAATTGTGTTAATATATGTCACCATGAAATAAGTAATATACCTAAATAAACATATAATGCAAAACCATATTTGAATTAATCACTTCAAGTCAGAATAACTCAGAGTCATGTCTGATAAGCATTTCATTTGAAACAATGTATTTAATAATGCCCTATGGTATATGTTTGTCTAACTAGATCAAACCTGGTCCTTTAACCATTAACCTTACCGTTAGCCATTATGACCAGGTGAATTCACAGACTTACTAGCCAAAGTCCAAATATGTTGCATATTTTGGTAGCTTTAAAAAAATCTCAGGCAAATGTATGTATAGGCATACACACACTGTATCAGTGCCATCTAGTGGAGAAAGAGAAAAAAATATTTGTAATACCAATTTACATTATCACAAAAATGATATATAATATATTATAAGATATCCAATGTCATTTTAAGTCATTAATACATCCCAAATTGAATTAGTTTAGTACAGATTGCTACTTCTCATCTGAACTAAAAATTATTTTTTCCTTCTCATATTAATTAAAGGAACAACATCAAATTTTTCATTTAGGACCTGTAACTTCAGGCCTCCAAGAGTATATATCCAATATGCCTCTCTATTCAATAGCAAATCATTGATATTTCCACCTCTGGGCCCTAATTGATGATGCCTCTATTAAAAATCATGAGGAGGTAATGAAACCTAGGATTAAACAAGGTCCAGCTGACAAATTAATCCATTTTGTTACCACATATTGTAAACAGTCTGGTGCTATTGGGAATGTTATTAGAAAACATTACCCACTTTTAAGTCTGGAACCAAAACTTACGGAGGTAGGAAGTACTTTGCCACGTATAGTATATCGTCATGGTAAAACATTGGGGACATAGTCACCAATAGTTTCCAACCTAATTACAGGTGACACAGGATGTTAAAACCTGGTTACCATACAGACCCAATGGCACCTATGCATGTGGAAACTGCAAATATTGTGTCACTATTCTAGGAGGCACAACGTTTACATCTGTCAATACTTGCAAAATATATACAATGGGGTCCTTTTTCGGCTGTGTTACTGAGAACTTGGTATAGTTGGCAACATGCACATGTGGTGCATTCTATGTTGGCAAGACTACATGCCAACTTAAGGTGAGAATTGGTGAACACACGCGTAGTATTAAAAAAAATTATGACAGAAGTGCACTAGCTGCACATGTTTGTAAATATAGGGCAGACAGTGTGAAACATAACTTTAAGTTTTGTGGAATTGAATGGGTTAAATTAGGGCCCAGAGGTGGAAATATCAATGATTTGCTATTGAATAGAGAGGCATACTGGATATACACTCTTGGAGGCCTGAAGTTACTGGGCCTAAATGAAAAATCTGATGTTGTTTCTTTAATTAATATGAGAAAGAAAAAATGATTTTTAGTTCAGATGAGAAGTAACAATCTGTACTACACTAATTCAATTTGGGATGTATTAATGACTTAAAATGACATTGGATATATTATATATTGTTTTTATGAAAATGTACATTGGTATTACAAATATCTTTTTCTCTTTCTTCCCTAGATGGTGCTGATACAGTGTGTGTATGCCTATACATGCACTTGCCTGAGATTTTTTTAAAGCTACCAAAATATGCAACATATTTGGACTTTGGCTAGTAAGTCTGTGAATTCACCTGGTCATAATGGCTAATAGTAAGGTTAATGGTTAAAGGACCAGGTTTGATCTAGTTAGACAAACATATACCATAGGGCATTATTAAATACATTGTTTCAAATGAAATGCGTATCAGACATGACTCTGAGTTATTCTGACTTGAAGTGATTAATTCAAATATGGTTTTGCTTTACATGTTTATTTAGGTATATTACTTATTTCATGGTGACATATAGTAACACAATTTTTTTCATATTCTTGTATATATAGAGATATATATATATATATATATTCACGGTTATGAGGTGTTGTCACTTTAATTGTTAGCTTTTTTAAGAGTGTGGATTGTAGGTAGACCATCCTCCTGATGACGCACGTTTGGTGCGAAACTAGTTGAGGTTGTAAGTCTGTACTGCTAAGCGGCTGTGCATATAATATGCACTGTTTAAAATAATCTTATTTTTATAATACCTGCGGTGCCATTGTTTTCCTTTTTTTCATTCCTACATCTACAAGTTGGTACACATGAGTGGAGCTGAGGATTTATTGTACCTATCTGGGAGTACACCTGGATGAAATGTTCAGCTTCAATACCCATGTCAATTATGTTGTTAAAACTGCCAACATAAAACTGGATGTCCTCTACCAGCACAGATGGTCTATGCCTCCCTTTGCCCTGAAACTTGCCATGAGCAGCTCGGTCCTAGCCATCATCGACTGTGGCCTGCTGAGCTATGGGGCTGAATCAGATACTGCCCTAAAAAGAGTAAAAACACTCCTCAATAAGGCTTGCTGAGTGACCCTAGGAGCTGATCACCTGACCCATACTTGCTCACTTTACAACGAAACAGGCTGGCTCCCACTTCACCTTAGGGTGCAGCACCGGACCTGCTTGCTGGTAAAAAAATCAGTACTAGGGCTCATGCCTGAGTCTACCTGCAGCCTCTTCAAAGCTGCACAACCCACAAAAAACACTAGGAGTCTGACGATTGGGGGCCTCCAGATGCCATTTAAGTGCACCAAGCTAGCTCAGAAATTTCTGTCATACCGAGGACCCAGGTGGTTCAATGAACTACCTATCACCCTCATTGAATGTACCAAACACAGTTACTTTAAACAAGGGCTATGCTCTTACCTAATGTGTAACATGACCTGAGGTTGCTGTCCCTAACATATGACCTGGAGTATTTCCCACACTTCTCACAGTCAGCCACAGACCACAGCCTAAACCGCTCCCCTCTCTCCACCTCCTCCCTCCATCCTATCCCTTCCCCCTCCCCTTGCCTCACCACTATTCCTCCCTTCCACATCCTGTCCACTCCATTTCATCCTGCCCACCCCATTTCATCCTCTGCCTCACTGTTACAGTCCTCCATGACTGTATTGCCCCATAACCCTCCTGCCTCCCATGACTCTGCTGACTCTGACCTTCTCATACCCTTTCTTTTTTCTCTCTCTTGTCCTTGACTGACTATTGCTATTTCTCTCATCTCACCCCATAGGACTCCACGTACTCCCACTCAGTGCTTTCATTTTCCTTACCCCTCCCCCACCCCTATAACTATAACTAGCTCCCTACTGAACCATTAAATAAATCCTTCTTTGGTAGCTAAAACTGTTCCATTACTACCTAGAAACTTGTTTGCCTCTAGTTGTTTCATGTAACCACTTAAACACTGTGCTGCACCTTAGTGTGCTGTTGTCATCTTCTCCTTAGCACTTATTGTTATAAAATCACTGATGTACCTTTGTCTACCTTTTTTGTATAACACCCTTGTATAAAATTGTAACCTATGTATCATCAACCTCTGTGTAACCTAACCTGTATGTGATGCTATATATGAAACTACCTATATGTTATGACCTGTTCTGTTTACTCTGACTTGGATCCTTTGTAAACGAGCCTATTTTGGTTCAACAATATTAATCTGAATCTGAAATAAATAAATATATGTGTATATATATATATATATATATATATATATATATATATATATATATATATGTGTGTGTGTGTGCAGTAGCACCCTTAAAGTTAGGCTCAAGTAGCCTGTTTAATGTTAAACCTCAAATTAATTTTGCACATTAACATTTTTGGCTCTCTTGATGAAATGAGCTTAAATTTTGCATGTGTTGTCTAGAGGCAAGGTCTTGATGTGTGGAATTTTTTGTGATAGCAGGTCATACACAGAGGTCACATTTTTTAAATATAAAAATTAAGAGTATTAGGAAAGATTCTATAAAAACTTTTCTAGACTGTGAAGATAAATATTGCAACATCTGCAAATGTGCCTCAATTGACACTATTTCATTGCACAGAATAGCTGAAGAAATTCAGTTAGGCTTTGCAATACCTATCTGTAATCTGTAGTTTTTCCACAACAGCTGGCATGAAAATTACTCTCTTACAGATGAATAAGCACTGATTTCAATAGAGAATGCACTGCTACTGCTATGACTTCTGAATGTGTAGTTCATTACAGCAGGGTAATGAAAAATCCATCTGTCCATAGCAGTAACCTCCCATGAAAGCAATCTTGCATGTTGTTTCACACTCATCCACCCCAGCTGTAATGAAGAAATCAGTGAAGACAGCATCATTGTTAAACATTTTACAGTCTTTTTAGTTGCTAGCAAAAAGAAAGGTTTAAGGAGTGTAGCTCACCAAATTGATGTACTCAGCCTATTGGGTCACCAATTTAAATACACAGGCATGGCACAGTTTCAAAGAAATTACCTCGGATCTGATTTTTGTCAGGTAACGGTCAATACATATTTATTGTCCTTGTTCTTATTGGCAGATACTTAAAAGTGCTTCAATTTAAGCATGCCTGATTGAATTTGTAAAAATAATCCAAAAGCTATTTGGTATGTACTAGTTTTCACTAGACCTTTTCATTGCACAGTACAGCAGTAAGTGCCTCTGGCAGTAGTTAGCAATGTTAGACCATGCTGTGCTTATATAATGTGGAGGCCTGACCTGAGAAACCTCTCATTCAGACACAGCCTTAAGGTTTTGACATACATTACAGTAGTTACCCAGAAGCCATGCGCAATAGAGGAAAAAAGGATAACGTGTATGAAGAAAAAGTTAATAGGGTTTCCTGTGGGCAGAAATATCATTCAGAATACTGCTATTTTTATTTAGGAAGTAGCAGGTTGCTTTATCCTGAGGACAATACTATATTCCTTCTAAATGAGAGATGACCTCCGTTATTCTAGATTCAGAGTAAGAGAACTTAAGGTCTAGCCTCAATAAGTGACCTCCCTAGTAAAATGAAAATGAAACAACTATGATTGATTAGCAGATCTCTTTCACAAGCCAAACATGGCATAGAAAGGGTAGCACCAATTTTACACTGCAGTTAGAAAGGGTAATGTCACATTTAAGCAAAATATTGTGCAGGTTATGTAATATTAAATTAGTTTTACCTTTTTTTATTTGAATACTGTAAGGTATATCAATTTAATATTTTACAGTCCGACATTTCTTTTTTATATATGGGATCTGTGAAGTAATGATTATATTAAATGATAAGGTACTGGAGGTAAAAAAGACTTGGAATATATTAAAGGGAAAATAAACAACTGATGGAAGTCACAATGACCCATCAAACAGGGACACTACAAATGCACATCCTAAACATAAAAGTAATTTTAAAAAAGTAGAATGAGAAAGAAACCTATATTTAAAAAGCTAGTAGTGCCAAACTATAGAAGGCAGAACATGTTTATAATTTTTGAAAGTGGTTCTTAATTACTTTATAATAACTTTGTTGCATTTTTCCCATAGAGAAAGCAGTTTACAATGTGCCACTATAAGGAGCTGGTTATAATAGTAAGCACTCTTTCTGTTAGGAAACTGTGATCCAGACTGGCTCATGCTACACTGTCTTCAAGTGCCAGAGTAAGAACAAATACCTGTTCTTCCTTCACTCTCTGTGGTAACACTTCCATGATGAGCAGACTCCTCAGTGAGTGACCAGGTACATTCCTTTCTGTCTCTTTCTCTCTCTCTCTCTCTCTCTCTCTGTCTCTCTCTCTGTCTCCAACGCGTCCCTCTCCAGCTCACAAGATCATGCCCTAGGAAACACCAGTTGCCATAATTAATGCATTTTTTTCACAGTTTGACCTCAACTGAATTTACTTCCAGAAAGTTATTTCAGCTGTCAGAACTTTCACAAGTTTGATTCCATTCTCAATAGATATTTTAAGTTAACTGCATGTTCATCTCATTATCTCTCACTGTACTGTTCGCACTGTATTAAAATGAACTGCATGGAATTGTAAACCAACTGGGTACAAAAGCTGCTACTTTGTATAATTGTTATGAAAAAAATGTGATTCCAGCAATTATATAAAATAAAACATGAGGTGGTGTGTAAATCTTGAATTTTTACACACACCCTTACTGCTGGAAGCTTAAATACACCCCTCGAGCTTTGCTCACGGTATTTATGTAACATCCAACACCTTGGGTGTGTGTAAAATTTCCATTATACACACCACCCCATATATTATTCAATATTTTATTTCAGAAGTGCTTTTCTTTTTCTTTGTGCTCACTAAATAGTTTTCTATCTAAAGTATCGGAGTGTGTTATGAAAAGCAGTGCTTTACCTGGAAACAGACATATCTAATTCTGCCCCCCCCACTACTGTACATTATCAGCATGTTGCCTCACTCATTGTTATAACACATGCCCTGCTGCCTGACTGGTACCATGTGCCACAAGTTACCAATCAAGCAGCTGGAGATCGGCTATTTTTGGTTAATAGTGATGTCACAGTCAGTGAGGTCACAGTGCTGATGACGTATAGGGAGGAATAGAACTATAGAACTGACTATGTCAGCCTCCAGGTAGAATGCTATTCCACACATCACACATAGTGATGTCAGCTACTAAATCTTCTAATTAACAAAACAGAAAGAAACAAGCATTTGTCAATGCCAAATGTTGTCTTGCTGGCACTGGTATTGGTATTGCAGGAGTTAGAGAGATGCATAAGAGGAATGGCAGTGAAGTATGGAACTGATGTCAACACCACCCGACCCTGCAGAGGGTGATGGGCATTGAGGTGTGCCTTTGGGTCATCGGCCATAATGCTCATGCAATTTCACCTCACCCTACTCTGCAGACTCTGATAAGTGTTGCGTTGTGCCTTGGGGTCATCGGGCCTTACACTCACCCTATTCCTTAAGAAAGTACATTGAGATGGGTGCAGTATAGGAGAATGAGGTGAAATTTGGTGCCAAAGAGTCCAAGGCACACCTTGATGCCTGTCAGTGGCTGCAGGGTGGGGGTGGGGGGTACAATGGTGTGAGCATTGCAGCTGACAATCCAAAGGCACTCCCCTGACACCTGTTAGTCTGTACAGTGTGGGACATTACAGTTAGAAACTCTAATGCCCCGGGCATTTGTTGGTATTTGCACTCTAAATTTTCAACATGGCCTTTTTGTGCCCCCACCTCATGAAAGCATTTGGGACCTCTGTTCCTGAACAATGGCACTGTGATTTTGTTAATCTGTCCAGAATGTTGATTTCCCACAGTGACCATGCCATTCTGCGCCATGTGTGAAAACACAGTTTGGGCAGGATGTGAAAAATGGCAGCTGCACAGTTCATAAGGAGGTGTGAAGAGGTGGCAATTTTGAAAATCTGGAGTGTAAATATTAAAAATTCTTGAAGTTACCAGCGTGCATGAAAACTGTGCAATGCACACTCATAACACGGTCATTTTTTGGAATTCTTTCACCAAATTTTTAACATAGGCATTTTGAGACCTCTGCTCATGAACAGTGACACTATGATTTTATTAATCTGCTCCGAACATTAATTTTCCACTGCGACTGTGCCATTGTGTGCCAGATGTGTGAAACTACATTTCGGTCAGGATGTGAAAAATGACATCTGTACTGTTCATAAGGAGGTGTGCAAAAATAAAAATGTTGAAAATCTGAATTAAAAATATTAAACATTCTTGAAGTTATGACTGTGCATGGAAACTGTGCAATGCACATTTATAACATAGTCATTTTGTGGAATGTTGTCACCAAATTTTCAACATAGGCATTCTGGGACCTCTGCTCATGAACAGTGCTACTGTGATTTTTTTACTCTGTCCTGAACATTGTTTTCCTGCAGTGACTGCGCCATTGTGCGCCAGATGTACGAAAACACATTTTGGGCAGAATGTGGAAAATTACATCTGTGCTCTTCATAAGGAGGTATGAAAAAATGGCAATGTTGAAAATCTGGAGTAAAAATATTAAAAATTCTTGAAGTTACAAGTGTGCAAGGAAACTGAGCAATGCACATTCATAACACAGTCATTTTTTGTAATGTTTTCACCAGATCTGCAACATAGGCTTTTTGGGAGCCCACCTTATGAACAGTGACACTGCCATTTCATTAATTGGTCCCAAAAGGTGAT
The DNA here is from genome assembly GCA_016271365.2 of Neoceratodus forsteri. Lineage (NCBI taxonomy): Eukaryota > Metazoa > Chordata > Ceratodontiformes > Ceratodontidae > Neoceratodus > Neoceratodus forsteri. Next base: position 367,900,412 of record CM057453.1, on the reverse strand, counting down.
TCCGTGCAGTGACCGTGAAATCACCTTTCGGTACCAAATAATGAGATGACAGTGACAGAATTTATGAGGTGCTGTCCCAAGAACTCCATGCTGAAAATTTGGTGCCAAAATCCACAAAAATGGCCGAGATATGCACCAAAATTAAAAAAAAAAAACATTTATGCCATTATACAGCTTACTGGCATTTCTTTAGTTCGCAGTTGGCTTTGAAGAGTGCAGACTTGTTCCTGGTCCATCAAAGATCATCGCGCCAGGCTCCGGAGGTAAGTATGGGGTGAGGGGGTGCGTGGGGAGGTGGGGTATGCAGAGGGTGGGTGCTGGTTGGGGAAGGGGCACCAGACATCTCAAGGGACCGTTTTCTCATTTTTCAGATAAAAAAAAACCAAAACATAAAGACAAAGCAGGTCGGTTTTCTTATTTTGCAGGTGTGTTTTGGCACATTGGGGTGGGCTCCCAGTGTGACACCTGTATTTTGGAGGAGGGGGACTGAAGCTGATGGTAATTGGTCCCCCCACTTGCACAGAAAAATGTCTGGGGGTGCATCATGCTGAGGATGATTGGGCACCCTCTTGGCACACAAATTAAATGATAAGAGGGCCATTATGCCAATGGGGATTGGGTTCCCCCACTGGAAAACTGAACTGGGAAGGGGGCATGCTGACAGGTGGATTGGGCACCCCCAACGTCGGCTTGATTGGGACTGTAAGGCAGACGGCATCATCCTCAGCCGTCTTTTATTGAAATGTTACACCAGGCAAGGCACTCCCTGCAATGAGTGGGAGCTCCCTCATTGCAGTGGCTAAATCATTTGAAGTTGGAGGCATGCTTTTGCACTGCTGTCATAGACAGCATGCAATCTAATTCATGCCATGGAGCCCAGTCCAAAAAAGTAGTGACGCCACTGGCCACAACATGACCATGCCTCCAAAACCTGCTATTCCAAACTACCCCAATATGTTGCTTGCAAGTGTGCAAGACAACATAAAAAGTATTTCAGATATAAAAAGAGAAAGCTGACTACTTATGAAATTTACTATTTATTCCGGCCAGTACAGTGGTTATTTAATTCAAAATACAATAATCAAAATGTTTGGTAAAGTAGCCTTATGGTGCATGTCTGACTGTATGCTCACTTTTTAAAAGACAAACTAGAAAATCATAAAGGACATTAATTTACATGGAAATCCAATAGTTTTTTCATTATTACATGTCATACAGAAAAGATAACAGAGTCACTTAAATAAACAGACATTGAACTGTCCTGCCTTTTGTGCCTGAACAACAGGATGTGGTCTCAGTTTCCAATCGATCCCTTGCTGAGATTCAAGACTAGATGAGTGCCAAATGGCTAAGGTTAAACCTGGATAAGACAGAAGTTCTTGTGATGGAACCTGGTCACCTGAGGGTTGGTGTGCAGGATGGTCGAGTCACTGGTTTTAAGCTCAGAGACTCCCAGCTTCTCACCTCTTCTAGGGTGAAGAATCTTAGTGCTGTTCTGGATAGTGGCCTAACACTTGAATCTCTGGTGTTGGCAGGGGAGTAAAGTGCCTTTTACCATCTTAGAAACACCACCAGGATTAAACACCTGACCCCCTCAGGTAATCTGCCATTGCTAGTCCATGTCTTTGTGACATCATGGTTTGATTACTGCAATGCCCTTTACCTATGGCTATCAGGAGGCTGATCTTCACCACCTACATCTGGTGCAGAATGCTGCAGCCAGGCTGTTGACTGACCTTCTGAGACCATGTCATATTATGCCTGTGCTATGCTTTCTGCACTGGTTCCCTGTTAGGTGGCGGATCACCTTCAAGGTTAGTTTACAGACCTATAAAGCGATACATGGTCTGGGGCCCAATTACTTGAAAGACCTCCATCAGCCCTACCGCTCTTCTTGTCCTAAGGTTAGCTGAGGAAGGCATCCTAGTGATTACCAGGGTTCATTTAAAATCATCCTAGACCTGGGCTTTTTCAGGTGCAGCGCCTACCTTGTGGAATTCACTGCCTTGGTCGCTTAAAGAGGCATCCTTGGTTAGTGCCTTCAAGAGGGATCTGAAGACCATTTTATTTAGTAAAGCTTTCTCCTCCTTTTAACTTACTATGCTCTTTTTATATTTTTATGTATGTTTTTAATTAAATTTGTTTATCTTATTAGGGCATTTATAAAGTACATAGAGTCACAAGATGCAGCACCCTAACAAATTAATAAACTAAACTGCAACTCTGTGAAAGAAAATAATGATAAAATGTTCATGAACACATTCAAAATATCACAGGTTGCAAGTGGCATCTAAATAATTTCATTAAGATAGAGGCAATATGAGGTCATGGGATGCACTTGGAGTGAACAGATGCAGCTCACCCAGCTCCATACCTGTGGCAATTAATTTAACTGGATTTATCCTTTCTAACAGCTGATTTTTATTTCTTGTCTTTCTACCCTGTTCAAGCAATGATGGAGAATTCAGAACAAGGCTTGATTGAAATGGACTCTACTTGTTTGGCTGATAATTGTCTGAAACTTCGTCACCACTAGCAACCTGACCCAAGTCACCTCAGAAGAGACATATTCTGGGTTCACTGGAGCCTGACTTAGAACTGGACAAGTTTGACTTGTAATTAGCAGACGTGGCTGGTATAAAAATTATCCTTACTAAAGTTGTAGATGATCTTTAGCTATTAAAACATACCTTACAGCTCTTCCACCACTGCCTCCGAAATGTAGAAACACACATCAGTTCTCTTGAGGACACCCAAATCAAAGACACCCACGAATTAGAAGATCTCCACAAATAGATGACTACAACTGAACTCAAGAACAGATGATCTCGAAGCATGAAGATGCAGGAATGATCTAGCAATTGTGGGGGTTCCAGAGCAACTGGAGGGGTCAAACATGTTGGGCTTTGTGCAAGGCTTGATTAAAGGTGTTGCTGGTCCCCCGCCATCTGGGTTGGGCTATATCCTGGAATGAGTGCACCGCTCCCTGCACCTGCAACCCCCTCCCAGTGGGAAGCCAAGAAGATGTCTTAATTTTCAAAACAAAAGCTATATTCTCAGCCAAATTCGATCCAAGCATCCCTTAATGTGGCAAGGTAAATTGATTCTTATTTTTGGAGATGCTACTCGGTTGGTGCGGGAATTGCAGATTGCCAATAAGGACATAAAACCAACCTCGTTCCAAGCAGGGATTAAGTTTATGTGATATCCTGCTAGACTATTCATGACTACAGGATCCAGCATTGTGGAGTTTGCCTCTGCTGAACAGGCAAAAGTAGATTTGGCTAAATACTTTCCTCAGCTGTCTTTTTCAATTTCAAAAAGATCAAACACCTGACTTGATGTAGCGGCTGCTACTTTGCCTTTCAGGGTCTGCTACTATGACTGACACTATCTGCTGTACTGATTTCTTGTTTTTAGCTACTTTCCTTTCTCTACGGTATTTACCCCCTGCTAGTTCTATTTATGGACCTCTATGAGTGTGTCTGCGAGGCCTCTAATGGTGAAATAGCTGCGCTTCAATTACTGAATTCTCTTATGAGGGCTGAATTCTTCCTCTAACCTGCTGTATGCTATGAACGCTTTCACTCCTGCTGTTTTTTTTCGGTAATTTAGCATTTTGTCTCAGTCCTTAGCTTGTAAGAATTGGATCTGATCTGCTTACCGGATGGTTAATCAGTTTAGTTTTCACAATGGGACTGGGTTTCTAAGGCCCTGTCCACACTACACCTGAAAACACCCTCTGTAACAGTATAGAGTGCCTATAACAGTACCGTAATGGCTAGCGCTTACACTGGTAATGTTACAGAAGGAGTTTTCAAATCCATTGTGGAAACCTGTCAGTAAGTGGTTTCAACAATGGATTCTGTAATGGTAGCAGTGCTGTAACATTACACAGCATCATGTAAATAGATGACCGTGTAGCCTCCAGTCCCCACCCATCTGTCAGTATCCCATAATGCTGTACAGTGGTACCATGCTGCCAGCAGTCATCCCCTAGCATGCGTGGGGAGTTACTGAGGTGAATGGATGTGTGGGGCGGTGCGGATCATGACACCATGCAGGGCATGTGGCAGTGGAGCAGCAGTGGCAGTACTGTGCAGATGGGCCCCACACCACATAAGGGCATTAGACTGTTCCACGCCTGCACATAGGGATAGCGCCTTCTGTACATGATGTCCCGTGGCAGCAAGTTGAGGTGCCTGATGCAAGGGGGGGGCTGAGACCTGAGCAGCCCAAGGGACAGCAGTGCTGGACACTCTGCTGCCAGGGAATGACACTGCAGCAGCTGCACCCTCGGCATGGCTGGCATGCTGGGGAGGGTATCTTTGGGACGAGACTGGTGCACTGCCCAGTATTGATCACTGGATGTGCCCAGCTATATTCTTGTTGGGCACGGTTCCTGACCCATGTGCAGTGTGGATGGGCTGTACCATTGTGTGCTCATTTGACCGCAATGTGTGGACACACCGTAATGGTTTAGGTCCAGAATGTTTCCATTAACATTATAGTGTTATCCAGTGTAGTGTGGACAGGGCCTAAAAGGAGTTGGTCTACATATGGATTGTGATTTCAGCTGACTAATTCTGTAATTGGAATTCACAGTATTTGGTTCTATTCATTAGAACTGCTTCATTGAGGGACCACAGAAGCAATACCTTTTGTCAGGGTGCAGGGCAGTATATACATTTTACATTTTTTATTTATTTTTGCACATACATATGTTTTTTGTTTTTCTGCATAGGTTTGACCTATGGACTATTTAATTCTTTATTTTTATAACAGTGCCTGGAATTTTTGTCTTCAGGAGCAACCCCTATGGACTGGTGTAGATAAAAGCATTGGCTTTACTTATTTTAAAAGCAATGTTTCTTGTTATTATTTTTTGCACTACTTTGCACGTTTTATAGCTGTCCTAGCTTTTACAGTGCCTAGGGCCAATGAACTGTTGGAGGACATTATAATTTCAGGGTACATGTTGAGACTGTGTTATGCTTTTTGGACCTTTTGCTCCCAACATTACACTGTTATGCACATCGTTAAAGTTCTTTTGTTTTGTTGCACTGCTAAGAGTTTCCTTTTTATGTTTGCTTGTGCGCATGCACAAGAAACATGATGTGGCAGCTTGCTGCAGAAGCAGGTTGTGGCCAATACTCCCACTGCCTTTTGAGGCTTGGCCCATTTTCCCCAATGCGGTGGCATACTGCAGCTGACACTAGTTCAGCCAGCATGCCACCACCTTCATATTTTTTCATTGCTGAAAACAGGGGCCATCTCATCATTGCAGCATCAGCCATTCTGCTTCAATGAGGGAGTGACCCGTCATTGCAGGGCAGTACCTTGCATGCCCCTGACCCAGTTTGCTGACAGGGAGCCCAGTCCCCATTGGCATAATGTCCCCATCCCCAAGTTTCTGTTGTATGCCAAGGGAGTGCCCAATCCCCCTCGGTATCATGGTGCCCCGTCTTTCTTTTCCAATGGGGCACCCAATCCCCGTCAACTTCAGTGTTCCTTCCCAGTTGAATTTGCTGATGGGGAGCCTCCCCGATTGGCATAATGCCCGTCAATGAATTGTGTGCCGGGGGGTGCCCAATCCCTTAGCTCTTCCCCATGTGCGGAGAGGTGCAATCCCATTGGCTATAGCCTTACAAAACACTCAGGTGGCATGCTGGGAACCCACCCCAGCATGCCAAATGTCCCTGTAAAAAGAAAAATTGTCCCGCAATGTTTTCCTTTTTTTTAAAACCCTGTAAAACAGAAAACAGTCCCTTCTTGCATTTGGTGGCCCATCCCCCAACCCGCACCCACCTTCTGCACACCCTGCCTCCCCACACACACACACCCCTCACCCCATACTTTCCTCCGGGCCCAGCACGACCATCTTCGGTGGACTGGGAACACGTCTGCACTCTTCAAAGCAGACCATGAACTGAAGAAATTGCGGTAAGCTGCATAATGGCATAAATAGGTTGCTTTCAACTTTGGTGTGTATCTCAGGCATTTTAGGGAATTTTGGCAACAAATTTTCAACAAGGGGTTATTGGGACCCCTCCTCAAGATTTCAATCACTGTCATGGCGTTATTCAGTCCCAAAAGGTGATTTTGAGGTCACTGCATGGAATCATCTTTCGGGGCCAATTAACAAAATGACAGTGCCACTGTACATGTGGTAGGCTCTCAAAAAGCCTATGTTGCAAATTTGGTGAAAAAAATCCAAAAAATGACTGTTTTACGAGCATGCATTGTGCAGTTTGTACGCAAGCTCGTAACTATGCTAATTTGTAATATTTTGACTCCAGATTTTCAACATTGCCATTTTTCCACACCTCCTTATGAACAGTACAGCCGTCATTTTACACATCCTGGCCAAAATGTGTTTTTGCACTTCTGGCGCGGAATAGCACAGTCACTGTGGGAAATCAATTTTCAGGATAGATTGAGAAAATGACAGTGACACTGCTCATGAGCAGAGGTCCTAAAATGCCTATGTTGAAAATTTGGTGATGAAAGTCCGTAAAATGACAGTGTTACAAGTGTACATTGGGCAGATTCCATGCACGCTTGTAACTTTGCAAATTTGTAATATTTTTGCGCCAGATTTTCAACACTGGCATTTTTTCACACCTCCTTACGAACAGTACGGCTGTAATTTTTCACATCCTGGCCAAGATGTGTTTTCGCACTTCCGGTGCAGAATAGCACGGTCACTTTGGGAAATCAGTGTTTGGGACAGATTAAGATCGAGCCAGTGAGAGAGGGATAGTGAGCGAGCTCAACTGAGCTCTGTCAGGACTGCTGCAGATTTCTTTGTGGGCAGAAAAAGGCATTAATGCAGGCAGGGGCCCAGTACAAAAGGACAGCCTGCAGTGGTGTGAGAAACAGAACAAGTGAGTGAGAGAGGAGGAGTGAGTGAGTGAGTTCAACAGAGCTCTATCGGGACTGTTATGGATTTCTTTGTGGGCAGAAAAAGATGCCAACACAGGCAGGAGCCCAGTACAAAAGGGCAGCCTGCAGCGCTGGGAGAAACAGAACGAGCAAGTGTTATAGGGGGAGTGAATGAGCTCAGCGGAGCTCTGCCAGGACTGCTGCAGAATTTTTTGTGGGCAGAAAAAGGCACCAATGCAGGCAGGAGCCCAATACTAAAGGGCAGCCTGCAGCGCTGGAAGAAACAGAACGAGTGAGGGAGTGGGGGAGTGAGCGAGCTCAAAGGAACTGTATTGGGACTGCTACAGATTTCTTTGTGGGTAGAAAAAGGTGCCAAGACAGGCAGGAACCCAGTACAAAAGGGCAACCTGCAGCTCTGGGAGAAACAGAATGAGCGAGTGAGAGAGGGGGAGTAAGCGAGCTCAACGGAGCTTTGTCGGGACTGCTGCAGATTTCTTTCTGGGCAGAAAAAGGCACCAATGCAAGCAGGAGCCCAGTACAAAAGGTCAACCTGCAGCACCAGGAAACATAAAATGAGTGAGAGAGGGGGAGTAAGCAAGCTCAGTGGAGCTCTGCCGGGACTTTAGAATTGCCCACCCTCCTGCCCAGTGTCCTCTGTGGTCCTATATTACAGCAGGGTCTCTGTAGTGGAGACAAAGCAATGATTGGATTCTTTTAGGATTGCTGTAATAATACAGATTTAGTTGTTCTGTTTATTTCTCTAACTGAGCTATACTGTTTTAATTGCTGTAATAATACATATTTATTTGTTCTGTTTATTTCTCTAACTGAGCTGAGTAATACTTGGAGTGCAATAGGATTTCGAACTGGGCTAAGTGAAACTATATGAGAGCTGAGAACAAAAAGTACGTTAGCTGAGGGGTGAAAAATGGACAAGGCTTTAGGATTGCTAGAGTAATACAGTATCTGATGGATGAGATTTGAGACTGAATTAACTCGGTCAGCAAAGAGGCAGTAGGGGGACTAGTGTGGGGGGGTCAGGAATTTGAGTAAATATGGGCCTAACAGTTGTAGTCGAGTACAGAACCTGGGAGTAAGAGCCCGTAACATAAGATGGGGACTAAAATGGGGCAGGTGCCACATGTCAATAGGGCGGTCATCTTTGGAAGGGTGTGGGGTGTACAGGGTGTGGGTCCACCATGATTCTGGACTGGGCTTGGAGGATGGGGGGGTGTATGGTCTGTAGGTGACTGGCTAGTTTGAGGGAGGAACTGTGGAGGTTAGGGAGGAGTTCAAGTGGCAGGACAGATGAATATGGCAGGCATCCTGGCTGGGGGAAGGAATAGGGGATGGCAAAGGGAGGAGAAGGAAGAACAACTAGGGACTGAAACTGACCCCAGTATCAGAGGCACTAACAGAAAAGACAGGAGAAGGGAGTGGGTGCCCGAGGTGAGGGGGGAGGCCTCCTGATGGGGGAGGAAGAGACCACGAGGAGTACCAGGGAGAGATCAGATGGCTGCAGGTAGGGAGGGACGAGGGGTGGCACGGAGGGGAAGAAGTAGGAGGGGGACACCAACAGGGGGAAGAGATGTAGGAGGGGTATCGACTAGGAATAGATTCGAACCTCTGCTATGGGGGAGAGAGAGGGGAAGCAGGAACATACTGAAGGGTGGGAGGACAAGCGGGGCATGAGAGGGATGGCGACAGGTACGGGAAGAGATAGCGATGACGAAAGGGTAGAAGGGGGGCTAGTAAGGAAGGAGGGGTGGTGACTGGAGGAGAGAAGGCTACAGAAAGGGGGAAGGATGGGAGGGGCATCACTATCGGGGAAACAGGGAATGGGGGCTCTAAATCAACAACAGCAGGGATAGTAGAGGGGTTGGAAATCAGCAGGGGAGGAGGGGAGGTTGACATGGGAAGCCCAGTAGAAAGCAGTCAGGCTGGGAAGTGGTTCAAGGGGAATGGGAGGAATAAGGCAGAGTAAAGGGGTGAGGTGGAAGAAGGAGGTACAGATACAGAAGTCACAGAGGGAGCAGCTGGCGGTGATAAGGGGCAGGGAAGAACTAATAGGGGGAGTGGAAGGGGTATTAGAAGGGAAAGGGGTAAGGGACGGTGGGTACTCGTCCTGGGGGATTCTATACTGAAAGGGGTGAGATATGGCAGAAAGGGGAAAAGGCATAGTGGTATTTGGGTTGAAGCTGACCCCAGGTTGACTGCAGGAGGGGCAGGGCAGACACTGGTCAAGTGTGCAGTGAGGGGGAGGAAGAAACCTCATTTAGTGTTGCATGTGGGTACAAACGACTTGGCAGGGAGACTGTGGAAGTAGAGAGGGGGAGGTTCGAGTAGTTGGGCAGGCAGTGTGAGGGGGGTTGGGGAGTCGGTGGCATTCTCAGAGGTACTGCTGGTACCATGTGCAAGAATGGGGAGGAAGGGCAGGCTTGAGGAGTTCAATGGGTGGCTGAGGGGGTTGTGCCACATTAAACATTGTGGGTCAGTGAATAACTGGGGTAGGGTCTGGGGGAATAGTGACTTGTACTTGGAGGACAGGGTGCACTTGAGCAGAAAGGGAAGGGGAGTATTAAAGGCAGGATTAGTGCCATCCCAGTGGCACTGAGGGTTGAGGAGCTGGACACCACACCTTGCACCATGCTGATGACCCAGGTTCGGACGTGAGCCAAGGCCGCATGGGGTCGGCAGGGGAGGGAAAGGCTTGAGCATCCAGAGGACTGCTCTCTTATTTCGGGGAGTGATCCAGTGATCCACTGCACTGTAGCGGCCCCTGGTGATAACCAGTGCTGCTACTAGAGCGGTGTAGTAAAGGGGACAAAGTGCAGTGGACGTTGGCATGCCGTGCCTAAGAGTCATTGCACGCCAGCACTCTGCAAAGGTGAGAAAAGTGGAAAATGGGCTACGGTTGAGCAGCATGAGCTTCCGACCCCTGCTGTCTGCCCTGAATGGCACTACCTCAACCGGATCCTGCACCGGTAGGTCAATCTGGGAAGCTGCTCACCACCCAGCCATGAGGGGTGATCTGTGGAGGTGAGGAGGTTGGCCTGATGTCAGGGGCAGGGCTGGGGGGGTCGGTCAGGATGACCAAGCTGACTGTAGTGTACAAAAAAAAGGCAGGATTAGAGGGGTATAGCTCTACTAAGGTGGATTTATACTAGTGGGGGGGTGACCAAATGACTGAGGTTTGTAGAAAGGTCCAGATAGGTCAGCCTAATGAGCTCACCGCCCTACATATAGGTAAAGGCAGAGGCGTAGTAACCCTGGGAGGAGGTGGGCAGAGTGGTCTGAGTGTAATATAGAAGGCACCATTACCAGTAAGAATAAAGAGGAGAAAGGGTGTAGACTACTGGGAGGAGGGACACAGGCCAAGGAAAAAGAAGAGTGAGGAGAAGGAGGGGTACGGGTGGAAGGTGGTCTGACTAAATGGATAGAGAACTGGTTACAGGGGAGGGTGCAGAAGGTGGTGGTGGTGGTGGGGTAGCTCTTGGTACCCAGAGCAGTGACAAGCAGGGTGCCACAGGGCTCAGTGCTGGGCCCAGGGCTATTTGGACTCTTTATCTCCGATATAGCACACGGAGTGGGGAGCAGGGTTAGTATGTTTGCAGATTATACCAGACTGGGGGTGGTAGTGTACACATCTGGAGTAGTGTGCACAGTTCTGGAGATCCCATCTCCACAAAGACATAGACAGGGTGGAGGCTGTCCAGAGGAGAGCAACCAAAATGGTACAGGGTCTGCACCAGAAGACATATGAAGAAAGACTAAAGGAGCTTAAGATGTATAGCCTCGAGGAAAGGAGGGAGAGGGGGAACATGATAGAAACTTTCAAATACTTCAAGAAATCAACAAAGTCCAAGAGGATAGCATCTTTCAGAAAAAGAGATGTGCAAGAACAAGGGGACACAATTTTAAGATAGAGGGGGGACGACTCAGAGGTAATGTGAGGAAGTATTTCTTCACAGAGAGGGTTGTAGATACATGGAACAGCCTTCCTGAGGAGGTTGTAGAGTCAAAAACAGTGGGGGAATTCAAGCATGCGTGGGGCAGACATAAGGCAATTCTAGTGGGGGGTAAGACGAAGTAGGCTGTTGGTTAACTAGGATCTGCAGCTTATCTGTTAGGTAGGGAAATGGGCAAACTAGGTGGGCCAAGCTGTCCTTATCTGCCATCAGATGCTATGTTTCTATGGTGGACAAAGAGGACAGATGGCAAAAACTGCAGGGGGACCTACCCAAACTAGAGACATAGGCAGTGGAGTGGCATTCAGGATTCAGTGCAAAAAAGTGCAAGGTGATGTACTTCAGGGCTAAGAACCAGGAGAGGGACTATTGGTTGGGGATCACAGAGGAGGAGACCTAGGAGTGTTGGTAACTGGGAGCATGAACAACTCAGCCCAGTGCAGGAACTCAGCAGCGAAGGCAAACAGAATGCTGGGGTGCATCACAAGGGGGGGGGTTCTCATCCAGAAACAGGGATGTGATCCTACCTCTCTACAGATCATTGGTCACACCACACCTACAGTACTGTGTGCAATACTGGAGGCCATACCTGAGGAGAGATATAAAGTTACTGGAAGGGGTGCAAAGGAGGGCAACAAAAATGTTAACGGGGATGGAAGGAATGGAATATGAAGTTAGGCTGAAGGAGCTGAACATGTACACACTGGAGGAGAGGAGTGATGGAGGGATATGATTGAAGGGTTTAAATATCTGAGGGGGTAAATAAACCTAGCACCAAGAGGGTGTTTAAACTGATGAGTGGAAGAGAGACGAGGGGCACGAACTAAGGTTGTAAGGGGGACATTTCAAGAGGAAAATGAGGAGGCACTACTTCTCTGAGAGGGTGGTGTCTAGTTGGCTGCCTGAGGGGTTGGTAACATGTAGGACAGTCAATAGCTTTAAGGAGGAGTGGGATAAAGCAAGAGGAAGAGTCAGGGAGGCAGGGGCTGGGGCAAGCAGGGGAGGAAATGAGGGAGAGGAAGCTGGAGCAGCTGCAATCTAGGGTGCTAGCTGCACACTCTTGCAGACTTACATAGACTGATTGGTGTGTTCTGCTGGCAGATTCGTATGTTCATATGTTCGTATGTATGTTCGTATATAAATCACAGTGACTCTGTTCATGAGCAGAGCTCCTAAAATGCCTATGTTGAAAATTTGGTAACAAATGTCCATAAAATGACTGCAATACAAGCGTGCATTGTGCAGTTTCCACGCACCCTCATTACTTCACAAATTTGTAGTATTTTCACTCCAGATTTTCACCATTGGCATTTTTTCAGACCTTCTTATGAACAGTACAGTTCTCATTTTTCTCATCCTGCCCGAAATATGCATTTACACATCTAGTGCAGAGTACCGCAGTTGCTGTGGGAAATCAAAGTTTGTGACAGATTAAGAAAATTATAGTGACAGTGTACATGAGCAGAGGTCACAAAATGCCTATTTTGAAAATTTGGTGAAATAATTCCACTAAATGACTGTGTTACGCGCATGCGTTGCGCAGTTTCCTTGTACACTCGGAAGTTTGAGCATTTTTAATATTTTCACTACAGATTTTCAACTTTGCCATCTCTTCACACCTCTCTATGAATGATACAGCTGTCATTTTTCACATTCTGCCCAATCTGTGTTTATGTACATCTGGCGCACAATGGCACAGTCGCTGTGAAAACTCAAATTTCGGGACTCATTGACAAAATCATACTGCCCCTGTTCATGAGAAAAGGTCCCAAATGCTTTCATGAGGTGGAGGCCACAAAATGGCCATATTGATCATTTGTACTGCAAATACCAACAAATGCCCAGGGCGTTATGGTTTCTAACCATAACATCTCACCCTATACAGACTGACAGGCATCAGGGATGTGCCTTTCGATTTGCGACTGTAATGCGCATGCCATTCCAACCCCACCCTCCCTACCCTACAGCCAGTGACAGGCAACGAGCTATGCCTTGGATTCTTCGGCCCCACAGTTCATCCCATTCTATATTGCACCCATTTCAGTGTATGTCCTTATGGAGTGGGGTCACTATAAAGCCGAACACCCCAAGACACACCTCAACACTTCTCAGAGTCTGCATGATAGGGTGAGGTGAAATGGCATGAACGTTATAGGCAACAACCCAAACACATACCCCAATGCCTGTCCTTCTCTACAGGGTGGAGGTGGGGTTGGCGTTAAGGTCAATATTTCACTGCCATTCCTATTCTGCATCTGTCTAACTCCTGCATTTCCAATGCTAATACCAGCAAGCAAACATTCAGCATTGACAAATGCTTGTTTTAATTGGGGGCAAGAGTGGCACATGCAAGGAACAGAGAAATGACCCCCCTTTGGGGGGGGTGCTAGGTGATGAAATTCCTTTTTTAATTTTGGCTGTTCTGGGTACCAGACCCTTAGGATATTGCCTGGGTTATGCACGCTGGGGTCCTAAGCATGTTCCCCAAACCACCACAACCCACATCCATATGGGTTGCCTTTGGACCCAATGTTGGGTGTTTCTCCTATCCTCTCCTCCACTGTCTGGTAGGAGTTTACAGGGGAAGCATTATACCATTCTACAGTTCATATTGTTGTTGTGTTGCCTGTTTAAATTTGTGAATTTATCAGTGATTAAGCTGTTGGTTGTTTGCCTTTTTCTACTGATGAATAAGCACAGGGTTTTTTTCTGTTTGCAGAGTGGGCAGGATGTGGTGGGGACCCTCTGTCCCTAAAAGTCTTTTTGGTTTTCTTTGGAGATATACTGTAGGACCCACTTGTTTTGGTTTTACCTTTTCCTCAGTTTATGGTAACTCCTCTTGGTTTTATCATTTCACTCTATCATGGCTTTGTCCTGCATAAACTGTATCTCCTGGAACATTAAAGGGGGCAATTCCCCAATGAAACATGCTCAATTGTTTAAACATCTAGCTGCCTTCACACTGGATCTGGCTTTTTTGCAGGAAACCCATGCACTGGCCTGAAATGCCCATTTTTTCCATAGATTATGGGTGGGTTCAGCTTTTGGAGCAGGGAGTAGCTCTCGTCAAGCTAGAGTAGAATTCAAACTTGTAAACAGCTGATGACACAGGTAATTAGGGAACATGTGGACCCCAAGAGCCAATGTATCTTTCTTCATGTAAGGCTAGGCGTGACTGAACTGCTTTTGGGCAATTGTTACGATCCCAATGTTGACTCTCCTTTTTTAATTTTGTTCACCTTATGAACCTTTTTTCTTCTTATATTGCACTTCCCATAATGATCATGGGGTTGAAATCTCACAATAGATGACAGTCTGGATAGATCAGGCATGTCTCGATGGTGTCTCACACCTGCACAAAGAGCATTAAGGGATTTATAAGATAATTGTGGCTTGGTGGATATTTGGCATATTTTACACCTGACTGATCAGGAATATACTTTTTCCTTTCCAGTCTATCATACTCAGTCCAGCGTAGATTATGTCCTGATCAGCCATGCTCTCATCTACACTATCTACTTTTATGAGATCCATATCAAAATATTTTCTGACCATGCCCCAGTGTTATTATCAGTAGGTCTCTCTCCTGTGACAGAGAGAGATAGAAAATGGAAGCTGAACAACCACCTCTTAAAAAATGAGTGGTGCTGTGCTCGGCAGAAACAGGTGACCACTGATTTTTGTGCTCTTAATGCTCCCTCTGTAGATTCTATGGCCACCTGCTAGAGCAGCTATAAATCTATGATTCAGGGAGAGCTTATTCATTTGGCTGTCTCAAGTCTCAAGCATCGGGAAAAGAAGGCGCATGAAATGCTTCAAAATATCAGAGACATAGAGAAATCTATTAGTCCTAGTTCTCCTGAACAGGAGTGGATTTGTTTAAACCAGGCCTGGGGACATATGCAGAATTGAACAGAGAGCAGGCAAAACATGTCATATTCTGCTCTCACTTAGCTTAGCTTCTGAGGTGTATAGAGAAAAGGGCAGTAAATTGTTGGGCCTCTGACGTAAACAAATGGATATGGCCTGTTTAATTACAAGCATCCGCTCTGGTGCAGATGGAGCTCTACTGACTGTTACAAGAGCTATAGTGATGGAATTTAAGCAATTTTACTTGGATTCATATGAGGCAGCTGCTCCAGATGCAGTAGACCAGATGCAGCACTAGCTTCTTGAAGCTGATTTTCCTCAACTGTCGCCAGCTTTGGCCTCACTTTTATTGAGTAATATTACTTGTTCAGAAGCTGAGGAGGCTATATCCTCTCTCACTGTCGATAAAGCTCCAGGCCCAGATGTCTTCTGCCCTAATTTTAACTCCACTTTTACAGCAGAATTCATCCCCCACCCAACAGAATTTTATAACTGTTGTTACCAACATAACTCATTTCCCACAGATTTTTAGAGGCCATATTACCTAGATCTTGAAACAATGTAGGGATGTCCCGGAGGTTATTAACTATCATCAGATTTCCCTGTTGAATACTGATGTTAAGATTTTATCCCATAAATTGGTGAACTGTTTGGCACAAATATGGCAACCACTAATCGTCATGAGCAAACGGGATTTATTCAGGGGAAATTGGTGTCTGACCACATGATTAAGGTTTTTCATTTATTTTTGGTATCCAGGAAGTCTAGCACTCCTGCAGTGTTGGTCTCCTTGGATGCCAAAAGGGTCTCATTGCCTTTTCTTTTTCAAACTTTGCATGCATTTGCTATCCCTGAAAATTTATTAAATGGGTTAGCTTTTTCTTATTCTTATTCTTTCCCCACAGCATGCATTTTCTGTAATGGAGTTATCCACCTTTCTGTTCAATTTTTATTCAGACCCCATTGGTATGTCTATTAGTCAGAATCTACTTATTACTGATATTACCATTGGCCTTCATTCATAGAAACTGTTTACCTATGCAGACAACATCCTGCTTCACCTCCTGAACCCCTCAGTGGCCCTTCCTGCCACCTTACAGGCTCCTACACAGTTTGGATCTATATTTGGATATAAACTAAATATATCCAAAATGGTCATCTTCCCTCTCAATATAGTCACCAACAAAAGGGACATTCCAGTTGAACTGTGGGACTGTTGGTCATCTACAGGACTGAAGTACCTGGGTATCCATTTAGATCAAGAAATTAGGAAATTGATTGACTCCAATCTGCAGCCCATACTGAATGCAGTTAAGGCTGATCTGCAGCAATGGTGCTTTCTTCCTTTATCTCTATGGGTTAGAATCTTAGTTATATGCATGAATGTATTGCCAAAAATTCTTTATCAGCTGAGTATGCTGGGTATCCCTTTGCCTCAAACTTTGTTCTTATAAGTTGCATCGCATTGTCTTGGAGTTCCTTTGGAATGGTAAGAAGTCAAGAACTGCTTATATCAAACTATCTTTGGCAGCAAGTCAAGGTGGGCTTCAACTCCTTAATTTTTACTGGTATAACCTGGCTTCCCAGGCTAGTAAATTCCTGACTTGTGTTTTTCCAGAGATGGGTGACAGTTCTGATCATTTAAGGATACTGTGGAAGGAGTTTGAAATCTACCAGTGCAAACATCTGGGACTAACACCCCAGGCTTTGACTTACTTACCGTAGTTTAGACTTCTATTGGAACTGAGAGACATTCCAATTTGTAAGTCAATAAGCATAAATTTTCAGTTTTCTCATCTATTAGGTTATGATACCTAGAGAGACCCACACCAGCCATCAGATTAAACCCTAACTTAAAGAATGCTCAGAGGCGCTTTCTGCTGACTTTTTTATCACACGTCTCGCTTCACAATATTTCTGATATAGTTCAGGAAGATAGACTGTTACAAAACTCCTCAAAAAGTAATACATTTGATGCTCCCCGCCACACAGGTTTTTCCTTTTTCAAAATTAAACATTCTGTACTAGATTTTATTGTCCCTTGTCCCTGGTGTTTCTTGGATGGCTCCATGTATTGTTAGTTTGCAGTCCTGGCAATCTGTCTGCATACAGTCCCGACCTTATATAAGGCACTTAGGAATTGGGTCAGGATGAAGAGCAAAGTGAGATGCAGTTACTGGAAATGAGAATTCCCTAATCTTATTTCTGAACTAGAGACTGTGACTCACTGGGATTTTCTTCACAGATTCATAAAATTCGATACTTTTTGATTATTACTATATAAAATACTCTGTTTGCAAATGCATTGCAATGCTACACATATAATCACTCATTTTCCAAGCTTCCATAACAGTTCCACAGTATAATAGTGGTCCGAGGCTTCTGAGGGTGACATCTTGTGTCCTTTGTAAGACTAACACCTTCTTATAATAATTACTGTAAGGATACTATAGTGCTCATTGTTTATGAGACTGCTTAGCCTTGCACAAAATTGTGTATCACTGATAATATTCACTATGCCAAAGATGCCCACCAAACTAACCAATGAGATACGGTAGTTATTAATAATGTGTGAAGGTTCTGTAACTACAGCAACCAGGACTGTTGTCTGACCTAAATCATGTGATATAATTGCATTCTTTCTCTGAGTTCCTATCTTCTACCCTGGCTAGATTGTGAACTCTATTGGCTCCTGGTATAATAAGCTATACTTTATTGTTGTCTTATGGAAAACCAGTAATACATGTTATTACTAGTTACTGTATCACTGGTCCCTGGTCATCATTTACCATTTGGTCAGAACACTGCAGAGACTGAGGGTCTCATCATTTTGGTACCACATGGCAGCACCAGATTGGACTGAACTGAACCAGTTCAACTGCAAGTGATTAGAGGGATGGGTCTGGGGTAATGCAGGACTCAAACCTATGCACACCCATTCACCAGTTTATCTGGATCATCTCTCAGGCCATTCCACAACATTGGACAGTCCAGGATACCACCTCCCCCATCCATTGGTGGAATTGTCCTGAGGGTAGTTAAGATTCCCTGAGACAACATGCCTAATTAGCTTGGTACTATGTGGATCAATGCAATGAGTGCCAACTGTTAGTGCAAAATCTGAAAACTTAGAGATCACTAAAAAAAATGGCCACCCTCTGTACAGCATTGAGATTAGATGTCTAAAATTTCATAGCTACTCACGGGAGCTGGGGTGACTTTGCTATGGACACAATGTCACAGGATAACCCCACACAGGAAGTGGGCACACTGTACAGTATGTGAGTTCAAACTGTCAGCTGAAATGCATTACCAGAAAGGGTTAATGGTTGCTTCATGTTTTGCCACCTTGCAGGTGGCTGAAAATAAAATAAAATCAGAAGAATCAGAAGCTGCATTTCTGAAAAAGAAACTAGGCATTCAGTCTGCCGACATGACTGAGCAATGGCAGCAGTTGGAACATGAAATCCACTTGCTCTGTGAAAAAACTCAGGGTGATCTGCACTGTGCTATTTAAAGCACTGAGCAAGAACTAGAAATGTTGAAAAATGAATGTGATAAATTGGAACAGGATAAGTGGCAGGTGTTACAGATGAATGACACGTCTTGTGCAAATGATACATTGAGAGAATAGAATGGACTGTTGTGTCAGGAGACGAGAAAGATACAGTGTGAGTTAGACAAAGAACTTTGGGAAAATCACGATCTCAACATCATGTACAGAGTGTTGCAAAAACATATTAAGAAGAGACAGCACAGTTCCAGGAAAAATCACATTATATGCAGAGCCAAGATGACGAAACTGCGCTATCAAAGAGGGGTGTTGGTTAGTCAGAAAGCGATGGGCAGACCCTATTACCCACCCACTGACCTGGCATCATCAGGTGATGACAAAGGTGAATCCAAAGCTACAGCTAAGAAGCAACCTAACCTGAAAGGGATAATGGCTGCAGGGAGATTACAGCCAAAGTTAAACTTTCAGAAACAGAGAATTGACTTATTTGACACAGGAGGATGGTAAGTAAATGTATTCTGTTCTGACTGTCTTTTATGTTGAATGTTGACTGGCTACTGTCTGATTTTGTCTAAATAATTGTTAAAACTGAGGACCTGATCAGTCTGAGGTGTACACACACCACAAATAGTATAACTGTTACTTACTTTAGTGCACACTGAAAAAAGTAAACACTCTGATCTTTTACAGTTTTCTAAATTGCCATGTAACATATGAACAGTTTTCTAAAACTTTAAAAGTTTTATTTTCACTGGTTAAACTAAATGAAGAGACCTGTGTTATTCTGAAATCATTAAGGTTATTCTAAGGTAACTGAGATAACAAGAGAAAAATATGTTGTTTATTAGCATTCTGAAAGCATGAGTCGAGTATGCCTTCAATGTTTAATTATGTAGCTTCATTTAGGCCCTAGAGTAAATTGGTTTCTCAAAAACATTGTGCTTACCCAGAAAGATTTGGTATTTAAAAGATTTTGCTATGTAGATATTGGTTGGAGCATGTTGCAAAGTGTAAGGAGAAAGTGAGAGACAAGAGATAGGAAGTAATAGTTTGTTAATGTGTCTAAAGAGTTATAGTCTGTATTTTCTGTTCAAGGCAGCATGTCAAGAACTGGTAAAAGTGTGGTTTGATAACAACTAGAAATGTCTTTAAAATGGTTTTAATTAAACAATAAAAATCTTTTCAGAAAGTATGCTTGTAACATAACAAAAGTTTAAAGTGGCCAACAGCAGATTTTGGCATTCAGCCCAAGGGCATTGTCTGGTATGTCTTTCAGTCAAAAAAGCAACATCAGTTAACTCCTCTGTTACAGATATAGTTTCTGAAAGCATTATGGACCAGATATTTGTCTGAAAGGAATGAATATGATGATGTTTAGAAAGTGTTTGAGACATTTGATTCTAGAAAGCTCTGGAATGAATTAATTAATGTGCCAATTCAAGTTAATTCTACTTTGCAGTTTTAAGAAAAAAAGCAGGTAGGCAACATATATTTAGAAGACTTGTACAGTTTTCAGTTAAAAAAACAACAATATGGACAATATGTCAACACTCCCTGACTCACTTGACGTGCCATTGTAATCATGAATTTTGTGATAAGTTACTCTCTACTGCGTCACATGGCAGGCTTTTATTTCTGCTTCTTTTATCAGTAAAGGAGGCATAAATCTTCTATA
The DNA here is from genome assembly GCA_016271365.2 of Neoceratodus forsteri. Taxonomy (NCBI): domain Eukaryota; kingdom Metazoa; phylum Chordata; order Ceratodontiformes; family Ceratodontidae; genus Neoceratodus; species Neoceratodus forsteri. The sequence goes on along the minus strand of CM057453.1, from coordinate 367,880,500 downwards.
AACCCTTGATACAGCTGGGATTGAATCCCACCACCCATCACTTTCATACTGTGTGACCTTTGGCAAGTCACTTGACCTCCTGGTACTTCCAAACCACACACCCCAAAAGCTTAGGCTTGGTGTGCTTTTCCTTATTAAGTGACTCTATTCCCTTGCATGCAAGTTTTTTTTAGAACACATATCAACTGGTAAATGTTAAGAATTTACTTTTTTTTTCACAGTTTACACTTCATTTTTGTACTATATCCAAGGAGAAATGGGAGTCATTTTCTCCTGTGCTTACTGCCAGTACTCTCTGGATTATCTTTTAACAATGCCCAACCCTACATATGCTGTTCTTCATGAACATTCATTCTCAGCATGGCTTTCCTTTCCTTTCCTCAGTAAAATACCATGTGTTCCCCATGCCAAGCAAGGCAATCAGTGTGTGTGTGTGGGGGGGACTCAATCTTCCAACACACCCACAGCATCTATAACAAACCATTTTACTTTAATAGCTCACAGGAAAAACAAAGCAGGGTTACTTGCTTCACAGTTTTAACTGCTAAAGAAACAATAAACTGTGTTTTTTAGAGATTTTATTTCTGCAATAACTAATGTGTCAGGGGCAGATCAACTGGGAATGGTATCCCAAATCTATGGGGAGATTTTTCTCAAGCATTTTTCCTTGTTTTAACATTTTTGTTACAGGTCTGAATGTTGCCAACTTTACATGTAAAATAAAAATGTATGTACACAATGCCATTAAATGCAACTATTGGCATTATTCTGGATTTTGTATGACTCAGCTGAGGTTATTTATCTAACCTAAAGGACAAGAGGAAAGGGACACCTTTGTTCTTGCTCTTTATCAAATTTAATATGATTTTCAGGAATCGAGTAATGTGTGGCTAGCAGCCACAGGACCATCTACCCTGCTTATGGCACATTTGGCATTGGGTAGCAACAGATGTTAAACAATACTCCCAAAGGCATACATCTATATGAAGCTAATGCTGCAGCATTTTATTTAAAAACCCATATTAATCTATCACAGAGAAATCTGTGTGTTGTGTTTTTTGGTTTTACTTTCTCTTACAGGAATAAGAGGATCCCTATTGCCAGGGACTCAAACATGGAAAGAAATACAACCCACCCCTCCGGAGGGGAGGGCAACAACCACCAAAAACCTACATACCACCTCTGGTAATGTACAGAAATAGGCTAATTTCAGATATAATGCTTTTAAAATTTGGAAAAACATTTGGATACTCTGTTGCCCCAGCCCTAATGGCAAATTAGGGTTACCCCATTAGTATCTATTCATCATACACCTTTTAAGTTGATGACTGATTGGCAAATAAGATTTCCAAAATATTTGTGGTTAAATGTTCACATTCCTACTGTCAACAGAGCATCATCTGATATCTATGCAAAATGGTTACATGTGAATTTAGTGGAAATTTACTAATTTGTTGCCTGACTTCTGCTCCAGCATTGGCCAACCCAAGCAGAACCCTTCCATTACTACAATAACCAAGCTGACTTTTTCACCAAAGAAGGAGCTCGCATTGAAGGGATATGAACCATCCCTCCTTCTAGTGCAACACCTCTGGTGGCTGCAAACAACAGAAACAAAATGTCCCTCTGGTCCTGACTGAGCCAAAGCTGGCAGATCCAGAAATTAAGGAGGTATACCAATATCCCTCCAAAGTTGCAAAAGAAAAAAAATGTGTCTTCAAATAATACATTTGTTTCTCAAAGTTAGGAAATGGCCCAGTGTACTTTAACATTGTAAACCAGCTCAGCCCTTCTGCTTGTAAAGTGTGGTGGGCAAAGTGCACAAAATCTATTAACAGTGTACTGTACCTTCACCATCATTCTGTCTTCACAGGACAATTCAAAAGACTTCAACTGGACAACAACAAGAAATATCCACTTTTACAGACATAGTAGAGCTCTTCCTAATTTATCTATGGTTTCAGATGATCTATCCTAAAAAGGCCTTGCCCACGCTAATGATAATGCCTAGCAAAATAAAGGGCCAGGCCCCCTTTTTCAAATCCACAAACACAGAGAGGTGGGACACCAAAATAATTCTCCTTTAATAAAAAACAACAAAACAAACATGCAACACCATGTGGTTCCACAAACCTAATTGTATAACCACCCTCTGCAACTCAACCCACCAGGTGCCCAACACACTTTGACAGACACTCTTCAACCACAGCCATCACAAGACTTATCTTGAAGCCATGGCAACCTAGTGGCCTCAATGCAATCTACATTCATAAAACTCTAAAATTCAAATGTTTATTTAATTTGTGTCTCTATAAATTTAAATACATTGTGGTGCACTAGGCCCAATATGGTCATTGTGCTACTAGAAATATGTTTAGGTTTCACCTATTATGTTTTTACATATAGTTGCAGCTTATCAAGTATAAGCACTAAAAACCTTTCCACATCCAGGGATGTTCCACTTTAAAACACCCTCAGCACAGTGAGAGTTGGGTGTAACAAGCCTGGTGTGGAGTGTATTAGGCCCATTTGGGATCAATTTGGAAAACAAATGAGTTGTCTTCACAAGCTAAAAATGTTCTAAAGCCTCCCAACAATAACTTAGATCTAAAGAGGCTTCCATATGCCATGCAACCCATGAATAACTGCTTCTTTCCTCCTTTTTATGTGCCATCACCAAACTCAGACAAAGGGGTCAGCATAGCTGTCCCATCCACATTAATTACAACAAGGTAAAACATGCATACCTAAACACCATGGTGGTGGCACCTGATCAAACTTCACTACACATTAAGTGGCAAACTAATAGCAATGGAAAATAAATCCACATGGCCCACCTAGCCAAAGGCACATTCCAGGGCTGGTCTAACACCAGAATTGCACCCAATGGTACCCTGTCAATCAGCCAGGCCCAGTCTCAACACACAGGTCTGTACAGCCTCACAGCACTCATGAGATCCAGTTTTTGTGACAAATTCCCAAATGAAGTCAAACATATTGTGCAGACCATTCCATTGCTATCACTGCCCTGTTTTTAATGGTTCCATGTCAATACGTCAAGGGTGTCGACATTGACACCCCCGACAGCAACAGAAACAATGCTGACAGTTGGCATTGTTCCTGACATGAGAAAGTGTTTTTCTGAGGGGAGCTTTGCCCCCCACACCCCCTATATGGGGGGGCTGTTCCCCACGAACCCCATATATTTAAATAATCAACTTCAAGTCAGAGTTAATTTGGGGTGGGGGCACAACACCAGGAGCTGTGGTGTTGGGTCACAGCGGCCCACCACAGTGAACAATCTTGACCCAGCAAGATTTGTTCCGCTAGTGGTATTTCACTCTAAAAGTGTCGCTGTCCTAACAAGATACCATTTTTAGCTGATATTCCCTCTTCTAAAGAAGAACCTACTCAAGGTTCAGTGCAGGAACCTGGACCAACTAGTGGTCTGGTTGCATCATCACTCCCAGGTACCTTTGTAAATAATGTGCAATTCATGCACCAACTATGACATGGCAGAATTTGGATTCTGCTCAAGAACCAATACCTCAAAGTTCCATAGTGCCATGTTACTGAACTTACTTGCAGCTTACCAGTACGTACGGAAGGTCTAATAACAGGTCCCCACAATACTGAGTACTTTGGAGTTTTTCACCCTAGAAAACAGAAGAAAAAGAGACCCAAGAGGGGCCCCTTTCAAGTATCACAGGCACAACAGGTGCTGTCACAGGTTTATTCTAAAACTAGTATGTCCATTTAAAACCAAACAGATCTGGTTGCAAGGAGCCAAACTTTGAAGTTCCAAACAGCAACACATAGGTATGGAAACTATATTTTAAGCAAGCAATAATGCCCAACAGGGTGGGCAGTATTGGGCAATACTGGACCACCCAGGGGTGTAATGAGGTCCAACGCTGCAGGTAGACGGCCTTATAGCTCCTGGAAGGTCTGGTATTGCTCATACTGCCCACCTTGGAGGGTATTATTGTGCTTAGAAAATGGGCTATGTGTGAAATCTTTTATAAAATAATTTAAAATTGATACAAATGTGCTTATAAAAGTAGGGTAAATTAACAGAAATTGTTTTGCTGCAAAGTATCCCTGTAGTGATATAGCTGTGTAGCTGGCAGCAGAGGACGATTTGTTTTGCATGCTGTTATTTTCTGTGCCTTTATCCCTGCTTGAGAGGTCATTTCCTTGTGTCTTCTTTGTTTTTGGAACCAATTCTACAGTCTTCTTTGTCATTCTGTGGCTGTTTTGTAAGAGAGACTGAGGTGGGGTGAAACTGTCATTGGTGGCACGGTTGGAAGAAAGCTTTTCAAGCCAAAATTATAACTAGAAGCTGCCACATGTCCTGCTATGTCAGGCGGGAAGCTCGAGTGAGAAGTTTTTGGGAAGAGAGAAGGAGATGCCAGTTGGCACCATTTACTGGCAGGAATGGTGAATGTAAGATTTTTAAAACAGGCAAAGCATTCCAGCCAGACTGCTCAAATTAGGTGGTCAGAGCATTTAGCTGGCTTGGTTTATTTATGAATGATGACGGGGGGCTGGAGCAAAACTCCACTCAAGTGAGTGAATTAAAAAAAAGAGTGTTGTGTGGACTAAAATGTTTCAGAAACTGAAGAAACTGTCTTGGGGTGAGAGTGTCAGATAGCGTATTTGGGGTACAGTAACACTCCCTAAGCATGGAAAAAATGGTGGAGATTTTGAATTTGGTGAAGATCTTTTGCCCAAAGAGTAAGCAGAGTGGGAAAAGGGATACGTTAGGTGGTGATGGGGTTAGGTGAGTGGCACTTTTTATTTGATGGGCATCTATTGAAAGTTAATGTACCCCCCCAGCAGGGGTTCTAGCCAATCAGAGCCCAGCAAACAAAAAGCCCATTTTCTAACTACTGTTATGACCTCTTCTGAGACCTAAAACCAGTGTGTATTCACAGATGACCAAATGGTATTACCCTCATTCTTGGACCTCGGTCTGCACCTCAGAGTGCATGGCCAATGCTATTATTTTTTCTCTTACAATTGCAGAAAAATTAGGTCATGTCACACCGCACCATACTTATGGACATTGCTAATAACCTTGTAATTTTTTCCATCAAAAATAGCTATGTGTGTTTCATGAACTGTGTTTCTGACAGAGTTTACAAGTTTACAGGTTTCAACAGAGTGGCACGTGTAAGATCTTCAAGCAGCACATCAACTTTTCTTCACTGCTGGCATTTTCCAAGCCTGGCAGGCACCTCATACAAACTGATTGTGCTGTTATGGACTGTCAGTACTTGTGGAAGGGTGTGATCATCTTCCAAAACAAAAATGCTATGCCAGAGTGTGTGGCTATTCCATTGAAGGACTCAATGAACAATCTAATGCACCTCCTGCCAAGGCCTCTGCAAATGCAGCCATCCAGTAGCCAGCATCATGAACATTAACTTTCTTACTGTGCTGGTGTTTCATATTCAACTAAACACCTGCATAGCCACATGTGCCATATGAGGTTACAATCTTTCTGCCAATGACATTTCGCATGTAACTGTACCACTTAGTGGTTACTCATCTGAACTTTATGGACTAGTTATACATTATCTAAAGATATTGTCAACAGATTCTTCAATAAACAAAAAAGTACACCGCCATCACCTGCCTTATCCACTCTCAAAAGGGACTCTATTATCAATGGACAATAATGTGTCATGCTTTTTATGTTGTACAATGCATTCAATACTGTTTTTACAAACAATGTTGTATGGTGACAAACATCAATAACCTTTCTTATACACATATCAGTTTTGGTATTGACATACCTAGTTTCTGCTTTGTGCCTTACAATGCAAGGCACATTTTATTTGTTAGGCATCCACTCACACAGACTCTGGGTGCCGTACAGTTAAAAGCTAAAAGATTAGTACAAATACAAACAATACATAAATATGTGAAAAGAAACAAATATCATAAAACAGCAGGCTTAAGATAAAAGAAGCATTACCTGTGAGGCAGGAGCAAATTACCTGACAGACTGTCTCTACAGAAACTATGTCCCTACAGGGCTTCGTCTGGGAATGCCATGCTAAATAGATGTGTCTTGAGGTGGGCTTTAAAAGCCTCAACTGAAGGGGCCTCCCTAATCACTGGTGCGAGCGAATTCCACAGGACAGGGCTGGAGACACTGAAGGCCCTGTCACTGGCAGTTTTTAACCACGTGATGGGAATTGCCAGGAGGCATCAGAGGAGAAGGACTGGAGGGAGAAGACAGAGGTGGCAGGTGTTAGAAGGTCAGTCAGATAGCCAGAGCCAAGTCCATGCTGGGCCTTAAAGATGAGCAGGCCAACCTTGAAAAAGACCCTCCATGTGACTGGCAGCCATTGCAATTCACACAGTACCAGGTTACATTGTTGAACTTTGACAATCCAGTCAGCAGCCTAGCAGTAGCATTTTGCACTAACTTCAGTCAGTGAATGGTACATCCAGAGACCCTGAAGCAGAGCACATTACAGTAATCTAGCTTGGATGTCACAAAGGCATGCACCAAGGTGGGGAGGTCCCCAGGCGGAACTAAGGGTTTGGTCCTGGCAATATTACTCAAATAGTAGAAGCTGGTTCAGACAATGGAAGACACCCGAGACTCAAATGTTAAACTGTGCACCCTAGAGGAAGCCTTCAATGGCATATGCCCAGGAATAGACCAGTTACCACACCAGAGGCTAACCAATTACACCTTCAGTTCAACTCCACCACCAGTACCTCCATCTTATCAGTGTTCATTCACAACCAGCTGGAGAACATCCAGATATTGATCTCGTCAAGGCAGTTATTTAACACTTCCATGGTGTTAGATGTCCCAGTGGCAAAGGAAAGATACAATTGGGTATCATTGCATAGCAATGAAAACCCAAGTTGTATTTCCTAATGAGCTCACCCAAGGGTAGCATATACACAACAAATAACATGGGCAACAAGGCAACAAGACCAAACCCTGGGGTACTCCACAGGACAAGAGGCCTGGGGGGGTGAAATTCCCCATCACCACCCATTGCCTCCTGTTCATGAGATGGGACTCAAACCAGCACATGACAGTGTTGACAAGTCCACATTACTCTATCAGGCTGTCATGAAGCACAACATTGTCCACTGTGTCCAATGCTGAAGTGAGATCAAGTAGAATGAGAATTGACCCCACTCCTCAGTCTCTTGCCCTGAGGAGGTCATTATGTACCTGAACTAGCGCTGTTTCAGTGCTATGCCTTGCACAAAATCCAGACTGGAATGGCTCATAGATATTGAAAACCTCAAGGTGCTCCTCAAGCTGCAGCACCACAATCTTCTCAATAACCTTGCCTTAAAAGGGAAGGTAAGAGATAGATCAGTAATTCACCATCATGTCAGGGTCTACAGATGCTTTTTTTCAGAAGGGGTATCACCAGTGCCTCTTTCAAGGAATCTGGGAATACCCCCTCTGACAAAGAGCATTGGAAAATCAAGACAATCACCAGGACAACAGAATCAATGCATCCCATCAAGAACCGTGTTGGCACCGTGTCCAGTTCACAATATGTGTGCTTTAGGTTGAAGGCAACCTCAATGACCTCAGCCGCCTCCACTGGTTTAAACTCACCTGAAATCGATGGAGTGCCCCTGTGGTGTTCCAGGCGACCACTGTCAGCCATACTCTGGCTCGCTGGTGGGATTCCCTGCCAGACAGAGGACATCCTGTCAGAGAAGAACCAAGCAAACTCTTCACAAAAAGCATCAGAAAATACTTTTTTTAGGCTGTAGACAAACTGTTCACAGTCTGAAACAGCACTGCTGGTCGATTCTTCTCTGCAACAATCTCCCTGGACAGGAACTCTGCCTTCTTACAGATGATTAGCCTCTGGTACTTGCCATAGTGAGAATGCAGGGCCAGTTTGTCCTCCTCCAGCTTGGTCCTCTGCCAACAGCACTCCAACTTCCAACCCACAATCTTCATCTCCTTCAGCTCCCCATCAAACCAAGAGGATCTCAAATGAGAAGATTTGGGTCAAACACAGACTGGTGCAAGGGCATCAAGTGCATTGGACGTCAAGTTATTTTAGGTGACAACCGCCTCACTTGGCCCCATGCACATGCAATACCCCCACTAGATAAATCAGCCACTGAGAAGAATCCCTCCAGGGGAAAATCCCCTCAAAGGGTGGCAGCTGACCATCTCTATAAGGGGAGGGTACTTGGGGGGGTTCTAAATGAGAATTCCACTGTGCAATGATCAGACCAACTGACCTGATGAGTTCTGAGGTTATGCACTCACTTCAAGCCCCATTAAGAAAACCAGCTCCAGCATGTGGCCACCCTGGTGGTTCACAGAAGAAACCTCTTGTGACAGGCCCAGAGATGACATCATTGAGAGGAATGCAAAAATAAGCCTGGAGGATTCATCATCAGCCCAAACATTGAAGTCCCAAACACTGAAGTCCCTCCATACTATACATCTGGAAGCCTCCAATGTTTCCTCCAGTCTTATGAAAAAACCCGTTCCATTCTTGGTCCATCTGCAATTATCACTGTACCAACTCCTGAACTGGATTCCTTTCACAACTACCCTGACTAGCTGTATGCTATAAACCAGTACTAAATAAGTTTTCATGTGCAGAGAAAAGATAATCACCTTATCAGTAATATTATTAATAAAGTAGGTGCTTCTGCTAATCACCTTTCATGGGTAAAGTTCCCATCCAAAGGTTTTGTTATTCTTCCAGCCTTTAAGTTTAGGATTCATTCAACTCTGATAAACAATGTTATGTTATAACAAATTTTTGCTTTGTTCCACATGAAAGCATTGTCATTGGTCATATGGTTATCACCCCAGTTTCTAACCCTAAACCAGATTACATTGACAGTGACCCTGACTATCTAAATGCTCTTTCACGGTATTAACCCATTTTCAATGTCCACATTGACCTTCAACACTGAATTTACATTCTTTTTTTCAGGCAATAATTTTTATTAAATTTTCCACAAAGTATACATGGATAAAACAATATTACAGACTGCAAAATTTTGGCAGAGAAGAATCAAACATACATGTGAGGCCATAATCCATAAACAATGACATACATCAAGAAGTAACAAAGCAAGCATAACATGGCATATGAAAGGAGGGTAACCCCCCCTTATTGAAGCATACAAGGACTAGGTACAGAAGCTGGGTGTCTAAAAGATCAAGGCCTCAACCCAAGGGGTCTGGGGGGTAGATTATCTGCAGTATGTAACATTACAATCAAAAAAAGCAAACAACTTAGAGAACCAGGAGTTCAAGGGTGTTAAAATAGTCTCTTAGAATACCAGATCGGTGATAGGTGCTTGATGATTCTAGCCAATCACAGAAATACATCAAACGAGGGTACATAGAGAGAAAGTAAAACAAGGCCATGCAAGGCCCCACCCAATTCCTGTCCATGGCTTCAGTTATGCAAGGAAGGGGGCCCAACAGGCAGAATAATCACTGAGCTTTTTGGCTACTACATGGGACATATGGTCTAGTGATGCCAGCTGCACGAGTGCATGATGGAGCTCTGAGAGAGAGAGGACTTCAGTAGTTCTCCAGCGACATAATATAAGGTGCTTGGCAGAGATGCTAAGAAATGCAAGCCAACGGAGTTGTTCAGCTTTTAGTTGGGCTCCTAAAGGAAGGATGCCCAATATCCAGACCTGCGGATCCAGCCAGATCACACAGCCCAGAACTTGGGAGGCCAGCTGCACTACCTTCTGCCAGAACAGGGTCAGCCGCGGGCACTGCCAGAGAATGTGACATAGATCCCAAGGGTGGGCAATGCACCTCCAGCATAGGTTGTTGCTCAGAAGCTTGGCTTTGTGCAGCACCTCAGGGGTCCTGTACCAGTGATGCAAGAGTTTGTTCTGCTTAAGTCTACTGTGCATATCTGGGTAGTTTGAGTGAGCCATTTTCCAGCAAAGAGACCAGAGGCCTCATCTAACTTTATATTCAGGGCATTTACCCATTTCCGCTTGGATTCATCTGACTGTGAGGGGATGGTTTCTCGTATGTCTGCGTATATCTTGCTAGCAAGGCCTTTAGGAGTCTTCAGCCAGCTGAGAAGTTTCTGCTAACTGGCGGGGCAGGGAGGGAAGGTTTTTAGATAGTCAGTTATGCAGTTCTATAGTTGCAGGTACCTCCAAAAATCTCTCCTGGGGATCCCTTTGGCATTAGCAAGCTGTTGAAAGGATTGAATTGTTTGCCCTGACTTATCTGGGACATTCATCACTGTTTGGATGCTGTAATGCTCCCATTGAGCCAAAAAAAGAGGTTTGTTGTCCACCAAGATGAGTTTGTTACCAAATATGGGGCAAGAGATGGAGGTCTAGGGTTGGTCTTGAGTCTGGCATGTACCTTATTCCACAGCTGGACTGCCGGAGCAATCGTTGGATGTCCTTTCAGGGCCTTAGGCAAATGGTTAAATAACAGGAGAGGAAGACGGTGTACCGTGGCTTTTTATTTTCCCAGAGGAAGTTCCCTATAAGGCTGTCATCAGTACGAGGCCACTTGACCTGGGGGGGCCAAGGGATATGAGAGATGGGATAGAGAAGCTTAGGGACTGATACCATCTTCAGTGCCAATATCTTAACAGCTAAAGTAGGATGGAGTGGTCACCATCTGATCAACTCGGTTCTGAAATCATCCACCATGGGTTGCATGTTGAGATCCCAGACACTGAACAGATCAGAAGAAATATATATGCCAAGATAGACAAGGGCCCCTGAGACCGACTTAAGTCCTGGGGGGGGTTACCATGTTTGGAGTGCATTTGGAGTTGAGATGGAGAACTTCAGTTTTGGTTTTGTTCACCATAAGACTGGACAGGTCTGCAAAATCTGCAAGAAGGGAGAGAAGTGCTGGGATGGAAGTGGTTGCATCTTCCATTGGAACCAATAAGTCATCCACGTATAGAAAAGTGGTGTATGAGCAGGTCCCAATTGTGATTCCCTTGTTGGCAGAATGCTGCCTAATAGTGGCTGTCAGAGGCTCAACAGCCAAAATGAACAGGAGAGGGGACAGGGGGAAGCCTTGGTGAATGCCTCTGCCCAGCTGAAAGTAGGGAGAAGCTACCATGTTGGTCCTTATACTGGCCAAAGGAAGCTCATAAAGTGCCTGTATCCATCCTCGAAACCTAGACCCAAAGCCAAATTGTTGGAGCACCAGCCCCAAATAGTCCCACTCCAGCGAATCAAATGCCTTTTCAAAATCAATGGCCACAGCCATGGTTGGAGTAGGGATAGTCTGGGTGTGATAAATAATGTTGATCAGGGATCGAATGTGATCTCAACTGAAACTCCCGGGAATGAAGTCCACTTACTAGGGAGGGGAGAAACAGAATTAGTCTGATGGGTAGGACCTTGACAAAGATCTTACTGTCTGCATGTATAAGCGATATTGGACGATAACTCGATGGGAGCCTGTGGTCCTTACCTTTTTTTAGGAAGACAGTGATGATAGCTTCCCGCAAGGTGGTGGGAAAGATGACATTCTCAAGAGCCTCGTTGTATACTGAGGAAAGGAGGGGGGAGCAATTTGAGGAGCGAGGAGTTGCCAAAATTCTATGTGGAAGCCATCTCCCCCAGGGGTTTTACTAGATTTTAAGGCGTTGATCACAGCAGTTACCTTGGTATGGGTAATAGGTCAGTCCAAGTCCTCTGCCAGGGAGAGCAGGAAAGCAGGAAGTTGGAGACCAGAAAGAAAAGGTGCAATTGCACCACATTCCTGCCCACCTGGTGGAGGAGTAAAGGGACAAGTAGAACTGTTGCATGATGGAGTTAATTCTCTGAGAGTCAGTGTGAATGACACCGGACTGATCTTTAAGCCCTGGAATGTGGTGATCTGCCTGTTGCTTGCACAGATGGTAATTCAGCAGTTTGCCGGCTTTTTCTTCACCCTCCCAGTACCGTTGGCAGAGCCTCAGCACCGCAACCTCTGCTTTACGGGATATCAGATCATTAATTTCATAGCGGATTCTAAGCATTTGGTTGTTTAGTGAGGAGCACGGCTGCAAGCTGAGAGTTCACTTGGCCAGGGTCCCTAGCGTCTTTAATTGAGCCTCTAGTGACTTTAGATGGTGTTCCCACTGCTTGCACCACCTGGAAGCATATCCCGTTATGGCCCCCCATAGAGTGACTTTCAGTGCCTTCCATGTGATTCCCAGAGAAGTGTCCTCAGGGGGGTTCTTAGCCAGGAAGAGAGTTGTTTCTGAGGATATCTATTGGACAAAATCAGGGTCTTTAGAGAGGAGAGGATCTAGTTTCCACATGGTTGATTTCGGGGAAGGTGGGACCCACAGTATGTGCAGGTGAACAGGGGCATGATCAGAGATGATCTTAGGCATTATCTTGGAGTCCACTGAATTCTGAGACATCTCTGCAGAGACCAACCAAAAGTCTATCTGACTGTGAGACCCATGCACTGGTGATATAAAGGAATAATCCCTCTTTCTGGATGCTGGGTTCTCCAAATGTTGGTTAGGCTGACTTCTATCATTAGGTGCTGTAATGCCAGCCAGACCCTGGGGTGCAGCTCAGTGGAGAAAACACTGCAGTGTAGCAGGGGTAGTAGGGCGAGGTTGAAATCACCTTCCAGTATAGTCAGTGTGGGCATAGTAGCCAGTGAGCTCAGTTCATGGGCCACTTCATGAAAGAAGGTAGAGGCAACCTCGTTAAGTGCATAGATAGCTCCAAGGATCAATGGATCTTCAGTGGTGTGCATCAAAACTAGGACCCACTTGCCATGAGGATCTGATCAGACTTGAGTGGGTGACCAGGCAAGGGACTTATGCAGGAGTATAGCCACCCCTCTCTTCTTGGGGGGGGAGGCAGAGCCTGTTGCTAGCCTTGCTTGTAGAGCAGAAAGCAGCTAACTAAAAGAAGCTACATTTTCTTATTAATTTAACACTTATATCTCAGCAGGAGTCAGTGTCTGTTGAGATTAAGTAGGCAGATACTTTATTAGAAGTAGAAGGGGTCTTATTTAGGGTTAAAAAAGAAAGGAAGAAAGAAATAAAACAAAGTCAGTGTGTGTTCTGTACTGGGAAGGGTACTGTATCAACTGACTTTGCTAAACCAGTAGGAGGAGAAAGAACTTAATTGGGGGTATGGCTTAGACACTATAAAAGCAGGTGACTCAAATTACAACTTCCTTTTGCTAGCCTTGCTTGTAAAGCAGAAAGCAGCTAACTAAAAGAAGCTACATTTTCTTATTAATTTAACACTTATATCTCAGCAGGAGCCAGTGTCTGTTGAGATTAAGTAGACATATACTTTATTAGAAGTAGAAGGGGTCTTATTTAGGGTTAAAAAAAGAAAGAAAAGAAAGAAAGTCAGTGTGTGTTCTGTGCTGGGAAAGGTACTGTATCAGCTGACTTTGCTAAACCAGTAGGAGGAGAGATGGCTTAATTGGGGGTGTGGCTTAGACACTATAAAAGCAGGTGACTCAAATTACAACTTCCTGTTGCTAGCCTTTTTTTTTCTAAATGCCCTCCATCCCACCCACCCTAAGCCAGTTCTACTTTTATAGCCACTGGACTTGACTGTCAATAGAAACTTCCCATTTGGCAGTAGGAAGGGAAGGATCATAGAGAAACATTGGTTCTGTCAACCCTAAAGGAAAAAGGTAGCTCACTCTCCCCCCCAGCTGCTGGTGGTCTGACATTGAGCAAGGAGGAAGGAGGCTACTGAAGAAGATAGGAAGTTGCTATCCCAGAACAGGAAGGGTGAGAGCTGTAAGGAGAGGAGAGAGTAAGCATACAGAGAAACAGGAGAGGGGACACAAAATAAGACATGATAGGAGTGGTGCAGTGCAGTGGCTGGGGCAGCAGTGTTCCGGGAGACATTCTGGAGGCTGCGATGTCTCTATTTGCAGGCACCTCTCTGGTCTGAGAGGAGGTTGCCCGTCTCCAGGCTGACCTGGCTAGGATTCATGAAACCTCCTCCCCCACCCAGGAACCACCAGGGCCAATGCCACTACCTCAGAGGTTGCCAAGAAAGAGGAGAATCTGGACCAGGGTGGGCTCAGGGAGGGAAAGGGTGGTGGAACAGAGTTGCATCCCTCCAGCTGTACCTCTCCACAATTCATTCGCTCTTCTGGTGGATAGTGGTTCCTCTATGGAGGCACCTGCAGTGGAGACCAAGGAGGATGCTGGGAACCTTCACAAAGGAGACCCACAGGAGGATGGCATGGGACCCCACAGGGGAAAGAAACAACTCCTTGTGGGGGACTCAATCATTAGGGGGTAGAAATGGGTGAGGAAGCAGATAGGGAGGTTAGGTGCCTTCCTGGTGCCACGGCTTGGAGGGACAGGAAGCGAATCCTCAGGATTGTGGGAGGAGCTGCATGAGGGAGGGAGCTGGATGTCATTGTCCACCTAAGGACAAATGACCTGGCTAGGAATGGGATCAGAGCAGTGCAAGAGGAGTTTGTAGAGTTGGGGAGGGGCCTTAGACAAGTAGGGCATACGGTAACCTTCCTGAAGGTGCTGCCTGTCTATGGCAAGGGGGATGCTAGAGCACTCCTCACCAGGGAATTCAATGAGTGGTTGAAAAACTGGTGTGGAGCTCAGGGTTTTGGCTTCATTGGGGACTGGGGAGCCACTTGGAGGGATGCAAACTTATACTGGTGTGATGGTCTGCATCTGTCCGGGGGGAACCAGGATCCTAGGTCAGAGGTTTAAATGCTTCATTGGCAAGCATTTAAACTAGCCAAGGGGGGAGGCACTGAAAAGGAGCAGGGAAATCCCAGCCTCCCCCCAAAAAACATGGTAATTAGTGAGTTAAACACCAAGGTAGAGAAGTTATTAGGGAGCAGGACAGAGGTAAATGCAAAAAAAGGCAAAGGCAGTAAGGACAGAAATGGGGCTAAAAGGGGTAAGGCTATCAAAAAGTGGAGGGTGATGAGTACCAATGCCAGTAGTCTGTGTAACAAGTTCCCCGAACTAGCGGCCTTGATGGAAGAGGGTTGCCTGGATATTGTGGCAGTCACAGAAACATGATACATAGAGAACCATGACTGGGGTGTCAACATACCAGGATACACAATCTACAGGAGGGGCAGGGAGGGTAAAAGAGGAGGAGGAGTAGCTCTCTGTTTAAAGGAAGGGATCAAAGCAACAGAACTAAAGAGTAAACAGGGAGTAGATGAGGCACTCTAGGTCACCCTGGAGACAGGAAATGGCACCACAATCTGCATGGGGTTGTATACAGACCCCCATCTCAGGAGGAGGGAATGGACAAGGAAATGATAGAAGACTTCCTTAGAATGGCAGAAAAAGGGGAGATATTGTTGATCAGGGACCTGAATATGCCAGATGTTAACTGGTGCACCTTTGCTGCAGGCACATCCAAGAGCAGGGTCATTCTTGATGCCCTACAGGGGGCATGACTCAGACAGCTAGTATTGGAACCCACTCGGGAGGGAGCAGTCTTAGACCTGGTACTCTCAAATGGGGACGGAGAAAGAATCTCAGATTTAGAAGTGGGTAGCCATCTGAGAACACATGACCACCAAACAGTGTGGTTCACGATAAACACAGCCATACAATCAAGCCATACAAAAGCAAGAGTATTGGACTTTAGGAGGGCTGACTTTGGGAAAATGAGAGAGTGCCTCAGAAAAGCACTAGCAAATGGGCAAGAAGGAGGGGTGGAGGAACAATGGGGAATAATCAAAACAGCCATCACAGAGGCAACAAGCCTTTGTGTAAAGCAAATCAACAAAACACAATGAAGGAAAAAACTGCTATGGTTCTCAAAAGAGGTGGCAAGGAAGGTTAAGTAGAAAAGGACAGCATTCAGGAAATATAAGGAAACACAGAAGAAGCAGGACAGAGAACTTTATCAGTTAAGACAGAAAGAGGCTGGGAAGGCAGTCAAAATAGCAAAGTCCCAAACCGAGGAAGGGATAGCCATTTCTGTTGAGAAGTGGGATAAGACCTTTTATAGGTACATTAGGGAGCAAAGAAAGACCAAAGGAGGGATACTGAGGCTTAATAAAGGGGAGAGAATGTTGGTAGAGGGTGACGGTGAAAAAGCAGGTATACTGGACAAATATTTCTGCTCAGTATTCACAAAGGAAGAGGAGGGGGAGGTACCTAAACCAAACAAGAGAAACACTCTGAACACATGGGTCGATACCAGTCCATTTACGGAAGAAAGGGTTCTGAAAGAACTAATAAAATTGAAGGTGGACAAAGCAATGGGGCCTGATGGGATTCACCCAAGAATTCTAAAAGAACTAAGGGTAGAACTAGTGACACCGCTGACTACTCTCTTTAACAAATCATGGGAGGATGCAGTGGTACCTGAGGACTGGAGGAGGGCAGATGTGATTCCTCTTCACAAAAGAGGGAGCAGGACAGAAGCAGGAAACTACAGACCAGTTAGTTTGACCTCAGGGGTAGGGAAAATGATGGAATCACTTCTGAAGGAAAGAATTGTTGAGTACCTAGAGGCCAGTGGGGTAAAGGACCCAAGGCAGCATGGATTCCCAATGGGAAAGTCATGTCAGACGTATCTAATAGATTTCTTTGACTGGGTGACCAAAGTAGTAGACCAGGGAGGGGCTGTGGACATGGTCTACCTAGATTTTAGTAAGGCATTTGATACAGTCCCACACAAAAGATTAATACACAAGTTAGCCAGCCTTGGACTGGGTCTCAAGGTGGTAGCCTGGATAAAAAATTGGCTAGACAACAGGAATCAAAGGGTAGTAGTAAATGGAGTACACAGTGAAGAAAGGAGGGTTACTAGCAGGGTACCCCAGGGTTCAGTACTGGAACCGGTCCTTTTTAATGTCTTTATAAGTGACATTGCAGAGGAACTGGAAGGAAAAGTATGTCTCTTTGCAGACAACACAAAGATCTGCAACAGGGTTGATACACAAGATAGAATGGAAAGGATGAGATGGGACTTGGCAAGGTTGGAGGAATGGTCAAATGTATGGCAGCTCAGATTCAATGCAAAGAAGTGCAAGGTAATGCACATGGGAAACAAAAACCCAGGGTAAGAGTACACAATAGGGGGTGAGATACTGACAACAGTAAAAATGGAAAGGGACCTGAGGGTAATTATATCAGATGACCTAAAGGTGGGCAAGCAATGTGAGAAGGCAGTAAGGAAGGCTGGGGGGATACTGGGATGTATAGGAAGAGGCATCAATAGTAGAAAACAGGAAGTTGTTATCCCTCTGTACAGACAGTTGGTGAGACCCCATCTGGAGTACTGTATGCAGTTCTGGAGACCCCATCTCCACAAAGACATAGACAGAGTGGAGGCTGTCCAGAGGAGGGCAACCAAAATGGTGCAGGGTCAGCACCAGAAGAAATACGAAGAAAGACTAAAGGAGCTTAACATGTATACCCTTGAGGAAAGAAGGGAGAGAGGGGACATGATAGAAACTTTCAAGTACCTCAAGGGAATCAACAACGTCCAAGAGGGTAGCATCTTTCAGAAAAAGAGATGTGCAAGAACAAGCGGGCACAATTTGAAGATAGAGGGGATGGCTCAGAGGTAATGAGGACATATTTTTCACAGAGAGGGTTGTGGATGCATGGGACAGCTCCCTGAGGAGGTCGTGGAGTCAAGAACAGTGGGGGAATTCAAAAATGCATGGGACAGACATAAGGCAGTCCTAGTGGGGGGGTAGGAGGAAGTAAGCTGTTGGTTAACTAGGATCTGCAGCTTATCTGTTAGGTAGGAAAACGGGTAGACCAGGTGGGCCAAGCGGTCCTTATCTGCCATCAAATTCTATGTTTCTATGTAACACTTGGCCCACCCAATCTCTTTTCAAATGGGCATGGTCTTGTGCTGTCAGTTTTGTTCCTTGAAGGAAGGCTAGCATAGCCCTCAGCCTTTTTAGATGGGATAAGACCTGTTTATGCTTAATCGGGGTATTTAGGCCCTGTACGTTCCAGGTGTAAGCATGTAAGTCATCCATTGTAGGTAGATGTGATCATGATGCCAGGTAAGAAGTAGACAAGAAACGTGGTCAAGGCTGAGGGGGCAGCTTGCCTCTCCCCCAGGAAGTGCCCATTAGATCCCTGTTGGCTGTAGTGAGTACACCGTAGAATTCCAAGAAAGACAATGCAACAAAACATAGCCTGGTTACAACAGAAGGTAGTAACAGTAAACTAGCAACAAGCTTGAAATAAGCTCAAACTATGTACAACCAAATGATTCAGACAATTGCACATCTTATGTGGAGGGAAGCAGTGAGGTTGGCAGATGCCCTGCCAAGACCACCTAAGTCCCTCTCATGGGGTGAAGGGGAGGAGAGAGTAGGTGAGCCAAAACAGAGAGAGTGTGCTCACCTTGCTAGTACTGGCAGCCCATCCTGCTTGTCCTCCCTGCGAGAAAAGTACTGTAAGGGGAAGGTAGAGGAGGGAGCCAAAAGAAAAAGGAGGGGGCCACCCTCCATTTGGCGATCTGGCAGAGAGTCCCATAATAAAGAGCCAGAAGCCCCGTGTTCAAGTGGGAAAAGGTTAGGGCAGCCCAGAGCTAAGGGAGTAAGGAGTTTTAAACTGGAGATATGGGGGGGTTAGCCCCACTATGGCTGCCAGAATCCCAATTGGAAGAAAAAGCTCCAGACCTAGAGAGGTAAATTGGGCATGGTGGCCATTTGGTGCCTGGTTGGAAAAGGAAGCGGGGGTGATTAAATCCACCTATAAGCTGGGGCACCCGGGGAAAAGCTCTTGACATCTGTATGGAGGAAAGACAGAATAAAAGGTTAATCAGTCAATCTTACAAGTGTAGCAAACATCACGCAGCCTGAGTAGGCTAGGGAGAGGATAGAGCCAGTGTAAAGAGTCTAGAAAAGTCCTGGGAGTAGCGTTCCATAAGGTTAAGGTGGTGTTGGGGGCCCCATAAGGACAGTTTGGAGCTGGGCAGAAGGAAACATAATAGGAAAAAAAAAAAAGGAATATACATGCAGTAGGCACTGAAGTCCTGCATCTGTCAGCTGAGAGCTTCATTGTAGATAGTCTGAGTCAGTTAAAGCACTGGCAAGACATCCCCACAGAGGTATTACTAGGGTGTAGAACAGAGGGGAGAACCAGATGAGTGGGAGGCTTGCATATGATCCCCAAAACTGGAGATTAATCACACATACCAGGGACCAGCAGAATGAGCTGGGGTGGGGGAAGAGTCAAAAACCTTAATGAATCTTAAGCTGCAGCAGGCCCAGTGGGGAGAAGGACAGAAAACAAAGCACTCATCTTAGAGATCAGGGTGGCGAATCTGCTTTTGTGGGCTGCAAGTGCATTTCAGAGCCTCTGGACTCTGTAGCTGCTGCAACATGTTATGAGGAGTCGAGGGCTGGGTCTCCTTACATTCGCAGGGCATTTCTTCTGTTACCACTGCAACCCATGAGGCCTTCTGACTCTGCAATGCCAGGAGAGAAGGCGACGATCTGTCTTCTGTGGTATCATCTGATAGTGTGAGCAAAGGGGTCATTCATTGGACTTGGTGTTTCTCCTGGGGATGGAGATATCCAATTTGGTGATGGAACCAGTCGGGTGGTCTGACCATCACACCATTGCATTCTGTTTCGAGGCCACCCCCAGTAGGCCAGCCCCTATGGAGATGGTCCGGTATCACCCTTTGAGGGGTCTTTCACCAGATGGCCTGATGGCAGTACTGCACCTATTGGGTTTATAGAGTGAATGCATGGATCCAGGGGACCTGCTACTTGCCTATAATAAGGTGGTGGTAGGGGCCCTGGATTCCATTGCTCCTGTATGTGTTCATCCCCTCACTCTTTGCCCCAAGTCTCCTTGGTTTGATGAGACTTTGAGGGAGTTGAGGAGAGTTGGATGAAGACTAGAGAGGTGCCGGCGGAAGTCCAGCCTGGAGTGTGACAGACTTAGTTTGATGGACCATTATGTTGTCTATCAATTAGCAATTACCCATAAGAAGGCAGTATTCCTGTCCAGGGAGATTGCTGCTGCACAGAATTGACCAGCTCAGCTTTTCCGGACTGTGGACAGATTGTGCAATCCAGCCTGTCTTCAGCCTGGAAGTGCCTTTTCTCAAGAACGGTGTGAGGAGTTTGCTTGATTCTTTTCAGATAAGGTTGCTGCAATCAGGTCGGGTATCTGCTTGACCCTCCCTAATTGGGGCTGTGATGGTCGGCAGGAGATCTCGGATGCCCAGTTTGTGTGGTGTGACTTCAGTCTCCCCATGATCAGTGACATTGTGATGATCATTCAGTCGTTGCATCCGACCAACTGTAGTTTGGACCCAGGCCCCACATGTCTCCTAGTGGACTGTGTGGTTAAATAAGTCCGGTCCTTGCTGAGATAGTCTGGATGTCCTTGGAGAAGGGGTTCTTCCCTGATCCTCTAAAGGAGGCCATGGTTCAGCCCCTTCTTAAAAAATCCTCCTTGGACCAAGACTGTCTGGCTAACTACAGGCCTGTCTCTAATCTGCCCTTTGTGGGTAAGGTTATTGAGAAGGTGGTTGTGTCACAGCTGGATGATCATTTGACCAGCCACAATTTCTATGATTCTCTCCAGTCTGTATTTAGGAAGAGACATATGACCGAGACAGCTCTTGTCCGGGTACTTGATGACCTCCTAATAGCGAGAGATCAAAGGACCCACTCCATTTTGGTCCTTAATCTCTCTGTGGCATTTGACACTGTAGACCATGGTGTGCTATTGGGGCACCTCAGTTCATCTGTGGACTGTCTGGTATGGTCCTCAGATGGTTTTGATCTTTCCTAGATTGTAGGACCCACAGGGTGGTGTCTGGGATTTTTTTCCTCGGCATCACTCCCCCTATCCTGTGGGGTGCCGCAGGGTTCCATTTTGGCACCCATATTGTTTGCAGTGTATATGCTGCCATTGTGAGTGATTATTAGCTGGTATAGCTTGAGTTTTCACTGTTATGCAGATGACACTTAGCTATACATGTCCTTTGTGCCTGGCCAGGATGCTGCCATTTCGGTTTTTAACAACTGTCTCACCGAAATCCAGGATTGGATGAATGGGAGTTGACTGCGGTTAAACTCAGAAAAAACAGATGTGTTGGTTGTGAACTTAGGTCATCAGGAGGCGGGTTTGTTGGGCAGATCACCTTCAGATTTATGGCTTGGGGGTGTACAGCTAACTACCTCAGACTGGGTGCGGAACCTGGGCGTTATGTTTGATGACTGTTTGACACTTAAATCGCAGATGTCAGCAGTTGTCAAAACCTCTTTTTACCATCTGAGGAATATTGCCCAGGTGAAGCACCTGGTTCCTTCCGATGATCTTTCAGCTCTGGTCCATGCCTTCATTACCTCCTGCCTTGACTATTGCAACTCCCTTTACCTTGGGTTACCGGGGGTTGATATCTGCCACCTGCAGCTCATGCAGAATGCAGCAGCCAGACTATTGACTGATTCATCTAGGACCAGTCATATAACATCTGTGCTTCACTGACTGCACTTGCTGCCAGTACGGTGACAGATCACCTTCAAGGTCGGTTTGCTGACCTATAAGGCCCTACATGACTAGGGACCTGGTTATCTGCAAGATCTACTTCATCCCTACTGTTCCTCCCACTCTCTCCAATCCACTGATGAGGGATTGCTAGAGATTCCCAGGGTTCATTTAAAGACATCTGAGGCCAGGTCTTTTAGTTTTGTGGCCCCAACACTGTGGCATTCTCTACCTCATCAGGTGCGAGATTGCCCACCGTCCAAAGTTTTAAAACAGCATTGAAGATATTTCTTTTCAGTCTGACATGCTGATTTTTAATGTTGCAGCCATGGGTTTTAACATGTCTATTATGGTTTTTATTAATTGTTTCGATTTTTGTTTTATGAACTTTGTACAAGCTCCTTGGTTTTTGAAATGCACTTTTTTATAAATAAAACTGATTTGATTTGATTTGAACCTGTTCGGGGAATAGAAGTGCACCAGACTGTTGGGGAGTGTTTTGTCCTGCTGTGACCCAGGCTGCCAATCTTGCAGATGCTAGTACTTCTCATGTCGATAAGGCATGCATTGCTTTTCACTGCAGGGAGGGAGAGTGGCCTCGAAGCGGTGAACAGGGGACCTCAGGTCCTGTACGGGCATAGCAGGTGGATCATTGATGCACTGGTCATGATTGGAGGAATTAGAAGAAGAGCTAAAAAGTCCTGGGTCTTGAAAGTGTTTAGGGAATTCTCTGCTGAGGTAATCCATGAGGCTCTCCGGGGTGGCAAACAGCATGTGGGCTCCATTTACAATCACCCAAACAGTATCGGGATACTGCAAGGAGAATTGCAGCCAGTGAGCATGTAGTATCCTCTTGCAGTCAGAGTAAGCCTTAGGCTTTTCTGACAGGTCCCGCAAGTAGCCTTGAAAGATTTTAATAGGTGTCCCATTCCAGGAGAGCGAGCCTTTTTCCCAGGCTGTAGCTGTGACCATTTCTTTTTGTCTGAAATCATGGAAGTGGGCCAAACTAGGACGCAAGCATTCTCCTGGTTTGGACGGGGCAGCCAAAGATCGCTGCGCCCGTTCAATCTGTAGGATAGTGGCTGGTGGGAGGCCCAAAATCTGAGGATGCACATTCTGAAGAAAGGCCACCATATCCCACTGCTCAGCGCCCTCTGGGAAGCCTGTAAAATGCAAATTATTGTGGTGACTGCAATTTTCTAAGTCGTCTACTTTGTCCTGCAAAATGTAGATAAGACGGGCCAGTTCTCTGGCTGTAGCAGTGAGATCTTGTATTGCAGCATCATGGGTTTTGAGATGCCTTTCAGTGTGGAAAAGCCATGTTTCAATGGCTTGCAAAGTTTGAGTGTTGTTATTCAAAGCGGTAGCCATCTGTGCCATCTGAGCCAGCATCTGATTAATCATCTGTTCCATTTTTGCAGAATCTGCAGTTGTTGAGGGAGAGGAGGCCATCTTGTAGGCTGCAGAGAGCTGAGGAGGATTCCTGTAATCAGGTGGAGAGCTGCCCATTGCTGAAGAAAATAAGGACACCCAACTGTAGCAGGTAAGTCTCTCTTCCATATTTGCAGGAAAAAAACAGAAGAAATCTATCCGCAATAGCCGGATGATGAAGGATGCAGTCCCACAGTCAGGGAATTAAGCTCCTTAGCTGCCATTCAGTCTAAGGCCAGGCCATGCCCCCCCCCGAATTTACATTCTTTACTTGAAAGAAAAGATTATCACCTTATTCATATTAGTAACAATATTTCCAAAACAGGGGATTCTCTAAATGATTTGTTCAATAATGGAGACTTAGAGACAACTCTGTCTAGTACCTGGTTAGAATTTACATTTGAAGGTTTTGTCATTTTTGATTAGTTTTCTTATATTAATACTTTGTTGTCTGAGGCGTGCACTACAACAACACTGTGCTCAACTGAAGTATCTTTTGGCCTCTCGTGCAGCTGTTCTGTGAGTGCTAATACTACCCACCCATCCTATTAGTGTTGCCTCCTTATCCAGGAAACAAGGGGAGATTATGTAGTCCTGCTACCCTTCTGGTCCCCCATACCAAATATAACATCATGGTAACATGTTGGGATATGATTATAACAAGATTTACTGACAATATATTACTGCATATAAGTTTGCTAATGCATTACAATGCTACACATATAATCACTAATTTCCCATGCTTCTGTTACAGTGCCACAATATAATGGTGGTCTGAGGGTTCTGAAGGCGACAACTTGTGTCCTTTGCTAGTATAATACCTTTTTGTAATACTTACTGTGAGTATAATACAGTGCTCATTGTTTATGAGACTACTTAGCCTTGCACAAAATTGTATGTCACTGACAACATTCACCATGCCGGAGATGCCCACCAAATGGAAAAGTGAGATAGTTATTAGTAATGTACAAAGGTTCTGTAACTACAGCAATCAGGACTGATATCCGACACATATAATGTGATGCAATTGAATTTTTTCTCTGCATTCCTGTCTTCTACGCACTCTAGACTATGATCTCAATGTAGAGATGTGCGAAATTAGAAAGTTTCATTTTCGCGAAATATTTTCTGGAATTTGCACATTTTGCAAAATATTTTGCTGGTGTGAAATTCCACAGATGAAATGCAAAATGTTGTTGCAAAATACAAAATTTCAACCACGAAACATGAAACATGTCACCTGAGAAAATGGCAAACTGAGTGAAATGAGGCAAAATTTGGATGAAATATGGTGATATTAAGTATTTTGAGTCAAAATTTTGCATTTTGTGGGTGAAATTTCGCACCCAACAAAAAATTTTGAGGAATAGCAGAATTTCATGAAATGTTTCATGCAGTGAAATTGCTGGTTTCACAGCAATTTTGCTGGCAAAATTTAATTTCGCAACATCTCTATCTCAATTCGCACCCATCATGGTAAGCTGTACTTTACTGTTGTGTTATGGAAAATAAGTAATAAATGTTATTACTAGTTACTCTATCACTCGGTCCTTGTCATCATTCACCATTTGATCAGAACACTGCAGAGACTGAGGGTCCCATCACACTTAATTTTTGTTTGGGTCCTCCATACCTTGACTACAGCAACTGTAGGTTAGCTTCTGATTATCATTTTTTATTGCCATATCTTGCTGCCTCATTCTGTTTATTGGACATAATGTTGTTGTTATGTCTTTCTGCGTGTAACTCTGCTTTTTGTTATCACCAAAGTTCAATAAAGAGTATTAAGTTTTTTAATAAAATGTATGCAATATTAATGCTTTTTTTCAGTTCAAAGCCCATACCAGCAATGATCCATATAGCTGTGGTCAGTGTATCTATCTGTCAAGGTCTGTCACATGAGACATTATTGCTTTATTTACAGTATGCCAGCAATGTGAGTACAATATGTAATGATTAATGATTAATTAACTTAGACTATCAGTAGATTTAGAATGTATAGGTATCCAGGACATGCATAGAAGTCCATATTATAGCAAGGGCAAATGATAAATTTTCAGATTTTGTATAACCTAGGCAAAGGTTTTCTTTTTAAGGAATCATTTTTTATTCTTTCATCACCAGGTAAGGTCCAAAGTCTGTGTTTAAGGGACAACCCAGGAAAACTGGGGAGGTTAATTGACTTACTCATGATCACCCAGTATGCAGGTTACTATCCTGGGACTCAAACCCTGGACTACTAGATGTACCAAGCTCATTCACAGCTTGTTACATCATTTCCAAACATTATTAAAAACAATATTATAAGGCTTATTAAATGAATGAATGGCACTCACTGATTTGTTACTCTGCAGGTTGTAAATTACATGGAAATGACTGGTGTATCTAAATGAATTGTAGCTCCAACACATGAAAAATAAACTAAAAATGTTAAAAAACCCTCAACAACTATTAATCAAATCAATTTTATTTTTAAAAGCACCTTTCTAGGGATCAAGGTACTGTGTTTACACATAAATAAATACAAAACCATCTTGAAATCCAGATTCATAAAATCATGCATAAAACTTATGATTTACAGTAGTATTAAATACTAAAATCCCATGAATTAGACTCATCTGGGAAAGCTACAGTAGGCTGAACAAATATGTTTTGAGGGCTGATTTAAAACTCTGGACAGTCAGGCACTCTCTAACCCGACAAGGTGGAGAATTCCACAGGGTAGGGCCTGCAGATGCAAAAGATCTGGCCACAGCTATCTTCAGTTGCACCCTGGGAATCTCTAGCCATCCCTCAATGGTGGATCAGAGAGGGTGGGGGGGGTAGTAGGGAGAAAGGAGATCTTGCAGGTAATGGGGTCTCTGTTCACATAGAGCTTTATAGGTCAACAAGCTGACCTTAAAGGTGATCCACCACTGTACTGGCAGCCAATGCAATCTGCAGAGCACAGGCATAATGTGACTGGTCCTAGAAGTACCAGTCACAAGCCTGGCTACCACATTCTGCACCAGCTGAAAGTGGCAGATATCAACAGCCAGTAGCCCTAAGTACAGGGCATTGCAGTAGTCAAGGCAGGAGGTCACAATGGCGTGGACCAGTGTTGGGAGATCATCAGGAGGAACCAGGTGTTTCAACTGGGTGATATTCCTCAGATGATAAAATGATGTCTTGACAATGGCTGACAACTGTGATTTTAGGGTCAAATCATCATCAAAAATAACTCCTAGGTTACACGCCCAGTCTAAGGTAGCCAACTGAATGCCCCTAAGCCAAAGCTCAGAAGGCAGTCCAGCTGACAAACCCACCTCCTGATGATCTGGGTCCACCACCAACACCTCAGTTTTAGCTGGGTTTAACCTCAGCCAGCTGGCACTCATCGAGTCCTGGGTCTCGGTGAGGCAGTTATTAAACACTGAGGTAACAACATCCTGCTCGGGCACAAAGGACATGTACAGCTGAGTATCATTGGCGTAGCAGTACCGCCTAATAATATCTCCCAATGGCAGCATGTACACTGCAAACAAGATGGGTGACAAAATGGAGCCCTGTAGAACCCTGCAGGATAGTGGGAGATAGTGGGAGAGCATCACAGGAAAAAAATCCTAGTGACCACTCTATGAGTCCTAACTTGAGGAATGATCGAAACCATCTGAGGACTGTACCCAACAGTCCACAGATGAAATGTAGGCACTCCAATAGCATACCATTGTCCACAGTGTCATATACTGCAGAGAGATCAAGGAGGACCAAGATGGAATAAGTCTTCCAATCTCTCGCTATTGGGAGAACATTAAGCAACCAAACAAGGGCTGTCTCGGTGATATGCCTCTTCAGAAAACCAGACTGGAGAGAATCATAGACATCGTAGGTGGAAAGATGATCATCTAGCTGCAGCACAACCACCTTCTCAATAACCTTGCCCACGAAAGGCAGGTTAGAGACAGGCCTGTAGTTAGACGGACAGTCTGGGTCAAGGGAGAGCTTTCCAGAAGTGGCTGCAGAACCACCTGATTTAGGGTATCAGGATAGATCCCCCTCTCCAATGAACTCCAGACTATCTCAGCCAGGACCAGGCTGATATTATCAATGCAGCCCACAAGGAGTTGCATTGGGCCTGGGCCAAACTACAGCTGGTTGGCTGCAACGCCTGGATAATCCTTATGATGTCCATGAATTCCAGCCGGCCAAAGTTGGACCAAGTAAACTAGGTGCTTGCAACCTCCTGCCGACCTCCGTAACACCCATCAGAGGGGGCTGGACCGATCCCGAACCTAATGGTGGCAACCTTATCTGTGAAATACCAAGCAAACCCATCACACTTTTCTTGTCAAAAAGCTCTCCCAGGCTAAAGACAGATTGGATTTCACAATCTGTCAGTGGTCCAAAAGAATTGAGCTGGTCGATTTTGTGCAGCGGCAACCTCCCTGGACAGGAATTCTGCCTTCTTATGAGAGATTGTCGATTGATAGACTGTATAATGATCCATCAATCTAAGCCTGTCAGCCACTGTCCCAATTTCAGCCAAGCCCTCTCTAGCCTTCGACCCACTCTGCTCAACTCCTTCAAGGCCCCATCAAACCATGGAGGCCTACGTTGAAGAGTGAAGGGATGAACATGAACAGGAGCAGTGGAATCCAGGGCCTCTGTCTTTGCCTTACTTTAGACAAGTACCAAATCCCTTGGATCCATGCATTCACTCATCAAACTCAATATATCCAGCACCACTGTTAGGCCCTGTAGGGTTACACCCCTTAAAGGGTGGTACTGGACCATCTCCAAAGGGCTGGCCTATTAAGGGGAGCCACAAAACTGAACCCTATGGTGTGATGGTTAGACCACCCAACTGATTCCACCACCAAGTCATAGGTCTCCATCCCTAGGAGGAACACCAAGTCCAATGAGTGACCACAAATGTGGGTTGTAGAGGTAACTACCTGTGTAAGGCCCAACAAAGTCATCAGTTGGAGGAAGTCCTGACCAAAATGCAAGAGTTCATAATTGATCCAGGCATTGAAATCCCCCAGAATCAACCATCTGGGGGATCCCAATACCACATTGACAATGAAATCAGCAACTTCCTGCAGGAATTCTTTCCCATCCCCAGGTGGATGGTAGATAAGCAGTATCCTGCACTTCATTACTGCTCCCATGATACACTCAAAGGATCTGGTGGATCCCACTGGCACATCCACAAGGCCCAGTTCCAATCTAAAACAGATGGTAACACCCCAGCCCCTATGATCCATTCTCAGGTGGTGTATCACCAAGTACCCAGGTGGAACTGCTGAGGCCAATACTGGGCCTGCATTCTCATCAAAACAGGTCTTGGTGATGCACTCCGGGTCCGATGTCCCAGCATGATCTGTTATTATTGCAATCTTGTTCTTAATGGACCTAGCGTTATATAACACCGCCCAAGTAGGATGAGCAAGTGTGGAAGACCACGCCACTCGTCTGCACACAGCAGAGCCCTTGGGTATGGGGACCAGGTAAGGAGGACCCCTATCCTGGTCCCATTTTGCCTCAGGGTGTCTCCTTGTCCCCACCACCCCAATCCACCCACTCCTCTCCATTTTCCCACCAGGCCCAACGTTAGATTTATAATCACACTAACATCCTTAGAGATTATTTTTAAGGGAATACATGACTGGATGGGGTTAATGACTCTAATCATAACCTCAACTAATCAACACTACCTAGCCATGAATTCATGTACACTGATGGACTGGCTGTTTGGTAAATTATTGCTTAAATAAATGCCCCTCTCACAAACCAAATTTATGAAACATGTTTGTAATGCAATTGTTTATTTATTTATTTTTTTTGCATTTTACATCCAAATTGAATTGCATTACTCACAGCAAGCAGTTCAGTTCCATAAAACCAATAAATGTCTTAAAAACAAGTGTTTGTATCTTGTGTTGTCTAACTTCTAGTATGATTAGGTGATATAATGCTACAGATTGTTAAAAAGGGTGCATGACACAGCAGTGTGATGGCCCAGAATGACCATACTGGTGAAGCAACTTCCGGAGCTATCTCAGGAGTTGAGGTTTGGTGGCAGGGGTTGGTGAGTGCACTGCTGTGGGTAGTGTGTACCAGCCCAGGAAGAGCAAGTGCCATGTTCTGCTGTTGTAACAAACCCTGTGATGGGCAACGTAGTCTGTTGTCCCTCAGAGTGTCTACTGTGCACATCTGAGGGCACCAGACACATTCTAGCATCAGTGAGTGGGATTAGATTTAACCAGGATGAAAGGTGGAGAAAATGGCAGTCATCAGAGAGAAAGTACTAGTAATCCCAGACACTGTGCCTCCACTGGATTTGCATCACTAGATGGTAAAGGTAAATGGGGTGATGGGATTGGAAGATGGATGAGCCTAAAAGGAGACATCTGTTAGAGAATAAAATATAGATGAAAAAAGGGTACAAGACTGAAATGTGATGTTGCAAACTGGAATATCTTTTATATTGCCATTTATTTTACTTAGAATCTCTTTCTGATGGGACGTGGCAGGCTAACACTTCCTTAATTACACTGTACCGTAGTTACAATTGCAATGTAGTTACATGCAACAAACATGTTACTACAGTGTAATTACACCTGTTGAATGTAATTAATGATTACCTACTCTGTAATTACATTAAAACAGGCACTTAAAGGGTGACCCATAGCAGTCCTTTATTCAAATGCTAGGCATCAGTGGGTCTTGGTAACTCATGATAGTGGGACATGTGCAAATAGCCTAAGACAGAGGTGGACGTCCCAACCAAGGGCTTGGTATTTAAACAGTTCAAGCCCATTTTGGCGTTCAGCCTATGCAGAATAGGGTTGCAGAGGCATTTTATCTTTAGGAGGGATAGCCCCGCCTCCTCAAAAATAAAAATCCATATTACTTTCGGTGGGAGGCAATCTTGTTGGGGCTGTCATTAGCATAATCTGATAGGCCATATTCAATGAGGCATACTATGGATGCTAGGAGGGCCTGGATCCTAGAGCAATATTTACACATGTATGCTTGAAACCACAAGACCCTCATGTAAAATAGTATTAGAATAGGAAAACAGGGACTTTGCTCAAAATAAAGGCTCTACGACACTGGTTTGACAAAAAGTTTGTAGAACGGCATTACAGTGACAGCTTTATGTCAACCGCAATTGCAGTTAGCATAAATCCATCAAGTAAAATGTTTCTTTTTTTAAGGAGCTTTGCCCCCCAACCCCCCTATAAGGGGGTATCTGCCTGTCACAGCCCTGTATTTTAATATCAGCAGCTCCAAATCACAGTTGATTTGGGGAGGGTGTACAAGACTCAGAGAAGCAGTGCCAGGGTCTCGCAGGTACATTATAGCAGTAACATTGAATTGGCACTGTAATGTAGTTTATTGTCGAAATGTTGCTGTTGTGTCAGCATATGAACAAGCATTTGTCAATGCCGAATGTTTGCCTGCTGGTATTAGCATTGGAAATGCAGGAGTTAGATAGATGCAGAATAGGAATGGCAGTGAAGTATTGAACTTCAATCCAACCCCACCTCCACCCTGCAGAGATGGACAGGCATTGGGGTATGCGTTTAGATCATCGCCCATAACGTTCATGCCATGTCACCTCACCATATCCTGCAGACACTGACACGTGTTGAGGTGTGCCTTGGGGTGTTCAGCTTTACAGTCACCCCATTCCATAATGATATACAATGAAATGGGTGCAGTATAGGAGAATGGGGTGAACTTTGTGGCTGAACAGTCCAAGGCACACCTCGATGCCTGTCACTGGCAGGGGGGTGGGGGTGGGATGGCATAAGCATTACAGTGGGCAATCCAAGGGCATACCCCTGATGCCTGTCAGTTTGTACAGGGTGGGACATTATGGTTAGAAACCCTAATGCCCAGGGTGTTTGTTGGTATTTGCACTACAAATTTTCAATATGGCCTTTGTGTGACCCCACCTCATGAAAGCATTTGGGACCTCTTCTCATGAAGAGTGGCAGTGTGATTTTGTTAATGTGTCCTGAACTTTGAGTTCCCACAACGACTGTGCCATTCTGCGCCAGATGTATGAAAACACAGATCAGGCAGGATGTGAAGAATGACAGCTGTACCATCCATAGGGAGGTGTGAAGAGATGGCAATGTTGAAAATCTGTAGTGGAAATATTGAAAATGCTTGCACTTCCGAGCATACGTGGAAACTGTGCAATGAGTGCTTGTAACACAGTCATTTAGAGGAATTATTTCACCAAATTTTCAACATAGGCATTTTATGACCTCTTCTTATGAACACTGTCACTATGATTTTCTTAATCTGTCCCAAATATTGATTTCCCACAGTGACTATGCTATTCTGCGCCAGATGTGTAAACGCTTATTTCAGGCACAATATGAAAAATGACACCTGTACTGCTCATAAGGAAGTGTGAAAAAATGCTAATGTTGAAAATCTGAAGTGAAAATTTTACAAATGCGTGAAATTACGAGGTGCGTGAAAATTGCATAACGTATACTCATAACACTGTCATTTTATGAACTTTTGTCACTAAATTTTCAACACAGGAATTTTAGCACCTCTGCTCATGAACAGTGTCACTGTGATTTTTTTTTTAATCTGTCCCGAACACTGACTTCCCACAGCGACTGCGCTATTGTGTGCCGGAAGTGCGAAAATGCATTTCAGCCAGTATGTGAAAAATGACAGCTGTACTGTTCATAAGGAGGTCAGAAAAAATGCAAATGTTGAACATCTGGAGTGAAATTACTACAAATTTGGGAAGTTACAAGGGTGCGTGGAAACTGCTCAACACATGCTCATAACACAGTCATTTTATAGACGTTCATCACCAAATTTTCAACATAGGCATTTTGGGACCTCTGCTCATGAACAGTGTCACTGTGATTTTCCTAATATGTCCCAAACACTGATTTCTCACAGTGACCATGCTATTCTGCGCCGGAAGTACGAAAACACATTTTGGCCAGGATTTGAAAAATGACAGCTGTACTGTTCATAAGGAGGCATGCAAAAATGCTAATATTGAAAATCTGTAGTGAAAATATTACAAATTAGCGAAGTTATGATCATGCGTGGAAACTGTGCAAAGCACGCTCGTAACAGTCATTTTATGGACTTTTGCCACCAAATTTTCAACATAGGCATTTTAGGACCTCTGCTCATGAACAGTGTCACTGTGATTTTCTTAATGTGTCCTGAACACTGATTTCCCACAGCGACCACATTTTTCTTTGCCAGAAGTGCGAAAACACGCTTAGGCCAGGATGTGAAAAATGACAGCTGTACTGTTCATAAGGAGGTGTGCAAAAATGCCAATGTTGAAAATCTGGATTGAAAATATTACAAATTTGCAAAGTTACGAGTGTGCGTGGAAACTACGCAACATACGCTTGTAAAACAGTCATTGTTTGGATTTTTTTCACCAAATTTGCAACATAGGCTTTTTGATAGCCCATCTCATGAAAGAAGACACTGTCATTTCATTAATCAGTCCTAAACGGTGATTACTTGCAGTAACTGCGAAATCACCTTTGGGGACTGAATTACGCATGACAGTGACTGAATTCACGAGCAGGGGTCCCAATAACCCATGTTGAAAATTTGGTGCCAAAATTCCCCAAAAATGCCAGAGATATGCACCAAAGTTGAAACCCCTCTCTTTATGCCATTATACAGTTTTCTTCAGTTCACGGTCGGGTTTGAAGATTGCAGATGTGTTCCCGGTCCACCGAAGTTGTTGCACTGGGTTCGGGGGTAAGTATGGGTGAGGGGTGGGGAGGTGGGGTGCACAGTGGGTGGGTGTGGGTTGGGAGATGGGACCTGACCGGCATGGGACCGTTTCCTTTCTTTCAGGGACAGGAAACAAAAAGGCAGTGGAAGTTTTTTTTTTTTGCAGGCTTATTTTTGGCACATTGTGGTTGGCTCCCAGTGTGCCACCTGCCTCTTTGGGGTTGAGGGACTTAAGCCAATGGGGACTGGGCCCCCTATTGGCAAAGAACATCTGTTTGGGGGGCATCAAGCTGAGGGGGATTGGGTACCCCTATCGGCACACAACAAATGGGGGAGCATTCTCCTATTGGGGCCCCCTTCTGGATAAATCAACTCCCGATGAAATTACAAACAAACAGCAGCCTGTCTCAATTCAAAGTAGACCTCAAACAGCACCTAATGTCTAACTCAAAATGCACCTGCTTCTCAGACCCCACTTGATAGATGGGCCTACCCCCAAGGTAACACCCAGAAGGGCTACCTAGAGAACCCTGCCTACATTTTAGCCTAGCCAAGGGCTTAAGTAAGCTATAAGTCCTCTTTAAATGCACTTGGTGCTGCTCCTCCCAAACTCCCCCCACACACACACCATACTCGACAAAGCTCTCTGGAGCTGCTCCCCATCACAACCCCTCCCCCATTTTACTATTCCCCCACCTCTCACTCTCTGTGAATGGTTTCAAACCCAATCCCCTTGTTTCATTGTCACCCAGCCTCTCGCCGTCAGGAATAGTGTTAAACCCTATGCAGTTACTTTGCCATAGTCTATCAATGGATTTGGAGGTTTCCAAGGGTGCGCTACCTAGTGCAACCGATTAGAAATAGCTTAGTATTCAATTACAACTGCTCAGTTTTTTTTTCTCCTATTTGTCTAACTGTCATATAATCACTCTTTAATGCCTAATGATCAGGCCTCTGTAACCACTGAATACGTGTATTGTCTTATTGTCCACCCTGACGTGAAACCTTTGTAAAAGAGCTCATGCTCAAAGGTCTTTCGAAATACTAATTAAACAATTAAAATTAAACAATTAAACAATTATGCCGATGGGGAGTGGGCTCCCCGTTGGCAAATAAACTGGGCCGGGGGCATGCTGACAGGGGGATTGGGCACCCCAGTCAGTCAGCTTTCCCTCCGCCGCCATGTTTACAGGCATGTTACACAAGGGAAGGTACTGCCCTGCAATGACGGTTTGCTCCCTCATTGCAGCGGAATGGCTGATGCTGCAATGATGAGGCAGACACTCATTGCAACGGCCAAATTGTTTCAACTTGGTGGCACTTATGCAGAACCAGTGTCATCAGGACACTGGGCCTGCATTGGGTGAACAGTGCCAAGCCCACAAATACAGTGCCAGCATTGGCTGCCACAGCACCACACCTCCACAACCACTTCTCTCCGAAGCTGCCACATCATGTTTCTTGCGCATGCATAAGCAAACACAAAAATAAAAAGTACGTGAGGTAAATGAGTGAGAAAAAGGCATGTTGGTTGAGGAACCTTAGAACACGGTAGCAATGCATGCCTTATGAAGTTCATGGTCATTTATTAAATGCCTGTTTTGGGGTGTCTACAAGTCTTTAAATGGCTTATACCAAGCACAGTCCATGTACGTATTTGTATCAGGGCTAGAAAGAAAACATTATGTAAACAATAACCTAAAATCAGGCATGCATTTCTAGAGATTTAATGTACACCCTGGGTGGATTGAAAGGCATGAGGCCAACAGCTGAATGACTTTTAATGCACCCAGGTAGTGCATCATTTCTCAAGAAAACCATGCCCTAAGATGCCATCCCAGTGGCATGGAGGGCTGAGGTGATGGATGCCATACCTCCACCCATGCCAGCAACCAGGGTTAGCACCATGGTCATTCGGGATCCGGTTAGGGAGAGGGAAGACTGAGCATTCTGAAGACAGCTCTGCTCCCATGGGGAAGGAGGGAGGACACTGCATCCCACTACTTGCCTGCCACCTAGTGGAGGTTGAGCTGCAGCATAGCAGGACCAGCAGACATGGGTGGGAGGGGTGATGATGCAACCCTCATGTGCAACAATATGCATGCACACAGTTGATCATATACAGTTTTTGGTGGGTGAAAATGAAGGAAACTGCCATGGCTTGCTTGACATGACCTGCAAGCCCCGCATGACACTATGCAGTAGGCCACCAGCCAAACATGACTCTATGTAAGTGCTGGTTATACCTTAAGTCCATGAATTGGGTCAGTGATGGGGCTGGGGGAATGCCTCTGGGACATCAGAAATAAAAAGGAATGATAACAAAAAAAAAAAAAGAAACCCATGCCCTCTAATGGGCTATTGTGTCTATAAAATAGATTTGTTTTTTCATGGAAAACATTTTTATTTTCCTTTAGTTAGGTTACTGCTTGGTGGAATAGGTAAGTTTGGTAACAAATGCCATGTGCCCCTGAAATAATCAGGGAACTGTGTTTATTTTAAAGAAACCTTTGCCCTGTTGTAAGGTTTTGCATTGAAAAAGTGGGAAAATGGTATTTTAATGTAAAAATGCTTGATATTCATTCAGTTAGTTATTGCTAGGTAGTTTTAGGCAGGTCAGTTATGAACTGTGCAGTTTCTAGGTAAATAATCAATGGTCAGATGCTGTGTTTTAACTAATGATGTTTTTGAATGTGGCCAGCAGTTTATACCCAATTTTGTAAATGCTTACAAGCCCATTACAGTGAACTTCGAGGGCCCAATTTTCCAAAGGTGATATTTGAAGCAAAGTGCCTGCTTCAAAGGTGTATGACGCAATTGACACCTTGCATCAAACTCTGAGACAATCCCAATTTTCAAATCCAGGCTGCGCTAAAATCAGGATGCCTTGTGCCCAAGCCACCCAGCACCACCCATGTGGCAAAAACACCCTCACGACAGGTCACAAGTGGGCTTGCCCCATGGTGGGGCTGTGCCATCCCCTTTTTTGGAATTCTGCAAGCCCTACTGTGGATGCAACAGGAGGTTCTGCTTAGACCAGGCAGGAGGTGATCCAAGAGCACTGTGCCAATGCAGGACAGGGTTGACAGTGGAGGGGACCTGCCAGGAGTGGACCAGGGGCAAATGGAGCATGGGGGTGCCCTAGAGAATAAGGGAGACAGAGAATGTGCAGGGTGGTGATTTGGGACAGAGCTGGAGTGCATTGTCCTATGCCAGGCAGTCAATTGACTGGCACTCCGGGGAGGGGGGGCAGGTAGTGAAACAGACCTGGCCCCAGGTTGGCATTGACTTGGAACCTGCCTCGGATGTGACACAAGGTACAAGCATGTATGCAGAAAGCACTAGCTGCAGAACAAGAGCTGCCAGTGGTGGAGGGGAACATTCTCCTGGCAGTGCTATGGTCCCCTGGCACTCAGACCCCCCCCACCATGTTATGGCAGGCCACCTCCCTGTACATGCTTGTGCCTTGTGTCATCTTTGGCGCAGGTGCCATAGCAGTGCCCAGCTTGGACCAGGTCGGTTTCCCTCCCTGTCAACTCTCCTCCAACCTCCAACTGATCAACTGTTTGGCATAGCACAATGCACTCTAGCTGGGTGCCAAATCACCACCCTGCACTTTCTCTGTCTCTCTTATGCCCTGTAGGGCACACACCCCCAGCCTCCATCTGCCTCTGGCCCCATCCTAGCATGCACAGTCACACACCCCTCACCTTCGCAGCTCCTCTACTGTTGTGCAAAATGGGGGAAGGGGGCTGAATCCATGTGTTCATTCCTTCATGTCCTAGAAGAACTAAACAAACTTAGGGTTGATAAGGCAATGGGACCGGATGATATTCACCTGCAGGTGTTGATGGATCTACTTGAAGAAATTGCAGCACCATTAGCAGAACTATTCAGTAAATTACTGGAGAGTGGCACAGTACCTCAGGGCTGGAGAACAGCAACAGTAGTGCCCTTGCACAAGGGAGGAAGCAAAGAGGATACAAGAAAATATTGCCCTGTCAGCCTAACCTCTAGAATGGGAAAAATATGGAGGGACTATTAAAGGAGAGAATAGTAGAATACATAGATACATAGACACTGTCATCAGATAAGGGCCTATGGCCCACACAGTCTGACCATTTGAGCCTGTAAGTTCACTTTATGTTTTTCCTAGATGTCTGTTGCCCCTTACCCGTGAAATCCAGAATTACCTATGTCTATCCCATTCATTCTTAAATCCCATGATTATTTCAGCCCCCACCACTTCCTCTGGCAGGGTGTTCCACTTGTCCACCACCCTTTCTGTGAAGAATTTCATCCACATGTTTCCTCTGAATCACCATCCCTCCAGCTTCATTCCATGCCCTCTAGTGCTGGAACATCTTTTTCACTGGCAAATAGTGTATTCCTGCACCCTGTTCCTCCCTGTAAAGTACTTGTATGTCTCTATTATATCCCCTCACTCCCTCCCTCCTCTCCTCCAGGGAGTACATATTCAGGTCCTTTAGCCTGTCCTCATATGACTTGTGATGCAATCCCTATACCATCTTTGTTGCCATCCTCTGAAACTTCTCTGCCCTGTCTATGTCCTTATGTAGGTAAGGTCTCCAGAACTGTACACTGTACTCCAGGTGGGTACTTGAGGGAAAATGGAAAACAAGACCCCAAGCAACATGGCTTCTTAGCAGGTTGATCACGTCAAACAAACTTGACACTTTTCTTTGACTGAGTTACCAAACAATAGAGCAGGGTGGTGCAGTGGACATAGTGTATCTAGACTTCAGCAAAGCCTTTGATGCTGTCCCTCACAGGAGACTGGGAAACAAACTAGAGCTTGCAGGTTTAGGGCATAAGATAGTTAACTGGGTTAGGAATTGGCTACAGAATAGGAAGCAGAGTCTTGGTTAATGGGGCTTTGTCACAAGAAGGGGAAGTGACCAGCGGCATACCACAGGGGTCGGTACTGGGTCCAATCCTCGTTAATATCTTCATCCGTGACATCACAGAAGAATTGGAAGGGAGGGTGTGCCTGTTCACAGATGATACAAAGCTCTGCAACAGGGTGGATACACAGGAGGGGGCCACAAGCATGATAACTGAAACTAGAGGAATGGTCAAAACACTGGCAGTTAAAATATAATGCCAAGAAATGTAAGGTCATGCACTTGGGAAAGCGAAACCCAAGGGTAAAGTACACTCTGCATGGGCACCAATTGGAAGTGACAAAGATGTAAAGGCACCTGGGTGTATTCATCACCAATGTCATCAAGTCACAAAACAGTGCAAAAAAGCTGTGCAGAGAGTAAGGGCATCCTCTGATGTATAGGTAGGGGCATTACAAGCAGAAAGCTAAAGGAAATCATCCACTGTACAGATCCTTTAGTAAGGCCCCACCTGCAGTACTGTGTCCAGTTCTGGAAGCCACACCTGAAAAATGACATAGACAGATTAAAGACAGTGCAGAGAAGGACTACTGGAATGGTACAAGGATTGCACCATGAGACATATGAAACTAGCTCAAGGTACTAAAATTGTACTCACTAGAACAGAGAAGAAATAGAGGAGACATGATAAAAACATTCAGATACAGCAGCGGAATAAACAAGACCGAGAATCTCTTCCAAGTACACAAAGGAACTCAGACACTTGGGCACAACTTGTGTCTGGTGGGAGGCAAGTTCAAGAGCAACTATAGAAAATACTTCTTCATGGAGAGGGTGATAGACCCATGGAACAGCCTGCCAGCACAGATGGTGGCAGCTAAGACAGTAAGAGAATTTAAACTTGCATGGGACAGTGAGGACAGCTTGGCATGAACAATTAAAGGGGAAGGGATAGCAACCTTGGGCAGACTAGATGGATCAAAAGGTCCCAATCTGCCAACACCACTCTTATGTTCTTATGTTCTCATGTGCCACAAGTGTCTGGTGCAAGTTAAGGCTGCGGCAACTCCTGGGTCTTTGGTGCGGGGACTCCCATTATAAAATTGGGCACCGGGTCCTTGACGCACCTGGAGTTTGCTGCAGCCCTAGAGTGAGACAACTTTTGTTGCTCTAAGACACCTTTTAACCCCTAACTGCCCCGATGCAATACTACATCTTATTCTGCAGTTTTGCTAGCTGCCACCAACATGTAACCACATCCATCAGCATTTTTTTTTCATGGTGTGAAGTGCGCTTAATGTAATGGATTCCAGAATCTAGATAGCACCAGTTTAGTCAGGGGACTCTAGTGTTTCAATTAGACAGCTATTATCCAACCAGTCATGTCACTACAGTGTTGCATCATGTGGTTTTCAGCAGCGATTTTTGTTTTTCACTTCTCATCTGTCCTCACTCTCTCTACACATCGATTCTGACTCCTCGTGTTAGAATTGTGATACAAGACATAGAATACCCTCTTTGTCTTACAGAAGGCTGAGAGCCCAATGACCTGCAGGCTGATTTTGGCTATAGTGTAAGCTGTATCCTCATTG
Organism: Neoceratodus forsteri; assembly: GCA_016271365.2. Classification (NCBI taxonomy): domain Eukaryota; kingdom Metazoa; phylum Chordata; order Ceratodontiformes; family Ceratodontidae; genus Neoceratodus; species Neoceratodus forsteri. Next base: position 367,841,431 of record CM057453.1, on the reverse strand, counting down.
TTATTTTTTGAAATGTGCATTTTTTATGGTTCTTTTTGCTTCGGGCTGTACTTAAGGACTGTGACATTATTGAGTGTCAGATATTTTTGGGGAGCTTTTCCGCATTTTCATAGTATACATCATTCTACTTTCAGCTTTCTTCTAAGCGTTTGCTGTCTGTATGCCTACAATTCTGACACATGCAATTCGCAACTTTTTTTTGTCAGCCGAATACCGAAGTGAGATATAAAAATGCCTGCATACATTGCCTAACTGTAAAAAAAAAACATAATGATCAAATAATGCATCTACATTATGTATTTTAATTTTATTTTGGTATCCTCTAATTTTGTTGGTAAGTAAGTCTATCTTTTGGGTGTGACTGCTTCCTCCCACCATTATTTTTTGTCCAAATGTCCAGAGCCATGATTTTTTCTGTAAGTTCATATGTGCTGTATTTTGTTTCACAAAATATTTTGCAGAAACAGACAGTAAGCACAACGATAACCAACAAGTATCACTGCCTAACACATCAGTTGGTAATCTGAAATAGAATAAGCTAAATTTTAATTTACTCTCAATGTATGTTCAGAGTGATTTTTTTCCTTTTTTTGCCATTTCCTCTGCGCTGTAACTAATTGCTGTAAAATGAATGTTGCCTAACTCTAACAGATCTAATTTTCAAACACGGGTTCTACATTATGTATTTTATTTTGGTATCTTCCAATTTTTCAGATAAGAAAGTGAATCTATTTGGCATGATTGGTTCTTCCCGACATTATTTTTTTTATGTGGTCATCATTTTCTTTTTCTGTTAGTTCAGTCATCCCCTATTATGTTTCATAAAACATTTTTTTTAAACAGACAGCTAGAATAATAACACACTCATATCACTGCCGAACACAGCAATTTGAAATAAAATTAGTAAATGTTGTTTGCAAGTTCAAACTAAATGTGCTGCTGTATTTATACAACGTGGTTTGGAGTGATTTTTTTTTTGCTATTTAGTTAGCCATATTGCAATTTGTGTTGTTGGTTCATTTGGCAGTTTTTATTTTTATTTTTTCTATGAAACAACCCACGACTACTCCTTGGACATGAGGTATGTGATGTTGATTTGACCGGATCATTTGTGAACTCCCCCTTAAAAATAAGCCACAGTTGAATCCAGACAGCTGGAAGGAAGACATCAAATCTCAGTACTTTTTTTTTTTACAGCAGCTTCCCCGAATTAGCCCCAAACTGTCCAGTCATTAAAATGCTGATTATTGTGTTTTGATGTGATTACTCTGGATTTTTTACTGGTCTGTCATGTAAAAGGAGCATATGAATCAAGTAAATTGCAGAAAGCATGCCATAAATATGCCCGGTTCGATCTGTGAGTAATTGCCCCATGTATTTCTACGGCCAGTTTGCAGATTTTCTGCAAGTTCAAAAACAAACATGGTCCATGAAGCAGCTCCTAATTGACTGTCTGTTAGTGTATTTTTCCAACCCAGATTATTATGTAATAAAAGCTAAGTAAACTGATTTGTTTTTATATGCAGTATACCCACTATAATTGCAAAAAAAAAAAAAAAAGAAGTTCAGCTTAGGTGTGTTTCTTTCATTCGGAAAGTATGCCTTCTTTCTGCTGAGGTAAAATTACTTTCTTTACTGTACGTGCTAAACAAAATGGCTATAATTATTTTCTTTGTTGTTGTTGACATCATTCTAAATAGATTCAGGCCACAAGGAGGTTCAGAAGACTGTCATTCCTCTGCCAATAAAATACCGGTGATGCATGTTGGTGGGATCTGGTGGTTGCCATCATGCCATTGCTACACTCTCCTTAAGGGTGTTTAGAATTATTTTTCTGCCTGATGCAAACAGCAAATTAGATATTAGCCTGATATTGAAACAGACCACTTTTTTTGTTACTGATCTCCCTTGTTACTCAAATGAGCATAGGAAGTTAGTATAATGCTGACATAAAAAAGATATTGTACAGTCACAGAAATCTCAGATGAAGTTTATTCCTGGCCTCAGTGCAGCTGCATGTGTAAAGTCAGTGCAAGAGCAGGCTGAAAAAAATAAATCTGTGACTTACGCCATACAGGGGGAGAGAGTTAGGGACTACTGGTGACCAAAAAGAAATTTTGCAGTCACAGAAAACACAAATGAAGTTTATTCCTGGCCTGATTGTGAATGTGCGTCTACAGTCAGTGCAAGGGCAGGCTGGAAAAAATAAATATATGACTTATGCCATGCAGAGGGATGAGAGACTACTGGGGACCAAAAAGAAATTTTACGTACACAGAAATCACAAATTAAGTTTATTCCTGGCCTCAGTGTCGATATGTCTGTACAGTCAGTGCAAGCTGAAAAAAATAAATATATGATTAATGCCATTAAGAGGGGAGAGAGTTAAAGACTACTGGGGACCAAAAAGCAATTTCATAGGCACAGAAATCACAAATGAAGTTTATTCCTGGGCTTAGTGTGGATGTGTGTGCACAGTCAGTGCAAGGGCAGGCTGGAAAAAAATAAATATGTGACTTACGCCATGCAGAGGGGAGAGAGAAAGAGACTAATTGGGTCCAAAAAAGACATTTTAGAGTCATAAATCACAAATGAAGTTTATTCCTGGGATCAGTGTGGTGGTGTACTCCAGTTTTTGCAGATTTATGAGCATGTAGGGGAACCTACATACACCAAGAAATGCTTTTATTGAAATTGTGCCTTGTTCTGGAGAGTGGGGCTGAACAACTGGGCACCAGAGAAATGGGTTTTCTGTGATAGTGCTGAGTCTGGAAGGGTGGGGTGGGGGACCATGGACACCATGGAATGCATATTGTATAATGGTGCTATGCCTTGGAGTGTTGTGTGGAAACCGCTTACTCTAGGCATTGCTGTTTGATGGTGCAGGGTTTCAGAGGGTTGAGGGCAGCCCCAGACATGAGGTAATGCTGTTTGTTCAAAAGTAGGTAAATGCAGTCTTAGGGTTCTCGAGCCTGTGACCCCTCCCCCGCCATCGACTTCCAACCTGAACACCTCACCTACAACAACAGCTTCCAACCCTAAGGCCACAACTCCACCCTGCTTGCTAGAACAGGTGTGAGAGGTGTGTATTTGGGGGTTGGGAAACCTACTGCTCACCCCTTTGTTTTACTGTGTACCAGTCTTAGCTTAGTAACTGTTGAAGTGGGGTGAGCATTAGTGTGCTAAATTCATGATATTGCATTTTGTGAAGGTGCACATTGGGACAACTGGAGTCGACGTGAACTTGGAGCTTCACTGACAGAAGAGGTGCCAAGAAGGGACTGCATGAAAAGGGCCAGTAAATGAACCTGATTGCTTACAGCATTGGGTCACTGACCAAAATGGAATATTTCCTATCTCACCGAAGTTACTGCTTTCAATTAATGGAAACTAGCCCATCTAGGCAGAAAGCGGTGGTCTTTCTAATCCTGTCCACTAACTATAGATTCTCTTTTCTTTTCCTATCTGTTAACTAATTGTATTTCTCTAGAACTCTATTTTCTTACTCTGTTTTAGTAGTAACTTATTATCTTATGCACCATTTTTTACTCAAATATAGTGTATAGTGGAATGCTGTTATGCATGGAATTCCATGCCTGGAATATGCTTGTTCTGCTGCACTAGTGACATCATTATGTTGTTCTGCTGCAGTAGTGATGCAACTACTGCAGCAGAACCACTTGGAATGCTGGCACATTGTTGTTTTCCTCTATTTAATGCAGTGGTAAGACAGTATTCTAGAACCTCTAGAGACTTCACAAGTCAGTTTTATTGTGAAAAAGAGAAAAAAAAACACAATGCACACATTTCACATACTACTACTATACACTATAAAAAAATGCAGGATGAGCAACTTTATGCACAACCTGTGTGTTCAGTCACCTCAGGGTTCTGATTCCCACGGACCTCTCGAGCTTCTCTCTCGAGGTCAGAGGGAATCAAAAACCCCTCTGTGGCAGAACACACTGGTTGTGCATAGTTGCCCATCTAGTATTCTCTATGTAGTTTGATACACCATTTGTATTTATCAACTCTCAGTTTCTTCTCTTGCTACTGTATCTTCCTCATATTAACCTATTTTTGTTTCTCTTCCACGTGCCTGAAAGGATGAGGACTCCTTTCCCATCAGATAAGTATAACTCTTTTGTGAATATGTTCTGTACTGTTAATTCTCTAAGAACTTCCGGATCTTTTGTGACTCCATTCCTATATTTTATTTTACAGTTCTGATGGACATCATCTCTTCAAGATTCCTGTTTCTGACTCCATAGTATCCTGGTAAGTAACTCTCCACATATTTCCTGGTTGTGTCTGGTACAGGAGGGCTTGGGTGGGACAGGTGCCCTGTAATCCTGGTTCATGCGGTGACTGGTTTTGAAGAGAACTGGGGGATGATTGACCAACTGGGAATCCTTTTTGAGAGGTGGGGCCTGGGATATGAGGGCATTGGTGGGCTATCTGGACACCAGGAAGTGAACTACTTGTGGTGGCGCCTGGAATGTGAGGAAATTGGGGAATCACTGGAGAATAGGGAATCCCTTTTTTTGAGATATGGCCTGGTGTGGTAGGGTTCATGGGGATCCACTTGACAACAGCGGTTGCTTTACTTATTGTTGTGCCTGGTTTTGGAAGATATTGCAGGAACACTGGACAACAGGGAATCCCTTATTTTTATAGGTGGGCCAGGTATGGCAGGGCATATGCTGGCCATCGGACAGCATAAAATGTTTTACTGGTTGGTGTACCTAATATGAAAGATATTTGAGTGACCACTGAACAAGTGGGAATGCATTTTTGGTGGTGGAGCCTTGAATGGGAGGGCTTGTGAGGGGATATTGGACCCCAGGCAGTGCATTACCTGTGGTGGCACTTGGTATGTGAGGAAATTGGAGGACCACTAGACAACAGGGAATCCCTTTTTTGGGATGGGGCCTGGTATGGTACCATCATGGGGTGGATATTTGACAATAGGGGAAAGCAATGCCAGGTCAATTAGGAATAAGACCGTAGTAGTGGCGGATCTTGTGGCTTCCGTTGACCTGGCTTGCATCACCAAGACCTGGCTGGATGGAAACGCGGGCCCTATCTTGAAGTCTGCATTTCCAGCCGGGTTCTCGGTGATTCACCGCCCGAAGGCGGACCATAGGGTTGGGGGGGGGTTGCTGTCTGTTTTAGACAGGAACTGGGTCTCAGGGAGATGCCAGTTGGAGTCACCAATTCCTTTGCATGTATAGTGGGTGCAGGTGCAGGCTACAGGACCCTTCTAATTTACCATCCACCAGGTGATGAGAGGGAGTTCCTGAAGGAGGTTGCAGACTTCATCGTTGAGACAGCATTGGAGTCCCCCGATGGTTGATTCTGGGGGACTTCAATGCCTGGGTCGACAATGAACTCTCGCTAGTTGGACAAACCCTCCTCCAATTAATGGATTCATTGGGCCTGACATGGGTTATTAGCACTGCAACCCATGAGAAGGGGCACGCATTGGACTTGGTGTTCCACCTGGGGATGGAGATCACCGATGTGGAGGTGGAGCTAGTTGGTTGGTCTGACCATCATGTCCTGAGATTCAATTTTGTAGCCACCTGAAATAGGCCTGGCCCAAAGCAGTTGGTACAGTACTCTCCTTTAAGAGAGGTTACCTCAGAAAGCCTAATGATGATGCTAGATCTCTCGAGATTTCCAAAGGATAGCACTGACCCAGGGCCCCTTGTGTTAGCCTATAATAGGGCTGTTACTGGGGCCTTGGATGTCATTGTTCCACTCATGTTCGCCCTCTTACCCTCCACCCAGGGGCTCCCTGGTTTAATGGGGAAATCCGTGAGCTGAAGAGGCAAGGGCAAAGGTTGGAGAGGCACTGGCGGAAAACTCACCTGGATGTGGATAAACTTAGATTGTTGGATCATTATAAGATCTACCAATCAGCAATTTCCCAAAAGAAGGCAGAGTTCCTGTCCAAGGAAATTGCTACAGAGAAGAATAGACCAGCCCAGCTCTTCCGGACTGTGGGCAGACTGTGCAATCCAGCCTGTCTTCAGTCCGGTCATGCGTTGTCACAAGTTAAGTGTAAGGAGTTTGCACAGTTTTTCGCTGATAAGGTGTCCACCATCATGGATGAGATCAGCCAGTGCCTTCCCATTGGACCAAAATGGTGTGGGGACTGCATCAGAAAACATATGAGGACAGATTAACGGAGCGCAATATGTATACCCTAGAGCAAAGGAGGGAGAGAGGTGATATGATCGAAACATTCAAATACCTTAAGGGCATTAACAAGGTGAAAGAGTCTAACATGTTTCATATAAGGAAAATAGTAGGATAAGAGGACACAGCATGAGATTAGAGGGAGGCCAATTAAGGGGTAATGCGAGGAAATTGTTTTTCACAGAAAGGGTGGTGGATGCATGGAACATCCTACCACAGGAAGTGGTGGATATGAATACAGTGCAGGGCTTCAAACAGGTATGAGGTAGGCATAAGGGAGCAGTACAGATGAGTATGAATAGATAGGCCATTGACAGAGCAAAGGCCGATGGCACATTCATAAGGTAGAAAAAGAAAAGGGCAGACTGGATGGGCCTTGCGATCTTCATCTGCCATCAACTTCTATGTTTCTAATCAATCGGATGGTTCTAATGCCCAATTGACCTGGTTCACCTTTAGCCAACCAGCAGTCCTGGATATAGTAAGGATTATCCAGACTTTGTGGCCAACCTACTGTAGTTTGGATCCGGGCCCTACACACCTACTAATGGGGTGTGTAGAGGTTATCGGCCCAGTCCTTGCTGGGATGGTGGTGGTTTCATTGGAGAGAGGGATCTTCCTAGATCCCTTAAAGGAGGTGGTAGTACACACTCTTTTGAAAAAAACTCCCTTGACCCCAACTGCCCAGCCAACTACAGACCAGTCTCTAACCTACCCTTTACAGTGAAGGTTATTGAGAGGGTCATTTAATCAATGACAATTTCTATGACCCTCTCCAGTCTGGCTTAAGGAAAAGGCATAGTATCGAGACAGCCTTGGTGCGGGTACTAAATGATCTCCTGATGGGGAGAGATCAAAAAGCCCATTCCATCTTGGTTCTCCTTGACCTCTCAGCAGCATTTGACACCGCGGATCATGGGCTGCTGCTCGAGCACCTGTGGTTCTTCTGTGCACTGAAGGGGGTGGTCCTCAGTTGGTTTTGATCTTTCCTCGAGGGAAGATCCCAGAGAATGGTGTCAGGGATTTATTCTTTGGCCCCTCACTGGCTGTCCTGCGGGGTTCCGCAGGGCTCGGTGCTGTCCCCCATGTTATTTGTAGTGTATATGCTTCCATTAGGGGACATTATAAGATGGTATGGGTTGGGTTTTCATTGCTATATTGATGACTCTCAACTCTACATGTCCTTTGTGCCAAACAAGAGCTAGAGTCTGTCATGGTATTTAATAACTGCCTGTTGGAGATACAGAACTGGATGAGTGCTAGCTGGCTTCGGTTGAACTCGGGTAAAACAGAGGTATTAGTGGTGGACCCTGTTTATAGGATGATAGGAGCATGGGTGGGGAAATCCTCATGTTTATATCTCAGGGGGTCTCCAATTATGGTCTCAGGCCAGGTACGTAACCTGGGTGTGATATTTGATGATGGCCTGACCCTGACTGCGCAGGTTTCGGCCGTAGTCAAATCTTCCTTTTACCATCTAAGGAATGTAGCCCGGGTGAAACACCTGGTCCCGCCTGAAGATCTTCCTACCTTGGTCCATGTCTTTGTCACCAGTCATTTTGATTACTGCAACGTCCTTTACCTAGGGCTACCGGGTGTGGATATTCGCCGCTTGCAGCTAGTGCAGAACGCGATCGCCAGTTTGTTAACTGGAACCCCTAGATCCAGTCATATAACACCTGTGCTGCGTGAACTACACTGGCTGCCAATACAGTGGTGAATCACCTTCAAGGTGGCATTGCTGATCTATAAGGCCCTACATAAGCAGGGACCCCACTACCTGAAAGAACTCCTGTGTGCTTACTGTCCCACTTGTTCACTTCGATCCTTTGGTGAGGGATTGCTGGAGATTCCCAGGGTATCCCCAAAAACATAGGGTGGAAGGTCTTTTGCCTTTATGGCACCTCCCCTGTGGAATTCTCTACCTCACCAGATATGAGAAAGCCTGACCATTGAAGGATTTAAAAGATCTTAAAATCTTACTTATTCAATCAAGCATTTGCTGGGATACATTGAATGATTGTAAGGTTTTTATCTGTTTTTATGTGAATCGTTGTGAAACTTTTGTAATGAATATTGTTAAGGCACCCTGAGCTTTGGAAGGGCACCTTATACAAATAAAATATTACTTTACTTTTACTTACTTATTGTGGTGCCTGATTTCAAAGGGAATTGTGTGATGATGCTGGTGCTGGTTCTGGTAAGGGGGGGAACCACAGAATGCTTTATGTGTGAAGGTGATGGGTCTCAGAGGGTGGGTGGAGAGGTAATCAGAGAGTGCTTTTTGTGTGATTGTTCCTGGTCTCAGAGGATGGGGTGGACTTCAAGGACTCCAAGGGATGTTTTTTGTTTGATGGTGCCAGTTTTTGGAGGTTTATCAGTAGCACCCAGGACAACAGGTGAAGCTATTTGTTGCATGGTGCTGAGTGTTGCTATACCCAGCACCATCCCATAAAGTGCATCCACCTGTGGCTGGGGGCTCAACCCCACCCTGTGAGACCCGGCACCATCATAAAAAGCAGCATTACCAGCTGTTCATTGATTCCACCCCACCTGCTTAGACATGGCACCATCACAGAAAAAGCATTGCCTGGTGTACTTTGTTTTTTTTTTTCACTGTAAAAGTGAGAAATCACACAAGGAGGAAGGGATTGCTAGGCTTAAGGAAGGGGAATAGTGGATGGAGGATAATGGAGGGGAAGCAGAGATACTAAATGAATACTTTGCTGAGCCTTCACTAGGGAGAAGGACAGACAAGCACCTTCTGGAGGTAGAAGAGTTGAAGGGGGAGATGGGAACACAGATGTAGTGATAGAGTCGGATAGAGTGAGCGAATGGTTGCTTGCTTAAAGGTGGACAAGTCACGAGGCCCAGACAGAGTAAATCCAAGGTTATTAAGGGAACTGGCTGAGGCACTGACAGAGCCACTGACAAACGTATTTATATATTGCCTGGTCTCAGATGATGGAGGGGCCCCCATACTCCAGGAAATGCATTGTGTGTGATGGTGCCATTTGCTGTAGGGTGGAGGGTAAACATTGGACAACAGGGAAAGCTTTTTCTGTGATGGTTCAGAGTAGTTGACAGTGGGGGGAGCAGGACACTAGAAAATGTTTTTTATGTGATGGCGCTGGATCTCGAAAGGCGGAGGGCACAAGGGAATGCATTATATCTGAGGGTGCCAGGTCTCAGAGAGTTAGATGGGGTCCCCTGGACAACAGGGAATGCATTATGTATAATATTGCTGGGTGTTGTAGGGTGGGGCCTAACTACTGGACACTAGTCAATTTTTTTTTGTGTATTATGGTTCTGGCTGTTTGAAGGTGGGGGTACTACTGTAGACATCAGGAAATGTTTTTTGTATGATGGCGATAGGTCTCGGTGGGCTGTGAGAACAATTGAAATCGTTATGTATGATGGTGTCTGGTGTTGGACGGGCTGGGGGTAACCACTGGACACCAGAGATATTTTTTTTCTGTTACTTTTCTGGGTGTTTGAAGGTGGTGGGGTGTTGCTGGGTACCAGGAAATGAGATTTGTGTGATGGTGCCAGGTCTCGTATGGTGTGGGAGCATCCTCCAGAACACTAGGGAATGCATTATGTGTGATGTTTATTTATAGTGGGGCCTTTTATGAGAGGACCTGAGTGGGATCACTGGACACCAGCAAATGTGTTGTTTTTGGTGGGGCCTGTTATGGAAGGGCATGGGGGGAAACTGGGCACTTATGGGAGGGCATTGTGTGAACACTGGACACCAGAGACTTCAATATGTTGGTGGCGCCTTGTATGTGAATGATTGGATGTGGTCTCTGGACACCACTAAATACTTTACTTGAGACAAGGCTGTTATGGTAGGGCATGGGGGGGGGCATTTTACACCAGTTAACGGCATCCGGTGTTTGAGAGGGGTCATTTCCTGACACCAGGTAATACTTTTTTGTGTGAATGTGATGTGTCTTGGGGGGGGGAGGTAACAAGGGAATGATTTCTGTGTGATGGTACTAGGTCTAGGAGGATGGGGTGGACACCACGGACACCAGGAAATGCATTCTTTGTGAAGATGCTGGGTCATGGAGGGTGGTGTGGGTCCAGGGAATGCATTTTGTGTGATGGTGCCATGTCTCAGAGGGTAGGATAGACCTCATGGACACCAGGGAATGCTTTTGTGTGAAGGTGCTGGGTCTTGAGGGCAGGGGTGGGGGGGACCAGGGAATGCATTTGTGTGATGGTACCAGGTGTCTGAGGGTGGGGTTACCCCCATAGATATCAGGGAATGCATTTTGTATGATGGTGCCTGGCGTTTGAGTGTGGCGTGGAATCCTTTGACACCAGAGAATCCATTTTTGTGTAATGGTGACGTGTCTCAGAGGGTCGGAGGAGGGGACACACGTACACCAGGGAATGCTTTTTCTGAGATGGTGTCATGTTTCGGAGAGAGGGGGTGATTCAATGGGCATCAAGGAATGTTTTTTTTTTGTGATGGTGCTTGGTTTCAGAGGGTGGGTGGAACCACTTTACACTTGGGAATGCTTTTCGTGGTATGGTGCTATGTCTCCAAGGGTGCGGTTGAACCCTCGGACACCAGGGAATGCATTTTGTGTAATGGTGCCAAGTCTCAAAGGATTGGGCAGAACCCACTTACACCAGGCAATGCTGTTTGTTTGATGGTGCTAGGAATCTGAGAGTGGTTGGCATACCTCAGACATCAGGTAATGCTGTTTATTGGATGGTGCTGTGTGTAGAAACAGCATTCCCTGGTGTCCGCGGACTCACTCCCACCCTCTGAGACCAGGCGCCATCAAACAAGCAGCATTGCCTAGTGTCTGTGGGTTCCACCCCACCTTCTGAGACATGGCACTATTGCAGAAAAAGCAGGCTTGTGATGGAGGCCCTGTACCATCTTTGTGGCCCTTCTCTTAATTGATTCCAAGCAGTCTATATCCTTCAGGTGGTGCCTCCAGAACTGGAAGCAGTATTCCAGCTGTGACCTCACCAGGGATCTAAACAGTGGAATGATCACCTCTTGTTTCCTGCTAGTTATTCCCCTGTCTATGCATCCGAGTATACTGCTTGATTTTCATGCCACTTGTTCGCATTGATTCCCTACTTTAAGGTCATCTGATATGATTACGCCTAAGTCCCGTTCAGTCCTGGTCACGTCAAGTCGATGTTCTTGACATATGTTTTCCCAGGTGTATCACTTTGCATTTTTTAAAATTAAATATAAGTTGCCAGTCGGACAACTGTTCAAGTTTTTTGAGATCCCCTTCATACTGGATGCTCCCTCCTGATTCTCCACCCTATTGCATAGTTTTATATCATCTGCGAACAGGCAGACTTTACCCTCAAGACCATCAACAAATGGGTTTTCTGAGACATCGTTGGGTCTCAGAGCAGGGGAAGGAGACCAGGGAATGCATTATGAGTGATGGTCCTGGGTCTCAGAGGGGATCTCAACACCAGAGAATGTATTATATGTGATGGCGCACCAGGGAATTTTTTTTTTTTTTAGTTGTTTAACCAGGTATAGCACACTAAGCTGAAAGCTTTTTTACAGGAGCAACCTGGGAGCACAAGGAGGTTAAGTGACTTGCTCAGAGTCACACAGTATGCAAGTGGAATGCTTTTAATGTGATGGTTCCAAGTGTCTTAAGGTGGTGGTGACCCCCCCGGACACCAGTAAATAGGTTTTGTATGGTGTTGCTGATTCTCGGGGGGGGGTGGGACCAGGAATGCATTATGTGTGATGGTACCATGTCTTGGAGGGTTGGATGGAACCCACATATACCAGGCAATGCTGTTTGTTTGATGGTGCCAGGTCTTCGTGGCTTATGGGCTGCCCCAGAAACCTGGTAAAGCTGTTCATTGTATGGTGCTGTGTGTTGCAATACCTGGCACCATCCTACTAACAGCTTTCCCTAGTGTCCGTGGGCTCACCTCCACTTTTTGATACCTGGCGCCACCATACAAGCAACGTTGCCTGGTGTCCGGTGGTCCAACCACACCCGCCGAGACATGGCACTTATCACAGAAGATAATCCTTTTGTGTACGTGGGTTCCACCCCCCATGACATGGCACCATCACAGAAAAGCCATTCTCTTGTGTGCTTGGTTTCCACCCCCTCTCTTCTTGACTCTGCACCACCTTTTGTTTCTGTTTTTGGTGGTGGAACTTGGTATGGGATGGCTTTTGGGGGTGCCGAGGCACCATTGTACGCCAGTGAAAGCTTAAGTTGAGATGGTGCCTGTTATGGGAAGGGATGTTTTTATTATCATCTCACTGCATGTCTTCCTGCAGGAAAGCTCCTGTTTGGGCGTCTTACTCAGTGACAAAAATATCTGTCTAGCAGAGTCATGGTCTGAGTTTTCAGAAGAATTTTGAACATCATTTGATTACTGGTCAAGGTCAGTTATATGCTTTACATTTTGTGGCGCCTGGCATGGGTGAGATTTGGGAGACCACTAGACAACAGGGAAGGCATTACGTGTGATGGTGCAGGGTGTTGGAGGGTGAGGGGGTAACCACTGGGCACCCAGGAATGCTTTTCATGTGATGGTTCTGTGTGTTTGAAGGTGGTGGGGGTCCCCAGAGACCAGAAAATGGGTTTTGTGTCATGTTGTTTGATCTCGGAGTGGGGAAGGGAGACCAAGAAACGCATTATGTGCAGTAGTGCTGGGTCTCACAGGCTGTGGGGTGGGGATCCCTCTCACATCAGAGAATGCTTTTTTCTGTGATGGATTGGGGGTTTTTAAGGTGGCGGTGGAGGGGATCCAGACACCAGAAAATGGGTTTTGATTGTTGTTGCTTGGTCTTGGAGGTGGAGAGAACCAGTGAAAGCATTTTGTGTGATGGTGCTTGGTCTTGGAAGGTGGGGAGGGTGGATGACCCCGTAAACAAGGAATGCATTATGTGTGAAGGTGCAGGGCATTGGAGGGTGGGGGGTAACCACTGGACACCAATGAATGCTTTCTGTGATGATTCTTGGTGGTTGAAGGTGAGGTGGGGTGGGGTGGGGTGGCCTGGACATCAGGAAATGTTTTTTGTAGTGGGGCCTTCTTTGGGAGGGCATGTGGAGGCCATTGGACACGAGGGAATGTTTTAAATGTGGTGGCGCCTGGTATGGTAGTGAATTGTGGGTCCACTGGACAATGGGAAATGCATTTTTTTGCGGTGGGGCCTGCTTTGGGAGGGCATGTGGAGGCTATAGGACACTAAGGGAATTATTTTATTGGTGCTGCACCTGGTATGGGAGGGAATTTGTGGACCAGTGGACAATAGAGAAAGCATTTGTGTTGGTGGGCCTGGCATGGGAGGGCATATGGGGGCCATTGGACACCAGGGAATGCTTTAAATGTGGTGGTGCCTGGTGTGGTAGTGAATTGTGGGTCCACTGGACAATGGGAAATTCTTTACAATAATTGGTGTTGCGCCTGTATGGGAGGGAATTTTAGGGACAGTGGACAACAGAGAAATCATTTTTGTTGGTGGGGCCTGGTATGGGAGGGCTTGTGGGGGGGCCTTTGGACACCAGGGAATGCTTAACTTGTGGTCGTGTCTTGTATGGTAGTGAATTGGGGGTCCACTGGACAATTGATGATTAATTTTTTGGGAGTGTGGCCTGGTTTGGGAGGGAATGGAGAGGACATTGGACACCAGGAAGTGCTTTACTTTAGGTAGCGCCTAGCATTGGAGTGAACTGGGGTACCATTGCACAACAGGGAATGCATTTTTGTAGGTGGTGCCTGGTATGGGAGGTCTTATGGGTGGTCATTGGATACCAGGGAAAGATTTAACATGTGTTGTGTCATGGTCATGCCTCCATTTTGTTTGCATATGGGTGGGTCTGTGTCTTAATATTGTTAGCATATGAGTGGTGGCATGCCTCCATTTTGTTAGAATATGGGTTCTAGCATGCCTCAATTTTGTCTGCATACTGGTGGAGGTATAATTCAGTTTTGTTTAAATCCTTGGGCTGGCGTGCCTCCATTTTTTTCCAGCCATGTTGTGGCATGCCTCAGTGTTTTTTCTACATTTCTGGTGTTGGGGCCTAGATAATAATTAAGGTTACCACCTACTCGGTTTTTGACCGAATGGATTCAGTTTTCTAGGTCCAGATTCGGTCCTCCTGTTTTCACCATTGCAAATTCAGTTTTTATGGTGGGTCAGGCAGCATCCATGAGATCCACCTCTAACTCTGTTTCATTTCTTCTCATCTGACTGTAAGCAAGTGCCTGACATTTCAGTGCACTTGCTTGCTGCAGTGCATGCTGTTCAGGAAGTGCCTTCAAGTGCAGGGCACATAAAGGAGCCAAACATGTCCCTGTCTGCCCAGTTGTCACCTCTAACTTCACACCAGCAAATTGGAAGGTTATTCCTGGGAAGGGTAAACATTACCACCTTAATTAACACCTTAGTTTTCTGAAACCCTTAGACATTCAGACAGGCACCACATTATGGTTGCCTCCTGTCCCAGTGTGGACTGTATAATCTGTGTTTCAGAAATCTTATCTGCTAATCCAGTTTTATTCAGAGGTAGTACTTTTCAGTCATTTTAAATGCTCTCATGCTTGTAAAACAGATTCTGTTAAATCATTCACTATTTTACTTGCATCATAGCCGGTTTTAGGCACCAGCGAACCCTGCAGTTGCTGGGGGCCCCCTGCTAAAAAGGGCCCCCCAGCCAGATCCAGAGTACCACTTTAATTTCTTTTTAATTATTATTATTAGTCATGTTGAATGTAAAACAGCACCAAAAGACATCACTAGGCTCTGTGGAGCCTTTTCTTGTGGTGTTATAACATTATGAAATAATTCACTAAGGTATGCCCTGTCCACTCAGAGGCTAATGAACAGACATTGATTGAATGGATAGTGGGGCCCTGGAAACTAACATTGCTACCACTCCCTTAAAATACAAATATAACTGGTTGTATTGAAAATAAAATGGTGTGCATTTTGGACAAAGTAAAATATGAAGTATGTTTGGATTAGGGAAGGGCCCCATGACTTGTCTTGCTGGGGGCCCCCAAAACTCTAAAGCCGGCCCTACGCATGTTCAGGTTAAAAACAAGCTTTGATGTCATGTAGACCTCTGTTTGTATACCAGTCAGTCTGAGAGGTGTAAACACTGGCCTAAATAGCTTCTGCCAAAGAACACCAGGTGGAAGGAGTTGCTGTTGTGACTGGGCTTCTCTACTAGGACTATAATGCCCTGCCCCCCAACCCCCCAACTTAAGCCAGTTCTACTTTTATAGGCACATGATTTGACTGACAACAGGAACTTCCTGTTTGGGAGCAGGAAGTGAGTGATCACAGAGCCACCAAAGACTCACCATCCTAGAAGGGAAAGAGTAGCTCTCTGTCCTCCCCCTAGCTGCTGGAGGTCTGCCTCTGAGCAAGTAAGGAGACTACTGAGAAATACAGGATCTTTTTGTCTCAGAACAGGAAGATCAGGAGCTTAAAGGGCACAGAGGCAGTAAGTAAGTAGGGGGAAAAATAAATAAACAGAGGAAAGAGTAAGTATTCCAAACAACAGTGTAGGGACCAGAAATAAGACATGATAGGAGTGGTGTGGCACAGTGGCTGTGGAGCAGCAGTATTCCGGGAGACGTTCTGGAAGATGCGGTGCTGTCCCATCTGCAGGCACCTCACTGGGCTGAGGGAGGAGGTTGCTCATCTCCAGGCTGAGTTGGCTAGGAATTGTGGGACCTTGGTCCCTTCCAGGGACCACCAGGGCCACTGCCGTTGCCTCAGAGGTTGCCAAGAAAGAGGAGCGGTTGGACCACACTGGGCTCAGGGGGGTTGAGGGTGGTGGAACACGGGTGCATCCCTCCAGGTGTACCTCTCCACAATTCATATACTGTTCTGGCAAAGTGTGGTTCCTCTATGGAGGCACCCACAGTGGAGACCAAGGAGGATGCTGGGAACCTCCACAAAGGAGACCCACAGGAGGGTGGCATGGGACTCCACAGGGGAAGGAGACAACTCCTGGTGGGGGGGGACTTCATTGTTAGGAAGGTAGAACTGGGGGAGGAAGGGGAGAGGAAGGTAAGGTGCCTGCCTGGCACCATGGCTTGAAGGGACAGGGAGCAAATCCTCAAGATCGTTGGAGCAGCTGCACAGGGGAGGAAGCTGGATGTCATTGTCCACCTAGGGACAAATGACCTGGCTAAGAAAGGGATCAGAGCAGTGCAGGCAGAGTTTGTGGAGCTGGGGAAGGGCCTTAGACAAGTAGCATGTATGGTAACCTTCTCAGAGGTGCTGCCTGTCTATGGTGTAGGTGAGGCTAGGGTGCTCCAAACCATAGGATTCAATTAGTGGCTGAAAAACTGGTGCAGAGCTCAGGGATTTATCTTCATTGGGGACTGAGAGTCCACCTGGAGTGATGCAGGTCTATACTGGTGTGATGGTCTGCATCTGTCCAGGAGGGGAACCAGGATCCTAGGCGATAGGTTTAAATGCTTCATTGGCAAGCATTTAAACTAGCCAAGGGGGGAGGCACTGGAAAGGAGCAGGGAAATCCTAACCCCCCCCCCAAAGAATCAGGGTAGAAAGTGAGGTAAACACCAAGTTAGAGATGTCAATAGGGAAAAGGGCAGGGGTAAATGCAGAAAGTGACAAAGGCAATAAGGACAGGGATGGGGCAAAAAAGGGTAAAGCTATCAGGAAATGGAGGGTAATGAGTACCAATGCCCATAGTCTGGGCAACAAGCTCCCGGAAATGGTGGCCTAGATGGAAAAGAGATGCCTGGATATTGTAGCAGTCACAGAAACATGGTACACAGAGAACCATGACTGAGATGTTAACATACCAGGGTACACAAGCTACAGGAGAGACAGGGAAGGGAGAAGAGGGGGAAGGTTAGCTCTCTATGTAAGGGAAAGGATAAAAGCAACTGAACAAAAGAGTAAACAGAGAGGAGAGGAGGTACTGTGGGTCACCTTAGAGACTGGAAATGGCACCACAATCTGCAGAGGGGTTGTATACAGACCCCCATGTCAGGGGGAGAGAATGGGCAAGGATATGATAGAAGGCATCCTCAGGATAGCAGAGAAAGGGGAGATACTATTGATGGGAGACCTGAATATGCCAGATGTTAACTGGTGCACCTTTCCTGCAGCCACATCAGAGAGCAGAGCCATTCTCGATGCCCTACAGGTGACATGCCTCAGACAGTTAGTTTTGGAACCCACTCGTGAGGGAGCAATCTTACACCTTGTACTCTCAAATGGAGACAGTAAGAGGATCTCAGATCTAGAAGTGGGTAGCCAACTGGGAACAATTGACCACCAAACAGTATTGTTTATGATATACTCAGTTACAGAGTCAAACAATACAAAAGTGAGGGCACTTGACTTCAGGAGGGCTGACTTTGGCAAGATGGGAGAATTCCTTAGAAAAGCACTAGCAAACAGGCTAGAACGAGGGGTGGAGCAACAATGGGGAAACATCAAAACTGCCATCACACAAGCAACAAATCTTTGTGTGAAGCAAATAAACAAATCAAAATGAAAGAAAAAAACGCTATGGTTCTCAAAAGAGGTGGCGAGGAAGGTCAGGGAGAAAAAGACAACATTCAGGAAGTATAAGGGAACACGGAAGGAGCAAGACAGACAGCTGTACCAGTTAAGGCAAAAGGAAGCTGGGAGGGAAGTCAGAATAGCAAAGGCCCAAACTGAGGAAAAGATAGCCAACTCAGTTAAGAAGGAGGATAAAACCATTTATAGGTACATCAGGGAGCATAGAATGACAAAGGGAGGGATAGTGAGGCTGAATAGAATGGACGGTGGGTGGGCATGGAGGGACAGTGAAAAAGCAGGGATACTGAATGAATACTTCTGCTCAGTATTCACAAAAGAGGAAGAGAGAGAGAGAGAGAGAGGTGCCTAATCCAGTTAACAGAAGCACTCTCGATAGGGGGGTCGATCCCAGTCCTTTCACAGAAGAAAGGATTCTGGAAGAACTCTTAAAACTGAAGGTGGACAAAGCAATGGGGCCTGATGGAATTCTCCCCAGAATACTAAAAGAATTAAGTGGAGAACTAGTGAAACCACTGACTACCCTTTTCAACAAATCATGGGAGGATGGTGTGGTACCTGAGGACTGGAGGAAGGTGGATGTGATTCCCCTTCACAAAAGTGGGACCAAGACAGAGGCAGGAAACTACAGACCTTTCAGTTTGACCTCTGTGGTAGGGAAAATGATGGACTCACTTCTGAAGGAAAGAATTGTTAAGTACCTAGAAGCCAGTGAGGCACAGGACCCAAGGCAGCATGGGTTCACAGCGGGAAGGTCATGTCAGACGAAGCTAATCGATTTCTTTGACTGGGTGACCAAAGTAGTAGACCAGGGAGGG
Organism: Neoceratodus forsteri; assembly: GCA_016271365.2. Lineage (NCBI taxonomy): Eukaryota > Metazoa > Chordata > Ceratodontiformes > Ceratodontidae > Neoceratodus > Neoceratodus forsteri. The sequence continues at coordinate 367,822,870 of CM057453.1, read as the reverse complement.
GCTGTGGACATGGCCTATCTAGACTTTAGCAATGCATTTGACACAGTCCCACACAAAAGATTAATAGTGAAATTAACCAGCCTGGGAGTGCTCGCAGGATGGTAGCCTGGGTAAAACATTGGCTGGACAACAGGACACAGAAGGTAACTGTAAATGGAGTCCACTCTGAAGAAAGAGGGGTTACTAGTGGGGTACCACAGGGTTCAGTACTGGGTCCAGTCCTTTTTAATGTCTTTGTAAGTGACATTGCAGAGGGACTGGAAGGAGAAGTATGTCTCTTTGCAGATGACACAAAGATCTGCAACAGGGTTGATACACAAGGAGGCATGGAAAGGATGAGAAGGGACTTGGCAAGGTTGGAGAAATGGTCAGAAGTATGGCAGCTAGGATTCAATGCAAAGAAGTGCAAAATAATGCACCTGGGAAACAAAAACCTAGAGGAAGATTACTCAATGGGGGGGGGGGGTGTAGTAACAACAACAAAAATGGAAAGGGACCTCGGGGTAATCATATCAGATGACCTTATGGTTATCAAGCAATGTGAGAAGGCAGTAGGGAGGGCTGGGGGGATACTGGGATGTATAGGGAGAGGTGTCACCAGCAAAAAACAGGAAGTTGTTATCCCCCTGTGCAGACAGTTGGTGAGACCCCATCTGGAGTATTGCGTCCAGTTCTGGAGATTCCATCTCTGCATGGACATGGACAGGATGGAGGCAGTCCAGAGGAGGGCAACTAAAATGGTGCAGGGTCTGCAACGGATACCATACGAGGAGAGACTAAAGGAGCTTAATATGTATACCTTTGAGGAAAGGAGGGAGAGGGGAGACATGATAGAAACTTTTAAGTACCTCAGTGGAATCAACAAAGTGCAAGAGGGTAGCATCTTCCAGGAAAAGAGATGTGCAAGAACAAGGGAACACAATTTGAAGACAGAGTGAGGACGGTTCAGGGGCAATATGAGGAAGTATTTTTTCACAGAGAGGGTGGTTGACATATGGAACAGCCTTCCTGAGGATGTTGTGGGATCTAAAACTGTGAGAGAATTCAAGAATGCATGGGACAGACATAAGGCAATTTTTGTGGTGGGTAGGAAGAAATAGGCTGTTGGTAAACTAGGATCTGCAGCTTATCCTGTAGGTAGGGAAATGGGCAGACTAGGTGGGCCAAGCAGTCCTTATCTGCCGTCAGAGTCTATGTTTCTATCAAGACCAATAGCAGCAAATCAACCTAATCCTTTCCAGGCTGCATTGCGAGTATGGTCTTTGACTGTTGTGATAGGGAATACTTTTATACCTTTAAATGCTCACCAGTTTTTCTTTTAGAGTCTGTCCTATATTCTAATATCTGTTACTCCTTTTGTTGTTAAATTAATAATCTAATATTTTATTCCATTTCTAGCAATACTACACCCCTCTCTCCTCAGTAGTTATTGCTGTCAGTTTTTATACTACCTGGATATTCCAGGAAGACTATTCCAGGCCTTTCAGATGAACAGCACAGAATAGCATGGCTAATGTAATGCTAAGCCACAGAAATGAGAAAAGGAAGAGAAAGAGAGCAGTAGCTGATGAGGTGAAAGGAACCCAATCTAGATTTGATGGCACTGAAAATTTCGGTAATTTATCAAAAATTTCTCAAAACATTATTTTTTTTAAACACCAGGAGAGAAACACTAAGCGGAAGCTTGTTTTGTTTACAGGTGTGACCTGGAAAGCATAAGGAAGTTAAGTGATTTGCTCAGGGTCACACAGTATGCAAGTGTGGGCTGTGGGATTCAAACCCAGGTCAGCAGCTCAGAGCCTTTAACCACTGTGCTATACTGCCTCCATGCTACATATCACATATCATGCTATCTACCATGTATTTTATTTATTTATTTATTTGCTTTTGTTTACTGGGTAAGTCACACTAGACAGCCAAGTGCCTATTTTCAGGTGCGACCCGGGAGATGACTGACATGGAAAAAAAGATGTTATTTAACAGCATAGAATAGTTTGATACCACTTTTAAAAACTTCTCTGACATTACAAATAACTTTAGAGTAGGAGCAATGAGAGGGACAGTAGCACATCTTAGAATGACAGGTGATATTTGTAATTACATCTCATCCACCATTACTGGTGTAGTTTATATATTTATTTATTTATTTGTTTGTTTATTTGTTTATTTATTTATTTATGTATGTATGTATCTATTGTAAGAGTTGTACCAAAAAGGCCACCTGATGCAAAATAGCCAGTTGTCAGAGATGTCCTTGTAGTCACTCAATGTGTGAGCTAAGCTGTGTACACAGGATTGAAAGCCCCCTGAACGCCCTTTCTAACCCCACCCAATGTTAACACACACTAAAATTTAAAATATTTAAATCTAAATCAAACAAACCAAAAATAATAATCATGATGTAATTTAAATAATGTTGTACACAATGCAATATCAACAACAGTTCTTAATAAATCAAGCGAATCACAGTCCAGGCAATGCCCTTCTCAGTCATAAAAGGGGTGGGGTTCAGGGTGGGGCTTGGGGTGTGGTTTAGTATTAGGTTTTCGTCTCATCCAAAGATGGCAACCCTACTAGATATGGAGGGCATTGATGGAGGCATTGGACACAGGGGAGTTGTTTACTTGTGGTGGAGCCTGCTATGGAAGGGAATGGGGGACCTACTCGCCAACAGGGAATGCTTTTTTTTGTGGTGTTGCCTTGTATGGAAGGGCATCAGAGGGCTACCAGACTCTAGAAAGTCCTTTACTTGTGGTGGCGCCTGGTATGAGATTAAAGTGGGGGATCACTGGAAATCAGTGAATTCTTTATTTCTGGTTGGGGGCTGCTGTGGGTGGGCATGGGTGGGTCGGGTGGACACCGAGACAGCTGCTTTCTTTTGGAGGCACTAGATATGGGAGAGTGGGGAGACCACTAGAGAAGCGAGCAAAAGTTGTTTTTTTTGTTTTGTTTGAGGTCTGATACGGGTAGGCAAGGCTACTCAATCTAGCCTCTTATCACCACAGAAAAAAATACTAAACAGATGAAATAGGACTGAAAGAGAAGGAGGGGATATGGGGTTGGAGGGGGAGGAGGTACTGTTTGATGGTGGGGGAATCTTCTACTGTATTGATAATGGTGATTGCAGCACTGCTGACAAACAGAATTAATTAGTGTGGCTGTGATATTGAAATGTTTTGATCTCTGCACAACAGGAAATGCTGTTTTTAGGGTGGGGCCCGCTTTGGGAGGACATGGGGAGGCCATAAGACACTATAGGAATGCCTTACTTGTTGTGGCACCTGATTTTGGAGTCATTGGACTACTGGGAATCATTTTTTTGTTGTTGTGGGGCTACATGTCATCCCCCAAGTGGGACTGTGCAAGGTCCCAGTGTTGAAATCTATATGAGGCTGGTGTCAGGGAGGTGTTACAGTAATAGGTAGGGATTCAGTTGAGAACCCACGGACACCACAAAATGCATTTTGTATAAATCTACCATGTCACGGGGGTTAGGTGAAACCCATTTACAATAGGCTATGCAGTTTGTTTGATGGTGCTTGGTCTCATAGGGTGGTGGGCAGCCCCTGGACACCAGATCATGCTGTTTGTTGGATGATACTAGGTATTGCAACACCCACTACCACCCCACAGACAGCATTCCCCTATGTCTGAGGTCTCACTTCCATCCTTTGAGACCCAGTGCCATCTAAAAAACAGTATTGGGGGGCGTGGTCTGGCCACCAGCGCAATGGCTGCTTAAAGTCAGAGCTCTCTTCCATCTGGCTGCAATCTGTCCTCTGGCTCCTTGATCCTGGGATATCCAGACCCCTAATCTACGTCCAATGTTTGAGTAATCCCCCTCTAACCAGACGGTGCCCTTAGTTTGTGGATTCCGACATTATTTTCTGTTTTTGAAGTGCCAGTTATCCGTAAGGTATTTCATTCACCTAGGCACATAGGCCCTTCATAGATTTGGCAGTTCATCGGTCTCCCTACAGCATAACACCTCCAGCCTACCCTCTATTTCTGCTACCTGTTACCTGCAATGGGAGAATACTCCTCCCTCCTGACCATTGCTATCCCAGTCAAGTTTGGCATAGAGATGGCCACTCAGGGATCTCCTACCTACCCTCTGCTTGGTGCTTTGTCCACTGCTCAACCAGTATCAGTGGGTGACTCATTGCAGTATATCACAAGAATACTAGAAGCCCTCCTTACCAGGGTCGACGACATGAGTTTATCCCTTACTGGGACTGCAGCGGAGGTGCAACAGCTCCAGGATCATGTGAATGTTGCTGAACAAAGTGCTGAGGGCTGTGAGCAACAGCAAGCTAAGATGTGGCACAGTTTACAGTGCCCCAAAGAGAAGCTGGTGGCCCTGTGGGACAGGGCTGAAGACCAAGAAAATAGGGGGCTTCAAAATAATCTGCGCATTATCGGCATCCCCAAGGGCATCGAAGGGCAATCCATGGAGAAGTTTCTTAACGAGACGATCCCTCTGATGCTGGGTGACCACTGGAGGGGGCCCATAGAGGTTGAACATGCACATTGGGTCACTGGGTGGAAAGAGAAGTCAGGGCAGACCCCCAGACTTATAGTGGCCTATCGCCTCCGATATTCAATGAAGGAGAGAATTCTGAGAGCAGCAAGGGACTTGGGCAAGATGCACTGGCAGGGAGCACATATCTCCTTCTTAAGAGACTTTACCCAAGAGACAGCAGCAAGATGCAGAGCATTTAGCCCCCTGAAAAAGTTCCTGCATCAACACAGCTTTTGTTTTAAGTTCAAAGGACTTACTAGCTTACATGTTGCAAAGAAGGGCAAAGAAATTGTATCTGATCATCCCAGTGACATTAAGTGATGGATCTGCAACTTCAGGCCTGATCTTCCTGTGCCTACTACATTTCCCAGGTGACTGTGGGACCCCAGTAAGGTACAATCCTCTCCTAGGAACCAAAATGCTGCCCAGAGGGTTCCGGAGGACTGCTATTCAGTTGGACCTGTATCTTCACAATATGTTCCCCTAATCTGCAAGACTCAGCCTTGGAGGTTTCCCATGAGAAGACTCCAGCTTCATCTGCTCCGGGAACCCCCTCTGTGTCCCCTCAGTATCCTGGCTCTACATCTCTGCATAGACAGCGGGCCAGAAGTGGTCAACATCAATATCCTGATCTGCAGCTGAATGCACCTCCTGCTAAAATACCCAGAGATGACTCCTCGATTGACTCTGCACCATCCCTAAATGTACCATCAGAATTACCTGCCATGGAGAGTGAGAGTCAGGTGGACTGTGCAGACTTTCTTCACTTGTGGAAGCTGTAGACCTCTATACTTCTGTGAAACCGGGTCTGATCAGTTATGCAGCAGCTGTTCTAGCTACACCACCTAGCTCCACTGAAGCCCTCCCCCTGGGTCCCTCCCAGGCAGGTCAAAGGACAGACTGGCTGGCTCTTGGACACTGTTCAACTGTTGTTCCCTGCTCACCCAATGGCCATACTTTTTGGCTTTTCAGTATGCCTGCAGGGCAGAGGCTCCCAGTAGCCCACGGCCTAGTTTTTTCAGCCGATTGTTATTTGTTCTCTGATGGTAGGGGTGGATGGGGGGTTGGGGTAGGCTGGTTCACCACCCGACCCCTCCCATACCCACTCTCTGTGCTCCCATTTGGTGTGCAAGGCCTATTCAGACCAATGCATACTACTGGCCGTGAAGGCCCGGTTAGTGACCAGTGGTTTTCACCCATGTTACTATATCCATGGTCCTTTTTAGCATGGCTCTGCCTCCCCCCCTCCATCTTGCATGTCCTGTTCTCAGGGGAAACTTTAGTATGGTTGAGCCACAGGCTGTAGGGAACCCTTGTGACTTCGGTCTTAATCTCCCTATGTCTTAACTTTGTCATCAAGCCTATACATATGTCAGTTGGAGGGATTGCCCCCCCTTATACCTCCTTTTATCCCTGACTTATCCCCTTCCCTCCACACCTAACCCTTCAGCCTCCGCCCTTCCCCTTCCCTCCCTCCCTTCCCCATACTACCCTCCTGGTGTTGTGGCACTCAATCCTGGAGATCCCATCAGTTAGGGAAGAGCCAAACTCTGTTGGTTTCAGTAGCACTCTCCCATTGTTGGGTTCTGGCGTTAGCATAGCCGAGGGATTCCTTATATAGGAACCTTCTTTCACTTTGAGCTCAGTGCCCTTAGTGTCTTTACACTTACCTTAGCTCTTGACACTGACCTTGTACAGCCTGGGGGTTGTTATGAGCCAGGCAAAGTTGTTAGGTGTTCTAAGCAAGGTCGATCTTTATTGTTTTCAGGTTTTCTGGTATTTACTGTGTTTTCTCTTTTTCCTCATGTTTATAGTTAATAGTTGAAATTTTTTCTCTTTTGATTATCTTCTGCTCAGTTTTGTATGTGTGCAGGACGTCATCTCAGTTTAGTTTGCTTACACTCTCCCACGCTTTGAGCAGCAGGCCATCCCCCGGAGGTTCTCAGTATAGCCTTCCAGTTTCACCCTCCTCTATGTCTCCTATTCCTTTATTGGACAGAGTAAGTACCTTTTAATTACTATTCTGGTTGGACAGCATGGCTAACCTCCTTGTCAAAGGTCTACAACTCATTTCGTGGAATGTCAAGGGGCTTCACCATCCCATCAAACGCAATAAGGTGCTGCAATATCTGAGGTCTTTACACGCAGACATAGCACACCTACAGGAGACACCTCTCCTGTGTAAGTCAGTGCCCAGGTTGAATAAGTCTTGGGTGGGTGTAGTTATTGCTAGCTTGGCCACATCTAAAACTAAAGGAGTGGCTATTCTCATCCAGCGTTCCTCTTAGTGGGCCATGGAGGAGGTTTGGACTGACTCACTGGGTCGACGGGTAGTAGTTTGGTTCTCCTCCCTGGGTGGCCACTGCTTCTGGGCAATGTTTATGCCCCTAATGATGACCATGTTGACTTTTTTCCTAGCCTCAGTCAGGCCCTATCCTCCCTATCCTCAGATGATCCCTCCATCCCCATCCTGATTGGGGGATTTCAATTTAGTGCATGACATATTTCTTGACAAATCCAAACCCTGCATTCTTGTCCCAGGGCCCATCTGGCTCTTCAGGAGTTGCAGGATGAATGGGGGTTGGCTGATATGTGGAGGCGGGACCATCCCTCACCTATTATTCCCCTGCACATGCCACCCACAGTCACATAGACTTCTGGTTGGCTAACGTAACTGTGGCTCAGGGGATCTCTTACAACAGAATCGGGAACATTGTCATCTCTGACCATGCCCCCATCCTGACCACTTACACCCTGACAGAGCAGAAGTCCTCTGGTACCAGCTGGAGATGCAACCCGTTCTTACTTAAAGACCCGGACTTTCATCAGATGGTGACTCAGAAAGCCAAGGATTACTTCTCAATAAACTCAGCCTACGGGGTCTCTCCAGGCACAGTATGGGAAGCCTTTAAGGCTGTCCTTCAGGGGTGCATTTTGCTTACACGGCCTCCAAGAACAAAGCCCGCAAGACTACTTTGGCTAGGTTGCAGGCAGAGTTCACTGAGTTGGAAGGCCATTTTAATGCATCTATGGTGGCCACTAGAGATGACTCCTTGACCTGGAAAATAGTGGGTCTGAAATATCAGATCAATTCTATCCTTCATCAGAAGGTAGAGTGGCTTCTGTTGAGGTCCAGACATGCCTATTGGGATGGGGGCAAGAAAGGGGTCTGATTGTTGGCCTATCGATTACAGAAACAGCAGGCCTCCTCCCATATCCATGCTCTATGGACCTGTTCAGGTGGCATAGCTACTGACCCCTTGGAGGTTAACAGTACTATGATGCTGTTTTATAAGACCTTATATCAGTCCCATTCCACTTCGTCCCCATCTCAGCTGGCACAAGGGATCAAGGAATTCTGTCAATCGTTCACTACACCAGGCCTCACTCCAACCCAAATAGCCCATCTAGATGCACTGATCACTACTGAGTAGTTGCTCCTTGCTTTATCGCAGATGGCTAAGGGTAAAGCACCTGGCCCTGATGGGATGTCAGTGGAGCTCTACCAAGTCTTGGAGGCTGAAATAGCTCATCAGCTGCTTTTAGCTTTACAAGAGACACACACAGTAGGAGTCCTCCTCCCAACCATGAGCGAAGCCCTCATTACTCTTCTTCCTAAGAAGTCGAATGACTCATTGGACTGTGCTAACAATCACCCTATTTCTCTCCTGTCAGTTGATACTAAAATTTTGGCTAAAATCCTGGCCACCAGGATGCTGAGCATGCTACCCTCCATAATTTACCCAGCCCAAGTGGGTTTTATGCAGGGGGAAGTCTGGTGTTGATAATACCAGGTTATTGTTAAACCTTAAATGGCTAGCGTCCCGCTCGTCCCTTCCCATGGCTGCACTCGCCATAGACATCACCAAAGTTTTTGATTCAATTGAATGGGACTACTTACATGAGATACTTTGCCTGTATGGCTTTAGTCCCCAGTTCCGTCAGTGGATAGCCATGCTTTACAGCTCCCCCATGGCCAGTATTTTAACCAAAACCAACATCTCCTCCCCATTTCCTCTACATAGAGGTACACGCCAAGGGTGCCCCCTATCCTCTCTTCTCTTTTTAGTTGCACTTGACCCTCTGGTGCGTGCGTTCATAGCCTCCAACATGTTTTCCAGCATTGAGGTGGCGGGGGTCTCCTACTTAGTGGCTGCGTATGTGGATGACCTGCTACTCACCCTATCCCAGCCCCAACAATCGGTACCAGCAGTGCTGTCCATTTTGGAGAACTTTGCTGCATTATCTGGGTTACAAGTTAACCAAAAGAAAACTACCCTTGCTCCACTGAATACCACCTGTACTAAGGCCTGTCTCCAAGGTACTGAGCTGGTTTGGGCTGCCCAGGGTTTCTCCTATCTTGGGTTGTATGTCCCCACCAGATGGTCAGAGCTGGAGTTGGCAAACTTCCCTCCACTCCTGGCACAACTATCTATCAAAATGGAGAGATGGTGCAAACTCCACTTATCCTTTCTGGGTAAGGTTGCTGTGATCTGGATGCTTTTCCTACCTAGAGTTATGTACTTATTTAACAACCTCCCAGTGCATCTCTTCCCTAAGCTATTTGCCTCCCTTGAACAGCTTATGTTCCAGTTTCTGTGAGAAGGGTGGCCTCATAGGTCGGGTAGGCAGAAGCTGAGAGTGCACTGGACATGGGGAGGTTTGGGTATCACCTGGTTCCTGGGCAGCCACCATGCTTGCGTGGCAGTGCAGGCCACTAAATGGTTCATTCTTACACCTTTTGGTTCCCCTGCCTGGGTTCGGGTTGAGGCCAGCTTGGTGCATGACACCGCCCTTAGAACATTGTTAACTTCCAAAGCTCTTTCCTGTAAAGGATTGTCCCCACCTATGTTGGAGACAAGGAGGGCATAGCACTTAAGTAAGTCCCTCTCTCATACCCCCCGCAAGGCTTGGACTCCTCTATTCTGATATGCCCCCCAATGGCATAATAATTCTATAACTGCGGGTGGTTCACCTCTGTACTGGCTCTCCTGGGAGGCCCAAGGTGTTCTCCAGGTGCATGATCTCTATATCCCCAATTCAATGACTCTGCTATCATTAAAGCAGCTAAGGGAAAAATTCAGTCTCCCAAGCAAAGACTTTTGGAGGTATCTCCAAATACGTAGTATTATCAATGGACTTAGAACTCGTCATAGTCTGGACACTAAATGGAACTGGCTTGACTCACTACATAAATCTCCCTCTGCCTGTGGCCTAATCAGGTGGTTTTACAAGATCTGGAGAGATTCCCAACAGGACCCCTCGGCCACATGTAGTCTTAAGTGGATGGCTGACCTGGGTGAAGTAATATTTGAGGGCACTTGGGCCCACTATATTAAGGGGTCCCACCTTTTTTATAGGAACACCAAGAGCCATTTCCTTCAACTCAAGATTTTACTATGTCGGCACCGTATGCCAGCAATCTTGCACTCAGTGGGGATACTGGGGCACTCCAACTGCTGGCGATGCCAGCAACCTGGGGCCCACCTATTACATGTCCTGTGGGCATGTTCTCGTCTCACCTCCTTTTGGGCCTTTGTGGCTACAGACTGCTCCAGGGTGATAGGTTCCCCTATTTCCATCTCAGATCCTAAACTGCTTCTTGGGGGATACCTCCACTCTGACTGCTTTACCCAATCCCCACCATGAGTAGCTGATGCTTGCCCTTCTTGAAGCCAAAAGCTTATTGTTAATGTACTGGATGCAAGTGGCCTTGCCCACTTGAGCAGCCTGGCATGCAGCCCTGACAAGATTGTCCCTATCTGAATGTTTATCTTACTCCTATAGTGGGTGTATGGATTTATTTTTTAGTAGGTGGGAGGCATATCTTCACTTGTCCCTGTGCAGAGTTCACACCCCGCCTAGTAACCCCCCACATTGAGATGCCAACACGGTTAACCCCCCTTATACACGCCTGCTGGCCCAAGCCCTTAATTGGGAGACTGTAAGCAGTTACATGACTTTTATGTAACCCAGTGTTTGCAGGTCCTCTCCTAACTTATATTTGACTATGTCTGATCCTCTGAGATTTTGTGTTTTAGATATCTGGCTGTAATTGGAGAAGTGCTGTATTATTGTATGTTAGCCCTGCTCTGCCCTTTCCTGTGCGATTATTACTGCTGTAAATTACTGAGCTTCTATATAAAAGTTAATAAAATATTCTATGATTAAAAAAATTATAAATAAAAATAAAATAAAAAACAGCATTGCATTGTGACCTCTGGTTCATCTCCACCCTCTGAGACATGGCACCATTACAGAATAAGCATTCCTTGATGTCCATGGGTTCATTTCTGGTGGCAACTGTTATCAGAGTGAGTTGTGGACCCTTTTACAATAGGCAATGATGTTTCGTGAGGTGGGTCTTGTTTGGGAGGGCATGGAGAGGCCATAATATAGAAAGGAAAAGCTTTACTTGTTATGTTGCCTGGTTATAGAATGAATTACGGAAAATATTACTGTGTGTACATTAACACAGTAATACAAGAAAAATATAACCAACCAGAAAGACTGCCTTTTTTTTTCCTAGTTAATGTACATACACCACAAATACACCCCTCCCCAAAGCACACTTCACAGTACACAGACTGACTGTTCTAAATTAGCTTTCAAAATCCACACACAACAATAAACACTCGATGATATGAGCACAGAAGGGTTTTCTACAATCGATGTACTAAATTTTGAGCAAAGAAAATGACTCAAAAAGGCATTTTAAACATTTTTTTGAGGTTTGAATCGCAGAACTCTGAGTGCAAACTGTCACCAGCTACCACTACACACACACTACCCAGGCCAGACCTGAGGCTGTGCAGAACAATCTAGAGCCCATGTGACCTGCAATCCCATGAATCACTGCAGAATTTCATTTGGAGGTCAATAAGAAGGTGAAGTGAGGCGAATTACATTGATTTCAATGTACTTCGCCTTAAAATTGGTGGAGAAGTGGTTTAGGGAAGGCGGAATAACGTAAAGTCATTGGTTTCAATGGACTTCATGTTCTTCATTATGAAGTGAAGTAATCCACTTCACAATGCGGAGTATTTCGCGGATTCTGCGTTACTCCGTGAATCACTTTGCAGTTGGGGCCACTTCACCCACCACTACTTACAGTACTGTAATTCACATGCTGTACAGGAAGGAACATGAATGCCTATGGCTGCACTTCCCCGATGAGTTGAGCCTGTATCATAAAACTCTTCAATTTAAAAACTCTTATTAAAGAGTACAGTGGTGGGGTGGTGAAGCCTGAAGAGGTACTACAAAACAGGCTTACAATACATCCAAGTAACTAGTAAAAAAAATGTATTTTGTGGTTTGTGACGTGATCGTGAATCGTGGTTTGTGACTGCATTTATGACCGTGATGATGAAGAACGTGATTTGTGTCATGAGTGACTCATGATGATGGTCCTGACTTAAAAATGCATATTAATGAGAACAATGTTCATGCAGAATTATGCACCACACCAGTCCAGTACTCTGAAGGGAAGCCAAAGAAACAACTGTGACTTAAGTTACGTATGGAGATTGGGCCCTAAAGAGATGGAAATGCACAGACAGATTAAGATTGCACTGAGCACTGAAGAGATGTAGACACAAAGGCAAAGCACCTAACCAGTGCTCACCATCAGAAATTCAAATCTGGAAAAGAATACCTTTGACGGTTGAGGGCCGCGGGGGGTGGGGCAGTGTACTGCAGTAACAGTAATTAGTGATAGTACCAGTAAAGATACCACAAAGAAGTACAAAAATCATGCAGCTGCAGTGGGTAGCAGGTTCACATTGCAAAATTACTATGTGGCACAATAAAAGGTATCTGATTTGATGACACGCGTCACACACATACTCACACACACACTAAATAATGCGAGCAAATTGAAAACTTCAGTAATATAACCATGTATTTTAAACAAACTAAAATTATGCACTGCTGCACCACAACAATCAGCAAAAAAATGTCAAGAATTATTGACAATATTACTGTGTGTACATTAACACAGTTATACAAGAAACATATTACCAAAACAGAAAGAACTGTCTTTTTCTCCAAATTAATCTACCTACACCACAGATACGCCCCTCCCCCAAAGCACACTTTCACTGTCTCTCAGTACACAGATTGAATGTTATACATTAACATTCAAAATCCATACACAAACAATAAATGCTCGATGATATGAGCACAGGAGGGTTTCCTGCAACTGATGAACTAAGGTTTCAGCAAAAAAAATTACTCAAAAAGGCTTTTTTAATAGCTTTTAGAAGGTTTGAATCACAGATAGCTCTCAGATCAGAATGTCTCCTAAAGCTTCCTATACACGCTACCCTGAACTGAGGCTGTGCAGGACATTCTAGAGCCCATGTCACCTGGAATCCCATGAATCACTGCAAAATTCACCTTTGGAGCTTAAAAACAAGGCAAAGTACATTGTTTTCAGTGTACTTTACCTTAAAATTAGTGGAGTAGTGGTTTGGGAAGGCGGAGTAATGTGAAGTCATTGCTTTCAATGGATTTCACGTTACCCATCATAACGCGAAGTACTCCGCTTTGCATTGCGGAGCACTCCACGAATTCGCTTTCACTCCACGAATCACTCCGTGGAGCGAATCGAGGCCACTTCGCCCATCTCTAGCCTTAGTGTAGCTGGCTGTGTGTGTACAAGCTGAGCAAGGGCATGCTTGCAAAATTAATCATTGGCTTGTTCCATCCAGATTGGTGAGAGGGAGAGAGAGAGAGAGATAGAGAGAGAGAGTGTATTTGGGACCAAGGAGACAATTTGCAGCTGGACAGAAGGGAATGATATATATGTTTTTTGTGTTAAGGTCTGGTAAAGGTGCTGGGTCTCAGAGTGGGTGGGAGGCCCACAGACAATGGGGAATGCTTTCTATGTGATGGAGCTATGTCTCCAAGGGGGGGGGTGGACCCCATGGACACCCAGGATTGCTTCTTTGTGATGGACCCATGTCTCAAAGGGTGGTGTGGACCCAATGGCCACCAGTGAATGCATTTTGTGTCAAGGTGATGGGTCTCAGAGAGTGGTGAAAAACTACAGAATGCTACCCACTTCAGCTCGTCAACCCCCCCATCTGCATCATCCCATCATCCCTTGGTTTTCCCATCCACATGTTGTGTTGCACATGCAAGAAGTTCTGCAGTTTTTTCATTCATGTGTGACCACAGACCAGTACACCACTCATGCTTCCACCCAGGGGGCAGTCATTCAGTGGGAACACTGGTCATCGATGCATAGGGGAGGATATCTGTCCACCAGACACTCAGTTCTCTACCACCACACCCAAGCCATGGGGGACCACTCAAAATGCAATGAATTATGCAATGAATTATTATTTTATAGTGTATTTTAAACAATCTCATGTTTTGTATATATACTAAATTAAGATACTCTTACTTGAAATGTGATAACCCCTCTTTTGTAAGTGATAGTTGAATGTGTTTGAAAGTGTCTTTCTTGATATGTCATTCTTTTTTGAATTTTTATTTTATTTTATGCTTTTGGTAACTGGATAAGGCCCATTAGGCACAAATGCCTGTTTTCAGGGGCGACCCGGAAACATTGTCAAGTTTTTGTACCTTTTATCTTATGTAATCATCAGCTTATACAGGACAACTTTGTAAAACAGGGCCTTGCAGTCCTAAACGTTTATCTCCTGTTAAAAAATAAACATTTTATCTATCTATCTTTATCAAAATAAAGGCCTCTAGCGTATAAAGACGAAAGGCATGGATGCTTTAGCCCTCCACTCCACTGTGCTGGATGCAAAATATACTCGTGATTATTAATGTGAAATGTTCCATTCTATATGTTTCATGTGTTTTTCTAATGTTACATATTTTCCATTATTTTCTGTCTATCAATGGATATTTCCAAGCTATTTCAACAGAAGCATAGTGACAACGAACACTCAGTCTTCATTCAGTTTCCATACAGAGTGAGGAATGTTATGTTCTGATTTTGTTCATCCACAAGTAGTTTGCACCGGTTAGTGCGTCACTGGATGTTGATGATAAAAACAGTTCAGCTTTAAAACAATAAAAAAAATAAGAATACTTTGTTTATATGTTGACACCCAGTTCTACTTGTACAGCAGTTATTTGTTCATGTTATTAGTTCCTGTTATAGACTGTTAGAAATATGTTATGATATAAAAAAATCAATCAATGTTGTCTACTTTTGGTGTTAGTTTGGGGTTACATTTTAGTCCTCATAGTGTCTGTGGTAGTAAACCAGTTCACAATTGCATTGTATGTGAATTTCTGGTGTGCCTTTGGGTTTTACTTCAGTCCATGCAGTGTCTGTGATAGTACTCCAGTTCTCATATTGTTGCTGTGAAAATGAGGTTTTAATATGTCAAAGCCTCATTTTGGTAATTGTCCTAAGTTGTGCTGAGAGGTAGCCATCTGGTGTGAATTCATCCATGAATGGATGCTTGTTAAAAATGGGATATTATTACAAAAGGTCTGACTGAGGCTATGGATCATGTACAAAGACACAGAGTAAGAAGGGAGGTCAAAGGAGCACAGTTAGTTGAATTGGGAGGTCATGGAAGGGGTGAGGACCAAGAGAAAAGCATTTCAGAGGCTTATAAAATTGAGAGGAGGAGACAACAGAGGAGTATTTGGAGAAGTCCAGAGAGGTGACCAAGCTGGTTAGCGCAGCCAAGGCATCCAAAGAGCTGTGACTAACATTGTGCATTAAGGATGGAGAAAAGGACTTCTTCAGACACATTAGCTAGCGAAGGAAAAACAAGGTCTAGATTGTGTGGATTAGTATGGACGTGGAGGGGTGGAGCAGGGGGAGGAGCAGGCAGAGGCACTAAATGAATACTTCTGTTTTGTGTTCACAAAGGAGAAAGGGGGCAGATACTGCATGGGATTTGTGGAGTGTGTAGGGGGAGGGGCTCAGGTAAAATAGCATGCACATATGTAGTACTCAAGTATTCATCAGGTCAGTGCAAATCTCTGGTCACTATAGTAAGGTAAAACACTATATGGTTATTACTGGGTAACATCATGTGGCATAAACACACTAAAGGGTAGTGAAAATGCCAACTGATGTTATCCAGTCATAACCCCATAGTCATTTACCTTGCTAATTTCTTATTCCACTTGGCTGTTCATGTCAGCCAATGCCTAGAACCGCATACACATATGCAGTTCTCAAGTTTTCATGAGGTCATTGCAAGCCTCTGATCATCACAGTAAGGTAAAACACTATTTGGTTATAACTGGGTAACATCAGGAGGCATAAACACACACTAAAGGGTGGTGAAAATGCCGACTAATGTTATCCGGTCATAACCCCATATTAATTTTCCTTGCAATTCTGATATTCCACAGACCTACATTTTGTATTTTCATATCACTTTGTGTCCTTCTGTAGGAAAGCTCCTGATCGGACATCTTACTGATTGGCAAGAACACTGTCTCGTGGAGGCCTAGTCTGAGTTTTTGGAGATTTTCGAACATTAGTTTATTAACTTATCAAGGTCAGTTCAATGCATTACATTTGAACATATGAACATACAAAAATGCCGACAGAAACATGCCTCATGGTCTGTCGAGTCTGCTTGATTGTGCAGCTAGCCCCTCAATTTGCTGTTGCCCCATCCTCCCCTGCCCTCATCATAATTACCACCCCCAACTCTGTAACATCCCCTCTTAAATCCTCCCACCACTGTACAGGATACCACCACTTCAGGCAGAGTATTCCATTTGTCTATCACCCTTTCTGTGAAAAAAATGTCTCCTGATTTCCCTCCTGAATCTACCCACCTCCAATCTCAGCTGATGACCTCTCATGTCTCTCCCTCTTCTAACCTGGAAAATCCCTTTTGTATTAGTCTTGTTTATCCACTTCAAGTATTTAAAGGTTTTAATCATATCCCCCCCTATCCCTTCTCTCCTCCAGTGAATACATGTTCAGCTCACCCAGTCTATCCTCATATGATTTTCCCTCTAATCCCTGGATCATCTTTGTCACCCTATGCTGTACCACCTCTGATAATATATCCTTCTTCAGGAATGGGTGTTAGTACTACATACAGTACTCCATGTGAGATTTGACCAGTGACCTATACAGGGGAAGGATCACCTCCCTGATTTGTTCATACCCCATTATAAGCACCCCTAGATCTTTTTCCTTCTTGGTGCTTTCCAACTGTACCCCTCCCATCTGATAGCTCTACCCTGTATCCTAACTCTGAAGTGCAGTACCTTGCACTTCTTGGCATTGAACCCCAACTGCCATGTTTCCAACCACTCCTGTAGTTTGGTCACATCTTCCTGCAGCCCGTTCTACCCTTTGATGTCATCTATCATTGCTCCCATCTTGGTATTGCCTGTGAACAGACATGTTGTTGCTCCTGCTATGGGAGGACTTGTTGGGTGACCATTGGACACTAGGGAATGCTTAACTTCTGGTGACACCTGATATGGAAAAGAATTGGAGGACCATTTGACAACTGGGAATGCGAGTTTGGTGGTAGGGCTTCATTTGGGATAACTTGTGGGGATCATTGGGCTACAGGGAATGCTAAATGTGTGGTGACGCCTAATATGGAAGTGAATTGGGGACAATTGGTCATCAGGGAAGGCATTTTTGGAGTTGGGAATTAATATGGGAGGGTTTATGGGGGGCCATTAGACACCAGAAACTGCTTAACTTGTGTTGCCTGATATGGGAGGGAATTGGGGGACCATTGGACAAAAGGTAATGTGTTTTGGTGGTGAGCTTTGATATGAGAGGGTTTGTGGGGGTCCATTAGACACCAGGGAATGTTTGACTTGTGTTGATGCCTGATATAGGAGTAAAGTAGAGGACCACTGGACATAAGGGAGTCATTTTTTGGGTGGTGCTTGATATGAGGATTGCTTGTGAGGGGCTGTTGGACACCATGTAATGTTTAACATGTGGAGACTCCTGACATGGAGGGGGGATTGGGGTACCATTTGGCAACAGGGAATGCTTTATTGTGTGATGTGGCCTGATATTAGAATGCTTATGGGGGCCATTTGTCACTATGAAATGCTTAACATTGGGTTCTGCCTGGTATGGGAGGGGATTTTATTTTGCCATTTGACAATGTGGAATGTATTGTTTTGGTGGGGAGGTACCAGGGAATGCATTTACTGTAATGGTGCCATGTCTATTATGATGGGGTGGGCCCCACAGACATCAGGTAAAGCATTTTGTCTAAAAGTTATGGGTCTTGGAAGGGGGTGTGTGGAGCCAACTGACATCAAGGGAACCAGGAAAAGCATTTTGAATGATGGTGCCATCTATCTGAGGTTATGGTAGACCCAACTGACATCAGGAAATGCTGTTTGTTTTATGGTACTGGGTCTTGTGGTGTAGTGGGACTGGACACCAGGTAAATCTGTGTGTTGTATGATGCTGTGTGTTGCATTACCCGGCACCATGGTGGTGGGTCCAGGTACTGAAGGGTTTGTGGGGGTTCATTTTATACCAGGGAATGCTAAGGTTGAGGTGGCATGTTATATTGGAGGGACTTTTTTTATTATCATCTCACTGACTGTCTTCCTGCAGGAAATCTGATTGTACATCTTACTGAATGGGCTGGGAGGGCATGGGGAGGCCATCAGACACCAGGAAGTGCTTTTTGTTTGATATGACAAAGTAAGGTTTTCCTGTCACAATTGGTGCAGGAAGGAAAGGGCAGGTTGGAAAAATACATTTTTTGACTTGTGCCTTCCAGAAACGAAAGAGAGACACACTAAGTACTGGGGACCAAATAGACATTTTACAGTCACAGAAATCGCAAATAATGTTTATTCCTGGATTCAATGTGTCTTTATGTGTCCAGGCAGGCTAAGGGAAGATATGTATTATGATGCCAGGTATTAATGAGTAGGGAGAACCTCTGGAGACCAAGAAATGCTTTTTCTGTGATGGTTCCATGTTTTTCAAGATGGGATGGGGGACACCAGGGAATGGTATTTGTGTGATAGAGTTGGGTTTCGGAGAGCTGGGTGAACCTTGGAATGCATTATGAGTGATGGTGCCATGTCTTGGAGGGTGGGGTAGGGCCACCAAGTAATACATTATGTGTGATGGTAGTGGGTGTTGGAGGGTGGGGTGTACATTTTCTGCCATTTTTCACCTATTATTAAAAATTTTAAATGGTATCTATACTTGGTGAAACACCACTCATTTTGTATATATTTTTGTGCCGAACATTTTCATGGACAAAGACACTGGCTTTCATCTTTTGTTAATGTTCCATTAAGGGTGATACATCAAAAGTTGGAAAATGTGATGACCACTCCCCAACCTCAGCTTCCAATTTGAACACCTAACCCCCACCTTGGATTCAAACCCTAAAGCCACGTAAGATACTCTCCACATATTATTAGGTTGTGTCTAGTACAGGAGGGTTTGGGTTGGACAGGTGACCTCTAATCCCGGGTCAGGCGGTGCCTGGTTTTGAAGGGAATTGGAGGACAACTAACTAAATGGGAATCCTTTTTGAGAGATGGGGCATGATGTATGAGTGCATTGGATGACTATTGCACACCAGGAAGTAAATTTCTTGTGGTGGCGCCTAGTATGCAAAGTAACTGGGGTATCACTGGAAAACAGGGAATCCCCTTTATGGATGGGGTCTTGTATTGGAGGGTTTGTGGCAGGCAATTAGGCAACAGGTGATATTCACTTATTGTGGAGCATAGTTTTGGAGAGTGCTAGGGTATTTCAATATACCAGACGTGTACTAGACTACATCTTCACCCTTTGGAGCCTACCCATCAGCCAGTTTTTGGGATCCACTGCATAACAGGTAATGCTTATTTGGGGTGGGGATTGGTTTGTAAGGGCATGTGGATGCCATTGGACACTAGGGGAATGCTTTAATTGTTGTGTCACATGGTTTCAGAGGGAATGGGTTACCACTAGACAAATAGGAATCCATTGTTTGTGATCAGGCCTGGTTTGGGATGGCATGGTGAGCCAATGGACCCCTGGAAGTGTATTAATTGTGGTTGCATTTTACTCATCCACTGCAACAATGGGATCCCCATACAGATACAATGTGTATCTATCATCAGACAAGGCTGTCAATATTTGTCTCAATAATGTAAAACATAGGCCAGCATATCTCAAGAAGGACATAGACAGAGAGGAGGCTGTCCAGAGGAGGGCAACTAAAATGGAGCAGGGACTGCATCAGAAAGCCCTATGAGAAGAGTCTAAGGATTCTCAATATGTATACCCTTGAAGAGAGGAGGAAGAGGGGAATTTGATAGAGGCTATGGGATTGAACAAGGTACAGGAGGGAAGAATTTTTCAGATGAGAAGGTGCATAAAACAATGAAGCTGGCAGTATAGCCTATAGGTTACAGTAACTGGCTGTGAATGAGATTGGCATAGCCAACAGACCTAACTTTGATCCATACAACCTCTACTTGCATGCTGTGTGACTCTGAGCAAGACAATTAACCTCCCCAGTGGTCCTGGGTGACTCTTAACAACAGTAATTATGTGCCTATTGGTCCTTGCCTGGCTACCAAAAAAAACATGAATTGTGTGCATAATGGGTTTCACCTGGTAAAGGAGGGCCTGGATGGGCCACTTAACAGAACTAAATTCTTTATTTTCAGTGGTGCCTGGTATCAGAAGGCTTAGGCAGGATCACTGGACAGCAGGGAAACCTTATTCTGTGGAGTGTCCTTGTTAGACTATGGGATCCGGCCTTCCTCCATTTTGTCTACATATGGGTGGAGTTTTGTTTGAAGCAATGTGGTGGTGTGCCTCCATTTCTTTCAGCCATGTCATGGGATTCCTACATTTTGTTTTCACATTTCTGGTGTTGGGGCCTAGTCTTGGAGGGCATTGTTGGGACCACTGGACACTGTGGAGTTGATTACTTGTGGAGGAGCTTGGTGTGGGAGGGAATGGGGACCTACTTGCCAACAGGGAATGCTTTTCTTATGGTGTGGCCTTGTATGTGAGGGCATGAGTGGGCTACTGGACTGTAGCAAGTCCTTTACTTGTGGTGGCTCCTGGTATGGGAATAAAGTGGGGAATCACTGAAAATCAGTGAATTCATTATTTCTAGTGGGGTCTGATGTGATTGGGAACAGGTGGATCATTGGACACCAAGAAGAGCTTTTCTTTTGGAGGCACAAGGTATGGGAGGGAACAGGCAATAGGTTCATTTTGTTTTGTTTGAGGTTTGGTAAGGGTGGGCAAAGCTACTCAGTCTAGTCTCTCACCACCACAGAAAACCACTAGACAGGTGAGGTAGGACTGAAAGAGATTGAGGGGATATGGGGTTGGAGGAGGGGAGGAGGAGGTAGTGTTTGACAGTGAGGAGGTGGGGTGTTCTTCTGTATTGCTACTGTATATTCTTCATATTAACCTATTTTTTTCTCTTTAACAGATCTGACAGGAAGCTGACTCTTTCCCCATCAGATAAGTATTATTCTATGACTAACCTGTCCTATATTTACTAATTACTCATTGTGAACTACAGATCCTTTGTGACTCCTTTCATATATTTTGACTTTACAGTTTTGCTGGATATCGTCCCTTCAAGATTACTGATTCTGGCTCCCTAGTACCCCAGTAAGCTTCACATATTACTTGGTTTTATTTTGACTTGGCCTGTTATTGTAATGCACCTGGGAAGAGGGAACACTGGGGTGTGCTACAGGATGGGGGGGTTGCTGACTACTGAAAATGAAAAAAGGAACCTGGATAATTTCTGATGACCTAAAAGTGTCTAAGCAAAGTACAAAGACTGCAGGGAGGTCAATGGCATACTGGGATGCATAGGTAGTGGTATCACAAATATAAGGTGTGGGGTGGTTATGGCATTGTACAAGACACTAGTTAGGCCTCACCTAGAGTACTGTGCACAGTTTTGTAGTCCATACCATCATAAGGACATTGACAGGGCTGAGGTAGTCCAGAGAAGGGCAATTAAGATGGTACAATGATTGAACCATAAAACTTATGAGGAAAGGCTAAAGGACCTCAATATGTACTCACTGAAGGAGAGGAGGGATCGGGCACATGATAAAAACATTCAAGTACCTTAAGGACATAAACAAGGTAAAGGTGGATGATGTCTTCCAATATAAGAGATGTACAGTACAAGAACGAGGGGGAATGACATTAATTTGGAGGGTGTCAAGCTGAGGGGGAATATAATAACATTTTTCTTCATATAGAGAGGGTGGTGGACACATGGGATGAACTGTCACAGGAGGTGGTTGGGCAAACACAGTGGATGGTTTTAAAACATGCATGAGACAGGAATAGGGTAAGTGAAAACAAACTAGTACAACCAGACATATGATTTATCTCAGGGACCTTGCACGATCCAACTCAAGGAAAGCTCCCTCTCCTCCCAACTCAGTGCACTGGAACCTGAGGTCACAGCCACAGCCTAACTGAATCCCTTCACATTACTGTTACACCCATTCAGAGAGCTTTTCAGCAAAGGAGGCCATTTTGTAGCATTTTAGCAAAGTCAGCCATTTTGATGCTAGTTAGCTTCTGCACAATGTGTGCCTGTTGTTATCTACCAGCAACTGGAATTGATGTATACAGCGGGAGAGGTTTAAAAACACAAAAGTGGGGTGTGCATGCAGAGTACCATGGTAATTAAGCAGAAAGATAAAAGTACTTTATATCCATTTTGATAATACATTTTTGTTGTATTTTCTTTTCTTTTAGAACATTTAATCCAATACTATAAAAAGATGTGATACTTGCTGCCAACTGCAACAACTTGGAGTATGAAATTTAGATGAACATCCTGTTAAAAGTTCAATTATATCAATGAATAAGTACAAGAGAAAACAAAGCAGAATGCAGTTATATAATTTTCATCTTATTCCAACTTGACTATTATTATACAGACCAGCTAATTACACGTTGCAAGTACAGCATGTAGAAGCATAATTATAAAAATTGCAGCTGCCATACCATTGGATAACTATTATAAAATTAATGTAATGTTTTTTATATGAAAACGGAATAATCAATCAGTTTATTCAGACTGGACATTAAAAAACAGTTATTCTTGTAACATAATTAAAAAAAATAAACTGAGCAATAAATCTCCAATTATGAAATAATTTAAATAAAATCACATTAAGAGTTTGTAGTCAATTAACAATTGAGGTAAGTAGATAACGCGTTAAGTAAGTAAGCATTTCTATTTTGTGTTGGTTGTTATAGCATGACTCATGTGGACATCCATTATGATCCTAATGCTAGTTATGAACAGTTAAGTATTTAAAACATGGAAACATAGACTTTGACAGCAGATAATGACCACTTGGCCCAACAAGTCTGCCTATTTGATTGTCACCACCATGTAAGTATGCAGTGGGTGAATCTGCGTACCAATAATGAGACTCGAACAGTTGAATGAATGTGTCAGATTAAAAGCACAAAGTGATTTTTAAAATTGTAACCTTGATGAATCAGAAACACATTGTATGTGTGAAAATGAGTTTGAGTATTCTGTTAACGATTTTACATGTCAACACTTCGCACATAATTTTTAAATTTTTATCTTTCAGGTTAGCTGATTCCTCACAACATATTCAACATAATTCTACAGAATATAGAATATTTTCCAGTAAGTTTGCAACTATAAATTAGTGTACAGTGGTGAGTGGGGGGGGGTTACTGTGCCATACTGGTATAGCTAGAGGCTCCATTTTTCATGTTTTTATAAGAATCACCTCAAAAAGGTAACTTGCAACAATAATGTGTTTTTTTTTGTCTCTATACCTTACAGAGTATTCATCAACACCAAAAGCAGATTGATAGCATTGGATGTTTTGGCAGAAGTCCAGATGTGTAGCAAGTCTGATATCTCTGAATCGGATAGTGAAGACGATGTAGAAGAAAGGTTGTACAATCTGGATCTAGTGGAAGTGCAGGATGAGTCTTGTGAAAATGAAGAAGTTACTGATCCAGATTACATGGTGGATAAAGAGTTGTAAGATCAGGAAGAGAACCCTGCAACATCAGAAAACACAATGCCCAAGAAGACTCTAGTAAGAGGGCTTGGCCATCAGCAGAAGAAAGCGTTACAATAGAAGACGAATGGGAAGAGGTGACGATAACAAGTGACAATGGACGCCAATTAATTGCAACCTCAGGTCTACAAGTTCCATTCCCAGAAAGTCCTCTTGGGTTTGTAAAGCTGTTTTGCATGACTGATGAAGATTTGGAGCTTATTGCAAGGGAAACAAATAGATACACAGATGATTTATTTCTGGCACATCCAATTGATGATTTGCCAGCACATTTGAGGGCCAGGGCTTGGAAGAGGACTGCCAAAGAAGAAGTGATGAGGGTTTTTGTGCTATACATTGTTATGGGACTGGTAGTGAAGAGCAGTAAAGAAAAATATTGGGGGTTGGATGAAGTCACTTACATACCATTCTGGGGCACTGTGATGGCAAGGAACTGATTCAATCATTTTTTTTTTATTTTCTCCACATAACTGACAACTCGAAGTGGAACCCTAGAGGGATGGAGGGATTTGATCAACTTTATCACATCAGGGAAATACATGATCGATTCCTGAAGAGATCACAAGAAACTTATGTTCTTCACCATGACCTCTCCCTTGATAAAGGAATATGTCTGTGGAAGGGAAATCTGAGTTACAGAACATTTAATCCACAAAAACTAGTGAAGCATGGATTCAAGGTGTACTCCATATGTGACTCAAACTTAGGATACATATGCAACTGGCAGTTCTATACAGGCAAAGTCGACAAGGAACAGAGCATAGGACATACATACAGAGTTTGTTTTGATCTTGTTAGAGAAGAACTGCAAGGGAAAGGCTACTGATGTTACACAGACAGATACTACTCTGGACCTCAACTCTAGACAGATTTATCTTTATCTGGTAATGGAGCAAAAGGAACTGTGATGCCCAACCGCAAGGGAATGCCTCCAAAAATAAAGGACATAAAGCTGAAGGTGATGGAAAAGATTACATTCAGGAAGACACCAATGCTCTGTTTGAAGTGAAGAGACAAGAGGGACATCTACCTGCTGTCAACAACATCAAGTACTGAATTTGTTGATACCGGATGAAAGGACTGGAAGACTGGGAAGTCAGTCAAAAATCCAAAATGTATCATGGTCTACAACAGATACATGGGTAGAGTCAATAAAAATTACCAGATTGCAGGGTACTACAAGTTTAACCAGTGATGCAAGAAGGTATGGCAGAAGGAGTTCTTTTATCTACTGAATGCCATGTGCCATGTTACTTCAGGGGTACATAATTACAAGAAATTTTCACCAGATAGAAAGAAGATGAAGTACCTGGAATTCCAATGTACTATGATTAAATAACTTGTAATGTCAAGCAAAAAAACTGATGATCATCCACAACTTAGCCAAAAACGACAACCGACAAACTTGGATCTGTGCCAATGACTGCAAGGAAAGCACTTTCCATCGAAGGGTCCAAGAACACCAAGAAACAGTACCCTGCCTAAAGATGTATGGTGTGCACGAAGAAAGGAAAGCGTAAGGAATTGACCTACCGGATGCATACCATGTGGAAAGGGCCTGTGTATAGATAAATGCCTCTCTGAATACCATTCTGAATACCTTTCAAAGATGAACTACAGGGTGTCCTGATCACCGAAGACAAGTGATAGTGACAAAGAATAGTAAATTACTTGACAGAAGCAGAATCAGATGTAAGTTGCTTCTAGGTAAATATGCCTACTCTGCAAAAAGTTCTCAAGGCTGAAGGCCCTCAAGGTAACCAGCCACAACTGGGCAATTGGTTTATAAATAAATGACAAGCCTACCAGTCCCAAGGAAACATGCCCTCAAGGCATTAATCCCTCAAGGCAAACAGTCCTCAAGGCAATCAGACATTAAAGCTAACAGCACTCAAGGCAACAAGCCCTCAAGGAGGATATCCATCAAGGCAGCAAGCCCTCAAGGTAAATAGCTCTCAAGGCAACTAGCCCTCAAAGCTGACAGCCCTAAAGGTTGACAGACCTCAATGGAGTATGCCCTCAAGGCAACAAGCTCTCAAGGCAGATGGCCATAAAGACAACCAGCCCTCAAAGCTGATGTCCCTCGAGGCAACCAGCCCTCAATGCAGCATGCCCTCAAAGCAAAAAACAGGGAGTCACATGATTAGCTTCCTTGGAAAACATGCTTTCCTAAGCGCTTATCCTTCTGACCTATTAAAACTTTTCTTTAATGCTTTCTGATGGCTCTTTCTTATTTATAGAGACTGAGATGGTGTAGTGATTGAAATGCAAGATAGGTGGGACATGCTGAGTGCTGCATCCCAAAATGGAAAGCACAAGGCTTCCCTCTATCATGGACTACATAGTGTGTCCATTGGATACCATGGAATGTTAAATTGTTGCTGTTTCCCAGTATAGGATGACATGGCATGTCCATTGGACACCATGGAATGGTTAATTGGTACTCTTTCTGGGTGAAGAGACCAAGAAGGCATAATGATTGAGATGCAAGACAGGTGGGAAATGCTGAGTGCTACATCCCAGAATGACAAGCACAAGGCTTCCCTCTATTATGGACAGCACAAGGTGTCCACTGGACACCATGGAATGGTTAATAGGTGCTGTTTCCTGGTTTAGAGACCAAGATGGCGGAGTGATGGAGATGCAAGATAGGTGGAATATGCTGAGTGCTGCATCCCAAAATGGTTAGCACAAGGCTTCCCTCTATTGTAGACATCATAGCATGTCCATTGGGCACTTTGGAATGTTTTATTGGAATGTTTCTTGGAATGGGATGAAATGGGTTGTCCATTGGACACAATGAAATGGTTAAATTGGTGCTGTTTTCCAGTATGGGATGACATAGGGTGTCCATTGGACACCATGGAATGGTTAATTGGTGCTGTTTCCTGGTATAGAGACTGAGGTGGCAGAGTGATCGAGATGCAAGATAAGTGGGACATGCTGAGTGTTGCATCCCAGAATGGTAAGCACAAGGCTTCCCTCTATCATGGACAGCATAGGTTGTCCATTGGACACCATGGAACATTTTATTGGTGATGTTTCTCAGTATGGGATGACATTGGGTGCCCACTGGACACCATGGAATGGTTAATTGATGCTGTTTCCTGGTTTAGATATTGAGATGGCAGAGTGATTGAGATGCAAGATAGGTGGGACATGCTGAGTGCTGCATACCAGAATGATAGGCACAAGGCTTCCCTCTATCATGGACAGCATAGGGTGTCCACTGGACACCATGGAACATCTTAGTGGTGCTGTTTCCTGGTATGGGATGACATGGGCTGTCCATTGGACACCATGATATGGTTAATTGGTGCTGTTTCCTAGCTTAGATATTGAGATGGTGGAGCGATTGAGATGCAAGATAGGTGGGATATGCTGACTGCTGCATCCAGGAATGGTAAGCACAAGGCTTCCCTCTATCATGGACAACATATGGTGTCCATTGGACACCAAGGAATATTTATTGGTGCTGTTTCCCAATACAGGATGACATGGAGTGTCTATTGGACACCATGGAATGGTTAATTGATGCTGTTTCCCAGTTTAGATATCGAGATGGAGGTGTGATTGAGATGCAAGATAGGTGGCATATGCTGCATCCCAGAATAGTAAGCACAAGAGACACCATGGAATGTTAAATAAGTGCTGTCTCCCAGTATTGGACGATATGAGGTGTCAATTGGTCACCATGGAATGGTTAATTAGTGCTGTTTCTGGGTAAAAAGACCAAGATGACATAATGATTGAGATGAAAGATAGACGGGAAATGCTGAGTGCTTCATCCCGGAATGATAAGCACAAGGCTTCTCTCTATCATGAGTTCCAAGGTAGTTCTGCACTCCTAGTGCAATTGAACCAAACAACCACTTTCAGCTCCCCCTGAGGAAGACCAAACCCTTGGTTGAAGCACTGAGGAGTAAGTTTGACTGTGGGCACATCTCACTGTAGGAGCTGTATGCTTTATTTAATTTGAACTTTTCTGTTTAAATAAATATCTTTGGATTATACTGAAAGTGGTCATTTGGTTCAATTGCACTAGGACTGCAGGACTACCTTGGAACTTACTTTACAGTGAGGGTTAGTAACCCTCTTGTCCTGCACCCAGCTCTGCTATCGTCAAGCACATGGAGTTTGGAGTTTGGACTTTCCCTCTATCATGGACTGCATAGGGTGCCCATTGGACACCATGGAATGTTTTATTGGTGCTGTTTCCCAGTGTGGGAAGACATGGGGTATCCATTGGACACCATGGAATGGTTAATTGGTGCTTTCTTCCCCCGGTATACAGACTGAAATGGTGGATGGATTGAGAAGCAAGATAGGTGGGAAATGATGAGTGCTGTGTCCCAGAATGGTAAGCACAAGGCTTCCCTCTATCATGGACAACATTGGATGTCCATTGGACACCATTGAACATTTAAATTGGTGATGTTTCCCAGTATGGGATGACATACGGTGACTGTTAGACATCATGGAATGCTTAATTGGTTTTGTTTCTCAGTATAGGAAGACAACGGGGGTCTGCTGGACAACACATAATGCTTTATCAATGCTAGATCATCAGATATGACTACTCCCAAATCCCTTTCCCATTTGGTGACCATCAGTTTCTCAATCCCCCAATCATGTAATTTTTTCATGGGATCTTGTGCCACAAATGCATAATTTTGCACTGAGTGCTACTACTAGTAATGGCTCTTAAATGTTTTTTATTTCATGGGAGATACCAGACATGTTGCCTTTTGCCAGCAAATGTCAAGAATTCTGTACTACTACCTGTAATTGCTTGGATCACTCAGATGCTATAAAATGTTTGTGTTCTTAATTCAGATATGCAGTATCCAGAGAAGACGGTATGCATCTGCGGGTACTCCTTCATGCATTGGGCAGGGATTTGGGAGAGGTCTCGAATTGGGGGACCAGTTCTGACCTTCGATACTCCTGTAAATGTGTGTTGGTTAGGTGACAGGGGTATGTGTTGGGATCAACTGGTGTCAATGTTGCAACAGGTGTGCCTGAGGGGATCTGACCCAGATGTCATCATCATCCACCTTGGAGGCAATGATTTAGGATCAGAGACGTCAGTAAACTCTGCTAAGGAAGATAAAGGAGGATGTCACCTTGATCAAGTGCCAAACGCCGAGGACCATGATCCT
This sequence comes from Neoceratodus forsteri, assembly GCA_016271365.2. Lineage (NCBI taxonomy): Eukaryota > Metazoa > Chordata > Ceratodontiformes > Ceratodontidae > Neoceratodus > Neoceratodus forsteri. The sequence goes on along the minus strand of CM057453.1, from coordinate 367,794,145 downwards.
TTGGTCCTAATCATCCAGTGTCGGCAGTGAAGGAATGTTTGTAATATGAAGGCAATGGACAGAACAAGGAGTAACATCAACATAGAGATGGTGGTGTTCATGAGAGGATTGTCAGATGGCATGGTCAAGCATGATGACATCATCATTGTCTTCCTGGAACTGTGTCCACTTACCAGATCATGGAAGTGACATCTTCTACAGCAACATCAAGATGGCTGTAGCTCTGATCCTGTAGTGGTATGCCATTTATATCCTTGCAAATAATTTACCTGCACACCTTGATAGACATTATTTTAATGCAGACTTTTAAAATGTCCAGGAATTACATCAACTCAAGAAGAGTTGAGTGAAGAGAGCAGTGCATAGCATAGTAAAGTATGCCTGGATTGTTGGTAAGTAGAGTATATGATATTGTGTATGAACAGAGTGAGCTTTTTGGCATCTTCGCCAAATGAAAACACAAAACACTAAGCTAAAAAATGTGCTGTGAGTGGAATAAATATAATGACTAATAGACAAGAAAAAGTAAGGGGAGTAACTTGAGAGACAAGTGATATAGGTTGAAGTGGGTTGAGATGGCAAACGGTATATTTGATATGTAGCACACACACAGGAAACAAATTGTGACAACACATGTATGAGTAGGAAGGATCTTTTGTGTTAGTCTTATTTCACTCAGCACACTAAGTGGGGCAAAATGAAAGAGTTAGTGGAATCATGTAACTTAGTACATTCTGCTGACAGCCAGCCATGTTATATTTGAGATAATTTTGTGTCAGTTTCCATTAGACAACTTACTGATACAAGATAGTATGTGTGATATTTGGAACATATCTCAGTCTGGCTCCTGACATATTAACTTGACATTTCCACAAATATACAGATCTATAAAGAACTGTGTATAACTAATCATACACAACAGTGCTATTCTTCCATCAAGACGTAACCGGGCAAAACAAGAGACTTCAAGAGTGCAGTTCAAGAGGACTTGTGCCATGGAAATATCAAGATTGATACAATAGTGTGTTCTCTGTATGATTGCACCTACAAAATATTTTATACTGTAGTGTATTGGACATCAGTCATCTCCTGATTAAAAAAAAAAAAAAACAAGTTCCAGTTGAAGTAAATGTGACATACTGTACTTTTACAGCTGTCTGTTGTTCTCTGTAGATGCTCTGTTTTCCTGGACAATCAATCACTGCTGCAGCACTGCCATTGTGCATGCATGACAATGGCCAATCATCTTGTGCTGAACTATTGAAGCACTCAGGCAACAGCAGGGACAGCTTGGCCATGACTTGGCAAGTGAGCAGAAGAATCACATCTCTTTGTAGTTAAGTGAATCGGCCTCTTTACAGTGGAACTTTTTTTGGGGGTGGGGTGTCACAGGTTGATTATGTATGGATTTCCATACTCTGAACATAAGTTTGTTTATGAGCAATCATAAACGAACAATGTTTGTATTTTTCCATCTCAAGGTTTCAGTAGCAACTACTGAAACATCCACATAGTAAAACTGCATTGTCATGTATGATGCTCATATACTGTCATTAATATGTCAACTGACATGCAGATCACTGTTGCATCACAGTAATATCACAGTAGCAGAATAAGATACCACACATAAGAAATATGCTTCAGAAATAAATATAAGTGTTATTTTACAGTCAGCATACTGGTTGTGTTTCTACTTGCTCTTACAAGCTGTACGGGAGAGGAGCTTTAGCTCATTTTTGTCTTTTCATTTGGATAAAACATTGTGCTGGATTTTCCAATTTTTTGGGGAATTGACGCAAGGGACTTGCATCACAAGCATTTGATGCAAGTTGTAACGTGTACACTATTTCTATAAGAGAATAAAATGTATGGATGCATATCACCGGTGGGTCCCTGAACAACCACCACCCCCCCCCCACAAAGTCAGGTATCATCCCACCTGTGCACCCCAACCACCCAAAATCCCAAAATATGCCATCAGCCAGCACAGCACTCCTCTCACAACTTCTGTATGCATAATGTATGCAGTCTGTGTTCATGCTGAGCCCAGTCAGCAGCAAGCCGTGGTGGTTAGAGGATGGCTGGGCTAGCTGACAGCCTCTATTTTGGGGGTGTAATATGGTACACGATGGAGGTAGGGGTCCACTGAACCACTAGGGATATCTATTAATACTGTTTTCTTCTGCTGAACCAATAATTATTGTACACATGATACAGGACTGATTGTGGGGAAGCAGGACTGTTGGCAGCAAAGTAGGGGAGGTTTTTTTTGTACCTGCATGGGTGGGATTGGGGTTATGGAGACCTTTGAGGAATTGGGGGTAGTTTTTACTGGGTGACATCAGGGATCAGGGAGGGGGAACTGTACAGTGCTATTATAATGTTGTATTCTATATGGCAGAAGCACTCAGATGGGTGCTTACATACCAGTCATTATTCAATATCTCCCCAATGCCCACACTGCCACATGCATGGACCCTGCTACACCTCTGGCACCCTCCTGACATCCTGTTTCTCCCCAACCCATCCACACCATCATGGCCCATCAAGTGTTTTGACACACGGGGTGAGGAATCTGGTGGTCTGCAGTATACCCAGATGTTCGATGAGGGGACACTACATGTACCAGAATCTGTTCCAATTTCCTTGACACAACTGTGGTTTGCTCCTACCAATACATGGATATGCGTCTCTCTCTAAGGGAACCTGAAAAATCAGGCACATTGTATTTTCCTTAGCTGTGACTACTTTAATTTCTGTACAGTAAAGTTACTTGACAAATGTATGACAAAGACACCAGAAGTTAGTTTTTGTTTTATCTTTATTATTTTAGTGTTTTTATTCACTCATTTACATATGTGAGTGGGTAGTGCAATGATGCAGGTTGTTCATCTCTTCAGACAGGTTACTGCCATTAATACTGCTCAATCTGTTCTATGAATATCTTCCACCTGCATCTGTGAATAGGCTGGTAAAATAAATCATTGATGATACCTTCCAGACAGGAAAGAGAGAGTGATAGAGAGAGACAGAGACAGAGAGAGAAAGAGAGAAACAGAGACAGAGACAGAGACTACTGGGGAACAAAAAGACCATTTACAGTAAGAGAAAATAGGAATAAAGTTTTTTTTCCAGAACTCAATGTGGCTGTGTGTGTTCAGGTGTGGTAAGGGCAGGCTGGTAAAATAAATCTTTGATGTTGCCATCCCGACGGGGGAGAAAGAGAGTGAGAGAGAGAGAGAGAGACTACTGGGGAACAAAAAGACCATTTATAATAACAGAAATCAGGAATTAAGTTTTCTGTTGCAGCAGTGCTTGAGTTGAACAGAGGAGGGGAGTGAACTTATTTGCAAGCAGATGACTGTACAGGTAGTCTGAGGAATGATATGCCAGCAGGAAGGGCTCTGTTTCTGCTCCTGCCCTCTGCAGCCTGTGTCGTGGTTCAACTAGACTTGAGTGGGATGGAGGAGGGGTGAGAGCTTGTTTACTAGGTGATTTCAGACCAGGGAGTCAAGGGGGAAAGACAACAGCAGGGAGGTCTCTGTTTCTGCTCCTGCCCTCAGCAGCCCATTTTCTGATGCAACAGTTGTTGAGCGGGATGGAGGAGGGGTGAGAGCTTGTTTGCTAGATGATGTCTATCCAGGGAGTCAAGGGGTAGAAACACCAATAAGGAGGTCTCCATTTCTACTCCTGCCCTCAGCAATCCATTTTCATGTGCAGCAGTGCTTAAGATGCAACAAGGCACAACAGGTGTGGGTTATTGAGATTTACCCATGCCTTCTGTGGTGTGTCAAGAAATGCAGCGGAGTGACTTAACCACACAAGAAGTGGGTATATCACCAATAACTCACCCCATGAAGTGCCTTATTGTGATTATACAATGGACTTGTGTAAAATAAGTTTAAAATGTGTTTAATTATGTTTTTATAAATGCCATTCCTCAGTTGTGTGTTAAGCAGGATTTACCCATGGTCATGTGACATGTTTTGACCAATGTTACAGGACTTTCACACACCATTGTATAATGCTTAAATAGTTCCATTTCCAGACAAGTACAGTGATCAAAAAAATAATAGTACATGGCAATAGCAGACAGGTATTTTTTTCCACAGGTCACAAGAACGAAGGTGGTAGATAGATATAGAGACATACAGGTTTTTTTTCTATACGAGATCAGCAATGGTTGTTTGAAATTAATAGAAAACAAGGAGTTAATGACACAACAAGTTACAGAATAGGGAAAGGATGGGGTTTTTCTCCACAGGTTTTAGAACAGGAAAAGGATATGTTTTTTTCTCCACAGGTTTCTGGTCTTATATCGTCTGATGAAACACTCTTGTGTATGATGATCCATACACACAAAAAAGTAATTCTGCTGCAGTACTGACTTCAGTATTAAAACAGAATGAATTCTCATTCTGCTTTGGTATATATGTTACAATGCAAGTGGCCCAGACGCCATGGAACATGGGTCATCGGGCTGTTGAAGTGTTGCGTCAGCAAATGACCAGAAGTGAAATGCAGACCACTGATGGTAAATGCTAATGGCAATAAAAAAAATCTTTTTCAGTTTCTTTCCTAAAGTACACTGTATAAAATACTGTATGGTGGCCAAAATACACAACGATTTTATTAAAACCTCTTTCTTACTTCGCATACCTAATTAGGGAGGCAGTATAGTGCAGTGGTTTAAGGCTCTGAGCTGCAAATCTGGTGACATCTAGCAGACCAGACCTGGGTTTGAATCCCACAGTTTCCACTTGCATACTGTGTGACCCTGAGCAAGTCACTTAACTTCCCAGTGCTCCCAGGTTGCTCCTGTGAAAAAACTTTCAGCTTAGTTTGCTACTCCTGGTTAAACAACTAAATAAAAAATATAAAAAAATTTATAACCTTAGGGTAAATGTGTATTATTGTTGCGTATTGATGACCACTGACTATTCTATATAATCTGTGGGAGAAAAAAACAACAAAAAAAAGATGAGAATAATAACAAATAAGGCATTGTAGTATAGGGTAAATTCAGAAAAATGTGTTCCTTTCCCGGAGCAGTACAGTGATCTAAAAAATAATAGTATAGGGTAATAGTAGACAGGTATTTTTTTCCACAGGTTGCAGGCATGAAGGCAGCAGATAGATATAGGGAAAGATAGTTTTTTCCCAACAGAGCTGACAACATGACAAGTTATAGAATAGGGAAAGGATAGGGTTTTTTCTGCACAGGTTTCAGATTTGAAATCGCCTGATGGAACACACTTGTATATGATGATCCATACACTTGAATAAGTCATTCTTCTGCAGTAGTGACTGCTAAAATAGAATGACTTCTCATTCTGCTTTGGTATATACGTCACAATGTAAGTGACCACAACACTGCATTACCCAGGATATCAGGCTGTTGAAGTGTTGCATCGGCAAATGACCAGAAGTGAAATGTGGACCACTGATGGTAAATGCTAACGATAATAAAAACAATTTATTTTGGTTTCTTTCCTACAGTACACTGTATAAAATACTGTATGGTGACCGAAATACACAACAACGTTTTTCTTAAAACCTCTTTCTTACTTTGCAGATCTAATTATAACTTTAGGGTAAATGTGTATCATTGCTATATATTGACAACTACCGACTATTATATATAATGTATGGGAGAAAAAAACAGAAAAAAATATGGGAATAATAACAAAAAAGGCATAGTAGGATAGGGTAAATTAAGAAAAATGTGTTCCTTTCCCGCGGCAGTACAATGATCTAAAAAATAATAGTAAAGGGTAATAGTAGACAGAAATTTTTTTTCACAGGTTGGATAGGTTTTTTATTCCATAGAGGATCAGCAATGGTGTGTTTGATATGATTATAAAACTAAGAGTGAACTGCATGACATGTTTTAGAACAGGGAAAGTATAGCGTATTTCTACACAGATTTGTGGTCTTATAGGGTCTTATGGCAGGCTCTTGTGTATGATGATATATACACTTGAAAAAGTCATTCTGCTTCAATGGTGGTGGTGTCACTACAAGAACATAACAACCTCTTATTCTGCTTTGGTATATACATCACAATGAAAATGTAATAGTAGACAGGGCCTTTTTTTCAACAGATCGCAGGCATAAAGGCAGTTGATAGTTATAAGGTAAGATATTTTTTTTCCCAAACAGGATAGGCAATGGCTTCTTGAATTCAATATAAAATGAAGAGTTGAATACTAGACATGTTTTTGAATAGGGAAAGGACAGTTTTTTTGTCTACATGTTAATGGTTTTATAGTTTATGACGGAAGGTTCATTTGTTGGAGATGCATACACTTGAAAAGGTCATTCTGCAGCAATAGTGGCACTGCTACTAAAACAGAATGACTTTTCAATCTGCTTTAGTAGAGATGCCACTATGCAAGTGACTCCCTCACCTATGTACAATGGATAGCTAACAGTTTAAGTGTCTCATGTGTGAGCTGACCAGAATTGAAATGCAAACAGCTAAAGTTAAATGATAGCTGAAACATACTGAACTCACCTTGTTTACTACTAGGATTACTAGGATCTGTACACATAAGAAGGCCAAGGCTCATCGGAAATGTCTCCCACCATAATGTGGGTGAAGCTCATCATTAAGTTTCCCAATTTAGGTGTTTATCAAGCCTCTGTTTGAACAAGTCAAAATTTGCTGAATCTACAATATCCTGGGGCAGGGCATTCTAGAGTCTGGCTGCCCTTATTGAGAAGAAATTCTCCCTTCTATTAGTATGGCCATTTGGGGTAATTATTATTTGTAATGACTTCTTAATGAAATTTGATGATCATGAAAAATGAAGCCACATTCTTTTAAGGCAGGATCCTGAAGTATTTTATAGGTCTGTAAAATATCACCCTTTGTTCTTCTGTCTTGGAGAGTTACTAAACCAGTGGCTTTGAGTCTATCCTCATATGACTGGTATCTTAACTTGGGAATCAGTTTCGTTACTCTGTGCTGAACCTGTTCAAGTAGTTTTATGTCCTGCTTTAAGTTGGGGTTCCAAACGGGAGAACAGCAGTCTAAATGTGGACATATGTATGCTCTATATATGGGTATAATAAAATATGTTTTTTTGTTAGTGAAAGTCTTTTTAACACAGTTGAATAACCTATTTGCAGTTTGTGAGATTTTTTTTACAATGCAAGGCTGAAGAAAGGGAGTTATTGATAATAATACCCAAGTCGCTTTCTTTAATGACTGCATCAAGAATGTTTCCATTGATATCTCAATCTCAATCTCAATCTTTATTTATTTATATAAGGCACCTTTCTAAAACCAAGGCGCCTGTACAATACTAGATAAAACAATTAAAATAGAATAAACAACAATATTAAAAATCATTATATGCTTCGCTAAAGAGGTGAGTCTTTAAAGATTCTTTAAAACTAGAATATGGATAATGTGGATTATTAAATCCAAGATGTAATACAACACATTTATCTTGATTTAGTGTCATTTTATTAACAGCTGTCCCTTTAATAAAGACATTTAGATCCTTGACTAATGATAAGTGTTTATTAAATGGATTAACTTCCTTTCCAGTTTTAGTGTTGTCTGCAAATTTGACCATGTGGTTATAAATATTTGTATATAGATCCCCCACAAATAGATTGAATAAAGTAGTTCTCAAAACAGAACCTTGGGGGACACCACTAGTCACTTCCCCTGGTGTGGATAAATAACTATTAATTCTAACTTTTTGGGTTCTGTTAGTCAGCCAGTTATTAACCCAGTTGACTAGTTCATCTGATAGTCCAATAGTAGTTAGTTTGTTAATAAGTTCCAAATGGGGGACTTTATCAAAAGCTTTACTGAAGTCTAAAAGTATAACATCAACTGGTGCCCTATAATATAAACTTGTACTAATCTGGTTGTAGAATGAGATTAAATTAGTGGTACATGATCTTCCTGGTCTAAACCCATGTTGTGTTAAATCAGTATACTGAAGAACTGCTAACTCTGATTCAATTATTGGTTTAATTAATTGCTCTAGTAATTTGCATAGGACAGGTGTAAGACTTACGGGCTGGTAGTTGTTTACTTTACTTTTATCACCCTTTTTAAAAATAGGGACTACCATAGATTTTTTCCAGTAGATAGGTACATGCGATGATGAAACAGATTTATTAAAAAGTATTGTAATAGGTAAGAAAAGAGCGTTAATACAACCCCTTATTATTTATGGATGAATCCCATCTGGACCTGGTGAGCCATTATTATTTAGTCTATTTATGGTTCAGTGATATCATCCATGTTAAATAAAGATGGAAAAGGATCAACAGCTGCTTTATAGATTTGGATTTGTTTAGGGTTATAAACATCACAGAAAGAATTGTTGATTGCTGAAGCTTTTTCATTATTATTATTAGTTAATAAATTATTATTTAAGATTTGCCAAATCTCGTGTGATGGATTTTTTTCCATTAATATAACCATAAAATGCTTTAGAATTGTTCTTGGTATAAACAATCCTGAATTCAATTTTTTGTTTTCCCTTTCTAAAAAGGCTCATTAGTTTATTTTGTTCTTGTTTATATGTGTTATAGTCAGTAACATTATTGTCCTTTTGTAGTTTGGCATAAGCTTTCTCTTTACTCATAATTTGTATGTAATACTTACCTTTTCTTCATGGATATGGTGAACAGTGTCCAATAGTTTAATAGTTGGAAATACGTTGTGAAGCATTAGACACACCAGATGTATTGGGGTAAGGCCCACCACTTATCTGAAAGTGTGATTGCAATGCAACAACCATTATCATAAATTATATACAGAGTTGAATAACAAAAGCAATAGTATAAATATCACACATATTCAGTATTTCTCATGTATTAATCAATATTATGTACTGGGTGTAAAGAATGCTGATGTCTGGCTGAGAACTGCTTTCAGCTAGGCTGTTATCACAGCAAAATGGCCCAACTGAAAGTAATATGCTTAACATTTACTAAAAAGGACCCATTTCATAATTACAATAAGGCACTCTATGGGGTGTGTTAACAATGTGCTAACGGCCCTTCTCGGTGGTGGAAGCAATCAGCTATGCCTCATGCTTCAGCCTACTCGAGGTGGACAATTATCCCACCATAATGCACCCCTTGTCATGCCTTATTGCTTAACTGAATGATGAGGGTCACATTAATGTTACGGATTCAACATATGCCCATTTTTCCATTAATGATTTGGCACACTCACCCCTTCCAAAATGAACACTCAAGCTGCAATTTTGTCATTTAATTCATAAACTTTTTATACTTGCAGCCTCAGCCACATGCTGATAAGAACTGCCAAAGGAATATCTTATGTTTTGTACCCTTTGGTGTTTCATCAGAAATATGCCCATTTCATTCTGAAAAATGGCTTGCAGTTAACGTTCTTTATTCATGTTAGTAAATTGAGGATCTCTATCTTTTGGCAGCTTTATCTACTGACCTCTCTCTCCATCCAGTCAGCTTGTTACAAATTCTAGGTTGGTTACACGTGTCATTTAAGATGTCTCCCATGGCCACTCTGATCTAAAGTATTAGAAATTGTAAGCCCTCCTATCCAATCGTCTGTACTTGGGTTCTTGTTCACTTGTATATGTCTTACCTTGCACTTTTTGGCATTTACTTTTAACTACCAAAGCTTGGACTACATATCTGCCATTTGCAATTCCTATATCTACTCCTGTACCCCATCTCAGTATCATATATCCCACAAAGCTTGATGTCATCTGCAAATATACTGAACGCATCTTGCGCTATATTCATTGCCTTACATTAATGAACGTTTGGAATTGGAAATGACAAATGTCAGGAGTGACACATGTGCACCAGACTTGTGAATTCCATCTCCACCGAGCTGATCACTTTAATCATAACTCTCTGCTATCTCCCCAACTAGCAACCTTCCCACATATGGATAACATGAAGCGGATACTATAACAAGTGTAATTGTGATCACAGTCATCCAACAGACAAAACAAACGTTGTGCATTTGAATATGCCATTTTCAAAACAGAAAGAGCATGGACATCAGCTACTTATATTATCCTTTATCCTGATAAAGCATGGCAAGGTGATACATGCTGTAACTACTGTCAGCATTCAATCCTTTGGCCTGTTTTAAAGAAGCAAGGTGAGTATGAGAGATTGATCATATGATATTGTGATATATTACACAATCATAGACAGACTGGAGAAATTAAACAGAATCATTTAAATCTTCATTACAAATTTTAATTCATAAAAAAAATTATTGCATATGTTTGACACAAATTATTATGTCTCAGGATTAGCAGCATATATTAGGCATGCCCACTTACCTGTTGGACACTCAAGGGTCTTGTTGAGACCACTCATCTGCTGTTTTCTTTTACACCCCACCTGTAAATTGGCAGCCACACAGCAGCTCCCATGGTATCCCTGGTGTGGTGTTTCATACCCATATTCAGCCTTTATCCATTTTCCTTCCCTTCTACATGTCCACAGTTTTTCATCAATTGTTGTCTGCATTCATTGAGGTTTCAAGTCTTTTTCTTCCTACTCATAGGGTGCAGTTACGTTTTTGGTCATGTGACCCAGGGATTGTAGATATGGGTATAATCTGGGCCTTCATTTACTCATTCTCTTCTTTGTCATATAGAACAGGCTACTTCTTACTTTTCCTTTATGGATTTAGTGACATGTACCCCATAATGATATAGGTGGGACCCCAATGGGCGAGCATGGCCCTACCATTGGGTGGTTGGGTATGGCATCCCAGTTATCTGCAGGCGGGTCTACAGTGTGAAATTAGCGATCAGAAATGTCATCCAGGCCTGTGCAGCTGTAAGAAAAGATGTAATACACACACATTTATAACATTAATAATCTAGTTATCCCAATAGATGTGTAACAGAAGCAGTTTGTTGCTGAAAATGACTGAACGGTTGCTGCCCTCTTGTTTATGGCCATGTGACACAGGGGATGCAGATATAGGTTCAATCTGGGTCATGATTTATCCATTCACTTCCCTGTCATATATAACAGAGTACTTCTTACTTCTCATTTATGGATTTACTGTACTAGCTAGTACCACAAAATACAATAGCTAGGACCACAATGGGCCAGCATGGCCCTACCATGTGTTGTTGAGTGTGGAACCCTGCTATCGGCTGGTGGGTCTGCAATATGAAATTAGTGTTCAGAAATTTCTTCCAAGCACATGCAGTTGTAAGAAAAGTTGTAATCCATTGATATTTACCACTTTTATAATCTAGCTATCTCAATAAATGTGTAGCAGAAGCAGTTTATTGGTAAAAATGATTGAACAGTGGTGGCCATCTTGTTTTTGTTCATGTAACCCATGGGATGTAGATATGGGTACAATCTGGTCTTGCTTTACTCATTCACTTCCCTTTCATGTAAAACAGACTGTGTCTTACTTTTCCTTTATGGATTTCCTGACATGTACCCAATAATGCAATAGGTAGGACCACCATGTACCAGTATGGCCCTACCATGGGAGGTTGGGTATGGCACCCCAGCTATCTGCAGGTAGGTCTGCAATTTGAAATTAGTGATCAGAAATTTGTTCCAAGCCCCTGTGGCTGTAAGAAAAAGAATATGTATTTCATTGACTTTTATAATCTAGTTTCCCCAATAAATGTGTAACAGAAGCAGTTTGATGCAGACAGTGACTAAACGGTAACAACCATCTTGTTTTTGGTCATGTGACCAATGGACTGTAGATATGTGTACAATCCGGGCCTTGATTTACTCATTCACTTCCCCGTCATGTAAAACAGCTAAGTCTTACTTTTTCTTTATGGATTTAGTGACATGTACCTCATAATGCAATAGGTGGAACCCCCATGGGTCAGTATGGCCCTATCATAGGTGGATGGGTATGGTACCCCAGTTATCTGCAGGTGGGTCTGCAATGTGAAATTAGTTATCAGAAATGTCTTCCAAGTCCTGGTAACTGGAAGAAAAGGTGCAATCCATAGACATTTACCACTTTTACAAACTTGTTATCCAAATAAATGTGTAACAGAAGAAGTTAGATGCAGAAAAAGACTGAACAGTGTCAGGCATCTTGCTTTTGGTCACGTGACCTGGAGGATTAGATATGGGTACAGTATGGGCCTTGATTTAATCATTCACTTTCCTGTCATAAACAGTAAAACAGGCTACTTCTTATTATTCCTTTATAGATTTATTGACGTGTACTCCATAATACTAAAGGTGGGCCCCACATGGGCCAGAATGGTCCTACCTTGGGTGGCTGAGTATGGGGGTACTGCATCCCGGCTATTGGCAGGTGGGTCTGTAATGTGAAATTAGTGATCAGAAATTTTATCCAAGCCCCTGCATCTGTAAGAACAGATGTAATCCATAGACATTTACCACTTTTATTATCTAGTTATCCCAATAAATGTGTAACAGAAGCAGTTTGACACAGAAAAAATGACAGAAAATTGTCAGTCATCTTGATTTTGGTCATGTGACCCAGGGAATGTAGACATGGGTACAATCTGGGCCTTGATTTACTCATTCTCTTCTCTGTCATATAAAACAGGCTACTTTTTATTTTTCCTTTATGGATTTAGTGACATGTACTCCATAATGCAATAGTTGGACCCCCTATGGGCCAGCATGGCCCAACCATGGGTGGTTGGGTATGACACCCTGGGTATTTGCAGATGGGTCTATAATGTGAAATTAGTGACTAGAAATATCATCTGAGCCCCTGCAGCTGTACAAAAAGGTGTACTCCATAGACATTTATCACTTTTGTAATCTAATTAACCCAAATAAATGTGTAACAGAAGCAGTATGATGCATAAAATGACTGAACATTGGTGGTCATCTTGATCTTCCTGGACATAAGTCTCCACCACTCATTCACACTATTGGGATCTGCGCCAGAGGCACCAGGACCCATCGGGAGCAAACTTTTTGCTGGAGGGTCGGCGCCAGAGATGGAGCCGCGAGGAACGGTGCCGCGAGCCCCAGCTCGCGCTGCAATGACTATCTCGGCGTCGACCCTCCAACTGCCTCAGTTCGGTTTTTCGCCGACGACTGTGCTTCAGTGATGACGTCGCTCGCCTGCCGGGACTCAAACTTCAAACTAGCAGCATAGTTTTCAGTTTTGTTAGTTTATTCTTATTTTAAAAATAAAGAAGTCTCAGCCTACTTTGACGGAGTCGACCATGAGCAGGTCAGGTGACGGTAGGGATACTTCGTATGAAAGCTGTTCAGTCAGTCAGGCTGGGTCTGGTCCACCGCCTTCTCCAGAAGAGGGGTCTGACAACGGTCAGTCCAATGCCCGGGGGGATGGGCGGTCCCAGCGGAAGCTTATAAAAAATAAGCGTCGCATTCGGCACCGTTCGGCCTCTCGACTCTTGCCCCACAGGTCTAAAAGAGAGGCATCACTCGAGGTCACCCTCTGATATGTCTGCGCATAGGCGCTCGGGTTATCGGGCTAGTTGTCGGTCCTCCTTCGGAGTCGCCAACCTCTGCTTCTGGTAACCAATGGCTTTCGTATCGGAGCCCTACCCCACCCGCAGGTGGTCGGTCTTCAGATGAGCAGTTTCATCAGTGGGCTGCTCTTGGCTGAAGCAATGGGCTCGGAGGTTGGTTCAGCTACCGGCTCGGTCACTTGTGGGTCTTCGGCTTTGGGAGCAGTGTGTGGTTGCTTTCTGGTCGTTGGCACCTTGTTGCCGCTAACCGCGCTTAGGTGTTCTCGACATGGTTACGTGTGCAGGGCCTCACCGATGCCCTCTCCTGCTCTTCTTCCTTCAAACCTGTTTACGGTGCTTTGGCCCGCATCGATGCGCTTCGGGCGCCTCGCGCCAGCGTTTTCAGCACTGCGGTGCTGGTGTGGTCCTTCGGGACTGTTGCTGTGTCAAGGCCTCTCGGCATTGCTCGGTGCTGCACCTCCTGCCAGGGCCTGGCTCACTCTGCTCAGACCTCCTTCACTCTTTTCCTCTTCTTTTTGTTCCTCTGTCTATGCAGCCTCCTGACTGTCAGGATGACATTGAGCCTGGACCTAGACCTTCAGTTGGTGATGAAGTGACTTAGCAGGACTATTATTGTTACAGAGCCTGTGGTCATGATCTGCTTTGCTCTGCGAAAAATCTGATTTCCACTTTTTTCTCCAGACTACAGACATCGGTGTTGGGAGATTGTTAAGACCTGCCTCATGCCTGAGATCCTTGATGATTTGACTTTTCCGTTCAGCCTCTTCTAGATGTTGTCTACTTGTCTGAATATCCTGCTTCACTTTTCGGTGCCAACCAGATAGGAAATATTCAGCCCTTATGATCATCCTATTGGTATTCAAGTTTTATGATCCTATTGTATTCCTAGAGAATGATATGTTGTTCTCAAATTGCTGCAATCATCTATTAAAGAATTTCAAGATAGAGACTTTAGGTAAGAGAGTTTGCTGCCTACTTAAGTATCGTATTGCCAGTTACCAGCTTATTTCTCCTGTATGAATATATCTGTGGCTTTATCATAAATGGTTGAAGCTCACTAGAGTCGGATACAAAGCCAGAGCTTTCAGACTATTACTAGAGGTATTGATCTACTAATCAGCAGGTTAAAGCAGCCATGGATGCTTTTGACACTTCCATTCAGCTGCTGCTGGTGTTTGTCACTGCTGCTTCCTGGCTGCGACTTAGCTTCACTCTAGTACGGCAGAATGGTATTGCCTTGATGGTGCATACTTTGGTCCTGTAGAGTGCTCAGAAACTATATAAAGACTTGGGTCAGCCATTGTTGGCTCACTCTCCCTCGCTCGAGGGAATGTCAATACTGCTCTATAACTACTGTCGTTTCAAGGTAGAGGCAGAGAATGTTTTCATAAACCAACCTGCCCAGCCTCAGAGAAGACAGAAAGCGCAGGCTTAAAGCGCCAGCGCCGCCTTATGGATTGCTGTCCCACGTCCCTCAGCTGCCTGAGAGGATTTTTTCTCTCCGGGAGGTCATCTGATGCACCAAACCAATGGAAGTCCATAACCCAGATGTGGGTCCTCGATAATTCATGAGGGTATTCACTCAATCTTCTGTGACCTGATCATCCTCCCAAATGGTGCTCAGGCTGTCAACTCTTCAGTCAGACCTCTCTACTGAGATTCAGCCTCTGAACACGGCAGTGGTATGGTGCTGCATCAACGAACACGGGTTCTGGTTCCATTACTTTCTGGTTCCAAAGAAGTCCGGGGAATGTGCCCATTCTAGATCTCAGAAAGCTAAACAAATTTCTCCCCAAGGAGAAATTTAAAATGATTTCTCTGGGAACCCTGTTACCTTTGCTTCATCAACATGACTGGCTAGCCTCCCTGGACATGCAGGATGCTTACCAGCACATTCCTATTCATCCGAGGCATCACAAATTCCTGAGGTTTGTGGCTCTGGGACAACATTATCAGTTCACAGTCCTGCCCTTTGGGCTATTCTCGGCGCAGTGGGTTTTTACAAAGTGTTGTGCAGTTCTCGCAGCACACCTCAGAAAGGTCAGGATACAGGTGTTCCCTTATCTGGACGATTGGCTTCTAGCAAGCCCTTCTAGACAAGGGACTCTGGACACTGTAGAGATGACCTCTCACCTCCTTACGTCCATAGAAGTCCTGCTGAACCTCAAGAAATCACAACTGCAGCCCTCCCAGAGGCTCCTTTTTATAGGGACTCTTCTGGACACCTCCTGTGCGAAGGCTTTTCTTCCAGAAGACAGAAGGAACAATATCCTTCAAATGACCCATCACATTGGGAAGAACAGCTCAGTTACAGCTCTCTCAATGCAATGGATGCTAGGCCTCATGGCATCCTCAGTGTTCACTGTACCCCTAGCACGTCTGCACATGAGAACCACTCAGTGGATGTTCAGTACTCAGTGGTCCCCAACCTCGCACCCACAGTCCTATCTCATCAAGGTGACAGAACCTTTAAAGAGGTCACTCACCTGGTGGTCTCAAGAGAGCAATCTCCTGGATGGATATCCTTTTGCTCCTCTGGACCATAAAATCTCCATTACCACGGATGCATCCCTAATGGGGTGGGGAGCTCACTGTCAGGCTCTCCACACTCAAGGTGTGTGGACTCAAGTCGAGTCCCAGCTTCACATAAACGTCCTAGAAATGAGAGCCGTCCTTTATGCTGTCCGAGCATTGAAGAACATTCTCTGTCACAAGAACATTCTCCTTCAAACAGACAACAAAGCAGTGATGTATTACATCAACAAGCAGGGCAGTGCTCATTCTTATCCCTTATGCAGGGAAACAATGAGGGTATGGGAATGGTGCTTGGAGCACAAGGCTCTAATTCAAGCGGTCTACCTACCGGGAATACAAAATGAGCTGGCAGACCGTCTCAGCAGAACAGAGACAGATCCTCATGAGTGGTCTCTCGACTCAACCATAGTTCAGTCACTATTCGAAGAGTGAACTCCAGACCTGGACCTTTTTGCATCCCCCACTCAATGCAAAACTGCCTCTCTTCTGCTCCAGAAATCCAGGGCCTGGCATTTTCTGTCAGGATGCATTCAGGCTGCAGTGGACAAAATGCTTTCTTTATGCCTTTCCACCTCTTCCTCTAATTCAGAGGGTGCTCCTCAAGTTCGAATCCCAGGGGGACAAGATGATTCTCATTGCTCCCTTCTGGCTTCGACAGCTGTGGTTTCCACTACTCAACAGTATGTTGGCAGTTCCTCCGAGACCTCTTCCCCTACAGATGAACCTTTTGACTCAGGGGCCGGTGGTCCATCCCAACCTGAGATCACTTCACCTTCACGCTTGGCTCCTGAAGAAGTAGAGTAAACCGGTTCAATGTCTCGTAGGGTTTCAGATATTCTTCTGGCTGCATGGAAGCCAGCCACTCGGAAAACTTACACAGCTAAGTGGGCGTTTCAGCTCTGGTGTGCAAAGTTCTCTTTGAATCCTTTTCCTGTCCACCAGATAAGGTTCTGGAGTACCTCTTGGACCTCTCAAATTCAGGTCTGCAGTACTCTACAGTCAAAGTTCACCTTAGTGCCATTTCAGCGTATCATGAGCCATTTTTTTCCTTAACGCTAGCTCAATTACCTCTGGTTAAGAGATTTCTTAAAGGAATTCTGCATACCAGACCTCCTACAAGATGTCCAGTTGCAGCCTGGGACATTAATCTTGTGCTAGACATGCTCACTCGGAAACCTTTCAAACCTCTGGCCACCTGTGAGCTAAAATTTCTCACCTGGAAGACCGCCTTCCTAATGGCCATTACCTCAGCTCGCAGGGTCTCTGAGATACATGCCCTGGTCGCAGATCCTCCATACACTGTGTTCCATAAGGACAAAGTAGTCCTTCGGACCCATCTGAAATTTCTTCCTAAGGTTGTGTCAGAGTTTCATCTAAACCAACCTCTAGTCCTTCCCTCTTACTTTGCGAACTTCCAAAATGAAGGAGAACGATCTCTTCATTCTTTGGATGTTAAGAGAGCTTTGCGTTTCTACCTAGATAGAACCAAGGATTTTCGCAAAGCCCAGCAACTGTTTGTCTCCTTCAGCGAGACCCGGCAGGGTCAACCTGTCTCTATCAGATGTATCTCAGCATGGTTAGTGGAATGCCTTCACCACTGCTATTCCATGGCGCAGGTTAAGCTGGAGGGTAGGGTTTACGCTCACTCTACTAGAGCGGTCGTGGCATCCCTAGCGGAAATTCTCAACGTGCCTATTGCAGGCATTTGCAACGTGGCCACCTGGAGCTCAGTGCACACTTTCGTTAAACATTATGCACTGGATGTCCATGCCAGATGACATTCTTCCTTTGGCAGAGCCATCCTTAATGGACTTCTGTCCTAGAAACGTGAGCTCTTGGTCTCTCCTGCCACCCTCTCGGGGGATTATTAGCTTGGTACTCTCCCAATAATGTGAATGAGTGGTGGAGACTTATGTCCAGGAAGATATGAAAATTACGTACCTACCATAATTCTTGATCTTCTTGGATGAGTCTCCACCACTCATTCACATGCCCAGTCTCCATACCCCGAGCTCACCTCTGTTGTTGGTCTTCACTCCCTCAAATCTTTAGGCTGTGAAGACTTCTTTGTTAACCCTTCTTATACGGGTCACCGGGACTATCTTATGTCCGGTTTTTAGGTTAGGCTACCCTTCTAGGTTAGTTACGCTGTACCTCCTTGGCAAAAAAGGTACTGAGGTGGTTAGAGGGTCGACGCAGAGATAGTCATTGCCGAGCGAGCTGGTGCTCACAGCGCCGTTCCTCACGGCTCCATCTCTGGCGCTGACCCTCCAGCAAAAAGGTTTCTCCCAATGGGTCCTGGTGCCTCCGGCGCAGATCCCAATAGTGTGAATGAGTGGTGGAGACTCATCCAAGAAGATCAAGAATTATGGTAAGTACGTAATTTTCATTTTTTGGTCATGTGATGCAGGGGATGTAGATATGGGTACAATCTGGGCCTTGATTTAATCATTATATTCCCTGTCATGTAAAACAGGCTACTTCTTACTTTTCCTTTATGGATTTAGTGACATGTACTCCATAATGCAATAGATGCACCCCCCCATTGGCCAGAAAGGCCTTATCATAGGTGGTTGGCTATGACACCCCGTCTATCTACAGATCAGTCTGTAGTGTGAAATTAGTGATCATAAATGTTATCCAAGCCCCTGCAGCTGTACGAAAAGGTGTAATCTCAATGAATGTGTAAAAGAAGCAGTCCAATGCTAAAAATGACTGATCGGTGTTGGCCAGCTTTTTTTTGGTCATGTGACCCAGGGGATGTAGATATGGGTACAATCTGGGCCTTGATTTACTCCTTCACTTCCCTGTCATGTAAAACAGGTTACTTCTTACTAGTCCTTTATGGATTTATTGACATATATCCTATGATGCTATAAGTGTTCCCCATGGGCCAATATGGCCCTACCATGGGTGGTTGCATATGGCACCCCAGCTGTCTACGGGTGGGTCTGTAATGTGAAATTAGTAATCAGAAATTTCATCCAAGCCCCTGCAGCTGTAAGAAAATGTGTAATCTATTGACATTTACATAAAAACATAGAAACATAGAATTTGACAGCAGATAAGGACCGCTTGGCCCACCCAGTCTGCCCATTTCCCTACCTAATGGATAAGCTGCAGATCCTAGTTAACCGGCAGCCTACTTCTTCCTACCCTCACCCCCTAGAATTGCTTTATGACTGCCCCATGCATGCTTGAATTACACCACTGTTTTTGACTCCACAACTTCCTCAAAAGGCTGTTTCATGCATCCACAACCCTCTCTGTGAAAAAATACTTCCTTAAATTACCTCTGAGCCGCTCCCCATCTTCAAATTGTGCCCCCTTGTTCTTGCACACCTCTTTTTTTGAAAGATGCTACCCTCTTGGACTTTGTTGATTCCCTTGAGGTACTTGAAAGTTTCTATCATGTCCCCCCTCTCCCTCCTTTCCTCGAGGCTATACATATTAAGCTCCTTAAGTCTCTCTTCATGTCTTCTGGTGCAGACCCTGTACCATTTTAGTTGCCCTCCTCTGGACAGCTTCCATCCTGTCTATGTCTTTGTGGAGATTGGGTCTCCAGAACTGCATGCAGTACTCCAGATGGGGTCTCACCAGCTGTACATAGAGAGGGAGAATAACTTCCTGTTTTCTACTGGTGATGCCTCTCCCTATGCATCCCAGTATCCCCCAGCCCTCCTTGCTGCCCCTCTCTCATTGCTTGCCCACCTTTAGGTCATCTGATATGACTACCCCCAGGTCCCTTTCCATTTTTGTTATTGTTAGTATTTACCCCCCATTGTGTACTCTTCCCCTGGGTTTTTGTTTCCCAGGTGCATTACCTTGCACTTCTTAGCATTGAATCTAAGCTGCCATACATTTGACCATTCCTCTAACCTTGCCAAGTCCCTTCTCATCCTTTCCACCCAACCTTGTGCATCAACTCTGTTGCAGATCTTTGTGTCATCTGCAAAGAGACATACTTTTCCTTCCAGTCCCTCTGCAATGTCGCTTAAATGACTGAACGGTGTGGGCCAGCTTTTTCTTTAGCTCAATTTTTAGCTCAATTTATCACTTCTATAATCTGGTTATCCAAGAAATGTGTAACAAAATCAGTTTGATGCAGAAAATCACTGAACAGTGTTGGCCATCTTGTTTTTGGTCATGTGACCTAGGGGATGTGGATATGGGTAGCATCTGGGCCTTGACTTACTCATTCATTTCCCTGTCATGTAAAACAGGCTACTTCTTTCTTGTCCTTTATGGATTTTTTGACATGTTCCCCATAATGCAATAGGGGGGCCCCCCACTGGCCAGCATGGCCCTACCATGAGTGGTTGGGTATGGCACCCCGGCTGTCTGCAGATGGGCCTGTAATGTGAAATTAGTGACCAGAAATATCATCCAGGTCCCTGTAGCTGTACGAAAAGGTGTACTCCATAGACATTTAACACTTTTATAATTCAGTTAAGCCAATAAATGTATAACAGAAGCAGTTTGATGCAGAAAATGACTGAATGGTGTCAGCCATCTTGTTTTTAGACATGTGACCCAGGGGATGTAGTTATGGGTACAATCTGGGCCTTGATTTACTCAATCTCTTCTTTGTCATATAAAACAAGCTACCTCTTACTTTTCCTTTGTTGATGTAGTGACATGTGCTCCATAATGCAATAGGTGTGCCCACCCCATGGGCCAGCAAGGCCCAACCATGGCTGGTTAAGTTTTGCACCCTGGCTATCTACAGGTGGGTCTGAAGTGCAAAATTAGTGATCAGAAATTTCATTCAAGTCCCTGCAGCTGTAAAAAAATGTGTACTCCATAGAAATTTACCACTTTTGTAATCTAGTTATCCCAATGAATGTGTAAAAGAAGTAGTTTGACACAGAAAATGACTGAACAGTGGCAGCCATCTTAGCTTTGATGTAATGCAATAGGTGGGCCTCCCATGGGCCAGCATAGCCCTACCATGGACAATTTGGTATGACATCCAGGCTATCTGCAGGTTGGTCTGTAATGTGAAATTAGTGATCAGAAATTTCATCCAAGCCCATGCTGCTGTAAGAAAAGATATAATCCATTGACATCTACCACTTTTATAATCTAGTTAACCCAATAAATGTGTAAAAGAAGCAGTTGGATGCAGAAAATGACTGAATGGTGTCAAGCATCTTCTTTTTGATCATGTGACCCAGGGGATGTAGATATGAGTACAATCAAGGCCTTGATTTACTCATTTACTTCTCTGCATGTAAAACAGGCTGTGTCTTACTTGTTCTTTATAGATTTAGTGACATGTGCCACATAATACAATAGGTGGACACCCCAGGTGACAGCATGGGCCTACCTTGGGTGGTAGGGTATGTCACCCCAGGTATCTGCAGGTGGGGCTGTAATGTGAAATTAGTGATCAGAAATTTCATTCAACACCCAGCAGCTGTAAGAAAAGGTATAATCCATTGACATTCACCACATTTATAATCTAGTTATTCCATTAAACGTGTAACAAGCAGTTTGATGTAGAAAATGACTGAATAGTGTCAGACATCTTCTTTTCGATCATGTGACCCAGGGAATGTAGCTATGGGTACAATCTGGGCCTTGGTTTACTCATTCACTTCCCTGTCATGTAAGACAAGCTACTTCTTACTTTTTCTTTATGGATTTAGTGACATGTACCCCATAATGCAATAGATGGCCCCCCATGGGCCAGCATTGCCCTACCATGGGTGATTGGTTCTGGTCACTCTGATAATCTGTAGGTGAGGAACCAATGTGAACTGTGTGTTTATATAAAGACGTTGTAACCTGAAACTGAAAATTAGTTACAGTTTAGACTAAAAGTTTTATCAATGATGCAACCAATTTTAATGTTTTTACACATATTTTTTTGTGAAAAAAATTTGAAAAAAACAATTGAAATTTCGCTAAATAAACATATATATCACCAAACTGCTAACTTAGAACTCATATATTTTTACTTTATATTATAGTTATTTTAGGTTCTTACAACCTTGACTAGAAAGGTTTACTAGGGAATTCAATAACATTATGCATTAACATCATAACAGATAGGTGTGCAAACCAATGAAAAAGCCTCTTGAAGCAAGGCTATACAATTTAAAGAAAAACCTTGGCAGTGTAAGGGTTAATATTGAGCCCTGAGAATCTTTCCATGAAACTAAATTTTTCTGGAAGTGGGTTAAGTATTTATGAGAGCACAGCTAGATAATCTCTTTGGCTTGCTTGTGCTGAAGATAGGGTGCCCTTTTGCCATCCCCCATTTCAGTAGGCCTATGTGTTTGTTTCTTTGTTTGGAAAAGTTTATTCCTTATAAATTCAAGGAAAAGGATAACTCTTTGAGTGGTTAGACTCATTTTGAGTGGGGTCCATTACATACAAAACAATTTCATAGGAGTACAATGTAACTCAATAAAATATGTATTTTGCAAAATAGTGCTTTGTCATACACAAAATGTAGCTTATCTATTAACAGACAGCAACATAAGTAGCACATTTTTAAAAATACGAGGTCCTAGCAGTAACCATTTTTCATTTAGAAAATGGCATAAGAAAATAGCCATAATAAAGAGTGACCATAAAAAGTGCATACTTTAACTGCAACCACTGTTAGTTGATTGAATAAAATTCTGACATATCCATCTTTTAATCTCATGCCATGGGGCAATTATCTTTGTTCTCAGATTGTCTGGTAACCCGTTCAAAAGTTTAGGCCCACTAACATTTAATGAAAAATTCCCTTTCGCTGTTCTAGTTTTCAGGATTACCAATTCCAAATTGTGTACTGATCGCAGGCCTGCTTTAGATATATGTATCTTAAACAAATCATCCAAATAGGGTGGAGTCTTCTTCTTTAAATATTGATGTGTTAGATACAATATATGCAAGTTTCTTCACTCTGTAAGACTAGTCCAGTTTAAAAGCCTATACATAGTACATCAATGCATCAAATGGGGTGTACCTAAGGCAAACCTTGTAAATCTATTAAGGGCTGTATCCAGCCTCTCTAATACAGTTTTTGATGCACCAGCATATACTACATCACCGTAATCAAACCGTGGAATTATTGTAGAGTTGATTATATGTATCCTAGCTCTATTTGGTATACATCTTTTCAGTCTGTACAATGCTCCTAGTCTACTGTGTAATCTTTCAATCAGATTATCTATGTGTATATCCCATTTTAGTGTATGTCCAGCCATACTCCCAAATATCTGTACGAATTCACCTGTGTTAATATTTGTTTAGCAAGTGTTTTGATTTGGAATGTATTTATTGCAGCCACCTGCTTGTTTACAAAAAGTATAACTTGTGATTTTTTTGTTATTTAATATTAAGTTTCGTGACTTATAGTACTCCTGTAAGATATCAAAATCTCTTTGGAGCACTTTCTGAATTTCCTGAGGAGAAGCACCTTCTGCATACAGAATCACATCATCTGCATATAAGTGGTGCCCCGTTCCTCTTATTTGGGCACCAGCACCATTCGTGTACAGATTAAACAAAAGTGGACTCAGCACTGATCCTCGAGGAACCCCAGATTTAACAGATGTAAACTGAGATGTAAACCTTCCTAGTGTAACTTGCTGAGTCCTGCCAATCAAATATTCCTTAATCCAGTTCAGGACCACCTGGTCGAGGCCAATGTCCTTCACTGTGTCTAACAAAACTGTGTGACTAAGTGTATCAAATGTTTTAGACAGATCTATAGATATGGCCCCGACCAGGAGACCCCTATCCAGTGAAGACTGAATATCAGAAGTTACCTTGATCAAATATGTTGTTGTACTATGGCTAGAAAAAAAAACTGAGTGATTTAAATTATATATTTTATTATTCTCTAAATAAGTCTGTAACTGTTTCCCTACAAGTTTTTCAAAAAGTTTAGATATTATCAGAAGTAGGGATGTAGGTCTATAATTCTGAATTTCATTTTTTTTTGTCAGATTTGTATACCGGAATTACTTTCACCTTTTTCCAGGTGCTTTGGTATGTTCTGGTGGTCATAGGCAAGGTAAAAATGTAAGAAATTTGTTGTGCTACTGCAGGGGCTGCACATTTCAACAATAAAGTAGAAATGCCATCTAAACTTGAAGCTTTTTTCACATCTAGTTTTAGTAATTTGTCTATAATTTCTTTAGTGTTAACCAGACAGAAAGTAAAATCTGGCTCATTTGATGTTTTCTGTCTGTTTTTAACTTTCATTAATAAGTCCTGTTCATTACCAGCCTTGGTAATCTCTAGCAATCTTTCCCTGTTTTACTTTTATCAGCATCCTCTATTGGACTTCCAAAATCTATAAAAAACCTATTAATAGCATTTACCACCTGATCAAATGTAGGGATATTCTCTCCACTAATACTAAAACAACCAGGAAGCAGAGGCACTATTTATTGGGGGGGCAGGGGGGCCATTGTTGTTTTTCTTGTTTTTTAGCACCTGGATCCACCTCCAAAGCCTCTCTGACCAGTTGTTGCCTCCCCCCGTTGAAAGCTGAAATGACCCCCCTGCCAGGAAGTCTTTTGATTTTTCACCTTTTTAATTTAGAAAATAATGTCCTAAAGTTATGAGGGTCCTTTATGTTCTTTGTCTCAAATAGATTATTAAGATAACAACCTTAGTTTTCCTAACCTCCTTTGAATAATGGTTTCTTAATTGATGGCATTTGTCCCATGCATTTTTCTGTGTTTGTCTTTTTGGCCTTTCTCCATAATCTATGCCTGATTTTCCTTATTACACACAGGGTCCCATTATGCCATTCTGCACTTTTTGGTTTTACTCTTCTTTTTAAAATTGGAGCATGGAAATCACATACTGCTAATTATTTCATATAAAAATATTCCCAAGCACTTTCTACATCAGGAACAAGGGATAAACAATCCCATTTCCTACCCTCTAAATCAATCATAAATGTTAAATAATCAAAATGCTTCATTTGTTGTGATTCTCTTACATCATGTTTGTCCATTTTTATCTTTTATTTCCAGACACAGTACGTGACCTGATGGTCACTAAATGCATCCGGCAATACACCATACTATATGTAATTATCAGAATCAGTAGTTAGAATTAAGTCCAAAATTGATGACTGATCAACCTTTCTAGGATTCAGTCTTGTTGGGGTCCCAATCAACTGAGTTAACCCTACACCTAAGGTCAGCTTCAACAGCTTTCTATTCAAGCGGGGACTAGACCAGTCGACATTTAGATCTCCCATCATCAGTATTTCATGGCTGTATGGATATAAAAAATCCTGGATCACATCAAAATTTTCCTTCTTCCCTTTGGAGGGTGAATAACACACTAAAATTAAAACTGGTTTATTTCCAGGTAACCTTAATTGTAATACAAGTTTTTCCATCCCTGGAGTATGGACACCATTTAGTTCTATAGGAGACAAGTCAAGTAACGTTTGCCAATATACCAACACCCCCCCTTCCCCTCTTGCACTGATCCTGTCTCCAGATTTGATATCCTTGTACTTGAATTTCTGAATCCTCTATTCTGTTATTTAACCATGTTTTAATAACAACCACTCTTGGGTTGTTTTCCAACATCCAATTTCTAACCTCACTCATTTTGGGGGCTAAACTACATATGATAAAATGTATAAAAATATCCCTTTTACCCTTTAAAATATATTCTCCTTCTCTTGTTCCTGTGTACGGGCCTGGATTTAATTGCATATCCACAGCCAGTATTAAACATAACGTAATTAACCCATTAGCCGTAATAACTTTTTTTCAGGTTTACTCTCACTCTCAACCTTATTATAAGGTACCTTCCTTTTATAAACATAATTCTCAGCTGATTTGTAGTTCTGATAGCCTTTATTGCTGCCTTCACTAAACTTGTGATTACCATTTGGGGCCATACCAGGTGCTCTCCTGTTATCTCTATATGTGGGGGGAAATATTATTATGTTTGCTGTATCTCCACATAACTAAAGATTGGGCTCTATGCATGTATCTGCTCTAACATCAATGTCCTGAGAGCACTTCATTTTCCAAACAAGAAATGACACCAACCCAACTAACCTTCCTAGATAGGGCCCCATTATACTGGCTTGCATAAACTTCCTATAAGAACTTATACCCCTTTACTACAACACCAGTTAGTTATTCACTGTTTCTCTTTCATTTTTATATGTCTCTCTTTATCAAGCCAGTTACAGGTGTGGATTTCTCCACCTAGTGGTGCTTGCACCACTCACACTCGCACCCCATGCTCATGCTAGGGCGCAGCTCAGTGATTTAAATATATAACAAACCCCTCCCACCAGGCTGTTTCTGGGATTAATTGACTAGCCACTGAGCCCCCTTACCAGCAGGAAGTTTGACTGCTTAAATGTTCCCCCACCAGAGTAAGTGTTAATCAGTGTGTTTATTTTATAAATACTCACAGTTCCTTTATGAAATTGCACTGAACAGTCCTGGTTTCAGTTCAACATTTCAGAGAGTAGCAGATGCTCCCAAGCTCTCTGGAAATTAAACCCTTGGTTACACTCACAGTGCAGATGTACCAGTGTAGTTGAAATAAAGCTGTCTCCCACTCAGCGCACTGGATACTGCTTTGCCTGAAAGAAGTGTCCCGGAGTTTCTCCTGGGAAGAATACAGTCTCTGCCACTCTCTCAGCATTTTAAATGGTATATTTTGCTGCTTCTCATGCAGCGTGCTGGAAATCTTGCATACCGAGGTACGTTTGTGAGGTATGAATACTGCTAGGGTGCAGCTCAGGGATTTACATAAATAACAAACCCCTCCCACCAAGCAGTTCCTGGGATTAATTGGCTCGCCACTGAACCCCCTTTACCAGCGGGAAGTTTGAATGCTTAAAAGTTGCCCCACCACAGTAAGCGTTAATCAGTGTGTTTATGTAGCTCAGGTGAGTCAAAATGCACTGGAGTCATTTGAGCAGGATCATTGTTTGAACTTCCAGCTTCTTACTGGCTATAAGCCCCTATGCCTAGAAACAGCACAGTGGTGAAATCAGGATTTATTCATTATTTTGAGATAACCTCTTAAACAGAGGTGGCTTAGATGAAAAGCATAATGAATTTGGGCACTGCAGCACAGTACTGTAGAACTGCTCAAATCTTGGAGATGCTATCTATTTAATGAAATGTTAAATTACAGTCCTTTCTGCCTGTATATGGTAGTTACCACTATGAAACTGTGAAATATCTAATGAGCATTTGATGGCATAGTGCCAACTTTATTTAATTTATAAAACGGGTGTTGCTTGATTGTGGCTCCCATTTACCAGAACCCCATCACATGGGACTATATTAAAATACAACATACTCTTGCTGAAGAACACCACAGCAGTATATTACCTGAGAACACAACCTGTAAGAGTCAAGAGGTCACCAGCTCCCAATTAAATTGCCTCCAGAAGGCTTCAGACTATGAAAACAATTTGTGCAACCACATCGACTAGTGCTCAGCTATGGACACAATCAAATCCACTACCATGTGGTATGCCAGCCCTACCAGCCAATGATGGCACATGGCTGCCAACATATCCTTCAAAATACACCTCCCCAGCATCACGTTCACATTGCTGTGCACATGGAGCAACCGTTGCAACACAGAGCACCAGCCAAAACAAGCTATAACCAGCACAGTGATTACATTTCTCTTTCACATCTTTTTATCTCTCAATGGCTGCTACTGATGCAAGCCAATTGAGCAGTAGAGGGTGAGCGGAAATGTTGCTTGTTGCAGAAAAGGAAATGAAAAGCACTTTCCTGTTCCTTATCTCTTGCCAAATGCTTCAAGTGGCAGGGATAGGAATGATGCCAACTTTCAGTGTTCTCCAACTGCCAAAAATGTACAGGCAGGTAGACCAGAGAGAGAGGAGAGCATCTCAAAAAGGAGTACACAAGCATCTGATCACAAGGATGTGCCCCCACTGCACTTAGCTCCAGCATTCTGTATGCCCCCAATATTTCAGTAAAACCCATTTTACAAGGGGAATTTTTATTTATATAGTTTATTTGAACTGGATAAGGCCCACTGAGACAAAAGTCCCTTTTTCAGAGGAAATCCGGAATTTGTTACATGCAGTAGGTGGATGATTATACATATAGTTTCAGAAACATCTTATACGAATGCAACATGATTTGATCATAACAAAGTTTAGTTACAAATAGTGGTTGAGGCTTTTACTTACATTAAATGTGCATTAAAAAACAACCAATAGTGCATCAGATCCAGGAAGAAATGAAGGCAAAATATGGCCAACATACAGTAGGTAGTTAGCAAAGCAAGATATCATATCAACAGTAAATCGGAAGGCCTAGTAGATGAACAACAGACAGATAAAGGGTCACAAAAGGAATTTAGTGATTACAGTTGCAAGGGAGTGTCACCCAAAGATGGGCTTTTAGCCTCTTTTTAAACTATGCTAGAGTGGGGCATGCAAGGACCTCTGAGTGCAAATAATTCTATAGATGAGGGGCAGCCAAGGAACAGGATCACCTTCCAAGTGCACATCACACTCTGGGGATAACTAGCACTGGGAGGGCTGCAGATCTCAGGGGCAGGGTGAATTGCTTAAGTTGAAGTATACCAGTGAAACTTGATGGAACAAGGGATTACAGTAGCTTAAAGGACAGGCGGTACAGGGGGTTACACCATCTGCTTTCAAAGGAGGGCTACCCTATGGTTGCAAGGACTAAAGAGTGGTGGGTTCTGGGTTGGGTGCCAACTGTCTAATGCCCTATCATGTGATACAATGATTTGAGCCTAGAGAGGGTAGATTCACAAGCTGATTGTAGCACTGGGGCATCATAAGAGAGAAGGGGTGGGAAGGCTATGCTGGCAATCGCTAGTCGGGCTTCTCTTGAGAGAAAAGGAGAGAGTCAGTAAAGTTGTCCACATTTTTGATTTAGAGTTTTGACCAGGGCATCCACATGAGGTTCAAAGGTCATCATGTGGTCCAGCACCACACCCAGGTATTAAGGGATTGAACCACCTCTAGGTTGACTCCAGAGCAGGTAATAATTTTAAGTAGGGATTGTCTGTCAAGGCATAGATTTTTGTGACTGAAGAGTGTAGCTTTTTTTTTCACTGAGAATTAATTTGTTATCCCAGAACCACCTTTTTAGAGTGTAGAAGTAATTTTCCAGGTGGAAATTGATCCAGTGTACAACAGCAGAGGACCTATAGATTATGGCATCATCAACATATAACCACTGATGCATCACCTCAATTGAGGGGATAGATCATTAATATACAGGGATAAAAGAAAGGGACCGAGTATAGACCCTTAGGGTACCCCATCAGTGATAGGGAGTTGAAAGACTTCCTAGCCTCCTGATGCTCTAGTTCCACCCTGTCAAGTACAGTAACTCTGGAACCAATGGCAGGAGAGATCATCAAGACAAAAACCCCATAGTTTGGTAAGTAACAGTTTGTGATCAACCAAACTGAACACTTTAGTTATATCAACAAAGATTGCTCCTGTAGCCATTCCAATACCCATGGCATTAATAATATCAGTGGTGACATGTACCAGGGCCATAATGGTGCCATGGTGTTTGCGAAAGCCATGTTGTGCTGTGGCAAGGGAGTGGTTAAAGCAGTTCCATCAGGGGAACAAGGCAATTCTATCAAGGGGATTATGCTTGTTATTGTACTTTGGAGTGGTTGAAGTCCCTCACTCTTTAGACTCAGGACTCCAACCCACCTCACAGAATTGCCTTATGTCTCATAAAATGGAATGTTGTAAATAAATAATACTGTAAATAAATGTTATGGAAAAATGTTCCATCTTTCAATGAGACCTGCTCTGTAGTCTTCTGGATAAGGATTGCTGAGCACGTAATGACTACAGCATTATAATATTTTATCTAACTCACTGGCATCATATGGAAATAAATAAGTCAAATGATATCCTGTTTTGTACAAAGGAAATGCAAGGTCTAGAAATGTGCACTATGAAATCCTAGGTATGATTCCAGTTATGGTCACATATAAACTGTGTAGACCTCATGAAATTGCTATCTCGCTATGCATCAATTTCCAACTGTAATATTTCACGGAAATAATAAACCTCAGTGGACATAAGATGCTGCATCACATGCCCTAGATGGAAAAATAAATCTAACAATAAAAAAAAAAATCTAGTTTTGTTGCTGGAAATCTTTAGTGTATACTCCCAACATGCTGAAAACAACAAATAAGTTATTTTTGTTCTGAAACTGAAAGATATCATTACAAATAATTAAAAATGTAATCCCTGTGCCCTCTGTTTATCCAAAGGTCATTGACTTGTTTGTACAAGCCTCACTCCATATGTAGTGCATTACCTTACATACAGTAAGCAGTTTTAAGAAAATGTCAATCATGTGTCAGTGCTGATTGTATTTTTGACAGACACAACACAATTATTTACAGTGTGCAATTCCTGAAACCCACTGCATACACAAAGCATTGTAACTGACCAGTACCGAAAACATTTTAATGTGGTATCTATGCCTGCAAATCTATAGGCCCAGATAAGAAGGTTCAGATTAGATCTCACAAAGCCCCAATTCCCATTCATCCCATTGCAGGCTGCTGATTCACACCTAACATGAAAATCCTAAGATTAGTTTGCTACAGTACATGGTAAGATGAGGGTTAGTGGAAAACAATCCCCTGGAGCCAGACGGTATCAAGGTACAACAATTTCATACTTTCTGTAAATTGCTCCATAAAATAGGATTGGGAGGAATTGTGGTTTGCAGTTCTGTTTTTAATCTCCACTGCAATCTGTTCTTCAAGTGATTACATGCTGCCCATTTGTAGAGCAACTATTCCAGCATTACTGTTTCAAGGATGGATTCCTGCCACTGATCCCATGCCATATCAGTCAATGAAGAGTATCACCGTAGTACAAAGCCTCATTTTTCAGAGCCATTCCATCCAAAGAACACATTTCATTCTTAGCTGTCCTTGGGCTTCGTTTAGAGAAATGCTGTGAAGCTTTCTGGCTAAGTATGTATAATCTTTCCAGAAATCTCTATAATGGTATTTACAGCACGACTACCCCTAGTAAATGTATGGATTTGAGGATTTCAAAAATATAAGAAGCAAGCTACCTATGTGCAGTATATATAATCATATCAGAACTGAATGGAGGCCTCTCTACATTTATTTTCTGCAAGAAAGCTGAACACAATTGCACAATTTCTTTCAATGAACTAGCCTTAGCTGGAAGACTCTACTACAAGCACATGGGCATTTTCAAGCAAACACACATCACATCATTTTGCCTCTTTGTAAAACTTTTCATCCATAACAAAAGTTATATGATTGTTTTTTTTTCATTATACATATCTACTCAGGAGTACAGTGATGCATAGTACAACATCCCTTCTTATCTAGTTATGTCAATCAGTATCTTGAGTGAAGAACTGCTGAGCATAGATAATGTTGTGTCACATCTCACTAACCTGTCTTCTTGCACATTTATGATCCCCTTCTACTAGTACTGCATGGGCTGCATCAGAATGGACATCACTATAAGCTTTTCTCCTTCTTAAAGCAAGCTAAAGTGTGACCAATATTGGCTAACCGTGGACCACTAGTTGGGCTACTGCCATCATTTCTGTTACTACTGTTGGGTGACATTGAGCTGAACCCAGATTCGGTCCCTGCCAAATACCAATTGTTTTCTCCCTCTGATCCATGCTGATCCAAAACAAAATGATTAAAGATGGTCCATAAGAATATCAGCAGCCACAGGCACAAGCTCCAAAAACTTGAAGCCTGGCTGGATCTTTACTCTCCCAACATAATAGCCATCACTGAGACCTGATTCAAACCCTTCATGCAAACTCATGAGATTGATCTCCCTGGGTTCACTGTCTTCAATCAAGACAGGTAAGGTAAAAATGGTGGCAGTGTCCCAATGTACGTAAATTCTATGTTAAATGCCACTCTGGCTAGTATCCCAAACCTACAGAACACTACCTGTGAGTCTCTGTTTGTCAAGATACTCCTAGGAGGCACAAAATCTCTCTGTGTGGGGTGGATCTATAACACCCCCTCCCAAGAAAATATCATATCTCTTGATTCCCTATCAAGAAACCTGGCAGATAAATCCCTTGGGAATTAATGCTCCTTGATGATTTTGATCACAACTGGATCAGCCATGTGGACAGTGGTATAAGGCTGCACTGCTTGATGCTCACCTTTTACAAAGTATTAGGGATCCCACCAGGATGAACAACATATCAGGTAACCATACTGTTCTCAGTGGAGTTCTAGTTAACAAACTCAACAACATCAGAGCTACAGGTATATTTTCTGACTTTCTCAGTTGCCACTTTCCAATTTTCTGTATTTGGAAGAATCATTTTCAGAAACATCTTCATAGAGTTATACTGGCATGAGATATATTCCAGATTTGACAACATTTCCTTCTTGAACAGCCTCTGGGAAATCCATGGGAAACTATAAGAGATGTCCCCAGTGTTCAATCTGCTCTTGATTTCATTGTTAACAGCTTCCTCTCTGTGGTTAATAAACATGCTCCCTTAAAGCAGTTAAGAGTTAAGGATTACTTATGTAAATGGATGGACAGTAAGCTGAGAAAGCTCATGAGGCTGAGAGAGATAAGGCACTAATGCATTATAAATCCACTGGTCTTACAACTGATTGGCTCAGAAACAGGGAATTCAGAAATGTGTGTACAGAATCAACCTCAAATATTCTAAAAGAAAATACATTAAAAATCAACAGGAAACAATATCTGATCCTAAAAACTTCTAGGCTTCTTCTAAAGAGTTTTTCTCAGCCACTGGAGCATGATATTGTTGCTGATGGCCAATTGCTCAGCAGCCTTTGACTACTAAAAATGCCTGCAGCAGCTTTTTTATTGACCTGGCTAGGTTTAAACCTTTGACCTCTGGGCTACACCACAACCCCCCCTCCCCAGAGCAACTGAAAACCAGGTGATCATCCCCCCACATTCCACTTCCATTTATTCATGCAGAAGAAGGTGGTAATCCTGTTGGGGCATTACAAACTAATGGCTCATCAGTATGTGACAAGCTTAAATCTACATTTCTAAAATTAGCTACCACACTCATTGCCTCCCCTCTTAAGCTACTTTTTTTTATCAAGTCTTTAATGGTGGGGCCCTATCACAGAAAGATGGAATGTGACCCTGGTGGTACCCATCCATAATGACATCCCCAAGGAACTAGTTACATAGAAATATAGAATTTGACAGCATATAAGGACCACTTGGCCCACCTAGTCTGCCCATTTTCCATACCCACTGTAACACCATAGACCCTACTTGATTTACGGCTTTAACCCCCCACTTTCCTTACCACTAAGGTTCCCTTATGCCTATTCCAAGCATTCTTGAATCCCGTTGGAATTTTTTCCCCCACCACATCTGCTGGGAGGCTGTTCCAGGCATCTACCACCCTGTCAGTGAAAAAGTACTTCCTCACATCTCCCGAGTCCACCTCATTCAACTTCATAACATGACCTCTTGTCCTTGAGCATCTTTTCTTCTGAAAAATGCTTCCCTCTTGAACCTTATTTATACATGTGAGGTATTTGACTGTTTTTTATCATATCCTCCCCTTCCTCCTTTCCTCCAGGGTGTACATATTGAGATCTTTTAGTCTCTTCTCATAGGGCTTATTATGCAGACCCTGCACCATTTTAGTTGTCTTCCTCTGGACAGCCTCTACTCTGTCTTTGTCCTTCTTGAGATGTGGTCTCCAGAACTGGACACAGTACTACAGCTGAGGTCGCACCAGTGATTTATACAGTGGCATCACCACCTCCCCCTTTCTGCTTGTGATACCCCTCACTATGCAACTTATCATCCCACTGGCTCTCCCCACTGCCTTGTCACACTGTTTGGCCACCTTTTAGGTAATCAGATATAATTACCCCCATCCCTTTCCCATTTTGTACTCTGCCCCTGGGTTTCTGTGCCCAAGTGCATGATTTTGTACCTCTTTGCATTGAAACTTAGTTGCCAAGCTCTCGGCCACTCCTCAAGCTTTCTTAGCTCTCTATTAATTTTTTCTGCCCCCCCCCCGAGTGTCTACCCTATTGCAGATCTTAGTATCATCTGTAAAAAGGCATACCTTCCCCTCCAGCCCCTCTACAATGTCACTAATAAAGACATTGAAAAGGACTAGTCAGAGTACTGATCCTTGTGGCACCCTGCTGGTCATCCTTTCTTCCTCGGAGTGAATGTTTACCACCACCCTCTGTCACCTATCCAACAACCAATTTCTCACCCAGTTTACCACTTTTAGTCCCACTTCCTAGGCTTCCCAGCTTGTTTATGAGTCTCCTATGTGGAATGGTGTTGAAGGCTTTACTTATATGTAAGTAGGCCACATCCACCACTCCACTCTGATCTAATTCCCTGGTCACCCAGTCAAAGAAATCTATCAGTTTTGATCTAGTGAATCCATGTTGCCTTGGATATTGTAATCCACTGGATTCAAGATATTCCACAGTCCTTTCCTTTGGTAGTGACTCCATTAATTTCTCCACTACTGAAGTCAGGCTGACTGACCTATAATTGCCAGCCTCCTCCCTGCTACCACTTTTGTGAAGTGAGACTACATCTGCCCTCTTCCAGTCCTCTGGGACCACTCCCATCTCCAGTAAGTAGTTGAACAGAACTGTCAGAGGTGCAGCCTGCACCTCTCTGAACTCACTTAATATCCTTGGATGTATCCAGCCTGGCCCCATTGCCTTGTCCTCTTTCAGATTTGTGAGTTCCTTCAGGACTCTGTCCTCTGTAAATGGACTAGTATCCACCTCCCTTTCTTCATTGCCCCTGACACTTATCTGTGCTACCTCACCTTTCCCTTCCTCTGCAAACACTGAACATAAGTATTTGTTCAGGATGTCTGCTTTTTCCTGCTACATGCTCCCTCCTCCCTTAGCCTTACAATCCCTCCCTTGGTCTTTCTTCATTCACTTACATACCTGAAAAATGTCTTGTCCCCTTTCTTTGCTGCCTGTGCTATTTTCTTCTCCATTTGTGCCTTTGCACTTCTGACTGTGTTCCCTGCCTCCCTGTACTTTTCCTGATACACCTCCCTATCCTCCTTCCTCTGTGTCTCCTTATACCTCTGAATGCTAACTTTTTTGCCCTTACCTTCCCAGCTACCTCTTTTAAGAGCCACAGTGGTCTCTTTTTCCTCTTGTTTTTTGCTTACTTGCCTGATGCAGATGTTTGTTGCCTTCACTATCCCCACTTTTAATTTCACCCACTGTTCCTCCACTGCACCCAAGTTCTCCCCTCCTGCCAGGGCCTCATTGAGGCATTCCCCCATCTTTGTAAAATTGGCCCTCATGAAGTCCAGGACCCTCATCTTTGTGTGGTTCACTTCTGCCACAGTTCTTATACTGAACCACACCATACAGTGATCACTGGTCCCCAGGTGGTCACTCACCATGACATCTACAACCCTGTCCCCATTGGTGAGTACAAGGTCCAATATTGCTCCTTCATGAGTGGGCTCTCTTACCAATTGCCTCAGGTATGCTCCCTGCAGGGAGTCCAGGATGTCCCTGCTCCTAGCTAAAACTGCAGCTAGAATGCTCCAATCCACTTCTGGCAGCTTGAAATACCTCACCAGCAGCACCTCCCCTTATTTGCCATCTTTTGAATAGCTTCCATCAGAACATTATACATCTGCTCCCGCCACCATGAAGGAGGTCTGTTGATCAAGCCAGTGCAAATAGCAGCTCCATTCCCCATTTCTAGGTCACTGACAGTACCTCCACCCCCTGTGTTCCCTGCATCTCTGTTGCTTTAATGTTATCTCTCATTTAAAGAACCACTCCTCCACCTTTCTTACCCACCCTGTTTTTTGCTGAACAGAGTATAGCCTGATAAGGCTATATCCCAGTCATGGTTCACATTGCCCCATGACTCGGTCATGGCGATAATGTCCAGGTTAGTCTGAGTCTGCCGTAATGGCCACTAGGACTGAGATTTTATTTTCCAGACTTCCAGCATCTGTACACATGAACATCCAAATTCTGCTACCACCCTACTTGTCAATCCCCCTTTTCTCCCTATGCCATCTCTCCTTACCTCCTCTGCCCTCATCTCCATCTCTGTTCATTTCTACCATATTGTTTTTGCTGTTATTGCTTGGGGATTTCCTTCTCTTAGGTTTCTCACTACTGACTACTTCAGCTTGTCGGGGGAACAATTTACTTATCCCTGCTTCCTTCTGCCACCCCCTTTGTCTACTTTAATTGCTCACCAACATAACATTAAACCGATCACAGAGGACTGTGATTCCCCTCCTGGATGGATTTAGGCCATCCCTCCTGTATAGTCCTTTATCCCTCCAGGTGGGAGCCCAGTCCCCAATGTAGCTGAATTCCTCCTCTCTGCACCACTACTTCAACCATGAGTTGAAGCTCCTGGCATGGACTGCAATACCCCCCCATCATAGACAGGCAGCACCTCAGAGAAGGCCACTGAGAGTGCTAGTTGCCTAAGACCCCTGCCCAACTCACTTAACTCCTCCTGCACCATCCTAACCTCATCCCTAGCCAGGCCATTAGTCCCCAGATGGACAATGAAATCCAGCTCTTCCTCCCATCCTGCTGCCATAGCAATCCTCAGGATCTGCTTCCCATCCCTCTGAGCCTTGGTGCCTGGTAGGCATCTAACCTTCCTCTCCCCCTCCTTTCCTGTTCACAAATCTATCCCTGTCACAGTGGAGTCCCCCAGCAGGAGTTGCTTACTCCTCTTCTGGGATCCTCTGCTACCCTCCTTGGGGTCTCCACTTCAGAAGACCCCCAAATCCTCCCTGGCTACTAATATGGGTGCCTCCATGGGACAGTCCCACTCTGCCAGAGTGGTGTAGGAATTGTGTAGTGGTACCGTATGGTGAAAATGCCTCTGACCCACCACTTTCACCCTTCTTGAGCCCACCGTAGTACAGCATATCACCTTGTATCCCTAGCAAAAGTACAGGAGAGGTTGGTTTATAACCATCTCCAAGATTACTCTGTGAAACATCATTTACTGACTGACAAGCAGCATAGGTTTAGGAAGCACCCCGGTACTGATACAGCTCTGGTATGGCTGTCCACTGATATACTAGGTGCTATGCATGTCAATTTATGACTGGTGCAGTTTTTAAAGAAGTTATCAAAGCCTTTGATTTGGTTAACAATAACCTCCTGTTAGCTATGCTGGATCAGTCTGGCCTTGATAGTCTTTCTGGCCACAGGTTTAAACATTACTTGATTGTCAGGAAACAGCAGGTGAAGCTGAAGGATGTCCAAGCTGTGCAAAGACCATTATGATGGAAGCAATAACTGGGGCCACTATTTGCACTGGGGTGATACACAGACCTCTAACACAAGGTGAAGAAATAGATGAAGCACTAGAGGATGCAATCAAGCATGACAGAAGAAATGGGGGAGGTGCTGCTGGTGGGGGACTTCAATCTGCCAGATGTAGATTTGATCCTCCCAGTCATGGCCTCAGCTAGGAGCGGGCCATCCTTGTCTCCCTACAGGAGGCATTCCTCAGGCAACTAATCAGACAGCCAACTCATGATGGAGCAATACTGAACCTGGTGCTCACAAGCAGGGGCAGTGTTGCAGACATCAAGATGGGTTACCACCTGGGGACCAGTAATCACCATCAAGTGTTTTTTAACATAAGGACAGTGACAGAGGTAACCCACACTATGACAAGAGTCCTGGACTTCAGGATGGCAGATCTTAAAAGAATGGAGGAATGCCTCAGAGATAACCTAGCAAATGGGATTGTCTGGGTGGGGTGAAGGAACAGTGGGCCCAAATAAGGGACGATAAAGTAAAGGCAACAATCCTCTGCATGAAAGAAGGGAGTAAGAACAGACTAAGTAACAAAAGACTGCTATGGTTCTTAATGGAAGTGGCTGCAATAGTGAAAGTTAAAAGTTAGCATTCAGAAGGTAAAAAGAGACACAGGGGAAAGGTATAGGGAGGTGTAGGGGGAAAGCAGATGAAATCAGGGAAGGATGTAAGGGGTACAAAGGCACAGACTGAGGAAAGGATAGCCAAAGGTGGAATGTAAGTAGAACAGGACCTTTATTATGTAGAAAAGTAAAAAGAGGAAGCTAATGAGAGGGACTGTGATGTTAAGAAGGGCAGGATGGACTGCACAGAGGAGGAGCAGAAAACAGCAGATATCCTATACAGGTACTTCAGCTTAGTCATCTAAGTGGAAAGAGAGATGGACGGACCATATAAGAGCAGCAGAACCATGGGTGGGGGGTAGACACAAGTCTGTTCACAGAGGTAAGGGTCCTGAGAGGACTTGTGAATCTAAAGCATATAAGGCTATGGGGCTGGATGGATTACACCCAAGATTGCTGAGGGAGCTGGGGGAGGTACTGGCTGCACCTCTAACAGATCTATTCAAGAACTCACTGGAAACAAGAGTGGTTCCTGAGGACTGGAGGAGAGCAGATGTAGTCCCACTTCATAACAGTGGCATCAGGGAGAAGGCTGGTAACTATAGGCTGGTCAGTCTGATATCAATGGTGGGAAGATAATGGAAACACTTTTAAAAGAATAGCTTGTGGAGTATTTTGAATCCAGTGAGCTAAAGACTCAAGGCAGCATCAAGTCAGAGGGGTTGGGAGATCATGTCAGATGAAACTGATTGATTTATTTGACTGATTGGCCAGGGAAGTATATCAGGGTGGGCAGTGGCCAACTTAGACTTCAGCTAAGGGCTTAGACACCATACCACACAGGAGGCTTATAAGGAAGTTGGGAAGTTTGAGGGAGACCCGAGGTGGTAAACCTGATACAAAACTGGTTGATAGATAGCCAACAGAGGGTTGTTGGTAAATGGTATTCACTCTGAGGAGGGGATAGTCACCAGCAGAATGCTTCACAGCTCAGTACTGGAGTCAGTTCACTTTAATGTCTTTATAAGTGATATTGCAGAAGAGCTGGAAGGACAATTATTCCTCTTGGTAGATGACACTACAATCTGCTATAGTGCAGATTCTCCAAAGGGGGTTCAGAGAATGAATAGAGACATGAGAAAACTCAAGGAATGCTCAAAAGTATGGCAGCTGGGCTTTAATGTGAAAAAGTGCAAAACCATGCACCAGGTCACAGAAACCCAGAGGCATAGTATAAAATGTGGGAAGAGTTATTGACAGTCGCTAAAGAGGAAAGGGATATTGGGGTTATCATATCTGATGACCTCAAGGTGGCAAGACAGTGTGACAAGGCAGTAGACAGGGCTAGCAGGATGCTTGGGTGCATAGGGAGCAGTACTGTCAGTGGAAGGGGAGAGACAGTGTTACCACTGTAACGATTGTTGGTGAAACCCTACCTGGAGTACTGTGTCCAGTTCTGGAAATCATGCCTCAGGAAGGACATAGATAGGGTACAGGTTGTCCAGAGGCAGGCAAATAAAAGTGTGCAGTGACTGCATCATAAGGTCTTTGAGAGAAACTGAGGGATCGCAAAATGTACACTTTGGAAGTGGGGATGAGTGGTGAGACAAGATAAAGACCTATAAATACTTCATGGGGTGAATAAGGTACATGAGCACAGTAGTTAAGATGCACAGGAACAAGAAAGCATGCAATGAAGCTAGAAGGGGGGAATTTAGGAGGGATGTGAGGAAGTACCTTTTCACTAAAAGAATGCTAGATGCCTAAAATAGTCTTCCAGTGGAGGTGGTGGGGCCAAAACAATGATGGGCTTCATGCATGCATAGGATAGGTACAAAAGAAACTTGGTAGGAAAGCGGGGGGGTGGGTTATAACTGGAGATCTGAAAGGGGTCTGAGGTGACAGTATAGGCAGTGATAACATGAGCAGATTGGATGAGCCAACTAGTCCTTATCTGGTAATACATTCTGTTTCTGTTACTGATGGTGCTTCCCAAGGCTCTATACTGGGTCCCCTGTTTTTCCTCCTGTTTGTTAATGACATGACAGGCAACCGTGGTGGAACCCAACTGCAGTTGCATGTTGATGATGATGTCTTGTACAGAAGCTCAGATGACTCTAAACAAATCAGGACTCAGCCTGCAAATGACTTCAGGAAGTTAGAAGTTTGGTTTCTTGCTAATAAGTTGGTACTAAATGTAAAAAAAAGCTGCATTATTTGGCTTCAGACTCCTGGCGAAGGAAATACAACACTTGCTAAAGATGACTACTTCCTCAGGATCACATATAGAAGTTGTCGAGTCCATGAGATATCTTGGACTGCATTTGGATAAGGATTCTCCCTTAGAACTTATGGGGACAATAGGACTAAATCTCCACACCAAAAACTTGGTATTTTATACTGTTTGAGAGTCTACCTCACTAATGAAGCAAGGCTAACAATTGTAAAGAGCACTCTGCTTCCCATCATACTGTATTGTGCCCCAATCCTCCATACCCTTAGGACCTCTGAAACAAATAGGCGCAAAATCCTGTACAACAAAATCAGGCAATTTGCCTCTGGTGCTCTACCAGGGAACATCACTGTGTTGTATTCTCTATGCTACAATGGCCCTCTCTGGAGGGGAAACTGGCATACCTCTTCTTCCACCTGGTCTTTAAAATGGTCACAATATACATCCCTCCTAGCCTACAAGTAGAGCTGGGTGAAATTAGAAAATTCCAAATTTATGGAATTTTTGTGAAATTCCATGACATTTTCTAACAGTTTTTGGAATTTTCAAAAATGATTTAAGTGATGATAACTTGGTCCATCTTGAAGCTAGAGGTCTGCAATTTAGGATGTGTATATTCTGGTATATGCTCCAAAGGCTTGCCAAGACTCATTATGTTTGGATGAAGGGTGGGGAAGTTATTGGGACTCAAAATCTGGCACTTTAAAACCCTACTATTGACATTTCAAAACTGCTTCTCCATTGAGGGCTTTAAGACAGGCAGAAGACACATATACTAGATCACAGCCAGAGCACCTCTAATCACTGATTTTGAGCATCTTAACTTGTGTTCACTGTTTTCTTTGCTAAAACATGTTCTTGTATTTTTGTCAGTTCCCATATTGTATAGTCTTGAATGTTTCTAAGCTGTGTCTAGGATCCATCTGTAATTCTGTACTGTTCAATTTTTGTACATTGTCTTTCTACATGCTGTCATTGTAATTATAACCAGGTCACCCCGGAAGAACTGATTGTCAGTCTCAGTGAGCTTACCTGATTAGTAAATTCAATAACAGATGAAAAACAAAATAAGTTTTCCTGCTGACAACTAGAGCATGCAGGCTATGTGGTTTGTGTCGGCCCTAGGGTAAGCCTTAAAGTGTTGCTGTCATGTACCTGTGCAGAGTTACGGTGCACAATGCAATGTTGTCTGTGAGATATTTAACTGAATCATATAGTTTTTCTAAAGGAATACTGCTAGTTTTTTTAAGTTTTATTTAATAGATAAACTGCACTTTTGTCTGTGCATCTCTGCTCCCATTTCCCACTGTATGCGTCCTTGATGCTGAGCATTATGACTTGAAGTGAGGATCCTCCCCATGCATCTATGTGAGGGACTGCACTTCAGTATGTCAGATGCATCTTCCAGTGAACCCAGTGATGCTGACACACACGTCAGCACTTCCTTCTACTGCATGTGGAATATGAGGAGCAAGAAGAAGAAGGGGCAGATGAAGGGCATAAAGCAGTGTGGCCCAATCAGCTTAATGTGCAGCCATATGTGTTCAAGCCTCAGCTACCTGACAGTAGTGATGACAGCTCGGAAAACAGTGCAGCACATTCAGATGGGTCCCCAAGATTAGAAAGGGTAAATAACACTGCATGGTATGAAATCTAAATAACTAACCTGAGTACAGTACAATAAATGTATGAACATGTAACTCTGCCTGTTGGTTGGGTTATTATCATGTTGTTCCCTTTGTATAATACAGTGACATTTATTTTATTCCTTGCCTTGTGGTGCACAGCAGCTGCATGACTTTTGGATGCAATTTGTCATTACTGATCACTGCTGAGTTTTAGTCTAAGGGTGGCTTATTTTTGAAGTGATGTTTGCTGAAGTATATTGCTTTCTTCAAGCCATGTTCCCAGGTATATACATTTAATAAATAATCTCTTTCTGATGAATGATGTGAAAGTGCCAATCACACATCTCAGTGGGAAAGGCAGGTCAGCATCCTGAAACTCTATCATTCAAACTACAATGTTTGAATATTATGTAATAAACACGTTTCCTTTCCTAACAGTTAATAGCTAAAAGCAGCAGCACAGCAAACTAAAATGATTGTTTTTTTGCAAGTTTTTTCTGTCTCTCTGTCTCTCTCTCTTCCTCACTCCTTCTCTGTTGTGCTGATGCTTTTTGCTTGGAACTGTCAGGAAGGGAAATCTTTTCAGGATGCTGGCCTGACTTTCCAATTGAGCTTTGTGATTGGCACTTTCACAGCTCACAGTAAATCAGACTTTCTCTCTCAGAAGAGCATAGAGAAAAGTATTTGAAGCCATCAGAGAGGTTACAGTAGGAAGCAGTTCCCATTGAAACCAGTTGTAACAGGCATTGCTTTTCCTTTCCACCTGCTTGCAGTCAATACATTGGGTGTTCACATAGTACTGCTGCTTGAAATGATATGGAGTTTTATTTTTTCAAGTTGCTTTATCAAAATACATTATATAAACATACTACTGTATATACAGTAAGGGGAAGTTCTTAAAATATTTCTCACGTTGTTGGACATTGCACCAAACTTATTGATATGGCATGGGTGATGCATCTTGCCCTATAAATGAGATGCATGCCATGGTAATGAGAGATGGTGGGTGGCCTGGAGTTATGTGGTGGGCTGTGCCACTCAATGTCTGTTACCCATGGCACCAACAGACAGGTAGGGGAATGAGGTGAGGGGAGTCGGTATCGCAGGTGAGTGGGGGGCAGCTACCTACCAAAGTGGTGGGGTATATTTCCCCCCAACAGTGACACCAACACAGCGACCTACATCGCTGTTGAC
This sequence comes from Neoceratodus forsteri, assembly GCA_016271365.2. Taxonomy (NCBI): domain Eukaryota; kingdom Metazoa; phylum Chordata; order Ceratodontiformes; family Ceratodontidae; genus Neoceratodus; species Neoceratodus forsteri. Next base: position 367,751,172 of record CM057453.1, on the reverse strand, counting down.
AAAATTGACAGTTCACTAACAGGTCACTATGTTGTTGTGCCTGAGACAGGGGCAAATTGTCTCTCAGTCCTGCACCCCCTCCCTGAATAAACTTTGACCTGTAGTTGATGATCATTAGCACAGGGGGTGTGGGGGACAGAGCCCCCCACATGGGAGGTTTGAGGGTGGTGAAGTCATCCTATAGAAAATGTGCCAGGAGACCACTGGGATTTCTGACAACCATGACTTGCGGTTGTCATAAATCCCGTCACTGTGATGCAGGTCAACGAAAGTGCTGTCGAACCGGCATCATAGAGCCAAGTGGTAGGGACAGGGTGTTTGGAAACCTGTACATTGTGTGACTCAGGGACGGGTCTTTTTGGTGGGTGTGGGGAACAGCTTCTGGGCTGGTTTACCTATAGCGCTTCGACAGTGCTGGTGCCAACCATCATGACAGCTACAATGCCGACTGTTGGCATTGTAGCCACAGCATGTCGGCGCTCATAATCGGGGGGCTGTGTTCCCTGAACCCCCCTTGTGGGGTGCTATGCCCCCCACACCCCTCAGTCTCTAGGATTCTAACTCCGAGTCAGAATTGGACTGGAAGGGGGCAATTAACCAGCGAGGCAGTCCCGATTCCCGCATGGACCACCACAGCGATGGGTGGATTCTGCCCGATTTCTGGCACTGTGGTGGTCTTCACTGTCGGGGAGTCACTGTGGTGACGGTATACATCCTGAGCTTATTGCTTTCCATAAGGAGTTGCAACCTGGCTGCCACACAGGCAGTACTGTGCCCATTCCTGTTCTGTGACTTTCTTAGTGTCATTACCTAAGAAAGGGAAGTGAAATTACACTTGTTAATGGACATCACAAATATATGAAACATAGAAGCCAGACTGTTGGCTTGAGTGTGCAGGGTGTGTAAAGAAAGATGGGCAATCTTAAAACAGTTGTAAGAATGGTCATGGGTCTGACAGCTGGGTGTGAACAAAAAAAAGTGCTAAGTCAGACAACTGTGAGTGCAGAAGCCAAGGGTGCAGCATTGCAAATTGGAGATTAGGTATTAGTTGTCACAATTAGGGAAATGGAACTCATGGAAATCATTTGTGATGACTTGAAGAGTGCTAAACAGTGTGACTAGGTAGTGGGGAATGCTAGCAGGATAATGGGATGTATAGGCATGGGAATCATTATCAGAAAGAGGTAGGTAATAATACCCCTGCAAAAATCACTGGTGCAACCATGTCTTGCATTTGGTGTCCAGTTACAGAGGTCCCATTTCCAAAAGGATATAGATATTGATGAGGCTTTGCAAACTAGGGTGACCAAAATTTTTCAGGGCCTTCATTACAAGGGTTACACAGAAAAATTAAAGGAATTAAATATGTTCTCCACATGAGAGATGATGGAAATGGAGGATAAGATAGAAACATTCAAATCTCGTATAGGTAAAAACAAGGTACCAGAAGGTAGCTTTTTCCAAAAAACAATATGTTCAATACCAAGGGGTCACTGTATGAAGCTGGAAGGAAGGAGGCTCATTGAAAATGTGAGGAATATTTATTCACATGTGAGGAATATTTATTCACATAGAAGGTGGTGGACACATTGAACTGCCTCCTGGTGGAGGTGTTGGGGGCTATAATAGTTAGAGGATTGTAAAATGCATGTGATATACTTAAATGAGGATTAGCAGTAAGGCATGGTGGGGTGAGTGAAGTGCAGATATCAATAATGGACTGCAGTGACACTGCATGTCATTAAAAAAGTGCACTCTAGGTGCTCAAAGAGATCCTTATTTGATTACAACTTCTCTATTTCTTTGTAAATGCCTCTTGTAACTCTTAATATTTACTGCAGGTGCGCATGTGAGAACTGTGGTATGATGGAAACAGTAGTGGAGTCAATTTGTTGTTGAGAGATAGATCAAGTCTATAATCAGATGGACCACACATGCATAATACTTCAGCCTGGGATTCAGACAGTATGCCTTGATGTGTGGGTTCTAGAAACAGCATATTTTGGTTAACAGTAAAAAATCAGGCACTCACCACCATATAAATAAAGCAGAATGCTGGTCTCAGCTTATAAAGTGCCCATTTTATTCAGCCAATGCAGGTACAGATGAAAGGTATGCTTTGAAGCGTTCCGGAGACTTTCCTTTTTTTAAAAATGCTTTTTAAAAAAGAAAAGTTTTCCAAAATGTGTTAAAGCATAACTTTTGTCTGTAACTGCACCTGCTGAATAAAATGGCACTTTTTAAGCTGAGAACACCATTCTGCTTTATTTATATGGCGGTGAGTGCATGATTTTTTACTGTTGACTGAATGTTTATTATCATAGCACTCCAGCCTAGTGCATTGTCTTATTTGTATCAAGCATAGTTTGGTTATAGGCAACCGTATTGCCATGCTCCAGCTGTTTCTATAAATGGTTGTCACATACAAAGAATTGTGTACATTTTGTTATTTTACTGTCAAAGATGTCCATATTCCTGTGGATGCATATAACGAAGTGTACACGGTAAAGTATGATCCGCCAAACTAGATTAGTGCTCTGTATGTGTCCATCTTCAGGTTTTCGTGGAGACCATTTACATCTTGATAGCACAGCTTGAATGGTTCTGTCACCATTACAACCTATAATTTCTAAACACTAAACAAGTTTTCCAACTTTTATAATATTGTCCCTAATTTCTTTTTTTCCACCCACACACTTTTGCAGATTTTTATATCACCTGCAGACAGGCACACTTTCCATTCTAGTCTTACTGCAGTAATGTTAATAAAGACATTGAAGGGGACCAGGCCTACTACTGACCCAGTACAGAACTCAGTTGATCACCATGCCTTCTTGACAGTTACCACCAGTTATCACTAACTTTTGACTCATATTAGTTAGCCAAATGCTTACCCATTTTATGAATGTTGGACCAAATACTAGGTTATCTAACTTGCTCAGCAGTCTTATATGCGTACCAGTGTCATGGGAGTTGCTAAAATCCAGGTAGCACACATCTATAGCTCCTCTCTGATTCACTTCCCTGGTCACCCAGTCAAAGACCTGAATCAATCTTATCTGTCAAGATTTCACCCCTTTGAAATCATATTGCCTCTGGTCATGTTATCCACTGGTTACGAAGTATTATCCCATCAGTCCCTTCAGTAACAATTCCATTACTAGATTTTAGATTTTAGAGGGCTTGAAGGCACTGAGGGTGGACAAGGCACCAGGCCCAGGTGGCATCCATCCCAGAGTACTGAAGGAGCTGGCAGAGGTCCTTGAAGGGCCTTTGACTGACCTATTTAATACCTCACTACATTCGGGGTGTGTACCTCAGGACTGGAGGATGGCTCATGTGGTGCCCCTCCACAAGATTGGCCCCAAGGATGAACCGGGAAACTACAGACCAGTGAGCCTCACATCCATCGTGGGTAAGCTAATGGAGACTATCCTGAAGGGAGGCTGGTGGCTCTCCTAGAGGACAAAGGACTACAGGACAGCAGACAACATGGCTTCATATGGGGCAGATCCTACCAAACCAACCTGGTGGAGTTCTATGACTGGGTAACTAGGCAACTGGACAGGGGCCATGCAGTGGATGTCCTGTATCTGGACTTCAGTAAGGCATTCGACTCGGTGCCACATGGAAGGCTGGGAAGTAAGTTAGTAGGCACAGGGCAGGTGCAAAGTTGGTGAGATGGGTAGGGAACTGGCTTCAGGGAAGTCAACTGAGGATGGGGGTGAGTGCGGAGCTCTCACACCCAAGGGTAGTGACAAGCAGTGTCCCACAGGTCTCGGTGTTGGGACCAATGTTGTTTGGGATATTCATTGCAGACATATCATTGGACATCAAGAGCAAGATCAGTCTGTTTGCTGATGATACCAAGGTAGGAGCAGTGGTGGATGACTTAGGGGAACGGCAGGGCTTGCAGAATGATCTGACAAAGCATGAAACCTGGTCAGACACCTGGCAACTGGGGTTTAATGCCAAAAAGTGCAAGGTGCTGCATTTTGGGATAAAGAACCCAAGGAGGAGTTACCAGTTGAGGGGGAGTGAAGCTAGCTCAGACAGAGGAGGAGAAGGATCTGGGGGTGCTCATTACAGGGTCAATGAACAACTCTGCACAATGTAGGAAAGCAGCTGCAAAGGCCAACAAAATGCTGGGTTGCATTGCAAGGGATATATCTTCGAAGAGGGAGGAGGTGATTCTGCCACTGTATAGGTCATTAATTAGATGGCACCTGGAGTACTACAAGCAGTACTGGTGCCCGTATCTGAAGATGGACATTAAGTTACTGGAGGTGGTGCAGCGCAGGGCGAGAAAGATGATCAAGGGGCTGGGGGACTTATCATACGAGAGGAGGCTAAGGGAGTTGAACATGTACTCGCTGGAGGAGAGGAGGGATGGGGAGACATGATTGAAACCTTTAAGTACATGAAAGGAATAAACAAGACAGGTACAGAGGGGCTGTTCAAAGTAAGGGAAGGGAGGAACACCAGGGGCCATGATATGAGACTGGAGGGAGGAAGGTTCAGAAGGGAGATGAGGAGACACTTTTTTACAGATCGGGTGGTGGTTGGGTAGAATGCATTACCTGCAGAAGTGGTATCCAGTAGAACAGTGGACTGCTTCAAACAGGGATGAGACAGGACAAGGGGGAGGGTCAATGAAGGAGAAGGGTGGAAGGGTGGAAGGCAGGGGCAGCTGCAGAATAAGGGGTGCTAGCTGCACATTCGAGCAGACTTGATAGACCTCTAGGCCTTTATCTGCTGGCAAATTTCATATGATCGTATGTCCATAATATCAAATTCAGGTTTGACACTTTGCCTTCTTGACAGTGTTCACCACTTAACACCACCCTCTGACTACTATTGCTTATCAAGCTTCTTACATATTTCACTACTCTTTGTCCAATTCTTGGGCTGTACGGTTTATTCACAAGTCTTTTGTTTTTCCGTTTAAGTAATACTGACCCTCTCTATTCTCCGTTAAGGTGGTTATCTAATTAAAAAAGTACTTCCCCTCCTTTTTTATCTGACTTACACATTTTTTCATGCATTTATGCCTTTCCGCTCCTAACTGTTTTTATTTCCTTCCTTTGTTCCTTTTTATACCTCTCTCTATTCTCCTCCTTCTGTGACATATTGCATGTTCTAGCAACCACTTTTCCTACTTTGTTTCGCTACTGTTTCTTTACAGGACCACCACTGTCTCTTTTTACACCTGTCCTTGTTAACATGGCAGACACATAGATTTGTTTGACTACCTTAACTCAATTATGCTTGCATTATCCACCTCTTCCTCCTGTGCTGAAGATATGTAGCTAACTCCTGTGCAAATAGCAATCCCCTTCCAAGTCTCCATGGTGATCCACATTACATCTGATTCACCCTGCTCCTCATGTATTTTCATATCTTTGTTTTCTGTCACAGAAGGGAGCCTAGCTACCCTATCCCATCTGAATATAATATAATCTGTTATTGTTACATCCCAGTACTGGTTTTCAGTACACAAGGTGTCTGTAATTGTGACTATGTCCAGGCCATCTTCAGCCATGTTGGCCTATATGTTTGTTATCTGATTGCCCAGACATTGAGCATTTGCACACATGACTCTCCAGATTGTACTGTCACCCACACTCCAATTTCGAGCTATAAATACATTATTTCCTCCACTATACTTCTTTCAATTTTTTTTGATTTATTTTGCAATTTGCTCTGCTTTTTTGTGCCATGATCTCTATCTCCCTTTCCTTTTTCCACTTAACATTTACAGAACCTCATAGGTATAGGCATTTTTTTAAGGTGCTCTGTAACAGCATTTTGTAGTTAAGCAATAAGGCACGATAAAGCGTTTGTTATGCAACAAATAAGAAACTACAAGGTGTGCTCATGGACTTATAAGAGCACGCCCCATGTGCGTTATGAGGAACTATGCACTTGTGCCTAGTGCATTTAGCACCAGACAAGTGCTCTTATCAGGCCATAATCCACACGTCATTGTGTCATATTGCACTTGTATAATAGAAAATGGGCCCCCAAGTAATTATAAAAAAAAAATTAAAATCAGAAAGATACCATTCCAGGTCATGATCAGAGTCTGTCAGGAAGTAAGACATAGCATCCTTTGGATGATTCCCATCATGAGGTGATGGGAGCATGGCAAGCTTCTCAATTAGTGACTCCTGGTGGTGGCTTCCAGTTGAGTACTTAGACATGTGGTTGACCACCAGCTGATGTTTGTCAGAGCATTATGACATCACCATATCAGCATGCATTGTGGGTGGTGGGCAGGTGCCCCATAAATGACAGAAATGACCACCCCTACCAGCACAGAATTTCCCTGTCATAGGACACCTCCTGCTGCAGACAGGCCAATGTACCATGACTGGCCCCCGAATGTAATCATGGTATAATGCTCTTTTCTTTCTCTCTCTCCATTGAGTGGTGTGGGGTTGGGGCCCAGGCATAGATGCTTCATTCCACTGTTGCAGTATTAACATAGCCCCTGTGGAGCTCGAGAAGGAATGACAGTGAGGTTTGTGTTCATGGCATTTCCATGGGCACCAGCATTAAAGTTTGAAGGAGTGGGGCTAAAGGTGTCAAGTGCCAGCACTAAAAAAAAAAAAAAAGAAAAGGTTCTACATATTTATGTTTCTAATGTTCATGATTTCTTTTGTTCATCAATCTTTTTCAGATACTATCAATACAGCACCTACCAACAATTCATGTGATGGTGCAGGGGATTCCTGGGAAGGCATGTTCATGTGCCAGTTCCGTCATGTGCACCGAATGAAATCTGTGAAACCTTCACATCACCACAGTACTGCAGCTTTCAGTAGCCGGAACTATAGTGGCATAGTCATTTGGACAGGTTTCATTTATTGCTAGCTTCGCTCTTGCTGGCTTTTGTTGTTATTGTGTGATTAATGGCAGTTCATGTTTGTTCATAAAATATTTTGTTACTGTTGGTTAGTCATTGACAGAGGCTGCATTTTCACCGTAGTTTGATTGGTTGGGGGTCCAAATAACAGTAGCCGGCTCACTATGATCTATCTTACCTGCAAGGTATGACAGAAGTCTACACATCAGTGTCATTTTTAGAAATATGTAAACAGTATTCTATTGGATACTTCAACATTGGAGTTTGCCCTTTAAGGGACAAACAAAGTTGTCCTGGTGCACCCCTTCCTCCCCTTGTTGTTGGAAGAGGTTTGCTCAGGAGGAAGGGGGGTAGACGGAGGGACTGGGAGTCAGGACAATGGACAAGCAAGGAGGAAGGGGAGGGGCTAAAGGGGGTACAAAAAGGTCAGCACAGTGGAGGTTCAGTCACTTTTGCTGAAGTTTTGTTTTATATCAAAACTACAGCACATCAGATTGGCTATATTGATTGGAGCAGAGGTTTGTTGCACTAGGATAAAGCAGGTAAGAAACCAGCAACTATGTTTAACCAGGAATGAAGTTATGTTATAAAAAAAAAGACTTGTTTGAGGGAACCTGTGTTAATGTAATCTGCATGTGGATGGCTCAATTGGAGTTTTGGTTCACAGTTTATTGAGACTGTGGGGTAGGTTTTTTGCAGAAAATGCTGAGTGGTACCTGTTTTCATAAACCTGTAGGTGGATAGCTCATTTGGCCATTTGGTTCTGTCGTTTCATTGGGTTGGGGTAGAATTAGCAAGAAACATGGTGTGGAGAAAGAATATGGCAGGAAGATAGGGCCTCGGCCTTTGTAACAATGCATCATTTTATTTTGAAAGGCCTAGCAGAGCTAGCGTGTGGAGCTTAATGAGTGTAATGTTCAGTGGGAGGAAGATTTAATGGTGATCTGTGTGGGCAGGGGGAAATAGTAGCAGGTAGTTCAGAATACAGGAAAATGCTGGAGGGGGCATGGAGGAACACTCAGAATAAGGGGCTCCCTCAGGCAAGAAGCGGAACACAAAGAAAACAAGCAATGGTGAGGGGGGAGTCAGCTTAGAGCCAGGGAGCAAGCAGCTGGTGGTGGCTAAGAGGTAGGGTGTAGGCCGTGTGTGCAGGCCATGGGAGGCGGGCCGCCTGAACAGTGTACAGCTGTGGGAGGCAGAGCGAGAGCTCTGGAGAGGTAGTAGAAAAGGAAAAACCTCTCGCGAAGCTATTAAGCTACAAAGGGGCTGTGGGGAGTGGGGGAACAAACAAGAGGACTACTGGGCAGAGGCTCAACAGGAGCGTCTGTTATGCCACAAGTGGGGTGATGCCACGTGGCATGATGTCACACACTGCGACAAGAATCATGGATATGTAGAGTTTGGGCCTGTGTTTATGTACTCAAGCTACGGGGGGGGTCTTGTGAGCAGTGGGACAAGCACAAAAGGATCACCGGGCTGAGACCCACCCAGAATGGGGGGAGGGCAGCAAATAGGGTGAGGCCACTTGGCGTGACATCACACGCCATGGCAAAGGGGGTGAGAGGAGCATTGGGGTAGAAGCCCTGAGAATGGGGTCAGGGGAGTTCAGTGGAATGCAGAACTCTGGGGCAGAGAAGGGGCGGCCAACAGCAGGAGAGAAAAGTGGCCCAGTTATAACAGCAGACACCACCAACGTCGGCGGGGGTGAGGGGGCTGAAGGCTGGGCCTGCCAGCCACGTGGCAGGCCTGAGGCCTGCAAAGCTGAAGAGGGGTGAAAGGGTAGATTGCAGCAGGGCCTGCTGGCTACATGGCAGGCCTGAGGCCTGCAATGCAGAAGAAGGGAGAATGGGTAGATTTAACACGTCGTATAGGCAACAATAACAAAAACAAAAAAAAACAAAAAAAACACACCAAGGTGGAGAGAGGCCTTGCAGTGCAAAAAGGCACTGGGGAGTAAATAAAGGGCCTAAGAGGCACAGCGTTTTGGGCAACTGGCAGGTCAGCCGAGTGGGGGGGACAAGGCAGGCTGGAGGAACGACCAGTTTTCAAAAAACAACAAAAAAAATGTGTGTTTTCTTCACGCAAATTTAAAGAAATAAAATATGAAGGACAGAAAGGATGGATGAATAACACAGATGAGTGGCCGGGATACGGGATGGGGGTGGACAGGCAGCAAGATGCCTAGTTATATACAAAGTGAGCAACAGAAGCGGGAGTTGTCTGATTGAAGCAAGACAAGGAAATCAGGGATATTTATTAATAAAGAAAAAATGTTCAGTTTATTCGCAGCTTTATATAGGCAAGAAAAGGAGAGGACACCAAATAGAAACAGGCCCTCAAATGAAGATGCCTACAAGGCCATCATGGAACTAGTGAAAAAGGCCAACAAGATGTAGCAGTTGGTGGAAGGAGAGGAACCGGGGAGATCTGGGGAGAAAAGGAAGGCGGTAAAGGGAAAAGGGGGTGGTGGGAAGCAACCAACGGGGAGGTAGCGCAGTCCAAAGAGGCTACAACCACCAATGGTGGTTCCTCCCTGAGTGGTCAGCCCAGTACCACTGAAGCTCTACGTACTGAAACCATCAGTACCTCCCCAAGAGCAAATGGTGTCCCCACCACTCTAATCCACATTGGATCCCCTGAACATAGGATTTCCCCTGCGGACAATGCCACAACCAGTGGTCCAGCTGCAGGAAGCCAGGCCAGGGTCTCTTGATGATAACAGGCTACAGGGAGCTGATAAGCCCACAGGTAATGTATCAGGTACAGTTGGGGACAGCATTAAAGAATACATAGGCCAGATTATTATGGCTCTGGGGACAGGGGGGTTAGGGCAGATGGAATCGGCACTGACAGAGATCAGGTCAGATAGAGAAACAACAGAAGAGGTGGAAAAGGTGACAGAAAGCATGGGAAAAGGTACAAGGGAGACAGGAGCCCCAGGGATGAGAATAGGGAAGCATGTACCACTCACGACGAAGGAAAAGATATGCAAAGTGGAGTACATAGACATTTTTGCCTTAGTCAGTAGGGAAGCAGCGGTGAAATATGAGGAGACGGAGAGTATTGAGAAGAGTGAGATGGCTGCAGCAGTAGTAGTTTTGCTGCGTAAGAAAAAAGAGGACAAATTTACAAAAGGAAAGACATGGGATGGGTGGTTTGTGGATTTTGCCACATACTCGGCTATAGTGCAGGAAAAGAAACCAGGGTTGGGTATCCTTCTCATTACGTACTCACTGATCATAAGAAGAGCGAAGGCAAAAGGAGGAGTTGGGTGGATACATTACAATGAGTTTTTATGGAAAAGGATGGCAACCTACAGGGATGTGAGGTGGGATACAAAACAGTTGGATTTGTGGATGGACTATGTAACCGATCAATCAACACCAGTGGGAGAGAGAGGAAAAAGGGGGGGGTGACCCCAAAAATGCTGCTGGGGCTATGACAGGGCATTCTGTTCCTGCCCGCAATGACGGTTCTGGCATGTATGCTCGAAATGTGGGGAAGCACATCCTGCAAGTAGATGCAGGACTACATGCATACAAGGAGCCCAAGGGGGTGGGGGGCAGGGTACAGGCCAACAGCCCTTTCAGGAAGGGCTTGGCTATAGGGGCCAGCCATGGAATAGAGGATCAAGAGGCAGAGGATACGGGGGTAGGGGAAACCAGACTTACAGGACAGTTAGAGCGATGGGAGAGGGCTGGGGGTTAGGAGAACAATTTCAGGTAGCAAAAACCCCTATCAAAACAGAGTGTGGGAGAGATGGTTAAAAGGTTACCCAGATAGAGAGGTGGAGGAAACATTAAGAAGAGGTTTTAGAACTGGTTCCAGCTGCAGTGCGAAGGCCTAAGAAAGGCAAGAAAGGCTAACAACTTGGAGTCAGTTAAGGGGAAGGAGGAAATTCTGAAGACAAAGATAGAGAAGGAAAAAGTGGCGGGGAGAATAGAAGAGCCATATCCAACCCCCCATTACTGAATATGAGGATTTCCCCACTTGGCTTGGTTCCCAAGAAACAGGAAGGGGAATACAGGGTGATTCACCACCTGTCATTTCCTGAAGGGGACTCAGTGAATAATTTTATAAGGGAGGAACACAGCAGAGTCACTTATGCAACACTGGAAGAGGCCGTACAGATTATTAGGGTGACACCAGATGCATGGATGGCCAAGACAGAGATAGAGTCTGCCTTCTGATTGTTCCTAGTTAGATGGGAAGATTGGGATCTATTGGGTTTTAAGATAGGGGACCAGTACTATTTTGACAAGGCCATGCCCATGGGTTGTTCCATAGCTTGTGCTACATTCGAAGCTTTCAGTACCTGTTTGCAGTGGATATTTCAGAAACGGACAGGTTACAGAGTGGTCATACATTACTTGGATGACTTTCTGTTAATAGGCAGTGGATGGAAGGAGTCAAAAAATATGCTGGCTAGCTTCCAGAGCCTGTGTAGAGAACTGGAGGTACCACTGGCACCAGATGAAACTGAAGGCCCCAGTGAGGTGTTAGAATTCTTGGGAATTGAGATAGATGCACAAAGAGAGGTGTTTAGGTTGCCTGACAGCAAGGTATCAAAGCTGAGGGATCTGATTCAGGTGCATACGAGCAGAAGATGGGTGCAATTGAGGCAGGTACAGCAAGTAATGGGGCATTTGAACTTCACCTGTAGGGCAGTTGGACCAGGGAAGACGTTCACTAAGTGGCTAGTGAGGGCCACTGCAGGTGTAACCAGACCACACCACTGTGTGGATATCACAAGAGGAGTGAAAGAAGATTTTAAAGTGTGGGAAGAATTCCTTAGCAGCTATAATGGCTTCACATTTTGGCAGGAAGAGTGGGTTTACAACATGGATCTTGAATTGTATACAGATGCTGCGGGGGAGGTTTGGAATGGGGGGCTATTTGAGGGTAAAATAGTTCTCTGAGGCATGGCCAAGCCATTGGGTGAGAGACAGAAGGGTAAGAGACATCACAATGTTGGAAATCATGCCCATTTGGGCCTGCACCCTGGTATGGGGAGAGGAATTAAGGAATCAGAAGGTTACATTTTGGTGTGACAACAAAGCTGTGGTAGAGGTTTTAAACAACAGGGGAGCCAGATCAGAAATGGTTACGGGGGTGTTGAGACAGCTAGTGTTAAGAGCTTTGCAACTGAACATGTCATTCAGGGCCAAGCACATAGAGGTAGTCAAAGATATCCTAGCTGACATCATTTCCCATCTGCAGCTGGATTGTTTCCAGATGCTGGAACCAGCAGCAGAGGAACAGAAAACACCCATACCAATAAACATCTGGGATGTTGGCAAGAGGGAGCAGAAATGCTGTTTCGCAAATCATGGGCACCACGGACCTTGAGGGACTATGAAGGGGCCTGGCAGGCACTGCAAACATTCAGAGCAACACACCACATGGAGGTAAGTGGGCCACTTATGGAAGAGCAGCTAGGAAAGTTTACAGTGGACCAATGGCAGAGAGGTACTGCCCTCACCACGATGGGGGTTCACCTGGCAGGGATTAGTTTAGTCTGTAGCCTAAGGAGATGGAAGGACCCTGCAAAATCAATGTAGATACAGAGAATGATGCAAGGGTGGAGTAGGTTGAAACAAAGACCCAGGGATGGAAGATGGTCAATAGCAGACCATTGGCTAGCAAAACTAAAGGGTGTACTGCCGGCAATTTGCAGATCCAAGAGTGATGCACAATTATTTCACACAATTTACTTAGTGATGTTTGCAGGAGCATTGAGAGTGAGTGAGGCAGTAGGGCATGGTGGGAAGGACAAAGAAGGGGGGCTAGAATGGGGAGACATTACTTGGGGGCAGAATGAGATACAAGTCCTAGTTAAAAGGTCAAAAATGGATCAAGTGGGAAACGGGTGTGCCATAACCATTAAGGCTCACATAGATGGGACAGTGTGCCCGGTAAAAGCTCTGCGGGCATACGCCGCACAGCTGGGGATAAAAGAAGGGAGATAAAATATACACGGAGATGGGAAGAGGGTGACGAGTTACCAAGTAACTGCCAATTTTAAAGTACATGGAATTCCTTGGTGAGGACCCGGGCAATTATTCTTCTCACTCCTTTCGGATAGGGGCTGCTTTGAAATGGGCAGCAGCAGGGGAAATGGTGAACAGTATGATGGAAAAGGGGTGCTGGCAGTCAGCCAGCCATAAGAGGCATATTAGAGATACCTGTATATAAGATTGAGATTAACATGTCAACTTTTGTTTTGTCTGCAGGAGCCAAAAAAAAAGGTTTTTTTGTGAAATGCAAGAATATGAACAAAGCAAGAAGGTGATTAAGAGGTCTAGTTTGCTTAAATTCTATAGGTAGAGGGAGGACCATGGAAGTATGGATCTGCGGGCACTCATACACTTATTGGGCAGAAAAGAGAACGAAGAAAAAAGCTGGGGAAAAGCAGCTGTACAAGGATGTCAGACAATGTAGGCTCCTGTGGTGTGGCATCCGAGGGATGAGGTGGGCACAGTTGCTTCCTACCCTGAAGGAAATGAAAGAGGAAGTCCGGTTGGGCGCTGGTGGACTGCCAGAGGTGGATGGCAGGGAAAAGGGAGGAGAGGGAGGAAGGGAAGGAAAGAAAGAAGGAAGGATGAGAAGTAAAGAAGAAACTGAAGGACAAAGTGGTCGGTTCTCACTATTACCAGAAAAGAGAAGAGAAAGCACCCAAGCGAAACCTGGGAAGAGAAGAAAGAGAGAGAGTGATCAGAGTTGGACATGACGAAACAAAATTGTAAAAAGACATTAATAAATGACAATGGGAATTGGAAATTAAATTATGATATATACAATAAATTAATTGCCAATCTGAGCACAACATACAAGTGGTCTGTCTTTTGTTGGGGGGAAAGGGGAGAAACCTGGAAAGTGGAGTTTGCCCTTTAAGGGGCAAACCAAGTTGTCGAGGTGCACCCCTCTTGTTGTTGGAAGTGGTTTGCTCAAGAGGGAGTGGGAAGGTAGGGGGAAGGACTGGGTGCCAGGACAATTGACAAGCAAGCAGGAAGGGGAGGGGCTAAAGGGGATACAAAAAGGTCAGCACAGTGGTTGTTCAGCCACTTTTGCTGAAGTTTTATTATCTTCCACCCACCCGACAAAAAAGAAGGAGGATATGGTTAATACAGAAGGAACTGACATGGACTGTCAGAGGTGGATGACAGAGGAAGTCTGGTTGGACGCTGGTGGACTGCCACAGATGGATGGCAGGGGAAAAAAGGGGAGGGTAAAGGAGGGGAGGGGGGAAGGAAAAAGAAATATCATGAGAAGAACAAGAAACTGAAGGACAAAAAGTGGTCTTGGTTCTCACTGTTACCTACCAGAAAAGAGAAGAGGGCACCCAGGTTTTCACCTGGGGAAGTGAGAAGAAAAGAGAGAGAGGATCAGAGTTGGAGATTTGGATGCAATGCAAATAAAATTGTAAAAAGACATTAATAGATGACAATGGGAACTGGAAATGAAATCATGATATATATAATAAATTGATTGCCAATCTGAGCAGAACAACATACAAGTGGTCTGTCTTTTGTGGGGGAAAAAGGGGAGAATCCGGGACAATGAAGTTTGCCTTTAAGGGACAAACCAAGTTGTCCTGGTACCCCTCCCCTTCTTCTGTTGAAGTGGTTTGCTCGGGGAGTAGGGGAGGGACTGGGAGCCAGGACAATGGACAAGCAATCAGGAAGGGGAGGGGCTAAAGGGGGTACAAAAAGGTCAGCACAGTGGTGGTTCAGCCACTTTTGCTGAAGTTTTGTTACCTCCCACCCACCCGACAAAAGAGGAGAATGTGGTTAATAGGGAAGGGATTGACATGGCCTGTCAGAGGTGGATGACAGAGGAAGTCCGGTTGGACGCTGGTGGAAAAAGGAGGGAATCAGGGACAATGATCTATACAGTTTCAGTATTACCTGCCTCTTTCAACTGGTGATACCTGTCACTATGCATCTGAACGTCTTGCTATCCTTCTCCCAATATGATATCACACTGCTTTTTAACCTACAGTTCAGTAGAAATGATTACCCACTGGTCACTTTCATGTTTTGTGATTGCCAATACCTCCACATCCAACTCTTACATTACACAAGTATTTCTCTTTGTGTCCACCCCTGTGGTGTTTATACTGTGTTGTAGATTTTACATAATTCACAAACAGGCATACTTTATCTTCAGTCACTCAAGCAATGGTGACAATGAAGAGAACAGGGCCTATTACTGACCCATGGCACAAAATGCTGTACATCTTGAGCTCAGTTCTCAAACAGCCATTAGTCTGATGTAAGCTGGGGCAAAGGCAGCTAGCATCAAAGCCTGGTGCACCTGTGACCCTGCGCCCAGTTATCTATTGGGCATGGTCGCAGCATCAAAGTCCCACAACTTGCGGCAACCATGACCATGCAGCAAACAGATGGTGCATTCTCAGAATTTGCCACAAGCCACAGGATGGCTGTACACCAGTCTAGTCCATGGGGATCTAGTGCCCCACCCCTAACCCTAACATACCCATATGGTACAATGTATATGTAATAATTCCCTGGTGTTCTATCACCCCCCCCATATAACCATATATTGCAATGTCTAAATAAATCATTCCCTGGTGATCTAGCACCCCCCCAAAAAAAAATTATATGCCTGTATATAAGAATGTGTAAATAAATATACTCCTGGTGGTCTAGTCCTCCCTCCCCATATGCCTTCATATTTCAATGTGTAAATAAAACATTTCTTGGTTGTGAAGAGGCTCAACCCCACCCACCCCACCCCAGTATATATAATATGTTAAACAAAATCTCTTCCTGAGGATGACGTGATGAGCTGATCAGGAGAGACGTGTCCAAGTCTCTCGAGGTCGCTACTACAAAAATCAAGCTTTCTTGCTCCAGAGCTGGCAAACATTTTTCTATATCAGCTGTTAAGAGCTCCGTGATGTCGCGAGTGTATTTCCTGGCGGTGCTTTAGAGCCTTGAAAGTCTTTTAAACCGGCGATTATATAATTAAAGCGAGCATTATTGCAAGTTCAGGCTCGCCGCTGCCGAAAGATGGAAGCCGACCCAGTGGAGCCCCTGGTGGGGCGAGCCCCAGCCACCAAGAGACCTAAATCTCAGTCACCTACCATACCAGAGCAAGGTGGGGAAGCAGGGAACACAGGGGCTTAAGCAATAATACAGACGATATTAGGGAGATTAAAACACTTTTACAAGGGCTGGTGCTGGATTTTGCTGAGTTCAAACTGGCCCTACACTCCCTGGCACAAAGATTGGGTGATGCTGAAGCCCGGATTTCATCGCAAGAGAGGAAGGTTTCTGTACTCGACCAGGAGGTGGGGATGATTAAAGAAAGCTGAAGAAATTGGAGGAGAGGGTGGAAGACCAAGAATCAAGAAACCGCAGAAATAACCTGATTCTGGCGGGTCTACCAGAGAAGGCTGAAGGCTCTGACTGTGTTTCTTTTATGCAGGAGCTCCTGTTAAACCTGCTAGGCCCTACACCATTTGGAGAGGGGTATAATTTGGGAAAGAGCCCACCGGGCACTACGAGAGATGCCACCGCCAGGGGCGAGACCCCGAGTTATAATAATGCTATTTCTCAACTATAAAGAAAAATCTCATGTGCTGCTTGCTGCCAGACAAAAGGAGCCTTTGCAATGGAATGGTGCTTCATTGTGGTTTTTTCAAGATCAGACGTCAGCGATTAGAGAAAAGCAGAAAGAGTATGCTGACATCAAGAAGAAACTCTATCTTGCAGGGATAAGATTTCGGCTCCAATTCCCCGCTACCCTGGTGGTGCATCTTCAGACCGGGGAGAAGAAATTCCTCACGGCAAAGGACACTATGGATGGGCTATGGGTTGAGCTACCAGATCTATTCAAACCCCCAACATGACTGTTTGCAGGCAAGGAGGCCGAGCTCCTTCGAGGGCTGTGATGGAAGCTAAGCAGCGGTCTTTCTACTTATTAAGACTGGTGATTCTTCTGTTTCTGGTTAAATCTGGACGTTCTAGTGACTAGCCAGGACTGGGTTCATAGGTCCTGCGTTGGGTCACAAAGTGTTATACTTAAGGCTTTAGTGTATTAACTAGAGGACATGGGGAAGGGGTTCAATAATCACTAATCATAATATTCTTGTTATTAGACCCAGGAATGCTTATCAGACCTTGGAATGTTAGAGGAACTGTTAGAAGGGGTGATGTTGGATTTCGTTTATTATAAAAGGGGTAAATTAGTTAGGGCTATAGTGGCTGGTGGGTGCAAATTGTGGTAAAGCGGGCTCATGCCAGCTTTGGGATAGGTGGAGAAGAGGAGTGGCCTAGGGGATTCAGACTTGATCAATATTAATAACTGGAGGGATACCACTCCGGGGTGTAGGGGACGTTAAATTGGAGCAGAGCTGGCTGGAGATATAATTACCAAGGAGGGTTATGAGGGGGACTCCCTTAGTCTCCTCCATGCTTATTTTTTCCCTTTATTTATGGGAAATGTTAGGGGGGCGATAGCCTGCAGAGAAAAGGGTGCCTTTAGGTCCCCGACTCTGGGGGATCCAAGGGCCAGACTCTGGGGTCTAATGTCAGAGGATGGGGCGGAAGAGAGGCAAGGGAACGGGTTCATCCATGACTCAACATCAGATGGTTGGTCGATCTAAGGATCGGGGGATGGGGGGAGGGGGAGCAAGGGTGGAAAGAGAGAGAGTCCAATTATGGGAGTATGAGGAATGCAGACCTTAGAAAGGCACAATGAGTGGGTTCAGTTGAAAAATTATGTTCTTACTGATGGCTTGCCTTAAAATAATCTCTTGGAATGTAAAAGGGCTCAGGGGTCGACGTAAGAGAATGATCATTCTGTGGTATATTGAACAATGAGGGGCTCACATTGTAGCACTTCAATAGACACACTTATTGACTGATGAGTTGGATGGTCTCAGGAAGCGATGGGTGGGGCAGGTATATGGTGTGGGAGGGGACAGGGCCTCTGGGGGGGGTGGCGATTCTAATTAAGAAATCTTGCCCATATAATGTATCCCAAGTGATAACCAGGCAAGACTGCAGGGGAATCTACTTGTCAGGGACCTTGTTTGGCAAGGCAGTCTCGGTTGCATCCATTTATGGGCCAACCCCTCCCAACCCCAAATTCTTTGCTTCAATAGAAGGGGATATAGCCACCCTTCCTTCACATTCACTCATCCTGGCTGGTGACTGGAACATATATTTTGATAACAAGGAAGACAGGATACCTCCACACAGTGGGCCGAGGACCAAGGCTCAGTTAGCCCTGGCTAAGTTTTTGGAGATAGCGGCCTTAGTTGACCCAATTAAGACTCTTTCAAATAGGGGCCGTGACATGACATTTTACTCGGCAGCACACAAGAGTCACACTAGAATTGATTTCTTTTTGGTCAACAGAGAGGCTCTTGCAGAGATTAGAGAAGTGCTGACTGAGGGTAGGACTCTCTCAGATCACTCTCTTATCCAGCTGCAGTGGGAACCCAGACCAACGCCGCCTAGACCTTATAGATGGAGGCTTCATGACTTGCTCCTCACAGAGGACACTAGAAGGGTTGAACTAGAGGGGGCTTTACAAGAGATCATTAGGTCCCAGCTCCCCACGTTGGAAGATAAAAGACTAGCTTGGCCTACCTGTAAATTCCTATATGCAGAGGCAGCTAGGACCCTAACGGCAAGGGATAGGTCGCTTAGAAGGGCCAAAGAAGAATTCCTGGTAGGGGCGATAAACTCAATGTCACAGCTTGAAGGGTCTTCAGGGGAAATAGATGCAGAACTTAAAAGTCTGAGGAGGGAACTGTCAGAAATTGTATATGGGAAATCAGAGTTCTGGTTGAATAAGATTAAGGCTAATTTTCTATTGCAGGGTGATGTCCCGGGGCGCCTCCTAGTGGCTAGAATCAAAGAATGGGAAGCCAGTAGGACAATCATATCAATTAGGCACGAAGGGAAGCTGGTCACAGACCCACAAGAAATGGCTGAGGCGTTCGCATCATTTTTCGCAGAAATCTATCAATCTAGAGAATTGGTGGGGGAAGAGGAGGCTAACCGTTATTTAGAAGGAACCCAGTTACCTACTCTGGATTCTGTCCAGGTTAAGGATCTGGAAGCTCCAATAAGAGCATCTGAGATTGTTGAAGTGGTGCGATCTCTCCCTCTAGGTAAGTCACCAGGGCCCGATGGTCTTACCGCAAAATTTTACCAAACTCATATCCAGACCATACTCCCTATACTTCATGAATTTTTCCTCACTATAATGGAGGAGGGAATTCACCACTCACCGCTCTACCAGGCATATGTCACTTTAATACCCAAGCCAGACAAGCCTAGGGACATAATGGGTAACTATAGGCCTATAGCCTTAATAAACCAAGATATCAAGATTCTTACTAAAATCGTGGCAAATAGGATTTTGACTATTGCTCCTAGTTTAATTAGTCAGGAACAGGTAGGATTTATGCCGGGGAGAGGGGCAAAGGACGCCCTTAGGAAAATCCACCATATTTTAAATTTTCTCGGATTCCCGCCTACCCCTGGCCCTGATATCCCTAGACGCTGAGAAAGCGTTTGACCGGGTCTCACATTCATTTCTTTTTGCTACAATGGAGAAAGTGGGGTTCCCGGGGTGTCTTCTTAGAGGTATTAAGAATCTATACTCTGCTCCAACGGCTAGGATATTGTGTAATGGTTATATTTCGAGGGAATTTCAGCTCAATAATGGGACTTGTCAAGGATGTCCTCTTTCGCTGATATTGTTTAACATATATTTATAACCACTGTTAAGATTTATAAATAGGGATGCCAGGGTCCAGGGGATGAGGATTGGGGGACTGGAGCTAAAATTTTCAGTCTTCCCGGACGACATTCTCCTTCATCTACAAGATCCAATATCCAGCTTTGAGGGAGTAAGAGACTCAATAGATCGCTTCTCTAAGGTCTCTAACTATAAGCTAAATCTTACCAAAACACAAATCCTACCCCTGACACCACATGTGTTTAAGGCAGATTTTTCATCCCTGGGAGTACAGTGGCATACTGATAAACTTGAAGTATTTGGGAATTTGGATTACAACAAACCAGGAGTCTGGGGTTGATGCTAATGTGGGGGGGTTATATCTGCGGTTAAAGGGGATATCATAAGGTGGAATAAGCTACCTCTGAACTTTACAGCGCGTCTGGGCCTTATCAAGATGAATGTTCTACCAAGAATGATATACCGGTTATTTGGCTCCATACAACATCCCTGTTAAATGATTCAGCATAATTAGAAGGCTAATTTCAGGGTTCCTATGGAATAACAAACTTGCCAGGGTTAAGCATAATGTTTGCCATATGAGGTGGGGGCATTAGGTTACCTGACCTCCAGGTATATTATGTGGCAGGCCAGTTAGGTCTTATGGTTCAATGGGCCGAAAGTGCCGAGGGGAGAAATTATGTACCTGTAGGGCTGAAAATTGAGAAGCAATTGCTATTGAGCCTAGGCTGCACCCCTGAGTCGATGCTATATGCTAGGCCTAAAAAAGGTCTATTCAGGGATGAGTGTGGGAACCCAAGTAGGAAAACCCTAGAGGCCTGGTGGTCTTTTCTCACCCCGGTACAAAGGTGCTGTCAAATGAAGTCCAGAGACCAATCCATACTGGGTAATCCTAATTTGGTTATAGGGGTGGGTACTTGGTCACCGGTGGTCTAATTATTTGGGTGGCTTAAGATTGATTGATACACAGCAGGGAGATAAAATAGTTTTACCATCGCAATGCGAGGGGTTGTCTTTTTTCCAAAGGTTGCAGCTTAAACAAATGATAGCTGGGTTCCGGAGGGGGATGGGGACTTTTCAGATAACTTCCTCATGGGGAATCTAAGGGAAGCCTTCTGGAAAGCTCACCCACTCTCACAAGTTTATAAACTTCTCCTGGACTTCCTGGGCCCAAACACTTCTACACAAATTCCTTACTGGGACAAGGTGCTGGCTCCTAAAATTCTTAGGTGGGAAAGCATTTGCAAGGACACTAAATACAATGTGATTCCCAAATATAGAAACATGCAGATTTTGTGGTTCACAACATATATTATACCCCTGTAAAGCTATATGGTAGAGGTTGAGACAGACAGATCTGTGTTTCAAGGTGCGAGAGGAGGTGGGTGACCTGTTACATGTAATGTGGGGTTGCAGTAAAATCTCCCTTATGGAGGAGATTAAATGGGGATGGATCCAATGCTAGACTATACGGCTTTTATAACCCCAGAAGTATGCATTTTGGGTGACTTTTCTCAGATTACAGGGACTGCACCCAAATTTCACCTTTCCTTAATGGGGTCGGTAGTCAAGGCGTTCTTAGTAAAGCATTGGAAGGACGATCAGGTTTGTGCATATGAACAATGGGTAAGAGAAATGCTGAAGGTACTGGTCAAGATAAAGAGACACCTTTTATCGGAGAGGAGACAGGAGCTGTATGCTAAAAGATGGGCAATATTAGATGCGATCTACTCCCAGCAAGTCACAAGCTCTGGAACACAGGTCTGTCTGTCGGACAAGGATTAGCAAAAGAGTATATGCTGGAGTGTTTATTGCCTACATTGTTTTGTGCCTTTTGTACCTTGTTTATTTCCTTCTTTTCCCCAATAACTTGGGTAATGTCAACGGGGTCAAGCTGAGTTTATTACTAAGATTAAAGGGGATTGGTTGTGGTCTGCAAGGGCCTAGGGGATTGGGGACTCTCTCTCTTTCTAGGGGGCACACTGGGAAGCCGTTAGGGAGTATTCAGGCTTCATGCGGGCCGAAGGTGATAATGCCCCTGCAAGTGGACTTATAAGGGAGGTTAGAGTTTCCGAGGGGGGAGGTGTTTTTAGCACTGGTCAGTGCACTATACTAAGGCACTTTTGATTTTTGAAAGTTGACCATAATATGGGGCGGCTCCTCAGTGTGCTTGTACATAGGGGTTGTACATAGTTCGCACAGCCAGTTTGGGGTTGTGTCCCTGGCCTGGCCAGGTATATGTAGTGTACGTGTGCCTGTTTGTCTGATTTTCTGAAAATAAATAAAGGTGTTTAAAAAAAAAATCTCTTCCTATTGGTCTAGTGGACCACTCCACCCCTGCACCAACACAGGTAGTACCCACCACCCCACTCTTCCCACCCCATCCTGAACCCCAAGACAGCCACCGCCATAGTCCTCCTGTCTCCACCATGGCTGGCTGCCAACTGAACTGTCACTGAGCACATTCTGTATACAGTCCACACTCACTGATTGACAGCACACTGAGCTGTCAAACAGTAAACACATATTGTATACAGTATACGCTCAGTGACAGTTCAGTTGGTGGCTAGACAAGAAGGTGAGAGGACTGATATGTAAGATACCAGTTTGAGGTTCAGTCTGGGGGTGTGTGGCGTGGTAGTCACTACTTGCCGGGGTGGGGAGGTGGTTGTACACTAGATCACCAGGAAGAGATTTTGTTTAACAATTTAATATATGGGCATATTGGGTGGGGTGGGGGATAGCTAGACCACCAGGAAATGGTTTATTGTCCCCTGATCCCCCTCCCAGAAATAAATCTCTCCACACCTGTTTCTGTTGGATGCTCACTGGCAATGTTTATTAAGGCACACAAATTATATTTACATCCCACACTTCATATTTCAACAGTATACAGTACAGTACAGTCCCACTGCAATAATTCATTCTGCTTCTTCTTTCTGGGTACCTTCTTCCGACTTGATCCTTTTCTCCTTGCTTGTAGTACTTTGGGGTCTGGACACAGCTAATCTGATCCCCCCATACTCACCAGCAACCAGGTACCCCCACTTGGTACCACCACCAGGTACCACCACCATTTTGTACCACTAGCAGGTACCCCCCCTTTACCAGTTACCGACCTGCACAGGGTCAGTTACCAGTACATACCCCCCAGGTCTGGACAAGTGATTCAACTCCTAGTTTCTATCCTCTCCCTCCTTTACTTCCATGCCTGGGTTCCTTGGTCCACAGCCAGTGCTGCCTACCCCCTCCACCCTCTCCTTCCACCCCTTTTTGCCTTACATTCACCCTTTTCCTTGCCTTTTTTTTTTAACTTTTCCTTTCTCTTACCTGGGCAACCTAGTGCCCTCTGCCAGGGCTCCTTCCAGCACCCGGAACCACCTGCTGCCTTCCTGTAACTCCCCTGACCCCGCACCAGGGTCCCCGGGGACCATGCTTCCTATCCTCAACTTCCTGTGCAGTGCCAGCCAGCGGCAACTTCTCTCCTAAGAATAGGGCACGTGGGTGGGGAATCATTTCCCAGCAAAAAGAGTCTGACCAGAAAGAAGCAGGCCCTTACATAGCCCAAAATGGCCCTCCCTTTCCTGCCCCCCTCCTTAACCCCTTCCCTGAACCAATTGGGTAGCTCTCCTGTCCCCTGGTCATATGACCCTTTGTGACATCACATTCCCTCCCCTTTCCTATCACCCTCCCACCCTTCCCCTTTGCTTTTCTGGCAGGGGGACATTAGACAAATGGGCCTGCCTTTTATTGGCAAGCCTTATTGTCACCTGATCCCCCTCCCAGAAATAAATTACTCCACACCTGTTTCTGTTGGATACTCTCTGGCAATGTTTATTAAGGCACGCAAAATATATTTACATCCCACACTTCATATTTCAACAGTATACAGTACAGTACAGTACCACCACAATAATTCATTCTGCTTCTTCTTTCTGGGTACCTTCTTCTGACCTGATCCTCTTCTCCTTGCTTGTAGTACTTCGGGGTCCGGACACAGCTTATCCGGCCCCCCCATCCTCATCAGCAACCAGGTACCACCACCAGGTACCCCCACTTGGTACCATCACCATTTTGTACCCCTAGCAGGTACCCCCCCTTTACCCGGGACCGACCCGCACAGGATCAGTTCCCAGTCCATACCCCCTAGGTCTGGGCACGTGATCCAGCCCCTAGTTTCTATCCCCTTCCTCCTTTACTTCCATGCTTGGGTTCCTTGGCCCCCAGCCCATGCTGCCTACCCCTCTCCTGTCCCCCCTTTTCCCCTTACATTCCCCCTTTTCCACTGACCCATCTCCAGCTATGAGGGATAATGATGCTCCCCTTCAGGCTAGGGAACATGGTGCTCCCCCCTACCTTAGCATCCCTCCCCCATATAACCAGTAGGCCCCATTGGGGCACCTGACCCCCGCCAGGTCTGCCCCCTCTGCCCTTAGGCATCCTCCAACCATACCAAATTGTCCTGAAGATAGGCCAGGACCACTACACCCTCTCAGCCCCATGCACTGCTGCCCTGGCTGCTGCGGTCTGCTAGCCCTACCCCTGGTTCACACCACCTCCTTGGTGCCCCCACGGTGCTGGACCTGTATGCTGGTCTGTCCTCCCTTTCCTTCCTTGTGTTCATTGGGATGGGGTCGGGTTCCTCTATGCCTCTGGTGCCATGTCACTGCGCTGCTACAGCTGAGGCCTGGGCCCGCTGAGTGCTCTGCCCGGGATAGCTGCTACCCCACCCCGATGAGGGGGGAGCATGCACCCGTATCACCTGTTGTTTGCCCTTGGACCTGCATCCCCCTCCTGGCCCCTTGGCCTACTCCCCAGGGCCCTTGTAGCTCTGGCCATCTGCTGCTCCCTTTGTTCTGCACCCCTCTGACTGGGCTCCTCTTTGTGCCCTACGCTGGTTCCTCCCGGTGCCACTTTACACCTGCTGCTGGGTCCTCCTTACCAGCCCTGGGCAGGGCTCCACCTGCCCTATTTCACCTACCCTCCTTCTCTTAACAATTTCTGTGGCCGGGCCGACCTGACCCCCACATACCTCCATTGCATTACCTCCCCTTCCTAATCTCATCTGACCGCTATATCCCCTCTGGCCCTTCCCCCACTCCCCTAGCAGGGACATGCCACCTTCCCTTGGCTATCCCTCAGCCCTTGTGTGCCCACCCCTGGGCCCACCAGAAGGCCAGGGCCCTCTGTCTTGTCCACTCACCCACCATCCTGATCCTTGGCCTGGCTACGTCCTTTCCCCTGCTAATGTTCATTGTTCCCATCCACTCCACCACCTGGTTCAGGAACCTCCAGTCTTATGTCTTGTCCCTCGCCTGACCCATGTGCCATGGGCCATCCATTTTCCTTCTGCCACACAGGGTCCAGTGCACCCGCATGCCCTTCACCTCAAGTCCTACACCATGCCCCCACAGCATAAAGTGGCACTAGTTTTGCCCCTGCCCTGGTTTCCCTACTGGTATCTGCTCTCCTGCCCTGGAAGACTCGTGCTGTCAGGCCCCCAATATGACCACACACTACTCACAGTGCCCTTGAGGCTTCCCCAAGTGACCTCCTGTATGATCGTTTGACATACTGTGCCCTGCACCTGACTCCTCGCTTCCTCATGTGCCCCTGCTCAGCAAAATACCTGATAACAGGCCCATATTCCCTGGTGTGCACCTTGCTTGGTCACTGTGGTTCAACAGTATGAGGCTCGGGGAGTGGCAACCCCCACTTGGCCTGGCTGACTGTGATGTCCTCATTCTACATTGTGAGATAACCTGACATATGGGGTGGGTGTGCACCTCCTTACACTGCTGTGGCCAGCTGGGTTTCTCTGTACAATGACCTTCGGCACCTCAATACTGGTGCCTATTAACCCACTTCCATCGATCCCCAGTTCTGCTAGCTGCCTCCCTGCTGGCATTACCCCAACTCATCTCCATTCTTGGCCCATCAGAGCTCTCGTCCTCTCCTACTGCCTAGCTGATCTGTCCCCTCCCTATCCCTCCTGAGTTTTGTCCCCCACTGTTAATCGGCCTTCCTTTCTGAGGTTCCCCCTGCTCTGAACCTCAGTGGTATTGTCCAGTTCCAGGGTTCAAATACCCTTCCTCACGAGCTAGTACCCAGCCCCAGTTCCTCTCCTGCTGAAAGGCATCGGGTGATGCCCCTCTCCCCTGGGAAGTGGAGGCTGCTCACCCTGCTGCACCCTCACTTGTCCCTGGGCCTTTTTTTTAAATATAACCCAGCCACACCCTAGACCTGAGGGCCAGCACAGCCCCTGGCCTGCATAGACCCACCGTGGCCTCAGGGTTTCCTGCAATGCTAGACCACTACAATCCACCTGCTACCTTCCCATTGGCCTGCTGGCCACTGTCCTGTCTCTTAAATGCCATGTTCCCCATTAACCCTGCCCTCCTTCCTCTGTAGTGATGGCTCCATGGCCACATCTGTAAGAACAGTTTCTCACTCCCACCTGCTGCTGAGCCCCCCCCCCAAGAGCACTTGCTCCTCTCCCTCCCTCCTCTTTGGTGGAGTGCAAGAACCATGGCAGTTCTTCCCCAGCCTACTTTCTTGCTCATCTCTGCACCCTCCCTTTGCCCCTGATTCTGCCCTCCCAGGATGAAGGGCCCATTCCCCCATCCTGTCAAGCCAGGAACCAATAGAAGCTGGACCAGAGTGAGTATCTGCATAAAGGACTCACCTGGGGGCATGCTGATGCATGGGAGGACTGAGGAATTCCAGACCCAGGACTCCAGGTCTCACAGCTAAGATCCTACCCAAGCTCTGCACCCTATTGCCTCCTGCAAGTACTCCTCAGGCTGCCTTGCCTTCTGAGAGTCCTTCCTTGGAGTGGGTTAAGCCTTTCTTATCAGCCTGTATCCCATTCTAACCCACCTCCCCTGCTCCTCAAGATATTGCCGGTGTGACCAAGGCTTTCAGGTAACCCTTTGGCAAAATTACTGTGCCCTATACCAGACCCCCCTTCTCCCTGGACCTAGATTGACCTGAGACAAACCCCCCCCCCAACCCACAGCTCTGGCAATCATTGTGGCTGAGATAGTACCCTTAATTTTCTTCTCTATTGTACCCTTCCAGCCACTGCTAAATGGCAAAACTTGTACCTCTCTTCGTACCTCTCTATGTGTACAGTCTGCCCTCTCCGCCTTGATGTCTCTTATACAAAACCGTGCCCTGCCCCCTGAGGAGCTGCAGCATCCCTGCTCCCCTGACTTGTCTGCAAACCATCTGGCTTGCTCTAACCCATGCACAGCATGCCTATGGTAACCATGCCGACAAGGTCCTGCCATCCACTACTAAATCTGTCTTAGCCTCTCCAGGCCGCCCCAACCAACCATGCATCAGCATTGAGCTACCATGCACGTGGATCCTGCTCCTTTTTAGTTTTCTTCCACCCCACTCATCCCCATAGCCAATAAGATATGTGTGCTGCCCCTCACCTGGACCGATGTCCTACTGGGGGCACCCTATTTATTCACTTGGGATACCCGCCCCCCACGTCAGCATGATTGTATGGCTACAAACTGAAGCACCTACCTGGTGATGCACCCTCGTCCCAGCAACACAAACTGGAGGGTGGGAAGGGACCAGGCCTCACCTCTTCCTGCCCCCCCCACCATGGAAACCATGCTTGGCTTTGTCTCTGGACTGGGTCAGGTATTCTCTCCTCTCACCGTCTCCATCTTAACACATCACACTCTGCCGTATCGCATCCGAATGGTTACCTGTGTGGCAGACAGGTGTACAAAAGGAGAACCTGCAGCCAGAGCTACCTTGCCCCACATGCTCATTTCTGGTTACACCTCACTCCACCCGATTGCTTCCTTTTCTTTTTATTTTTTTAACTGCTCCTCCCCATCCCCCCATGGCTTGTTCTCCTGGTGGAGTCCCCCTGCTTAAACCGCATGCCAGCCACTAAGGCATAGCAGTATCCCCCGATGCAAAACAGGGGTTCTGTGCCCAGAGCACCAAAATGAGGGCATTGTGGCCATCAATCATCCTCCTCTCATGCTGCACTCCTCACTGTCTCCTCCTTTGTTATAACTTCAGAGTGAAATTGCCAGGAGTCATGGGGGACATCAAGCCATCTTGTCCCCCACATACAGTAATATACTCATTATTAAAATGGGCCCTGCCTCTTTTACTCGGTCTTGAACTGATCTATAACAAGACTGTCCTGTTACAGTAACTGTCTGCCTGGTGCTTGTCTTCCATCTAATTATCCGCACAACACTTGGTATGCCCCAGCTGTTTCCTCTGAGCTTAGAGAGTGTGGATTACTGGCTGCTAAATCAGTAGGCCACAATGTGCCCTTGCCAACATCAGCTCTACTTGTGCTGACGCAAAACTGATGGACCGACTGCACGGTCCCTTCTATGTCCCAAGCATCTGACTTCCCGCACAATCCATACCCTTTTTCCCTGGCTAGAGCAGGCAACGTACCACCCGGCCTGACTACCCTCTCCCCCTGCCCCCAATGATGCACCCTCCCTGTCTCTTAAATGGGGGTGTTGTTCCCGCCCTAATTATAGAGTCTGCCATCAGCACTACAAAACACTCCAGGCCCCGTTGGATCCCATCACTCGTCCCCTCTGGACTCAGACCCAGCTGGTTGCCCCCCACATCACCACTCCACCAGTGCACTCAGTATGGCAGCCCATGCCTTGTCCAAAAGCAACAACCTTTTTTTTTTTTACACTGACAGGGTCTTGAACCCTGGTCCTTGAAATTGAAAGTCTGACCCTCTACAAACTGCACTATCAGAACCATATTGTCAATCTGCCCCCCACCCAGTGTCTTGCCCCACCCTCCTCTCCTGTCTCTACTAAATGTCTCGCTGCCGCCGCCTACCTAAACCCCTTTGAGCATGCGGCTCCACTGACCCCCCTTCCCCTCTCTGACCTGCCTTCCCTCTCCGGGTAGTCCTTTGCTTACCGAACTGCAAGCTTCCCACTTCAGGCCTGTGCCACTTGCAAGCATACTTCCTGGCACCACCGCCACACAGTCGAAGGCCTGAAAAACAGGGCTGGACCAAGCCGTCAGCTGCACCACTCTCCCATTCCCCCCCCCCATATTGGTGGGTGCCCTTCAGACCCTCCAGCCTGACTTGTTGTTCTGTACCCTGCCTGACCCTGTC
Organism: Neoceratodus forsteri; assembly: GCA_016271365.2. Lineage (NCBI taxonomy): Eukaryota > Metazoa > Chordata > Ceratodontiformes > Ceratodontidae > Neoceratodus > Neoceratodus forsteri. The sequence goes on along the minus strand of CM057453.1, from coordinate 367,722,421 downwards.
TTATCCTCTTCATTTTAAAAATCCAAAACCAAACACATCTTTCTTTTCTCTTTTTACACCAAGAAACTCTTGTTTCCTACCTCGCCGCCACACCCAGGCCCAGACTACCCCTTCCTGCTGCCGGGTGCGTGGCCCCCGGTGGCCCTTTCTGAGTGGGACACTGGCCGACCTGTGCCATGCGATGCCCCTCTGTGGGACCAAACTGAACTAGCATAATGCCTGGACAATTCTAGTCCACCAACCTCTTGCTTTAAACACCCGCCTGAAACCGGCCCCCTGCCCACATGGCCCACCTCCCCCGATCAGCTGCCCTGGTCCCCCACCAACCTTGCTGGACAACCAAACATGGTGTCTTCTTCAAAGGTGACCAGAACACCACCTCCTTACATTGCACCACGACGTCCTTCGAGTTCCCCACTGGGATGTATTGGGAAACAACCGCCAGGCCGCACAACCAGCCCAAGATTACCTATCAAACAGCTTCTGCCTTGTTTGCTACATTCACTGCTCTTTCTCTTTCACATTTATCTCCCTATCCGTTCTCCCCAAACACCGCAGCCCACCAGATGTGCCCTCCCATAGCAGGCACCTCTCACGCCGCGTGGCATCCGCCTCCCCAGGATTGATCCAGCGGCCAGTCACAGCCTAGACCCACTTACCACCACACAGCAAAAAAACACCTGCCCTCCTGTAGAGGGCACTTCTAGTGCCGGATACCCCGCTTGCTTCCCTGATTACAAAACAAAAGCCTCCCAAATGCCCTATTTGTCTGCAACCTGCTAGACTTTACCTCCCTCCCTGAAATAAACAGATAGGGCAATACAATGCCAACCTAGACATTTGAATGAGAGCACACTCATTCCTAACATTATTATATACTTTAGTTCTCTAGCAAAACCAACAAACACCAGGAAGGCCCTACATGGCCCAAGGTCTAGGGTCCCTGGATGGTGCCTTACCTATGAAATTGCCAATGAAATGCTGAGAGAGTCATTTCCCAGCAAAAAAGAGGCCACCCAGAAAGCAGCAGGCCCTTACATAGCCCAAAATTGTCCCTCCTTTCTTGCCCCCCCTCCTTAACCCCTTCCCTTAACCAGTTAGGTAGCTCTCCTTTCCCCTGGTCATATGACACTTTCTGACATCACATTCCCTTCCCTTTCCTATCCCCCCTCCCATTCTTCCCTTTGCTTTTTTGGCAGAGGGACATTAGACAAATGGGCCTGCCTTTTATTGACAAGCCTTATTTACACATTTAAAAGACAAAGAACCTCTGTGCATAAACACTGAGGCAATGGTTACCCCAAAGGGCATTTGGCTGGGAAGCCAAGTTTCAAGAAAATACAAAATCACACATGCCCCCACAATGCAAAGCATCATGGGCTGCATATGCAAATCACCACAGAATGTTATGCTGGTCCAACGTTAAGCAGAATTGCATGGTGCTGAAAGGCCTCTCACACAGTTTGCAAAGGGTGCTAACAGAAGACATAGACACGTGTTTCATCCTACCAGGACTCATCAGTATGCCTCATCTGTTTGACACCCCAGTGGAATGGACCAGCTACCCCTAAAGCAGTGTGCCTGGGATATATTGTGGTGAACCCATTAAAATAAAAAACTATTTAAAAGACAAAGAACCTCTGTGCATAAACACTGAGGCAAGGGTTACCCCAAAGGGCATTTGGCTGGGAAGCCAAGTTTCAAGAAAATACAAAATCACACATGCCCCCACAATGCAAAGCATCATGGGCTGCATATGCAAATCACCACAGAATGTTATGCTGGTCCAACTTTAAGCAGAATTGCATGGTGCCGAAAGGCCTCTCACACAGTTTGCAAAAATTATTTACACATTGTAATATATAGGCATATGGGTGGGGACCGCTAAACTATGATCATTGTGTGTAATTCCTTACTGATATCCAAGTAGGCAACATCCACCATACGGCCATGATCAAATTCACTGGTGACCCAGTCACTGAACTCGATCTGGTGTGTCAGGCAATAATCCCCCCCCACCATGAAATCCAGTTGCCTATGACCATGGTGTGGAAATCCTTACTAAAATCCAGGTAGATCACATCCACCATGCCACCATGATCCAAATCCCTGGTCACCCAGTGGAAGAACTCAATGTGGTCTCTCTGGCACTACCTTCCCACTGTCAAACCATGTTACCTATGACCCTGTAATCCACTTGTTACTATGTATTCAACAATACTTCCCTTCAGTAATGATTACAGTACTTTACCTACAACCAAAGTCTGGCATCAAGGCCTTTACTTTTGTCCTCCTCATTATTTCATCTTTTATATAGTATTACTACATCTGGTCTCATCCAATGTCCCCTAACTTCAACCCATATAGTAATTTGTTGATCATGGCTGTCAGAGATTCAGCCAGCACATCAATGATCTACAGTATTTCAACATCCTTATGTATAACTCGTCATGCCAAATTTTCTTGCCCACTTTTCTCACTTTGTGTAGTTCACTATTGGTGATTATTGAAGCTGACATTTATCAAAGTTTGTAATTCTTGATACATGAAATAGCTAACAAGTTAGTTGTTGTAAGGTACAAATAAAATACATTGTAACATTTTTTATTTATTTTATTTTAAACCTTTGTTTACCATGTAGGCACAATGAGCCAAAGGCCCATTTTCATTTACAACCCAGGACCATATATATACATACAGTCAAGATGTTTACAATAACATTTAACAAAACTCACAATACAATACATTAGAACAATAATTAAAACATACATCACAAAAAATACAATACAATACATATTAGAACAATATAAAAATGCAACACTCATTGAAAGCAATAACAATGTAATTTGCCAAGAACATAATTTCTTAACTTAATTTTAAAAATTTGATGGGTAACATTCCCATATAAACTAATAGGAAGCTCATTCCAATTTTTTGCAGCAGAATAGGAGAAAGAACTATCACCCATATCAGTCTTGGTCTTAGGAACATTTAATTTAATCTGATAATTTGAGCTAAATTCCCTTGAATTCCTTTTAATCTGTAATAATGAATATAATGGGGGATTTGTACCTTGATGAAGAATATTTTCAGTTAAAGAACATAAACTACATAGACAATTTAGCTTAGGTAGAAGCCAAGCAGATAATCTATATAGCTCACAATGGTGAGTAGAATAAGGCAATTTAAGAGTAAATCTACAAATGCCATGAAACACATTAGTTAGAAGGGATAACTCTCTATTGGACAAATTTGAAAAAAGAAATGAATTATAGTAATGGAAGTAATACACCCTTGACTATTGCATGCCTAGCAGGTAAGGTCAGCAATGATTGAAACTTGAATAGGACACCCAGTCTCTGATTGATTTGATGAGTAATGGAATTTACATGATTAGAAAAAGTCAAATATCTGTCCAACAGGACTCCAGGATATTTAAATTGTTTTACCTGCTCCATCATTTTGCCCAATGGATCAGCGATTAACAAATTCTGAGCTTTAATAAGTCTAATTCTAGATCCAAAAAGCACACATTTTGTTTTTGAGTTGTTTAATGCCAAATCATTCTCTTTTAACCAATTACAAAGTACAGCAAAGTCTTTATTTAAAGACTTATTTATAAGTTCAACTGAAGTAGAACTTTTATACAGAATAATATCATCTGCATAAATCAGACAATGGGTGTCTTTCAATAAAGATGGAACAATGTCTACAAACATAGTAAACAAGAGAGTGCCCAAGATGGACCACTGGGGCACCCCCGTAACAAAAATCTGCTAGAAGAGAAGGCTCCATTTAATTCTACTTTAAGTGGTCGATTGGATGGATAACTGTGAAACCAATCAACTGCAATCTCCACTAGACCACAGTTTCGGAGCATCCTGATCAGCATGGAATGATTTACTAAATCAAAGGTCTTGGACAGGTCCATGAACACAGCACCAGTGAGCATACCTTCATCCATAGCTACACTGGTGTGGTTCGTGAACCTGGTCAAGGCCGTCCCCATCCCAAGGAGTTTCCAAAACCCATGTTGATCAGATGTTCTAAAACCACTATTCTGTAAGTAAGCAGAGAATTGTTCATTTACAAATCTCTCAAAAATCTTACCCAAAAGTGGCAAAACGGAAATAGGATGATAATTGTCCATATCCATTCTGTCACCAGATTTCTAAATAGGTTTGATTACTGCTTGCTTCCATTCATTTGGGAAGCAACCAGTAAGCAAAAACAAATTAAAAACATAAGTAAGTGGATAAGCAATATATTCAGAAATCAGTTTTAAGAACCTAGTCTCAAGTTCACGCACACTGGAACCAATTGCCATTTGTTTCAAGAGATTATAAACCCGATATGGTTCAATAGCTGAAAATAAAAAGAACCAGATTCAGAAGTATCAGAGAACTGTGCATCTATACACGGACCATGATTAAAAGCCTGTGTATATTTGGACAGATCAAAAAATGTATCCAAAAAAGATTCACAAATTACCTGAGCATTAGAGATCACATGACCATCCTTAATAAAAGCCTCAGTAGTTACTAGCATCCTAGATGGATTGATTAGAGTGTTTACCGAAGACCAAAACCTTTTTGGGTTATTTAAACTAGAAGTTTGTAAATTCTGGAAAAAACTAGATTTACTTTGTCTAATTTTTATTTTGCATTCATTTCTTAGCTTCCTATAAATATTAAAATCTCTCAGTAATTTAGTTACCTTATAAAACTTCAAAGCAGCATCTCTCAGTTTCATTAAGTGCAACAAGGAGGTAGTAATCCATTTAAGTCAAGGAACCTCTAAATCTCCTAACCACTTTGGGAAAATGTTTATTTTGTAACTCCAAAAGAGTGGAAGTAATATAATCAATGGCAATATTCACATCAGGAACTGCATCCAAAAAAGTCCAATCAAGCTTCTGTAGGTCAGCGAGAAGATTTCTGCTCACCTCATTAACAAATTTATAGTATGAAATAAACCTAGGAAGCAATTTGGGCCTTTTGGATCTCCATATGCAATAACTGGCCAAATGGTCACTCATTACATTGGGAAGTACACCAACACTGGAAATATTAACCTGTTTATTAACAAGAACCCAATCCAAAATTGTCTGGTTCTGACTACTCATACTCATACTCATACGGGTGAATGAGTTAATGAACTGAGTCAATCCAATATTAACCAATAATGTCTCTATAGAAGGATCGTTAATAGGGTCCCAATGAATATTAAAATCTCCAGTAATCAAAAGATCACTGCCTGATTGAATCATTGTTACAAACTTTAAAATATAATCTAACCCTTTTTTAGCAATTTTAAGGGGATTATAAACTGTGCAATAACTTAGTTTTTGACAACCACCCAATTTCAATTCTAACAGGAGCCATTCAAATTCAGAGGTTTGTTTGTATCCAGGAGAAATCTCAACTATTTCTAATTCAGATTTATAGTATACCATTATTCCCCCGGCTATCTTTTTTCCTTACCTGTTTTTCCATATTAATTTATAACCTTCAAGGGCAATAAGATTATCTAATACTGAAGGTTTCAACCAAGTTTCAGTTACACTGAATGTATCTGGGTCATAATTAGTGACCCAGGCCTCAATTTCAGCTTGTTTGGACATGAAACTTCTAACATTAAGCTGAACCATTCTTAAACCTTTGGTTTGCCAATAATTATTATATAATAAAGTATCAGGAATTAAAGGCCCCGGATTTGTTTCCACATCACCAGATAAAAGTAAAGTATGCCACATAATACCAACTAAAAGGGAAACAAAAGGAAACTTTGACCTTGATTTTCCAAAAGAATAAGCTCCCATCTTGTATATGTTCTTTTTGTTAAAACAGCCTAAATCCCTAACATTTAAAGAAAAAAGGATGGTGGAGGCCTTTAAAGAATCTGAAAATGTAAAATCAGTGAATGATTGAGCATGAACATTTGATGATGGATCAATGATATACATTAAACTTTGATCGAACAGAATTAACCCAAGACAACAACACATCATAGAAATCCTTAGGCCCCACATATTGATTAACTAAGCAATAGACACATATCTAATCTCTCTGTTTAATTGCACTTAAAATGCGACTTTATTATAGTATCTAATTTATAGTAAAAGTGCTAAAATTACAAGCAGTCTCCCCGCAGTCTCCCTCCGTTGACTCCCGATAGTGACTCCACCACTCCTGCATACTCCACTCATGCGTACAGCTGCTCCGAGGATAACCACTAATGTTGTAACAAATATATTAGGAGTCAATTTAGAGTCTCCGACCCTCAATCAGCTGTTGTGCTGCAAGCTCCCGCCCAGTAGCCCCCTCACTTACCGAGACCAGGAACAAGAATGTCACAATCAAAGTTGCCACACTGTTTCCCAAGAAGTTAGGGCACAGAGGTCTTGCAGTGCTTAGATATTTCAGGAGACTCTGCAATTAACAGCAGGCATTAGATTAAACATTGAGAGCAGCGTCTGTAGATGGTCACAGCAGCGCCTTTAGTTGTTAGACATTTATTGTCAGTGTATGCATTAATGCACTTTACTTTTTTTGATGATTACCTATAACATAACAAATGATCACGGTTACTGTTTGATGTATTACTGATGTTCCCAAATGGTGTTCAGTGATTCCAGCAACTGCAATTGGGAGGATCAAAAAAAGTGAGTCAAAAAGAACACAGAGAATTTTCGGTGGTCATGTCTTTAGAGTGACAGTAATGTCAGTGAGAGAAATCATGGTTATGATGCCGAGTTGCCAGTGGGAGAGCAGTGGATAGGATTTCCAGAGGCATTGTAGTGGGGCTCCAAGGTGTGCTGGCCAAGTGGCACAGAGGTTTAGGTCAACATCTCTGTATTGCTGTTGAAAGCAGCACTGGGCTCGATTTCTGTAGTGTTTTTTGGGGGGGAGTGAATAGATTTGATTTACCACTGATGCAGCTGACTCCCCCCCCTCCATTTCTGCCCTCTGCTCCATCCCATCTTTCTCCCCCTGCTTGAGTTCATCACCCCACAGTGCTGATTATATATTGGTATGGTGGTGTGTGGGCAGAGCCTCCCCCTGCAAAAGAGGGGTGTGGGATGCTAAGCGCCTAAGCCACTCACAGAATAGACGCTATAAGGAAAAGTTGGAATGCTACCTTCCTGATGTGTCTTCCAAGCATTTCTATCATCCAGTGCCTTGTTTGCTCATTTGTGTAGGTGCTAGCAAGTAACAGCGTTGTTTTTGTATTCACCATTATTTCTTTGCTGTTTTTGGAATCATGTTTTTTTCTGCTCAGATCACATAGAGCCTTACGCAGCATGCACAATAAAAATAAAAATGAACAGAAAAATATCTGTGTTCACTTCAGATGTCTGTTATATGAAACTTTATTACAGTAAATGCAAAGAGAAATAACAACTGCCCTGTCTTATTTACAATTAATGCCTGACAGTATTTTATATGCCATAAATCATTGCAAAATGGCATTAGATGGTTTTCGAGGCCTGATTGGTCAGGATGACTGAGCATGTAAATATTTACCCATGAACACACATGTCTGAACATCCATCTGTGTAAATGTAACAATAATAATGACATGTTTATGAAATTAAGTTTTAAACTTTGAAAGGAACATACAGTACTAGAGCTATGCAGAACAGAATTCCGCTGGCTGAATTTTTTCCGAAAGTTAAGTAATCCAAATATGGAATTTCATGGAAATTCAGCCTGCACCCTGCAGTCATCTATTACCAATAATTCACTGGTGTATACTGGCAACAACAGCCCCAGTCTCCTCCCCTCTGTCCCCAGTCACCATCAGATGTTAAAATATTTTTCTGGTGGCAAGTGGACCCTCTTCTCCGCCAGACACCACCTGATGTAAACATAATTCCCTGGTGGCTTGCAGTCCCTCCACCACCCTGATCACCTGCCCCATGTGTAAAAAAAAAATATATATATATATATATATATATAGTTAGGGTTGAGGAGCCATTTACATGTTAAATCCCAAACTTTGCACCTGCATTGGGGTGCACATTAGGGTTGTCGGTCCTAACTCTCACCCCATTCTCGTTTACCTCTGCTTCTTTATACATGTGATGGAGTTTTTTACCTCTAATATATACATATATATGTGTGTGTGTGTATATATGTATATATATATATATAGATTCCCTTGAGACTAGCAGTCCTTCTCCCCAACCAGTCACTGAACACATACAAAAAGAAAATCTCATGGGGTCTAACAGTCTGTTCCCCAACACGATCACACACCCCATATTTAAAAAAAATTCCCCTGGTGGATAGAGGTCCATCCAACCACCCAATCACCCACCAGATGAGAAAATAATGCTCTTATATCCAGAGTAAGCCCCCATCCCTATCCCACATATAGTCAAAATAAACAATTCCAAGGTGGTCTAGTGACCCCCCCCCACCTATCCCTGATCACAAATCCATGAATTCAGTAGATATCCCCTGGTGGTCAACTGCATCTCCTCACCACCACCACCCCAGCTGGATGTGTCCTACCACATGCCCCCCACACACCATGCCAAACTCAAGCAGACAACCAGCACAGCCTTCCATTCTACACCACGGCCATCCACCCACTGAGCTGTCAAAGAATGAGCATGTACTTGACAAAGTACGAGCTCATTAATTGACAGCTCACTGTGTGGCCTGCCATGGTGGATACAGAATGGCTTTCCCAGTCACCCACTCAGTTTCAGGATGGGGGTGAGGAGCAGTGTGGTTGGACATGAACTGCCATGGATGGGGGTAGGTGGACAGGGGCTGCTGTAGACCTCCAGGGAATATCTTCTCAACTCATGGACTGGCGATTGGGGATAGGCATGGGGGGGGCAATGGACTACCAAAAAATTGTGTATTTTGACTATAAGGGGGATGGGGATGGGTTACACTGGACATCACTGCATGATGTCCTCACTGGGCGGGTGATCATCAGTTGGGATGGACCACTAGCCACCAGGGAACAATTCTGTACCTAGGATGTGGGTGCATGTGTGGTAATAGGTACTGTTGGCTACAAGGGAACTGCTTTTTACACATGAGGCAGGTAAGCAGGTAGGGGATGGACCACTAGGCAATATGTGGCTGATGATCTGGTGGGGAGAGGGACCACTAGACACCAGGGAATAGTTTTTTATGTTTGCTTGCATGCATGTGCAAGAAACATAGTGCCAACATCTGAGATTTCAGAGGTGTGTCACCTCCTCCTCCAATTCAGTCAGTGTGTTGGCAGGTGCAGCCCCTGTAAGCCAATGCATGCTGGAGCTGTCTATGACAAGCTCCAAAATGCAGTGGCATACATTCAAAGGGGGAGCTAAGCTTGAGTGAGCAGTGATAAGATATCGCCTGCTCATGCGCAGCTTCCCCCCCACACACACACATGACGCATCACACTGCCCCTTCTCCTACCATGAAACACACACTGTATATCCATGAGAGGTGCCCAATCCCCGTCGGCTGTGCTGCACTCCCCGCCCCCAAAAGCCTTCCAAATGCCACGCTGGGTGCCCACCCCAGTGTGGCAACTAATGATATAGCCACCGTGGGGTGCCCAATCCCCACTGGCTCCACTGTCCTCACCCTCCTGAGTACTGGGTGCCACGCTGGGAGCCCACCTCAGCATGGCAATCGATGCTTTGGCCGATGGGGGTGCCCAATCCCCTGTCGGCTGAACGCCCCCCCAATCATCCTTGTGCCATGCTGGGAGCCCACCCCAGCGTGGCAAATGTCCCGCGTAGTCAAAAAAAAACAAACTGTAAAGAAAAAACAGTCCCACGTAGTCTCCCTGGCCCCCCTTCCACAACCCGCACCCACCCACGCACCTGCCTCCCACATCCTCCCACCCCATGCTTAACTCCGAGCTTGGCACGATGATCTTCGGTGGACCAGGAACACTTTGCACTCTTCAAAGCCGACCGCAAACTGAGGAAATGCGGTAAGCTGTATAATGGGCTAGATAGGGGTTTTCAACTTTATTGCATATCTCAGGCATTTTTTGGAATTTTTGCACCAAATTTTCAACATGGGGTTTTGAGCCTTCTCATGAATGATGTCACTGTCATGGGCGTTATTCAGGCCGAAAATCACCCTTCAGGCCTGAATAATGCCGCTGACAGTGACATCATTCATGAGAAGGGTCCCAAAACCCCATGTTTGAAAATTTGGTGCCAAAGTTAAAAAAAAATGACTATTTTACTAGCGTGCATTGTGCATTTCCTACGCAGGCTCATAAGTTCGCGAATTTTCAATATTTTCACTCCAGATTTTCAACATTGCCATTTTACCACACCTTCTTATGAGTTGTAAAGCTGTCATTTTTCACATCTCACCCAAAATATGTTTCCGCGCATGTAGCGAACAATGGCGCAGTCGGTGTGCGAAATCAATGTACAGGACAAATTAAGAAAATCACAGTGACACTGTTCATGAGCAGAGGTCTTAAAATGGCTATGTTGAAAATTTGGTGAAAAAATTCCTAAAAATGACTGTTTTACGAGCGTGCGTTGCGCAGTTCCTACGCACGCTCGTAAGGTCACGAATTTTCAATATTTTCACTCCAGATTTTCAACATTGCCATTTTACCACACCTTCTTATGAGTAGTACAGCTGCCATTTTTCACATCTCACCCAAAACGTGTTTCCGCCCATGTAGCGCACAATGGCGCAGTCGGTGTGCAAAACCAATGTACAGGATAAATTAAGAAAATCACAGTGACACAGTTCATGAGCAAAAGTCTTAAAATGGCTATGTTGAAAATTTGGTGAGAAAATTCCAAAAAATGACTGTTTTACGAGCGTGCTTTGCACAGTTCCTATGCATGCTCATAAGTTTGCAAATTTAATATTTTCACTCCAGATTTTCAACATTGCCATTTTATTACACTTCCTTATGAACAGTACAGTTTCAATTTTTCATATTTCACCCAAAATGTGTTTCCACACATGTAGCACACAATGGTGCTGTTGGTGTGCGAAAGCAATGTTTAGGACAGATTAAGAAAATCACAGTTACACTGTTCATGAGCAGAGGTCTTAAAATGGCTATGTTGAAAATTTGGTGACAAAAGTCCATAAAATGACTGTGTTATGAGTGAGCATTGCGCAGTTTCCACGCACCCTCGTAAGTTCATGACTTTGTAATATTTTCAGTCCAGATTTTCACCAGTGGCATTTTTCCACACTTCCTTATGAACAGTACAGCTGTCATTTTTCACAACATGGCTGAAGTGTGTTTTCACACTTTCAGCGCAGAGATGCGTGGTCGCTGTGGAAAATCATTGTTCGGCACAGATAAAGAAAATCACAGTGACACTGTTCATGATTGGAGGCACCAAAATGCCTGAGTTGACAATCTGCTGTAAAAAATCCCCAACCTAATTATATTACGGGTGTGCATTGCACAGTTTCTATGTACGCTCGTGACTTCAACATTTTTTTTAATATTTTTACTACAGATTTGCAACATTGCCATTTTTTACACCTCCCCATGAACAATACAGCTGTCATTTTTTACATCAAGTTCAGAAAGTTTTTGCACCTGTGGTACTAAATGCCGTAGTCACTGTGCATAAGCAGCTTTCGGCTAACAAACTGATATTTCCCCTGTTCATGAGGTGGGGTCACAAAAAAAAATGTTGAAAATTTGGAGTGAAAATACCAATGAATGCCTGAGGTCTTAGGTTTCCAACCATAACGCCCAACCCTGTAGAGAATGACAGGCATCAGGGGTGTGACTTGGGATTCTTGCCTGTGATGCTCATACCATTCCACACCCTGCAGTCAGTGAGAGGCATTGAGGTATGCCTTGGACTCTTCAGCCCCAAAGTTAACCCAATTCTCCTATATCGCACCCATCTCACCGTATTTCCTAATGAAATGGGGGTGCGCATAAGGGCCAAAGACCCCAAGGAACACCGTGACACTTGTCAGTGTCTGCAGGGTGGGGTGTGGTGAAATGGCGTGGCCGTTATGCCTGACGACCCAAACGCACACCCCAATGCCTGTCACTCTCTGCAGGGTGGCGGTGGGGTTGGCTTCAGTTCAATACTTCACTGCCATTCCAATTACGCAGCCCTGTAACTTCTACACTACCACTGCCAATGCCAGCAAGCAAACATTCGGCATTGACAAATGCTTGTTACATGTGTTATAGGTGATTGGGTTGGTCAAGTGACAGCAATCCACCACAGAAATTATTTTTAGTTGTGGGGCAGGTGATCAAGTGGGGATAGTGACCGCTAGCCACCAGGGAGTTATTCATTACATATAGGACAGGTGATCTGATGGGGGTAGGGACTACTAGCCACCTTGGTAAATGTTTTTATTCTGGGCATGGCTTTTGGTGTGGGGTGTGCCACTGGATAACAAACTATTTTTTTATTACTACACAGTATCTGAGCATAACAGGACAGCGATTTGCCTGACAGATTTGGAAGATTTCAGATCTACCACCAACAGAAGCTGGGAAATTTCCACTAAAGATCTGAAATTACACAGAATGTATACTAAGGAGGAATTCCAAACTTTCCCAAAGCTCTATATATTACAACATAGCTGAACTTTCCACAATAAACAGTAGTTATAAAACTGTCAAAACATTCAGATTTTTTAAATGGTCTGCATAGGTAATGCTGAACATTTTGCGGGGAATCATAAATACATGACAAATGAGAGTATTCAGGCTATGTTATCAGCTGTGCTTTGACTGATGGCTGTTTGTCCATGCTTGGATAATACTCAAGTCACACCTGCAATATAGAGGTACAAATTGTTATGTGAATATATATATATATATTTATAAAATGGGTAGGGAAATTGCTGCTCTATTATTTGAGCATGAGCATCAAATGACAGTGCATATATCAGAGCATGACAACACACCTGCACTATTATCCCCCCTTAAAAACTATTTTACCATTTTATACGATAGATAACCCACTCTAGGATGTGCGGTCCCGCTCTGATATACGCGTGCCTTGGGTGGTTGACACACACCAGGGTGTGCGTATATCAGAGCATGACCACACCTAGAGTGGGTTATCTATTATATATATATATATATATATATATAATATATTATAGTGGCACAGTAGTACCACTTTAGTTAGGGTTGAGTAGCCACTTTAATACAAAACCTCAAATTTTGCACCTTAATAACTTTGCCACCGTACAACAGATTTGCCTTAAATTTTGCATGCATGGTCTGGTACTGTAGATCTCTAGATCTGGTAAGTTTAGTTATAGTTGTATGTACAGTTGCAGAGCTACCGAATGCCAAAAAACATATAAAACAGACTTTTTGCATATTTTTTTGCTCGTGCCCAGAGCCCGCATACTTTTCTTGTTTGGTCCAAAAACTTCAGGGAAGATGCAGCCTTGGTCACAGATGTGCCTTTCAAATATTTGGTGAAAAAATATTAAACCATTCAAAAGTTATTCAAAAAACAAATTTCCAGTATGGTCAATGGGAAAAGTTAGCAAAAATCACAAAACTTTGGTGAGAGGGTGTTTTTACTGTCACAAATGGCCCTTTTGCTTTTATGAGTCGGCCATCTTGTTCATAATTGTTCACAAATAGTGACACAGAAAACTGCCTGGCATTTAAAATTGGGACCCTCTAGGTAAACACAATGATTGTTGTGTTCACCTAGTCGGGTCCTGAGGATGCTAGGCATATCTTTTTTTTTGGGGGGGGGGGTTAAACCCCCAGAATGCGTTCTTAAACTTTTGGGGAAAAATCTGTTTGCAAAATGCTTTTGCAAATGTGAAAGTTTTGTGAATTTTTTTTTTGTGAAACTTTCGTGATTTGCAAAAGTATTTTGCAAAAGTATGCTCAAAATAACTACACATTTTTGCCAGCCTCCTGCAACAAAACGGTTTGGTCTTTTGAGCTAAAATTTGTAGGGTAGCAAGCCCTGGTCCCACAGATGTGCCTTTTTGTTGTTTGGTTCCAAAACATTCCTGGGGCTCACAGTTACAGCATTCTAAATTTCAGAAATGTTCCCATAGGATAACACTGTGGAGTCCATCACCCCTTTCGGGGCTCGTATCTCGAAAACGGTTCGAGATACAGACTTTTCGTCGCAAATATTCTTAGTCCCATAGAGGGCAACATAGTGCAGAAGTAGGCTAGAAAGCCATAAATAACATGAAATTTTAATTTTTTTCTACTTTGTACAGTTCCTGAGATATTTGCGATTTACTGTTCCAATTGCTCATTTTCATGTCTGAGGCCAACTATTATGCCCACAAAGTTAGCATTCACAGCGGTTTTTGCTGCCCCTATCTCGGACACAATGCCAGATACAGATTCAGTTGATATTATGTTGTTGTGTTGCTGCTACAGTTCCTCAGAGATGGACAAATTAGTGTTACAAGGCTTCCTTAGCTATAGGGCTGTTGTATGGATCCGTGCTTCTGTGTAACTGGGAGCACAGGGTCAGGAGGGCCCTTTCTCCCACAAACACATATCATTACGCAGAAATGGGCAGCTTGGTTCGGGCACCACGCTCCCACCAACACATACTATTTACTATTTATATTACACTTTCTCAAAAAGAAGGGGAAATAATGACAAAAAACTCTGTTAATGCATCAGTTAGGATTGTTACCACAGTGACAAAAGTGTGGAAATGCTATGTTAGGGTTACCACCCCACTACCCCACTCCCACACCCCCATCCTGAAACCCCTAACTAATCATTTCCCCACCCCACCCCTCCACACACACACACACACACATATGCCAGACACATGCAAGATTGTAAAACACTATACCATTCAGTCACATCTGTAAGCACAATAATCACAACACTGTTCTCCTTTCACATACCACTATGTCATGGAAAACAAATACAGTATGATCGACTCTATACTGCCAGCAAAGTATGATGACACATTATTGCTGGTATATCTTTCATAAAGTGAAACTTAGTCTGGACAAATGTTCTAGATACTGCTTTTTATTTGTCATATTTCAATGACTGACTTGCTGCAAGTATCCCTACCACTGCATAGGCATGTGGTAGCAGTACAGACGCAGCTGACAGATACGTAGTACTTTTCACATACTGCTCAGATATGAAACTAGCACTAGTACATGTTGAAAACTGCGGCGTTAACTGGAAATACTCATTAGCAGCATGTTATGGTTAGCTTTGGATGTTACAACCATTGCTGTCACATGTTGCTTTTAAAGTATACTACAAAACATTACTACGGTTATCCAAACTCTTATTTCCAATACAGCTATGTATAGATAACATATTGTGTGTTTCAACATTTCTTAACAATTGAAATATAGGCATCTGCTTAAATCTTGTTATTGTTTGTTACACAGAAATGCTTACTGTGGCCCATCTCCCATGGTTGCCCAGCATGCCTGTGCACCCACAAGGCACTCTGATGGCAGCAGAACTCATACTGTGGCTGGACCATGATGATGGATGTGTCTTGTACTGCTTGCATATGTGTGTGTGTGTGTTTGTGTTCGGGGGGAAAATGTAGTTAGGGGTTTGAGGATGGGGGCGTGTTGGTGGGGTGGTTGGATGGTAACCCTAACATCGCATTTCCACACTTTTGTTGCTGTGGAAACAACCCTAACTTATGCATTAACTGAGTTTTTGCCATGAATATATATATATATATATATATATATATATATATATATATATATATATATATATATATATATATGCTGTATAACATACAACAGTAAACTATTACCAGTCTGTCTCATGTAATGTGTAACATTATGGCACAAAGAATATGACAAGCTTATCAATGCATATAGTTTCTAAGACATGAAATTCAGATACACAACAATGTTTCTGTCTTGGAATGTTTAAAATCACAGTAAGCATGTTTGATTGTGATGTCAATATAAAGTCTTATAATGTCTACAGTTTTCCAATGTGTTTTAACCAATTATTTCATAAATCTATACATATGGCTATTTACTGTGACTGCTTTCTCTGGATGCTGAAAGGAAGATGATAGGAACTCAGTTGGTGGTGATGATCCTACCATGCTGAGCAACTCTTTATTTGAGATGCCTTGACTTATGTCTTTCACTGCTGTCATCAGGATGTGAACATACTCTGAAATATACAATGTGATATTCACAACACAATGTCATATATTCTTTATTTGTCATTAAGTTATCCATAACTCAATACGTGGTATGTGAGGGTTTGTGCTATGCTACAATATACACTCCGGCTTTGATCAGTCATGAGGCGGAGGCGAGAGACAAAACACACCAGTCATGAGAAAATCACATCATATAGCACACCATGGAGTGGAGTATCATGATTAATCAATGTTCCCATTTTTTTTGTTGATATGCAAAAAAATAAATAAAATATTTTTTTATTAACTTTTTATTGATTTTATTTCTCTGCTCTGAAAAAAAAATGTTGTTAGATATCCCAAGTGCTCTCATCCTCATTCAGTTAGTGACACATTTTAAAACTCTGACAAATGATGGAATGGGGACAGTGTTCCTTAAGAAAAATCAGAGGGGATGCATATGCTTAGGTGCATGCCCAGTAGCATGGCTCGGTTTTTTGACAGTCATTTCTACAACTTTTATCCCTCGTTTTTCATTTTTAAACATTTCCCCAGTTCAGGTTTCATCAGACTCTTATGTGTTGGTAACTGAACGGTGATAGACTGAGGCATGCATGACCTGTCAGTGAGGTTTTGATTTGATGCAAATAAATAATTGCCTAATGGCGCCTGTTCACCTCTTCACATTGTTTGACAAAAGATGAACAGACTGTGATAACAGTGATCACCAGAAGTTAGCCTTTAAGTCTTAGTGGTTGGAACCATTACTGGAATTTACAATTAAATGATTAAGCAATCACAGGAGACACTGTTTACCTTCTGCTGTTTAGTGGTGATTCGAGATGGCAGTTTCCCATTTTCATGTTCTGTGACTTGGAGGAATTGTATAAATTGAGACTTGGAGATGCCAGTGACTGGCACTTATTTCAATGGAATATGCAAGTATTTGCCACAGATAAAATGTACCAGCTGGCCAGTCAGATTTTATCACTCTCGGATCCATGGTATAATTAAGCACAGATTCACACCATGGCATTGGTTGTACTAGGTTTATCACATGGTCAGGGACGTTACTAGGCACATTGCAAAACAGGGTGTCTTGAGTTCCTGATTGTGTGGTAAACATGATACACACAACCACCAGACGTGCCTTGTTATTTATATTATTTTAAATGGGATCATAGATAACTTTTAGAAAAGGAGCACTCTGAAATGTTTTAAAATCTAACTGTTCATGTCTTTGTTCGTACACATCAGTAAATCATATGCAGTAACACATTGCTTGCTTACCATTTCACAACATTGGATTCTAGCACCTGTGTCTTAACATCAGTGTGTACATGGTTGTATTAATCAGTCTATAGTGCACGATGAAATGCTGTTAGTGTTAAAAATCCATCACTTTTGAAATGTTGTTGTGCTGTAGTAGCTACGTCATCACAGCAGTTATGCTGCACTAGATGCATAGCTACTACAGCATATTTCTTTATCAGTCTAAGCGCATGTGTGTTATAAGACCAGAATGCTGCTGTAATGGTGAAAACAACAGTGAAACAAGTGGCAAAGTAGAAAAATAAAACAAAGTAAGTCATGCTTTGTAACAGCATTCCATCCTACACTATACAAAACAATGTATACCCAGCTATCCGTAACAAGCTGGGTTACTTCATCTCAGTGTCACCAGTGGTGACCGCACCTCTCGAGCTACACTCTCGAGGTTCAAATGATCAAAATGGCAACTTCTCAATGAATTAACTAGCTTGTTACCGATAGCTGGGTATACATTAATCTCTATATTATCAAACACACTGTCTTATCATGTAGCAATTGTATACAGTCATTATGTTGTAAAAGATGACATGTTTGTAATAAAACAGATATCACTGATGTGATAACATCACATGCAGCTATTTCTGTACAAAAGAAACATTTTGAGCAATCTAACAGTAATATAAACTGACAGCCAGAAATGAAATAGCCCACATTGCAATATTTTTTCATAGGAATACAGTATCATATGATATTCTCAGTTACCATGCCCACATAAGTACAACATAACTCCAGGGACAGATAATGTTGTTAACTTACCATGAATTGTTGCTGAAGGGATTCTGTGCACAGCATAGCCTCCCTTTTTGTACTTAGGGTAGTGTATGGAATATCTCTTTGTCCCATCTTTGCTGACTGGTTGATTATGGTGAGAATTCTCATTATAATGCATTGCTGTAAGGATAGCTCTGCAAAAACCAATGCATGATGGTTATGTCTGCACCATAAGCTGAATGATTTTTGTGGTACTTAGAATATAAGGACATAAGAAAAGTATCAGCAGATGGGGACCACATGATCCATATATTCTGACCAAAATGACTATCTCCTCCACCACTTGACCACTTTTTAGTCATGTCGGACATGATATCCAAATCAAAATTCTATACAATGTTTATCACTATAAAATGGCATACAAGTAAGCAATAACACATGATGGAGTTTATATTGTAGAGATGCTACTATAAACCCATGGGCGCAGTGATGAAGGAGACCATAGGCCGAGTGACTTCAGCTAGTAGAAGTGTGGTAATATACATGCAATGCACACTCAGAGAGTTTCTCATTACACTAATAAAATGAGTTACTTATTTTAAAATATTTTTATCACCATGAAGAGCCAAATTTATAAGTCTAAAATCAGGAATCATTATTGTTACTCAGAGGTACAATACTCCTTCCACCCGCAACCTGCTGTATGTCATTGTCTTTTGCCATGGGACATTTGTCCTATCTTAGCAAGCATAGTTGTGATACCAAGTGCCACCTACCTCACTCCCCACATGCAGAACTACTAGTGAACCTTGTAATGTGGCTATTATGTTGGAGGAGATTGCTATGTATGTCTGTGTATATGTATGTATGTCTGTGTATATGTATTTATATAGTTGTGATGTATTTTTATCTTAGTTTTATGAATTATATAATCATATAGGTAACAATTATTAATGCTAAAACAGGACATCCTTGGAAATGAACATCCGCTCAATAGAGTACTGTAACATCTATCCTTTTCATAATTTTTTTATATGAATAAAACCTATTACTACTACTAGACATGTTTGACTTTTTTAAAGTTTTATCTATATATATATGTACAGCAAAAATCTCTGTTAATGCACCAGTTAGGGTCAAAGTGAAAAAAAGCTGGGAAATGAGGCATTAGGGTTTCCACCCCTAACACCCCTTCCTCCCAAACCAGGCTGGAGAGCAGGTGTGAGGTGTGCCTTAGCCTTCTCAAGCCTAAAACTCACTCCATTCCATCCATAAATAAGACCAGGTGTGTAGAATTTATGAAAATAGGGTGAACAATAGATTTGGAAAGCCTAAGGCACACCTCACACACACTCTCCTGCCTGGTTTGGGAGGGTGGACTGTTAGGGTTGGAAACCCTAATACCTCATTTCCTAGCTTTTGCTGCTTTGACCCTAACTGGAGCAGTAACAAAGTTTTTTTGCAACTTATTTCCCTACTTTTTTAGATAGTATAATAGCATCCTTATTTTACTGAAGGAGTGCACAGTCCATCGGTTTCCAACCCTAACACCGCACCCTCCCAAATCAGGCAGGAGAGCAAGTGTGAGGTGTGCCATAGGCTTCTCAAGCATAATACTCACCCCATTTTCATACATTCTACACACCTGACCTTATTTATGGATGGAATGGAGTGAGTGTTAGACTTGAGAAGCCTAAGGCACACCTCACACCTGCTTTCCTTCCTGGTTTAAGATGGTGGGGTGTTAGGGTTGGAAACTCTAACACTTCATTTCCCAGTTTTTGTCACTTT